>CM073563.1:2507500-3757500 GCA_037074615.1 Leucaena leucocephala | reverse complement strand
TGAAATATAAATAAACAGTCAAAACTAATCAAAATAATTACTTATCTTCTAACAATATTTCTAAACAATCATTGGGTACATGGAGTAGTGTCATGAGATTGACTTTAACTAGCATTGTCCAAGGCTTCATGCGCTTTTCCACATACGACTTATAAACAACGTATTGGGTCAGAAAAGATGGGCCGTTGAGGGCCGCCCAATTTTCTGTAATCATTTTTAAGACGATTTTAACGTGGGGCTGCGCAGCTTGTGCAGTTGTGCTTCTGTGCTATGCTATAATATCAATTTTAGAGACCAATTATAGAAATTAATTTAAATAATAAATAATTTAATATTATTTAAATAAATTCTTGAATTTAAGTCTTAATATATATAAAAAATTCTTTATGGGACTTACCTACTATAACTAGATACGTGACGCGGGTCAAATCCAGATATAATTAAGATAAATTTCTAATAAACCGAATAGACAACCAAAAATAAAATTTAGAGAATAAAAAAATATCCTAATTTTAAATTATAAGTGAAATTAATTTTTTTTAAAAAGATTTTGTATTAAAAAGAAATTTAGAGAATAAAGATTAACACATATAATAAAGTATATTTATCTAAGTTTAAATAAATTCTATTGTTATAAAATTTATTTAGTATGATTTTATAAAATTTTTTATAATTATATTTTAATTTTAATAAAAATTGATAATAAACTTATTTAAATTTATTTTATAAAAAAATAATATCAATTTTAGGTCTCAAATAAATCGGATGTTACTTTTAAAGCCTAGATTAATCGGATTTGATGGATAACTCCTAAAATAGTCAATTCTTTTCTTATCCGATTCCATCCACGCCTCTACATAATTTTTGTTACTTTAAACTGAAGTTCCGTGATGCATGGGGTCTCCGTCGTGACCAGCCTGCAGGAACAGCTCAGATCCATGGAGGACAAAAAGGTCACATGCTTTATTTAGCACCATACACGCAAGCTCAACCATAAACCGAAGAAACAGAACGAAGCTTCTGGAATAAAGTTTAGCTTACCAGATCCGGATTTCAACGAAGCACCGACCCGACTCACCCTCATTAGAGATGAACAGGATTAGATAAGCTAACTTTTGATTCGATGCGCTGTTAAAAAAAATATAGATTATATTTTATAACTTGATATCTTATTTTATTTAATAAAAATTTTAACTATTTTATATTGGGTATAGATGAGTGTATATATTCAAATCGTGATACCCAATTTATATTATAAAAAAAAATTATAATTATAAACTTTTAAAATAATATCATATTCTTATATATTTAAGAGTTAAATAATATTCATAATATATTAAGAATAAAATAAAAAAATAATAATTAAAATTTTAAAATATATTGTATATAAAAAAAATTTAAAATCTAAACAATTTATAATTATAATGTTATATTAATTTTTGATCATCTAAAAAAATAAAATATGACAGTTAGCAAAATTTAAAAAATATAAAAAAAAATTAATTTAATTATAAATTTTAAAATATATAATTATTTATTTAACTATTTATATTTATAAAATTATTTTTTAATTATCAATATTTATCATATTTATTGTATAGAAAATATTATAATCTATAAATTTTAAAATATAAAAATAATAACTAATTAGAAAAAGTTAAATAGGTAACATAGCAACCCTTACCCATGATTCAGTCCAACTCAAATATTAACCTTATCTGAAATTGCGTATTTTATATTAGGTTATTTTTTTACCGAGCTGGTATTGTTTGTGCGAGGTTAGGACGGAATCATCGGTCACGAGCTTCTTAAACACCTCTACTCTCAACCCATTGACTCGCTACTCGTGAGTCGTGTACCCTCTCTCGCCTTCTTATCCCCTCTCTCTATCCATCATATGTGGGATCCACTGTTATTATTGCGATTTCCAAATTCCTCCCTCCTCTTTCCTTCTCGAACCCACGATTTTCTCTTTCCTTCTCGAACTCTCTCCCCTCTCCCTCCAAACCCGTCCTGGCCTCCTCTATTATTTACTCTCGCATCAGAAACTTCTAGAAGCAACAAAAAAACCTACCGCCACCTCCCTACTTCCCCATCCTGCCGCAACCGGTGCTTCTGCTCGTCTCTGGTTCAACTGCTTACGACTGCGTTTCTAGCTTCCTCGTCAGCCGGTGACGACTTGTGAGAGCCTTAACTCGCCCATCCCTGTGAAGGTACCGCATATCGTCGTACTAGCGTTCGTGTTCGATTATATTTGTCTCCATTTCTAATCATTTATTTTAATATTAATGTCAGAATAGTGCAGCTGATTATGAGGAACATGGGTTAGGCTTAATTAGGATGGTTTGACTTCCTTCTAGATTGCAATACTGATTTTCATAAAACCTTGGTCTAAGTTTTGTGGATATTATCTGTAACAGTATTTGTCTCCGAAACAAAAACCGTGGTGGAACGGTTGGAGGATAGTTATGGGGGTGCGAGAACCCTGAGCTTCAGATCTGGAAGTCGAGCTCATGGCGCCATTGCCGGTGGAGCAGACCGTTGAATCAGCAACGACTGATTCGCAGAGATCTATTCTGACGCCATTTCTGACGAAAACCTACCAGCTTGTGG
Source organism: Leucaena leucocephala (assembly GCA_037074615.1). Taxonomy (NCBI): domain Eukaryota; kingdom Viridiplantae; phylum Streptophyta; class Magnoliopsida; order Fabales; family Fabaceae; genus Leucaena; species Leucaena leucocephala. The sequence goes on along the minus strand of CM073563.1, from coordinate 3,754,887 downwards.
AGGACCCCTCTTTGGATGAGCTGATTTCCTGGAATGAAGATGGAACGAGTTTCATAGTTTGGCGACCCGCTGAATTCGCTCGAGATTTGCTTCCAAAGTATTTCAAACACAATAACTTTTCCAGTTTCGTCCGCCAACTAAACACCTATGTAAGCTTAACGTTTACTGTTTTATTTCTTTTTTTATTAATACAAATATATGATTTTCCCATCATTTTCTCGCCAGCTTAAAGAGTAAACATCTGATTTGGCAGGGATTTCGGAAGGTTGTCCCCGATCGTTGGGAATTCGCTAATGACGGTTTCCGGCGAGGCGAGAGAAGCCTGCTTCGAGACATTCAGCGGCGGAAAATATCGACAACGTCTACGGCTGGCGTAGCTGCGGCCAATACAGTGACGGTGGCTGCAGTACCTGCCGCCGCTATAGGGGTGTCTCCGACCAACTCCGGTGAGGAACAGGTAATCTCTTCAAACACATCTCCGATTGCCGCAAATAATACAGCGCAGCGCACTACAAGTTGCACCACTGCACCCGAGCTCTTAGAAGAGAATAACAAGCTTAGGAAAGAGAACATGCAATTGAGTAATGAATTGAGTCAATTGAAGGGGCTCTGTAATAACATACTGACATTGATGACGAATTATGCTTCAAGCCAATTAGAATCCAGTAGTGCTGGTGAAGGAAAACCATTGGAGCTTTTACCTACGACGCAGCTTTCGGCCGAGGAAGCCATCTTAGGAGGCGGCGGCGCTTCGCAAGAGACGAAAGTTGCAGAAGCGGAGGTGCCAAAATTGTTCGGGGTTTCAATTGGGGCAAAACGACGTCGGAGTTCAGAGGGTGAGGAGGCAGAAAAAGAAGAACAAAATCAAAGGCAGTCGTCCCAAGAACCCGACGGTGGCTCCGATGTGAAAACAGAGCTGCTAGATGGTAGTAACTCGGATGATCCGGAGACACCCTGGTTGGAGCTTGGGAAACAATAGCCGAGATAAGTAAGTTGTTATTTATTTTGATGGCTCTGCATCTTGAGCTGCCATGTTCGGATGCTGTAAAGCGAGAGTCTCACGTGCGAGAGTCTGGGAGGCACGAGATTGGAAGCCCTATCGTCTTCCCAAATGTTGCTGGCATTGAAGGGGGGAGGATAAGAACTAAGAATTCAGATTCATGTATTTGGGTGTGAAAGGGTGAAAAGTTGGGAAAGGAAAAAGGAATATGATTTTGATGGGTAGCTGTTAAAAAATTATTATCAAAGTGACAGTGGAAAAACGAGGGATCACGACCAGATGTGGATAGAGCCACGCGATGCGGTTATTCAATCCAGATGTGAGTTCGATTGGATTCAAAGTATTCATTACGCTTCCGTTATTTAGATCTTGCACCTTTGTTCTTCCCTTAATTCGGTTGCTCTCGTATGATTTTCCGACAATAACTCGCATATATTTCTGCTACAACTAACTAATTATTAAAAATGTAAAGCCTAATATTATAACCTAGTAATTGAAGTTTAATTAGACGCTGCTGCATATCTTTTATAGTTTTGAGCGAGATCTCGTACCAGCCAGAACGTGTAATTTTTTGAAGATTTTATTGATCGGTGATAATGAAGTCCTTAGATCGTGTTATATCTATTGAAATGAGTTTTTTTGAATGGTAGATAAAGTATAGAATTTGTCAATTTGTCGCATTTTTAATTGCATTTTCTGAGGCGAAAAGTTTATAAAGTGAGGGGAAATAATGTGGAATATAAGAATTTAGGGTCATGTGTTTCCTTGCTCCTCGGTTTCAGTTCCTTTAGAAGGGTATGAGGGTAAAGGGAAGGAAAGGGTAGCTGGAGTTGGGGGAAAGATGTTTCTTAATTTGGCCGTTATAAAAAGTGCACGAGCCGTGAACTATTAATGGGTTGGACTCCATCTTCGGACACATGCCGAAATTGGCAATTACACTTTGATTGGTGTCCACGCAAACTATAAAGCAAAAATTTCATCGGCTTCCTTAAGTCTGGCGAAACGACCCGAGTTGTGTGACTTTGAACAATTTAGCCTCTATTTAAATTAGTTTACTTTAAGTAATTTTATATTATATGAGATAAATATGTAAAATGAGTTTTCCCCCGAAAGTACATTTTTAAGTGGTTTTGGAGATTCCTAATTGACTCTGATTTGGACTAAGTCGCCATCTCCATATTGAAGTTTAGGAAGTTTTTTATGCGTTAATAGCATCCCCCAAACTCCTTCTTATGGCGAATTCGTCAATGCCTTGTTCCTCCTTTTTTACTTTGAAGTTTGAATTTATAACGCTGTATTCTATATTTATATATATTTATTGTTATATAAAAGTTTAGGTAGATTTACCCTATACTAAAGTTAGTGTATAGCTCTAAAGTTTAGTGAGTATTTGTAGAAAATTTATGAGATCGCTTATTGAAAATTTTTTTATAATAGCAATGAGAATTGAATTTATGTTTTAATGATAATTAGGACACAACATCATGTGGATTACTTTGTTTTTTAACAAAAATTTTTAAAAATGGCTTAAGCTCATCCACGATCTAATAGTAGGGCGAAGTCTCTATTATTTATAAGCGATATTAATGCGAGTAGGACGAGCCGTCTACTATCCTAAGGTGTAAATATATGTAAAAGCTAAAAGCGTCATGACTAGAACTATAATAAATTGATATTCTTAATAATTAAATATATTATAAATAATTATATGTCTAACTCTTTTATCAGTTAAAATCATAGATAATAGGTTAATGTGGATCCCATTGACTGGGTTAGGCCCACTGAAGAGCCATGCCACGGGGATCCGGGCAAGCCTGAATATATCGTTTTCAATTTTTTTTTTAACTAAGAGGAAGGTAGGTTCTTTGTTTTATTCATATATAGGAATTTGAACTAATATTCTGATTTACGAATACGAACAAATATTGTAACGACATGCAACTTAACTAATTGAATACAGCGTATCGAACTTGTGCTGGGCCCGAAAATTCAATATGGATTTTTGTATAATTATTTTCAAGAAATAAATAATTCGAACATATAATGATATTACTAATAAATTTCAAATTGAGTGCAGCCCATGGGAATAACCTGATTACTATTAAATATTATGATTAATTCAAAATCTAGAAAGGAGTATGGAAAGAGTGGTCCTACGATGGATATGAGAAAATGGAGTGGCAATAGAAGTGGGGTCGGTTAGGGAAGGGGTGATGGAACCTTCTTGATGGTGAGATAGCCGCTTGTTGGTGAAGTTATCTTTTTATGGGCCGACATGAGGCGATGACGCTCTTGTCCTTTAGTGTTTACATATTTATATTTAAAATTTTATAGGGCTTTAAATATGCTTATTTTTAATAAAATAATATTTGTATTTAAAAAATAATACTCATGTTGGTTATGCATAACAATGTAATCCTAGTGATGAATCATCATCGTTATTTAATGTATATATTATGAAGGCATAAGAAATGGGGGGGGGGTATTTAAATACCATGAACGATGTATATCGCTTAAGAGTCAAGCAACGCATGGGCCCATCAGTTAATTCTCAAACACATCTGTCAAATGATCTGGCAATTTCTCGGAAGCAGACAGGAACATATCCTCCTCCTCTCTCCACGAAAGATAATGGATTTACATCATCTAACCAGAGAAAACAAAACATCTAACTCTAAACCAAAAGACAACACCACTTTGGTAGGTTCATCATAGCCAGCACAGCACCATTCTGATTTCTTTCACAATCAACTATTTCAGCTTCTTCCTCAATGCAATAATCTCAGCCTGAATCTTAGTGTCAAGTTCTTCAAGAACTCCAAAGTGTATTATGAGGTCGGTTCATCAAGCCAAGCAAAGCATCCGCAACACCATACTTCCACCATACTTCCTGTAACATGTCAAACTATACAGTCTTAAAAAAAGTAGAAATAGTAAATAATTTAGCAGCTCTGATTCTTCCACTAAGTCTCAACAGAAAAAGAGAAACAGATGATGGATTTCATTGTGAAAAATATTAATTTAGGCTATGGTTGGTGGGTTAGCATTTGGAAGCAAGGTGGTGCAGAGTGTCTTTAAGCTATTAGAAGCAAATTTTGCCGAGTATAGTTTCAAGTGGCCGCTTTTCATTTGGCTTGTTCAAAACACCTAGCCTCTATATCATATGCAAAACATCTATCAGAAGCAAAGCATCCAAATCAAATGGAACAATAATTTGCCCTATGATACTGGTTACACTACTTCTCTATATAAGGAAACAACGTTCCTCAAACAAGTTAATTACTAGCAACTACTAAGACCACGAAATTGGAACTTAATAAATTTCATTCACCCAAACCCATTTCGATTCGGTCACCTAAAGTAAAACTTGCCAAATTTCGATTTCCCTCATTCACATAAACCCATTTCCCCCATTGAGAACACAAAGAAACGACGCCATACACATTGGAGGAATGTCAAATTGAGCCTTACCAGATTTTATGCTTAGATAAACGCTTCGAAGTGTACGTCAGACCTCGCCGCCGCCTAGACTTCCGTTCGCTCGATCACTTGCTTATTTGTATTTCGCTAGGCCTTAGGTCTTTGCTTTGCCGTTCTTTCTGCGTGGTTCCGAGTCTCAGCCTTCTCCTTTCTGCGCTGGTCCTGCGTTCCCTCGCCGTTGTAATAGAGAAAACTTAAAGGATCTGAATATATATATATATATATATATATATAAAGACCTGATTAAAAATTGATGTAAAATATAAGGAGTGGAGGAGTAGTTTTCCCAACTTAATAAGCAAGTTTCATCTTTTGCCTTGGGGTCGAACCTATCTGTATATTGTAGATTGGAGGGGGAGAGAGAATAGAGAATATTGCGTATGATCATGCAGCCCAAAACGTTTCTGATTATGCCATTTTTATTTACAATATTTTTACAGAAAAACATAAAAACGGATAAGATTAATCGGTTATGAAAAGTAATTAGAAATGTGACCCAAAAACAAAAGAGATATAATACGAGAGAGCCTATTACGTGATATATTGTTACGTGTGCGACTCGGGGAATTGTTGGAATTAAGGCCATAAGGACGAGCAAGAGAACGACAAGCGCCGTATAATGCTTGTTTATCAAATGAATCCCATTTAAGTGCCAACAAAATTGACTTATTGATAGCTAAGTTCGGAAAAAAATAATTTTTTAAAAATAAATTATAAATATTAATGGGGAAAGATATATCTTCTTAGCACCACTCAGCGTCAAAAATCAATTTATAGTTTATTTACTAATATTCTAAAATACTTTTTCAGTAGCATATAATATTCTAAAATATTTTTATTATAATTTTTCTTTTTAAATATTTTTATTAGGAACAATGAACATCCGGAATTTAAGATAAAAATACTACTAAAAAAATATTTAAAGTGTTAGATGTATAACAGAGATAATGAAAAAGTAATTTAAAATACTAAATATTATTATTAATTTAAAATGAAAACATATTATTTAAGTTGACTCAATTTTGTGGAAATGGAAAAGCGAAGTGTCAGGACGGGCTTGTTTCGTGGAAAAGACAAGCACTAATTAATCACGAGCTGTGTATTCTTATTCTAAGCCATTGAAAATCTCACAACTCTGGCCGTTCACTCTCTCATGCCCTCCTTTGGATAACTTTTTAGAAAAAGATTTATAACGAAAAAGGGTTTTTGAATATTTTTTTATTTTTTTTTAAAATATCTTATAAAAAAGTTATTTTAAATAAATAAATATTTAAATAATTATTATTATAATAACTTTTATAATTAATAAATTACTATAAAAATTATAAGAGAATAAATAATTCAATAGGTATCACTATTCCCTCATCATAGTAAACTTGTGAGTATTCCTCCTCCATCGTCTTCCTACTTTACGTTGTCCTTCTTCTATCACCATCATCACCACATATCTGGAAGAAGATGAAGATCACCCTCAAGCTTCTAGAATGTCATCACTAGAAGAAGACTAGAGAATTTAACAATTCGGTTTGGGAGGCCAATCTGGACATAAGTGAAGAAGCAAACCCACCTAGCTCCCTCTGCAACGGCGATCTGGACAGAAGTAAATAAGAAGTTCCACATGATGGTGATCTGGATGGGGGAGGCGAGGGGTAATTATGGAAGAGAGGAGATAAGAGAGAGGAAAAAAATATAGATAAAATAATAATTGAGTAAATCATATACTCTTTTATTATTTTATAAGTTATTCCTAATAATTTATCTAAAATTATAATTTTAAACTATAATTTAATTTAAAAAAACTTATAAATAAATATAAATATTAATTATTTTAAAATTTTCTCAAATTAAAAGTTAAGAATTTTTTTTTAAAATTTAAATTGATTAATTATCCAAACAGGTAGTTAGCTATTTATTTTAATTTTTTGCAAACCATAATGAGTGACCAATTTGGTAATAATGTTGTGAAAAGTAAGCTCTTTTGGATTTGCTTTCCATAAGATATTATGATTGAAAAATTAGATTGGACCACGCCAATTCATTTAATTTGTTGACTACTCAGCAGATCCATAAGCTGCTTTCCTGAATATTCCACCACCCTGCCAGAAACTTCTCACCACTCATTAGTCCCCACATCTGACCAACCAAATCCAACGATCATTATTATTTATTTATGTGAGAGATTCATGTTTCATGTACGTAGTTTCATGCGTTGTTTCCTATGTTCAAAATCCAACTTCCATATATGCTCTTTATTAATTACCCCTCTATATCTTGTTCTTGTGTTCTTGCGTCTGAGACAGAGACTTCATGATGTGGGAGCTGCAGATCAGAGTTTTGTCATGTGAGGGCCTGAATCTGATAAGCGACTCGTCTTCTTTTTTCTCTCGGTGGTCGTCTTTCTTATTTACGCATGCGAATTCCAAGCCCGCGCATTTCATTTCCGTTACTAAGCTGCCTGATCAGAAACCCAAGGTGTATAGTGAGAGGCTGGAAGACGAAGGAGCAGGCGAAGGAGGGGTGTTGCGCGTGCCAGCTGATTCCAGCTTCCTCTGCGATTCGCAGTCGTGTCTGTACTTTCAGATGTACCGGAAGCGGCGGATTTTGGGGCCGAGTCAAGTGGGGTGGTGTCTGGTTCCGGCGTCTGATATTGGGCCGCCACCTCCTCCATCTGTTCGGTGCCTGAGTTACAGGCTAAGAGGGAGAGACGGTTGCGTGGGTGGTGCCATAATCAACCTGAGTATTCAGTTGAAGGATACGTGTGATACTGCTCCTCCTCCTACGGCCATCGGAATTCCCATTGGGACGATGGAAGAGGGACAAATCAAATCTGGGTGTTGATTTGATAATTCTGTTTGGTCTACTGCTTGTGCCAAAACAGACTTTTTTCACGGTGGAAAAATATTAGCGGAGGCACATGCATGCTTACCAGTCCATTTCTATGTACGTGTCTTGTGTTTTCTTGTATTCCTTTTTAGGTCTTTCTTTATTCGGTTTTAATCTTCTTGTTTTTTTTTTAATTTCTAAAAAAGATGAATCATTGGAAAGTTTTTTTGGTAAGAAAAAACGAATCCCTTTAAATAACACCAACTTAAGGGGGGTATTTGATTTAGCTAAATTTGATTTTATATATTATTTTAAAATTTGAATTTCATAAACAATTGTTAAAATTCCAAATGTGTTCTTTTTTAAAACAAAAAAAAAACGGAGAAATATTGTTACTTTTCTATATTCACTATCGCGCACGCACACGACTGATATTTTGAAAGCTATTCCCTCCCTCCTTCAAGTGTCAAAATATCACTGTTTTTGGTCTTCTTTTCGGCTTGACACTCTAAAAAGTTCAACTATTATGCTCTTCTTTCTTCCGCCGATTTAGTGGTCGAAATCTTATTTCATACATTTTCAATTGTTACGTAATAGCCTAATGTACCTTTATTGGATTCTAACCAAGTTTCCCACCTCGAAAGCCTCCTTTAGCTTTTTAATGATTAAAGTTGATACCCTTAAATGACGTAATATAAATTCCGCGACATTAAATGACGAGCTAATAAGAAATAATTATATTTTAAATTCAGCGACTATTACTGTTTATTTATTTGCTCAAACTGAATAAGGTTTGCAAGCAGCAGCAAGCCAACTGAGAAGTGAGCAGCCACGGAATACAAGCACATCTTATAATCCTCAAAAAAACTAACAGAGTTAGTTTAGTAAAGCAAAATCTTACTAAACCCTTATAGATCTCAAATTCAATTATTAAAATAGACACCTATATTATCAACGATAGCAGATGAGGGACCATTTTCCCGCTTCATGCAGAGTGCTGAGCTATGGGCCATCCTAATTGGACTGAAGCTCGAATCGCCACATCATAGTGGAATCTGACTCTATGGATGCTGTTCAATTCGCTCCTCTTCATCTTACATTCTTGGAAGGCCCCGGCTAGAAATTGTTACCCTGGGGTCATCATTCCCTGTAACTTAGTAACATACATTCTCCTATACAATGTTTGACCAATATCCAATGCCTTACCTCAATCTCAAGACCCATTAGAATTCCAAGAGAAGCCTTTACTATATATATAGCCAAAAGACACAAGTCGCAGTCAACTTGCCTAACAGGCTGTCCTTTCTTACACGCACTCATAAATTTCTCTTTCTATTGTCTTAATAAAGAACCTTAAAATACTGAACATAGGCACATGAGACTGACCCACGTCTAATGATGAATTTACAGCCAACTAGGATGACTCACAAGTGTTCAAGTACTAAATTCACATTAACCGCCTACCGCCTCGGGATAATTATGGCACAAACGCCCTGAACAGGCCCAATATGCACACCAGCTCAAAGCCACAGCAAAATTGCCTGGATGGTAGTATATTAACATCTGTTCATAACAGACCCCGACAACAAATATGCCCATTCACCAACATGAGGGCCAGAAATTTTTTCAGTCCACTATGCTTCCTCTTGGTTGATTCTCTTCAAGATGTTATACTTGCAGAGAGGACAAGTAGCATTAATGTACAGCCACTTGTCCACACAGGCACAGTGAAAATGGTGACCACAAGGAAGTTCTCTGAGGTCAGCACCATCATCATAAGCAGATAGACAGATGCAGCATTCCTGCAGTTAATAAATCAAAATAAAATAAAAACATTAGCAAAAATAAATGATTAATCGCTTCAAACTTCCATTAGATAACTAAGGACAATGCAACCATGTTTGTCGACCCAATGAGCCACAGCTTCAAAATTAAGACAACCAAAGCAGACTGAACAAAACATCAGTTTCAACTATCAAGTCAATCTCTTCTGATGGTATGATGCAATGGCAGGACAAAGGGAAAGCTTGATAGGCAAAATTCGATGTGCATCACATAATCATGATAGCATAATTTAATAAGCTTATAAGAAAGCCTGCTACATTGAGTTCCCTTTGATTTGACATTTAGATGATATCTTCAGAATAATGGATGAAGATGACTACCGGGACTGGAAAAAAAAGAGCAAAGACTAATCTCAAATGTGAAAAAATGTTCAACGTACAGCATCCTCCCCAGAAAGAATGTGTTCACTCGGTGAATCAGTGCCGCACTCAGTCATTATTCCACCAACTGGTTCTTGCGCGTTACCAGCAAGTTTCTCATCATGTTCAACTCTTCGGAATTTAAACTTAGCCAGCTGCTCAATGTCTTCTTTTGATGCTCCTTCCTGCAGCAAAAGAAAAATAAAAACAAAGAAAGAAAGAAATATTAAGGCCAAAAACAATGGATTTAATTAATAATATTCTAGAAATGAATCATAATTTTGCCCAACATATTTCTGGCAACTCCTTCAATCTCACAATGTTTTCCTTAAAAAAGTTCTGTCCTCTTTTTTTTTTTTTTAATTTAAATTCTAGTTCTAGAAAATATCCAAGACGTAAACTGATTTTTCACATATTTAATAAAGCTCTACTTTAATAGTGAACCCAGCCACGTTCATCCATATCTAAATCTCCAAACTATCATAACCCTGAAAATTATCATCTGGGCGTTTTGTTTTATAACAATATATCCAATAATTCCAAGAATTAATAAAATTTGAAGCCAAAAGTGTCTCTATTTTTCTAATAGCATGTGCAAGATGCCTAAGGGCTCTGCCATCACACTAAAAATTGAATCAGTTCACATTTAACGCTTGCACTGAAAGCTAATAATACCCCTTAATTAAACTTCTTAGATAATTAATTCAAAGTCAAAGACCAATTCTTCAGAGATCCAAACTCACAGAGTTCATTACAACCATAACAATTTATCAATGTTTTGATTCGAATACTCTAGTAATACATATTTGTCTGAACCTAAGGTCGCATAAGTTGAAATATCCATATTAGTTAGGTTACTTAAAAATTGTATCTATAAAAAAACAGCAAAAAAAAAAGGAACTTCTCAACAAACTTTGGGTGCGAGAGATTCATAGGGCCATACCAACTCAATAACAAGAGTAAAAAAAAGGCAATGCCCCAAATTACCTGGTCTGCAACGGCATATAGAAGTGCAATAATACATGGAAGGCAACAGCACACAGCAATACCGATGATGAATGCCAGCGCAACACAGAATACAACAAAGAAAACATCAAAACCCAGGAATGCTATACATAACCTGCAAAGCGAGTTGATTTTGTCCAAGGAAAAATTCAACAAAAATAACAGCAAATTAGCTGAATGGCAACTCAATTAAGTAATAAAAATGCAATAATTCATAATTATATAAATGAACAAATTGCTTGACAGAGAAAGCAGACCAGTATAAAAATGGAGAATCAAGGACTAAAGATTGACCACCAGCTGATACCCAGTAAAATCCAACGATCCACCAAATAAATGAAAACAATGTGTTCGCTGACTCCAAATGCTTTGTTACACTGCATGAGAAAAGACAAACGTAAAAAGGCATTACTTTTTCCCCCAAGTTTTCTTAAGCAAAAGGATAAGTGCAAGGGTCGAAATAGATGATAGGTCACAGATTTAAAAAACCAGTTATTCTTGTCCCTTTTTTCTTTTGTCAAAAAAAGAAAGCTAAAAAATATAGAGAAGTATTGAATCAACATATAAGTCACGATATGCACAGAATTAAAAAAACTAAGGACTTGAAGATTACTATGGATTTCAGAAGCGGATAACGCTTGAGAAAACATACTATGAAACTCTTTTTCCTTAATAATTTAAATCAGGCCTATGAACAACGGTACAATTTGCAGTCAAATTAACAGAACCAGAGGTCAATTAACACTCGTGTTTACGAGAGTTTCTGGTTTGGTATTATGAGACTCCTGTGCTGTTAAATTTTGGGCAACAACTAAATTTTAAATACAATTGAAGTAATTATCAGAAGATGGATTTTATTATCACTCATAAATGATTTATACAGGTATTAAAAGTGCAGGGGCAGAAATTATTCACTAAAATTAAACCAGATGGAGCACAAATTCACCTTGTACCCTCTTCGTTGAATTGCGCCAATGACACATAGTGCGCAGAACCATCCCTTGAACCCAAACTTAGATTCCCACTGCTGCCTGCCCTTCCGTTCACTGCGTCCAAGGATGGTGGAAACTGGCGCTGCCGGAGCCGCCTCCGTCTCTTATATTCAACGCAAACGCAGAAAACGTGAAGGATGCATTGCAGAGCGTAGCCCACAATCCACAGCCTCAAAGGCATGGTCGGCGACTCTCTTCGACTCAAAATTAAAACTGTAGCAGCCGCCACAACAAAGACGAAGTTCCAAATAACATCAAGGATCACAACGGGTTTAGAATAAGCCCAATCGCCCTGTCTCTCCTCCAATTGTTCGGCTGCAGTCTCTCTGACTAGCATCGATGGCTCGCGCATCATCCTACGGCCACTGGCCTGCCTCAGGAACCGAGCAGCTTGGCGCAGGCTCTGCCTGCGAACAAATCGACGGCCAGAATTGAATTCATCGGAAGACCCACCTGAATTTGCTATGAATGGCGTCGAATCGACTATGTCGTCGGAGGAACGATTTGGTGACCTAGTCGTCGCCATCTCTTGCGTATTCCCTTCAAGGAGGGCGATAAACTAAGCTTCAAATCAGCGAGGGAATCAAGCGCTTTACGTGAAATCGAGGATGATAAATGATAAATCGGCTTAGAATACGGGAACACGAACTCAGGCTCAAAGGGTTGAGACGGTGAATTGGAGGTGACCGAGTTAGACCGGGATCCGGATCCGATGGCTCTTAGGCAAAAACAGCGAAAGTTTCTCCGCTTTTTCCTGTTGCTTGCCAATTGCAATTGTGACAGCTTATCCGTGGGATTTTCATGAACGATCACGACTCACGAGCACCAAGTTTCAGCTCCCCGTTATTTACTAGGAATAAAAAAAAATCATTATTATTTGAATTAAAATATACAAAACCCGAATTTTAAATTACTTGTGCATAATTTACTTAATTTTTAAAAATTTAAATTAAAACTATAATATTTTCAAAATATAAAATATTGCAGTTTTTAATTTAAATTTCGAAAAATTAAAGAAATTATATACAACTGATATAAAATTTATAAAATTTTATATAATTTATCATATTGTAAAATCTTAATATATTTTATATATAATATTTATTACTTTTTAAATTAATATATAATCTAAAATTATTTAAATTATTATAAAAAAATTATATTATATTATATTTATTATAATTAATTAATCTATTTAATTTATTTAAATTAATTAACTAGTTTACTTTCGCAGCGTGCACAGGAGAGGAAATATGAATTATTGAACGGAACCTGACCGTATCCGCGTACCGTGTATTTGCAGCCTTGTGCAGAGCAAGAATTCAAATTTTCAAAAATTAGACTATGTTGGCGTCGCCCGGACTCGAACCGGAGACCTTCAGTGTGTTAGACTGACGTGATAACCAACTACACCACGACACCTTGATGTCCAAGGGTGTTAAGGTTTACTATTAGTATTTTTTTTCCTGAAAAGGATCGAGAAACAAAACCAGATGACAAAGCAATAGAGAAAGATAGGGCCATTCCCACAGCCTCAGCTGCCTTATATCTACATATTTGATTTATTGATTCATCTAACATTAACAATAACCTCAAATTGGAACGTTAATGTATAATTGACATTGACATCAATGCGTGAGTTCACAGCTTGGAAGTAGTCATATGCATTAAATATGACCACAACTATCTTAAGTAAGCAGGCCATGGCAGTAAAGGTCGTCACCTAACTTAGTAAAACTCGTTAGCAAGTTCTTACACTATTATGTTACACAATCACACCAAGGTCCAAAACCCTTTCACAACAACATTTTCAGTATCTGTAACCCATAGGCAAACCAGACTTTTCCAAACGACCAGAACCTGGATAGGCTTTGTTAGTGAAGCTTGCATGCAAAGCAGATGCCTTCTGTGCAGCCAATCTTGACTCACCAAATTCGTTCATTGTGTACCTATTAGACGAACCAGACCTCTCGCATCTTGTCCTCTGTTTGGGAACACTGAGAGATCTGACCTTGGCCTTGGAAGATTCTGTATAAGCCATATAATTTGGGCAGTCAGAATAAGCAGTCACATAGCTTCTTGAACCATCACTCCTACTAGGAGTAAAAGGGCTTCTTTTAGCGCTACCATCCCTAGAGGACCCAGAAAAAAGCTGAGGACTATTGTTTGCTGTGCAGAATGGGGTTTCATCAACTTCATGCCCTTCTGGTGGGCTGTAAGATTGATGAACTCCACGAGGGATTGGACCGGAATGATAAATTGTTGAGTTCTTTATGGCGGTCGTCAAAGTCTGCCTATAAGGATCAGAAACTAAAGAAAGATTAGTGGTATGGAAGAGGTTTCTGGCTCTGCGTTTTGGTGGAAAGTTTCTCTTTTCAGAATCCATTTCCAGGATCCTTACATTTCTTTCATCGTCCACACAGGTTCTTGCGGATGATCTTTGTCGATTCCATGATTTCTCGTCTACCCAACTGTCTGTTGTCTTCCAACATTTCTCCTTATTGCCACTGATCTGAGCATATGATTTGGAATTATCTCTCCACAGTTATATAAATGCTTTCATTAGTAGACACGTTAAATGACCCAATGAACCGAATCCCACAATCCAAGAAAAATACCTTGAGTATTGATGATTGATCATATTTCATGCTCTTGAATTTGATGGGGTTTTCAACTTTGTCAGGTGTTGCCGGACCCTGGAAACAGAATAAATGCTGGAATTGAAAAACAATCATATCAAGAACGTGAAAACGTAGCCGTGTGATCTCTTGATGCTTGACTAATCAATGAGATAAGACTGCGAGTCTCAACAAATTCAACAGTCTAAACACAATTCAACAGCCCAAAAAAAGACTAATTATATCAGATGCTATATTAATGAAAGGACCAATAATTATTTACATGGAGGTGGACATTTGATGACTTAGCGATCGAAGATGACCTAAGCCGCCCCGCCTGAACTCGAAAGAGTAATTGCATTTTTTGCAGCCGCTCAGCCGTCCGCTTCCTCGCCAATTGACCTCTCACCAATGCCTGCAGCTTTACCAATCCTTTTAGCGCTCGCAGGGCTCTTCTTGCCTATCAAATTTCCATATTGAGTTTCACATTTAAAAGCAGAATTCTCTTTCTGATAAATAATTCAAAAAACATAGCACCCGGGGCACGTTTTGACAAAGGACAATATTTTAATTTTGGTCAAGACAACAATAACAAAAGCCCCAGTACAAGAGATATGTATGGCAGTTTCAGGACCAAGCTGCTTCGTTCATTTGAAGAGCTTTCAGATTGGCGCCCAGTAAAAAAGAACAGCACGGAAGCAACTAGAAAATTCAAAGATAAAGGAGGCGCCAAAATGATAGAACTCTTACAATTTGTTTGATTCAACTTAGAGAGGAAGTTAGGTCAATTTAAGGGAGGGTAGAGAAAGATAGGGGAGGTTAATGAATGATATTTTTTGTTTAATTCAGAAGGGGAGGGGAGATGGGCTAATTAAAAGTTGATAAAAATACCCTTATCTCTTTATTTAAATTTATTTATTCTTTATTTATAATATTCATATCAAAATTATTATTTTTTAATTTATAAATCTCAATTTTTTTATCTCATTTTTATATATAATAAAAATAAAAAATATAAAAAATATATTAAAATTTTAACATTATTTTTTATTAATTTTATAATTATTATATATTTTAAAATAATATATAAATAATTTATTATACTTATTAAATTTTATTATAATTTATTATAATTATTATGCAATTAAAGAAAAAATTAGGTGTGAGAAAAAAAAAGGTTTAAGGGTATAATTGGAATATTAAAAAATGATTGAGGGTAATTTAGTCCAAAAGGTACAAAAAATTTCTCTCCCCTCCAAAAACCCTCACTTTTGGAGGGGAGCTAAGGGAGGAGAGGGAAGCACATAAGGACAAAAAATCTCCCCTCCCCTCCCCTCCCCTCTATTTTTCCCAACCAAACACGCTTTCCTCTCCCCTCCCCTCCAAAACCCCTAAACCAAACAAACCCTTAAAATTAGTATGATAGGATTTAGTTAGATGAAAGAATTTTTTATAGGAGTAAAAATAAAAATAAAAATAGAAATAAAAATAAAATAAAGTTAAAAGTAGGATTTAAAATTTTGTTTTGTATTATAAAAATAAATATAAAATTTATGTATATATTTTTTATAATTTAAAATTTAAAATATTTTTTTATAATTTAAGAATGATTAAAATTATTCAAGAATTTTATAATTTAAGATAAAATAGTATAAAATATTTTACTTATTTTTTAACGTTTTTTAATAAAATTAAAATTATTTAAAATATTAAAAATAAAAATAATTTATATTATATTAAACAAAAAATAAAAAAGTCTACTTTCCACTCCTTGCTTCCATATGCCAAACATTAGGTTAAAGAAAGGCCTGACATGACGACCTCATCACCTCAAGAAGACAAGGACATAACAAAAGTGAGACGCTTTTTATAACCAAAAAAAAAAAAAAAAGAAGTGAGACGCTTTTGCATTATTCGAATAAAAAAATAGATATTAAAAAATAACTCGATCTTCATTGGGCATTGCTGTCCAGCTTTTATCTCGGAAAAGTCATACGAGTCCCTTAAGAATACCGATCGGCACCCGGAGCTGTGTCTCCCCCCCTTCCCAATAATTCTTAAAACCAAAGGTCAATGTTATCGACACTATTTGGTAAGGGATGGTTCAGAGTTAAGTGTGGAAAAGGTAATGGTGAAAGCAATATAACTTTTCAGGCTATCAATTCTGAGTAAAACGACACGAGACAGCAGCTTACTGCTCACCAGTAGGATAGGTGGAAGGAATATATTATCTTCACAAGAACCAAATGAATAAAACATCGTCTCTCAAATAGACCAATTTGAAAAGCATTCCTATCAGCTTCGAAGCATATTGGATGAAAAATTCTGTTCCAGGAATTTACATATCTTCCTTGCTGAAGTTCGATTCAGTTTTGTTCTCTATATTTGCTCGCAGCACGAATCCGAGTTCATTTGTTTTTTTTTTCTTTTAATGAAAAATAAACAACACGCTCTTCCCTCTCCTTCTACGAATCAATAATACTAGTTCAAGATGAAAAATGGAATTAAAAAAAATACTGCAATCTCGATGCACACTAAACACTCGGTTACTGTATGGGTTCAGGGTGTGAAGTTAGCTGTGAATAACTCGAACTAAGTAATATAATGGTTAGTCCCAGAAATTGAACGGATTTTGCGGTCACATGCCAGTAACTGCAAAAAAAAAAAAAAACAAGAAAAAAAGACTACGGAATTATTATCATTAAATGCAAAAAAGAAAACTAACCAAAAAGCCACGAAAAGTGGCTTGAATCTTAACGGCTGCCCATTCTTCTCGGTTCACCGTGGCTCGTACGCATCCGCCGCCGCTACGAAGTCTAAGTGCAGAGGCTGCAGGCACGGCGATCTTGTGACTGTCATTATTATGAATGCCGGTTTCAACAGTGGCGGTGGTAGGGAGGTTATCGTTTTGTCTGTAAGATTTGACGAAGCTCCATTTGCGTTTCTCTTTGGGTGGTTTTGGAACTGTGGCGGTGGGGGAGGGAGATGAGGAATCAGGCTTTTTAAGACTGAGAAGACAGCTAAACCATTTTGATACCTTACCCATTTCTTCTAAGGAGCAAATGGATTAAGGTGCCGGTAGATACTTCAACATTAAAGATGCATTCTAGAGAGAAAAGAGAGAGAACCAGGAGGGGAGAGAGAGAGGGGCGTGGAGGGAAACTTGAAAGAGGGGGAGAGGATGGCTTTTTGTGTAAGAAAACAGTGCGGTCATTACACGGAGTCGCAGCTCGTTATGAACTCAAGGGGACGGCACACTGATCCGCGTGCATTCAATTATTTTTCTTCTCCAGTTGCAAAAATAGGTAATAGAAACTTTCAACAATTTTATAAAACAATTAACCTCTACTAACTCATTAAATTTACCTTAAATTAATAAAAAAATAATTTTACCCTTATTAATAAGATTTTCATAGAGAGAAATATGAGAAGCTAATGCAAAAAACAGACTTTAATAAAATTATTTAAATTGAATTCAATAATATTTAAATTTAAAAAAAATTAAAAAGCTATATTTACTTATCAATAAAGGAGTAAAATTTTCTACAACTTATAATTCTCTAAGTAAAATTTGATAAATAATTATTGATAATTCTCTAAGTAACCTATAATACTCCCTATAATAATTATTGACAAAAAATTAAAAAAAAACTTAAAAGTGACTTATAATATTTTTTTATTATTTAATATACGAGTTAATTAATTTTTTTAAAAAAATTAAAAAAATTAATTAAATTAATTAATTATAATTAATATAAAAATTAATTGATTAATTTAAATATATTAATAAGTATATAATATATAAATTTATCTTAAAAATTAAATTTAATTATAATTAATTAATTTTTATTTTATTTATTAATCTACTTAAAAAATATCAACTAATTTATATATTAAATAATCATAAGTGAAAACCACAAAAGAATTTACTATCATTTCTAACAGTAACCCCTCTCCCTAAATTCACCCACCCAATTAGAAATTAGAACTTCCATCCCCGTTCAAAATTTCTTTTGATGCCTGTTTCTGCTATTCACACCAAAACTAGATATATTTATTAAGATTTCAATAAAAAAAATATCTATTAAAAATCACTTTTTAACAGGTTAATGTCCACCAATGACTAATTAATGGTCGTTAGTGCTCAGTCAATGTTAATAAAATGTAAGAGGCGTTACAAGTGAAATTAATTACAATAACGTATCAAAAGAGTTTAGAGTATTTTAGTAAATTTGTGAGACTTATTTGTAAATAATTTTTTTATTTGGGATTTATATGTAATTACTTCTATTACAATAAAGTCTCAAAACAGTTTAGAGTATTTTAGTAAATTTGTGAGACTTATTTGTAAATAAATTTTTTATTTGGGATTTATATGTAATTACCTCTAGTTCTTTTAATAAAAAAAAAACGTCCCTCTATACGGCGGGAAAAAAAAACAAAAAAACTAGTGCCACGATGCGTTTAGACTTCAGGTGAGAGATGCAGTTCGTTGTTCTCATCAAATTTCAAAACCGTCTCCTTCAACCAATTGTTCATTCCAGAAGAATCAAATAATGATTGAAAATTCTGAGCAAGAAAATGGAAGTGCAGAGGACCACGATCATCTTCTTAGCCCTTTGGTTTCTTAAGTATCTGAATCCATTAGATGTTGCTGGAATTCAAATTATTTCTAAGTCAAGGCTCGAGAAGTGCGAGAAAAGTTCCAACTCCGACGATCTCAACTGCACCATGAAAATGGTTTTGAACATGGCTGTTCCAAGTGGTTCGGTAATCTTCACTCTCTTCTTCGATCATGGCCAAGCAAATGAATCAATTATGAAGTTTCTTCTTCTGACTCTGTTGGGTATGTTTTGTTTTTTGTTTTTCTTAAATGGGTGTTTATTTTGTCATGCTAGAGTGGAGGAGAAGCCTCAATTGTTGCGGAAATTGTGGAGG
The DNA here is from genome assembly GCA_037074615.1 of Leucaena leucocephala. Taxonomy (NCBI): domain Eukaryota; kingdom Viridiplantae; phylum Streptophyta; class Magnoliopsida; order Fabales; family Fabaceae; genus Leucaena; species Leucaena leucocephala. Next base: position 3,735,827 of record CM073563.1, on the reverse strand, counting down.
TGGAGGAAAATTCAACCAACAAGGTGCAGACATTGCGAATACCACCAGTCATAACAGTCAACAAATCTGCTGCTTATGCTTTGTATGAATTAACATATATACGGGTACGGGAATTTTCAATTTCACCTTTCTCCTAACTACTAACTTTTAAGTCCTTCTTATCGCTTTCTGTTGTAAGATGGCATTTTAACAGGATGTTCCATATAAACCTGAAGAGTATTATGTTAAGACGCGCAAGTGTGAGCCAGATGCTGGTGAAGAAGTTGTCAAGATATGCGCCAGGCAAGCCATGTCTGATTACTGTTTGAAGTTGACTTTTTTTAGATAAATATTAAAAAAACTAAATAAATAGCAAGTGATTTATTTAATTTTGTTAATCTATCTAAAAGAAATTGACTAACGGCAGGTAGTATTATTAACCAGAGATTTAATTTATCCTGGCCTCACTGGTGTGCTTCAATATGGATTGCACTGATTAATTTTTGGTGTTTGTTTTGTAGGCTCCGAGACGATGAGGGCCATGTTATTGAGAAAAGTCAGGTGATATTTTTTCTACCATGTTGTATTAGCTTTTAAGGCTGTGAACAAGTCGTGTACCATGAGTATTAGTCATTGCATATGAACGAGTTATTTGACTGTTCAAAACGAAATGCCAGATTTCTTTATTTGGTCATGCATTTTCCTTTTCCTCTTCAATTCGTGTGTAACATGTTTCCACTTTTTGTTATCTTATTTAGCCAATTTGTTGCCCATGTGGGCCGCAGCGTCGGATGCCTTCATCATGTGGAAATTTTTGTAAGTGCTTTGATGTTCTTACCATTCTTAAATTTTGAGGCTAGATGGAAGTTTGGAACTAAGCAGGGCTTTGGTGATATTGATATGACTAGTTGACAAATTGACAAAAGGAAAAGCCAACACTGCACATTGTGTGCGTTTTCCAGGCGAATGGCAAGCTACTCCCTTTTTATCCAATTGTGATTTTTTCAGTGGTTGATTTGATCTTGTAATTTGTAAATGCCGAAGAATTCATAGCATACATCATATTTCTTTCTTTAACTTATTATTTTCTTGCTTGCCGATGAATTCAGGTTTCATGTTTTCGGTATTGGGCGACGGACATTGGGATTCAGTGTTCGTATACAGGTGAAGACTGGAACCAAAGTTTCGGTATGTAATTATTGGTTTCTCTGAATAATATAGAATAGTTCAATGATATATCAATCTCCGTGTCCCACATATTTTGTATTCCATGTCGTCATGTTGGGTTTAATGGAGATTTTATCTGCTTTTATTTTGGTCAGCAGGAAGTGGTTGTGGGTCCTGAAAATAGAACAGTGACATCCGATGGTAACTTTTTGAAGGTTAATCTTATTGGAGATTTTGTTGGATATACAAATATACCATCTTTTGAGGATTTCTATCTTGTTGTTCCAAGGCAGGTATGCTTGTTTCTCTGATATAACCATAAATGGCATTTATTGAGTTAACTGCCATACATAAAGCAATATATCGAAAACGATAGATGTTTTCATGCTTTTCTTTGATGGCAGGGTGGACCTGGTCAACCACAGGATTTGGGGAGAAACTTTTCTGCATGGATGCTGCTAGAGAGAGTGAGATTTACCTTAGATGGTCTTGAATGTAATAAAATTGGTGTCAGTTATGAAGCTTTCACTGGACAGCCAAACTTCTGCTCTTCACCTTTCTGGAGCTGCTTGCACAATCAATTGTGGAACTTTCGAGAGGTTGTTAAAATCAAAATACAATATATATATATATATATATATATATATATATGCTTATTATTTACTAATAGTAATTATGCTCTTCTTCCTTACTTTTTTTGGGTAGGATCTCTTCCTTTCTTTTTCTATCCATATTTTCTACATTTTTATGGAATTATCGTATGTGAATTACTTTCTCTGTTAGTTGATTTTTTTTATATAAATTAAGAAATTTAAATAAATTAGTTAATTATTATCAAGTTTAACCTCTCAAGATGAATTCATATTATATATTCCTTAATCTATCTAAATTGATCAACTAGCTCTTATATTAGTTATAATATAACTTATTTATTTGACATCCTTAATATAATTAAAAAAGTCAACTAACTCTTATGTTAAGTATCGAAATAGGTTTTAGCCATATTTTAACCTTTCTATCAAATAAATATCTGAACTGAATAAACTTTCATTGGTACATTTTACATAGTTTTCTTCTTGTTGTTGTCGTAATTTGCAAAGAAAATTTCTTATCCTCAACAGGCTGACCTAAACAGATTCAGTAGGAATCAGGTTCCACTCTATGGTGTGGAAGGAAGGTTTGAAAGGATAAATCAGCATCCAGTAAGTTGCAATACTTGTAGTTTACAGTTACAGTGGTTTTATTTTTATATTAGAAATTATATGTAACTTGACTTGGTGGCAGAATGCAGGGACCCATTCTTTCTCCATAGGAATCACAGAAGTTCTTAATACAAACCTTGTAATAGAATTAAGTGCCAATGACGTAGAATATGTCTACCAAAGGTATACAATATGATATTAATACGTTTCGATTTTCCATGAAATCACTGCAGCATTTGTTTCTTCAAGCGTTAACATAAATGCCTTTATGTAGGAGCCCTGGAAAAATTACAAGTGTCAGTGTCCCTACATTTGAAGCTTTAACCCAATCTGGAGTTGCAACCATCAGTACTAAGAATACTGGTGAGGTGGAAGCATCATATAGTTTGACGGTAGTTTGCTGTTCAACTTTCCTATCATAGGGTTCAACAAGTTGTTCCGGTTTTGATATATTTTCTTGTCTTTCAGTTTAATTGCTCAAATGATGTCACCTTGATGGAGGTACTTCCTGGAAATAAATCTCTCTGTTAAACAAATTGCAGGGTTTCCCAATTTATTTGTAGATTTATACTTTGAAGGTTCCTATGGTTTCAGGAGCAATTCTTAATAATGAAGCCGAATGAGATTACCACCCGATCATTTAAAATCTTCCCAACCACAAATCAAGCTGCAAAATACATCTGTGCAGGTAAATTCGATATATGCTCATGATTGCATTGAGTTATTATTCTGTTGTGAGGACAAAAAGTCAGAACAACTTTTTGCTTTAATGATGTCTTCTTTTTGAAGCTGTACTGAAGGACTCCGATTACAAGGAAGTTGATAGAGCTGAGTGCCAGTTTACTACTACAGCAACTGTTCTCGACAATGGAACTCAGGTTTGTTCTTTTACTGTATCTGAATTTTGTTGAGCTTGCTCTGAATAATTCAAACCAGGACACGAAATTCTAATGAATTTAAAAGCTGAAATCGATAAAATTATGGGGAAAATATAGTTTTTTTTTATATTGCTGGCAGACTAGGGGCATGTGAGGCACAATACAATAGTAGTACTATTTTATTGGCCAAAAAAAATATAATAGTATTATTATTTTGACCAACTGATACAGTTCAGTTATTAACTACCAAAATGCTACAAAACCATAAGCGGTGATCAATAATGCTACTGTTTGGTCAGCTATCTCTGTCACTTATTTTATCTGAGTAGTTAGATGGTATAGAAACAAGAGCATTTGAATTTGAGTATCATTCAATTGTGGTTTTTTTTTTCTTTATGGCGCAGGGTATACCTTTTCAACGACCAGACACTAGTAAAAACGGTTTCTTTGATTCTATTGAAATGGTATGGAACAAAATATTGGCAAGTATTAAAGACTTCATCACTGGAAAAAATTGCAGGTATTATTTTCTCTTAGAAATTTCATGTGACATAGGAGTGTTTCTTGAATGTTATAATCATACTTTTTTAATATTTTTTTCTCTTTTGGGATGAATGAACAGACAAAAATGCTCAGGGTTTTTTGACCTGCGGTGCCACATTCAGTACATATGCATGAGTTGGATAGTGCTGTTTGCTCTGTTTTTGGCCATCGTCCCAGTTGGTACGGCTTTTATTTAGTGCATATTAATTAGTATCCTAAATGTAATTAACAATTAATTATATTGTACTTTTACTTGAATTGCAGTGCTTGTGGTATTGTGGCTTTTGCACGAGAAAGGATTATTCGATCCTCTTTATGAATGGTGTGAAGATACATGTGGCGACGATGATGATCGGAGGATCTTGGATAAACACAAGTTAAAAACTGGAAGGGGACACCAGAACATTCATAGAGATCATAACCCAGATCGCAGGCAGGAACTCAAGAACCCTAGGCATGGTTCTCATAGGCGAAAAAGAAGCCATAACGATAACCACAAGCACAAGCATTCTCAAAGAGAATCTGATTATTACTATTATCTCCACAACGTTCAGAAAGATATACACAAGCATGGGCACAAGAAGGATTTAGATATTATGCAGCACGTTGATGACAGAGGTCGGAATCACAAGCACAGAAAAGAAGGTCACGCTTCAAAGGGATTAGAGAAAGTGACGAGACATAACAAAGAGGCAAGAAAAATATGACAAACACAAACAAGCTGTAGATTTACCATCATCTTTTAGTCTTTGATATATATATATATATATATATATATATATATATATATATATATAGATGCCGCATGCTACAAAGTGAAAATATCTCCTCCTCATCTCTCACCTTTCTCGGAGGTAAAACATGCCCTGTTTTGGGCTCTGATGTATGCTTTTTAAAACTTTTTTCTGTTCTTTCTTTTTCCCTTCAACGGTTTAAGTATGGAATACAAAGTTTACAGTGAGCTGAACAAAACTTGAGGGACGTTCCCTCTGGCTCCTTCTTCTCTATATCATGACACTGCCATACTCATGTGTTTGCATATTTCTGGTTCCTGCATCTTTTTATCTTTCTCTATGATTTGAACGTGAAAACCATCTGGGAATTGTAAACCAGGAGTCCGTAGAATGTTCCCTCCTTTGATGGGTCGCCACCTGAAATAATTCAGATGCTGAAGTTATTACTCTGCGTTTCACATTTGAAACAAACATGCCTAACGCAGCAGCATGATGTTATTATTCTTAATTACCTGAATTTTGTCACCAAGCAATGAAGAAAGACAGCCATTTGAACCTTAGTGAACTCTGTTCCAACACAAAATCTCATGCCCCCTCCAAAAGCCATGAAATTTTTTGACCCACCGTTTGTTTCCACTCCCTGCTAGCAATAACCACATTTTTTCTTTCTGGGTCACTAAATTGTGAAAGAAGAGTACTAAATATTTATTATACCACAAAAATTCTAGAAGCTATAAAAGAAAGAGAAATTAGGTTTAAACTATCGTGAATTATTTATAACTCATGAATAATGTGATTTTCTAAAATATACCTGCCATCTCCAAGGGTTGACAGAAAGAGGATCCTTATATAAAGCAGGGTTCAAGTGTACAGATGGGGGACAGGCCATGACTGCCCAACCTGCAGGAATGGTATATCCTGAAGTTCCCACCAATGATGTGAACTTGTGAGATTTCATTTCGTAAAATAATAGCCAAACTATGATTTGCTGATCACATACCTTCGAAATTAATTTCTCTCAGGGCCTTTCGGAAGATTCCTGGAACTATATTTGCGAGTCTCACGGTTTCATTTATGAACTGCCATCAGTTATGTCCTTCTTAATTAGTGACCCCATTTACAAAGAAAGGATCTTTAAAACGAAGCTCAGAATGAAAATCTTGTCCCACCTGAAATGTAAATGTCATTGATTTGTATTCTTTCCAAGTGACTCCAGAGTTAGAATCTTCACGTTGCTTTAGGATGGCTTTATGTTCTTCCTGATCAAAGTACCATGGCCAGTTTTTTTTTTTTAAATACCTTGGACTGCACAATGTAGGAAATTATACAAGTATAAACCATGAAATAAGGTAAAGTTTTTAATATTAATTTCACATACTTGTAATCCCTTGAGCACTAAGGGATTGTCCCCGAGGAATTTGATGGCACAGGTAATAGCCAGAGATGTGGTTTCAAAGCTTGCAAACAGAAGCACGAACATGAGGTCCAGAGCTATATCTTCTGTAACTATTGTTCCTTCTTTCTGAAGTTCTTGAACTACATAATCGAAAAAATCACTCTTCTGTTCCCGAGGCCTTGCTCTTCTTTCTTGCAGCATGTTCTTCAGCATCTTCATTGCCTTTTTCCTACCCTGAGATTGAGATAGTTGAAGGGGTAAGCTTCCTTTCAGAAATCTTCATTCTTAAAAGCTAAAGAAACAATATTGACTTGGTTTTGACAGATTTAATTACCTGAAGACATTTGTAATAGGCTGTTCCAGGAATGTCAAGAGGGAATGAAATGAGTCCTTGGATAAATGCAACGAAGCTCTCCCTTAAGTTCTCTGAGGATTTGGCCGAATCATAACTGATGAGTTTTTTAGCAGTCAAATCAAATATCATCTGTAAGTAGTACATGAAACTGTTTGTCAGTTAAATTTCTATGAGAAAACGAGCAGTTAGTTAGCAACTTAGTATCATCATTCATCAATTGCCTTTGCTGTTGCTTCCTTCAATTCTACATTTTCCTGGAAAGACCACTGCTGCAATGTTGTACAAACTGTTTGTTCAACTTCAGAAATCATCTTCTTAAGGCTCTCAGGACCAAACAATTGTAATACCATGTTCTTGAGGTATTTGTACATAAAACCATGCAAAGAACCAACGTTTTGCCTCCCAAATATCTCTGTGAAAGTATCTGGATACCAGCTCTGAAACAAGTGTCCTTCTTGTTGGAAGATGAAGTGATTAAATCCTGGGTCTGTTGATACCACAACCGGACGCCCTACAAGGTTGGTCTTGAATATTGGGCCATACCTGAATCATTCAGAACTAAGTTAATTTCAATAACTTAGACATGTAAAAGTACATTTACTGTGAAACAAAAAGAAAGCTTTATGAGTCTAACTTACTTTTCCATCCTCAGTTTGATGAATGGGGGAATGCTATTAGTAGTGTTTGGGGAGAAAAACTGAAGGGTTTCACCCAGAAGAGGAAATCCCATGGAACCAGGTGGGAGTTTCCCATTACAACTGGGATTTCTCCATCTGTAAACCCAATGTGTAATCCATAAAATAACCAGTGCTCCAACACATAGACACCACATTTTTTCCTCTAAACTTCTCTTAATATAATTGCTCACTTGTTCAGAGAAGATACTATCTGAAAAAGGGAAGATTTTGGACAGAAGAAGGGACAGGTTCAGAGAAATGAATATGAAGGAGAGAATCTTAAGGTGAGAAGAAGGGGAAAAATAGACCGAAAGGAATAGACAGTGCTGGCATGCATCTTCAGAAGATCTACTTAAATAGGCAGGCCACGTCCGAAGGAAAGTAATATATTAATAATTTTAAGCTTTCTCTTTGTTTCGTGCAGTTGGTTGCTCAAAAAGCTGTATGAGTAGTTGGAGATAGAATAGAATAATTGGAGTTATACACACACACACACACACACATATATATATCTGTGTATCTACAAGTACTATTATAATTTGCTTTGTCAACGGCATATGTAATGTGTTCAAAAGCCTTGCATCGTACGAAACTTACCCATACGCTTCCTTTTTCCCACGTCTTCACTCTTAAAAACAATAACTTTTTCTTTTCAATTTTCATATTTCTCCGATTATTGTTGTGAACAGTCCAAATATGACAAGGGAGGTTTTGAGGGAATTTCCTAGATTTGATAGAGTATAGTAGAGATTCAAAGAATCTGTATGACGAAACTGAGCATCTCAAGTAAATCTTCCACGGATCATTAAATGCTGAAAAGTCTTCAACTTCCTGAAGCTTTCACCAACTTGGAAATCTTTTGCAATATCTATGCTAAATATTATTCAATCAAATAGGTTGATGAATATGCCCACAAGAGAAGGCACACCATATTACTGATCTTGTTCCTTTCCTTCTTATAATTGGCGAAATCTTTTCCTAGATCTTCCTCCCAGAAACCAACTAGATAACACAATACATTCCCATATTAACTAATTAAATGCTCTATCTTAAACCTTAAGACACACATCATTGGTGATTATCTGGAGGGTTCTGGAAACTTCATCCAACAACTACTGTACATGGTCTTGTTTTTATTCATTGATGTGGTAAAAGTTTAATTATTGAGCACCTCCCCATTTGTCCATTGAGCCACGGATTTGACCACATTATTGCAGCAATTACCATGATAATAGGTAGGTTTACTGTGTGAAAAAGACCCACCATTATTGCTTTTCTTTTTTCAATTTAAATATCTTCATTTGAATAAGGTGTCACCAAATTATTGGTTGGATACAATTAATCAGGAGAGCATAATCAATTGGACAATGTGCATGCATAGATAGAATTAAACTGGTCTTTCCCAAATATCTGGTTATAGGTTTTGAAGTTCCTTTACATTACATGAGTTGGGAAACAACAAGGTTCTCGAGGCTTATTGACAAGTCTCATTAGCTGTCAGAAGCATGGATTAATTATGAGATTATGAGAAAAGCTTCAAACACTAATTAATCAAGATTATCAAAGTTTTTTCCTTTTAATCATGGATCTTTGTTCTCTTCAGCGCCTGCAAGTTGAAATGGTTGAATGTGTTTTAAATGCTTGACTTTTTGGCATGAACTTGAATGGATCAATGAACCCTTTTATTTAATTCAAGTTTACAACTTGTTTCGTAACTGGTTTAGTGGAAAAAGTTTCTGCTATGAGGTCATGTTGTAGAGGCTTCTTTATTTTATTCTTCATGCCCCCCTTTTGCTCTCTCTCTTCCCTTCTTGAGAAAGTATGGTCTTTCAATAAAATATGGTTTAGAGAGAGGGAGAGAGAGAACTGAAATGTTGTTGTGGGAAAATAGGTGAGATAAGAGGGCCCTACATGTCTGATAGTTAAATGGCACAAAATCTTATGGTGGGTACCCATAAGCAGCTAGTCCACTTCAGATCTTCTGTTCCATGTTCCACTTGATACTATTCATTCACTTTTATTTTGTTAAGTGCATCCATAAAAGTTGACTCCGAAGATTTGATGAAGAACCCTTACTGTTTCATTATTATTCAATGTTTTAACTATTCAAAATTCCTTTCAAGACATCCAAATATCCTCATTGATATATTATTATTCTTTTTGTCACCATTATTATCTCACATTTTCCATACTAAATAAAACCCAAGTCCTCACTATCAAAGTTTCAAGAAAAGTACGTATATATTAAGTTTGCCTTTATATCAAAATAATTTAAGCTAATTTGATAAGATTTACTTTGACATTATATATCTTCAATTTTTTTTAGTGGATATGTGTGACTATTTTTCAATATATTCTAAAAGTTATTTATTAAAAAAGCCTTGGGAGTATGCAGTAGCAGAACAGTCGTAATCCAATCAAGTATTATAAAGAGCCTGCGGTTGTAATCAACTTGCAAAGGAAGAGATGGACAACTAAGATGTTTCTTTTTCATTTAACATATATGGATGAAAAATTGAAAATAATCAAAAGAAAATCACTTGCGAAATAAGCTTCTGTCTTCCATGCATATTGGATATATCAGCAGAAGTAACATATATCAGCTCAACCACTTGGTACATGTTAGTGCACTAAGAAACTGTCTCTGTGTGTTTGTGGGTTTGTTACATTCCCAATTTGTAAGACTGCTCATATAATTAAAGAAAAGACGAAAGAAAGCTTTGATGTTGGGTTATAATTCACTTTTTGCTTCCTAAGGAATCCAAGTAGACATTGACACGCTAATTAGATCTACCTTGACTTTATCTATCCCACACATGTAAGTACACACGTGTGTGTGGGCTACTAATTATAATCCAAGTTTTTATTACACGAAGGTTCTGAGAAGCATCCTCATGTGAAAGGATGCCTTGAACTGATCATAAAAACAAGCAGGGGTGCCTGAAAGTTGCAATTAATTAACTTACTGATTGAAGTCGTGGTGTGTGTGCCTATATATATATATATATATATATATATATATATTACGCACTGTGAATAATGCTGCGAATCGATGTATATATATTAAAATTGAAGCGTGTGAACATTAACCAGAGAAATTAAGCTTACAGGAGCAAGCAGTGAACATGTAACTACGTAGCTTCTGTTTTGCCTGCACATGCACACATGTGGTGACGAAGAGATATTGGTGGATAGGGACGACTAAGGTCACATGCGAAGCTGGAACCTATACACCCTTGCTCGTCTTTGCTCACTTGGGACGGATTATCTACTTAGCACACAGTGCTAATAAATTTAAGTTAATTAAATTAAAGAAATGAGTTAATATGATATTTTTTTAAAATACCCTAATCATCTTCTTTAATTATTGTTGATGAAATATCAATAAGGGTAATTTAGAAAAACTTGATAAATATAAAAAATAAATCTTATATTTATGATTAAAATTAATTCTCTAATTAAATTTTATATTAAAGAACGGATAAGTACTTAATAAGTAATATTCCCTCTGATCATAAATATAAGAGTTAGATAAAAATTATATTTTAGTAATAATTATAAGACTCCAATCTACTTTATCTTCTAAGATTATAACGTTCTCTCCAAAGTATCTATATGTAATTACACGTATTAAGAAGATTTCTATTAAGGGTAGTTAAAATACATATAATTAAATGGGATATTTTAAAAAAATTTAAATATAATAATTACAAATAATTGTTTTTACTAACTTATTTAATCTACCTAAATTAATTAAGTATATTTTATATTAATATTAAGAGAAATATAGATTTTGGGGGGGGAGAGGAGAGGAGGAGAGAGATTTTGCTCCTCTCCCCTTGTTTGGGAAATAATAATTTTTAGGATTTCCCTCCCCTCCTAATATTTCCCTCCCCTCCAAAATTAGGGAAATTTAGAAGAGAGATATAATATTTTTATTTTATAATATTAATATACCTATAATTTTTTTAATATCTCAATATTATTCATATATTATATTTTATTAAAATATTCTATAAAATAATATAAGGGTAAATTTGTCTATATAAAAATATTTTTTCTCTCATCCCTTCTTGAACCAAACAAATTAACATAAAAATTCCTCCATTTCCCTCTCTTAATATTAATCTAAATAAGGTAATAATAAAATTTCTCCATTTACCTCTCTTAATATTAATCTAAATAAGGTAATAATAAAATCTCTCATCTTTCCTCCTTTCCCTTTCTCTCTATTAGAATCCCTCCCCTTACTTCCTCTCTATTGAGCCAAACACATCCTTAAAGTTTGGAGTTAAAATATAACATTATCTACCATTCATCACCTATTTATTCTTTCCCCTTGCGGGTTTTGCTCCCCATTCCTAACACCATATAGTATAAATTTGGAAACAGACAAAAAATAGGTTTTAAATTTAAGTTTTGATAAAATATAGGTTTTAAGAAATTTTAAAGCAAACAGTTATATTTGTTCAAACGGCATTTTGGATTAAACTATAGTTTAAAAATAAGATTTTAGATAAGCTGGTTATAGTAGTTTATGGAATATTAAAAGAATTTATGAACTAACAAATTACTCTATTACTCTTACTTTTTCTTACACTCTCTCTCCTACTTTTTCTTACATCCTCTCTCCTCTTTCCTCTTATATCTTATCTCTCTTCATTTAATACTCATATCTTTTTTCGTAATTTATCAATAGTAAAAATACTTTTAGAAATAATTATCCAAACACTCATTTATTCAAAATCACTTTTTTTCCATAAATTTTTCTTCAAAAGCCATTTTCTATAAACTACCTAAACATACTTTTTTTTTATAAATCTATTTTTAAAATTTTATCCAAACGGAATTAAATGTCAACTTTTTCTAGTATTTCAATTACTCAATGTGGAGTACATTTACTTATGATCAGGAAGCAAATTATATACACGTGTGGGTGTTTCTCAATACATGTTGGAGACGTCATGTTCGGATGGAGGGATGAGTAAGGAATAGTCAAAGTGATTAATTAAGTGTAATCATCCCGTTTAACGGGAGCTAAGCGCGAAATGAGTGGTTCTTAATTAACCAAATCCATTATAGAATGCTAGATAAGTGTGCTGTTATGTTCTATAAGTAGAAGCTCAGTCCCTTGAAACGCAAGTTCCCTTAGTCAATTTTGTGGACACCAGTGCAGTTCTAGGGCATTTTATATTGCTTTCTCTTATACCCATTTATTTTTTTATTTTTTTATTTTTTGATACAAATGAGGGTTAGACCCAAGTTACAATAAAATTAACTATAGAGAAACAATTCCCATTTTCTCTCTATACACTAAACCCTCCAAACTAGGGGGACAATTATCCAAAAAACATGATCTAGATAACCCTTGCTTCGCCAATGAATCAGCAACCTGATTAAACTGCCTTGGAGTGTATTTGATATGGACTTCCCATTCAAGTGTGAGGAGGGATTGAATTTGCAACATCAACAGGCTTTTCCTGTTCTTAAACTCCTTCAGTTGGATAGAATTGACTATACTTTTCGCATCGGAATTTAAAATTATTTTTTTAAACCCCAAATCCCATGCCAATGAAAGCCCCTTAAATATAACCCATTGCTCAGCCTCATTAATAGTACAAGAACTAATAATATGTGTGAATCCTGCAATCCAATTTCTCTCATAGTCCCTAATTACCCCGCCACATCCAGCTTTTGTCCATGTCCCTAATTCCCCTCATATACCCATTTATTTGAGGCAACTTGTCCTCATCCCTTCATTCTTCATATCTGGTCCCGAGTCACAAATAATTGGGCCCTTTATTTGCATCACAAGCCACACCCTTGAAAAGGTGCGTGTGTAGTGTATACATATTAATATATTCCCTAATCCTTAATATAATATCTAATTAAAAAATTAATTTTAATATTAAATATATGATATATTTTTTTTATTAACTTTTTTTTTCAAATTATCTTTATTAATATTTTTTAATAATAATTAAGAAGAAAAGAAAAAATAAAAAAAATAATTAAAATATTTTAAAAAAATATACTATATTAATTAATTTTTTTAATGAATAAGCATTGAGAAAAATATACTATATCACCATTGAGATAATGAATAAGCAGAAGCCTTTCTATATGCTCTCACGGTCACACGTGTTTGATCTATATGTTGATTCAAAAGTCAAAACAACACCCTTTGAGAGCACATCTTTCTTCAATAACAGATTTCGCGCCAAGAAAATATAGTGTGGATTGCGAAGTCAGACATGTTCCACTTTTTCCCTTTCGGCCAATAGATTTCTTCGATCTGTACATGATAAGTTCCCATTGTTTTTGTTTTCTTTATTTTTCTATAAAGAAAAGAAGCACATAGTAAATGATAACAGGTTGCTAGAAAATCGAAAGCCAGGGCGTCAAGCGAGCTGTGGTGCCTTCATCCCTGGATTGATTATGGAAACGGAAACAAAGGGCTCCGTCACCTCCCTTCTCCCCCACAACAACAACTATGCAGGATGAAATGTGATTCTATTATAAGGGACTTTAACCATTTATATGAGATATTAAGTTTTAAATTTAAATCTGTATAAATATATAAAATATTTTTAAAAGAATTAATTTAAATTAGACATAATGCTCAAATTAACTATATAAAAAAATAGTACTCTTTTAGTCATTCTAAGACATATTTAAAGAATTTAATTAAATTAAAAAATTTAATTAAAATAATTAATATAATATATATTTTTTAAAATATTTTAACTATTTTTCTTAATTCCCTCACTCTTCCTCTTACTTAATTATTGCTGAGTATTAAAGATAATTTAAAAAAAATAGATAAATATAAAAAATGAGACCTAATATTTAGAAATAAGATAAATTTTCTAATCAAATTTTATATTAAAGATATGAAAAGAATTATAGGATTTTAACCGAAGTTAAATTTAACTGACTAGTTTCTTATACCATAATGAAATAAGATTGAAGTCCTACCCTCACATTTAAGAGGATGGAAATACTTAAAGAAAAGGAAACTAGCCGCGGGAGGACTAGGACTAGGAGAAACAAGTTGCGTGAGATGGAAGTCAATGTCCTCTAAGCATGCGGTGAGATTTCAAGGCTATACAGCCTACAGGCAATCGTTATCTCGGCCACCTCGTTGCATTGATGAATTCTTCAGTAGCATCTGATAAAGTAGAGTCATGGCGTATACACAAAAGATTAGTATGTAGATGACAAGTATAAATCGAAAACCGACGGAGTAGATCAGATGCAAAATTCAACTTGGGCGAGCAATTCAATAGTCCACATCTGACTCTCTTCAACTCTTAAATAACCAAATAAATAGTAGTGGTTAGGATAGTTTCCTATTTTGCGCTCATTGTCATGGGTTGGAGGGCAATATGTGATTTAAGTGGTTGAGCTGGAAGCACCAAGCCTATAATTGAGATTAGTTAGGCACAGTTGCACAGACCACAACAAAAGAAAAGGAAAAAAGACGGAATATGAGGAAGATGAAGATGGCATTTACTACCAAGCATGTGGTCAATGAAACGAAACACAAAGCAGCCAATGGAGGCAAGCTGCTAGTTGTAGCTGATACCTCACAAGGCATGTTCCACAATTTTCCGACCACCCAGTGCATTGTTCCTTACATTCCGGGTCTCTAGGGCCCACCCTGCTGCAAAAGATAGTCAGCCATTACGTCACTTAGAAACACCTTTTCTCACTCATTTCTTCCCTACATATCTACAAGAAAGTCAAGTCAGTCATGTACTTGTGTCAACCTAAGTCAAATGCTAATCCCCCATCAGAGATGCCACTGGTTTATAGGCTGAGATGAATTTAAAAACAGATGAAGGCGGGGATGCACATTAAAAAATTACCAATATCACTTCAACCCAGAATTTGCGCAATTATACAAGTTGACCAAATCAGTGTACCTTGTAGAAGAAACATGATAAATCACTATTGTGCATTGAAAGCCAAGAGTTTTGAGCAATGAGATAAGATTTTGTAATTCTCTGTTTTAGAATTGTATCTAGATACTGACAATCTGCATCTAAAAGCTAAGCACGATCGAAGCAGTTCCTGTTCAAGCACATACAGAGAATTGGCATAGGGATTGAATAATGGCACAATCATGGATTGTGGAACTCGGATCATGGTCCTTCTGAAGCTCACAGAATCCAGAGAAACTCGATGTTCATCTATATATGCAATCATACTTCTAAGGTGTTCTTCAAGGTTTGACGTCTTGAAGCTTTGCTACGGTTAGCTTTGTAAGCATTCTGTCGTGATTGAGCATGGCACTAACACTTTCAACCACCAGAATAAGCTGCCAATGAGCAGTTAAAAGTATAAGTTGACATGATGGCTATGGATCACTTATCAATTATACAACTTCAAAACCGAGCCCCAAACTTTACAAAGTCAAAAGCACATTTTTAAATATATGTGTACTATTTTGGCCAAAAAAAAACGGAAAATATGTGTATTATGTTTCCACTCTATACAAGCAAAGCCAGATTGTGTGGTTCTGCCATAAAGAAGAGATGATCCGCTTCTATTCACATTTTTGCTTAATTTTTTCCAAACGTGAATAGAATAAGCAGTTTAAAGGTCCGTGCTATCAAAAACGTTAGAAGATGCCAGATTAGATAGGGCACTCTAGCCATACTAATGTACACTTACCACCCCACTTCTTTCCCCCTTTTACTACGCCTTAAAAAGATAGAGGGGCCCCAGGAGAGAAAACAATGTCAATAAGTAGATGTAACACACCTGCAAGGAAGCATAAGCAATTGCGGTTGCAAAGTAGAAGTTCGCATTTCCAGTACCCTGCCAATTTCATTACACAGGTGGGAGATCAAAAGGATAATAAATGTATTCGAAAATGTAGATCAGTCAAAAAAGATACACACCCGCCATATCCATAGATTGTGCATCACAGGACTCAGGAGTGAAACGCCAACATAACCACAAAACAGGAAGAATGAGAACTTCATGTCTGAAAAATCATTGAAGGAATACTGATTAAAACAATAGTAGATGCCAACAAAAGTTCCGATGAAAAATAGAATTTACCAGAGAGTTGATAGGAAAATAAGCCCAATATACCCAAGTATAGAGCTGAATCACCAACCTAATCAAAATAAAAACAGACCAATGAAGGAACTAAACCCTTTGTAAAGGAATATAAACCCACAATAAATGAAGCAATGGACATAAAAAATTAAAATAATAAGACATTTGTGATTGATGCATTTGAGCAACTGTTAAACCAATTCAAATTTGAAAGCCTACAATTTACTACTAAGTTGCTTGTTATTTCTACTTTATGCTGGTGTATTTTTAAGTGCAAGTGCAAGTAATAGTGCACAAATGTTCTCACCTGAGCATTTTCCATTTGGAAGTTGGTTTTAACCCAGCATAAGAGTATATGACCAAAGGAATGCTGTCACCATTCAATATACTTGCTATAATAGGTTATGAAAAAAACGTATGCATGGGGATTTTTTTTAACAAGATTCTTTATATCCTGGACTCATCAAAGTCAGGGCAAGCCTCACAACTCAAAAAATATTTACAGAGATACTTACAAATTGCCAAGCGACAAGGTTCTCATACTAGCAAGTAGTAAGAGGATTCTAACCGACATCCTTGTAGGGTATAAATTGTATCCTTAGTGACTGAAACAATTTTGTTGGCTAGAAAACAATTTTTCTAATCCTTGAGCAGCTTTGCTTTCAAGTTTGAGGACTAGCCAGGCTTTCAAAATACTAATATCTTGGAGCATAAAGATAGTATTTCTTTTTCAATCAATGAATGGTAGAGCTTATACATTCGAAAAGTTCATGCTTAAAAGGTTAGACTCTAATGGAAAACTTTAACCTTATTTTAGATAGAGGGTAATGGAAAAAAGGGGCAACTTACTGATGGATAAGACTTCAGCATACAAGCAATCACAGTATATACAAAAGCTAGAAAGCATGGGCGGTGATTAAGCCGTAAGGCCAATGGTACGATCATCAACAAAACATTCCCATGGAATACTATTAGGAAAAAATTTCTGAAGAAGTCAAAAACTTCTGCAAAGAAGTACCTGCATTCATATACGAGAAGACTGTATAAGTGTAACTGTTTGAGAGAGGAATAACATTCAAGACCACGCAACAAAGGAGTAGCATATACCAAAGAACACCTATATTTGGAGACAGATCAGGTATGGTAAGAATGAAGCCATAAGTTCTGCATAAACAAGCCACAAACACAGAAGCAATCATTATACCATAAAATTAGACATAAAGCAACATGATTAAGCAAGCCATTCCACTCATTCAAGAACTCTGGAGACAATTCTAATTACAATGGGCATTCTTCAATTAAGCAGAATCGCAGTTAATCTAAATGGAAAGATAGCAGGAACATTGACCACCGTTGCACTCAATTTATTCAGAGTCAATAACACTAACTTTCAGCCCCTGATATTGAAAAACATGCACAACATATTTGCATAAAATTAAATAAAAAATCATTCATGATATAAGCAGTAAAAGCTACAGAAGTGACTACTCAAAGCAATGACTGCTATGACCTGCCAAACTATTTTTTTTTCATTAATTTCATGCTAGTGGCAGTGTTCTAACACACTTGTACGACTGACAGAATTGTGGCCATCAACTTCTCTCAAGAATCTACATAGCAGTAGGCGTTATGTGAAAACTCCTGTTCCAGTCCACTCATACACAGGAGTGAAAATAGACAAGTATTTAATTTTTTCTCCGAATGATATTAGTGGTGTATAAATGTACTTTAAACAATAACTCATTCATGCTCTTCTTTAGTTGCTGAAAATACTTCACGGGGCAGAGGTCTTCACTAATTATCATAGCCAAGATCCTGGCAAAATTATGTTCAACTTTGAAATAGAAGTCTATGTTTCAAAAAGTATTTCTTCTTGTTTAGCAATGCAACACACTCAATACACGGAAAACAATATGTAGCTGTTTTTTTGGCACCTGCAAAATTGTAGTAGAGCACAAATACAGATAAAGAACTTTAGCAAAACCTTTTAAACAACTCCATGAGGTCACCATGCTGTCTGGAATAAATGCCACATAAAACTAAAACATAGGATGACCACAGCAAAATCCAGAACAAAAAATGCAAGACTGGTTTCCATGAAAAGAAGTTCAGCCCCTCTAGCTGATTCTTCGCATCCTTTTCTACAAAACTGTTATCAACTGAAGAGGAACTGTCAATTTTTGTCCTTTGCCGTAATAATTTCCTAGGAGGAGCATCTGGACCATAACCAAATAACAACAAAACCTGAAAAAAAGGGCAGAGGCTTGTATCTGCACCATATATAAATTACAGAAGACTTGCGGAAAATGCTGCAAAAGTCACCTAAATAGTTCAGGCAAGAGCATACCGGTATAATAAATATTGCAGGGTACAGAGACAAATGTGTGGCCATGACCCACCCAAAAGCTGCCAGGGGAGCTTGTCCTACAATACATCATAAGTACAATGTTAAATATAAAATGAAAACTAACAAGAAGAACAAATGTCATTTCTTCCTAATGTTCTTTAAGCCATCTGTATGCTGATCAGCAAAATGATGAGCCGTAAAATAAAATCAGAAGTCACAAATAAGGACTCCAGAATATTCTTGTGTTGGGCACAAGATTATATGTTCATTACAGAGTCATGACTGAATGGATAATCTAAATATTCATAAATAGGTCGCTAGCTGCTTACGTGTACATCCTCCATAAAGTGATAGTACAATCATCAAATTTTCAATTGCAGATGTGGACAAACCAACACATGCTACTATTGTGAAAGGATTCCATAGGTACACAAGAGCAGCAATATCTCCAGAAGGAAGAACCTCTGCAAGCAACAGGCAAGCAGAATTTGCTAAGTGTTACGTAAATATAAAAGGGAGTAGGATTTAGTTAATTAGTTATGATTTAGATATACAAGACTTGACCGTTAGGCTTTAAACTAGTATACATAAACGGGCCT
This sequence comes from Leucaena leucocephala, assembly GCA_037074615.1. Classification (NCBI taxonomy): domain Eukaryota; kingdom Viridiplantae; phylum Streptophyta; class Magnoliopsida; order Fabales; family Fabaceae; genus Leucaena; species Leucaena leucocephala. The sequence continues at coordinate 3,716,878 of CM073563.1, read as the reverse complement.
AGGACTCTGATTATGTTATGTTGTTGTTTGCTATCTGATTAATCCAGTTCTTACTTATATGCTCATTCTATTGGTTATATTACATTAATAATAAAAAGTACGAGAAGCAGGCTTGACTGTGGCATCTAATGTCTAAAGAACGGATCACATCAATAAGAAATGCTAATAACCTGAGTATTCTAGCAAGTGATGAAGGCCAATGGATTTTAAACTCGAAATTGATGACATCTTAATGCTTTGACCAGCAGCACGAATGAGCATTGCAGTAACCACATCTGCAATCACAAGAACTAAACTGTACCAAGGAATAAGTTGATATAGAGTGCCTAACTGAATAAACAGCATGCATCAGGAGAAGGATATGGACGCATAACATGGATTAAAAGAATGGCGACAAGGATCATTGCTTGAAATGATGCTGATTTTTTTTGGGTACAAGATGAAACAGGGCACAGCATAATTAGTGAAACTATTATTTTTCCATCTACGCAGGTACTAGTCACAAAAATATATTTAAAAAAAGAAAGGAAAAAAAGAAGGCTTCTTGTTTGCCCGATGAGTATAATCATTGACCAATGAAAATCAAGCAATTGCGATTAATAAAAATAGGATATAAACAACTAAATGAATATTCTTACAATTTAAAGTCAAAGAATGCTACCTGCATAAGAGATGATCCGGCTGTCCTTCAATTCTGCACCACCACCAAGTTTGTCAATGTCATTATACCGTGATTATCTCAAGCGGTACATTTCAAATATCTCAAAAGGCAAGGGCATCGCATATTATAAATAGAATTAACTTTAACAAGTAAGAACCTAACTTTGTATATCCAAGGGATCCTATAATTTTGGGGTTGGACGGTTGATTTTGAATTTGGTTCCGACTAAATGAAGAAATCATAGAGCCAGAAATTGCGAAACAAAGCACGATTCCAGAAAAATCATATTCACAAAAATCTAATTTAGAAAATCCTCTACGAGAATAGAAGTTGTTTTGGAATACAAACTAGCTTAAGCTGATAGTTGATACCTTTTAACAGTTAGCGGGCCGAGGAGTGTCAGTAACAGAGGAGACCCATGGTACATTGATCCTGATGAAAAAACATAACGGCGATGAAATCCTTATGTTACACACGATGGAGTGATAAAAGAAGAGAGGAATTCTTGAAACTCAAGAAAAATAATTGTTGATGAACCTGCATAAGGTGACAATGAAGACTGCTTCAACCAGAATCCCTCGGCCACTGCGAAATGTATAGAATCATATAAGCTTAAATGTGGGTGTTTCAAGAAGATGTAAACAAGTAAAGTAGTAGTTAGGTGTAGAGCAGCAAAGAGCATACGACGACGGATGCTGGTGAGAGGGGTGGACACTTCCGGGCGAGAAGAGAGGCTGAGGCTTTTAGGAAAGTAAATAAGGATGAGCCTGAAAATGATAGAAGCAATCACCCAAATCCAAAACCATCGAATCTTGTTGTTTCCGTTGGACTCTCTCATCTCGTATACGTCGTGGTGACTGTGACGGTGGCAGCGTCGCTAGAGCATCGACGGAGAAGGGACTACTAGCAGATCGCAACTCGGAAGCTAGTAACTTCTGCCGGTAGTGAGGGAGATGGCCTTGGCCTTAGTGAAATTTTTTTTTTATACAAGAATTTTGTAAGGTAAAATTTCCCTGGTGAGCTATCAATTAAATTCAGTAGGAGCTAGAATATTTCTATATAATAAAATAATATTTTTTAAAAATTAAATATATTTTAAATAATTATATACCTCTTGTCTTATCAGCTGCACCCAAGACGGGTTGACCTTAGAGTGTGTTTGGATTAGCTTTTAAAGAAAAGATTTTGGAAAAAATAGATTCTGGAGAATAGATTTTGGGAAGAATAGATTTTAGAAAAAAAGTGATTTTAAAAATTAGAGATATTTGGATGATTAGTAGCAGAATTACTTTTCTATATACAATTTACTAAAAATGACATAAATTAATATGATAATTATATAAAGAATAAATTTGATTTTAAATTTTTTTATTTAAATGATTACAAAATAATATATATATATATATGTATTTGAGTAAAATAAAAATTTATAATATTCACTTAAATTTTAATTTTTTTTTTACTGAAAACTTTATTAAGGTTAACTATATATATTGGAAGATAGTAATTTTTATTAATAAATTTATCTTTTTTTTAAAATTTTAAAATTTTAGATTTTAAAAAAATAGTATTTATTTTTACTTTTTTTAAATAAAATTTAAATTATTAATTGTAAACCCACCGGTGGGTATATGTAACAATTGTTCTAAAAATCGAGAAGTTGTAGAGGAGGGAATTAGAAAAGCTATTGGAAATTGAATTATTTTAAAACCATGATTTCAAAACTGAAACTATAGTTTAGGTATTAAAATCGATTTTTTAAAAAAAATTAATATTTAACTATTATCATTGTTAAATTATAATTTTTTTAAAAATCTATTTCTAAACATTAATACCAAACAGACACTTAGTGGAATTACAAACCGAAACGTCTGCTCTTTGGCACAAAAATGACTTAATGACTTTTTGTGGACACGAGTTGGGACAAAGGCCTACACATGATTTGCACTGACTTAAAACTAGGAGTATGATTGGGCCTGATGACGCCCGTACTTCTTTGCGAACCGGAGCAGTACCCAAAGGAAAAGGCTACATTGGTCGGGTTAGGCTACTTTTATTTGCAACGTATCTATAAAATATTATTTTATTATAATTTTAATTATAATTATTTAAATTTATTTTAAAAAATAATTGATAACTGACTTTAATTAATATTAATATTTTTTAAAATAAAAAAAATATTTTATCTTATATTATATGTGAATCTAATCCCTTTTTAAAAATTTATATTAAAAAAAAATTGTATAAAAAAACAATCAACTAAACTTGATACAAGTAATAGATAGTTAAATCTTTCAAATATTTTATTATAATTTTAAATAAAATCATACACATCAAAAATTTAAGAGAGATAAAATTTATTTTAATAATTTTTTTATATATTTAGAGGATAAGTTTCTAAGCTATCGATTAAATAATACTGTTTAATTTTTTTAAAAAAAAATAAAAAAAATAAAAAAATCATTTATTAACATATGAAGACAATTATCTCTGTCCAAAAAGAATTCCTTTTAAAAGTAATAATGAAATCAAAGCTAAGATTCATTAAAATTAAGGGGTTACATATTCCAAGCCTCATAAAACAAGATTATGAATTCTGGATAAACACCTTAATATATGTTTTTAATTGTGGTTAACATTTCACAATACTTAAATTTAAGTTGATAATAAGTAATGTATAAAAATATGGCTAAACTAAGCTATATAAATCTATTTCTTTTTATAAAATATTCTTGAATTTACATGTCGAGCTTTCCGATTTCCCAGCATATACGTTCTGAGAAGACTTGCCCAGCAAGGGTCTGAGGGATGCATGTCGTATGGGAGAGAACTTCAGTTATTTCCATCGTATGTCCCGTTTCTATATATTTCACCCAAGTATGAGTATGCCTCACTTCATTTTTAAGCGCGAGAAGGAAATTCTAAGGAGAGATTCAAAGAAGCAACAGTTAACCTTGCAGCTCAATCTCTGTTCCAGACCAATCAGATTCCAATGGTGAGGCCTGAGCAGGAAGCAACTGAGACGTTCATGAGCATCACGGGCTTGTCTGAAGAAATCGCCATGCGGAAGCTCCTGGTTAACTCTCTTTTCTTTATTTCTTTAAGATAACTGTCTCTGAGCATGGTTTTAATTGAAAATTTGAAGAAACAAGGAACGATAAATCAAGATTATTTTTATTCATGAATTTTCTGTTGGATGATGATGGGTCATTGTTAGAGTTCTTCTGCATTGTGCAGGGAGTTCAGTTATTTTATCTGCGTGGCTCAGCCATCGTCTCTTTAATCTTTCTTTACGATCTCTTCAGTTCTTGCGTCGAGTTCAAACCCATAATCTTTTCTTGCTTAATTGACCCCTTTGGTACTTTTGCTGATTTAAACTCGTTTACTGGGGCTGTACGAGTGCAGAGAGAATTCACTTTAACTAACCAAAATGTTCTTAATTTCATTCTGATCAATCATAGTTCCCCATTTTCATTAAAGAAAAGTATTATTGTTAAGTACTTTGATAATGCTTAATGAATTTATCGTGATATAAAAAAAAAGTACTTTGATAATTCCTCTCCACTTCAATTTTTTTAATGTCTTCCTATCAGGAGCATGGTTGTAATATTGATGACGCTGTCGATGCACATTTCAATGAAGGAGACAGAAATTTGGCAGCTAGGTAAACTCCTTTATTTTCATCAAGCGTATTCATGTTTTCATATGATATTGATGTTTTAATTCGTTACTCCATGACCAGCTCTCTTGATTTCAAGGATGCCGACGAAAATCACGATGCCTCTTCTCTTCCTGATCTAACTGTTGATGAAAATATATCTTATTCCCCTTCTGACCCACCAAAACTGTCACTATTCGTTACACAACCAAGAGAGGTGAGGGAGACTCCCATATGTGGAAGTGCTAGGCCTGTTGCTCCTTCATTTGAAATTCTGCCAGATGGTAGCGATGAAATAGAAGAACAAATTATGCGTGCTGCCATTGAGGCTTCTAAACGGGAGTTTGAGGTAAAGTAGCCAGACAACAAAATCTGCGGACAAATTGTACATCTCTTTCTTGGATGGATTTTTTTTGTGAGGTATTCTATTGAAATGTTAACCTCGGGATTCAACTTACATTTGCAGAAGGACTTAAGACGCTTGGAGGATGCTGATATTGACCATGCAATTTTCTTGTCCCGTAAGGTACAGCATGCATCTTAAGTTTCTCTTCTTTCTTTTTCTTCCATGTCATAATTCCTTGAACCTTTCATCTTGATTAAGTTGACCTCAATGATGACCTCAAAGATTTAAAGACTCCTTTTACTTTATCATTCATCAATACTAGAACCTTGATTGCTTCTAAACATGAATTAAATTCAGTCAGCTGAGCAAGAAACAGCACAGCGCATGCAAGGAGATGTCAGAGCACCAATAGTGGGGCCACCTAAGTCATCAGAGGAGGAACTTGTGAAAGCATCAAATGGAAGGTTCAGTCTTTTTCTTCACATTTTATTTTGGTGCTATTTCATATATGCATCTTTCTATGATACCATACTGCACTTGGAAGTGCTCTGCCATGTTGGCAGCCTAGGATTCAATATTTTCCTAAAGGATAGGATGCATTATAAGATTGTCAAATATAATAAGGGTGTTCATGATCATTTTAGGTTGCAGGCAGTAAGTTCATTCTTCCAAGATGAGGCTGAAGATGCAGAGGAGCATCCTCTAATTCGCAACAGGTCTAGACCTTTATCTCTGGGCTCCACAGAGTCAGCTAAAAATGCTAATGTCACTGAGATAAGCACCCTGTCAAGCTCAGGAAATCAGGACAGTAGAAATAATCCTCAGCATAAAAGAAATGCCATTCATGAGGAGGAGGTATAGCCCTTCTATTTATGAATTTAGCATGAGGGTTAACATTCATGTTCATTTGTTATATCATCCATTCATCTCAAGTAGTTCAGGCCTCCTAATTCCTGATGTGTGAACTCTGAAATTGAAGTGGGCTGGCGTTTCTTCTGTGGAGCTTGATGAAGGGGTAATGCTCGAGGCTGCAATGTTTGGTGGAATTCCAAATGATTTCATGCAGAATAGGGTTTCCTATTGGCAGCCTGCACCTCGCCCTCCTTCACTTGCAGCTCGGCGCTTGATAAGGGAACCTCGCCCTCCTTCACTCACGGCTCAGCGCTTGACAAGGGAACGGCAGGTATAATTTATTTCTTCTTGATAGCAGGAATTCTAGGTTGTAGCAGATAATCTTAAACACTGATTCTGGTCGATACTTATTTGATGAAGGATGATGAATATCTCGCATCATTACAAGCAGACAAAGAAAAAAAACCAAGGGCCGTTGAGGAAGAGAAGGCTGCCTGTGAAGAGGAAAGGAGGAGAGAGGAAGTAATGTCTTTTGGAACTCATTACTTGCTTCTAATTCTTGACCCACACATCTTTTAATTTTAATTTAGTCTTACAAAAGGAAAACTCCTACTTTCAAGTTGTTTAAACTTGCATTTTCTGTAATTCTGTGTCAGGAATTGGAAAGACAGTTAGCAGCAAAAGAAGCTGCTCTGCCGCCAGAACCATCCTCTGACGATGAGAATGCTGTGACCTTGCAAGTAAGAATGCCAAATGGAAGCCGTCGTGGACGTCGATTTCTTAGATCTGACAATCTGGAGGTAAAAAGGCGTGCTTGAAATTATTCCCTGTTTGTGCTTCCTCTTGGTACATTTACATTAAACCTGCTGATGGTTTTTGTTTCAGTCTGTTTTCAACTTCATAGATATTGGTAGGGTGGTGAAACCTGGCACTTACAGATTGGTGAGTTAAGTCCAGAGCTTTTCAGTTTTATCAGTCCAGCTCTGGATCATTTTGACTTGTTGAATTGTGACTCCAATTTTATTCTTTGAACAGGTGAGAACATATCCTCGACGAGTATGTAGTGATGGAGAAGGTGCGTCGACTCTGAATGAAGTTGGTATAACAAGCAAGCAAGAAGCCTTGTTTTTGGAGTTAATATCTGATGTCCTGATCCCAGATTTCTAGAAAGCAATGAATTGAAGATTCCTAAAAAAACGAATTGAAACCCACACAAATTTGATTTGGGTTTATACTATGTGGATGAAATTACCTGTATAATTTTAGCTATTCAAAATCAACCACCAAGTACAGAACCATCGCAGTGGTTACAGGCAATGACTAATTCTTTGTGGGCAATGCTTTGTGTAGTGTACAATGATACAAGTCATCAGTTTTATGATTTAGGAAATTGCAACGACTTTTATCATCCTATATGTCTCCTACCCTTCTCCACTCGTTATATCTCTCGAGAAAGGATAACGAAATCATGTATGTTAATGCGTGAGATTTCTATTCTGAGATTAACTCTCATTAAGAGGAGTAAGGAGATGAATTGAGTTTCATATTGATTTCAGTGATGGTGTTCATCATTATATATACTTTTGATCGTTGTGGCCTTTCAAAATAAGGTGGAGATAACGTGTTTTGTAAAGAAAAAATCTTTAGCCTAATAGATTCAATTGAAAATTCGAACTGGAGATGAAGAACAGCTGATCGTTGGTGAATATATTCAATTTGTTTTCATGCTTGCTAAAATCCTGTGCTCGTACCGTCCCTAATGATATAGGTGTGAAACCAGTTGATGTCATTGTAACCTCATTATCTCTTTCATTGTACAGAAACCAGACATAGCACTAGATGTGAAGTTGCTGACTTTTTAATTAAATGTTCAAGTAAACGGTGCTGGTGCTTCCATAGACACTGATCTGAATAAATAACTTGTAAAGCGACGTCAACCAACATAAATATATCCATGCTTGTGTGTGTCTTTCCATGGCTATGAACCGGCGAGTCTCTTTTCAGCTTTCATGCAATCTAATCTCTTTTATTTTTTAACATGATTATTTTCCCACACACTTCAATGAATGTCATGCAACATTAATTTTATTCTTTTAATAATTTCTTACTTATTTTAATCTGGATTCAATGTTCAAAAGATAAACGGCGAGTCTCTTACAGTAGGCCCTTAGTTATCGCCATTTTCTGGATTTGATCCCAAACACAAGGATTCTTGATGTGCTACCCCCACCACTCTGATCAGGAAATTTAATTTGTAAGTGGACACACCATTTCTAGCCCACAGTCACACCAGTAATGAAATACTCCCTACCTCGCATATATCCACCTAGTTAATTGACTTAGATAATTATTTAGAGATTTTATTAAAGATATTTAATTATTCTAAAGTCTAATAATAGTTGACCAGTCCGCAGTAATAAATTATATAATAAAGAATGATAATATATTTATACTGCACACTTATTATTAAGAGTTTTTTATAATTAAATCTTTTCTATTATACCTCTAAATAATTCTATTTAATTAATTTAAATTAATTAAAAAAATCTTATAAATTAATTAATTATAATAACTATAAAATTATCTTCATAGTATCAATTTATAAATTAATTAGTTATTGGATTAAACTTTACTTCTTCAACAGGCTATCAACAAAATAAAATTAGAATACGAGAATAATATATATATATATATATATATATATATATTGTATGAGGAAATTATGTAACCCGAATACTTTGATTGGACAGGTAAGTGCCCATAGATTCCTCAGACAGAGGCTCGCTATACCTTATATACGACATTCATATTGCAGTCAAGTCCATAATCCAAGGCTAAACCTCACAAATAGATAATAATAATAATAATAATACAATAAATCAAGTGGGAATAGCAAGTGTCCACCAAACAATGATAAGAAGAAAGAAAATTGTGGCGGCTTTCATTTCTAATCACTTCTTTCATCCATCAAGTACACTCTCAGAATTAAAGATAAAAACATGTTAGATGGCTGGGTAGGGGCTCTAACCTAGCTTATATTAAATTTAATTTAATTTAACTTATTTAAAAATATATATAGATTTAAACCTATTTAAAAATTTATTCTTTTTAAAAGATTAGACTTAGACTTCTTACGAAATATGTTAAATCTATCAGGTGGCCTAAATCTGTTATTCAAAATATATTTAATATTAAAATATAATAAATTAGAATAAATGGATATTAAATCTACCACATATTGAACACAATATAAGAGTTAAACTATTAAATTAACATATATTATTATACATTTTATTCTTACATTTTATTTTAACAGGATTGTTAGGGGGCCTTTTACGAAGGCCTGTTATGAAAGCATATTAAGTGGCTTGTCAGTATAATTAAAAAAGTCAGGCTTTCTAAACAGGCTTCAAGCCAAGTCAGGCATTTATACAGACCAGATTTAGGCAAAAAAAATAGTTTATAATAAGTCACAGGTCAGACTTAGGCTAAAATCTAGCATAATCTGACCTATTTTTATCCCTATTTAAAATAATAACACGGTTATTAATAATATTTTTATAGTTTATGAGTGCACTTTATTCACGATCTAGTCAGCTGAATTGGTCTTCCTTATCCAAATTGAGCGGGTGGGATATGTGTGACCCCACACGTGTCACGTGCTGTCACGGAGAACGAATACAAGGCTGACATGTAACGAAGCTGACTCAGCACCACGTCGAGCTGGCTTCATTCTCCCTACCATTTGCTCGTGGTTTCCATGCAGAGTCCCTTACTCACCTCACCCCGACAACTTTCTGAGGTGAAGAATCCGTTTTACGAATCTATCTCTTTAACCAGAGAATGTATCGGGATGATTTAGATTTAGATGTAGATGGATTAATGTAACTAGAGGTCAAGAAAATGTCCATGCTGTAAAGCGCAGATTATTTTCTTTTGTTCGTTTTCTTTTCTTAAAAGAATTATCACACGTGAACGTAACGTGGATTGATGACTTGTATGAGGGATAATTATATTATTATATATAAGAAATAATTTGATATACCTTCCAATAAACTTCAAAATATGTACAATTGAGGAGGGTCTCAGTCGAGGCAGAAGAAAGGTATTCTCTCACGGATGTATTTGATTGCATTGAAGCCTATTCAAGTTCTAGTTATCTTGTTGCAAATTTGACTTGTGCGAGTTGCAGGTATTATTATTATTATTCTTTGGTTTCTATAATGGATAAGATGTAAATAAAAATATAGAAATTATGATGATGATGATGAGTGTTGACGAAATTGACAATGAGCTCACGATGCTCAAACAAATATTAATCGCTACCAACAAATATAAGCATAACATTACAGCAAAGCACACAATTAAAAATATACCTAAGTCTCATATATATATATATATAGACATAGATTAATCTATTTAATTTAGTTAATTAATTTTTATATTAATTATAGTTAATTAATTTATTTAGATTATTTAATTTATATAAATTAATTAATCTGATTAAGGATTAGTGGGATTAATTTGCTAAAATGACGATTGTATTAGTAGTAATAACGCTAATAAACAAGTGTAATAGGAAAAAAGAATTACGCTATCACAAAACCAGGAAACGGGTACAAACATTTGATCGCTTGCCACGTGTAGAGAGAGAATAAATTAACAAAAGATAATTGGATAATTCCCCTCTCTCTCTATCTGCTTTGATACTGCAACAATGCTCCGCTTCATCGTCAGTATCTACTTTTCTTCAAAAGAGAACGAGCTGTCGCCTTCGCTTTATTTGGAAACACCAACAAATTCCGAGTCACGGTACATACGCGTTCCTCTATAAGAACCCGCGTTTTCAACATTTTCGCCCTCTCTCAGCGCGAAGCGAATTTTCTCTCTGCTTTCGAACATTCCAGTCTTGTTCCTTCTGTCCCTCTCCTTGAGATGGGTATTGGATCTTCTTCCTTGCAAGGAGAACGATGTGGCGCTTCGACTGTGCCGTTCAAACCCACTTTGGGGGATTTACCCGAGGGTTGCGTCGCTTTGATCCTCGAATATATGGATCCTCCGCAGATTTGTAAACTCGCCAGCTTGAATCGGACTTTTCATGGCGCTTCGTTGGCCGATTTCGTGTGGGAATCCAAGTTGCCCTCCAATTTTGACGTTCTCGTCAAGAAAATCTTCGGGGATCTGCCTACCAATTTGGGAAACAGAGGGATTTATGCAAAGCTGTGTCAGCTGAATACTTTTGATGACGGCACTAAGGTATATACGGTCCCCTTCCTAGAAACAATGAAAATAAGAAAGAAACTGGCGCTTTAGATTTTCTTGAATATTTCGAACCTGAAGAGGCTCGGATCTTGAAACCTATAATTGAGGCTGAAAGAGAGAGAAAGGACTCTGCCTTCCTTTTAATCAAGTTCTCACTGCAAACATGATTTCTTATCTTGCTTTCTTTTTTATTCTTTTAAATAATTCTACCTAGTCGTAAACTCATACTATAACAGCATAAAGTAATTTATCATGGGGGTTAGCGGGTAATTCTCTGTATGTACATTTCCTTCTCTTGTGTACTGAGTCAGCAAATTAAGCTAAGGAGTTTATGATGTTTGGTGTGTTCAGACTCCCTTCTGATACTATGTGGGTTTTTGCAGAAAGTTTGGCTGGATAAAAACACGGGCCAACTTTGCTTGGCCATGTCATCAAAGGGATTATCAATAACCGGGATTGATGATCGAAGATATTGGAATCATATTCAAACGGAAGAATCTAGGTGAGATTCTTCTCATCCATCTAGCATCACACATGTAGAAATTTCATAGAAATGGGAATATCGTAAAAAAATTTAACTCTTGCTTATCGAGGATGATATTCTCTATGGAATTAAGGAAAATTAGATGTTTTCATATGTTAATTTTTTCATGTTCTTTTCCTCTTCTTTAGTTGTCATTTAATGATTTCGTGACTAAATAAGCCTGGGATATATGCTAGTATTAAATTACACCCCATCTAAGTTATACTTCGATGGCCATAGTACTGATCCTTTTCTTTGATAACCCCATGCTTTCTCCTTTGAAGATTGTGCATCTCCTATGGTCCAATAGTACGGTTTTACTCTCAGTTTTTTGTCAATATCTAGTAATTAGAGCCTCTGATTCTCCATGCTATAGTGCTATATGCTCTAGAAAGAAAATTAGTTTATTGAAATCTTCAGATCCATTTCAATTTTCAATCATAAATATATACTCATAATTGTTTATTACACTGCGTGCAGATTCAATACAGTGGCATATCTCCAGCAAATATGGTGGTTTGAAGTCGATGGGGAAGTTGATTTCCCATTTCAAGAAGGGAAATACAGCCTCTATTTCAGAATCCATCTAGGGCGACCCTCCAAGAGATTTGGTCGACGCTTGTGCAATAATGAGAATGTTCATGGGTGGGACATTAAGCCCGTACGATTACAGCTATGGAGTTCTGATGGGCAGTACGCAGCCTCTCAGTGTTTTCTGGATGGACCCGGCAAATGGAGTTATTACCATGCGGGCGATTTTGTGGTTAGCAATGGACACACACCAACCAAAATCATGTTCTCTCTCACCCAAATTGATTGTACTCATACCAAAGGCGGTCTCTGTTTGGATTCTGTCCTTATATACCCAACTGAGTCCAGAAAGCTTAAATCAGTTTTGAATTTAAATTCCTCTTAACCTCTGCATAGGGCAGGAATCAAAATGTATAATATGTGTTATCATAGGATGTGGAGCGGTGTGTAGAGGATTAGAGAGAATCGAGTTCTTTTCTTTTTTGTGGTTCTATTAGGCTAGAGTATAGCATGAGGCCGTTGTATATATGTAATTATTTTATTTCTTTAAGGTGGTTATTTATGTTGCTCAATTTTTTTGGGTATTGTGATGAGGCATTATTCCAATGAAGCATTTTTCCGCCATTTTGATTGGATCGTGAACTGTTCTCTTTCTTTCTGAAGTTATTTTTACCATGAAATTTAAATTCCATTTCAATTGTTGCATTGAGTGCCAGGGCTTTTTCCACATGATGGAAGCATAGTATAATGGACGTTTTTGTTCCCATGAAGAAAATGCCGAGTTTTAAGATTGGCCCAGGAGAAATTCAGTCTTGGCTGACCTAGACATGCAATTGAACATAACTCTGTTACACATGATCATAATAATTTTTGAAAAAGAAAAACCATATGCATGGTAAATGATGGGATGGGATCATATGACAATTTATATCAAGTGTTGATAGGATTCCCTCCTATTATTCACACTGATTAAGTGTTAGTTTAGTTTACTGACAATAAACATATTTATATAAGTCAAGACAAAATTTTTCTTATGTATTTATTTTGTAAATCCTAAAATCATGATTTAAAAATTATATTACAGTTCCAAATGACTTATTCAAACAAATACTAAAGTGCTTTTTTTTATATAATTTTTTTTAAAAATAGGTTAGGCTCACTCACGATATAAAGGTAAGACGAAGTTTACTTTCCTCTTAAATGATATTAATGTTAAGTAAGATTAACTGTCAATTATTATTAAGCAGGTTTTCAAGAGTTATAATGTTTTCTTAAACATCGTGAATAGAACTATAATAAAATAATAATTTTCAAAAATTAAATATATTTTAAATAATTAGATATCTCATATTTTTAATAGTTGAATTAGGAACAATAGGTTCACTAAAGTACTTTTTTTTATACTATAAAGTACTTTTTGTTTAAGCACTTGTGTCCATTGTATTTGTTGTTAGGGCTAAATAGACTAGACTGAGTGGAGTTGGTGATAAAAATGTAGCCCAGTTTGACCAGTTCTTGAAATGGGAGATGAGTATGGTTAGGGTCGGCCTGCCCCGAGACCAGGCCAGGTTTGTCTTCTAAGGCCTGGCAGAACAACACATGTTCGGAATCAAAATTAGAAAGGAATTGGTATGAATGGTAAATAGTTTAATATTATTTAAATAGAATTTTAAATTTGAGTCTTAATGTATGTAGAAAATTTTTATTAAAAGACTCACCCACTATAACCAGATGCATGACACAGGTCAGATCTAGATATAGTCGGGGTAAAATTCTGATAAATTAGGTAGATAACTAAAAAAAAAGTAGAAAAGAACTTGTACCAGAAAAAAAACAAAAAGAAAGGAATAGCACAAACCAAACCCATATGGAATTATATTTTTGGTAAAGAAAAACCCAAATGGAATTTGAATACAAAGTGGGACACGATTCACAGAACAGACCTAAACTTTATGTACTTTTGAGATTCTCCTACTGTTTATTAGACAACGTGGTGCCTATATTCCAGTCCTCCTTTCCCACACTTTAGAATGAAGAGTGGAATCACATATTACTCATCAAAATAGGCACAGAGCCAGTACAAGGGAATCAGAAAATGAAATAACAAAAATCACAACCAGTTTCCTCCCCCTCCTCTCATCATCCACTACCGCGTGGCAACAAGGTGGTAGTTATTCAAAGGTTCAAAAAAGCCCATATCAATGACATGAGTGAATCTAGCTAAAGCATTTCATATATACAAAAACAAGGTTCATATGCTAATTACTTGCACTCTAGTAATTGAAAACTTTCACATACTTTTTAGTCATATTTATAGATAGAATAGAGAGATAATATTTATTTTAATTTTATTTATATAATAGAGATATATAATTTTTTTTATATGAATGTATCATATTATCTTTTATTTATTTATATTAACTTTATTTTTATTTGGTGTAATATATATTTAATGAGAATAAAATTTAAAAAATTATTAAATTTTAAAATATAATTAATTAGTTTTAAATTGTTTTAATCTATATAAAATATGTTAAAAATAATTTATAAATAAAACTATAAGAATAAGTGGAAGGTGTGGATTTAGGGCCTGTTTTGATAAGAGTTTGAAAAATGGCTTATGGAAAAAAAAGGCTTTTTAGCAACTTATAAAAAAAAGCTTTTAGAAAAGAGTGTGAAAAAAAGTGATTTTGAATAAATGAGTGTTTGTGTAGTTATTTTCAGAAGTACTTTTATTATTGGTAAATTACAAAAAATGGTATGAGTATTAAATGAGGAGAGATAAGAGAGGAGAGATGGTGTAAGAAAAGAGATGAGAGAATGTGTAAGAAAAGGTAGGAGAAAGGAGAGAGCGTGTAAAAAAAGTTAAAGAGATGAGAGATGATGTAAAAAAAGTATGAGAAATGAGAGATAGTATAATAAAAAGTAGGGGTAATATAGTAATTAGTTAGTTCATAAGTGATTTACTGTTTCATAAGCTACTCTGACCAGTGTATCTGAAACCTTAATTTTAAACTATAGTTTAGTCCAAAAGTCCGTTTGAATAAATATGATTGTTTGTTTTAAAATTTCTTTAAACCTAAGTTTTGAGTTAAATCTAAATTTTAAATCAAAGTTTAATATTTTTCAGGCACTTAATGTGATCTATAATTTCGGACAATTAATATAAGTTGCCTACTTAAAAGGGGGGGGAAAGGGCG
Source organism: Leucaena leucocephala (assembly GCA_037074615.1). Classification (NCBI taxonomy): domain Eukaryota; kingdom Viridiplantae; phylum Streptophyta; class Magnoliopsida; order Fabales; family Fabaceae; genus Leucaena; species Leucaena leucocephala. The sequence goes on along the minus strand of CM073563.1, from coordinate 3,701,845 downwards.
GATCTACCACTCTCTTCCCATGAGCCTCTTGGTTTCTTAAATAACCGCATGAACACGCTCTTGGCACATGCTTTCTCAATTCCGCAAAAGCCAAAACTTAATCAGTGTGGTTCCATAAACGAGGTAGCTAACTGCATTGCGTGAGTTTTGCCGTTGTCTCTTGAGAGGCAATTGATTGAATAATGAACGCAAGAGAGTTTAATCAGTGTATGCAAAGTTAGATAGAATGTGCAGAAGAGAGCAGGCAGTGAGCTACCCCTTCCCCTCAGCTGTAAAAGCGTCCGCCACTGATAACTGAGCGCATATTTTATTTTATTTTTATTCAATGCAATTTGATCCGAATGCACTCAATACGCTGTATAGTAATTGCTCCATGTGACTTGTCTCAAACTGAACTATCTCTCGTCCCTGCCCAGTCCATATTTGCCAAACGGTTGGGGCAACTGCAATGAAATGAATGTTCAATTAACAAAAAATATTAGTATCTTTTAGGAATTGGTAGGTTAGTAGTTCTCCTTTTTTTAAAAAAAAATTACAATTCACATACTCTGTGCTTATTTTTCTAACTAAATACATTATTCTTACATAAAAAATATTTTAAATTATATATTTTTATACATTTTTAAAAATATTTTTCACACACATTATCCTTGCACTCTTCACATACATTATTCTTACATTAAAAATATAGTAACTAGGTGAGATTTTTAACTAAATACATTTAGAAAACAATTTACTATATATATCTTCAATGAGTTATATTGTTTATTATTTAGAAGAGTGCAAGTTTTTTTAAAAAAATGATAATTGAAAATCTTGTAAAAAGGTTAATGTAATAAATAAAAATCTTCAAATTTTGAATATAAATTTGTGAGTTTGAATTGAACCAACTCCAAGTCCTGATTTTACAGTAATTCTCTTACGATATATGTTGTAAAAATTTTGTATTTTAAAAAATAAGAGCCATAAAAGGATAGGGATGTAATTTCAGAACTATTCAACCGAGAAAAATCCAACTCTATTTTTAATGCTAGTGATGCCGATCACCACATGAAACAGTTGGAGGAGCTGTTGTGTTGACGGCACTGAGATTCCCGGGGAGATCTAATTGGTCGCAGCTCGAAATCTGAAGGCAGGGCCATGGGCATGGAGGTAGACATGGATGCCATCGCGGGTTCCATCGGAGTTTCCGTCCCTGTACTTCGCTTCCTTCTCTGTTTCGTGGCCACTATTCCCGTCAGCTTCCTCGCGCGATTCATTCCCGGTTCACTTCCCAAACACCTTTACTCCGCCGTGACCGGTGCTCTTCTCTCCTACGTTTCTTTTGGCTTCTCTTCCAATCTTCATTTCTTGGTTCCTATGTTAGCCGGCTACGCTTCCATGATTCTTTATCGCCCTCGATGTGGGATCATCACATTCTTTTTGGGATTTGCTTACCTCATCGGTTGGTATGTCAAGGGTTTTAACTTTTAATCCCCTTTATGCTTATTTAAAAATAATGTTACTAGTTTTCTTCAAACTAGATTTTCTCTCTGTGGAGGTCAACTGGTGTTGGAGTTTTGAGCAATTATGTACCAATTGTTTAGTCTCCGACCTGCTTTCATTGGTGTCATTGTTTCATTTACTTATTTAAGCATTCAATTACGTGGCGTAGAATGCTTGTGAGTTGTTTGATTAATTTCACAAATGCCCTTAACAATCCCCTTCAAAGTTTTGATGTTGCTTTGTGTTCGTGTAGCCATGTATATTACATGAGTGGAGACTTGTGGAAGGAGGGTGGTATAGATGCTACCGGTGAGCGTTAATACATCATTTTCGATAAATAAATCAGTAGCTTTTTTATTACATTGTTCAAGCATTAACTCAGCGTAAATTTTCTTCTTGGAAAAGGCGCCTTGATGGTGTTGACACTGAAGGTCATCTCGTGTGCAATAAATTATAATGATGGGTTCTTGAAAGATGAAGGCTTGCGTGAGGCACAGAAGAAAAACCGGTTGATTAAATTGCCTTCACTGATTGAGTACTTAGGTTACTGCCTCTGCTGTGGGAGTCACTTTGCTGGTCCAGTTTTCGAAATGAAGGATTATCTAGATTGGGCTGAAGGAAAGGGGGTACTTTTATTGAAACTTTTCTTTTAATACGCATAATAGAGCATCCAGTTCCCTTAAACACAGGACTTCCAATTTATACTTGCTTTAATCAACTATTGTACCATTTCCGAGGAAAAATTGTCACTTTAACATTTATTCTGCTGATTACTTTTGCTTTGTGATATTTGGTATTTAAATTTTTTTGTCTAAATTGTTTGTAGCTTTGGAGCACATCAGCAAAAGGACCATCACCATATGGAGCAACCATTCGAGCTCTTCTACAAGCTGGTTTTTGCATGGCCATGTATCTGTACCTGGTACCTTATTTTCCTCTGTCCAGGTTTACTGAACCCACATATCAGGAATGGGGTTTCTGGAAACGGTTGGGATACCAGTATATGTCTGGTTTTACAGCAAGATGGAAATATTATTTCATTTGGTCAATCTCTGAGGCTTCAGTTATTATTTCTGGCCTTGGCTTCAGTGGCTGGACAGAGTCCTCTCCTCCAAAGCCACGCTGGGATCGGGCCAAAAACGTGGACATATTAGGCGTTGAGTTTGCAAAGAGTGCTGTTGTGATACCACTTGTGTGGAATATACAAGTCAGCACCTGGCTTCGTCATTGTGAGTTTACTGCTTTTGCGGTTTGATTCTTTCCTCCCTTAGCTATCTTAGTAGCTTGATAACATCTCTTGTATTGATAAATGAAACTTAATTTAGTGCCCTAGCTGCTTAATTTTAAGTTAGGGACTTCCAGTAACACTAAGGCTGTAAGTGTCGGTATGTCGTACCTGTTTGGTTATTAATTATAATAATTAGTTAGATCAGTATTTTGTTACATCATAATTAAATAACCCGTAATCTTGAATTTAACTTATAATTTTACTATGAGCGACAGTATAATCAAGCGCTGGACAGCATTCTTTTTCTATGAAGTGTTAATATTACTAATGTTTGTGTTCTTCAGATGTTTATGAAAGGCTTGTTCAGAAAGGGAAGAAAGCGGGTTTCTTTCAGTTACTCGCCACACAAACTATCAGTGCTGTTTGGCATGTAAGTTCAATTTTTGCTGTGTTTTAAGTTAGATATTTGTTTTCTACTCTGTATCTTATAACTGCATCCTGCATGGTCAAGTTTAAGTTCCTGTCAATATCAAAAAGGGCAATTAAGAATTTTTTTCCTGATGTGGGAAGTGCTGATTGGAGTCAATACAACTGTGATGAATTTTTCTTTATCCATTTTATCTGCTGCTCTCGTAGGTTTTGCAAATGAATGTGTAGTTGCAAAGGAGTAAGTAATTGGTTATTGAACTTATCACCCAGTGTCTGTACCTTGTAAGGGATGAAATAATTTGTAACTATAGCTATAAACTTAATCAGTATTCAGCCATTCATTGTTCAACTGAAAACATGGATCCTTAAAACGTGTGATGTCATGTATCTTTGTTGATATTTGCTTCAACCTGGTGTACTGTCCAATCACAGCTGGCAGGTGCACATAATCTTTTCTTGACATGAAATCACAAATCACAAAGACAACCCTTGTTATTTGTTTTGCAACCTTTAGCTTTGAAATGTATGCGCCCCTGTTCAGCAAAGAAATTTGACTGCTGAAACGTGAGACACGCTAGCAACCTCATGAAAGTTGCCTGGAACAATTTTTCAGTTCTTCAACATTATGATACCGTTTAATCCATGCTATGAGCCATGAGTTCTTAAGTCAGGTGTTTCTCTCGTCATTTTGACTTTCCTATTACAGGGACTATATCCTGGGTACCTCATATTCTTTGTTCAATCAGCTTTGATGATTGCTGGGTCCAGAGGTATGCATTGGATTACATTTCTTTGCTTTCCATTTATGGTTCAGATGATTGACTTTTTGTTGTCTGGTTTTGTTCTCTTGGAGCAGTCATATACAGATGGCAGCAATCTGTTGCTCCAGCAGTGGCTAATGTCTTGTCGTTTATGAATTTTCTGTACACGCTACTGGTTCTCAACTACTCCTGTGTCGGCTTCATGGTTCGTCTCCCCCCTCCCTCCCTCTCTCTTCTCACACACGCAAACATTCTTGAGTGTTGCATCCTTACACAAACATGCTAATGCTTCTACCATTTGTGTGGATTAGGTATTAAGTCTGCATGAAACCCTGGCCTCATACGGAAGCGTGTATTATATTGGAACTGTTATTCCCATTGTATTGATTCTTTGTGGTTACATAATCAAACCTGGGAAGCCTGTCAGATCCAAAGCTCGGAAGGCTGAGTAAGATAGACAATGGATTCGCTGGTCTCTGAAAATTTTAAAGTCAGATTAGGATATTTCACAGTTTCTGCGATTTTTGTTTATTGATGAATGATGATTGTAGCCGGTTCTTTGGTCTTGGTCCTCTACTCCTCTCGGAAATAGCCGAGTTTGCTTTACCATTAAATTGTATCTCATTGCAGCATTGCTTATAAACATTTTTATATTTTTGCTATGTAAAAGCATCTATTGAAGAAATTGATTCGGAACTACCCTTTGGCTAAAAAAATTTCCCGAATGATGAGAGGGACTTTAAAAGCACTCATTTTCAGATCAGTTCAGTTTTCTTTCTCGAAGGTCCAGAATCTAAACATGATAAGGACACAATTCTCCCCTCTATCGGTTAATTTTTGGGATGTGCCGAGGAATCAATTACATCACAATGTGGCTAGCGGATAAAGTGTTTGTTTGGATTTACTTCCGATAAACATGATATGAATCGAGTCAAAATTTCTATTACATATTAACTTCATAAACTGTAAAATTACAAATGAGAATTCAAACAAGCACATACACGATTTAATTGGCTAAATGACAATAAATAACCTCCAAAAAACAATCAAGGAAAATTAGCATGAGGAAAAGATCACAGGAAGCATCAAAATCAAAGATTCCAGTTCCCTTGAGCAGAGCTCCTGATGATAGCAGACAGCTGGTTTCACGATCATACGTACCCAATTAACCCTCCAATTTTATCCCGAACTTCCTCGCCTTTCTTCATGACAAAAACTAAATTCCTTTATTTTGTTAAAAAAAAAAAATTGTTACTACTGATGAGTTTGAGAAAGAATGCTGTCAATTGAACATCTGCTTCATTAGGCATATAACCCCAATTTATCCATTTCTTATAAATTGAATTCATTAAAATTGTTCACCTGCGTACCAAACATATCTTAAAAAAGTGTTTTACAGTAAGTATGAAGGAGTATGCCTCCATCTTCAGGCTACAACAAACCCACATACCAAGTGCCCCCAGATTTTCCCAACAAGTTCTTTTTTCCGCGTCTTTCTTTTTGCTTCATTCACAGCTTTGTTTTTCCAATTCCAGAAAACTTCCATATTTCCTTTAGCTCCTTCTTACATTACATACAGTTCTTCATGTCCACTTCTGTCCATTAATACAAAAACTGCCACTTTTGATTACACATTATTCCCTTATTTATTTATCTCATTTTTCCTTTGCACGTTTCCAATTCCTATTTTACCTTTTCCCTCTTTATATGAATAGTAAGATTCTTCTTCTCAGTTACTTTCTTTTCTGTCCGTTCACTTTCCCTCTTTTTCTTTTTTCCCTGTCCCCTCCATTGCTCTGCTTTTGGAGATCCCTGGGCTCTGTTTTCCCTCCACGAAAATTCTTTTTCAATTTCATATATATACACATGCATAACCCTATCCTTCCACGAAGTGGCTTTCTCTAATGAATCTTACACCGATTTTCGTCACGTTCTTCTTTGGATCCAGCTTTCCACAATTATTGTATTCCATGATCCAGAAACTTTTGAGCTCTTCGAGGTTCTTTCTTCTCCCTCAGGTTTCCTCCAATCCAAGCCAAGCACCTCTTCAGAGTTTGATTTTTTTCTGAGATTATTTACCCAAACCATCATCGTTTCATTGGCTAAAGGCCTTGGCTTAGAGAATAATCGACATGAAATCAACCATTAACGGAATGTTTTCGAGGTCCAAAAGGAGTCAAGTCGGCGATCAGATTAGCAGCCTAAAGCCGGCGGAATGGGAATTAAGGCCGGGAGGAATGTTGGTCCAGAAGCGTAATTCAGATGAGAAACAGAATCCCAGTTCAGGTTTCACTTCGGCCATTAAAATCAAAGTGAAGTATGGCTCAACCCATCACGAAATTCGCATAAGTTCTCATGCAAGTTTTGGTAAATGCAATAACTCTTGAGACTTTGAAAATTTTCCCCTGTTTTCTTTATTTCATTTCCTGGGACTGGTTTTGATTATAAGTTGATGGAAGCAGGGGAATTGAAGAAAATGTTGGCAGAGCCAACGGGATTGCATCCCCATGATCAAAAGATAGTCTTCAAGAGAAAGGAGAGAGATTCAAAATCATATCTGGACGAAATGAGAGTAAAAGATGGATCAAAAATGGAGGTTGCTGAGGACATTGAGAGCAGAGAACGGAGGACACTGGAGATGTTAAAAATCTCAAACAAGAACAAGACTTCAAAATCCTTGAGCGAAATCAAACTGGAGATTGACAAACACACCAAAGAGGTAATAATTCATTTCCCTTGTTATTTCCAGACATATTAAGATGATAGTTCTTACACGGAGAAACTGAGTAGGTTTTAGCTTTGGAATCATCATCTTCTAAAGCCGAGATTATAGCAGAGATGGAAGTGGACAACTTGATCGATAGTTTGATGAGAATATTGATAAAATTGGATGAAGTTGTAGTCTCTGAAGGAGATCTGAAATTGCAGAGAAAAGAACAGGTGAGGGTATCAATTAGTTATTGGTATTTGAATACATTTTTTGATTATTAAGTCAATGCATTGTGAAATGGTTCATGTTTTTGAAGGTTGGGAGAGTTCAGAAGCAGATTGAAACTCTTGATGAGTTGAAGGTGCAGAAGCAGCCATTGAAACATTATTCAGAGTCATTTGTAGTGACAACAAAATGGGAAACTTTTGATTAAGAAGACAAGTGAAACATATTTGTCATATTAAATTCTTTCTTCTTGATGATAAGATTAAATCGCTAGAGTTTTGGGGTTACAGAAGGAATCATAAAGTTGTAAACTTGGACACCACGGAATTTGCAGTGACAACTGACAACGTCATCGTGTCAACGTCTGTCGGTGAGTTGCTGCTTAGCTGTGCCGTGCCCTGTGAACACTTATTTTTTTCCCTCCTTTTCTTTTTCTTTTTTTATTTATTTTTGAAAAGTTACTGTTTTCTTTTGGATACGTCTGGGAGCCACATTCCTGGAACAATTCGTTGCCTTTGAATAATGTTGAGGAGATTTATAACGTTTGCTTCTGTCTTTCAGAAAATAAATCCATTATCTTATGAATTCCGACAAATGCATTATTTACTTCTTTTTAATCTATTTTAAACTTAAAATTATTATTTAACAAATTATTAAGACGATAAGCAGTGTCACTTTTATAAAAAAGAAAATATAAATTCAAATTTAAAATAAAAATAATATCTTTATTTGTAAAGATATTAAAATTATGAGGATGAGAACGTATTGGTTATCAATTTATAAGGGTCTTAAAATTAAAATTTATTTGCAGAAAATGAATATAAAGATAACGTCTTTATTTATGCACCCCTCAATATGGCCTCCAGCTATGATCCGTCATTTTGTTTGTTGGATTCTAAAAAGCCTATGCTATCCCAGAGCACTACTTAGTAAAAATATTATTTTATTATAATTTTAATAATAATATTTTAAAAAATATTTTAATTTTTTATTATTTAAATTTATATTTAAAAATAATTAAAAACTCACTCGACTTAATATTAGTATTATTTATAAAAAAATTAAAATTTTATATTACCTTTAAATTATAGATAAAATTAATCATTTATAAAAATTATTGTATAAAAAAAAACATTAGTCCTTTCTATTGTTTAAAGTATTGTTCTGTTTTTTTTCTTTTTTTTTATTAGTGCTTTTTTCTCTATTGCTGTTTTTTTTTTATTTGTATTATCATATTAATTATAGACAATTGCTATATGTGATACGAACGCACGTCTCTAGTGAAATGCAACAAATGTGTAAAATATACTGTCACACATTTATAACCGGCATATTTGACCCCTTTTTTTTGGTTGGTTTGTTCGATTAAAATAAAATATGTTGTCTGACTTAGGAAAATAATATGTGACTTTTACTGGTTCGAGGGAAACTAGTATATATGACTTTTCAAATTGTTATTTTAATGCCTATTGGTCTGAAAATTATGTGCACATACGCCGACATTCAGGAGAGGCATTTATATAATTTAGCATATTTTCGTTGACATGTAATATTCTTATTTATGCACAAAGAAATAAAATGTTTCATTTTAAATTTCCACATCAAATTCATGATAATATGATATTTTCTTGTTTGTTACAAGATGATAAATAGTAACGTTTTCCGGATCTTACTTGGGCCTAGCCCCAGCTTCATTTCGATGCGGAGTTTTGGGCTCATATGGGCCCAGGCAGGAGTTGAAGTTTGAAACAAGAAGAAAATTAGAGCCAATGGGAATTGAATATAGTGTTCCCAGCAAACTAAAATTTTAATTACTATTAAGAGAAGTATTCAAATTTAGTACCTAACAATATATCAAATAGGATTATCTATAATAAGATAATATTTATAATTAAAAAAAGAAAAAAAGAAAAATTATAAGTATTTAAAAAAACGCATCTTTGTTACATTAGTATTAAAACTTACTATATTTCAATTATAATTCAGTTGGATGATCTAATTATATATATATAAGGACTTGCACAGAAATCTAAGTCATCTATTGTTGCATTTGTTTCACATAACCTTTCTGTTTTTTTGTACATAGGAAGGCTAAATGCCTAAAAATAAACCATTAAAAATTAATATAAATTACAGATTATCTCTCATATTTTTAATAGTAATAATATGTCTCAATTACGAATGATAAATATAACATTATTATAGTTCTCAAACTTTCTTTTGTAAGATCATCCGCTAATTTATTTTAATTTTTAAGTATATATTAAATTTTTAATTTCTATAAAAACTAAATAAAACTATATATTTGTGATAATAATAAACTAGCATAATCTTCCTTGATAATGAGCAGTTATAACAAAATAGGTCATGCAACGTAATGACTTAAATAGAGTGGCTGACAATGATGACCCGTGGGAATGGGTTGTCCAATCTTCAACGTAAAGAAATGGTAAATGTCTCTTTCTAGTTTTTATTTGGTTGCTAATGAAACAATATACTCTTTCTCATCTGTCTTATAATTTTTGTTTTCATATAACTATTTAATTATATCATATTTAAAAATTATTAAACTCAACTTAGAATAATTTTTTTTTAAATATTGCTGCATTTATAATTCATATAAACTTAAACTTGAGATTTTATATTTAAACAGTCAAAGATTTTTATATTTAAACAAACATAAGCTAAAAATGGTTGGCAAGTGTATATAGATGAGAAATATTTTAATTTATATATATATATATCGTATGGCAGTCTATATGGTAAAAAAAAACTAGTAGGGATGATTTAATAAATATTTTGATTAGTCAAGATGGATTATTGGAAAAGGTTAATTAGCGTGCAAGTTTTTGGTACAGTCAATGAAAGAAATGGGGTTGCCTCCACTTGTAATTCACAGGTATATGAGTCAAGAGGGATTAGTGGACTTTTACATGCCATCTATAAGCGGTGATGGAATTATTTAATTAACAACTAACTTAAATTGAACTCGAGAGATTCGAAACTTAATAATACAATTCTACAGCCTGGGCCACCAGATCATCCCTCAAGCAATTGAAATACCGATCAAAGTTGAAATTAAAGTTGAAACTCGTGACAATGTAATAATATCATAAAACCAACGGTGGAAGGTGACTCTAACTAATAGAGTAGCAAAAATAGAAGGCAGAGATTACTGTAGGTGTCCAATATAACGGCACCGAAAACAAATGAAACATGCAATCTGAATTCATAAATATGATATAAGACGACATTGATCATCATTGATGTCGACGTTCTTGTGTTCATCTTCATCCTGAGCTGTACCCAATTCAATTCAAATATAATCTCCTCCATCTTATTTATGTGGTTCAATATATATTAATCTTGCTCCTCTCTCATCTCATCAATCTTAGCCTTGGATCCAATTTCATTTGTATATGACATATTAGTATGTGGGATCGATCATGTAATGAGTAGGCCTCACATCCAGACAGACTTTCCACATATTTAAATGAACCTCATATATTCTATGGCCATTTTTTAATTAATCGTAAATAATAATAATAATAAAAACTAAACTCTCACACTTATCCCCTGAGATCCTAGGGGTTTTGCGATCTTTTTATAAGACACTATATTAATTATGTATTACATTTGTTTTTTACTTTACTCATATTCAACGTCTATATAGAAAATTTTATTTTTTTAAAAAATTTTTAGACAGTTACTGAGTTTTATTATTTTTCTTATTTTGGGTAAAAAATGCGAGAAGTAACATCATATGAGTAAGAGTCGATTTTATGATTTTCACAATGCCAAGGGAATATGAGGTGCTCATTTGAACACCTTGAAAGCAACTAGCTAGGGGGGCTGGAGACTTTGTTTCTATGACTATATTTTTCAAAGAGGATTATTATGGCCTTCTAAATTATAATGATCTGGGCACATATGTTTGGTAGGTTAGAAAGTACTCCCTCATGTCCTTAAATATCTCTAATATAAGAGGTGATTAATTTTTTAAATTGATTAAAAAAGCTAAATAAATCAATTAATTATTATTAAATCAACAATCAAGATAAATTCATGTTATATATTCTCTAATCTATCAACATTAATTAATCAGCTCTTATATTAGTTATAATTGACCGACCTATTTAATTTTTTTAATTTATCAAAGACCAGATGATTGAATATTACGTAGGTAGGATTATTAATTAATTACGCACTGGACATTGAATTCATCCCATAATTCGCATGGATAAGCCACAGAAACGACTGTGACTGGTATTTAATAAAACCAAGATTAGCCACAAAGAAAGGAACATATCCTAGACATAAATGACAGTATATCCGATCCACAATATCTCTGTAAATCGTCCTTTGGAACATATTTTTAGTTGTCATTTGAGTCCTCTCTATAAGCAGTAATCAGCCAATACGCCCAGGGGCCATCGGCATAGACGGCATCTGAGATTAATTAAAACGATGTGTCGTACGTATAGCAAGAATATCGAGTGCCGCATTTAATTTTGGTAATGTCGCGATCCAATTAATGTGTTTGTTACACATAAAGACACAAAAATAAAAAAAGGGAGTTCATTAGAAAGACGTTGATTAAATAAATAATAATAAAAAAGAAAGAAAGAACGAGAGAGGCAAAGACGTCACATCATGTGGATAATTGAAGTCAAAAGGAGCACGTTTTGAACACCAGAATTTGAAGGGATTGGTCACACCCCAACTTCTCTCCCACCCGGAATTCGCATTCTATTCTTTTTATTATTGTTATCTCATATGGCTTTGTCTCGTGACCACCCCCACTTTTCAATCTCATTATCTTGGAAATTAGTATCTAATTATTATAAATAACCGAAGATAGATAAAATAGAGAATGCGATGTTTCAGATTCACATGCCTTTTTAACAGATGTACCTAACCGGACTAAGAACTAGAAGAAAAGGAAAGGATTTGTCAAGGAAGAAAGCCGGCGAAGACCGTTGTCTTTTAGACCAACACAAACGATCGAAACGACCAACTTATGGGTGTTATATGAAGAAGCCTATTTTGTGTGCTGCATATAGAACCCGTTAATACAATTTCATGAATCATGAATGGTGACTGGAATATATCAAAGGAGTTTCCTCACATGTAACTCCCTTGAATGTGTGTGAGATACAAGAATTATGGGGAAACAAGTGATCGCGTAACTAAAATACTCTTCTCATCCTATTCTTTTCCTTTATTTATATTCACTTATTACTGTAAATAATTTGTTCTCATGGGGTATAGTAAATATAAGTAAAGTTAAAATGTTGTTCAAATTTTAAGACAGCTAGAGTTAACGAAATATAATTTTTTTTTATTGTTATAAAATATATTAAAAATAATTTATAAATAGAATCAGATAAATGATATCTATACATTGGTAGAAGTCATGGGAGCCAATAAATAATTAAATTGTGGTTGGTCTTAATGGAAGAGGTTTTAACCACTTAAACACAATTTTAAATTTGAGTTCATATAAACGTAAAAAATGATTTTATGAGACCGTTATTATTCAAATACGCGCGCGCGCACACACACAAATCTTGAACCAAGAGTCTCTCTATTCAAAGTCCTATTCGGCTGCTTCACCCTCGTCCAATTAATTTCTTCCATTTTTTCTCCCAAAAAATAAATAAAAAAACTCATCTGTGGTTGGCCTCCATACACATGACTCATCACTAGCTACTCCCCAATATTGGTTTATTTTGTTTGAGTTTGGACTTTATTGTATGCCAACCCCAACCCAGGTTGCTTTGTAAATATGCCAAAATCAATAATGTACCATTCGCATATAAGACCAACTTGACAACGTGTGAGAACCATTAAGCGATCCTTTTCCCCAAAAAAAGTGGGATTTCTTGCCCCACTTCAAATGCAACACTTAAAAATATGCAACTAGGAATAAGTTTTCTATTTAAAGAAAATACCGCATGGATTTTTTATATAAAATTTAAGTCTCAAAATAATAACATAATGATATTCAATTTACAGAAAAAACAATTATTTCCAACTAACGATATCTAATCATTTATAAAATTTTAAAATATAATTTGCAATTATTCCTTCAGAATTCATAGCTGAAATTAAAATTGCTTCCCTATCTGAATATAACTAGTATAATCTGTTGGGATATAGCATTCGCTCTCCATATATTTAAATGCCACTATTTTTGGAGTATGAGCACGGTTGATCGCTAGCACAACATTTAGAAATCAACCTAGTACACATCCCCCCAATTCGACACGCCATAGACGATTTTCATTATTTTTTATTATAATGAAACTATTAAAAATTATAATTTATATATAATTTAAAATCTATTTTTTTTTACAGAAAACTACACTAATTATAGGCCAAAACAATTCAACTCATCTCAAAATTTCATTAAACAAAAGCATGATATCACAATTAGTTATTACTATATTCTATCATAATTATAAAAACTAGTTATTTTTTTAAAATATATTAAAAAATTAATTAATTAATTTTAGTATATTAATAAGTATATAATAATAATTTATTTTGACAGGTCATATTTAATAATGATTAACCAATTTTAATCTATATATTAAAATTAAATAATTATTATAATCATGATCAGATAAAGTATTTGATATATATACACAAGAAATCATCGTAAAAATCTCAAAAAGTTGATGCAGGTATAAATATAACTAACCAAGACTTTTGGTTTATTAAGAGAAAAAATAATCACGTTACTTGTTTGAAGAATTGCAGCAGGACATCATTTAATTCTTGAAACGAGAAAAAAGAAAGAAAAAAAAAAAAGGAAAGATGATTAGAGAAAAACAGTGCACGTGCATTGATCTCGTGCCAAAAATGGAGCTTGATACGTGTAATTACGGTGACGCGCAATATTAGCGCGTAAAGATAATCGCTTTGGACCTGGATGGCGTGTTACTGTGTAAGAGGCGGCTTTGGGAGAAGAAATGTCTGGGAAGGAACATTCTAATCATCTAATCTCTCTCAGGTTCGTGGAATATAATCTTGTCCTGGCTATCTCTAAAATGACCTGAACCTGAAGGGAGCCCCCAGATTCATCGTCCCCAAACAACTGCGACATGTCAGTTTTCGTTACCAACTAACCGACATCATCGCTCTTCTCGAACAATCTCCCCCACCCAATCATGTCTCTCCTCCTGTCCTTCTTTCCCTCCCTCCCTCCCTCCCCTTTTCTCCACACCTTTCCAAAACAGTATCTTACTACTACTTTAGTTTTTCTTTTACTTCATGTCAATGTTTATGTGAGACAACCGTGTTAGAGCTTCTTTGTGCATACAAGTTGCTGGTTCCATTTCACCCATTATTCTGAACAGATAACTTGACACCATGTTGGGTTCTTATAACTCATGATTTAATGGATAAGGTTGTGGGATCAAAGGGGGTTGCGTGAGCCCCCCCCCCCTTTATTTTAGTATCAATTAAATAAATCATTTCTCTAATCATATTTATAATATAAAAAGAGAAAAATTATTTTAATCTTTATATAGTAAATAAATAAAACTTTAATACAAATTAATACTTTATTTTATATTTATTTATGTTAATTTTATTTATATTAAAATATGTATATTAAATAATAATAAAATTAAAAATTTGTTGAATTTATTTATAACATAATTAATAGATTTTAAGATTTTTTTTAAATTTATGTGAAATAAGTTAAAAATAACTTATAAATAGGATAAAAAAAATATATAACTTGATGTTATTATACCAATAATAATAAATTTAATACAGGTGTAGTGTACGGACTAAATTGAGAGCTTTCTCATATATGTGATGATACTAAACTAGATATCATCCATTAATTAAGAAAGGAATATTATTTTGTGCCCTGGGCGCCCTTACCCCAATATTTCTAAGTATTGCCCTTTTTTCTTATTTACAATTAACTTACATTATAGAAAGAATTAATTCATCTTTTACCATCTAATTTCGTTAAACAAATAAAACAATCCTTCCCATGATGATCAAAACCGGCGCCGGGCGGGAAATGATGCGCTCAAACGAGCAAAGCAGAATCCTCCGTCATAACGTTTGAATTCAGTTTCCTCTCTGTTTCAACCTTCAATGTTTTTTGGTCTGCTTCTTCTTCTTCTTCCTCATCCTCTTCGTCTTCGCTGGAATCAGACGATGTGAGCTCCTGAGCTCTCTGGGCTTGACCTTCCCAATTGGTACGAGCCAGCACGAACAACATGGTCACCATGCACGAAGCTTGAGCGGCCATAAGACCAAGCCACAAGCCTTTAAAGTCAAAGCCGGCGAAGAAACTAAGCCACAGAGCAACTGGCATTCCCACGAGATAAAAGCAACCCAAGTTGATGTTTGCTCCCAGTTTTGGCCTCGCCGTTCCTCTCAAAACGCCGCACACGGTGGTCTGAGGACAGTTTCCGAGCTCGCAAAGTCCGATGACGGGCAACACTGCCGACGTCAAAGCAATGATCTGTGCGTCCTGTGTGAACATGGAAGCCCATACTTTTCTCACAGAGATGGCAAAGAACAATGCCGAAAATCCCAGAACGAAACTGAAACAGAGTCCTACAGTTGCTGCAATTTTGGCTCTTTTCGGGTTGTTAGCTCCCAGCTCATTACCAACCCTGGTGGATACACCAAAGCTTAAGGAAGACGGAAACACGTAAATCAACGCGGTCGTTTGAATCAGAACTCCCATAGAAGCAACGGTCACTTGAGGGTTTATCAGTAATCCGCATAGTAAAATCATGATTTCGTACCACCACCACTCAAGGCAGACAGAAATGCAACTCGGAATTGCCAAATTCAAGAGCGATTTCCAACCTTTGAGGCATGCCGAGGAAATCCCAGGCCAGGTCTTACGATATATTCCCGTAACTAAGATGTAGATGATCAAAGATCCCACAAGATTGAAATTTGTCCAAACAGAGGCCAAAGCGATGCCTCTGATTCCTAGTTGAAGAACGGAGACGAGGAGGTAATTGATGGGAATGTGGAGGAGAATGGAGAGAGCGGCACAGAACGTGAGAGGTAGTGTCACAGATTGACTTCTCAAGTAAATTCGAAGAGGATGAAGCAGAGACAGGGCCAACAGATCGGGAAGAGAATAAAGTATATAGGATTGAGCTTCGGCGGCGATGTCTTCCTCTTGGCCACAGAGCATCAATAATTTCTTCATGTTGAACCATAGAAATGCTATGACAAGAGAAGTAGAAAGAAGGAGAATCACGGTCCTCTGCATGGCGAGGCCGAGAAGTTTGAACCTCTTGGCTCCAAAAGCCTGGCCACAAATGGGTTCCATTCCCATGGCGAGGCCGGAAAGAACGGAGTAACCGGTTATGTTAGCGAAGCCAATGGCGAGAGAACCGCCGGCCAAAGCAAGCTCACCGAGTCGACCGAGGAAGAGCATAGAGATCAAAGGGCGTGAATAAAGAAGAAGACCAGTGAAGATCATAGGCAAGGATATTTGAGCTATGTTGTGGGCTTCTCCGAGAAACAGAGACAAAAAGGAATCAGGAGGCTTCTTTAGATTCTGCTTCGGGTGGTCAAATGTTGGAGAATCGGGGATCATAAACGCGAACATGTGGGGGTCTTGTAATTTAGGGGTGGGCACATGTTGTTGGTCCTTCTGGGGTTTGCCGAAAGCAGAGAAGGGAGATGACGACTTGCACATGGTTTCGAGTAGAGAGAAAGAAGAGAGAAGGAGAGGGAGTTTGATAGAGAGTTCAGAGAAAGGAAGGGGGAATGAGGGGATTTATAGGAGAGGGAAACAGGGGGAATGTGTAATTAGAGGGAAATGGAGGGGCATTTATGGAAGAAGAAAATGTGAAGTTCTGGGTTCCATGCAACGACGAGAATGGTTGGTTGCTTTCCAAGTTCAAAGCTTCTTTCTATGTCGGACCAATCAATTACTGTTGACATACATGTTATATGTTTTTTTAATGCTAGCTGGGTTGTTTATTATAATACTCAATTTACTTCGTTTTTTTTAGGATGTAGATTAAAAAAATAAAATAAATAATTTAATTATAATATAAATTAAATATTATTAAATTATATATCAGTTTATAATTTAAATAAATTATTTTAAAAAATATATAAATATAAATATTTTAAAATAATTTCTTTAATCTTTTTAATAAAATTAACTGAGTTTTATAATAAAGTATAAGTAGAGTACTCTTTTTATTACTCTCTCAGTGTAAGCTCTAACTAGCTTTTTTTACATAGATTAATAAAATTAAATAAATCAACTAATTATAGATAAATCTAACTCCTCAAGATAAATTTATAATATATACTACTTAATGATCAACTAGCTGTTATATAAATTATAATTAATTTATTTAATTTTTTTTACTATATATAAAAATATCAACCAACTCTTATATTAAATGAGAGAAGTAGTCATATTCGCAATAATATAATTATTCAAATATCTTAATTTTATGTGGTGTAAGCATTAGAAAAATAAAATAATACATGCATACATGTGTATGTATGTAATTTTAGCCTCAGGGTTCATTGGCCATGCCATAAATCACATGGCTTTAATTTGTTCACAGATTATGAGAGAATTATTCTCACGTAATGTGGCATTTCCAGAAACTGGAGGGTGCGGATCATCACAAGGTCTTTGCTCACTAGTCGCACGTAATGATCAACCAAAAACACTGTTTGTAATTGGCGGCGTTCAAATCTAAGCTCTTAGTCAAATTCAAATAGGATCGGGAAACTGAATTTTGAACTATCTAAACAGTTAAACTCTCTTCAAGCTTTTTCTGGTTTTTTTCAAATAATTTATTTTATTATTGGCCACATATATAGAGGGACACTGGTTGATAACAATTATATATATAAGTATTTAATAACTAACTAATATATTTTAAAAAATTCAATCTAACTGTACGTTAATGAATTAATTAATGTGAAACTAAATATAAAATTATCTAAACAGAGTGATTCAATGCAATAAAATTATTTCTAGGCAATGCAGTTTCCTTCATGATTTTCAAATTCAAATTTTGGTGGCATTGAAATAAAGTTCACTTTTATTATTAGTTGCTTTAATTTCAAGTCGAATTTAATATAAATAAATAAAATCAAATTGATAATGACATGTAGCTAGCTACAGGAGCAATTACTTTTGAACAGTCAAAGTCAAATTCAAGATCACACGCGTAAAATGGAGGAAAAGTGGATGAAGAAGGCAGTAAGAACACTCATATTTAAATTGTGGTTGTAGTGGATGAGATGCATTTTATATATTTTATTACGTGATTTAACGTAATTGGAACGGGGTTGCTGCTCGGAGGCAAGGGACAAGTCAAGGGTAAGGGATGCCTTTGAGGTGGGGCCCATCCAGAAAGAACGGTGGATATTGGCTCACCCATTTTAATTAATTTCGTTGGGTACATTTTTCCTCGATAAAACAAAAATTAATGTGAACCCAAAGAGCATGTCGGCATCCCTTAAATCCCACTCCTTCGCCGTTCAAATTATGGCAATTTTTCCCACACCAAACTAGAGTTTAAAAGAATGTAGACTACAGGTTTAGCGGTGCGGCTGAAAAAGGTTTGCATCAACACAGGTTTTCATTTTGCCAACATAATTTCTTTAAAGGAAAAAAATCCGTTTTAACTTTATGAGCGAAAAGAATAATGTGAACTGAGAAGCCGCAGATGCAAAGGGAAGGAACAAAGGAAAGTGAGAGTAAATGAGGAAGGATGAGACGATGGTGCACAAGTGCCGCTACAAGTGGTTCTACCGCCATCAACACTTGAATGGAGACACGGAGACAAAGGATTAGGGGCATTGGCGGACAAGAGTCGTCATGTGATCTCTCCGTCCTGCATAAGAGTTCGGATCGATGAATTAAACTGCCCAAAACAAGAAATAAAAGCAACAAGAGGTGGGAACCCTAATTTCTTATTTTGTCGCATTGTAACCTTTAATTAATACGCTTGCTTCCAAATTAGTAATCAGTGACTTTAAACTAGAGTTACCTTAAGTTAAGCCGCCTTCATCGTCAATGCTGGATGGAGTGTTTATATCAAATTAAAAGTCGTGATTAATTTTCTTAATCTATTTTGCAACACTTTACATTTCATCATATCCTAATCAGGCTGATTCTAACAATCAAGCCAATAGTCAGGCAGTAAATCTAAGCCCACACGGAAAATGAATATTTTAAAAGAGTTTACAAGTCTATGTATGATTAACTAATGCGTGTGGCAATCATTGAAGGAAAATAAAGTGCGTACTCCTAAAAAGATTAGCGATAAGAGTTTGAGGCGTTCACTGTTCAGTGTCGTGCACGGTGGTGGAATTGGAAACCCTAAAAAGTTCGTGTCAAGGAGCTCATGGGAGTGAGGGGGTGAGGGGGTGAGTGAGATGACTAGTGGTCGGCTTAATTAATATATCAACGTTCGTGGGTTTAAAAAAAGAAAAGGGAAAAGGATGAAATAATTTTAAAATAGAAAAGTGAAGTGGTCAAAGGAGAGAGCGGAGGGCGGTGGGAGAAAGACATATAAGTATATGGCCATAAAGCAACCCTCGTATACGACTCTGGTTTGTCTCAGACACTGTCTTCCTCTTCGACGCTATCCTAAAATCGTGTCTGTCATTTTTCACGGACACTGCAAAATTATTCAAACTACTCTACAATTTTGTGCTTTTGTCAATGCGTCACCAAATTAATTTACCAACTTGAATTAATTCGTATCTTGTTTGTATCAGGAAAACACAAAACGGCTTATTAATTATCCGCCACCCGGACACGTGTTCAGCCGTCGTCGACATACCAACCGTACGTGCCTAGAATATTCCCTTTTTATTCTTCTTCATCATCCCCTCGTTTCAATTACTTTTATTGTGGCCATGCTGTCTCTGTTTTGTTTCTAGTCCTATTTGGTGGAAGCAGTATCACGAATTGAAGATGCCACCTCGTTGATCTCTGCTCTTTATCGTGTTAGCTCCATATATTTGTCTCAATTCCTTTCTCTTCAACGGAATATGGAGAGCAAATATCCAGTTTGGGCGTCTTGCATTCATTTTCTACTAACCCTAAAAACGGAAAGTTGCGGGTCCGACCCTGTGCATGACCTTAGGTTGGTATTGTCTGTCCTCTGTTTTTTTTTTCTTTAAAAAAAAACAGTTTAACAACCCTCACATTATAAGAATAAAATGATGTTATTTATGAAAGAAAAAGTGAAATGCAACACATTCATGTTAGACTTGGTGTGTACGTTAAAGCTGGGACAGTTTCAAAAGTTGACGCATAACGCACGTTGAGAATTCAAAGCTTAAAACTCGAAGGGATTAGGGAAGCCACGTGTGATTGTCTACTTAATGGTAAGGTGGCAGTAAATAACGACATTCATGGCTTGAAATGAGCCTAAGCCTCAAAAAGGTTCCATGATTAGTGCTCCATCTTCTCACCCCGGAAGATTCACCCTGTTGACTCCTCTTTTTCTCCCTTTTTAATTAAAAAAAACGTGGGTAGCTAGTGGGAACGCACAAAGATTTCTTTCCACTCTGACTTTGAAGAAAAGAGGGTTCTGGCATTTGAAAGTGGAAAATTTTGAAGCTTTTTACCGAGACAGATTATATCCTGAATCCCATTAACTGACAATAGGAACCCACCAACTTAGACATCGCCATTAGGAGTGCATGAAGGCAGTGGATAAATGACGACAAATATTGTTCTTCTAGAAACCTCCCACCACCCATATATATGTCTAAATCCTCTCATTCTTGCTGGGCCAATCACAATTAACGACCAGGTCCTCTCTGGAGTTTGTGAATAGAAAGAGTAATTAAAATCTTAATCCATCCCAGCGTGCGACGACCGTCTCCATTATTGGTCACTTGAATGTAACAGTAGCATTAATTCTTGTGAGATCCAAAGTTCTCATTTCTTAATTTTTCTTGTTTTCTGTCTTTTCCTTTTATTTGTGGTCGACCTACTTTCGGCATGAGAACATATTAGGGTTCAAGGTTTGTTAGATGAACAGCTGCCACGTCAGCATATATTCGGTGATTGGCGGTCCAATCGGGTGAGACTTTTGGAACACAATCGGCTTAACAAGGACAGGCTGAGTTCCATTTAAGACCAAGTCTTTCGTTTGACTTACGTGCTACGGCAATTCCAAAGTCTGAAAATTCGGTGGACACAGTGCACTTTAGTGATTTTCTTTCTTTTTTTTTTGGTTACAGTTCCAGATATACTGTAGCTTCACCATTTTGACAAAAACCAATATATTCCACATTTCTACTATTACTGAAAAATAATTAGAGAAGAGAGCGCATTAAAATAGGTATTTTGACTATTGGCACTACTGATAAAAGCATTTGAACGTACTTCATTTAGGCCCTTTTAGATAGAATTTTAAAAACAAATTTATAAAGAAAAAAAAAAGCTTTTAAATAGTTTATAGAAAATGACTTTTTGAGAAGAGATTATAAAAAAAGTAATTTTGAATAAATGAGTGTTTTAATAGTTATTTTTAAAAGTACTTTTGTTATTAGTAATTTACGAAAAAGGGTATAAGTATTAAATGGGGAGACATAAAAGAGGAGAGGAGAGAGAGTGTAAGAAAAAAAAAGATAAAAAGTATGAGAGATGAAAGATGGTGTAAGAAAAAGTAAGAGAGATTGTGTAAAAAAAATAAGGGTAATATAGTAATTGATTAGTTTATAAGTGGTTTACTGTTCCATAAGTTACTCTGACTAGTTTATCTGAAACTTTGATTTTAAACTATAGTTTAGTTCAAAAGCCCGTTTGAACAAATATGACTGTTTGTTTTAAAATTTTCTTAAACCAAAATTTTGCCCCAAAAAGGCTTTTTAAACTTTGGTTTAGAAAAAAACAAACAGGCACTTAATCAGATGAAACGCGGGCATTTATGCCATCCGCTTCTTTTTTTTATATAAAAAAATTTAGGGGGTGTTGGGCACTAGCACCTACCAAAACTAGAGCATAATCATATGGTTTAAAGAGTATTTATAGAATATTTATTATATCACTTATTAAACAAGTTCTTATAACTATAGAAGAAATTAAACCCATATCTTTGTGAGATACGAGTTTATTTCTTTTTGTATAAAAATTTTTAGAAAGGGGTTGGGTCCATCTATGATTTAAGGGTAGGACGAAGTCTTCGTTCCTCCTATATGATACTAATATCAGGTATGGTGAGTCATCTATTATCCTCAAGCATAAATCTAGAGTTATGATTCTTCCTCAAATGCCGTGATTAGAATTAAAATAAAATGATATTCTTCAAGGATTAAACATACTTTAAATAGTCATATGTCTCACTCCTTTATCCCTTCAATCTAAGAACAATGGGTGATAGGAGTTTTTTTTTGTTACTCACCCAATTCACCGGAATTTTACCCCGACTACATCTGGATCGACCCATATCGCACATCTAGCTATAGTGGGTGAGTCTCCTAACGAAAATTTTCTGCATATGCTAAAGCACAAACTCAAGATCTCATTTAAATAATATTAAATTGATTATTACTTAAACTAACTCCTATTAATACAGTGGTTGATAGGAGTTAATTAAAACCAGCGAATCAAGCAAAGCCATCCAATGGGCCGTCTTGTGTGTTTTGTGGCCACATGTTTGCTTTGTGTTTGGATAAAGTATGTATGGTTTGGACTGGGCAATATTCTGTAGTCCAAATAGATCCTGAGCTCCTCTGGGCTTGACCTTCCCAATGGGTCCGAGCCAACACGAACAACATGGTCCCCGTACAACAAGCTTGAGCGTCCATAAGACCAAGCCACAGGCCTTTAAAGTTAAGGATTGAGGATTGATTGATAAAATATGAAAGTATTATATTTAAGTCCCCTTCTCATCTGAAAGCTCTATTTGATAAAGAGTATTTAAAATTTAATCTCTTAATATATTAGTTTTGATTTAGGGTATATTAGCCCTCTCTTGTATAAAAAAAAAATTATGATAGAATTATATTCACCTATAATCTAATAGCATGGTCAAGTCTCAATTTTTTAAGGTAATAATAATATTAGGTAGGGTGAATCGTCAATTATCCTCAAGTATAAATTTAGACACTAAGGAACTAAGATACATCCCCAATGTTGAGGCTAAAATCACAATAAAGTAGTATTATCTAAAAATCGAACATGCTCTAAGTAGTCATATGTTTCACTTTTTTACCATCTAAACTCACAAATGATGAATAACTTGTGAACCAACTAAGTGACAGAGCAACTGGCATTCCCTTAAGATAAGTTGAGCTCTATTCCTGAGATGTCATGGTACTTTAGGATATATCTCTATAGCAAAGTGAAGTGGGAGTATTACTAGGTCATAATTAATAGAATGCATGATTATCTTTACTTTAACCAATTCTCATGGATTATGAGTTAGATGCTCAGCTCTTTGATCTTAGGTGAGTTTAACTTATTTTTTATAATTTTTTTTATATATATAAAGGAAAGGCTCTATTACGTTTATAGGAAATTTGGAATCTGGGATCTAATATTTTGCTTCGTGGTAGCATCATTTATTTCAATTTAAGCTAGCTACTCCTATACCTACTTGACATTGTAAGGCAAAACTCCGTCCTACATAGGAGCAAACGAAGAAACGAGGGCAAAATGAGACAGATTGTTTCGATCTTCTCATCATGGATGGGATCATGGGAACCTAATTTCTGATTCTGTCCCATCGTGAAGATTAACTAGGATACTTGCTTCCAAATTAATAATCCATGATTTTGATATAGTTATAACTTTATGGCATGACCCAAGCATACCTACCAAACTTGATGTGGGGGCCCACTTGGAGTTTAGATCTCTTTGCCCGGATGCTGATACCAATAGTTCCTTCACTTCCGTGTGGTTTTATAGCTTTTTTTTTTTTGTTATAAATTTTTTTATAAAAAAGTTAGGCGTGACTAGAAATACAGTACAGTTATACTCTATTGAAATTGAATACGTCCCAATCAATAGTATATTTTACTTTTTTATAAATTTACGGACGGTGGGTTATGGCCATGCTTTTTTTTTTGATATAATTATGGCCATGTTTTTGCTTTCTGTTTAGACCTGTTATATTGTTGGTATTTTTTTTATGGATGTTTTGGACTGGGCTATACTCCTGAGTCCAAATATTTGTGTTTCCAGGCCCAAAATAGCCCAATTACATATGAAGCTCATCCTCGATTAATGGGAGGAACTTGAGGGAAAGACAAAAAGGCCACAGTTAAAGCACGAGCCCATATAGGAGACATGTTTAATTTAAAGTTGTCCACAAATGAAATAAAACAATTGAAAAAACCAATTGGCAAATATATTAAGTAATATACTCTATAAAAACTCTTTTAATAGGTAATATTATAATTTTACTATAATCACTTTTTGAGTGTTGGAGCAGTGTCATACCTTAATGGGTACCCAATCCACCGTTCAATGTAACAAAAAAAAAAATTGAAAAATGAAACTAATGACAATAAGAATGGGCATGCTCTATACCTTCGTCGAAACTCTTTGGGGCTCCACGAACTTGGACCAGTAAGGGTGCTTCTCGGAGACACAGCCATTTCTTCCATCGGAATTCCTTGGTCTCGGGCAGAAACTTGTAGATGAAGATGCTCATCATTACCACAAAACACGCGAAGAAGATGAAGAGGCTGCACTTCATGTGGCACAGCATCGCCGTGAAAACTTGCGCAATCGCAAATGTGAAGATCATGTTCCCCAACACGTTTACGCTCTGAGCCGCCGATCTCACCTCCAGTGGGAATATCTCTCTAGGCACCAGCCACCCCAGAGGACCCCACGACCACGCGAATGCAGACACACAGATACATATACATGCCACCACCAGATATGCATACCACGATGACAACGCTCCGGGATTACTACTCACCGCAAACTTCAGCGCAATCACAATTGTTATCACCACCTGAAGCAAACGCCACACGCGTTATATAAACATCCGAAGAAAGAAAACCAAGTGTTAGATCAGTGAACACGAATGCCATCGGCTTGAATCTTATCTGGCAGACCAATATTTGTAGACCGCCTTCCAAGAACAGGAATCTTCTTCCGAATTTAAGACGGTGAAAATGAAAGCAAGCGTGGCGCACATGTTAAAGGCACCGGTGATGACGGTGGACGCCATGGAAGCAGAGGCTCCGAAACCGTGGTCTTGAACAGGACATGAGGGTAGAAGGTGATGACGTTCGTGCCGGTGAGATGCTGGAAGAAGGGGTATGACGATGGCGAACGCGTCAGCTGAGGCCTGTACTGTCTCGTCAGAAGAGTCTTTAGGTATTTCACGGCACCGGAGGCTTCACTGGTGGCGACCAGATCCTTAAACTCCTCGTCGATCTAGGAAGTCCTACGACTTTTGCCAACTCTCTTCTGGTTTCCTCGTTATGACCACGTTCAATCAAAGAGTTTGGCGAGTCGGGAAGAAAGATGGAACTGGGCGAAGAAGTAGTTGTGTACATGAGCCATTAATATGCCTATTGTGATAGACAGTTGGAACATCATGTTCAGAGCTCCTCTGTACTTGTACGGCGCCACCTCCGATACGTAGATCGGCACAGACTGTTTCAAAGGCCAAAAAAGGGCAAAGAGTAAGAACATTGATAATGTACCACAATGCAGATATGTTTGTGTTTATTAAAAAAAACAAAAGAAAAGAACCTGATTGGCAAATCCGATGCCAAAGCCAAGCAACGTACGACCGACAGTGAGCATCCAGACAGCTTCAGCTAAGCCACTGAGGAGGGCTCCGGCGAGAAAGAGGATTCCGCCGGCGATCATGGGGATTCTTCTTCCCATGAGTCTGGTAATGACGGAGGCTCCGAGAGATGACTATAAAGCAGCAAGATAGAGGGAAGAAGTGAAGTTTTAATACTTCACTGTCGAATATGAAGGACTTAATAGTTGAAGCGGTAATGCCGTTCTCCTTCTCGTAAACTGCCGGGAAGAATTTCTTCAAAAAAGGGTACATCGACGTAACACCACCTGCATTATCATATAAATAATATGCATAGATTCATATTCAAATGTGATATACATACAAGTGAAGAACAGAAGGGATTAATAATTATTGAACCTGAAATTCCAAGGTCATAGCCAAATATGAGGCCTCCGAGGGCCGCAACCACACAGGTGATGAAAACTCTCCCGGCGGTGAGTTTAACGGGATAATCTTTGTTAGCAACATCGCCATCGCCGATATGCCCTACTGCCATTTTGATCGTTCAGTATTATGACGCTGACTGATACAGATTGGTGGTAGAAAAGACTAGGTACGAACTAGCTACGACAGGCACCTCTTTCGTGCATTCTGTAATTAAAATGAGAAGGGAATAGATGACTATGACTTTTTTAGTATTTTTGGACAAACACTTAAATGTTAGTTGTTGTTTTTTTAACAAATACTTATATGTTCTAGTAATTATGCCAGTACAATGCCTTATCTGAAATAGTTTATTTTTTATTTTTAAATAAATCATTCAAATGATTTTTTATTTTTTTCAAATTAAAATATTTATTTTTCTTAAAAATAAAATAAATTTTTAATTTTTAATGTATCTATTTAAGAATAAAACCAGAACCATAAACTTTAGAGGAGTAATAAATTTAAATATGATTGGTTTATAATTTTTTATTAGTTTATGATTTATAATTTGAACTGCACATAATTTATTTTTTTAGTACAAATAAATAGATTTACAAGTTTATTACTCATTTATCACCTTAATTAAAGTTAGCTAAATACTAGCTTTTAAGTTTTGTTTATAATAGGGCTCTCACAACTTAAAATTGGAGCATATAAACACACATTATTATAGCGATTGGGGTAGGCACCGGACAAGGGAACTTTAAAGAAAAAATTTGACGAAAAAGTGTGCATATCCTAAGAACAAGTACACTAAAAGAAATTCAAGGGGGGGAAAAAAGATAGCAACCCCAACACAACCTTGAGTCGTGACTTATTTATGAATGGAAACCAACAGACCAGGGAATCAAAGGAGGCCATAGAAAGCAGAGAATTAAAGAGGCATGTGATATCACAGAAGGCAACAACAGGTGTTGAGGCAACCAAACATAAAGCATTTGAATTATTGGCCAAATATGGTCCATACAATTTAATACAACCAATAAAACAAGGTTTATTTCATTTCATTGTAAAGAAAAATCAGAACTTTGAAGAGAATTCAAACATTTTCTCAGTTTCTTTTCCTTTCAGTAATGTTTATCAGAATTGAATAAATCAGAAAAAAAATACTGGGGGTAATTGATTAATTAATTCGATCAAGGTTGTCAAAATTTTAAAAGCAACAACTTCTCTAATCTCTACAAGATTAATGTCCAAATTAAATTTATATCCGTAGGCGTTTATCTACAGCATATTAATTACGAGTGAAACGTTTCATCAAACCCTTGAGTTTGCAGCAATTCATCATGCATCCAAGAGTATAGTCACCGTACGAAACATAACCTCCCATTCTTGAACATGGAATGGCGTAGCAGAAAAGTAAAGATCAAAACTAGAAACATTGGTAGCTACCTAGGGCCATGATCTCAAAATGACATACTTTTTTTAATTTTAATATAAAAACTATTTAAAAAATTATATTTAATTATAAATATAATGTCTCAATCTAATATGTTTATTAAATCTATAATTTTTTTTAAAATATTTTTATTGATTGTATACTGAATTTTATCTCATGATAATTAATATGAAAGATGACATTTAAAAAAATAAATTATATTTATTATAAATAATTAACTTTATTAATTTATCCTAATTAGTTTTTTTTCTTATTTACTTCTCTTTTACTGCAAACCCCAGTTCAAATTAATTCATCATGCATGCAAGACCAGAGTCACGGTACAAAAGATAACCTCCCCTTTTTAACCTGGCGTCGTTAAAACGAAAAGATTAAAATTAGAAACATTGGTAGCGAGGGTCATGATGTGAAAATGAGATAATATGAAGAGTAAAAGAGAAGTAAATAAATAAGGAAGATGTTAATTAAGGTTGGTGAGAGTAGTATATTAAAAAGTAGAAAGTAGCTGTCGTTAATCAGCGTCCCATGCGTGTCATGACGACAAGATAATTGGGGTATGTACCACTGACTCCCAGGTCCCAACTTTGAAACCTCATCAGTCACTTCTCTCTCTCTGGTCATTACCCATCTAATCTCGTTCTATTCACTTTCACTGGACTAACTCCAAACCCTATTAATGGAGCCCAGCTAATTAAGTGGTACTTCACTCAGCTCTCCCGCGATATCCCCACGCTTTTCCTTCTTTATACATTCGCTTCTCTGTCTGTGTCTATATATATATATACCCCATTGTTCTTTACTAGTGTAAGCAAATCTTGCTTTTCCCTCTTCATCATCTTCTTCAAAGTGATATATATAGTCACTGTGCCATAAATGCGGTGGCTGCTGAACTAAACTATAGGCCTCCACGTGTCACAACCAGTAGGGCATGGCGTCATCGTCGTCTTCCAAGAGCAAGAGGCACCCGCTGTACCATGGGATTCGCTGCCGTGGTGAAAAATGGGTGTCTGAAATACGGGAGCCACGTAAGGATTCTCGTATATGGCTCGGGACGTTCCCGACGCCTGAGATGGCGGCCGCCGCATATGACGTGGCGACGTTAGCTCTCAAAGGCAGCGACGCAGTCCTGAACTTCCCCGACTGGGTCGGGATTTATCCGGTGCCAGGTTCTTCATCTGCTGCTGACATTCGCAGCGCCGCCGCAGCTGCAGCCGCACTCATGGCACCTCAAGAACAGACTCAAACCAATGACGACCCTGCCGATGTTAATCATGGGAATGAGAGCAATTTTTCGTGGTCTGAAACAAATCCGTTTGTGGACGAGGAAGCCATATTCGACATGCCAAATTTGCTGGTGGACATGGCCGGAGGAATGCTGCTATCTCCTCCCAGAATCGACCCACCACTGTCCGATAACTCTCCGGACGACCATAGGTCGTACGGAGGAACTTTGTGGAACCATTTTTGAGCTTCCAGGTCACGACGACACAAAAAAAAAAAACTCGAATAACAAAAATGGGCAAGCTTTAAATCCCGAATAGCCACTGTAGAATCATAATTATTATACCTGCGAATGGGAATTTCGTCTAGGAGACAATGTGCCCTGACATGTTTCTTCGTCTTTGTGTTTGTTCTAATCATTTCAAAGGCCCGCGATCGAGTTTAGTACTTCCTGCTTTCGTTTTCGTTATGGGTTTAATATTTTGTTCTTACCCTCCTTTTTTCAGCAAACATGTGTGCTTTTGGAATAAACAAAACCACACAATGACAGGGACCGGACTCATATGTAATCCCCCTTTAATTATTATTAATTAATTAAAGTACTAGTACTTGTTAAGATATGATTGTTCTATTTTCAATATTATTCAATTAAGTGAGTGCAAGGGGGCAGGTGGTTTTACCGACTCCAGCTGATGGGTCCCAGTGGGAACATGAAATTAGTAGAACGTATTTTGATTAAGATTCTGGGGAGACACTGTCGACAGGTGATATATGGATAAAGATAAGAGTCAACGAAGTGTCTATTTTGATTAAACTTTTCTACTGTTTGGTTTTTCTGAGCTTGATTAATTCATCCCTCTTGATACAATTTCTGTCAAACTCATGCCACTGTTACTCATTCATAATAAAAGGGGGATTTATGTATATACCAATCTCATAAGTAACCCATGTACTTACTATAATAAATAGTTGTCATATGAGCTTTTGCACTTCAATACAAATTTTATTGATAATAAACACTTTTTGCACTTCAATCCACTTTATCTCATAATTTTATAATTTTCCTTCTAAATTCTTCCCATTAATTGCACATGGTCAAATGATTTCATTAAGGATACTTATAATGCATGAAGGCTATTATAGAAAAATCAACATATATTTATACCCTACATTCTTTTCCATGATTTGATGAAATAAATTGCTGCGGCTTTAATTAACAGAAGGGAATGAGATATATAATCAAATTGCAAACCAAAAAAGGGCAAAAAGCTACAATATAACCTTCCTTTGCCCTTAAAGCAAACGCCTTTAGAAATTATAGAGTACTTTGAATTCCAACAACCCCCGCCTACATGTACCAACACTGTTTATTAATATACATTAAAATGACAAACCCAAGTGACACATGATCTACGCTAATACAAAAATCATTATTCTCTGCAAAACCAAAAAACAAAAACCAAAGGATGGATGGATAGTTAACTAAGTACTCGACTTTCATAAGATTGCACACCCGACATAGATTAATTAACTGTTCTAACAACAATTAATGTATAAATTACAATGTCAAAAACATTCTCGACGGGACCATACGTTAAGGAAGATCAATTTTTTATAATGTTACTTGATTTTAAATACAATTAACGTGTAGCTCGTGCCACTGATGCTCAAAGGCCAAGCGACACAAATTTCAAAAGTTTAAATTATGTAATATACATTGTCATTTTATAAAAGATGAACGTACGTTTCAAAAGTTGGATTACTAATTATCTTATTCTAATACTCTTTAATCAATTAGTACATGAAAATCATTAAGGGCAGAAGTTTCGCATGAGCTGAGGATGCCTCCCAGTTACTGTAATTCCTTTATTACTTCACGAGACGACTCTCGTAATAAGAACATGGTCAATATTTTTTTAACTCGGCCCTTTACTTGTTACCAAGATCTCATAATTATAATCAAAGAATTAAGTGGTGGTGGTTGGTAGTTGTTTTAATTTCTAAATGTCATAAGGGACTAAGACTAAGTCAAGTATAAATATGATGAATAATATCGGGGATCTGAGTCAAACACAGTGTATGAAGATTGAGTGGGGACTAGCTAAGTAAGCTAAGTCGGCCATGAAATCAAAAAGGGGGGGGGGATACGTGAAACCTTTAATTAATGTTGAAAGACACTGTGCTGTAGTCACTTTTGTCGGATAACTTTATTCATTCTCTAAACCAAATTACTAAAAAAGAAATTTTAATTTACCAATCTCTCAAATGGGTGGAGTAGTGGTGTCTTAGCGTAGCAAAATGATCAAATCATATCAAATAATCATACTAATTCGATATCATCATCATCAACGTATCAGACCCGTCTCTAAGTTTGAAACAGTCGCGAGAAAGAATCTGAACCAATAATATAATTGTGTTCTTTAAAAGTTTGACTAAGAGAGGGTTGACAGAAATGGCTGACATGTATGTCTCTGCATCGCTTTCTGCTTCTTCATTCATTTTCAAAGTGTAGGATTGAACTGAGTATGACTAGTTGGTTGGTGACCTCTCGCTTTCTCTGCTTCGCTTCGTTTCGACAACTTACAAATGTATTCATATGTATATATTTCGGCCATGTGCCAACCCTATTAAATCAACTGATGACGTGTATATTCGCACCTTCTTTGTGTGTGTGGTGGCCGACTTGCTTTGGAATTGATATTTACAATCGAGGCCAAATCTTGGCGTCCCCACACACAGTGTCACAATGCATCTCATTCTCACGTCTCTTATATTCTTCAATTCTACACTTCCTTCCCCCGCCGCTTTTTTCTTCGCTATCATTACCCCCCTTTCACTTGTTGTCGCCTAATCAAATTAATGATGAGGAAAACTGTGTGTGTGAATATGTCTGTTGCCGATGACACTTCTTGGGTCTATTAAGAGAGACTAAGTCCGTCTTTTGTTATCGGCTATTGATGCTGCCTCTTTTATTATGAATTAAGGGGAGGAGTGTAAATTTGATTAAAACATATTGAATCCAAACATTTACTCTAATTCTTAATATAAAAATTAGATATAGTTAATTTAAATAAATTAAAGAAAATGGGAGGAGTGTAAATTTGATTAAAACATATATTGTCATTTTCCCCACTCACCCATAGATACCTTCTTTCAAATATTATAATACTCACTCATACCTTGGCTAGTTGAGGGTTGACTTTAAAAATATTTTATATAAGGGTAATCATAATAAAATATGATATTTATAAAAACTAAACTATTTTAGATAAGAGTTTATAAAATATTTATGTAAAAAAAACTCTTGTACATCTTTTAAAAAAGAGTTTTTGAATAATATCTTATAAAAAAAATAGTTATGAATAAATAAATATTTAAATATTTATTACCAAAATAACTTTTGTAATTGAAAAATTACAAGAAAAAGTATGATTTTATTAAAAATATGGGAGATGAGATAAAAGAAATTGTGAAGAAGAGAAAAAAGAGAGGAGAGAGGGTGGATGAGAGGAGAGAGAATAGATAAAAAATAGTAGAGAGAATAAAGAGCAGAAACTAATATCAATAGGTTATTTAATGGCAGAGTGAAATTTATTTTCTTTATAGATGATATTAATATTAGGTAGGATAAATATTTAATTATCTTTAAATTTAAATCTAAATAATTAAAAATTAAAATATTTTTTAATAATAAAAATACTTTAATTAATAATATGTCTCATTTATTTATCCAACTGAATAGTAGTCAATAGGTAATATCCTGGGATAGTATAGATTGGTCCTTTATGTCTTTAACTGTTAAGGGGGCAAGACGACCCAGCATAAGAGAACAGGCCCAAACACACAACAATTTCAAAGTCCAACGAACCACACGTGCCCCTATGCCAGCAAGAGGCGTTTTGTTTTTTGTCCATATAATTTATTTATGTGATTTTCCGTTCCTTTTATTTTCTCAATATGAAATGCTAGTCTTTTTATTTTGATAAATTCTCAGAAAAGACTATGAACTAGCTTTAAGTGGTGTTAATTTTTAATATTAGATTAAAAAAAGCTGACCTTAAAATAATCAGATTAAAGGTTTGGTGGGATAACATTAAAATATAAGGATCTGAAGCGGCATTTTTGTCCATAACATATCTTTATTCCATTACGAAACTGCGTTGCATGACCCTGAAACATTATCCAACATTAATTAAAAAAAAAAACAGAGTCCACCTTTTTCTTAAAAAAAAAGGTGGATAAGTGCACAGCTAGTCTTATAGTGCTGTTGAGTGTTGCGTATAAACACGTGGCTTACTAGGCTTGCTATTCTAACTAGCCGAGAAATTCTTGTGTGCCACAGAGCAGCATGCCATCTGTCCACTGCCCAATTAGAATGCCGCAACTCAAATTATTTTTAATCGTATCAGCCAACTATTTTCCGTTATTTATAGTTGCAACTTCATTTTTGACCTTTCTGTTTCTCAAACATCAATATGACCGTCGTGGGAGAGATGCTATAAGAAGGGCATCGAAGAATGAAGGATTGCTTTCCATTTTCTTCCCAATCCTCCTCTTGCTACTGTGGCATCCTCCATCATTCTGTAAAAGATAACACTGGTTTTTATTCGGTCCTCTTAGAAACTTCATACTTATTAGCTAGATCTATACTGTTTGGGTAAATCCATTATCCACCTGACGAATGCAAGAGGGAAACAGAGCAAAAAGGTCCCTGTGTGGCTATTAGCTTTCAGTGCTTTTTACAACTTTCAGAACTACAAAATTAACACAGATCTACCAAGAAGAGAATGTATAAAAGAATCATAGGCTTATATTCTACAGGGTGATGGAGGATGCGATAGTAGTAGAATAGCAAATATGAGAAGAAGGTGAAGCCCGATAATTTCTTCTCCAGTGCCGTTGTTAACATCTTCACCGTCATGGACATTCGAGAAAAAGGGAAGGGAGGGGTAGTTTCAAGAATTTCCCAATCCGTAAACATTTTTTAAAAGTTTTAAGACAATAAATAATGAAACACGTAAGTTTAAAATAAATCGAGTTTAGCACATAGATGACATGGTGCCCTGGTCGCACACAAGAATTTCTCCTAAGTAAACACGTACCCATTGATAAAGAGTTTAGAAAAAAAATTATAAAAAAAACTTTTAAATAGTTTAAAATATATATATTTAAAGAATAACTTATAAAAAAATAGTTATAAATAAATGAGTATTTAGATAGTTATTATTAGAAAAAATTTTATAATTGAAAAATTATCACAAAGGGTATAATTGTTCAATATAGAAGAAATAAGAGATAAATGATGAGAAAGTGTATAGAAGAGAGATGAGAGAATGTATAAAAGAGAGATAAAAAATGAGAGATAATAAAGGAAAAATTGTGTAGAAAATAAATGAGAGGAGATAGGGTGTAGAAGAGAGATGAGAGAGGGTAAAAGAAAAAATAAAAGTAAAATAATAATTGGTTAATCTATAAATTTTTTTACTGTTCTATAAATTAATTTTAGTAATTTATTTAAAACTTTAATTTCTATTTTTTTAAATAAATATAACTATTTATTTTTTAAAAGTTATATTAGCTTACCAAACACACACTTAAAACCTGTTTGGATTAGCTTTTGGATAATAGATGTTGGGAAGAATAAATTTTGAGAAAAAATAATTTTAAAAATTAGAGATATTTAGATAATTAATAACATAATTATTTTTTTATAGACAATTTATTAAAAAAGATAAAATTAAATATGATAATTACATAAAGAATAAATTTTAATTTTAATTTTTTTATTTAAAATGATTAAAAAAATAATATATATACATATATGTTTGAGAAGTAATTCAAAAGTTAATTTGTGAGCAATTATTTTAAACTATGGTTTATAGGCCTCAAATTATGGTTTGAGATGTAGAAGTGATTTTTTTAAAAAAATTATTATTTGACTAAAAATTGAGATAATCATAGTTTAAGCTCAAAATTTATTTTAAAATCTATATGTCAAACGCACAGTTAGTAGCAACAACCGCTTGACCGATTCCAATTCCAAACGTTACCCGGGGATTCCAAATGCAAATTGAACTACAATTGAAATCTTAATTTAGGACAGGGGAGAGTATCTATATATATAATATAATATATAACGTTTTATCCATGTAACTTTTTACTATTATTATTATTTACAGAGATTATATTTTCTGGAACCTACGTATAAGACTTAAGATCGAAGATATACATATTACGTGGCACGTAAAGAGAACTTCCTCGGCAAAAGCAAGTGATAACCGTGGGTTAGTGGGCCCATCTGAATAATTGGCCACTCGTTCCCGTGTCCGCGTCTAACTCGTAGGCACGTGCCCTTTATCCTCTTTCTCCTTCTTCTGTTTCAAAGGGCGAAGCTACATATACTCCGACCCAGCCGCACTTGACTCCTCAGTCTCAAAACATCTGCCCGGAGCTTTGAAATGAACGCTTTCGGATCTTTCACAAGTAACTTAGAGTCGTCTCACTCCGACGAAGAAGCGATCACATTAGCGTCGGAGAAACCGAAGAAGCGAGCCGGACGAAGGGTGTTTAAGGAGACAAGACATCCTGTGTACCGAGGAGTTCGTCGCCGGGACAACGACAAATGGGTCTGCGAGGTTCGTGTTCCTAATAATAACAAACTAAGGATCTGGCTTGGAACTCATTTGACTCCCGAGAAAGCCGCCAGAGCACATGATGTTGCTGCTCTCGCGCTCCGTGGTAAGTCGGCGTGTCTCAATTTTGCAGACTCCGCGTGGCGGTTTCCGGTGCCGGCGTCCACCGATCCGGATGAGATAAGGCGAGTGGCGGTGGAGGCGGTGGAGGCATTTGACGACGAAGTGTGTAGTAGCAGTATGGGGACAATGGGATCATCAGAAGAAGCTAATGCTGGTATGAGTGTGGAATTAGAAGGGTATGTGAATGGAGTTTCATGGTTTGAAGATGACCAGGTTTTGTTTAGCATGGCGGATGAGCCGTTGAGATCACCGCCGGCTGCTTATTCTCTGGGAACACATGGGTGGGACTGGAGAGACGAAGTAGACCAGGTGGATAATGAGGTTTCACTTTGGAGCTTTACCATTTGATTGATTTGAAACGAGATAATGCATTTCGTCTTACTTTTTCACAGTACTGTGTATGATTTCCAACGTAGTTTAAGACAAGCTTGTTCAAATGTACACAACATTAAAAAAAAAAAAAGATAAAACAGGGTTATATCTTAATCCTGTCCCAAACACTTTTTCTAGTTTGAGTCTTATCTATATCTATCTCTGAGCAGAGTGAAGCGAGCAAGACAAGTGATCGTCTTCACGCTGTGTTTTTTTTGGTAGGTAGGGAAAACTCTTGAAGTTATGTAATTAATTTGTCCTTTTCTCTCTCTTTTTTGTGTGTGTCATATTCACATTTCTCTTTATATGAATGATTAGTTTCTAATTATTCGCCACCTCTAGATAACTTTTTATTTTTTGAGAAGTTATGCAATTATAATTAACTATAAAATATTATTAAGCATAAAAAATATGTTATTTATTTTAATATATATTTAGTAATTTTTGGCCATGTGTGTAATTATATTTTAAGTATACTTACTAACAACACGATCAAGGAAACAATATTTAATTGCATTGAAGTTGGGTGTATCCCCCTTTAAGATATTGAAAATGGAGTTTTGGGCGAATAGGAGAAAGATCGATGGCGGAGAGGCTAGCACGCAGTGGCAGAATTTGACCTAATAATACCATATATCATATAACTATATATAAAAAGGAGACTAATAATTGATCATACAGATAAATCGTTCGGTATATTTAAAAGATTTAAATAAAAATGAATACATAATTTGTAAAAAATATATATATCTAAACTAAGGTTGCCTGTTATAGTATATTTTATGAAGCAGGTGAATTGAAAATATTTATTTCAGCATATACTGTTATAAATAATTAAAAATATCTTATTTATTTCATACTAAGGATATTGTAATCATTACAGCCAAAGATAATTTTTTCTGTCAAATTATTATTCGTTCTTCTTTACACTACATACCATCCGTCCATTAATATATCTCATCTGTTTATTTGTTTTTATATTTAATAATTCCATCCAGTTAATCTTCCTTGAAAATTTGAAAAGTAATAGAAAAGTATGTGATCTTTTAATTTTATATATATATTAATATTTAATTGTGAGATGTTATAGATCAAACTGGGAAAAAAACTAATTATCGTTGCTCAGAATATACATAACTTTTCCACAAAAAATCTCAGTAATTTTTTTATATAAAAAGAAGAAGCTTTTCTTAACCTCTCAGCTATGGCTTTCTTTTCGTGTAAGCGGACTGTAGGCCCAATTTTGTAATGGTCCGGTTTTTTATTTTATTTTCAACTTTTCTTGTTGGGCACAAAATATATTTTGTTGATCAAAATTGATTATTTATTTTAACTCTTTACAGTTCACAAAAAAAAAATCATTTCAATTAAGAAGCACAAGTTTACAGAGTAGTTAAGTAATCCATATCCATCAAGATGCTTAACCTTGTATAAGTGTGTTTTTGGCTCAACAGAGAGAAAGATAAGGGAAAAAAGGAAAAATAAGAGATTTTATTATTATTTTATTTAGATTAACATTAGGGAAGGGGAGGGGAAGGATTTTTATATTATCTTGTTTGGTTTAAGAAGAAAATGAATGAAAAATATTTTTTATTGAGTTTTTTCTTTATACTATTTTATAGAATATTTTAATAAAATATAATATATAGATAATATTATAATATTAAAAAAATTGTAGGTATATTAATAATATAAAATAAAAATATTACTTCTCCCTTCAAATTTTTCTAATTTTAGAAGAGAGATAAACCTTAAGAAGAGAAGTAAAATTTTAAAAAAATTTCTCTCCCTTCCTTAAAAATTTACATACCTAAACAAAAGGAAGTGAGTCAAATCTCTCCCATTCTCTCCAACTTATTCACACCAAATATAGTATAAGACAATAAAGAAAATAAATGTTAGATAAACACACGAGGGTATTAATGTGGACTCCTATTTACGGTAATTGATTTATTTGATTGCCTCGATGATCTTAAATATTAAATAATACGAGCAGTTGAATGTAAACTATTGACTGATGGATGTCTGGATTCATATCTATAAACTACATTTCAGAGCGGTTAAAAGAAATGGTATTAGGAGATGGCCTGGGGAGTTGAGCAAAACCAAGAAAAAAAAAAATCTGCCCTGTGAAATAGCAAATTCAAATCGTTCATTTTTTTTTTTGTTATTAAAAAGTCGCCTAGGGTCTCTCCCATATTTATGGGTATCGGATCTCCGCCTCCCTCCAAAAAATAATTTGAAGGAAGTTGATTCGACCATGTTGCCCACCATCTTAGAGAGAGAGAGAGAGAGAGGGTGCGGGTAATGACAACATAAGGTTATAAGGACAATTTTCGCCATTTCTCTACGTTTGTCTATTCTTGTCTGATTTTTTCAATTTGATTTTTTATGACTTTGGTGATCTGTTGTTATTAGTTTAGGTCTATTGATTTTGTGACCATACTTGTTATCGCAATTGTCTTTATATGATTTAGTTTTGATTGTTAACCGTTTGCTTTTAACCAATCTAGGGAGCCAAATGCATTGAATAGTCGAGAGGTCTTATATGACTAGGCATATTGTCACTAACCATATTAGATGAAAAAGAATATATACCTCTAATAAGTTTTTAGTTAAAATAGTAAATAGAGAATAAAATTAGTTTAAATTTTAAAAAATATATCTGTTAAAAAGACAAAAATACTTTATGTTTAAGGCCTTAAAATATATTAATCTTTTAAGTCATCAACGGCATGAGCAAATCTAGGTCATATATATCTAGCTAGCTATTAGCATATTCAAAGCCTAAAAGAAACGTGAGGATCATACCGCAAAATGTCATCTTGGCTCAATCCCCATAACGTCTTAGAATTGCACGTCATAGGTGCATGCCAGTTTTCCCTTTCTATTCGGTTTATAAACTTTCTATCAGAGATTTAAACATATTTTTTCAGTTTTAAATATATAATATATTTTATAAATTTATTTATTATTTTTTAAAATATCTCTATTGATACTCTCTTAATAATAATCAAGTAAACTAACGATAAATTGAGTTAAGGAAGATCATTATAATATTTTTTAAAAAATAAATTAAAAAAATAAATTTAATTAATTTTTAATTTAAATAAATTAATTAAATATTTGATATATTTAATACGGTATGTATACACTTTATCCATCAAACACAGTTGGAACGTACATCCAGACGAAACTAATAATTATTACAGTATCGAATATAGAGAAATAATAACAAAATTAAAGCAAAACTGCAGCGGAGATCATTTTCACCCCCTATAATTAGCCATAAAAAATGCTGTATTGGCGGATTCGAAAATGATGAATAGGCTCTACAGAAATTTAATATCTGCACATGTATAGCCCGATAATTACTTGGCAATCATGGCAGGATCTGCGAGAGCTGATACTAAGATTTTGATTTTGTTTGTAACCTGTTTTTGTCTGCAGTTATTAATCACTCTTGACCAATTACTCCCGTCTACCAAAAGCTGTAGACGTCTATAAAAAAATACAAGTAAATAATGTATAGAATTGATAATGAAAAAGGCAGCGAAAGGAAGCAAGGGTTAATATTTGACCGTGCAAAGAGGACAGGATCAATAAATGAGAAGGAAGTTGAAGGTCAACAGGATAGAAGATGACGGGACACGTGACTGAGCACGTGAAGAGAGGAAGCGTGTGTATATCTGGTTAATATTCAATTTGCATCTAGGTTAGATTCCAAATAGGTCGACTACTGGTCTCTAACAGTCCAAAACCCTCCCCTCTCCATTTGACGATCGTCCTCTAGCATCCCTCAACTCCACAGAACATAATCCATTTAATGTAAATTTATACTAATTTATACCATTTAATTTACCTCCCAAGCGAAGCTTCGTCCCTGCTTCTTCTTCTACCCCGATCCTCACCGTCTTACCCTTATATATGCAATCATTCATTGAGAATCTTTACCACCGAACCTTCTTTTATCCTTCACTTTCCATCCTTTATAAATTTGTCTCCCTCATCACTACTCTCTCTGTGTGTGCATGTGTGTGGCTACTGAATCTCCCAGCCTGGCTCACTTTATCCACAGAAAAAGCTTCTTCCTCCTCTGAATTCTCTGTTCACTCTTCAGAATCCTCATTTATGGACCCTTCTTTCGTCCTTATTCCTAGTTAACCTCTTTGCTTTATTTGTCTTCCCCAAGCTCTCTCTCTTTCAGCACTCCAATAACTTCTCTGAGATTCTCTGTATCTCACATAGATTATCCTTCTCCGGAGAAAATGGCTTCTCATGGTAATAAGCCCTTGAGGGGTCATCAAATGCTGATGACCGCCAAACATCTCCGAAGGCCTTCCAATATGCTGCTTAAGGATTATCTCAGGGACGATCTCAGTTCCTGCTCATCCAGCGGCTTCAAGTCGTTTCCTCGCCGACAATGCTGCACCCACGTCCGATTCGATCTCCTCGATAAAGATCTCCAGGCCAAACCGAACCGGCTCCTTCGACCGACTAACATCAGCCACCGGAGTTCTTGCTCTTTCAAGGTTGCTTCCTCCACCATATCCGCCCTGCACAAAGCCTCTCGAGTTGTGATCAACGTCGTCAAATTACTGCCATTCCCGTCCATATCCGCAACCCCGTCGTCGTCGTCCTACAGAAAGAGTAACTCCATGAAGCGTCTCCTTTCCAAAAGCTTATCAAGGAAGATGTTGAGCAGGAGCTTCTGGAGAAA
Source organism: Leucaena leucocephala (assembly GCA_037074615.1). Taxonomy (NCBI): domain Eukaryota; kingdom Viridiplantae; phylum Streptophyta; class Magnoliopsida; order Fabales; family Fabaceae; genus Leucaena; species Leucaena leucocephala. The sequence continues at coordinate 3,661,338 of CM073563.1, read as the reverse complement.
AGCAATCGAAGAAGAGGAAAGCGAGCCACCACGGTGGAAATCATTTAGGGAGTTTCTAGAAGAAAAGGAAAAGCCCTCGTCGGATCAACATACACAAAGCTCGAGCATGATCAGCGTGACTCTGGTAACTAGTAGCACTGGCGGAAGTAGCAGCGAGAAGAGTAACGGAAACAGTTGGGGGTCGAGAGAGTTCACGTGGGAGATATTACGGTCGACGAGCGATGATAATTCCGACGTCGTCGGAGGTGTGAGCAGAGAGAATATTACAGTGCAGAAAGCGGCCGCCACCAAGACGAGTGAAGATTCCACGCCTTCCACCGACGGCTGCACCACATTAGAGAAAATAATGGTGAGTTTAATTTTGAATATTTATTTGTTTAATATATTTTGAAAATTTTCTGATTCGCTCGTGGAAGATGATCCGGCGATCTGATCCTCTGGCAATATTGATGGAGGAGGAACAGCTGGAGCCGAGATTGCATGAATTCCACCTGTGAGGGAAGCGATAGCTACTTCTCGGGGACCATATACGATTATTTAATTAGCAATCAGCCCTCCCCTGCGCGCTCACTGCGCCGTTTATTTTTGTCTTTTTACCTGTAAATCTTATTTTATTCCTATTTCTTTTACCATGACAAAAATCTTATCAATAAAAGGCCCACTGTACATCCCTCACATGAATAAGCTCTCGTGTATTTTGTCGGCGAGGGCCATAGTCCAACTAAGCTTAGGCTTCATGCTAGATTTTAACATTAACTTCAATTATTTTAAACATACTTGTGTTTTTGTCTGGTTTGACTTCTCCAACTAACTGATCTCTGACCTTTTTTTTTGATAATATCATGATGCATTTTTTTTCATTACAGAAAGAAACTTCCACTTCCTTTTCTCTGTAATAAGTTAATAACAAAACAAAACTTCACCCTTAATTTAAATCTACCAAAACCAAACTGAGTTGAATATATACATGTAATGTAACAGGATTGGGCGAGGGAGGAGAAGGAACAACTGAGTCCTGTGTCGGTACTAAACGATCCGTTTGGAGACGATGAAGAAATTAACTCTCCTTTGGATTCTACGAGGTGTTGTCGCTTGGAAGGTGAGACTAAGAACAAGCAAAAGCAGAAGAGTCGGCGTTTTGATGACGTGGCCTCATCACTGAAACCGATGGAGTTGGAGAAACGAATGGCAATGTTTTTAGAAGCTAATGGGAAGAGAAGTGGAAGTGATGAGGGAAAAGCGTGGAAGCTGGTTAAGGAGCTTGAAAGTTCAAGGCTGAATAGGGCAGAGAAGAAGCTACTGTTGGATTTGTTGAATAACAAAACGGAGAAGGAAGACGAAGTAGTGAAGGTAGCGAAGGAATGGATAAGTGGGGAGTCACAGCAAGGAGTGAGTGATATGGGCTGGGAAGTTTGTGTGAGGGAAATGGATAACTATGAGAAATGGACAAATATTTCAGATGAACAAGTGGGGATACAGCTGGGATTCGAGGTTTTGACGAGTTTGATGAACGAGCTCGTACTTGAGCTCACATCCTCGGACTCCTGCTGAGCCTTGTTGATTTTATATTATTTATGTTTAGATCAGTGATATAGAAATTGAGACGCCTTATTATTGGACCCATCTCGGGGATACCTAAGATAGAGAGGAGAAGTGAAGTTTTGGAAAGATCGAATTTGGGATTTTTGTGGATCAATTGAATTCATTTGAGGCTTTGAGCGCCATCGTGATTCCCATCAGTTCTAATTGTTTCCTTCGTGTGGCTTAGTATCGACAATCTAAACGCGAAACCTGAGGTGGATAGCTAGAATAATGACTTTCATTAATGTATTTCTATAATGGGGTCCAACATGTGCGCATTTATATGGTGGTTAGCTATATTATTATGGATTCTAGTTTTACTTCATTTTTATTTACAGCCACAATCATTAATCACCATCATAACTAACTTACATTCATTATGATGGTGGATGCGACCTGATTTGGTCTTTTTAGTCTACTTGTTCTTTTTTGTTTTCCCTTTTCTTATGCATGAAACCAAAAATAATCAAATGCTTTTTGTCTTCAAAAAAATGATTAACAACTAATACGAGGGTGAGTATATATAGTAAAGAATGGATTTATATTTTATGAGATTGTGAATTTGATTACTATTATTATTATAATGACTTTTTTTATAGATGATCTTATATGTATTTCTTAAATTTTAAAGTTGTACCGTGATTTTATGTAAAAAAGAAAAAAGAAAGAAAAAAAATGCTAAAATGTGAAAGGCGAATGTCAAGAGTAATAGCTTTAGCCCAAACAGCTGGAACCTAGGACAAGACAAATATTATAAGAAGGGCCAGAAATGAGGCCAGAGGTCGAGTCCAATATTCCAATCTATTGAGTCCTACTCATTTTTTTCTCCTGGGAAAATATAAAATAGACACAAACGAGAGGGTATTAGGGTTATGTCAAGGCCCAACTCATATAACTTTTGCGCTGTCCATGTTTCATTGATGTTCATCGGTTGCTTTTGACACGACATTTAAAAAATATCAATAAATATCTATAGTGAAATTTTAAATTTAAATTTTAGTATATATAAAAAAATTTATTAAAAAATTCACTCATCATAGATAAATATATAATATGGATTAGATTTAAATATAATTAAAATAAAATTTTAAAAAATTGAATGCACAGAAAAAGAAAGAAAGAAAAACTCTGTCTGTCGTCTATGTAGATTTCTTTTAATGTAGTACTACTATGGAAGATGAGTGTCGTTGGTGCTGTTACTAACTAATGAAAGAGACGGAATCGATGAATGGTCAATGGAGTGATTGCTGTCCCCAACGTACCCGCCATTCCGCTCTGCCCACCATTCCATTGCTGACGTGTTCCCGTAGTAACCACAACCAATGACCATATCTTTTTCTCCCTACCATAGATATCCTTTAAAAAGCACAATCAATACATTTTGTGAAAATTAAAAAAACATAGATAATTGAAAAAAAATAGCATATGACATACTGTTGGGGTACATAAATTAATGCGCCACAATTCATACATTCTTGCCGTGCGCAAAATGCCAACGATTTTTTTAAAAAAATAAAAATAAAAATAAAAAAGCCTTGCCCTACGACCAAAAACAAATGCAAAAAATTGGGAAACAGTTCATATTGAATTTTTTTTAGTGAACAAATAACTAAGTTATTATATAATTTGTAAATATTGATACTTTTTTTATATAAAAAAATACTAGAAAATCTTTAATAGGGGATTTTTTTTCCAATTTTCTCAACAAAAATTCACTTCTTATTTAGTCAAATGTATCTCTTCTGTATAAATAATTATATTTAAGATATTATTAAATATTAAATATTAGTATTTTTTTAACAAAAAATTAAATTTTAGTAGAGATTAATTATTTTTATTAAACTAACCTCAATTTTCAGCGCTCTGTTTCTATCCAAAGGGCGCTAAACAGACCCCAACCCTCTTTAGTAAATAAAAAAGTATTATCTTATTGAAAATAATCAAAGGAAAAACACTGCTACATATTAATTGTTTGGCTTTTCTCTAATAAAATATTTGAACTTCATCATGTTCTTAAACAAACCCCCCACCCTCTTTTTTATTTATTTATTTTGTATAAACATATGGGCACATGTGGTCCCAAGAAAAAAAATATGTGAGGAGATATGATATGAGGAAAAACAAGATAAACAAATATATGATGAACGATGGTTGGCCCTTCTTGCCCCCCTAAATCATTCGCAGTCACTGGCTATTACCCTTATAAAAGCCCATGCCATCAGATCGGATCACCCGAAAAACATAAAAGGGCAAAAGTTGGCCCTATAAAGATATTATTATTATTATTGGTTGATTGTGGAGGGCCCACTCCTCTGATGAAATAAATAATTGCAAACGCATTGGTCATTGTGACCGCTTTCCCCTTTTTGGCTCTCTGCCGTTTCTTAACCTTTCCGGCTTCCCCCTCCACCCAAACACCCCCCACCGGTGGGCCCTCCTCCTCCCTTCTTTCAATCTCTCCTCCAACTCACTGCTCTGTATTTTCGGAAGAGAATATTTTTTTGTTATTTATAAATTATATTATTAAATTATTATATCAATATACAATTTTACCGTAAAAATCATCTTGCCTCGTTATCGATGATTTTGATTATTTTCCATGTCAACTTTTTAAAGTCACTGTGACAAAAAGATTCTCAAAGCCTTTTGCCTTTTTTTGCCCCCTAGAAAATGTCCATCTCCCTTGCACTCCTTCTAATCTTACTAATTAATATTAAAATATTAATTATAATAATATAATAAATTAATATTTAAAATTTTGTTAAAATAAATAATTACATTCAGTGTGTGACTGTATTTTGAAATGGCTTATTGATTACACTTCACAACAAAATTATTAGGATTTTGACCTGAGATATTTTTTTTTTCAAAAAAAAAAAAGTGAACATTGACGTATTGTTTTGACTCCGTACCAGCTTGAACCTATGCTTATGTATTTCAGATAAAGTGCGAAATCTAAGAGACCCGAGTGAACTAGTGGGTATGGATGTATCCTTAACACGATTCCTATATCATAATTAGCTGCGTGTGTTTGAATATTTGCTAAATGCAATAATATTGTTGATGGATATCAGTCCATAAATATCTTTATGATAATTAATAATGCTCGAGCTCGCTAAGCAGAGTGTGGGGACAGCAATGTTGAATCTACGTACACTGGAATGTCGGTCTGGGAAAGTAATTTATTTTAGCTAATATCCGGTCGAATGCGGGATTAAGAAAAACGATGAAAAATGAGATGAAAAGGAATTAATTATTATCCCATACTATAATTAAAAATATTAATAAAATTAAATAATTTAATTAATTATAATTAATGTATAAATTAGTTAAATAATTAAATAGTATATAATATAAATTTATTTAGAAAGATTAGATTTTATTATAATTAATTAATATATTTAATTTTTTTTATTTATTTAAAAAATTAATTAGATATATTATAAATAAAGAAAGTAGTGGCAAATGGTTGAGAATTTGTCCTAATATTGATCATTGCCATCTCTAGCAATTTGAGATCCACTGGGCAAACGCCCACACATATATTGAGTATGCATGACTATTTTCCTTTTCCATGCATAGAGCAGGGTTCTAACCTTTCATCTACTGCAACAGGCATGGAGTTTTCAAGAACCCACGAGGCAAGATAACTTCTCTTCAGGAAATAATATGGTGATGGTCTGGTGGGAGTGCTTGCGTTTTTTCCAAAGAACACATGTGGAATTTTTAATATAATAACCTGTCATTTTTATTAAAACAAAATGCTTATGTCGCCGCCAGGTAGAAAACGTCAGTTATCACTCTAAATGGAGGGATAACATTGCATCAATTTAATTATTTTAAAATATCAATTATATAATTAATATATTAATTATTTTTAAATATTTTTTTAATATACTTAAATCAATTATTTAAATTTTATATTTTGAAGCGGAGGGTGTACTTGTTATAGTGCACACTTTCTAGGGGCATAAAAAATATTTGGGAAAAAGATAGAAAAAGCCCATTTGAATTTTAAAAGGATAAATTGGACTTCTCAAATTTCAAAAGGATAGATTGGACAGGAGGCCCAATCTATCATTTGCAAATTTATGTGCAAAGACCATATTACCTTTCACTTTCCCAATATTTTCACAATACGATTTACAACTTGGCTAATGGTATTTACAACTCTGACAATGGTATTTGCAACTGTGAGAAATCAACTTGTGACAATTGGGAGAAACACTGTAGCTGATACTGTAGCTTATTTGACAATACGATTTACAACTTGGCCAATGGTATTTACAACTCTGACAATGGTATTTGCAATTGTGAGAAATCAAATTTTGGCAATTGGGAGAAACACTATAGCTGACACTGTAACTTATTTGGGTAAACCCGATGGAGGGTACACGTGCAGATACTATTGGGTTTACACTCCTTTTCTGCACGTTTACCCTCCATCGGGTTTACCCTCCCAGTTACAAATATTATTGTCAAAGTTGTAAATACCGTTGGCTAAGTTGTAAATCGTATTGTCAAAGAAGCTACAGTGTTTATCCCAATTGCCAAAACTTGATTTCTCACAATTGCAAATACCATTGTCAGAGTTGTAAATACCATTGGCTAAGTTGTAAATCGTATTGTGAAAATAAACTACAGTGTCAGCTACAGTGTTTCTCCCAATTGCCATAACTTGATTTCTCACAGTTGCAAATACCATTATCAGAGTTGTAAATACCATTGGCCAAGTTGTAAATCGTATTGTGAAAATAAGCTACAGTGTCAGCTACAATGTTTCTCCCAATTGCCAGAACTTGATTTCTCACAGTTGCAAATATCATTGTCAGAGTGGTAAATACCATTGGCCAAATTATAAATCGTATTGTGAAAATAAGCTATAGTGTCAGCTACAGTGTTTCTCCCAATTGCCATAACTTGATTTCTCACAGTTGCAAATACCATTGTCAGAGTTGTAAATATCATTGGCCAAATTGTAAATCGTATTGTGAAAATAAGCTACAGTGTCAGCTACAGTGTTTCTCCCAATTGCCAGGACTTGATTTCTCACAGTTGCAAATACCATTGTCAGAGTTGTAAATACCATTGGTCAAGTTGTAAATCATATTCTCAAAATAAGCTACAGTATCAGCTACAGTGTTTCTCCCAATTGCCATAATTTGATTTCTCACAGTTGCAAATACTATTGTCAGAGTTATAAATATTATTGGCCAAGTTGTAAATCGTATTGTCAAATAAGCTACAGTGTTTCTCCCAATTTCCAGAATTTGATTTCTCACAGTTGCAAATACCATTGTCAGAATTGTAAATAGCATTGGCCAAGTTGTAAATCGTATTGTCAAAATATTGGAAAAGTGAATGGTAATATCGTCTTTGTACATAAATTTAGAAATGACAGATTGGGCCTCCTACCCAATCTGTCCTTTTGAAATTTGAGAAGCCCAATTTATCCTTTTGAAATTCAAATGATCTTTTTCTATCTTTTTTCCAAAATATTTTCACACTTTCAAGGAGAAATAATTTTATATTTTATATCCACGTCAAGGTAGATGTAGAAAGCGCAGATCGTATATAGTGCCGACAAATCATTGCATAAAGATCAAGGGCTTGTTTGGTTGAGGGTTTTAGAGGGGAGGGGAGGGAAAAGTATGTTTGGTTGAAAAAAATAGAGAGGATGGGAGATTTTTTATCTTTTTGTGGTCCCCTCCTCTCCCTCACCCCTCTAAAAAAATGGGGATTTTTGGAGAGTAGAGAAAATTTTTCACTTTTATGACCAAATTGCCTTTAATGTTTATTTAATATTCCAATTATACTCTTAAATATTTTTTTTTCTCACACCTAATTTTTTTAATTGTTAAAATTTAATAAACATAATAAATTATTTATATATTATATTAAAATATATAATAATTATATAATTAATAAGAAATAATATTAAAATTTTATCATATTTTTTATTTTTTTTAATTTTATTATATTCATAAATGAGATAAAAAAATTTAAGATTTATAAATTAAAAAAATAATAATTTTGATATGAATATTATAAATAAAGAGTAAATAAATTTAAATAAAGAGATAAGGGTATATTTGTTAATTTCTAATTAACTCCCTCCCCTCTCCTCCGCTCCTGAATAAAAAAAAACATATCATTAATTAACCTCTTCTATTTTTTTCTACCATCTATTAAATTAACCTAACCTCTCATCTCCTCAGCTGAACCAAACAAAACCTAAAAAAAAATAATTAATGTTTTAAAATTCTCACTTATCTTCTAGGTGGAAAAAAAGACATCCCACCCACCTTCTAGATATGCCCCTATTAAAATTCAACCAACAAAAAATAAAATTATTTATTTTTTCCCTTTTGTAAAAACAGAAGCAATAATGTAGAGGAATCAAGGTTGGAATTCCATTAAAAAAATGTTTACATTTATTATGTTCAAATAGAGAGAGAAATTGAAAGAAAATATACAAGAGAAAATACTATTATTCTGATATTTAATATATAAATTAATTGTAGAGTTAATATTAATTATAAATATAATATTTATTTTTTATATTTATTCAATTATTTTTAAATTATTCTTATTAATATCTCTCTAACAATAATAAAATATGAGGGAAGGAAAAAATTGATAAATATAATTAAGGTATTTTAGATAAAATATATTATATTAATTAAATTTTTAATATAATTAAATATATCATATATTGAAAATAAAATTAGTATGCTTTTTTTAAATAATAAAAGAATTACTATGGTTTTTTGTTTTAGAGTTTTCCTATTAAATGACTGTAGATTCATCAAAAAGGGAAACAGGCAGGGAAGTTATTAGTCAGCATTCAGTCACGAGTCACGCACCCAAAGGCCCAAATGCCGAGTATTTATTCTGGATATGCGCAATTTAATGATTATTTTTTTCTGAGAAAATGCTCCGTATATTCAAACACATACACACAACCGGTTACTCACCAGTTTACCAATACCATGTTACCTAAAACTAAAGAGTACATAGAAAAGGAAGTGTATATAAACTATACCTAGTAATCTCCTTTGCATTCATGTTTCTGCTTTTGCCCTCTGCCTCACCTGAACTACTAGCTTTCTCCTGCAAAAGAAAAAGCTTCAGTCCAGAATCTCAATAGCTTTCATCTATTTCTACTTGCTTCACCCGCCATCTGATCTCCTTAACCATAAAACGCAGAATCTTCTCGCCGTGGACCTCTATGATATTGGTAGGGCCTCTCATACATTCTCTGCAATAACAAATATTATTAACTTCTAAAATTGTACCAACTTGCTTTTAAATTCGTGATAACAACAAATTCATTGAACTCTCAAATTTATTATTTTTATATTTTTAGCTTATAAAATCATGTTTAGTCCTTATCATCTTAGTACCCATGGTACTAATAACGTTTTTAAATTTATGCTAATTTTTTTTAAATTTGATCATATTATGTGATTTCATATAGAACTTCTCATAAATTTTCTTATTAAGTATAATAGACTATAAAATATAAATGTTTAAGGTTAGATAAATTGTCTAGAGTTTTTATAGCTTAACTATAGATTTAGAGTTTGTGACGCACTACTCTAGGGGTCAGAGGCGCCAACCTTAATCATTCCATTCATATATTGAATTCAGATTAATTTGGCCCTATTGAATTTCTCGTGACAAGAGGCTGACTTAAGATACTGACTACACTATAAGATTTGAAAAATATAGTATTATTTTATTTTTATCTTTTACAGTTCAAGACTCTTATTTTTATTGAATATTTGAAAAGTTATCCTTTTATAGTATAATTAAATAGATTAATTTAGACATATAACCCCTTTTTTTTACCAAAAAAAAAAAAGACTAGTTACACTATAAAAAGAATATAAATATTAGTAGATTTAATTTTAACTACTTGAATTTAAATATATTTAAATTATTTTTTATCGTTTTTTATTTTAATTATATTCTTTTAATAACTATTTATTTATAAAACTAAACTCTTAAAAATTTACAATTGGAGCTCCTTCTTGTCACGAGTTAAACTCATAAGTTTAAGTTCAGTACCTTTGTTTTTATTATGGAAGAAGAAAACAAACTGAGAGTCCTTTCTTTCCCGGAAAAAAGAAGAGGCCTAAAGTCTAGCTTCCCCAGATATTAGGGTTGTGTATAATATCCATAGCCTGCTATACTCTGTCTAACTCATAAGAAAAATGCCCTGTCCAGCCCGATTTTTATCGGACAGGGCCAGGTATCAGGCTGCAAAATACAGCCCATGCATTTTTCAGGCTAGGCACCGGGCATAGAGGCTGCCCTGCCCTGTCCATGAGCACCCATTCTTTTATTTTTTTTATTTTTTTTCTCTATCTTAAAAGGGAGAATATGATAGCTACTGGTGACTATAAGGTAATTTTAGAAATATAAATAGGTAAGTTGTATCTTTTAATATTTATAACTATACTAATTTTTTTTAACTTTGTTAATTATCATATGATTACATTACAAATTATAATTATTTATTTTATTTTTTTAGATGCTTTATCTTTGTCAATATTAGGGAGATTGATACAAAGTTATAATTACAAACTACTTAAATTTCAACGCTTATTTTTTATATGCAATGGATCTCAAGATTTTAATTATTATCTTTGTTCTCTTATTCTTAGTGAATTATAAATATTATTTAACTCTTAAAGACACATGAATATGGTATTATTTTAGAAATTCATAATTACAATTTTTTTCACAACATGAGCATGACATCACAATTTGGGTATACCCAGTCCGCCCATGCCCAGCCCGCTCATGCCCTACCCAAAATTGTTTAGACTTTTACCGGGTAGAACCGGACATCAGATTATAAAATATAGCCTATATATTTTTTAGACAGAGTATCGGGCAGAGGGCTGCCCTGTCCAGATATAAGGTTTTGCGTAATATAAGGTATTCGGCTTGGCACGCTCTCCGTCCCTCTGTGGGTCCCGTTTCATCCCTCTTTTATTTTTTTATTTCTCTATAATTGGCCACACATTTATTCGTACCTGAAGTCACAGAGGTCTGGTCAAGGCCGTAAATTCAAGGAGAACAGAGGGTTATATTTCTGACGCCAACTAGAACCTTTTCCCTCGGCCTTTGGTCTCAAAAACTGTCCTTCTCCAACTCGCCACTCTTCCGCTGTTTCGTTGAAAGTGACCGCCGGCGACCACACTCTCTTACTCCCCTCCTCTCCTCTTCTTCGTCGTTTCTCTGATTTATTCTTCTAAATTTGTTTCCCTTGGTTCTGTAATCTGTAGTCGCAGAGCAGCTCACTTGTGAGCTGCGATATTTGGTTATACTCTGCTTCTCTCTGTAAAGCAGCATTCTTCTCAACAAGTGAGTATAAGAGTTCCGTGGTTTCTGTTCTTCCAGGGCTGAGTTTTTTTTTAATTACTTTCAATTCGTGGATATTGTGTTTCTGTTTCTTAGAAATACTGCGATCGCTCTTTCTTTTGAACGACCCCTGCAGTCGGTTAATTTTTGTGTTCATTGAGGGTTATCTATATTAAGGGTGCATGGCACTGCTTTGCATGTTACATGATCATGCCTTTTGAGGTTTGACGCATGGTGTTTCTGGCAATGTGCCTAGATTTTCCAGCGGAAGTAATTGGTTTGCTGTATACAACTGCTAATCCATTCAACTAAGGACCAGTTTTCTCCATTTTTTATATTTAATTGGTTGGCTTCTGGGTTTTCAAAAGCTTGATTTTACTTAAAACCGTGCCATATCATATACATATAGAGGAAACCCTTTTATCTACCATATAATTGTTCCATTTAAACATGATCACAGTCAAACACGTTTACGTCTAGGCTTTATAAATACTCATTCCAGGCTGAGCTCTGAAGTTTATTTATTTCAAAAGCATGTAACACTTTAGAATTCCGTTCAAAATCTCTCTCTTATTTTTTGGGTGATGGTTTAAATTCTTTAGCTTTTAACCCAATGTTGATCAAACTGTAAGGAAAGTTCGTCCATGCCATAGTTTGTACATTGTAATGCGTAACATGACTACTTAACACAGCAACATGTTTAAAGAGGTCATTTACCTACTAGACGATAAGATACTAGGAATACTATTACTGGAAACCAAGAAAAGGGAACATATTTACTTCCAATAGAATGAGGTGAGATTTCAAAGATGTTTGATAGGTTGGGTTGGGACGTGGTAATGGTGTGATCTGAGAGCAACATTGCTGTTCTGCAATAGCTGGCAATGGATAAAGTGTTCGGGCTGGCTAGCTCTGGAGGAAACCAGACTTGTTTTATCAGCTGCTGAGATTTTTCTACTATGTGTTTCTATTTCTCTTATTCCTATATAGGGTATAATTTGTGTGCAGGGTGTACTTTTCAATTTATTTATGACATTCTGCATTTTCTACAAAAGTTATTCGTGTCCTGTTACTGTCTTCTGCTGGATTTCTTTCCCTTGAAAAATGTATGCTCCCCAATTATGTTAATTATGTCAATTTTAATATAGTTTTATCTTCATGTCCTTATGGGCATGACAACACATCTTCGAGAACATCTGAAATCGATTTGTTAGTTCTTTTATCCATTTACTATTAATCGGAATATCTAGTCTAAGGAAAATTTCTTTAAAACATTTAATTTTTTGTTCTGCTTGCTCTTCTTTGAGTTCATTAATTTAGATTTTGAATACTCATGTTAAGTTTCGATAGGTTGATTATTTTGTGTGGCGCAAAAGCTTGGAAGTTGTCAAATATTAAAATGTACAAAATATATCACTGGACTAGTTTTACTAGAATACTATGATAGCAAAATTCACCATTAGTAAAACAATGCGTCTGTGTGCCAAGCTAGTTAAATGAGGTTAATTTTTCTATGATTTAAGCATAAACCGTTCTACACTCTTGTTCTTTGGGCTTACTTATTTTATCCTATATTTATTTACTTTTGCTAATGAATAGGCTTGGAACTTGTGCTGAATACGATACTGTGTCCCATGGATGATGACTTCTCTCTAGAACAAAAAGTGCCACTTGGTCGCATAACAGGGATAAAGTTTGATATTTTAACTGAGACAGATAGAGTTAAGTATAATCTTGATCTTATATTTATATCAGACACTTCTTTTCTTTTCCTTTTCAGCTTGATCCTTTGGCATGCCAGTTTGGCATAACAATGCACTTAATTAAATGGCATACCATGTAACATGAAGCATGGATCAGAGGGTGGGAGACCTGTTCATTTATGTTTGGGCTTATAAATTGTCCTTTCTGGTCAAAAAAGGAAATTGTAGTCTGCTGATTGGATCATCAATCATAAATATCTTCTGCTGGCCTTTTAATTCATTAGCCATATATTGCATGTTAATTACTTTTACCTCTACAGGAGTATATATCTACACTGCAGATAAATGCAGCTGGGCAGGTCACCTGTTCTGATTTGGGTCTTCCAAATCCATCTTGGGAGTGCTCCACATGTGGTTCCAAGGACAGGAAATTCTGCGAAGGTGTGTGGATATCTAATGAGGATACGTGTTTTGGCATTCACTTGAGTTCTGATCAAATGTAACTTCAGTAGATGGGATACTGAAAGATATATATAAATTGAATTTCAGGTCATTTTGGAGCTATCAAATTTCCTTTTCCGGTATTCCACCCATATTTTCTCTCTGAGATTTCAGAAATTTTGAACAAAATTTGCCCTGGATGTAAGGTCAGCAGCTACTACGAATATATTTAGTTTGTTGTTAATGAAATTGTATATTATCATCTATTTAAGCCATTTTCTTCAGGAAAATTATCCAAGAAATCCTTAAAATCAAAATTTATGGTATGCTCAAACTTTGAGTTTTCATTTAAAGTGCTCATATCAATACTCATCACCTTTTGCATTATGAGCAAAAATAAGTTAAGTATAACAATAAATTAGAAAATTATGGAGTCTCTTTGACATTTCAAAGTTGATTTAGATGGATATAAGCTACAGAGATATTTTTGCCAGCTATCTTCATTGAAGTTAGATAATGAAAAATGTCCATGAGAATCAAATACTGTAAAAATATGAGATTTTTTTTTTCTTTTATATGTTATGTGGGATCAGGTTCTTGCTTTCATGCATTTAAAAATTTGGAAATCCTTAGATGAATTCTGAATGCTGGGGCACAGAGCTACTTACCTTATGTTCATGTTTGGAAATCCAAAAAAATGTCCAATCCTTTTTTACTTTTTCTCCCTTTACTTGCCTTTTTTTGTTGGAGGGGTGGGGGTGGGGTGTGACAAATGGGTAGAGGAATGAATCATGCGCAGATTCATTACTTTCATTTTTTTTCTCCAAGTTTTGTCTCCCTAAAGGTTCAGAATTTGATTGTGTTAGTAATACATTGGTTAGCTTCTATGGGTTTGCATGCTTGCTAGGGTACCCATTGATAGTTAAGATTTCTTCTTACAGGGTGCTTATTCAAAAAACAAGAAACCCATCGGTTGCAAATATTGTGTTGTAAGTTTGAAATGCTTCCCTAACTTTTTCCTTAACAATTTTTATCATTATCTCTCTTTTGTACTTTGTCACTAAAGAACTAAAAGCTTGTGCAATAAATAGGGAAAGTCAACGGGGTTGTATCCAGCAATGAAATTCAAAGTTTCTTCCAACGATCTATTCAGAAGAACTGCAATTATAGTGGAAGTAAATGAGAAAAATCAGAAGAAAAATTTGAGAGGATTGCCTGCTGATTATTGGGATTTTATTCCAAGAGATGTTCAACAAGAAGAAAGTTGTATGAAAATGAATAGAAGGGTTTTGTCACCTGCTCAGGTATGTGTGCTTATAAGAATTTTTCAGCAATGTTGTTTCTTCTTTTGTTGTGTATATGGAATGTGCATGGAATTTTATGATTCCTAGAAGGTTATCTGTTCATTTCCTTTTTCACAATTTCGATATATTAGATAAATGATTAGATATTTGTTTTCTTTCTCCATTTTTTTAAATTTTAGAGAAGGCTAATCTTGCAATGTATTGTGTTATTGATTTTTCAAATTCTACATAATTGATATTACTAGTCTTAAAAAAATTATAGACTAAACATCCTGGTGACTTTCAATAGAAACTATCATAGATAAATTTGATTCGAATGTCTTATTCTATTCATTATGAGGAAGATGATATATATACAAGAGAGAGGAGCCTAGGTTTTAATGGCTCATAATGACAAAATAATACCCTATCCCTATGATTACACTCCCTCTCAAGTTAATGCATAGATTTTAATTATACTCAACTTGTTACAAAGATATTCAATCAGAGTCTCATTAAGAGCTTTTGTAAAAATATCACCCAATTGATCCCTAGTCTTCACATGTCCCATGGAGATAAAATTCTTTTACATTTTATCATAATCAAAGTGACAATAAATCTTGATGTGCTCTGTGTGTTCATGAAACACATGATTAGAAGCTGTGTTGGGCAGCTTTACTATTACACAATAACTTTGCTGGTAACGAGGTCTTGAGGCCAACTACCTTCAATAATTGATATCCATACTATTTCACACAGATTGTGCCATGACTCAGTATTTTGATCCTGCACTTGACTATGATACCACATTTTGCCTTTTGCTCCTCCAATATACTATATTTCTTCCTACAAAGACACAATATCCACTAGATGCTTAGGATCCGCCATAATCCGCATTGGAGAGGCACTCAATATCTGTATGACCATGATTACTGTACAATATACCACCGCCTGGAGTTCCCTCCAGGTAACATAAAACATGCTCTAGAGCTTCCCACTTATTGGTGAGACCATGAATTGACTAAGCACACTGGCTGGGTTAGTAATATTAGGACGAGTCACTTATTAATTGTTTTTATTAATCACTGACTTTACTGTGATCCTGCATTGCAAGAAGGGTTATAGTGACTGGGAAGGACTGGAAGCAAAAGAAGTCTTCCATTCTTTCCAGTTAGAAAGCCTTTGCCCCCTCCTCAGTTTGATTTAGTTCATCATGTTTTGAATCATTTTCATCATCAGCCATGGTGTTTTTTTAATGGTAAGCTGATGTAGTTTTTATGTCGTTTTGGTTTGCAGGTTGATGATTTATTGAGTGATGTTGATCCAAGTTTCATTGAAAAATTTGTTTCGCGGAGTGATTTGCTGTTTCTCCATAGCTTCCTAGTGACACCAAATACTCACCGTCTGACAGAAATCATGCATGCTTCTTCTAACGAGAATCGATTGTTTTTTGTACACATCTTTACCTCTAATTGTATATCGGTTAATTCACATAATCAAATGACTCATGTTTCTCTTTTCTCATGTGCTACTTTATTGACTCGACTGATTTAGGACGACAGGACAAGAGCTTACAAGAAAATGGTTGACTTCAGAGGCACAGCCGATGAGTTAGTTTCTCGTGTTTTGGATTGTCTGAGGATCTCTAAGGCATGCAACTTAGTATTTTTTTCTACTCTTTTAGCAAATCTGTCTGGAATACTGCTGGTTACTTATGATTCTAGTTTAATAATGCAGCTACATCCTGATAAAACACCAGATAATAGTTTTGCTGCTCTCCAGCAAAGAAAGATTAAAGAAAATGCTTGCACCTCATCTGGTCTGAGATGGATGAAAGATGTAATTCTTGGGAAGCGCAATGATCATTCATTCCGCACTGTAGTTATTGGTGATCCAAATCTCAAGCTTGGCGAAATTGGTATCTCTTTTCAAATTGCAGATAGTTTGCTTGTTTCTGAACATGTTAATAGGCTAAATATAAATAATGAAGAATTTCTTAAGCGCTGTGAGCTGCTTTTATTAGAGAAGGGGCATATACTTGTCTATAGAAAAGGTAAACCACTGTTGTTGCATAAGAAGGAACACCTCAAGGTAATGGACACGATTTATAGGCCTCTTAGTGATGGGGATATGGTCTTGATCAATAGGCCTCCTTCAATACATCCACATTCGCTGATTGCCCTTTTTGTTAGGGTCCTTCCCATGTTGAATGTGGTATCTATTAATCCATTATGTTGTTCCCCATTGCGTGGTGATTTTGATGGGGATTGTGTGCATGGTTATATTCCACAATCAATTGGTTCAAGAGCTGAGCTGAATGAGCTAGTTGCTTTGGACAGGCAATTAATAAATGAGCAAAGTGGTAGAAATCTACTTTCGCTTAGTCAAGACAGTTTAACTGCTGCTTATTTACTTATGGAAGATAGGGTTTTGTTAAATAATTACCAAATGCAGCAGTTTCAAATGTTTTGCCCCACTAAGTCGATACCACCGCCTGCAATAGTAAAAGCTCATCTTAGTAATTCCTCTTTTTGGACTGGCAAGCAATTATTTAGCATGCTCTTGCCTCCTGATTTTGACTACTGTCCTTCAAGTGGTGTTTTTATTAGTAAGGGGGAGTTAATATCATATTCTGATTCTTCTGGTTGGTTACGTGACTCTGACTGTAATATTTATCAGAGCTTGATGCAACATTACCAGGAGAAATTTCTAGGCTTCTTGCATGTGGCTCAGGAAGTTCTTTGTGAGTGGTTGTCGATGACTGGGTTTAGTTTATCACTCTCAGACTTGTACCTTTCTTCTGACTCCTACTCACGCAAAAATATGATGGAGGAAATCTGCTATGGCTTGCAAGAAGCAGAATATGCATGTAAGTTTAAACAGTTGTTGGTGGATCATCATCGAGATGAGATTTCAGGAAATGGGGAAGAGAAACTAAATTCTTTGGTTGTTGAGGCAGAGCATCTGAATTATGACAGGCAAATATCTGCAGTTCTCAGCCAGTGTTCAGTTGATGCATTTAGACAAGTTTATAGAGATATTCAAAGCTTAGCCATCAAATATGGATCCAAGGACAATACTTTGCTTACCATGTTTAAAGCTGGAAGCAAGGGTAATTTACTGAAACTAGTGCAGCATGCCATTTGTCTTGGCTTGCAACATTCTCTGGTTCGCCTATCATTCAAAATCCCACATCTACTTTCGTGTGCTGCTTGGAATAGTCAAAAGGAACTTGATTCAGTCCATATGTTTTATGATATTCCTGTATCTGCTCAGTCTTACATACCATATGCAGTGGTTGAAAGCTCATTTCTGACAGGGTTGAATCCTCTTGAATGTTTTGTTCATTCAGTTACAAGCCGAGATAGTTCATTCAGTGACAATGCAGATCTACCTGGAACTTTGACGCGAAGACTTATGTTTTTCATGCGTGATTTGTACCTTGCATATGATGGAACAGTGAGAAGTTCGTATGGTAGTCAACTTGTAAAGTTCTCATATGATACAAATGAGGACTCATCTGCTGATATCTATTGTCATGAGGGCGCTATAGGTGGCCAACCTGTGGGAGCACTTTCTGCTTGTGCAATTTCGGAAGCTGCATACAGTGCTTTGGATCAACCAATTAGTCTACTTGAAACATCACCTTTGCTGAATCTCAAAAAAGTACTGGAGTGTGGTTCAAAGAAAAAAGGTGGTGACCAGACAGTGTCTTTATTTTTGTCTGAGAATCTGAAAAGACAGAGATATGGGTTTGAATATGGAGCCTTGGAAGTTAAAAATCATTTGGAGAGGCTGAAGTTTTCGGACATTGTTTCTACTGTTATGATAATATTTACCCAACAGAATTGTATGCCTCGAAAATTGAGTCCTTGGGTGTGCCATTTTCATATAAACATGGCAATTTTAACGAAGAGAAAGCTAAAAGTGCATTCGATCATTGACTCTCTGTCCCAAAGATGGAAATCACAAACCCAAAGATTTAAATCACAAGCCGCTCTTCCCAGTTTAGAAATATCAAGCAAGTAAGCTTTTCTTTGCTTTTATTGTTGCTTCAAGAATTGTTAGTTTTGGATTTTCTTTTTCATTAATATTATGATAAATTTTGTATGCTTAATATTGTCCTGCTTCCTGATATTTAGTTACATTTGGATTTGTTCTTACATTCATATGACATACTTGAGAAACATGACTTGAGAATGATACAGATATTCTGCCATATTTCTCCTATCTCTCTCAATTTGATCAGCATATTAGACATAAATCCGAACTTCTAAATTTTCCTGCCCATACACAGATATATAAATCATATGGGAGATAAGTTTCTTTTAAAGCTTGTTGCACTTGTAAAATTACTTCACATGCAAGTCACGCCACTAAAAAACTTGACTATAAATCATAACTAAAATCCTGTGATACTAGTTGAAAGGAAACTGTGGAGAACTTTTGGAATGAAAGAAAGAGACTGGTGGGATTGAAAATTAGAAGCGAGACAAGTAGGATTTTATGAAAATAAACACTTTCTGTGTGATGAAAATGTGCACTGAACTGTTCAATTTTGCAATAAAGGGTTAAAATTACTATAAAATGAAATTCTGATCAAGAAAAAACAACAAGTACTGATATCAGGTTGGGTGGTTGTCTTATGTAAATGAAACTATATCCAGGCCCCTGGGCATTGCTCAAAATTTGAGAAATTAACCACATTGTTCATAGCTTATGAATAGTATGATCGCTATATATTTTATATTGAATATTGATATTGACTTGTCAGCAAGCTTTCGGTCTGCATACTTCTTTACCTCAGCCAGAGGCAGAACTACATTTATCTTAATTATGATGGTGCCTTTTTTTATAACGTGTTCAAATTGAAATTGCTTCTGTTGCAACTATCAGCTACTGAGACCATTTACTTCTTTAGAAGGGGAATGTTGTATAAGTTGATAAGTATTAAATGAAAGTAGAGAACTCACATGGAAGCAGTATAGTCTGATAGGCAATATAACTTTTTGTAGATGACATGATTTCTGTTACTTTTTCCTCATTCCCTCCCTATTGACTTGGACAATGGATTTCCAGGAAATGTTCTATGGCTGGCAATGATGAAAAAGGTGAAGATAATTTATGCATCACTGTTGCAATTGTTGAAAATCCTAGGGACCCTATACAGCTGGATTTTGTTCAGGGCTGGTTCATACCTTTCCTTCTAGGAACAGCAATAAAAGGTTGGTAATGATCTAAATACTTGCTTATCCCTGTTTCAGATATGTCACTTTTACACTTGAGAAGCAGAATTATGGATAGAAAGTTCCTTGCATTTCTGTTCAAGTCCAAAGTGTGTCTTTGGCATGCATATTACAGCTATGTCTCCTTATAGTCTGGGTAAATTCCTTAATAAAATGTTTTATTTAAATTTATCACCTACAACCGATGAATTAATTCTTATGCACCCCTCCCCACATTCGTTTCCTTGAAGGCTGTGCCTATGAAAGAATGTCAAGTTCTCTTTTTTTGTTTTCCAATATTGTACTCAGATGTAACAGTTGGTCACATCATGAGATTGTTGTCTGAAGGCAAACTGCATTTGCTGCTTGACGATGAATTTTATTTTAGAGGATTACTAAGGTTGATGTTATTTAGAGCTTGCGTATTTCAATATTTGGAAAAGGTTAAATGAAGCCATAAGATAAAGCAGAATTTATAAATTTTCAGTTAATTTGGACTTTGGAGTACCTTAGTTTTTCCTTTTCTCAAACTCTTTCTTCTCTCCAACTCGATGAGTCTTTTTTAATGCAATTATATGTGGTTTGGCTAAGCCGGAAAAGTTAAGTACTGTTAAAAATGATATCAGAATGGAAATTCTGTATCACTTTAATTTTAATAAAAGAAAAACTCTAGGGTAATTGATATACTCACACTACTCTTTAAGGATAAAATGAGGATGATTATATGAGCTGCACTTATGTTAGTGTCAATGATTATATTTGTCTGTATTGTAATTTTTTAAGTGTTTTCTGTGACATTCCTGGCATTCTGTTCAAGTTGTGCAGTGATTTAAAAATGATGCCTCTGCAAATTATATTGATTGTTATTTTTATACAACTTCTACTACATCTCGCATTATATTGTGGAGTGGACAAGTAACTTACATGTGCTGTCATTTTTATGAATTCCTGGATGTCCTTTAGGTTTTCTGGAGATCATAAAGGTAGATATCCTATGGAGTGATCGTTTAAAAGTATCAAAATCCAATAGATGTTCTTCTGGTGAGCTGTACTTGAGGGTCACTTTGTCCCGTGACACTGGCAGTGGAAGATTCTGGAGTACACTTGTGAATCATTGCCTCCCAATAAGGCATCTGATTGACTGGACACGTAGTCATCCAGAAAACATGCATCATTTCTGTTCAACCTTTGGAATAGACTCGGGATGGCAATATTTTCACAATGTCTGTTGTTTCACCCTTCAGATTCCAATTGAAATTTATGGCGCCATGTATTTAATTGACTAACACATTTATAAATGCAGAGTTTGGAATCTGCAATATCTGATACTGGCAAGATAGTCCTTCCTAAGCATTTGCTTCTAGTTGCTGGTAGTCTATCAGTTAGTGGAGAATTTGTGGGATTGAATTCTAAAGGCATGATACGGCAAAGACAACATGCATCTGTGTCATCACCCTTTGTGCAAGCATGCTTCTCTGTCAGTTTTCTCACTTATGATTAGTCAAATGCTTTCATGATGAATAGCATGCACAGCCATATCCATGCTCACACTTTGATATCTTTATTGCAGAGTCCTGGCAGTTGCTTTATAAAAGCGGCTAAAGCTGGAGTAATGGATGATCTCCAGGGGAGTCTCGATGCATTGGCTTGGGGAAACTCTCCTTCCATAGGGACAGGTGGCCAGTTTGATATAATGTATTCTGATAAGGTAAAGTTAATTGCTTCCTCGTGTATGATATATCAAGCTTAACATCAGATTTTAGTTTATTAGAAATACGACTGTATTTGGGGAAAAAGTCAAGAATGTGTGAAGAATCCAAAATGTACATTTCATCATCTAAAAAAATCCATTATTGATTTATACTGTTAATTAGCGTTTTCTATTAGACTTGCATCGTTTTGGGTCCTTGCTTTACAAAGGGATTGACAAACTCTTCGAGCTGGTGTTTTTTCTTTCTTTGTTTTTTCCCCCTTCCCAGGTTTGGGAGAACTCCTTGTCCTCAGTTAATCTGTTGTTTTCTCTTCTCATCAAAGAATTCTTTTTCAATTAAAGATAGTTTATCTTTTCCCTTTAATATTTTGTTTAACTGTATTGATATTTGTTATATTGGAATTGATCAGGGATATGTACTTGATAAGCCTGTCAATGTGTATCAGTTGCTGGAAGACCGTGTGGATGAGCCGAATCAGAAGATTGGTACTTGTGAAGCACAAATGTATTTATCTGACAAATGTGGTGCTAGGTTCAAGAAAGATTGCTATGACTTTGAAGATCTCTTTACAGAGGAGCTCAGAGATAAATTCATTAGAGGGACAATAAAAAGATTCTTTACAGTGGATTGTATTCTGAAGCTGGCTAACAAATCAAAGCGAATGTTAAAAGAGTGAGTTAATTCACATGTAGCTTTTTGTTGCTATAGAATGGTCTGATTTAACTCGCGAATTTATTGTTGGTTTAAATGCCTCTAAATTGGTGGTAGAAATGAACAATTCACTTATTTCTTTGATTGGCGATGGTTGTTAATAAATACTCTATACTGTTATTTTGGGTTAGGATTACTGATGGGTTGGGTTATATGACCTTCTTCTGAACTATTGATAAATTGGGTGCAAGTGGCAAGAACAACTTATTGACAGCGTGCTTTTTTCTTAACTTGGCTATTTTTATCAACTTGTTAAATATCTTATAGAAATACTTATGTTAAAATTGCTATTATACATCGAATAAATCATGTGTGATTAGTTTATTTCTGTTGGGGGTGAGCTGTAAGTGAATGATGCCAACTCTCTGGCAAAATTGTAGTACCCAAATAGCTTTCATTGTGACTAGCGCTAAATGTGGGCAGGATTGTTAATGCTTGATGACCTTGCCTAATGTGGATATTAAATATCACTTTGTTTATAACTCCAATATGAATTTTGCTTGTTTTGTAAAATGCTACCAAGCTCAAGTTATATAATTCCATTGGATGCGGTTCGTGTTGATTAGACTAGGTTCTCCCACCATATTGACGGCCTTGATTTTCGGGTAAAACTGTTTACTTTGACTATTGTCTGTGTAGATATCCTTTGGATCATCAACTAAATGATGAGGAAAAGAAAGACATGTCGCGTGTTTTTTATTGTCATCCTAAATGCAGTGAAAAGGTTGGCAATGGAGTAATAACGGCCATTAAGGTACGCGTGCTTGTGTGAAGAGGGTGTATGTACTAAAAGTTAAAATTACAGCATTTATTCATGGCAGTGGTTCAGAATAATTTATGAATTTCACTAGTCAGGTTCTACTGGCTGTATAAAATCAGTGGAACTCACATTATGATCTTAGTAGAAATATAGTTTTCTGGAAGTTATATGTTTTGGAGCAATTTTTAATTTTATGCTGGGAATTCTTTCTATGAGGTCTCTTCTTATGCCCCCGTTGCTTTCAAAGGTGGAAAAGTATCACCTTTTCATCCTCTCTATACTGTGTTTATTTTCTTTTTGTAATCATTCCTCAATAGTGTGTGTGTAAGAAAGTGATGACCCCCTTGCCCCTTCTCTTTTTTATTCACAGGTTGGACAACATCCTATACATAAGAATTCTCGCTGTTTCTTTATAGTTCGGCAAGATGGGACTGTTGAAGATTTTTCTTACCATAAATGCATTCATCATGCTCTGGAGATCAAAGCACCAGCAAGAGCAAGGCAATATGGGGAGAGGTGGTTGAGAAACAAGTAAACCATCTCGCTATGCAGCCAACCGACAAATAAAGCACAAGGGCTGAAGTCATTGCTACATTATACTGCTGAAAGGTGACTAATCTGGAGCCCACTTTTTTCGTAAGTTTTTTGTAAGCCGTTTTTGTATGCATGTCCAGGCTTAATAAATGACAAATGAAACATGAAGGATGTTTCCTACTCTGAAAGATGAAAGATGACTAATCTGGAGCCTACTTTTGTTGTAAGCTTTCTCAAATCTTCTTGGGATGCTGTACATTTTCATTCTGAGCAGAACGCCATCAAAAGGGTGCATATACAAGTTGAAGGCGCCAGAAAATATATATATTTGTTGTAATGCAACAACCTATAACTTATTTAAGTCAAAGCATATTGGTAGTGGTTCCTTTCCCTCAGCTTCTTTTTGCTTCTTCCGCTAATGCTTTATTTGCCTTGGAGGAGTTAGGCAGAGAAGATCTAGCGGAAGCAGCAACGAGAAGCTCGTAAAGGTAAACTCTGAACTTGATGTATCTGTGAATTATATAATGCGGCAATGGGAAAAATATATGTTTCGACTCTGTTTCCATATTGATGGTTTTCATGTCATTTATCATGTATGGGCATCTGGTTTCTGTTCTGCCAATTTAACTAAAGTTGAAGCTGGAAGATGGCTGGAAAGTTGACGATAATGTTTCAAATTGAATACACTCACGTGTGTTTCTTAACCCTAGTTTATTTCTCATCCTTCACTAGTTTTCTATAAAGAATTCTTGTTTTACATTCATGTTTTAGAGTGTATTTGGATACCTCTTAAAATCATCCAAACACCTTATAAAATTAAATAATTGATTATCTATACTAAAAGCATGGTTTTGAAATCAAAACTATAATTTTCTATGAAATCAACTTTTTTAATTTTTTTTAGAAACTATTCTCTATTAAAATCATTTTTATTAACTTTTTTTAAAAATTATTCTCAAAAATTAATCTAAAGACTATGCCATTACATTTTCTTTGTATCTGGGAACTCTGAGAGAAATTCTTGTCTGGTTTCGTATGATAAATTCAGCATGCATCAATCAGAACAAGCCACTTATCAATTCTCTAGAACGTCCTTTGTTTCCACAGAGCTATTATTCATTTCCGAGGCTGACAAAAAAAGTGCACATAGTAATCCTATCAATGTAGTGCCATGTGGCCTGGCTTATCACTCCGATGAAAGCTACCCCTGTCGCTGCCTCACCTCCGCTCTCTTTTTCTTTCTGCCTAATCTGAAATCTTTATGAAGTAACAGGCAGCGAATCTTTTAGTCCAATACTATAGTAACCCCATTTTGAAAAAGGAAACCGTATTTTATTGTTTGTTTTCTAGATTCCCGAACCACAGAAATGAGAAATCATTGCGTTATATTAAGTATGGATTTATATGCCAACTCAATAAATTAACCCAGAAATCAAACAAATCCATATAATTAAATAACAGTCTTCACTAGTCGCCTAGTATAATATGTAAAGGCAACTAACTACTATTGAACTCTGCCAAATGAACAAGATCTGGGATTCTCTTGTTATATTATTTAAGTTAACATGTTTGGAATTATCAGTGATACGATAAATTTTCTATTGGAAGTGCATGTGAAATAATTAAGCAGATGTCTACGCTAAAAGACACTGGCAAATAAATATGTTGTCTTATTTTCCTACGTTTCATCTCATCTTATTTAAACCGCATATACTTCAGTGGCCATTAGCTGCTTGCGTCCCTAGCAAACATAGTCTTGGACGAAGCAAACATGTTCTGAGGATTATTGTCTATACCTTTCTTAATGATAAATCTTGTTAATTACGGGTCGGATATTCTGAGTTTGTAGGAGATAAAACGTGGTGGAAACTGTGATGATGAGCAGTGAGCACTACGTGCTTCTTTCTTAGCTATAATGAATCTCTAATTGATTTTTTGTAGTAAATACAATGATTAGCGCGATGAATCAAACTGAATAAAACAAGAACATAAAAAAGATTATGAGGACCTTCCACCCACTTATGTTCAGTGTAGTAATCATGAGGTTGGGGGGGGACCCCGCAACGTGTGGAACCTGGATGGTAACGTGTCTGGATAATCCCACACACGACATATTGTCAAAGAGTTCGAGCTTGGATTGGACTATATGGCACTATCATATACCTTTTCTTACATTTTAAGAAGTGAAGGTCATTTATGCTCTTAAACTATTTTTACAGAGAAGCCGGCGTACCTGTTAATTCAACGAAGCAATTCTACATCGCGATTTGTCTTAAACAGCAATTGCTCTAGAAGAAGAGAGGATGGAGAACCTTTTAGAGAGGGGAAGACTTCGCATTCTGGAAGTTACCGATCCATTGAAGACCACCGCCCTCAACCTCTTCATATCCTAATCCATCTTAATCTATCAAGTGATGCGATATTTCCTTGTTTGGTTGGAGGGTTTTGGAGAGGAGGGGAAGAAGAAGTGTGTTTGGTTGGAAAAAATAGAGGGGGGGAGGGGAGATTTTTTATCTTTTTGTAGTCCCCTCCCCTCCCTCACCTCCCCTCCCCTCCAAAAGTGGGGGTTTTTGGAGGGGAGAGGAAATTTTATCCCCTTTTTAACTAAAATACCCCTAAACTTTTTTTAATGTTCTAATTATACCCTCAAACTTTTTTTTTATTTTTTTCACATCTAATTTTTTTCTTTAATTATATAATAATTATAATAAATTATAATAAAACTTAATAAGTATAATAAATTATTTATATATTATATTAAAATATATAATAATTATAAAATTAATAAAAAATAATGTTAAAATTTTAACATATTTTTTATTTTTTTATTTTTATTATATATATAAATGAGATAAAAAAATTTAACATATATAAATTAAAAAATATTAATTTTGATATGAATATTATAAATAAAAAATAAATAAATTTAAATGAAGA
This sequence comes from Leucaena leucocephala, assembly GCA_037074615.1. Classification (NCBI taxonomy): domain Eukaryota; kingdom Viridiplantae; phylum Streptophyta; class Magnoliopsida; order Fabales; family Fabaceae; genus Leucaena; species Leucaena leucocephala. Next base: position 3,635,076 of record CM073563.1, on the reverse strand, counting down.
GATAAGGGTATTTTTGTCAATTTTTAATTAACCGCTCTCCTCTCCCCTCTCCTTCTGAATAAAATAAAAAATATCATTCATTAAACTTTTTATTTTTTCTTATCCTCTTTTAATTTAACCTAACCTACTATTCTCTATGGTGAACCAAACAAAGCTTAAATTTAAAAGAATGGTACATGCATTCTGATGATAAACGGTAGCTAACTCCGTTAGTTACTCTGTGTGGTCCCACAAAACGTGACGTGTTAGATGAGGTGTTATTATCATTGGCTAGGTGGCATGCCATGTGTAAATCACCCATTGCTCATCTTTCACCATGCCTCTTCCTTGGCATCATCTTCTCCCACCGTTCCTCCATTCTTCATTTGTTCCGAGGCCATCGGTGATGCTTTACTACGTCTATTTTTTTTTGTATATATAAATTAAAAAAATAAATATTAAAGATTTGAAATTACAAATAGACACTTTTCATTCTATTAGGTGTTAAGTTATTGGTAGAATAGTACGTAAAGACAAAAACAACCCCCTAATTCAATCACCTTGTTCAGAATATTCAGATTGAAAAAAGAAAACTACATATTTCAAAGATGAATTTAAGCTATCGACAGAACTGAGATTGGATCATGATAGCTTTCGACGCACTGATGTTCCAAGGCAAGAACAATAATAGATGAAGTGAACAGCGACATGCCCTGTTTGTGGACCAACACTACTTTTAGGATAGAAAGATTTCAAAAAGTATTAATCAATACGAAAAAAGCCAACAGATTCGGTAGTGCTGGGGCGATTGAATGTGATCTAACGGATCTATCCACCGCGACGACACAGATGTTAGTTTAGTGTCAGAGCGGGGTCGCTTTTGCATTTGGATGAGCCATCTGCGTAAGAGGAAAGAGGCTGTCATGTTCATTTGATGAATTAGTAGCTTATATACATCGCTAAATGTACAACGTACTCAATTTGGTTTTGGATTTGTTCGTGGGGTTCTCGTTTGCCCACTAGACTTGACTTTAAACTCTGAACGCAGAAAAGTATGCATTTTATGGATGATGTATTGAAGAGTGAAATAGGGCAGTACTTTGGCTTGGGACGTATTTTGGCGTGTTAGGATGATGTTCTCTCATTTTCTTAAAACATTGTGTCGAATCCTTACTAACAAAGGAGTAAGCGCCTCCAACAAATAGCCTCCACTCATACCTCACGTTTAGAAAACGGTTTTGTTGAGTGAGGAGGAGCTAATTCCTCTCTATTTCAATCTCAAACTAAATTAAATATTGTTTTTATATGTTTATATTTGGTACAATTAGATGATATTTAGTATTCGTCTGTTCCTATTGTACAATTTTATAAATTCAGTTAACTTAATTAATATTTTAAAATTATCCTATCATTTTTTTAATAGAAGATAACAATAATTTTTTAAGAGTATTTTAATGATTACATTCTTCTTGTTCTTTTTTTGGCTCATAATGGTTCTCCTTAGTATCAGTATTATAATGTGACTTAGTTCAGCGTACCTTTTGAGTTGGAATCATCTCCCCGTCAATTTTTTTCCCCCGTCTCTTCTTCTCATTTTATCCTTATAATTCGATACAATGGAATGGTTATAATTTAATGTTTTATAAAACTATTATTAAAGTAGAGAAACATTATTATTTTTCTTTTAAAAAGACTATCATCCGGTTCAAAAACGAAAAATATCTGAATTTCTAGAGGAATGTAAAAACTCACAAAGATTTAACTTATATATATATATATATATATATATATATATATATATATATATATTGTGGTAGAGGTAGTAAAATAAGGTAGTTTGCTAAAAAATAGGCTAATATATTTTGGGGGTGGGCTAAAAGGGGACAGATCGTGTGACTTGCCCCAAAATAGGCTGACAAAATCCCCTTTTAAGAGGCGAGCTAACCCACAGCTTGCTCTTTTTTTTATTTTTAATATTTTAAAAAAATTATTTTTAAACTATTAGAATACTAATAAAAATTTTTTAATATTATATTAATATAATTAAAAAATTGTTAATGTTATAATCTTGAAAATTTTTACTTTTTATAAAAAAATATCAAATTTTATAATTACAAAACTAAATAAACATTAACATAATATTAATTAATTATAATATATCAACACATATTAATAAATAAATAGTTATTTTTACTAGTATTTAATAATAAAAATATTTAAAATAATATTTAAATAAAATAAATAATAATATTAATAATTTAATTTTAAAATAAATAAAAATAAATTGGTGAGTTGGCCTGTTAAAAACAGGACAGTCTGTCAATATTAACGAGTTAAGAGGGGGGTAGATTGTGCAATATATCTTAAAATAGGCCGGTAAAATGTTAACTCGTTCTTAATCCGTATGCTAATTCGTTTGTGGTCCGTTTTTTCAACTCTGATTGTGGGTACCGACATGAGCATGAGAGATGCATCCCCCATGTGACAATCTGGAATAGTGCCGGACAGATGAGTTAGACCATACTAGAGAAAAAAAGATGACAAAGTTTTTTTATATATAATATATATATATATTAATATATCGAACCTCCTAAACTTAAATTAATTATATGTGTGTGTATATCTCACATTAAGGGTGTGTTTGGATTAGCTTTTGAAGAATAGATTTTGGGGAGAATAGATTCTGGAGAATAGATTTTGGGAAGAATAGATTATAGATAATAGATTTTGGGGAGAATAGATTTTGCAAATAGAGATATTTGGATGATTAATAGTAGAATCACTTTTTATATTAATAAATTATTAAAAAGGGTATGATTTGATTAAAGTATGAGAGAGGAGAGAGGGTAGAGAATAAATAGGAGAGAGAGATAGCGGAGAGAGAGGAGAGAGGAGAGAGAGGGGAGAGAGAGGAGAGAGGAGAGAGAGGGGAGAGAGGAGAGAGAGAGGAGAGGGGAGAGAGAGGAGAGGGGAGAGAGGAGAGGAGAGAGAGAGGGGAGAGAGGAGAGAGGGGAGAGAGAGGAGAGAGAGGGGAGAGAGAGAGAGGGGAGAGAGAGAGGAGAGAGGAGAGAGAGAGGAGAGAGAGGAGAGGGGAGAGAGAGAGAGGGGAGAGGAGAAAAGTAGGGGTAAAATAGTAATTAGATAATCTATAAGCTCTTTTTCAGTTCCAAAATCTATTGAAAAATAGCTTCTTCAAAACCATGGTTTCAAACTGAGGTTTTGCCTAAAATCAATTTTGGACGAAAATGGCTGTTTGACAAAAAATTTTACAAACCGAGGTTTTGGCCCAAAATCAATTCTGGACAAAAATTGATGTTTGTGTGAAATTTTTCCAAACCGAAATTTTAGCCAAAATTAATTCCCAGAAATGGTTGCTAAACAGGCACTAAGAAAGGCGGCCATATCGCTAAGTATAAAACGACCCAGAATTGTTGAACTAATCTGACCTCAGTTTTGATACCTCTTCCGTTATCCACAATTTGTAAAATCCTATAAAAAAAAGTTAATTAATAAAAAAATTATTTATAATTTATAAAATTATGAATTTAAATCTTATTATTAATATAAAAATCTTATTAATAAATAATTTATAAATATATTTATAAATATTTTTTGAGTATATAAAAAATATCCTAATCTTAACGAGTACTTTAAATCCACTCAATTAAACCTTTGTGTAGCAAGAATGTTTCTTTTATAAATTCGTAATTTCAATTAGCTTCACATGTCATCATCCCTGAACCCCCAAAACATTATTTTCATTGACAAAATTTAATTCAACTTGGATTCTTTCTCAATAATATAGTCTCAATCATGACGATATTACTATTAACAAAATATTTCAATAGTTTATGTATCAAAATAAGAAAAATAATTTAAAATTTTTAAATTCAAACACGGAGTATCTGCAAATTTAATTCAATATCCAAAACTAGAAAATTTCTTATTTTCCCAAGTTTCCATTCATTTCTTCATTTCATAGATTCCAATTCAGGGACGAACGTTGATACGGCTTCGTATCGGCTCCGGTCGTTGGCCAGCTGGTTTCATCTCTTTTCCATCTATAACGTCCCCGCCTCCCTTCAAATCACGCTCTCTTCTCTCGCTTCTTCTTTTCTCTAATTTCAAATCCTTTCTGGTTTTCAGTGTTCAAAGGTTTCACTCTTTAGCTGTCGATATCCTTCTCCATTTCATTTGCTTCCAGAAATTGTTCTTTTGTCCGTGTTCATTGATGGTCATCTAAGTGCAGCGTTTCAGTCATGTAATGACAATTTTATTAATTTTGTCTTGCTCTTTGGCATCTTTCACGTTCAATATACTGATGCTCTGTTTTGTTCGGTAAGATTTCTGCAGAAACGATCTTATTTCACACGGCTTGTTTTCTCCTTCATCAAACAAGCGTTTTATTCGGCGCCCTGTAAAGCACTACGGTATGTGTGGTTGATTCAATTTTATGATTTGAAACGTCTTTCAATTATTGGAAGTACGTAAGTTTTGTTTCGGGGATGCTTTCTCTTTCCGAGATAATTGTGTGTGGGCCTAATTGAGTGGAGGTGATGAGCCTATATTCTTGTTCTACTTCATTTAATGTCGAAAGTTTGTCTTCGTGTCGATTTCAAGTCTTTTTGGTCGTTTTGAAATTTTAGCAAATATGTTTGTTTGGACTATGGCCGGTTTATGTAGAGCCATAAGTTGGCCTAAGCTGGACAGAGTCGAATTTACAGCTGAACTTCATTTCCCATGTACTAAGTGTCATGGTTGATTTTAGTGGTTTCCTGTGTGCATGTTCATGTGTTATAAATTCTTAACCATCTTTGAGAGGGCATCAGAACTTTGCTAGTGTGCGCATGAATATTTCAATTTTATGCACTTAATCAAGGTTCACTCTTTTCCATTCGCCATAATAATTTTGTTCTGTAGATAACTGCTTAGTTTGGGAGAAAAGAAGCAGGTTATATCTTAATTAGGCAAAGAGTTATTTCGTGATAACTATCAAAGTAAGTGTGCTGATTTGAATGTTGAATTCACGCCATTATGTGTCCGAGATCAGGCCAAGTTTGTTCATTATGAACCGAATCTTGTGGTGCACTGATGTGTGATATATAAATAAGTCGTTTAAGTAGTTAAGTAAATTAGGATTAGATATAACATATACTATGATATAATAGAATTAGATATTATAATGTATATGAGAATTAGATATTATAATATATTAGTATTAGATATTTAATTAGGATTAAGATTATTTGTCACTTATAAATAAGGGTCACTATCTGTCTTATTCTTTTATGTTTTAATTATATTTTGAACTCTTGAGTATTCTGTATAATTAAGTTTTTCTTCTATACTCGTTCTTTTCTTCTATATTTCCTCTTCTTTCTACAATTATCTATCATGCACATATTTAATAAAACCATAAATATATGCTTCAATGTTTCCTCTGCTTACCTTTTTTTTTTTTTCATGTTGTTTTTATCAACTTCCATAAAATGACCTTTTTTTTTTGTTCAATTTTATCAGGGAGAGATGGTTGCCTTTGGGAAAAAGTTGAAAGAAAGACAAATTGAAGAATGGCAAGGGTATGTTTGTATGAGACCAGTTATAAACTTTAAGTCAAATATTTGTCTAACTCACAGATTAAGCTGTCAGCTCATATGTATGCATATTGATATTTTTGGGCTTTGTTTTAGATATTACATAAACTACAAATTAATGAAGAAAAAAGTTAGACAATATGCTCAACAAATTGAACTTGGAACACAAGATCGGCGGCATGTACTCAAGGATTTCTCAAGAATGCTGGATAGTCAGGTGTGCTATCTTCATCGTTCAGTGCATAAAAATGAATCATTTACTGTATCAAATGTAGACCTTTCCATTGTCTTCAATTTTTTAAAGTAGATGATGGTTATATGAGAAAATGACAACCTGAGAAAACTGGATCATAACCGTTGTCAAATGAAGGGTTTTATCAAATAATGTGTGGCATTCTTTATTTGTGTCTTACATTTGTTTCACTTACTTTCTTGTTATTAAGTTCAGATCGAGAAGATTGTCCTTTTCCTGTTGGAACAACAAGGGCTTTTGGCAAGCAGGATAGCTGAGCTTGGGGAGCAGCATGAGGCTCTTCAGCAGCAGCCTGACATATCCAAAATATCTGAACTACGAGAAGCTTATAGATCTGTGGGACAAGATCTCTTAAAGCTTCTATATTTTATTGAGATCAATGCTGTTGGTTTGCGGAAGATTCTAAAGAAGTTTGATAAACGTTTTGGCTACAAATTCACTGATTATTATGTTAAAACTCGAGCAAACCATCCTTGTTCCCAACTGCAACAAGTGTTTAAGCATGTGGTAATATGTCTACTTTAAACAAGTAGAGCGTGAGCAGAATACAATGTATATGGTGTTCTGTATGAATGAATATTGACTGAGACACATGGAATTGCAGGGATTAGGAGCTGTTGTTGGAGCCTTATCTCGCAATCTTCTTGAACTCCAGGACCGTCAAGGGAGTTACTTATCAATTTATGATCAGCCTACTCTTCCCCTTCAGGTTTCTTTTTGTATTTGCTCTGCTTTATTTAATGATTTTGATTTGGCATTTATTTCATAATATTTTTAGGTACCCCTTATTAGCTTATTAATTAGCAGCAATAAGGTCAGTATTGTGCATTATACTTAATTGAATTCATGTACAGGATCCTGTCATTCATTCAATAAAAGCAGCTGTAGACAGGTTGACTCACTCAACAAACTTCCTCAACTTTATGGCACAACATGCATTCATTATGCAAGAAGAACTACCAACTCCTGCTGAGGAACAAGTCGATGATCAAAGATACAATTTTATGTCACTGCTTCTGAACTTAGCTAACACATTTTTGTATATGGTCAACACATACATTATTGTCCCTACAGCAGATGATTACTCAATGAGCCTTGGAGCTGCAGCAACTGTTTGTGGTATTGTGATTGGGGCAATGGCTGTTGCGCAAGTGTTTTCGTCAGTGTATTTCAGTGCATGGTCTAATAAATCGTACTTCAGACCTCTTGCATTCAGCAGCATAGTTCTTTTTCTGGGAAACACCATGTATGCATTGGCTTATGATCTCAAATCAATATGGGTTCTCTTACTAGGTCGTCTTTTTTGTGGGTAAGTAGTCTTCTTTTTCCATTCATGCTGTCACTACTTTATTAGTTTAACTTTTGACAGTGTGCCTTTATTCATTTCACTTTAGAAAATAATTAAGACAACTTTTCTCCCGTCTTATCACAGTTTTTTATGATCCATTTGGTTGTTAAATAGGTAACTTTATATAGGATCATTGTCATGGAGCGTGGAATTTTCTTATTTAGTTGAGATGTATTCCATGAATAAGCAAATCATCATCACTTGCTCTAGGATTTAGGAAATTTGAGGACAAATTTTTGGGGTTTAGTTTTGTAGCTAGGAATGTTATGAGATGTTTTCCACATGTAGATGTTATGGTTAACCATATGCTAATTCATTGCAGATTGGGTTCTGCGAGAGCTGTTAACCGGCGTTACATCAGTGATTGTGTCCCTCTTAAAATCCGCATGCAAGCATCAGCTGGTTTTGTAAGTGCCAGTGCTCTTGGAATGGCTTGTGGACCTGCATTAGCAGGCTTACTGCAGACAAATTTTAAAATTTACAAGCTCACCTTCAACCAAGACACCTTGCCTGGGTGGGTTATGGCTGTTGCTTGGCTGGTATATTTAGTTTGGTTGTGGATCACTTTTAAGGAACCTGCTCATGACGTTGAAGAGAATCATGTACCTCATCAATCGAATGCCGGTAGAGTACTTATATGCCATGACCTTTTGCTATAAATCATGCAATGATATTCTGCCCTCGGGTCAATAATGCAATTTCATTGAAATTATCAGACCTCTAATGTCACTATTCTATTCAAATATTTCTGTTTAAATGGTTCACAAATAAAAAATGAGCCCCTCGTAATACATGCTTCTTGCCATTTATGAATGCAGACTGGTGCATGCAGTAGATTTTTGTGACCAAAGTACTCATTAATAATTTTAACAAATTTATTTTGTCAGTATACATCCTGTTTAGCTTAATGGAGCACAGTAAAGTTTTAAATTATATCTCTTATACCGTGGTTAGTATTTATTTTTGTATTTAATGTTGTCCCACTTCATTCTCATTACCTTCGATGAAACATCGATGAGTATTCTGGTGACCTTCAATATAGTGGATGTCACAGCTACTAGATTAATTGAATATGGATTTGCAGGGGCTTAGCCTTAGAATTTAAAGGCCTCAAGCAATATTTTATTATTTATGCTCTGAATCATATCTGGAATTCTATTTCTAGTGAATCAGTATAACTTCTGCCAAGATATAGTACTATAGAAATCGAGGAGAAATTTATCTTGGTGATGCAGATAATTAAGTGACTTTTACTTCATATTGTTCCATATTACATGGATTTTGTATTCACACAATGACATTGTTCATTATGTTGGGCCCCTTTTCTTATTCTCTTTGTTTTGCTTAGCAGAAAATGATGCTCTTGAAGAAGGTATTAAACAACCTTTGCTGATCACTTCAGAACGTAAGGAAGATGAAGATGCTGACCAGGATCAGGACTGTGATGATAGTGAAGAAGCTCCAGAGGAATCCCGTAAGCCTGCCAATTCAATTCGATCAGCATACAGACTCCTTACACCCTCTGTAAAGGTTTGTGGTAACCTCTAAATGTTTCATTATCAATCAATATTATGTTGGATCCGTATCTACTGATGAAAATCCAGTAAGAATATGTTTCATGTCATTGTTGATTTTTTTTTTGTAAAAAAATGATGCATCGACGTGAAAAGTAAACAAGTAGAGTTTAAAGTGTTCTGCGTGACAAAAAAACTACTTTTGGAAGGCTATAAATAAATGACTTCTGATATGACAAAAATCTACATCCTTCTTGTGCATTTATTAATTACAAAGCAGCATAAAACATAGCGAAGATCTAGTCAAAGGGAAAATTAGTTCACACCATTAAAAAAATAAAAATGGAGATATGATTATTAAGGTTTTATTAACTATGCATACATTGTTACAATATATTAAGTGCGGTTACATTCCATGTTATCCATGTTTACAGCACGTGCGCATGGCTAGTAGTAGTTATCATTTGCATTTTCTTTTTTAGTTTTCATAATTAAGTGCAGGAAACTTGGTAGAGGATGTCTTGATTGTTTGAACTTGTATTTGAGATTCTCCTTGGTCCATTGAAGTTGGTAGTAGTTTCAGATTCTGGCATTATTATATTTGGTAGAATTTCTCTCTGTTTCTATTCTTAAACCCAGATTTTATCATTGTCTTATTCAGCTTATTAATTATTTTCATGTAATTTAATATTCCTATTGGAGTGAAATCTTTAAGATACTGTTTCTCTAATTTGATATTGCAATTTATTAAGATCTTCCACATTTGTGCTGAAGATTGTTAAATGAAACAAAGGAATGTGTTTACCCTATGGTGACCAAAATTTCTGTAACATCTTCAGGTTCAGTTATTAATATATTTCATGCTCAAATATGCCATGGAGGTTTTATTATCAGAATCTAGTGTCATCACAACATACTACTTCAATTGGTCAACAAGTTCGGTAGCAATTTTTCTTGCTTGCCTTGGCTTAACAGTTCTTCCTGTTAATATTATTGTGGGAAGCTATATAAGCAACATGTTTGAGGACAGGTAATTTCCAATAAAAATCCATTTTTTGTTTAATTTTATCCCATTAGAAGATCTGTTCGATGGATCTTGCTCTGATAACGCATTCTGTTACATTGTGCATGTTAAGAGAACATTTGTCCTCGATTTCTTTGCAGGCAAATTTTGCTGGTCTCAGAAATTATGGTTTGCCTCGGCATACTTCTGAGCTTCCATATATTCTTTCCTTACACCCAGCCACAATACATCTGTTCAGGTCTCCTTATGTTTGTTGCCGCGGAAGTCCTTGAAGGTAAGATTTTATTACCGGTTTTATCATTCATGGCAATAATAAATATAGTAATATGATGAAGGTGCGGGAGGGAGGTTGTTTTACTCCTGTGGATATGAAAGATAAGCTAGAATGCTGTTAACTCAATTACTTATGAGATGTTTGTCTGAGTTTATATTCGTTTCGGAACATTAGGAACTATGTATCAACAAAGTAGGTTGAAAAATAAGTTATATTATTTATAACTTGTAAGCAATAATACATCTCGTTATTAATCAATATAAAATATAGGGAGAATCAACAATGAGATCCCATTTAAGGAATGCGAATATCCCAAAAGAAGTGAGTAGTATATAATAACAAGTTATAGCATAAGAAATCACAACAGGCCTACGGCTATTAACTTGTTCTAGGATTTTTTAACGATTACATTCTTCCTTGAATTTTCATAATGATTTTCCCTAAAATATATTCACAAGTTGTATTCCTTGCCTCTCTACTCTAGTTTTATTATATATTGATATCGATTCACAGTAGTGACCGATCACTTGTAAATGCCAATTTCTCAAGGGAGTCATGCTGTTTACTGAATCCTTGTGTGCACATGTAGGTGTGAACCTGTCACTCCTTTCGCGGGTCATGTCGTCGAGACTTTCTCGTGGGACTTATAATGGCGGGCTACTGTCAACAGAGGCAGGGACGCTGGCAAGAGTGGTGGCTGATGCAACTATTACTCTGGCTGGCTATCTAGGAGTGAGTAGGCTACTTAATGTCACCCTCCTTCCTTCTCTCTTCATCTGCATTATCTCCATCATCGCCACCTGCTATACCTACAACTCTTTGTATTAAATTCTGTCTCTCCTGTATGCAAATTCAACTCAACCTCCCTTTTCTCTCTTATTGGCCTTCAATGTAATATCCGGCCAGGTTCTAAGAATTCTTCATTCAGAATTCAGAATTTTGTTCCCATTCAAGTTGCAAAAGTAGCTGGTGATACAGTTAGTTATTACTGGTTCTACTTCTCAATTGTCAGAATCAACTGCGTGCCTAATTTATCTTTAAAGCCGAAAGGCCTTCGTTGCTGGAGCCCAGATTTCTTGACGGTTGACTTAAATGAAAATTCAAAGGCCTAAAATTCACATAAACACATAAGCAAACGTGCGCTTAGGGAGAGAGGATGTGATCAATATTTAGAATTAGATTCTCGCCCTATTCAAATCATTCATTTGTATATAAATCTATAATCCAAATAAAATGAAAAAAAAATGGATAGTGCATTGTCTAATCTAATTTAGAAAGAAAATAACATACTTTAATTTCTCATTATTTTCGTTTTCTCTAATCTCACTTCAGAATTTATTAAAATCATAAATAAATGAAGATTAAAAGAAGAAAAAAGTCATCAATAAATTATCCAAAAAAAAAATCATTTTATGTTCCAACCCAATTCAAACTGAACTAACTCGCTTCTTTATGAATTGATCAAATCTCAACTTCTTTTCGGCCAACAAATCCCAAATTCATGACCAAATCAAGCCTTGGAACATTGTTGGGAGTAAAATGACATCAAAGCCAATTACTTAATAACAAGAAATCTTATTTTCTTAGTTAATTGATGTCATATCCACTTCGCAAATCCACGATGGAAGGCGAAGTTATGCTTAACTTGGAGTTAAATAATTTACATCAAACCCAAACGTCTTTCATTATTTTCTGTGTGTCGACAAACTCTAACCCGCAAAGTAAGGCGAATAGAGTGGGATTGTAACTTAGGGTCTCATAAACCTATAAAATATAAATTCAGATCCGTTCCTTTCTCTGTGGGAGTCACATAATCTGCACTTTCTTGAATCTTTTGAGCTCCTTGTTCACCGTGGATGGACCTAAGAATCACACAGTGAAAAAATGCTAATGTCGGCGACAAAGAACGAGTGCTCTTTATATCACTCAAACTTATAGGCGATATCTGCAGTATATATAATCAAGAAAAATGGTTCGTTTTATTCATCGATCAGTATAACGTAGCCAAAACCAACCCACAAATCGCAAGTCCTGAGTTGCACTAATGGCTGTTTGCTGCTGGAGACTCATTGTTCTCGCTGCTATTGCCCCCATTCTCTTTTCTCCTCATCATTGCGCATCCCAGAGAGGTAATTAATTTTAGCAGAGTTGAAAAGTTAATAAAGAAGAAGAAATATATTAAGGAAGAGGTTGTTGCTTGTGTTTGAAGGTACAGGTCCGAAGTATCGATTCATGCGAAGTGCAACGAGAGCTCCGAAGGTGTCGTATTACGACTATATAATAATAGGTGGCGGTACAGCTGGGTGCCCCTTGGCGGCAACGCTGTCCCAAAATTACACGGTGCTCCTCCTTGAACGCGGTGGTTCCCCTTATGGCAACCCTAACATCACCAACTTGGCTTCCTTCGGTGTCCCTCTCTCCGAGAGCTCCCCGGCATCTCCCGCCCAGCGCTTCATCTCCCAAGACGGAGTCATCAACTCCAGGGCCCGAGTTCTCGGCGGCGGAACCTGCCTGAACGCCGGCTTCTATACTCGTGCTAGCCCTCTCTATGTTAGGTACATACCAATGCATGTATCATCTTATCTATCTACCACACACCATGCACAATTTGAACCTGGAGATCAATTCTTTATCGTAATTGGATATTGGTAGGGATGCTGGTTGGGACGGAAGGGCGGTGAACGAGTCGTATGAATGGGTGGAGCGGTTGTTGGCGTTTGAGCCGCCGATGCGTCAGTGGCAATCCGCGTTTCGGGATGGATTGATGGAGATCGGAGTGCTTCCTTTCAATGGCTTCACTTATGATCACATGGAAGGCACCAAGGTTGGTGGTACCATTTTTGACGCACAAGGTCACAGGCACACTGCTGCTGATCTTCTTCAATACGCTGATCCCACCAGAATCACTGTTCTTTTGCATGCCACCGTCCACCGCATCTCCTTCAGAGTTCAAGGTCCGTTTATAATCAAAAGGAACAAAGAGTCGTAGCGTCTCAATAAAATTCAACGTTCAGCGTCTGGTATTGCTTACTAGTCTGTGTTTCAAATTTCAACAGGAGGATCAAGACCAAGGGCCCGAGGTGTGTTGTTTAGAGATGGATCAGGGGGTTTACACTTGGCCTACCTAAGAGACGGGCTGAGGAATGAGATCATTGTGTCGGCCGGGGCCCTTGGAAGCCCACAGCTTTTGATGTTGAGTGGTATTGGCCCAGAAGCCCACCTCAGGGCCCATAATATCAGTGTAGTATTGAACCAACCCTTGGTGGGCCAAGGCATGTCAGATAACCCCATGAACGCCATATTTGTGCCGTCACCTATCCCTGTGGAGGTCTCACTTATCCAGGTGGTCGGTATCACCCACTCCGGCAGCTATATCGAAGCAGCCAGCGGCCAAAGCTTTGGCCATGGAGATCCCATAAACTATGGCATGTTTTCACCCAAAGTAAGCATCATAGATAGTTTCAACTTTCAAGTGCCTCTTTTGTCTTGTTCTTGGGTTGAGGCGCAAAGCTAATATACATTTGCTACCATAAGGTTTTTTTAGTGTAAAAATGCACTTCAAGACTTTAAATGTTACAACCCATTCATTTTTGTGTGGGATCCACATTGTTGTCCGTTGTAACAAAGTAACTGACATTATAAAGAACTATTTAAGAGATTTTATAAAAAAAAACAATTAATTTCCAAAAATTCTAATGATAAATAGTCAGTATAAATATGTATTCATTCTCTATGGATATGGATTGATTTTCTATTATAGGCTACTCTAGGACCTCTAAATCAGTCTCTTTTAGAAACTAAAAAGTTGATTGGTAACTTTTAACCTTAACTCTAAGAATGAGTTTTGACCGCGGCTGCTTAGAAGTACTAACCATTCTTGTTAAGGGCTGTTTAAATTAGTTTTTAAAATATAGATTTTAAAAAAATATATATTTTTAGAAGAATAAATTGTAAAAATAGGGATATTTTAATTATTATTAGTATAATCACTTTTCATATTAGTAAATTACTAAAAAGAGTATGATCTAATTAAAAATATGAGAGATAAGAGAGTGTAGAGAAAATAGAAGAGATATGGTGGAGAATAGAGATGAGAGAGGAGATAGGAGATACGGTAGAGAATAGAGATGAGAGATGAGAGAGGAAAGAATGTATAAGAAAAAATAAGGGTAAAATAGTAATTAGATAATCTATAAACTATTTTACTGTTATAAAAACTAGTTTTAGTAGTCTATTTAAAATTATAATTTTAAACTATAATTTTATCTAATATTATTTTTAAATAAATATAATTGTTTATTTAAAAAAAATAAACTAAAATTTTACTTAAAAAAAAATAAATTATAGTACCAAACATACACTAACAGACGTTCGGTTTGGGGAAATGTACAGATTGGTCAATTCTCGAAAGTGCCCCCGAAGGAAAGGACCCCAGAGGCCCTAGCTAGGGCAATACAGATGATGGAGAATCTTGAGGAGGCACAGTTAAGAGGGGGGTTCATTCTGGAGAAAATAATGGGCCCAATTTCAACCGGGTATTTGGAGCTCGGAACCCGCAACGTAAACGACAATCCGTTAGTGACGTTCAACTACTTCCAGGACCCACGAGACTTGGAGAGATGTGTGGAAGGCATGAGAATGATCGAGAGAGTGATAGAATCGAAGGCCTTCTCGCTGTTCACGTACCAGAACATACCAGAAGAGTTTCTGGCGAACATGAGTTCAAGATTGCCGGTGAATTTATTGACGAAGCAGGGGAAGTCGGCGACGCCATTGGAGGAGTTTTGCAGGAACACAGTGATGACGATATGGCATTATCATGGAGGCTGCCAAGTAGGGAGGGTGGTAGATAGTGATTATAAGGTTATTGGAGTTGACTCTTTGCGTGTTATTGATGGGTCGACCTTTAATTATTGTCCGGGGACTAATCCTCAAGCCACTGTTATGATGCTCGGAAGGTACTGGTTCAATATATATATATATATATATATATATATATACTTCTTATATGTTACTTAAGATTTTCAACTCCTTCGTGGATCAATTAGCTGATGATCTTTGGATTGGTGTTTGCTTTCTGGTATTGCAGGTATGTGGGAGTCAAAATGTTGACGCAGAGACTTGCTTCTGAGTGATTTATCTGGTGATATTAATCCTACTCTGTTATTAATTTCAGGACGACATTATAAGACATCGCTGCCAAATAAATGTAAAAAAGGCCATTACCGTAAGATTTATTGATTACATATAAACCTGCGTTCGATTCAGACAATACTTTTTGTCACACTCACCGAAAATTATATACATTATTTATCTCATCTTTAATATATATATATATATATATATAGTGTGAGAGAGAGATATTTAATTAATTTATTAAATTTAAAAAAATAATTAAATTAATTAATATAATTTTTTTAAAAATATTTTAACCACGAAGAGGATAACGATATTAGCACATAGTTGGAGCGCGTGCCTGAAGAAATCCAAAGGCATGGTTAAACACATTTGGAATCCAACCAAGTTAACTGCTAGATCAACTGCTGCTGGAAACCTTTGCCTTTAGGAACACAACTTAGCTGGAAGATTTTATTTAAGAAAATTATGAGAGTACCAGCTTTTTTGGAAGAATATAAGTTGTCAAATATCTTCTGACTGAGCAGAAAGTTTAATTTGGAGAGGTTATATTCGAAGGTATAAACTCCACAATGAGCTTTTCAATGGACCAATATATGGTAATGAATTATTGACAATCCAGTGAGGCAATAAATAAAATTAAAGTTCCCCCCCCCCCAATGGAATCAACTTCCAAACAGTTCTAGAAATATGACAATTGAAAACAACAAAACAGGATAAATTACGAAATTTTTTAAAATATTTAAATTACATTATCTTTTCTTTTTATTTCAAGAAGTCATTTAATAAAGCATATATAAAAGAAAATGCATGAAATAAATTAAAAACATGGGGAAAATAAAATGAAGAATAATATATACTACTTTTAACAGAAGCCTTTTCAAAGGGCCACCATTACTTCTATTGTTGTTCTTCATTGCTGAATAATCCATCCATCTCTCAAAAATATCTGAGCAGGATATATAGAGCGAGATAAAGAGAGAGAGAGGCGAGCATCTCCATGAGATATACGGGTCTGATAATTTCAAAGAAAAAAGTTAAATTAGGCGGTTTCATATACGTGTGCATATGGAATAGGCATAAAGCATATGCACTCTCTGGGACGAGAGGATATCGCTAGGAGGGCATATGCTACTTCCTCAAGTCACTTATAAATATGCATCTCAGTGCTTTCTCTTCTCTCAAACAGACATATAATAAGCGACTCAGTTGTAGGGCTTCTCTTCTTTGGCAGGTCATCGTCAAAGTGAACTCACTTCAACGTACCCGCCAAAGGAGAGTTGCCCTGTAACTGATTCTGCTTAATCCATTCGTTCATTAGTAGTTCTCCATCAATGGCTGATGGTTTTCTGATAGCGTCATCATCACAGGTATGTATGGAAAAATATTGAATTCGATCACATCCCGAATATTCAGAGTGCCATAGTTTAATTTATAGAAAATTCTAGTTCATCGTATATGATGGATTATACTTATCTATTAATTCCCCTTCGCCTCCTAGTTCAGTCAAAACTTAACAAATTGGCCAACAGATTAGCATCACAATTGCGTGTAGTTATGTACGTACGTGCTCGTCACAGTTAAGAGTTAATATTGGGTTTGTTTGCAGTGACATTAATGATGGAGCAGGTTTAGCCATATTTTCCTTCACTTACGTATTTAATAAAATTAATAAAATTAATTAATATATTATTATTTTTTAAAATACTTTAATTATCTTCTTTAATTTGTTCCCCTTCTTAATTCATATTATTGGGGATGACAATATGAGCAATTTAAAAAAATAAATAAATATAAAATATATACTTATATTTAGTATTAAAATTAATTTTTTAGTATTATATTAAGGATTGGAGGAGTATATATGTGAATAAATGGGTTGAATTACAGTAACTTGGTCCCAAAGCATCAATTTAATTATAGTTCAGTCTTGGACCAAAATTCTTGTAAAATCAATTGAAAATCAAACTTTAGAAGGTTACAAATTCATATGTCTCCATTGTAAATTGAGAATGAATGTTTCAAATACAAACGATGATGATAAAAGCCTTACTTATTCTTCAAAATAAAGTTATATGAGTGAGATATTTATAAGTTTTAATTAATATTATATTTTCTCTTTCATATTGATAAAAGTAGGTATTTTTGTCCCGTTTTAAAGAACGAGAGGGAATAATAAAGATTTTATAAAATTATTGACATTCCATTTCATCAAATTAACAGTATTTAAATTAAATGGGTATAATAATTATTGCAATTTCGCATTAACATGATCTGGATTTACGTGAGTGAAGTATTAGTCCCATTTCTCAAGAAGAAAAGCTTACAGAAATAGATTGCTTAAGGGATATAAGTCAGGAATCAATAAACTTTTATTATTAAATGTAGACAATAATAATCAGTGTTGAGATGGCCGAGTTGGTCTAAGGCGCCAGATTAAGGTTCTGGTCCGAAAGGGCGTGGGTTCAAATCCCACTCTCAACACATTGTTATATATTTTTCGTATATTCAGTTTGGGCTTGCTACTTATCCACTTTGTTGTGGGCCTTCGTCCAAAGTTTTGAACCAGAGTGGCCCAAATTGAGTAATCTTAGCATTATAACATGGTTCTTAACTGTCCAAACCCAGGGACAAATGCGACCAGCTAATAAGTCCATATTTTCTTGAATACGGCTAATAACAATCCCTAAAATGAAGCTAGATACTAATAATCAATAATTCAATATGCAATCTATTATATATGAATTTAAGTGTCAAATAAATAAAATATATAATTATTTAGAGCATGTTCAATCTTTTAAAAATATTATTTTATTGTGGTTCTAATCGCAACGCTTAATAAGGCATTATAAGTCATAACTTATAGGTGCTTAGGTTTATATCTGAGGGTAATAGACGGTTCGCCTTGTCCGATATTGATATTGCTTAATAGGAAATGAGACTCTACTTTATCTTTAAATATTGATTGAGTTTAATCCATTTTTAAAAAATTATATAACAAAAAAATCAATATGCATATAATCTGTATTGGGGGTTGGTGTGCACACGTTCAATTGTCACCATTCCATAATTTTTCTACTTTATAATTAATTAATTCATTCATTTCAAGCATGGCCATCTGATTTTTCATCTCATGTATATAATGGTCAGATTTTTCATCTTACTTACTTTTCTATTTACGCATCGTTTGATAAATTCCTGATGGAGGAAGAAACTCAAATTAGAGCAATACAACAATTTCGTTAGAGAGAAATTTCAGATTAATTTTTCATATATTTTTTGTAGCAGTTCTCGGATAACTTTTTTTTCAACTGTGCCTTAGGGAAAAATTCCATTTATCACATCATTATCTTTCAACTTAATCCATAAAAACAAAAATATTATAGATAATTGTCAATCAAGTATAATTATTTTTATTTAACCCATTGTACAAAACGGAGGAATTGATTTATCACTAATCCATCAACACGATTATTATATTTCTATTTTAATATTAATATGTAAGCATTACAAACTTATTCATGTTCCGATCAACGTCTCTTAGAACCTGATCTCAATGTCGGCCTTCTTTTAAAAACAAAAAATTAAATTTTGTTTAGTGACGAACACGAGTCATTTACCCACCCACCTACCTACCACCTTGAAGTGATGAGGCATACCTGAGATTACTTCTCTCTTATAAACGAAAGAAACCGTGCAGCGCGTGCGTGTGTGATTTTGTCATCTATTGAATTACAATACATAGGAGAAGATTTCTATTACCAATTATTTAAGTTTTTTTTTATAAAATATTAAGATTACTTTCAATAAAAGCATAAGCTAGTTAGATGAATTTGACTAAGTAATTAAAACGTTTTATAGTTAGCCTGATATATTGTAAAATATGACCCATTTAGATAGAATTTTAAAAATAAACTTATAAATTTTATTTTTTTAAGTAGTTTATAGAAAAGAATTTTTAGAGAAAAATTTATAAAAAAAAATAATTTTAAATAAATGAGTATTTGGATAATTATTTTTAAAAGTACTTTTCTTATTGATAAATTACGAAAAATGATATGATTATTAAATGAGGAGAGATAAGAGATGAGAAGATAGAGGGTGTAAAAAGGAAAATAGAGAAAAAGTAAGAGAAAAGGGAGAGAATGTAAGAAAAAATATGAGAGATAATATAAAAAAAAAAGTATAGGTAATATAGTAATTGATTAGTCATAAATTCTTTTACTATTTTATAAGATACTCTGACTAGTTTATCTGAAATCTTAGTTTTAAACCATGATTTAATTTTAAAACTCATTTAAACAAATATAATTATTTAATTTAAATTTTTTCTAAATTTAAATTTTAAATCAAATTTAAATTTAACTATTTTTTAAACAGGCACATAGTATTAAACTTATGAATACTAAAAAAGAAGAAGAAGAACCATATCCTCGTGTCTCGCACGGCCATATATCAGTATAAATAAAAGAACAGTTGTTCGTGATCTGTTAATGTTTTATATTTTTCAATTGTTCAATGAAAAATATTGAAGTTAAATCGTGCTTTAAAAAAAAAATGGCCATCTCAACAACATCTTCCCTGAAATAATTTTAAGTGCTGCACGGACCACATTAACTTAACATGTTAAAGGGAAAAAAAATCAAATTCTCTTAACTATCTGTCTCTACCTTCCCTGCCCTTTCCTTTATTTTTTTAAAAAAAATTGTTTCTTCTATATGCGAAATTTAATTTGAATTATTCCATGCCTTCCATGTACGAGTCTGAAATCAAATACTAGAAGTAGCCTTACCTAATTTCCTAAGAATTGATGCATTAAAAAATCCCCCTTTTTTATCTCGTGCCTGCAGGTCTAAGTTTTAGTTCATATATATATATTTCCATAAGGATCTGTAAAATCCATTTAATCCTCAATTAGTTACTAAATAATATCGAGAAAAAATACTGATCAAATTAATGAAAAGTTATTTCATAATTCATAAATTTATAACTTTAAATCTTATTGATAATACGATAATTTTATTAATAAGTAATTTGTAAATAATTTTATAAATATTTTTTGAGTATATAAATATTTATCCGATCCTTAATATAAGATTATTTAATTAAATTATAAAAATTTATTTTATATCTAATATTAAAATTAATTAATTAATTAAATCTATATTAAGAATATAAAGAATATAATCTTTTAATATGGAAACTAGCTGGATGATACAAAATTGGAGGAGCAGCTAGAGATATAACTTTGGTATGAGAATCCAATTGAGAAGGGGTGTGATTGGATTGGTAACTACTAACTAGTATATGAGAACACATGTTCTGCAGAAGATGTGGGGGGAATCAGGGTTTGGAGGAAAATGGGATATTCGGAATCATATTTATAAGGTGGTTGAGACTTGGAGAGAATTGGGTGGGCATCCTCGCGGATATCGCGCGACGTGACCCTAAATAGTAAATAATACTATCTAATTTCCGTCCCTTAATCATCTCATTTCATTATTATTCCCCATGTGAATCGCGAGGCTCTTAAATTAGCTTTCCTTATATTATTATTCTCCTTTTACATACACATCGCCTTTATGTTAAATTAAATATTATTAGTATAATTGGCTTCTCTTGTTCTCCATTCTATTGGATCCATTCATTGTTCTACCTGTTCTTCCTCATTTATTTCGTTCCCCTAATTATAGAATGGAGAAGATCTATGATCTATCTCACCACACGTTAACCCGGGGGGGGGGGGCCGGGGCGGGTTACTATATACTATAAGACCAAAAGCCGTAACATGTCAAAACCCATAATTTGAAGGTACGAAAATGGAGTGGGTGATGGATGTTGATATAAACACTGAGGAGACAGATAATGGGTTTGGTTCAATGCAGGTGGCGGATTAGTCAACGTTGCACTTGCAAACTTCCAACCCCCCCCCCCGGGACATTTTGCTCTTTGCCCACACTTCACTTTCATTGTCCGCATCGATTAATTTGCTATGTCATCTGGTCAATTAATTTGCTAATTTATCTTTAAAATGATCAAATAAATGACAGACGCGGTAGTTCGTTTAAAAGAGAAGTTACACACTTAATCATTGGGAGAGTTTAATTTGCCTGTACTTTTACCCCATCCCTGTGTCCAGACAAGTTAGGAAGCTACGCAAGATCCCCCACTTCCACGAATTCATCTATCCAACACGTAAACTCCAACAAGTATATATGATCTCAGATCCAATATCCAATCTCACGCTTCTGGTATTCTTGCACAGGATTCATTCAATATTTGACCCCGCCCTCATCCACCCACATGTCCCAACTGACGTTTCTCTATTATGTAAAAATTAACTGAACAAATTGGCAAGATACTAAAACTAATTCGCAGTTAATAGTAAACAGACAGTTTAATTAAATATTCCACGTCACCATCTCAGCATTCGGTGATGTTCGACAGAACAGAAGCACGAGGCATGAACCAGAAAAGTGGAATGGGACAACTCATGGAGAGAGCGTTGGGGTTATTTTCTCATTTAATTCCCTCGCTTGTTTGCTCGAAAGTCGTCATGTACTATTTGCGTGGACCCCAACGGCACATCAAAAGATCTACCTGTCACTTTTTTCCAACACGTTACATTTGAAACTCTTCTGTGCATACGGGGACCCACAGCTTGGAGAACACGTGTATGTATAGAAGCAGTTTCTTTTGGTAGGGATATGTAATTTTAATTGGTGCATCAAGAACGCTTATATTAGTTTATTTTAAGTGATTTTATGTTATATAAATTAAGTATATCAAATAATTATTTTAATTGCGTAAAAAGCACATTTTTAATTGATTTCGAGGTTTCCCTAAACACACGTAAAAAATGTAGCAATAATTTTACAGTAAAGTGACATAAAAAATCCTCTGTCAACTGTGGGGGTGAGTTTAATTGAAAAAATTGGAAATGTCATTTTGTTTTTTGCAGCGATTAAAAACAATACAAGTATTACCAAACTCGTTGGCCACTGGCGGCAACTCCGCCCCTAACGTCAACATGTATGTTCCGTTTTCTTACTTCCAGGCACACAAAAAAAAAAAAAGGTCCGCACTTATTTTATTTATTTTTAATTATTGTAAACTTTTCCTAAAATTTAAAGATAGAACTATTAAGGGCCCCCGCCATTTTTCATTTTCTTTTACTCAAACTTAATAAAAAAAAATACATTAACTTTTCGAAAAGATTGAGTATTCTATCATGTAAAGTTTACAGTTTTCAATATAACACACAAAAAGCTAAAAACGTATGCATAACAAAAAAATTATACGAATTTTAAATTTTTATAAATAATATATTCATATCCATATTTTATATTTAATAGAAGCTACAAACATATGTATATAAAGTGTTTTGATTAGAGAATTTCATATTTTAATATTAGTTAAAAATAAAATGTTACTTCATATTAATACGGGATGAAATTTTTTGAAATGAGGGGAGAAAGTATTTATTTTTTGAAAATTATATAAGATTTAATTCTTCAGTTAGTCGAGTACTTTAATTTTACATTTAAATAATTTATAAGATTATTAATAATACTTATTACTGTTTGATTGTCATATTATTTATATATACATTTTTTAAATATACTATACTATCACGCACGGGATTATAACGCGCCACAAAACACGTCTAATGAATGTCCCTTGAATTTTTCTTGCTGTGTACTCTGTAGTTCCCCGTTAGGAAACTAACGGTACTTTTAACTAATCCAAAAATCTATATTCATAAATTGAATATACATACGTAATGTATTGAAAAAAGGATAGAGAAAAGAAAGAGATGAGTTTAATGTAATAACAAGATCTTCAACTTCATCACATCTTGAATTTTTTTTAATATCACTCGTCTATGAATAAAGATACACAAAATTATTGTTTACTGTTAAATTTGTTTAATATATTTAACAAATTCAAATTCATAAAAATAAAGTATACAGTGTATTGAAAAGAGCCAGCAAAAAATGGGAACATAATATGAATCTCGTCAATTATTTTTCATCACCCACTCTCAGATCTATCAATAAATGGATGCAATTCAATTTTTCACTGTCAAATTGGTTTAATAAATGCCAACCATATTAAAAAAGAAAAAGGCTAAGGAGCAATTTTGCTCTTAAGAAATTTACCATCAACAGAGCTGGTGGCCTAATGTTTTTTTATCGTAACAATATCATTCGGAGTGTCATCTAAAATTAGATTTAACTATTAATTAATATATATATATTAATATGATATCTATATTATTTTTTATTTTTAATTAAAGTATAAATTTATCTTAAAAATTTTTATTCAAAATAAATTTTTGATATTCAACAACTTTTATTAAAAAATAATTACAAAATCTAAATATTTATCTATATAGCCATAACATAGATCAATCGTTATCCCTATAAGACAAAAAAAATTATACATCATTCTTCTACTTGTAACAGCTTCGAATATATCATATATAAATTTTATAAGGGTGTGTTTGGCTCAATAGAAAAAAAAAATGAAAGATTTTAATAGAGGGAAATGAGAGGAAGGGAAGATGATGGATTTTATTATTATTTTGCTTGGATTAATATTAAGGGAGAGGAGGGGAGAAATTTTCATATTACCTTATTTAATTCAAGAAAGAAAAGAAGAAAAAATATTTTTATATAGATAAATTTATCTTATATTATTTTATAGAATATTTTAATAAAATATAACATAGGAATAATAGTGAGATATTAAAAAAATTATAGGTATATTAAAATTATAAAATAATAAAAATATACCCCTTCTAAATTCTTCTAATTTTAAAAGGGAGGTAAAGTTGGGGATTCTCTCCCCTCCTAAATATTCTAATTAGCTAAATAAGGGGAGAAGAGCAAAATCCCTCGCCTCCTTTTTTCTTATTATAAATTACTCATACTAAATTGACCCTAAAATAAAGGGGTTTATATACCAATATTTAATATAAAAATGACATGGCTATAACTGGTGAAAAACTATACAAATTAACTCTAATATAATTACTTAAATATAGATGACTCTTTTAAATATTTTATAATTGTCTGACCTATTTATAGTTATTGCTTTTGTAGGGTTTAGATTTTTTTATTTTTTTTATTTATAAATATAACTTAAAAAAATATATAATAAATAATATATGTATTAGCTAATTTAATATATTTAATCAAATTGTTAAACTAAAATTAAATAATAATCAAAAGATATTAAAAAAACTTTCAGATAGTTAGTACTCATAAGTAAATTAATTAAAATTATATTAACTTTCAAATTTACATATTAACTTAAAATAAAAAATAATATAGATATCATATAATATATCATGTTAATATATATATTAACTAATATTTAAATTTAATTACTTAAAGGATATTATTATGTTTTTTAAACTTTGGAAGCGAAATTACTCTCAGAAAAAACTTACAGCACTCTAGATGGGAAAGTTCTGGGGACAGAATTGCCCTTTTAAAAAAAAATAGAACAGAAAAAACGAGAGAGAGAGAGAGAGAGATGGGGCTTTGCAGTTTGTCGTAAAGCGAGAGAGCTCACGAAGTCTTCATTCTGGGACGTGGGAGGGAGAGGAGCTGGGTGTTGTGGCTGCTCCTGTATCTATATACACACACACACACATATATAAAGCAGCATTTGCATGTGAGATCCCTCGACACTTCAAGCTCAGAGACGCACACATATACCCCACCCTTTCTCTTCCTCTCTCATCGTAAGCTTCTTTTCGCGCAGCTGCGAATCCATTCCAAGGGAGGAGCTATTTTCGTTGGAGATCTCTGGAAGCGTTGCTTGCAAATCCAAGTATACATAAATGGCTAAGAACGTTGGGATTCTCGCCTTCGACATTTACTTCCCTCCCACCTACGTTCAGCAGGTCATTTTTCATTTTCCTTCTTCTCTTCGTTTTTTTTGGTTCCTTGACTGTTTTCTCCCTGTTGTTTGTCAGAAATCTCGAGGAATGAGGGAAGTAGTGACACGGGGAACTTTGGTTTTTTCTCTTTTTAAAAAAATATTTGCTAACTAGTGTTGATTGGGTTTTATAAACGAGAAAACCAGTAGAAAGTATGAGTTTCCGTGTATGAAAGGGCTCGGGAGAATTTTGTCATCTGTTCTGTGTAAATTATGAGTATTAAAAATTATTGAAGATGCTGAAGTTTACAATATATAAGCTATTATGCTTTTGAATGGAAAGGAGATCCATGATCTTCCTGCCTCCAAAGATTTTGCTTCTTACAGCTATTTGCCATTCTGGTATCGGAATTCTCTGACAGTTTCCTCTTCTGCTTCTTCTTCACGGTTTGCTGTGAGGGATTGAATCGATTTAATTTTCTTCCGTACATTTGTGGATATTTCTCTTCTCGAGAGTTCACCATGTAGCCTGAAGTTGTCATTTGCACTTGCGAGACAATGACCATTAAATCGGTGGTTGGGTAAAAACAATTGAAAACTTAACTGGCTCGTTATAAGTTGAGACGGAATATCTGTGATGTAATTCCCCGTTTTACTTTTTTCTTTTTTTTTTCCTGGTGAATATTGCGTTGTTCTGTTTCTATATCTGTGAAAGGCATTGGCCCTTAATAATCAGTGGGAAATTTTCATGAAATTATCATTTGAAATAAACAGGGGAAAATCCTCATAGGATTCTCCTCAATAACCCAGCTTTGCGTGGGATAACCAGGAAATCACTCTTAAATTTTGTTCAAAATGAGTATTTCTAAGGCTCCCCTCATTTACTGCGAAAACGGGGTTAAAAAAAAAGAGGCGGCACATTACCATTGGTCATCTCTGGGTTATTTTCTTTTAAGTCATACCATGTTCTCAATGCATCCTCAGCTAGATATACCTAGGGCCTTGACTTATCATCTTGTTTGATTGTTCTTTAAGTTGAAGTTTCAAATCTTTCCCGTTTAAGCGATGCCTTCATTTTGTTCACATATTGCATGCAGGAAGCATTGGAGACTCATGATGGTGCCAGTAAAGGGAAATACACCATAGGACTGGGACAAGATTGCATGGCATTTTGTACAGAGTTAGAAGATGTCATCTCAATGAGGTCATTATTTTGGATTTAATAATCTTTTTTTAGTTCAATAATAATGAATACAAACTACAACCTGGGATAATGTAAAGAACGGAATAATGGGAATTCAAATATCAGGGTATGCCAAAACAAATTTTATAAAACCAAATCAATTCCCCTTGATTTGCTTCATGGTTTGAACTGTAATGATTGCAAAGCCATATTGTTGAAAATGACAGGAAAATGGGAAGATCCAATCTGGAAACATTTTGGCTTGCCCCTGTATTGAATCAGTTATCTTCAATTTGTTTGGGTTATGACATTGTAGGGTTTTGTAAATGATGGAGGAACTTCTGGAAGCATTAAATAATGCATTATTGCTGCATATTATGAATTTACACATATTCCTTCCTAACTTCTGTGAAGGTGGTTATCTTTCCTAGTTTCAATTCTAGAAGCTCAACTTTTTTCATTTTCAGTTTGACAGTGGTAACATCCCTTCTTGAGAATTATGAGATTGATCCTAAACAAATTGGTCGTCTGGAAGTAGGCAGTGAGACTGTGATAGACAAGAGCAAGTCCATTAAGACATTCCTGATGCAGATCTTTGAGGTACTTTTCCATGTTCAAACTGCAAGGCTAGATTGTTCTCCTTATTAAAAGTAATTTCCCGGAGTATAGCTGATTTTACTTGCCATTAGATAGTGTTTTAGAACCTTAACCAATTGATATATATACATACATATATATATATTTACACAAGTAGGAAGATATCCAATCCGGTTTGAAGTATTTAATGTTGGTTTGCTCGATCAGTCATTATTGCGTATTCCCAGCAGGGCACACTGCTAAAGTTGAAGATTTCTAGCTGGGTTTTCATCTTGGTTCTATGACTAGATTATAATCCATGCCGTTTATTTTTGTTGAAAGCACATGCCTTTAATTTGCTGTGTCATTAAATACTATTTAACTGTATCAGATACTTTTCAAAGTATGTGTGTGTCTTGTTATTAATCAGTTGGAATTGGTGCAGTTATATGTCTGCTTTTATTATCTCCATCTACAATCATAGCTTTTTAACGGAATACTCATTTACCTGTTGGAAACAAGCAGAAATGTGGAAATTCTGACATTGAGGGTGTTGATTCCACAAATGCATGCTATGGAGGAACTGCTGCTTTGTTCAATTGTGTAAACTGGGTGGAAAGCAGCTCCTGGGATGGACGCTATGGGCTTGTTGTCTGCACTGATAGTGCGGTGAGGTCACTTCCCATTTTCACATGACGGTTAGACTATATACTACTCCTCTAATTGAAGAGTTAATTTTGGTCTTACTACTCCTCTAATTGAAGAGTTAATTTTGGTCTTAAATATATAATCTATTTTCCATATTTATCCCCATTTTCCCAAATTAACCCCATTTATACTTTCCCAACAATAATCAAGTAAGAGAGGAAGGGAGGGAATTAAAGAAGATAGATAGGGTGTTTTAGAAAAAATATATTATATTAACTAACTTAACTAATCTAATTAAATTAGTTAAATATGTATTATATTTAGGACTGCTGTAAACATGCTATGTACTCCCTTCTGAATACAAGACCTAGAGAATTTACAAATTCTAACCTCAAAGATGTATGTTCTAGGATCCTTCGTTCGTATTGAGTATAATCTCATGCATGTGTATTGGATGTGTTTGTTCTTTATCAGGTCTACGCTGAAGGGCCTGCTCGGCCTACTGGTGGAGCTGCTGCTATTGCCATGCTAATTGGTCCTGATGCGCCTATAGCTTTTGAAAGCAAATTGAGGGGAAGTCATATGTCTCATGTCTATGACTTTTACAAGCCAAATCTTGCTAGTGAATATCCAGTAAACTTCTTAATCCCTTGAAAGTGTTTTAGTTTCTTGGTTTCCACCGGCAACTTATCCATCTACTTTACATGGTGTAGGTTGTTGATGGGAAGCTTTCTCAAACATGTTACCTAATGGCTCTTGATTCTTGCTATAAACATGTCAGTCACAAGTAAGTTAATTGTGGCATTGTGTATCTTTAATTCTGTTTTCATGGACTCTTGATTTCCAAGTAATGTTTATGTGCTTTACCATTTTACTTTTTGCAGATACGAGAAACTTCAGGGCAAACAATTTTTTATTTCTGACGCTGACTACTTCGTATTTCACTCTCCTTATAACAAGGTAGGTTAGATTGTTGGGATCCCATAATACAATAAGAAGGGGAAAACATACAAGTCTCTGTGCTATTTAAGAATACTTAATTTAGCATCTTACTTTTCATTTTTAATTATATCTACTATAATTAATGGGTATCTGTTTAACATATCTGTATGATCATTTAATACTTTGAACTACTGCAGCTTGTACAAAAAAGTTTTGCTCGTTTGGTGTTCAATGACTACCTGAAAAATCCCAGGTTTGCTTTATCTCGTCCGGGAAATTCTTTCAATTTTTACTTGTCTGGTGTATGGGTGTCTGAACATCGATATCAATTGCAGCTCTCTTGATGAGGTTGCTAAAGAAAAGATGGAGCCTTTTTCAACGTTATCTGGTGATGAAAGCTACCAAAGCCGAGATCTTGAAAAGGTCAGGCAGAGCTCCACAGTTTGGGAAGCTAGTTCTTTTAGTTGCTAACTGTTCACATATATAGAATTCTTTGGTAATGGAAAATTTTTAGACTTGCGGCTTATGATGTGCAATATTCTTGATTTGCAGGCATCCCAACAAGTTGCAAAGCCGCTATATGATGCAAAAGTCCAGCCTACCACTTTGATACCCAAACAAGTCGGGAACATGTACACTGCTTCTCTTTATGCAGCATTTGCATCCCTCATTCACAACAAACATAGCACACTGGTAAGTGCTTGGTTTAATAATGTATCAAATACAAGGCTTGATCACTTCAAAAGTGTGCGCTTTCTGATAAAAGATATATGGTTTATAATTTTCAGGCAAATAACCGGGTGATATTATTCTCATATGGAAGTGGCCTAACTGCCACAATGTTCTCCTTGCGATTACATGATGGTCAACATCCATTTAGCCTATCAAACATTGCTAAAGTGATGGATGTTGATGGAAAATTGAAGTCAAGGCATGAGGTACTGGTCTTCAAAAGTTCAAATATGTAATTATTTTGAATGTGTGTGCTTGGTAGGTTTAAAATTAACACAGGAAAGTAATCAAAGATCAGATATGGTTGACAGAGGCGCACAGTCTTGAAGATTTTTTTTAACAAAAAAATGAAAATGAAGATTTTTGGTTTAAATGCCCAAGAACTATAGCTTGAAGATTAACACTAGCATATATATATGTCAATGTGAGGAGAAGGAACGGCTTTGACTTGACCAGATTTATTTTTCTGTGCTATTGCTCTAATTTGTAACAAGATGTTTAAACTGTTAAACCAGATTCGTGCTTATTGGTAATACAATTGAATAAAGTTTTGATGAGTTCATGGTTTTGATGCAGTTTACTCCGGAGAAGTTCATTGAAACTCTGAAGCTAATGGAACACAGGTATGGTGCCAAGGACTTTGTGACAAGCAAGGACACTAGCCTTCTCTCTCCAGGCACTTTCTATCTCACCGAAGTCGATTCCATGTATCGGAGGTTCTATGCATCAAAAACTAGCCAAAATGGCAAGGCTCCAGCTGAAAATGGTGTGACTGCTAATGGTCACTGATACTGGGACACAGAGAACGTGAAATGCTATGAATGGTATTTGTGCTTGCCTTGTTAACTAGTTACGTGTTCAAAGGGAAGGCTATTGGTTTTCACCGTAGCAAATCTTGAATGTTCAAAATTTTAACCCGCTTTTGGATGTTGTGACTTCAAGTAATCGTTCTCCTGTTGTTCAAACTATTATATTTTTCGTTAGTGGCTGCAATGTAAAACAGGATTTGTCATGAAATTCAGCTAGTTTCAGGGGGAGATCGTTTAAATACTAGCCTTTTTAATAAACCAGAGAAGATGGTAAATCGTGCAAATGTTTTTCAATGTATTGAATTCGTACACCGCTTTTTCCCTGATTGATTCTAGAACTATTTGTCTGAATGGAGCTGTTTGTTAAATTTCATTGGGATGAAGCATGAGAGGTTGCAAGTTAATGATATTTCATATTTGTGATAACCCTTTGCTTCAATCTGCAGTAACTAATTACGTGATGCCAGTTGCCATTAATTTTTAAAATATATTAAAAAGTAAGATTAAGCAATTTTTATAAGACCCAAGCAGTGCACGGGGATCTCAAAGTTTTCGAATCTGAATAAATCGCATTATATGGTATTTTATTGATCTCAAAAAGATTGTAGCTTAAAGTACTCAGATTTTTATATATGGATTCACATGAGAAAAAGAAAGTGAAAATGGATTAAAAAAATAGTTGGCTTCAATATAAAATGCACAAAAACGAAGACTTAATTTTGTTATTTATACTACTATATCTGATTAGGCCTTCTCCCCTATAGATCCAATAATGGCACACCGAAACCCTATTTGCTATTAGAACTTAATGAAATAGGGATGATTTGCCAAAATCAGAAATAAAATTTTGACAAGTTAATAGAGATAATAAAAAATAGACTTATATTTTATAAAGACGCGAATTCAATTCATATTATTGTTGTTATGACTCATTTAACAGACAATCTAATAAGTGCTTATTAATTTTTAAGATTATATCTTAATTTTAATAGAGAATGGTGTCAAACACAAACTTCTATATAAAAAAAATGAAGTTTTAAAATGACGGTACCACCAGAATTAAACATATCATTCCATAGAAATTATGTATGATCCAAATGCCCAAGACTTCCCTACTCATTTTTTATTCTCAATTGGATTTAGGGTTTTTCTTCTTTTGGCCAATAGATTTGCCTAATCTAAAACGCGATTATAAACCAATCACGCTCTAATGAGTTCTTATCTGTGCGCTGAAGCAGAATTAATTAAAAAATGTAAAAGAAAACAGAAGAATGCCCCTGTTATCTTCTGAAAATATTCTTACTTTTCTGGTGTGCATGGACCACCATAATCGGTGGTGCCTACCAATAAAAACCATTTATTAAATCAATAAGAGAACTACTGCTGACGTCAGCATCTGGCCTTATTGGGGTAGAAATAAGACCACCCGTCCCCACTATCCCCCAGTGGTCCACAAATGACATGGATGACAAATCGGAGAAGGTCACCAAGTAGGACCCAACACGTGGCATCTCCGGTGATCCCCTAACTAATTCGATCTAATCATTACCGTTGGATTGTTCAGGTTTCGCAGAAACTGTGCGTTGTTATTGCCCCAATAACAAATTATTATTTTTAAATAAATAAGAAAGAAAAAAGAAAAAGAAGAATCTCCCCACTTGGTAAGGCCTCAAGGCCCCACCTTTCCTTGCTCACTTCTCTCCCATTTTACTAATCATACCCTCTGACTCTGTTTTATTGCACTTCCTTGTGTTCCCAGCAATTCAATTTCCAGGTTCCTTCCGTTATATCTCTGTGATTTACCTATTCGTTGCCGGTTTTCTCCATTATCTTGCCGGTTTCTCCAAATGACGTCGTCTCAGGAGCATGACATGGATCAAGACGACGATGGTGGAACCTCCGACCTCAGCACCAGCGCGGGCGATCCTGTGGCCATCAACACCGACAAAAACAATGGCCTTTGCAAAGAGCCTGTTTCTGATGATCCCTTGGCTTTCCAGGTCTTGCAGTTGAAGGAGGAGCCCGTTGATTCGGACTCAGACCAGCAACAAAAGATGCAGCCTTCTTCGTCGCCTCCGATTGGAGTCGTTCCTGTCGCGAGGCAGATGCAAATGCCCCTAACTATGCCCATGCCCATGCCGGTCGCTACCGCGAGACGCTCCTCCACCAAGGACCGCCACACGAAGGTGGAAGGCCGGGGACGTAGGATCCGAATACCCGCCACTTGCGCGGCTCGGATCTTTCAGCTGACTCGGGAGTTAGGTCATAAGTCTGATGGCGAGACCGTGCGGTGGCTCCTCGAACACGCGGAGGAGGCCATCATCGCGGCCACCGGCACAGGCACCGTCCCAGCTATCGCTGTCTCCGTCGGGGGAACTCTGAAGATTCCTACAACATCTAGCGCCAACAGCAATCAGGACTTCGAACTCAGGAAGAAGCGGAAAAGGCCTTCGAACAGTGAGTTTGTGGACGTGAGTGAAGCCGTTTCACAATCGTCCGGTTTGGCCCCGGTTCAATCGGCTCTTCCGCAAGGCCTTGTGCCTGTGTGGGCAGTGGGCAACGCGAATATGATGATCCCGGCGAACGCCTTTTGGATGATCCCTCCGGCGGCGGTGACGCCGCCTGTGGGAGGAAATCCGGGATCGTCAAACCAACAACCTCAGATATGGACTCTATCGCCGACGGTGACGCCCGTATTCAACGTGTCAGCGAGACCCGTATCGTCTTTGGTGGCAGCAACAACAAACACCTCGAGCGGCATAGAAGTCGCGCCGGTGGGATGCAACAATTCGTCCAACACAGCAGCGGTGAGCACGAGCACGGTGGGGCCAACGGCAGCAAAGAAATCGACGATGGCACCGAGCGTTAGTGGTAGTGGGGTCACGGGAAGTAGTAGTAGCAGCGGAAGCAAGGCGCGGACGTTGAGGGAATTTTCACTGGAGATTTACGATAAGCGAGAGTTGCAGTTGATGGGGCGGTCAGGGAATAATAAGCAAGCGTAACCTTCAAATGAAGGAGACTGCTTTCCACTAACAGAAAAGCTGATAAATGAAATAGAGAAATAATAAATGAGATTAGATTTTAGAAGCCGTTTTATTCTAATGTCATTTGTACTTGGAACTTTGAATGAATGGAGCCAGCAAATTTGGACATTGGAGCCAGATTGTGCAGTTTATATGTGCGTTTTGTTTTCTTGAGAGGATTTGGTACACAAGCCAGAAGCACACAGTCGAAATGCAATTGCAGTGATAAGTGAAGAAGGCTCGTGCAATCGATGTTGAAGTTCTGGTGTCTGCGATTATTCATTGCAGGGGAAAGGGAGGTAATGAAGGAGAAAGAGTGAGGATGAGGCACACGGGCGGCTAGGGAGGCTTTTTGGGGATTTAAGCACATGAACCCAAGGGCCGACACGTGTGAAAGGGAATGGTGGGTTCAGCTGAATTTTTCTTGTAAGAAATAGATCACAGTTTGTAAATAGGAGAGGGAGGCTGATGAAGTGGTGGGCATGTGTTGTGAGTTGTGATTATGCTCCATTACTCTCTATTTTTCTCTTTCTATATATATAAATAGATCCCTGTGTCTTATCTTCTTTTATAAATGAAGATTAAAAAATTTATAAATATTAAAAAAATTAATTAAATTAAATATTTATAATAAAAGTGTGCTGAATTTGTTAAAATATCTTATTTAATAATTATTTTTATTTATAAATATTCAATTTATTATATATAGGGACAGTTTATAAATTTTTGTATAAATTTAGGAAGTAAATTGGGGTTAGAGTTTTATTTTAATAAATAAATATATTTAACCAACTCCTATATTTAATATTTCTTCAGTCCTAAATATTAAATTTATTTAAATTAAATAAATAAATTTATTTATTATAATATATTTTTATTAAGATTTTTTAATTATTTTTATTAATTTTTTTTTCTATTCTTTTAATTGATCTGATAGAATATCGACAAAAATAATAAAAAAATTTATGATTTTTTTTAAAAAAAATTATATTTAAAATTAATATTACCTCTTTTATTAGGGCTATATTTAAGACGGAGGAGAAGTATTTAGCATGGGAGAAGCAAGATTTGGGTTTCTAACTTAGGGTTGTGGAGGGAGAATTAAAATTAAATTGATATATGTAAATAATGGGCAGAAAATGAGACTAGTCATGGTGGTGGGGCCCGCATGAGTCACCACTTGCAATATCCCACTCCACAAACACGCGACTCTCCGTGGGGTCCGTTGACCCACTGTAGGCTCGCTTCGACGTAGGGATGGAGATAGATTAGGTTAAACCAGATTTTAATTAAATAGGCTTGAATTTATAATAAAAGTATAAAATCTGAACTTATATATAAATGTTTTTTAGGGCAAAACATGAACTTTTAAAGCTTAGGTGTAAAATTTTTTTTAAAAGTTTATTTAGATATATGCCTCTAAAACATATCTTATATTTTAAATTTTAAAGGTTATATAAGTAAATTTTAAGTATACTTAAACTATATTTATATAAACTTTTAATATATTTTAAAAATTATATATTTATAAATAAAAGAATCTAAATAGGTTTTTAATCTATTTATGTCATATATATATATATAATTGAAGGGGTTAGATCTAGAAGTTTGTAAGCCAATTTTTTTTTTAAAAAAAAGAGTCTTACATATTTAAATCAATAAATTTTTTAATAGACCTAAAATTTCACATATTTACTAAATAAATTAGACTTTATCGAGCTTTAACTAAGCTAAAAAATAGACCTATTTTCACCTTTACTCCCATGTGAAAATATAGTTAAAAATTAGAGATACAAAAAAGTATTTATTTAAAAAATTCTAAATCAAATATTATCTCATATCCTAATTATAATAATTAATTTATTTTTTAAAAAGATTTAAAAATTAAATAAATTTATTAATTATAACTAAAATTAATCTATTAAAATAAATTTATATTATGTAGACTATAATCTATAAAGTAATGTTTAGAGTTGAATTTTTACAATAGCTGCTAACATGGATAATACAGCGCATAGAGGCTCCACCAGCAGGTTTGGTGTGGTGAATAGTAACGGAGCAAAGCATTTTGGGTTATTTGGAATGCTGACTGCTGCCAAGCCAACACGCGTAAA
Organism: Leucaena leucocephala; assembly: GCA_037074615.1. NCBI lineage: Eukaryota > Viridiplantae > Streptophyta > Magnoliopsida > Fabales > Fabaceae > Leucaena > Leucaena leucocephala. Next base: position 3,600,036 of record CM073563.1, on the reverse strand, counting down.
GCATTTTGGGTTATTTGGAATGCTGACTGCTGCCAAGCCAACACGCGTTCTTTTGACTCAATTAGACTTATTTTTAGTTAAATTTAATAAAATAGCTTAATTTTGTAAAATATAGTAATTTAATATTTAAATTTCTATTTGACGGTATTTTAAATAAGGTTACTTTTAATATAAGCAAAAAAGGAAGAAGAAGCTAATTCCTATTTTTGGTCAACCAAGTATCTAAAAGTGATGACACTTCTCATTACTTTTATATGAAACGCTAAACTGTGCTCTATTAAAGTGCAATGAAAAAAGAGCGGAGAGTTTCGAAGACACAAGTAATGGCAAGAGAGGGAGGGAGTTCAAACAATGCATAGGCCAAATACAGTGGACTGTGTTACATTCGCATCATAAGCTAAGATTGCACCCTGTTTAAAATTCCCATTTGACTAAATATTTCATAAAACTTAAAGAAACCAAAAAAATAGACAAAAAAAATTCAGTGGCATCTATTGCGACATACTCATTATTGATTTTAATATCAAAATTAGTTAATTAATTTAAAAATATTTAAAAATTAAATAAATTAATTAATTATAATTAAATTTAAACTTTTACGACTAACTCATGTTATATTTTTTTAATATATTTTAATTAGTTAATTAACTATTATATTTTTATGATATTAAAAAAAATTCGCACAATAATTAGATTTCTAAATATATCAAATACAGAGCTGTCTCAGGAGGAATATAGAAAACGAATATGCCTAAAATCATGAATCATGATTCGTGAGACACTCCAGGATTACGAAAATGAAAGAGCAGAGAGGATAAGGAGCACACCCACCGTGTGCTCTCCCTACTCGTAATTTGAAATTAATCATAAGATATGTTTGGCTCATCTAAAACTCGACATGGGACTTCACACTAAATCAATTTGGGGAATCATTTCTTCTTCTTTTTTCCACTACACGCGTCTAGTTTTAATGACAAAATATAAACTATAAACATGCCAAAGCATCTTTCTTTATTTTTTTCTTTTGTCCAATTTTCTTATTAATTTATGAATTATGGAGCAGAATTCGGACTTATCCCACACATGTTGCTGACGCTCTTTCTATATCACCATAAGAAATTAACGGATCTACATATAATTTTAGCTCTGTTAAATGAGACACATTGTCATACACAGAAGCTCAGCACATATCCAGGAGAGATGCTTAAGATACGCATAATATATATATATATATATATATATATATATATATATTTTTTTTTTGTACAGTGCATATTAGTATTATTATTTTTGTTACAATGCATAATAAATTAATAATACTGACAGCTATAGCTCAATGGACCCGACCAGGCCCAAATATACATCGCTGGGTGTGGCCCCACTATCATCCTGGCCTTTTATAGACAGCTACTGGATAAATTGAAGCCCTTTAACCAGCCCAAATGTTGATAGCATCATTGATATTATTTTTTAAGAAATTTATTCTTATTGCTAAACTAGCCCACATTATATATATATATATATAAACTACCCCACATTTTGCAAGTTAACCCTCCATCTCATCCAAGAAAGCATTGGATATATGGAGAGTTCCACCTCTTTCATCCTCTTCAAATTTGTATGGAGTAATCTTTTAAGGTATTATTATATACATATATTTCAAAATTATTTAATAATAAAATATCTCAACCCCTTCAAGCAAAATATTTTTTCAATATTACCTTAAAATAAAAAAAGAAAAGAAAACCATTGTCAATTGGTTTTATAGTAAACTAATAGAATTGCCTAATACGCTCATTTATGTTCATCGACTCTCATTCTTATGATGTAGTTAGCACCAAATTTTTTTAAGGATTGCTCATAAACGAAAATTTTAAAAAGATTTTTTACTTAAATTTTGATTTAATTTTTTTTAAAATAAACAATTATATTTATCAAAAATAATTTTTTGATTAAATTATAATTTTATGTTACTGGAAATAATTTTTAAAATAATTAAAAAATTTATAGACTACTAAATTAATATTTTAATATTATTTTTTCAGACACTCTTTTCTCTCAATTCTCTTCCCTCTCTGCGCCTCTCTTCTTCTCATTGATTCTTCTCAGCCTTATTGCCGCCATTGGTGTTGCCTCCATATCTGCCTGCACCGTCACTAGTCATATCCGCCACCTTTTCATTAGGGCTACTCTATCATTGATCTAGAGTACAAAAATATCACTAGTCATCTCTAGTTGGAGGTTGTGGAATGTGTGGAGGAAGGACTATGGTGAGAGATAGCAGAGGAGGAAGACCGTGGAGGAGAGAGCTAAGTGAATAGTGATAATAGAGTTACTAGAAAAGTATGAGAGAAGATAATAAATAATAGTATAATTTTTTTTAACCTTATACCCTTTCTAATAATTTATCAATAATAAAAATCTTTTTAATAATAATTATCTAAACACTCAATTATTTAAAATTATTTTTTTCTATAAACTCTTTTTTAAGAGCTCTTTTAAAAAAATCTAAAAATTATTTTTTTATAAACTATTTCCAATTCCAAAAATCTATTCAAACATGCTGTTGATCAATCGGTTATCTTCGTACCAAACTTGTGTGTTTACTATTTTCGTGTATGTTAACGTTTTGTAGCACGCAATCATCAACTCCGTAGGTTATGATTATTGATCCCTGTAATGAGACCAGTAGGCCTATATTACATCGTTTTGCTTTAGTGAAAGAGCTTAACTTTCTAAGTCAAAATGCGGCCCTTAAAACTCTTAAAATATGAATAATTAAAGCATTCTTATAGTATATAAATAAGCTGCAACATTGTACCAGAAAAAACTGCAACAATTTATTCACCATAAAGTCAATACAAATCAAGAAATCCAACAGAGTAAATGCACTTGCGATACATACTAACGAAGAGGGACACCTGAGATTAAAGAATACAGCGTCCGCACAAGCAATCCAATGCGACGGCAGTAGAGAGGGCAAGTCTTTCTTCAAGCTTTAACCTTCTGATTTGGCTGGAAAACATTATTAATGAGGGATTCCTTGATATCCAAGAGTTCAGGGAATTCTTTCTTCAATTTAGAGGTGTCAAGCTCATTGTTGCTCCTGGGGGCAACTATTACCTTAGCCTGCTCCTCAAGGGTAAAGTTTTTCCATTCAAATTTGGGGTCAACATAATCCCTGTACATCTCCAAGATTTCATTGTGGCTTACCACTCCAGGGTTTGTGAAATTCCAGATGCCAGTGAGGTTTCTCTTTGCCATTTCTAAGGAAATGGGAAGCAGTTCATCCAATATAGTCATTGAATTTGGAATATTCACTACCTTCTCATATCGAGTGATCTTTGTGATGAAATTGCGTGGGTTAGATAAATCTGATGAGATGGGCATTCTGACGCGCAAGGTACAAACATTCTCATAGTTCTTGAGCATATCTTCCACCTAACACAGACAGCAGGCAAATTCAGCAAATATGGCTGAGCTAAATTGTTTTAAGATTTTTAAATCAATGCATATATATACAGTTTAACAGCATGAACAAAAGAGTTGACCCCATCGTGGTTCTGAGATTTGAGCTTAATTTTATATACAAGATTTCGCCATTTAACTTCAAAGCTAGACCATAAAATCAACAAAATCAGAAGTTAAAGGTCCAGAAAATCTTCAATGCAATATATCTACCTGTCTAGGTTGACTTATGAATAACAGTCTATTAAGTACAATCGGTGGATAAAAATAGGTAGACTAATCCACTGTGAGACACCTTGGAGGTAGGCATATTACACGTTCATAGTGTTATTTTCTCACTGACTTAATCCGCCTGTCAAGATAGAATATGTTTATCAATCTAGAATGCTTAAACTATGTTTAGCTTTAGCAAGAATTTCTATGACCGTCGCATAGCATTTCAACTACATCAATGATGCGAGATCTGATCTCGGGAGACCAAAATCTCCATAAACAACTTGCTTCACAGGTGGAGATTTGGGCCCACTAATAATTCCAACAGTAGACCAAGCAGTAGGAGACATGCTTTATTTTATTTATTTATTTATTTATTTATTTATTTATCATTTCTTAAAAATGAGTGGGTAAGAGATCAGAACTCAGAAGTAAAGGGATGGGAGGAAATCGAAATGTGGCAAGTCCAGATCTATTGGTGTAATCAATTTCAGTAATATGTAGGAGCATTTTTTCGGCATTTATGCACCAAATTTGCATTATGAATGAACACAGCTCCAGGGATCAACATCATACTCTTGGCACAGAAATCTAGGTATTAACATCCACACAGCTCAACAAACGCTAAAGCAATCACTAACAAATGACACACGGCTAAAGTGAAGGCATACTTCTCAAATTGATTTCAATGGGATTATATATATAACTTTCAAAACCTGATATATAAACCAAATCCATTCGAATTCTCGTCTGCACTGTCAGTCTACTACATTCTCTTCAAGGCTAGAGAGACCGAAGTGAGTCTAATTATCGAACGAAGGAACAAAGTGATGCAAAAAGACTTACCATGGCCTTGGTCTTGGAATAGAAGGATCCGATGAAATTAGGAGTGTCCTCTTCCTTGAAGCCGATGCCGGATCCGATGAGGTGATCGGAGTCGTACTCGAAGATGCAGCCAGTGGCATAGTTGATGAGGATGAGGCCTCTCTCTCTGCACACATCGGCCAAAGTCAGAGTGCCCACCACGTTGGTCCTAATGGTCTCGACCTTGTGAGATTCGCACCAGTCAACATTTGGGCGCCCCGTTACTCCAGCAGCGTTGAACACGTGAGTCGGCTTTACGTTAGCGATGTCGGCTTCCAAAGAAGGGCGGTTCTCAAGGCGGCCGGAGCCGTATTCGAAGTCGATGCCCTGAGCTTTGCAGAGTTTGCCGAGGAGACCGCCAATCCAGCCGGTACGGCCGTAGATCAGGAACTTAAGGGGTTTGTCACAGGAGGCGCCGTTAGCTGGGAATCCCATCTGCGAGAAAGATGGGATCTGCTTCTTCTCTTCAATTTCTTTCAAGCAAGATTTCGGCGAAGCTGTCTTTTATGCCTGGTGGAGCACACAACCTTCCATTTTCAGCCTGTTTTTTTTTTAAATGTTTTATTTGGACACAGATTGCCCGACGGTGATTATAAAAAATAGAAATTAAAATACCAGCGATCCAGGTTTAAAAAATTTATTATAGTTTTATACATTTTCTTTGGCCGATATTTTTTTTGATAATATCTGTTATATTTTGCTTATCATTTTGTGCAGTAAAAGTATACTATATGCCCGTGCATGTGTAAATTAATTATTTATGGTGATTTATATTACGAATAGTAAATATTATCTTCAAAGATTACATATTTTTATGCTAAAAATTATAATTATAGATATATGAATAATAAAAAAATTAAACATATAGCTCTTACACAGAATAAAAATAATTGTATATTTATAATTTATAAAGTAATAATACTTGTTATATATTTTATTATGGGTACTGAATGATATGCTTTTTTTTAAAAAATATTTATCTTTAAAAATAGTGATTAATCATTTCATATCATAATTTTTTTAATAAATTTTAGTATTAAATATTCATTATCTGCAGAACTAGATGGAGGAGGAGGTTAGTTTTCAGGAGTTAAAAGCAGAAAACGATTTCTCCTCTTTATTGTATTAGTAAAAACAAAATAAAAACAATTAAAATTCGAAAATCTTGATGGAAAAGTCGCCTGAACATTTATTACAACTAAACAATCAATGCGTGATGAAAGCTCTCACCTCACCTCATTATGCAATATACACGATCATGACATCGATATATACAACCTCGACAGACACAGATTGTTACATATATGCGGTGTGCCGATTTAGGCTTAGCCTTGCAAATACTTATCTGATCCTTAAGACAGAGATAAAAAATTCCATAATTTTATTTATAAATTATATTATTAATTTTTTTTATATAGATGTATAATTTATTATTTAGTTACTATTATGTAGATTTTATACTATTTAAATAGAGGATATATTAAATAAAGATAAAATTATTAAATTTTAATATAAAATGAATGAGATTTAATATTTTTATTTTAGTAAAATATATTAAAAGTTCTTTGGAAGACATGAGCAATAACAAACAATCCTCTTAAATAAAAGAGGTTAGCTGATTGAGATTCACGTTCACAGACAAGTAGCATGCGGAAGCTAAGGTTTGTTCTCTCTCTTTTCCTTTAGGATAATTTTTTTAAAATCATGATAAAATGATAAGATTAAATATATTTTAAATAATTATATATATTATTTTTTTTAGTTGAACCATATAATTAATCGGTGGAAGCTAAGTTTTCTGATTACTATTATGTGAGCTGAATAAATTGTTTCGGCTCGATCCATTCGCCCAAAGCTAGCCCTAAATGGAAGATGCAGCACAATACGACTCGCCCTTAAATTATAAGGCGACAAGAGACGGATCGCTGCAACTGAGATTCCATAACCCCTCCCAACTACCACCAAAAACTCTGGTCGCTTTCCGAGGTCGTCGTGAAGTCGTGACTCTTGAGGCGGAAATCAAGCCAAATTAAACGACGGCGTTACCCAATATGGGCCTACTAGGTCCAGTCAAAGTTAATGGGTTAAACAACTTGTATGGCCCGATTAAAGAAAGAAAAAAAAATACCCGTATACTTCTATCTATAAGTCATTTATAGTATATTTTCATATAGGCTAAGCAAAGTATTGAACATAATTAACTATATTATAAAATTTAATATTGAGCCAAATGAAAATAAAGTCAACATAAAAAAATAAAAAATAAAATAATACATTCATATGAAATATTTTTTCCTACCCTATAAATCTGATTAACATAAACATTTACTCTCGTCCTTATAAATATAACTAAGGAGTATAAAGCATTTATTTGACAGTACATCTACCAAGTTGGTTGAGATGGTAAAATGCTCTACCGCTAAAGAGAAAAACATAAATTTAAATTATGAGAAATGTCATATATATATATATATGAATAAACTGTTAATTAATATAATAATTAGTCTCATTCTCATAGAGAGGATAAACATAAATTTAAATTTTAAGAAATACACCAGAAGTTTTGGGATTTTTAAGATTAAAATATCCTTATCATCCTTATCTTCCAACTTATTCTTTACTTTCTATCATGCTGTTTCTAATCGAGATATAATTTTAATTATAAATTAAGAGATACGATCATGTTAGATGAACAACAGTGTTATTGTACTGCTAAAAAGGATCTGAGTACTGTTCGCTTTCTAAATGAGTAATTATATTAGATTCTTGACCATCAAAAACGTAATGGCGGATTACCCTTATAGTATTAATCCTTACTTGTCATAGACGGATCTCGTTGGGGGACAAGGGCCAATATTATTATTCATTAATCAAAGCTCGAACCTGTCAGCTTTCTGATAATTGCTTTGCTTCCTAGTTTTATTCTTATTTTCCCCTTTCAAAGTGTCAATTAATCAAGTTCGCACTACCACCAATTCTCCACAATAGAGCTACACACACACACACACACATGTATGACGATGCTCGCTCAGTTTGACATTAGTTGTTGTTTTGAAGGTCGCTTAGCTTCGAATTATCGTAACGATCCTTCTCAACGTCAACTGAATTCTCAAAAGCACGTTAAAAAGACATTTTTCTTTATCAGCGTAAGGAAACTCCTGAACACAAAATGACAAATTTAATATATATGAATACGGTCTATGAACCGCGAAGCTTGCAACTGCAAGAGCTACATGTTAATGCTGATCTAATGCTTTTTGTTTTTTGAGCTAGTCAGAACTCAGAAACGTTGCAAATTAAGCAATTTACAAAATACAAGAAGGGTTAAAAAGTAAAAACCATTTTGCTCGTTAACAAAGAAACAAATACTGCATAGTTAAAAGTTACACCACAGTTCCATATCATTACGCATATCTGGGAGACTACTATAGCATAAAGATGTTGTTCCCATAGGTACTTAGGGTCTCTCTCTCTATATATATATATCTATCTATCTCTTGCGCTTGGACTTCAAAGAGGTGACTGATTGGGAGTTGCTGTGCCAGTTGCGTTTCCTTTGGTTTATGAACCAATTATTGATCTGCTTCAGCTGCAGGCCAGTCTCCTCCACTAGTTTTGCCTTGTCATCTTCCTGCCAAGTTCCCCAAATTACGCAGCATAGTTAATTAACTCGTGTTTTTTTCACAATAACGATGCGCCAGAACTTCAGATATACACAAAGCCCCGAATTCAGCAGTAATAAATTTCTAGGTCTAGAGTTGGTTTTACATGAATAGAGCATGAAAGAGTAGATGAAACATAAAGACGTTGAAACTTGTTGGGGATACACAATAATAATTCTTGATGAAGAAGATGGTCACTATATATATATATATATATATATATGTATGTATGTATGTATGTATGTATGTATAGCTTACAGTTGGGTAGGGCCACTTTGAATGTTGCTGCCACCAGTTCTTTAACACTGAGGTCGTGTCTCCAGGTAACTTGCCTGCTCTTCTTTTCCTTAATATTTCCTCTCTCACATCTTCAATTTTTGACTTGAAACCCTGCACATAAATCAAAACATGAATTCTTAATCACTTATTATTCAGAGAAACGTCAAAAGTGACTTTGAGAATAATTAAATAACCTGCTTGAGCTCAATCTTGAGTTCCTGACGAACTCTTTCCATGAGTGACCTTTCAGATTCCGTAGGAAGCAAAGGCCCAAATCCCATCATGTCGTGAGCTTCAACGCTAGATTGGTCTAAAGAGAAATCCATCGGCAAATCATCCTCATCATCTGACATTGTTGCACCACTTCCCTCTCCCAAACTTACACCTGAAATTTCACACCATTTATTTGCTATTCAGTGTGCGTGCTTCCGAGTTATATAACCTCCTCATATAGCTCTTACACCTTGCAATTGTGAAGTACACCACACAACAAATTCTACTAACTGATGCGTAGTTTGAATCCAAAGCTTATCTTGTATGGTTATACATAAATCTTAAATAATCATACATGTATTTACAATAGAAAAGAAGATAGCTGCGATCAGTTTTTGTCTCTCCAGGCCGACAAAACCATAGAAGGAAGATAATTATTATGTTGTACAAATGAGGGTCGGCATGGGATTCATTTAGAATTCAACACATTAAATATGTAAATACTCCCTCCTAAATATATATAAGAGTTACATAAAAAATTTATTTTAATTATAAATATAAAAATTTAATTTATTTTCTCTCAAAATTATAATTTTCTTCTCAATATACCCCTATATAATTGCACATAATTCAAATATACATTATTACATATGGTATTTTAGGAAAATTAAGACATCTATTTTCTTTAATCTATTTAAATTAACTAAGTATATTTTATATTAAGGATCCAGGCAGTATCTAGTTCTTACTATCATTTATTTTCTACAAATGACAAGTAGTTAATTAGTTAAGGGAATAAATCTTGAAGAATTATTTTACTAGCAAACTTAATTAAACACATTTTTCTAATATATTTGCATAAAGTACATCTCCAGTATGAGGAAAAGCATTTTGCAGAGCCTCGGTTACAGAGAATTTAGCTATATTTTACTCAGTATATATTTTTTCTTGAAGAAGGTGGCATATAGTATAATAGGTTCAGGAGAAGTTGTCAAGTTTTTCCTATAACTTTGAAGGTAATGGAGTAATACTATGATGAAGAGCTGCCTCCAATTAAAGTTGCTGTCTCTAAAAACTATCCAGATCTGTGTAAAATAACTTTGTATCATCGTGGATATAAACCTAGAGGTGATCCAACGCGGCAAAATCATAGTTTTAATGCGTAAAAAACAAGGTATACGGATCCTCATTAGTCCAAAACAAGATAGCCTACCAAGTTGTTAATTCCTCTCTTCCTGAACCTAAACAAGACGGACTCAAGCATGGATCACAACATCAAACTAAGCAGCAGCGATTAATTTCACCCACTGAAGAATCATCAAACATATATGTAAATCATATTGCAATCCTCGTACGTTGTATGAACTCCTAGATGTCGTTAAATCAGCAAAGTCTGAGAACAAAACTAAACTTTCAAAAGAAGTAATAGAAAATGTAAAGCATTTTAGGGATAAACAAATAAATCTGGAATAAGTTCCGTAATTTTAGGAGCAAGATTAAATATGATATATGTCACCAGAGGTTGTTGGTAGTGGGTGGGACTTCCACCGTTCGCCAAACTAACTAAGCCATATAGGACATAACAGTATAGAGCACAGACCCTACCTGCAGTCCCACTCCCCTCCCTTACTCTTACCTAAACTAAATGACTACGAAACCTAAAGCTTCTTTCTTCCCTTTCTTTCGAAACATATATGATATCCACATCTTACCACCAGATATATATATATGATATCTCAGTCTTACATGTCTGAGATCTCTTCACAAGAGCCGAGGAAAAAGCAACAGCAGGATTAACATGTCATTTGTACGTCTATATGTAAAAATATCAGTGGTATATGTATCTTGCAGTAAGAATCGTTATTTCACCTACGTAGAACAAAGTAAAAAAGATGATACACAGAATAGAAGTGGAAAGTGAATATGCGTGTGTGTCTATATATAAATATATAGACATACCAGTGAGAGCTTGTAGGGTATTTTCAAAATCACGGCAGGCCATGACAGCTTCGACGGCGTGGACTTTGACATGTTGTTGAAGCTGTTCTTTGAAAGTACACAACACTAACAAATATTGTGCCTGGCACAGTGATATATCCATGAAGCCTCAGATTAGTTAACAGATGGAAAAAAGAATTAGTAGCAAAATCAAACATATATGGCTGGAACTAGTTTACCAGGAAATTGTCAAGGTCCTGACGCTCAGGGAGTGAAAGGGTAAGGGTTTGCTGTGAGGCGTATGATCGGAGGATATGGTGGGACTGCGACAACTGAGCGTCGATGAGTGGAAGCTGATCGATGGGGGTGGCGACCCGTAAGCAAGCGACGTGTGCGGCGATAAGCTGCTCATAGAGAGGGTGGGTGGCTATCTCCGCCTTGAGTAGCAGGAGGTGGTCACCGGAGGCTAAGTCACCGTTAAAACCACCACCCATCATTCCCAGGCTCGGTTCTGATTGCATTTCCTGATATGAATGAAGTCAGTGTAGAGGTACAGAGCAAAAGGGGTTGAAGACGAGGCAGCGAATTATAAAGAGAAGAAAAAAGTTGAGGGTTGAGGACCACTCTAAAACACGAATAGGAGAAGAGAGGTTTTGATGGGAGATCGTGTTTTGCCAAGAGAGAGACAAGAAGCAGACAGTTTTATCGTTTTCGGCGAGAGAGAGAAGAAAGAGAGAAGCCGTATCGTATATAGGGATCTGGGATACAAAACTCTCTGCTATAACCACTGATAGAAACAAAGATCTTTTGCAGACACAGAAAGAGGAAGAAGCAGAGGCATTAAAAATATATATATATATGCGGGTTCTTGTATGGGCGTCTCCGCGCGTGAGAGATTAGAAAGAAAAATAAGGAGATGTATTCCAGTTGTTTTGAATTTGTGAGAGGAAGAGAGAGAGAGAAGGAGAAAAGAAGTAACCTGCAGAATCATTACTATGAAAGGAGGTTGGAAGCGAGGTCAGAAAAAGAAGATAAAGCTTCTGACAAATTTTTTCCCCATTTTTCTGCGTGTCGAACTGTCCTATTTGTTTTTTTTTTTGAAGGCTAAGGTTAGGTACGTTGATCTGATGTTGATTGGTGATCACTGATCATAATTCTGGGTTGTCCGCAGACAATTGTTTTCCCACAAGCCTATGGATTATTAACACTTTTTACCCAGTTCTGTCTACGGACTTTTGTATTCGTGCCTCAAGTTGTCGAGTTAAACTTTCTAAAGCACAAGGGTTTCAAGGGTTGGGTTTGTTTATATATTTTTTTCATTATGAACTCTCCTTACTCGTTAAGGTTAATTAAATTTTGATGGATATAAATCGTGCAAATATTCTGGTATGGTGGGTGAGATCAAATCAAATGTACCTACATCGCAGTTAGCAATTAGAGGCATCTGTCTCGTATTATTTTAATTTAAAAAGTAAGCAACAAAGAAGAAGCAGGAAGAAGGGGACACATCACGACCAAATGCGTAATTAATTAAAGGCTTTAAATTAATTAATACTAATATCACCATTCAGGGAAGGCCTACAATTGGAGTACCAATCCCAAATTGCAATTGTCACCCCCCACCCCCCACCCCAAGATTTTCTTGTATTTGTCATATCGCTCCAAACTTACCCTTCTAAGCTAATGTGTCTATTTTCATAAATCAATTGATGTACTATAATTAATTAATTATTATCCTTTATGTGGCCAACAAAAGATTCGGATTTTAGGATTAATAATATATAATATAATGTGGGTAGGAGGGGGATATGTGGTTATAAATATATATATATATATATATATATATATATATATATGGTAGGAATTGCTTAATATTGGTGGTGGGTACATGGTGGTTGAACCTAATAAAAAGGGGGGGAAATAAAGGAATTAAAAATGAAGTATGAACAAAATGAAATGAAATGAATGTAGGCGCTTTACTTTTGTTTCAAGTGTGGGTGGTAGTGTTGAAAACTACGAAGCGTTCTATTCAAATTAAATCCCCAAGCCACATAGTAGCCTTTTAAGCAATTTCTCGAATTTGGGAAATTTCTCCAATATATATATAAGTATGCTTTAGCCTTTAGGTTTAAATAAAATAAAATAAAAAAGAAATATATACATACTCCCCCCTAACCATATATACAATTCAGCCATCTTCTATGAGAAATAGATAGTCCATTCTATATAAAATAAATAGACTATTAATTATCTTATTCTAATTTAAGTTCACCCTTTTGCAATTTTTAATTAGTAGGGTAGGGGGTTGAATAAGAAAGAAGTGTTTTTAATTATGGTGCATTTAAATTAGGAAAACAAATTCCTTTTCAGATAATATCTATGATTTAACTACATTTTCTCTCTCTATTTTTTTTTTTAAATTTAACTAACTCATTAATTTTTGGTGAGATAGCTAAGAGTAAATTATATTAAAATTATAAAGAATAGATATGTATATTTTACTTAAAATTAAAGTAATTTTTTTAAATTAATTAATAGTTAGAGACTAATTCTTTTAATATATATATATTATTAAAAAAATAGTCCTTTTTTATAATTTTTTTCATGCACATGATTAATTCAAGCTAAAGGCATTATATTTGAAAATGTATATTAATTTTTGACTGGAGGCGTTAGAAACTATAATTATGGTAGCCAACAAGGAAAAGAAGCCCAAATATCAACGTGAAAATAGCACTTGAATGTTTATAAATTCATGAATGTGGGAATTGAAAAGGATATTAATTATTGTCGATGAGGCCAAACTTGCCTCTGGTGCTTCTTTGGAATAGGTTCACACAGACAAGTAATCTTGTGAACCATATGTAAGTATGGTAGGATCCGACGTCGTTTCCCCCAGACGTTTTCTGGTATTCCCCAAACGCGCAGGGGATCGAGGGCGGTAGCGGTGGTCGACGGAATTAAACAGCTGGGTCACCATCACAGCTGGAGCATTGTCGTGTTCTTCAGTGGAAATGGAGCTCTGCACTGTACAAAAAGTGGTCCCCCTTATCAGTACTACAGATTTTAATTCAAAAGACAAATACAAACCCCGGAAGCAAGCAAAGCAGAGAAAGAAAGCGAACGCGACTGGGGAGTGATGCGATAATCACTAATCAGAGGTGCCATCCCACACTCCCAATAAACAGCTACACTTTTTCCCACTATTTATTTTCTTTCTTAATTTTCTCATTATCTTAAATCCCACAATTCCTGAGCTTTTAACAGACAACAATTTGCTGAATTTAGCCTTACGAAGGTTTGGTTGATTGTCTGTGCTTTAATCGAATCCTCATTGTCTTTTTTTCTTTTTCTTTTTGCAAAAATTTTAAAAAAAAATTAGACACATTAATATTTTAAAAATAAGATAAAGTCTTATTTCTACTTAAATAATATTAATATCAAATAAAATAAATTATCTATTACCCTCAAACTTAAAATTAAATATTTAAAAATTATAATATTTTTTAAAATATTATAATTAAAATTATAATTTTTTTAAAAAAATTAAATATATTATAAATAATTATATATATTTTTTTAATTTTATCATTGTCTTGTCTTCATGGTCACACACGATAGGCCTTAGGCCCACTCAAAAGCAACGTACGTCAGCTTTATTATGAGTTTTATGGATTAACTTTTAAAAATTAAATTATAAAAAAAATTTAAAAATAAATTTTGAGAAAAACAGAGATATTTAAATGATTAGTAATAGAATTACTTTTTATATTGATAAATTACTAAAAATATTATGATTTGATTAAAGTATGATAGAGGAGAGAGGGTAGAGAAAAAATATGAGAGAGGGGATAGTGTAGAGAAAAGAGAGGAAAGAAGAGATAGAGCGAAAAAGAGAGATAAGAGAGAGGAAAGATGAGATATGATATAAAGAAAATAGAGGTAAAATAGTAATTGGATAATCTATTATTCTTTTATTGTTCTAAAAGTTATTTTCAATAGTTTATTTAAAACTTTAGTTTTAAACTATAATTTTGACCAAAATCAAGTCTAGAAAAAAATAGCTGTTTGTTTAAAAAAATTTTAAATTAAAATTTTGCCTCAAACAGATTTTAAAAAGATGCTCCCAAATACACACTTAATTGCAAGAAATAGGCCAAATATATTATCGCAGATATCCTAAATATAAAAATTAAATATTTTTAATAAATTAAAAATTACATAAATAAATTAACTATACTTAATATAAAATTTAATAAATTAATTTAAATAAATTAAAAAATATATAATATAAATTAATATTAAGATATTAGATTTAATTATAATTAATTAATTTTTTATTTTTTTAAAAATATTAATTAATTTTTATATTTAGAATTATATGAGTACTTTTTATATCACTCCTCCTATATTAAATATAAACTATCAATATAAATACTTAACTCCTAAATATTAAAAAAAATTAGTAATAGGTAGTTTACCTAATTAATTTTGTACTAAATTATTTTTTAAATGGCTTATCTCATTCCATGGCAAGTTGCTTCACTTTTTGTTGAACTATTGGCGAGAATACGTGATTAATGATTTAAATAATTTTGAAAAATGATCTATATTTTATATTTAAACCAACAAAATCCTCCTATAAATAACTTATATTTCATACTGAAGGTAGTATTTTGTATTTGTTGTAATATACCTTTCATACCTTAGAGGAGTAGTACCCACAATAATTTCAATTCCAATATAAGAAATTACGACTCAATTGTATTATTTTTAATTTGAATCTTGATGAATTTATCCACTCAAATTCTTTTTCTTCGTCAAGATAATTCGTACATACACTGTATACCAGTTTGCCAATAAAAAACAAGTACATACATATACTAATGAAAGATTGTCCATTTGCCTTCTCGCTTTTTCTATAGTAAAGCATATTCAAAAACCTCATTATTTTGATTTTTGGTACAAAATTATATTCTTGCATTTCCGATGGCTAACTAAAGAATTTTAGAATTTTATCACTGACGAATAGCACGGTTATATTAGCATTTTAAAATACGAGCTTAAATCCACGGTTATATGATAATATATGCAGCAAAAAATTACTCAAAATACCAACCGCTTTTGCCAACTTCTCTTTATCCACAGACGATGTTTTTGCTTTTCATACCCCATCACTATCTGAGCTTTAGGTTACATCAAACAGAGATGCAATGACAATTCTAGGAATAGGGTTTTTGAGGGGTGAGGGCTTCTTTCTTCCCTATTAAAAGCTGTAAAATATGCATAGAAATTATTGGCAGAAAGCTGATAGAAGCGAACGTTCATCGTGGCGGTCGGTGGAAAGTTAAGGTTTGTGTCACAAGTTCAAAAGATCTAGCACTGAGGTATATTATACTACTTCTATTTACAGAAGAAACATTACTTGAATCACATACATGATGAATGGCGTTGCTGTGACGGGATACAATAGCATCAAGACAAGCATTAAGAACTGCAAGTTTCTAATCTTTATGATATTCACATCACTGTACATTTCTCTTTTGGTTTGCCTTCGGCCTTGGAAGAGGAAGATGTTTGCCTTTCGCTGTTTCTTGCCACCTGCACATAGCATCCGTTTGCATTTTCAGATAAAAGATCTTGGACTTGATGCAGATAATATATGGCTAAAAACAAAAAACAATACCGACATCAAACCACAAAAAAAAAAACGTTTTCGGGGATTTGAGAGAAACAAAGACCGTGATTAAATAGTCAAGTTATGAAGTACTGGCGAATCGATACTAGTGTGCACAACTCAAGCATGTGAGATTGCACTTGACCAAACCGGGGGTAACAATCCAAACTTACAGTAGCGCATCGATCTCTATGTATGTAGGCATCTAAACATCACCTCAACGCAACAAATAATAGGCAATCACAGTGGCTCGCTCCTCAACAAAGAAACACCAGTTATTGGACCAGTCAAACAACTGGAAAACAAACAAGATCTACCTGGGGACCTGTGACCAGTCTGGAACTGCCAACAACAGATGGTTGCTGTGAATTTTGACGAGGGGGCGGTTGCTCAAACTCCTGTTGTTGCAAGGCTATTGCTAATTGCAGATCCGAACTGTTACAATTACAGTTAAGATTTGTGTGAGTTTTAAATCAGTAATTTGAAATACCCGAGAACAATAACCATGTTTCAATTTGGATGAGAAGGGAAGATCCATTTTTTTACTATACCATTTTGAGTTATAATCAATCAATTGAATAAATTGTTTCAAGTGAATCAGCCATGCCAATGGCAATGAAATATTATGACAGTAGTCGATGGTACAAAGAAACCAAGATGTACAAACAAGAATAATTTTAAACTAGAAATGTTTTCCGTGCTGTAAGCTAAGAACTTATATATATATATATATATATATGGCAATAGCAAGAAGGAAAAATTACTTAATATCTAAGCCTGCCTGTGCTGCACTATTTATGCTGGCAAGATAATCCTGAAACATGTGAAGTTATGTTAATATCAAGGAAATAATAAGCTTAGATGTTTCACTCTAAAAGAAAATACATACAGCAGTACTGGTCATAGCATTATGCTCGTCCCAAGCGTTATTTTCCTGACTTTCCACCTTAAATTCCTTGAAATTACCGGTCATAAACAGCGTATCACCATTGACCTGCAATATAATTACAAACCAAACTAGTAGATTGTAATCCAAACTAATTCAGAATATATGTAATTAAACCATTCATGTCCATCTCTCTGGTTCCGACAGCAAGCTTAGCCTATTTGTTGCACAATTTACAAGTGCTTTGTGAATTTTTAGAGGTACTTGTCCAGTGACCAAAGTTCCCTTTTGTAGCAGTAGAATTTGTGTCTAAAGAGAAGCGGGTATTTGAAACTCAAAATAAAAAGCAGAAATTAGAGAAATTAACCAGGCTGCATCATTTATTCTTTTCACGAATTATTCTAATAAGCACTGTCACAAATAAGAAATTTGGTGTTTAGTTAAATCATCCAAGAAATCTTTTAGCATTGTTGAGATTCTTTTCTTGAAGTGATACTTATAAATGGAGACTAAGATAGTATGAGATGCCTAATCCCACATGAAGTATAAAATGAGATGCTCTGGCATTTGAGTGGGTTATTTCTCCCACCTCAATAACTAGTTTTTGGGTGAAGGTTTTCTATACTTCTTGAATACCCATCAATTGGTATTAGAGTTAGTGATAGATAGTTCCAGAAAAGGTTACTTAAGGAGGGTTCTAGCTTGTAAAGAGTTTTAATTAGCAAGGAAGTCGGTGGAGTGTCACCAAGTGAAGTGTTTTAAAGTGCAGGCCCTAGAAATTAATGTAGCATGGAATGCTTAAGTTCTACATGGAATAACATGGGATAGATGCTCTGCAGAGTATTTACATGGATTGGTTCTCTCACATTATTAGCTAGCTTTTGGGAAGGGTTTCCCATCACACATGAGTGAACACATGGTAATAGAAATAGCAATGCCAAAGATACAAAGAAACTATAAAGTAAACAGAGGAATAAACAAAAGATTCTCCACATGGTATTTATGAAGCTCGGCCACCAAGATGGAACTTTGCATGCCTTCAAAATTATAAATTTTGAAAAAGTAAAACTTATGTGAACAAAAAACTGTATCTACCACAAGCATCAGAATCATACTGTGTATTTTGACCAAAATCTGGAAGTGCACACCAGCATCCCCAGTCTCCCAGAAAGAAAAAAACCACCAAAAAGAAAAGAAAAGAAAGAAATTTTGAAAGACGGTCAGATGAAAAGGATCATAGAGAAAAGAATTCTACCTCATTCAGTTTTTCCCACACCAAATCAGGTTGATTTATGTATCCTTGGTCTGTAGCTAGAAGATAAAGCTCACCACCATACTGTAATACAGATAGATGTATTATACTACTTGAAAGAGTAGATAATAGATTATGCTAAACTAAAATTTTTTATGACTGATAGAAAAGGTTCTTAGCTCTTATCCGCAAATTCAAATCTCCAAAGCACCAAATACTGCTTTTTACTAACCTTAAACATGGTGCTAAAATGATTGTTCCGGAAAAAAACACATAACTCACGTTCGTCAAGACCTTCTTGCAAACAGAAAAGGCTGCAAAAGCATTTATAATCCATATAAAGAGACTTCATTATAGCCATTGAAGCAAACCTATGCATTCAGAGGTATAGTTTGTAAAGATTTAGAACTGGAGGACAACACAGTAACATACCCATAAAATGTCAACTGACTGGCATTGTTCCGCAAGAAGCTCCTAATCAATTCCCCTGAGACCATCAAACAAAAATAGATGTTTCTTACTTCAACACAATAATATAATTATGTCTGGAAAAAAATAATTTAACAATAATCCCACATCGCCCTAATGTATAGCAGCTAACACAAATAGCAGACCTTGTTGAGAGGTAAGTTCATCCTTAGTTCTCGCATCAGAGGGTGCTGGAGTGCTCTTGTCTGCTTGTTCTGCAAGCACTACCTCGCCTTCATAGACAGGTTCGTTATCCTGAAAGTTTGCATTTCCTTTATCCAACACACATTCCTCTCCTTCATATATGGGCTCACTCTCGTCAATGCTTGAAGACAATGCTTCTTCAGAGGCATCTATTTGCCGCTGAACCCTGCCACTAGATGATTCTAAATTTTTATCAGTTGCAGATAAGCATGATACTCCTGTGGGATCATGTTCAAGGGATTCATCAGCAGTTCCATAATCATTAGTCGTCACAGAGGGTTGATTGTGAACCTTTCCACCCCCTTCTGAGACGTCCATATGGCTCTCAACTGAAGACACGCAACTTTTTCCAGAAGAAAGGAGAGGTTCACTTTCATTCTGAACCAACTTATTAAGACCGTTCTTATTCTCATCAATAGATTCTTTGGGCCCCACATGAGTCAAGTGATCAAGGCTACTTACCCCATCGGTCTTTACAGATGAATTGGCTACTTCCCCCATAGTAGGGGCAGAAGTTATCTGCTCAGCAGTATCATTATCAGAAACAGTGCAATCATCACGGATGAGGGGTACTGGTCCATGATAGTCATTGTTCTCGGCATCATTTTTCTTTCCTGACTCATCTCCAGTGTTTACGTCAATAACCTTGTTACATGTATTATCATCCATACCGACAGACATAGTGGTTCCATTTACATGACCCTCAACAGCATTACTTACTGATGCTATTGAATCAGCCTCAGATAACTTCAAAGCTCTCAACAGCTCTGCCTCTTCTTCAAGATCCCCTTTTCTGGGCATTTGTTGATCAGAAACAGAACGCGGAGAATCATCAAAGGACCTGGTTTTTGAGAGACTTGGTGAAGGAACACCAAGAGCTGCAGTTGTTGCAGCCACAAAATCAACGCAATCTTCTTCAGGACTGTTCTTATGCTGACCTTCCATGTTTCTTGTTTCAAGAGCAACAAGCTCCCCCATAATAGCATTATAGGACTTGGACCCTATTGCATTAGCTGTATCATGATCCTGGTTCATATGCACACAAAGGTTTTAGCATCAAATTCAAACCAACACATCAAGAAGAAATAAATGGGTTTTATTAAATAAATTATGACATCAGAGGACAAACGTGGCAAAGCCAGGTAAGGTGACTAATAGCTTCCATCCAAAAGCGCAACTTCCTAATGTCAAATAGGCTGGCTAAGAACATAGTCATACATAGTCCACATGAAAAAGATTATTGGTAGAAGAAACAGAAATGACAGCTAAGCAAACAAACAAATCCTACCCATTTGCTATTAATATCTTACATAATTTCCTCAACTAAAATCTGACCGGTAATGCTGTAAAAGTTACATGGACGACCTTGATTTACCATCCCATACTGCAAAACTTGCATAGAATCCACAATATCATGGAAATTATAGAATATTTCCCCATGCTTAAAATTCAAAACTCAACGGTATTATTTCCCAACCTTGGCGTATCCAAGATCCTTGCCTGAGCTTTAATTCTGAACATTTCTGATCTCTAAGATACGTTTTAGCACCAAATAAGCCCCACATAGAATGAGAAAGACATGATGCTAACACCTTGAACACTCAAATGATAGTTCAAGAGAGGTCCCCCAGGAATTGAATATCTACTGGAACCAATAAAATCACACAATCATTGATCAAAACCTTAAAAAAACCTCTAGAGTAAACATGACGATAGAATTCAGAAGACTCCAGATTCTGCAACATTTTAATATATGGAGGTTTTTCAATCTAAGATGAAGCACAAACAGGCTACAGTCAAGGCAGTTTCAAGGAACTTGCCTGCCCTGCAGATTAATGACATACTTCCCATGTATGGAAGAGGAAGGTTCTGGTAAAAATGCTTAAAAAATGTCCCTGAATGGAAGTATAGGGATAAAAATGGTAATTTTCACAATCCTACTCTCCTGAGTTCAAAAATAGCAACAATAAAAATCTTGCCACAAAGGACAGAGGATAAGCTAAGCTCATGATGAGAGGCCCCCAAAATCACGAAGAATAGTGAGGTGCCAGCCAATGGCATGAACAATATTAACATGTGGATTAATAGAGTGCATTCTAGAATATTAGTACAGCAATCTAATCATTGGTGCTGTGAGAAAAACAATTAAGCTACTTGCTACATATACAGGAAAAACAGAAAAGCCTACCTGAGGATCAACTATCCAGCCATGATACAACGAGATGTCCAGCAGATCAAATATAGCACATTCTGGAGTGAACTCAAAATCATTTATTCTGCGATTATTAACCAATCTTTTCATCAGAAAATCAAGATGGATGATTAAAGTACATGACTGGCAAAGAAATCAACATACTGACCTCTTAAATTTTATATTTACATCAATTCCTGTAGCAAGTCTTGGAAGCAAATCAATCGCGTCGGAAATGTTCTGTAGCTGATTTTTGACATAGCCTGCATCTTTATTCTACAAGCAATAAGAAAAGTTGTCAAAGCAATCTGCACAACAATTGTAAGATCACAGACAATCACGTACTAAACCTATCAATTCTTACATCCACATTACAATTGGAATCAATTAACCGTTCAGCAACCAGTGAAAGTAATTTCTCCTGTGAAACTTCAGCAACATCTGGGCTCAAATTTAAGTTGTTTCTTAGCAGCAGAACATTACCTGAAGTCATATGATATACAGACCACCATTAATCATAGTAATGCAAAAGGGCAAGAGAAACCAAACGATCTATAAAAGTAATACAACTACAGAGCAACAAAAAGCACAGAATTTGGGCAACCAAGGCCCAAGACGGATAGATTCTAAGTCTAAAGATATGATCCAAGACAGCTAGTTTTTGCTAAACAATAACAACAAACCTTATTCTAATAGGTATGATCAGTTACATGCATCGCATGGCATTATTGGTTTCTATTAACAACTAAATATTTAGATATATTGTTCGCCAAAATATCTCGTTCAATAACTTCATTGAGTGTTTTTTTCAATTTTTCTCTACCCCTTTTAAAGGAATGATAGGAATCTTTCTTTAAAGGAATGTTGTTTAACTCCAGCAACCCAACAAAAGATGTGTACGAATCTTGATGAACTTTCCATTCATTGGGACCCATTTTGGCCCATGGAGACCAAGAGTGGTTACAAAAGAAGATAACAGAAGGAGAAATAGAAAGAGAGAAGAGAAGAAATAGGTAGAGAGATAGATAGTTGGGATAGAGGGTAGAGGAACAAAAGACTGAACTAAATTCTTATAGCCTGAATCACCAAACTTCCTCATGCCCTATATGGACACAAGTCCAACAGCAATTAGCTACCCATTCCTATAATGCCTTAACTCACTCTCTTATTTTGTATAAAAATGACGTTGTAATATTGAGGAAATATTTGACTAAAAGAAAGTAAATGTAAACAAAAAACTAGTTATTATGCAATAACTTTCGACAACTGAAATAGAACACGTGAGTTTTCTCCTCAGTATTGTATTTGTATCGCCGGCCTCAAATATTTAGGGAGAGGCTCAACTTTCTTTTCTTCTTTTCACCTGCCTTTGTGATGATCTCTTCAGTATGATTGGAGGGGAAAATCAGACATCCTCCTATCTCCATAATAGCATTCTATCTAAAACTAAAGGACACAGCTGAAATAGCACTAGATACTCTTGAATATAATTCAAAAAATTTGTAATCGCACGACAAATTACTCCGCCTTATTGACCTTCCAGAGCAAATAAATAACGCAACAAGCAGTGTCGAAGAAAAAGGGGGGGAATGAGGCTGGTGCAAATATGAGAGTTGCAATAAACCTAAGGTCAAACCATTAATTTTTCTTGGTAAATTAATAGGGCAAGGATGCGATAAGGGGCACCTGGCCTTCAATCGACAGAGAATATGGCAATTAAAATAAAATAAAGCCAGGAAACGTAAGAATTTCGTGGTAATAAGTAATCCTTCAACTAAGATCAATCGGCCGCTCTCAGAAGAGTAATATTAATACTTCAGTCTCAACCATTCCTAACTGAGCACAAATTCGTCCCGGTGCCAAGAAATGAAATCCTATAGCGTAATTGAAGAAAACAAATGTCGACGAGGAACCTACCGTTCAAACATTTCAAATTTTTATGAAATAGGAACCACCGGACGGGTGCCCTCAGAATCCAATAATAAGAAAGGAACACATAAGTAAGAGCCGAAGATAGAAGAAAGACTTACAGATAGCGAGGAGAGGGCAGGGACCGTTCTCATTCTGAAGAACGATTGGAGTCGTGCGTCCAAGAAACTGAATCGTTTTGGTCTTGTGCATAAACTCTTTCACTGACTCCAGCTGCGGCGGCTGTGGTTGCTCCGGTTCCTGATCCCTCTGCTCGTCGTTAGGGGGGAGAGACGCCATTACTGAGAGACCTTTTCTCTGGCCTAACGAAGACGATGGTGCACGTCCTTGGATTGTCTTTAGGTAGAGAACAGCGAGGAGTGGGCCAATTAGGATTTAGGAAAACAGAAAATTAAGAGATAAATTACAACAGATTAAAGTTGATTGAGTGCTGACGGCAATGTCAATGGGAATCTGTATCGCATTTTATATTCGTTTTTAGTTCTCAACCTTCCATTTCCAGGAGGCCAGAACAACGCTGGTATTTACTAATTACTTTGACCCTAAGCATATGCTGATGACAAGGCAATTCCTCGTTTTCCCATTTTTCTTTAATGGGCCAGTTGAATAACTCTGTGCAGATGATATGGGCTTGTTGATTCATTCAATAATTTATTAAGCCCATTTACATAGGCCCATCTATCTCCAGATTTGCTATTCATGGCTGCTTGAAAATATATTTGTGGGTGTGAGTGGACCCAAAAATATTTTTTTATATTCTTTCGTTCATGTGTTTAATTAATAAAAAAATAAAAAATATGATTATTTAAATTGTGTTTGATTTGTAAAAAATTTTATTTTATTGTATTTCTAATCATGATCTTTAAAAATATATTATAATTTTTAAGTGTCTAAATTTATATATGAGAGTAATTGATAGTTTGCCTTACTTGACATTAGTATGACTTAAAAGGAAGAGAGATTTTGTTTTATTCTTAAATTGTGGATAAATCTAACTTTTTACAAAAAAAAAATTATTAGCATAGTAGGGGAAAAATATATTTTTTATAAAAAGATATTTTTATTAAAAGTAAAATAATACTCCATAATTAGGGCCAAAGGGAATCACTGGTCGTAGTTAGCTATAGTTAATCCTCCATTCTAACACTTGACAACGGTGTTTTAGAATCAACTGTTCATGGACACAGGTCGAGGAGCTCAGAGAAGAGGTAATATAATGCTGCTACTTGCACATTATGAGCACGTATTATTTCCTCCTTGTATATATGTATATGTTTCAGATTGCTCATTAGAAAATTATATTCTCGGTGTTCGAGTATTCTTCAGGAAAAGCACTTACTGGAAACAAATAAACTTACGGGAGCAGGTAAAATTCTTTCTCCCTCCTCATAGATTCTAATAACTTTCTGGCCACAAGCATCTCTGACTAAATGGGAATCAATCCTGCTTTTCCTTCACGCTCATGATATATATATATATATGTCGACAAGTCTGAAAACGAATCGAAATATCAAATACTTCATCTTTCAGATTAATAAAAGCGAGCTTACCGTTGTTTTTGTTGTCAGTTGTCACAGTTTGGCGATGAACTACAGCGGCGGAATTCGGCTGTAAAACAGGAGGATGTGGAGCACTTGAATGAAGGAACGGATGGCGTGGAAACAGTGTTGGTTATAGGACCACCAGAGGGACGAATGCCTTGAGACACCCTCGTTGTATCTATCTTTTTTTTTTTCCTTTTCAATATGCGTAAATGTTTGTTTTAATAATGCTGCTCTGACAAAGGAAAAACTTACCCCAATAACCTGCGGAAATTTGCATGTCTATGTCAGTTTTTGTTGTTGTTCCTCTCCATGTGAGATCATTTTTTTTTGGTTAACATATTTTTTTTTAAAATAATTAGACTCACTACAATCAACATAAAGTCTCTCTTTTTTTTACACAATATTAATGTTGAGTCGTCTATTACCTTTAAATATAAATTTAAATATCTAAAAATTAAAATATTTTTTTAAATATTACTACTAGAACCATACTCTTCCTAATCAAATTGTTTCTGCCTACCATGCATTCGCCACTGCTTTTTTTTTGTCGGCGCAAGAAATGATGACCACGATAGAATGACTAATGGGCCCTAGGCCCAAATACAAGGGCAAAAACAAAACATTCACCAGACGAGGCTTGGAGCTTTGAAAGGTTGTGTTAATGGCTTTTAATTTATTAATATTAATCTGATAAGTGACTCAATATCAATTAAATAATATTTTAAATTTAATTTTTGATATATGTAAAAAAAATTATTAAGAGACTCATCTACTATAATCAAATGCGCGACACGAATTAAATTTGAATATAATCAAAATAAAATTATGATAAAACAAATGAGCAACAAAAAAACAATCTTTTAATTTAGTAGCATAAAAATTGTTGTATGATGTTATATGTTCATCTCAGTTATAACTTTTTTTTTAAAATAAAAAAAGTTGAAGGGTTGTGGCCTGTGGGCTTGCGGCAGTCTGTCAGGTTTAGAATAATCCGAACCTTTGGGTAAGGTACTGGTTCTACTTCTACATGACTCCATTTGGTAGAAGTGCAGAACTGTAGAAGTAATCTAGAAAGGTTAAAATCAATTCATTCAATAAAAGTGAAATGGGAAAGGTTGTTTAATTTGGATAATTTACTTGCATTAAATTTGCATCTTTCAGTTATGACTGGAGGGCTTGGTTTCTTCAATACTTAACACCCAATTATTTTTTCTTGTTTCTTATCATTAGATTATATATAAAATTATAGTCAAATAGTTTTGTAGTTTTTCTCTCTCACCATTTTCAAACAAAATATAGTAAAATTGTGGAGTTTTGATTTACTTCTCCAATTTTTAATATAATATATAATTAAAAAATTAATATTAATATTAGATATAATATATATTTTTTATATTCTTTTATTTTTTTATTAATACATCCTCACGTTAATCAAATAAGGGTTAAGAGGGGAAGTTAATGTGATAATTATAATACTTTCAAAAAATTATGTCTATTAACGAATTTAATTAATATTTTTAATTAAATTAAATTATTTAAATATATTTTATATTAAGAGTGGGAAGATAATTATTTTTTGAAAAATCATAAAAAGGTACAAAATTAAAGCCGACCTGGGCAATTGGATTTTCACAGCGGTTGGGAGCAGACGACGCCGATTTGCTCCATGGGATAAGCTTCGGTATCATATTCTCGCTTTGTTAAATTATTTTCGCCAAGATTATTAATGGCAATCTTAAGAAACGTGTAAATCAAATACAAGCAAGTGTTGACATTCAGTTTTTCTTTTTTATTTTATTGTAGCACCGAATGCATCGATATTTCCATTTTTCATTGTCATCTTGTTGTGCAGGCCGGAGATAACGACTCCTGATAACTTGGAATAAACACGCCGGCCTTATCATGGCCAACTCCATCATTTTCTTAAGGATGTGTTTGGTTTGACATGAGAAAAAGGAGAAGAGGGATTTTAATTGAGGGGGGAGAAATAAAAAAAATGATATGATTTTAATATTATTTTATTTTGATTAATAAAAGAGAGGAGGAAGTTATTTTAATATTATTTTATTTAATTTAAAATAAAAATGAAGGAAAAATATTTTTATATGAATAATTTTAATTTTATTTTTTATTGTTTTAAAACTTTATAAAATGTTTAATAAAATATATTATAAATTATATTCCTTTTTGGTGCTATCTTGAGCAAAGTTAGGAGGAAGTTGCTGAAGCTGGCTGATAATCAGAGGGAAAATGATAAGAATGAGAATGGTCTGAACCAAATAGGAGCTAAACTCGTATAAATACTATCCAAAGAGTTCGATTTTGGAGGGTTTTTCTTGTTCTTGGTCATAATCGTTATAAGGTTCCCTTGCTCGGAGAATCTTCAACGCCGTATTATGCTTGTCCGGCGAAGAAGATTCCATACTTCCTTTTCCTCCCGCGTTTCCTTCATTACCAACACTTCTCTTTGAAGCGTCTTTAAATCCTTCAGCCTCCACAGTAACTTCCTTCATCTGCACCAAAAACAAAAAACTAAAAGACCCTTCCCTTCTATGATCTTGCTCTATAAAGAAAAATGGCGAGTGAGCTAGTGAAGAAGATGAAGAGAAAGAAGAAGGTGTTTAAGAAGCAACCACGACCACTATGAGCGGTGGTTAGTGGATATGATGGCGACAGCGAGCTCGACATGGGGAAATATGGGCGGAACTGGAAGGAGAGAGAACGGTGAAGAAGATGAGACAAGGGTAGTTTGGGAAATATAAAAATCTAATATAGGTATAATTATGAGAGTATAATAAAATATTATCTCTTTTTTTTTAAATTTTCTAATTTTAGATGTAAAATTAGAAAAGAATGAGGAGGAGAATTTTTAGAGAAAAAAAATTCTTCTAAATTTTTTGATTTCTAAATAAGAGGGTAAAATCTCACGCCTCCTCTATCATCAAATATACCTTAATTGGTATGTAATAGAAACTAGGTTTGTGATGTATGGTTGAATTGTTGAGCTAAATTTAGCAGCGTCATCTTCCAACTGTCAAAATCTCATCCGCTATCCTTCTTAATGTTTATTTTTCCTTTCTTTCCCTTGTGATTTTGTGGATATAGCATAACCTGAAAAATTAAAGGGGAACAAAATTTTAAAAGAATAAATTCATATCTTATAATAATATTAATTTTATTCTCATTATTATTATAAGATTTTTTTAATAAATAATTTTATAAATACTCTATAAATACTTTATAAGATATAAAGATATATCTTAAATTTAATAAGATATTATGTTAAATTTGTCTAAACTTTTTTTTAATATTTTGAGAAAAAAATTCACATATCCTTTTCCTTATAAGTTTTATCTATAAATATATATTATCAAAATGTGTGTCCAGTGACTCTAAAAACAATACATTATATAAGACATAATTAATTACTCTAGAAATATTAAAAAATAAATAATTTAATTATAGATATATTAATTATTATATTATATATTAATTTATAAGTTAAATATTATTTTTTAAAAAAATAAATATAAATATTTTAAAATATTTTTTTTAATTTTTTAATTACACTAAATTAATCAATTAAATTTATATTAAACAATTATTTAATAATTATAGTCTATAGGATACTGGCATCAATATCTCTCTTTTAAAATTAACTTACCACACGAGTCCATGGTTACTGAAAAATAAATGCTTTGGTTCGGACTAAAAGGGCCAGTTTCGAAAAATAGAATCCTCACGCCGCCTCTTGTCAAAGCAATTCCTGTGAAGTGCTACAACCAAAATTTTAATAAAAAGTTTAACAAAATGATAAATAAAAATTAACTAAGATAGAATCGAGAAAGAGGTGAATTTTACTAATCATAATCTATAAATAGTGGTTTTCTATACATCATACTAAATAATGCATGGCTAAGTAAGTAACTAAGCAGGTAATTTTAATTAGGATGGAAAGGAAAGTTAATCAATCAGATATTTACGTGCGAGAAAATCATGACAAATTGGGTATATACGAATACTAATAGATAGATAGATAGATATTGCGGGGCTAGGGTTAGCCCCATGAAGATGCGTTACCTTGTACATTAATGGAAATTAGGCGTCCGCACATCAGCATTTGAACATGCAAAGAAAATGAAAAAGAAAAAGAAAGGAAGATGGCACGTGGAGGACTCAATGAACGGAATCGTGTCGAAGAGTAATAAGTGTCAGCACCCCAATGACTTGAAGCAACGGCAAAAACCTTCCCTACCAAAATATCCCTTAGCTTCTCTTCCCTTCTTCATATAAAAAGTCTTTTTGCCTCCATCTTCAAGCTCCTTCGTATCGCACAATACTTCTACTGCTAACACTATTCATTTGTTCATTGATTGGATTCTCTCATCATAACCTAAATCCTTAAGCAACGCCTTCACCAAGCTTTCAAGTCTCAGCTTGCCAACGTCTTTAATATATCGCTTCAATCTGTGAAGCCTCTCTGAAGCTTCCCTGCTCTGACATGGCTACTCTGTCTACTGCTGCTCCGGTTCTTCCTTCTGAGCTCAAGCCTTCTTACTCTAAGCACCACATCTCTGGTTTTTCTCCCAGAAGATTGCCCCTTCGGAAGAACAGCCAACCGTTTGCTCCTGTACGTGCGTGTGTTTTTGTTTGGGGATGGGTTTCGGATAAAAATATGAATTTTTGTTCTTATTTGTTTGTTTGGTTGAATCAGGTGGTGTCTAGATTGTTCGGGCCCTCCATGTTTGAATCCTCCAAGTTGAAGGTTTTGTTCTTAGGAGCTGACGAAGATAAGCACCCAGCAACGTTTCCGAGGATTTATACCTTAACACACAGTGATTTAACCTCTAAACTCACCCTCGCCATCTCTCAGACCATAAACAACTCCCAGTTGCAGGGGTGGTACCAAAAGTTACAGAGGGACGAAGTTGTTGCACAGTGGGTGAAGATTAAAGGGAACATGTACCTTCATGTTCATTGCCATATCAGTGGAGGCCATTTTCTCTTAGACCTATTCGCCAGGCTAAGATACTTCATCTTCTCCAAAGAGCTTCCTTTGGTGAGTTTTCTTGTACATCTTTTCATAAATTGTATAGATAGACAGAAAACAGAGAATGAATGAGCGTGTTGTTGCCTGTGGTAATACTTGTTGCAGGTGTTGAAGGCGTTTGTTCATGGGGATGGCAATTTGTTCAACAACTATCCAGAATTGCAGGAATCTCTGGTTTGGGTTTTCTTTCACTCAAACACACAAGAATTCAACAAAGCGGAATGCTGGGGCCCACTGAAGGAAGCGTCAGCACCTAAACACTACTCTAGTGGTGGGACCCACGAAGACAGCGACGAGCAAGAAGCTTCTCCAAGAAACCTGGAGCTGCCACAGCCATGCGCGGAAGATTGCAACTGTTGCTTTCCGGCGGCGAGATCAATCCCACGGTGGCAGGAGATTGCCCCTCTCGATAACGCATGTGATGGGACCCAACAACATCAATCCTACAACCCAGTCGATTCTGGCAACCCAAAATGATGCCTCCTTCGCTACGTTACTATTCGAGAGACGGAATCTAAAAAATTAGTATATTCTTGAATGTAGATATTCTTTCTTAATCTTTGTCATTTCCTCAGCCTCCGTTTTAATGAGGCATTCCATGTTTATAGAACTCTACCGTTATTGGGAACTAAAATGTATCGTTTCTCATTCAAATTCTTTGTTTTGATTTTCAAGATTTGAATAATAAATATGGCAATGACTGCTAAAGCGGCGGGCTTAATCAATGGAATAACCATGTGTTTTTGTTTTTACTTAGTCGATAAAAATTGAGGATTAAACAAGTCGTCTTCAAGTGTCAATTCCTTGATAATTTTAAGATTTGATCAAATCAGATAGCTGGAAGCCATGCGAATAAAAATATTTGCCTTGTTCTCTTTGGGTGGTACTTGCTGTCTCTTATCTTACTAACTTTCCGTTAGGTCTGTTCTGTTTTTGGTTTACGTGGGTGCATTTTAGGAATAAAAAAAGCTTGGGGTACGAACGACAAGCTACATATGAAATGACGCAATCGTCCCTGCCGATGATTTTCTCCATATAAACCAGATCAGATACATCTGATAATATTTCAGACCAAGCCAACCATATATAGAGGAAAACCCGGATCTCGTTGTTTGATCTCGAGTTCTACCATCTAAAGCTACGAGATGCGAGTATAACAAAAGTAATATCAGCATTAAAGGAAGTAGACGTTTATGTTAAGACATAGGAAAGCCGAAAGGCAATAATTATATACAAAACTTTTGAAAGTTACAGATGGCTAACTACTTTAAATATACAATGCAATGAAGCATTGCTATGAAGAATTAAAAAAGCTATAGGAACAACAAAGCTGATCATAACTCCCTCACCACATTTGCAAATCTAAGACAGATTCCTTTTCTCACTTATTATTTTCCTGTGAAAAAGATAAAATATGAGATTTATGGGACTGGTACTTTGGTAGAGACAACTATCATTTACGGCTACTTTGCAACTTTTGGATCCCTGTCAGTCTTTCAAATTGGTCAGGCAGATCTCTCTTACTATGTCTTGCAAGTTGCACAAAAACTCTGTTTTCAGGTCTTGCTACCTAATAATAGTTCTTCCGAGGGACGATGCACCAATTTCACTGTCAGTATTCTGCATAAATAATAACCATGAGTCCCGTATAAATTGATATGGATCTTTTGTTGCAATGAAGCATGAATTCCAAACAATTAAGAAGAGGAAACAAGATACAAGAAAAGGTAACAGCACAGGTGAATCGACAAATTTTCAAGGAGTAAGTCACATGGATAGCAAAAGTTATTTTCTCTTTCTCTGAGAAAATATTTTACCTGAGATTTAGGAGACGGAAATACATTCCAAAACCTAAGTGTTTCATCTCCAGCTCCAGTGACAATTGTCTGAAACGGTAAAAGTGATGGCAACCAGAAAAATACCATGTTAATATCTAGCAATTCCCATGGACTTAATCATAACTACTCATTCAAACTGGAAGATGTCAGTTGTCGGGTGATATGGAGTACCTGCCCATCCGGAGAGATGGCAAGATAAAGAACTCTATATGTGTGGCCCGTTAGAGTTGCCAGCTGTACCAAAGGACAGGTTGTATAAGTATGGATGAAGCAGACATATAAAAGAGATGACCGCTGCATCACAGAAGATATAATTTGTACCTTTGACATGGAGGGGTACCTCCAAACTATTATCTGGTTCTGGGAGTAGCCATGTGTGCTTACCAGTTCATTGACATTTTTGGACCAAACAAGGTTGCTGACCTGCCAAACAATAGGTTCGAGGATCAGGGTATTTGTGTAGTAAAAAACCAGGAGTCAGGTGGGTGGGGACTTGGAGGGAGGAAAAGGGGGAGGGGTTCACTTCATCCCTATCTCAATAAGTGAAGTCCAAATCTAATGGTGATAACAATGCATCAGTCCAACGCTAACAAATTTAAAAGGCATAAATGTGAAGTATAAAGACAGAGGACAAGCAGATAACCTGACTTCCAGTGTCCATACAGCTTAAATGCAAGTTTGTTGTCGTATTCCAAAAACGAATACATCGATCAGCAGTTCCCCCACCCGATGACAGAAGTCCATGAAAATGAGGAGACCATGCAATAGCTTTAACAGCTGCTGTATGTTCACAGTACTTGAGAACAGGATGGGTTGAGTGTGCATTCCAGACAAACAACTGCAAATATATGAAATAAATTAATTCTGGAGAAGTAGTAAAATAACAGAAAGTAGGGTGATTTTGGTGTAAAGGTTAGAAATCACATACTCTGTTGTCATTTCCTCCAGATGCTAACTCACGGTTATCGTAAGACCACTTCAGTCCACAAACCTTTGAAGAAAAAAGAATTAACTTTAGGCTAAATGTTGGTATTGTGCAACATGTTTGTTTTAAAAGAAAATTATTAACCATAAGTTACGGTGGTCATTATTGGCAATCCATGCCAAAAATTTGTTTAGCATCCATTGCTCTAGTTTCAGAAGCAAAATTGCAAGAACCCTAGGTAAATGAGCATTTTGCAGCAGAACAAATAAAGAGACTAAGTCCAAAAGTCAAGTGATCAGATGAAGCTGAAGCAATTTTTTTTTAAACAAAAAAAAAATTATAACCTCAGACTTGTGCCCTGATAATTTACTGACGTAATCTTCTTGTGTACGCGTATCTCGTTGATAAATATTCTTATCTCGGCCACCAGAAGACAAAAGAGAAGAACTCCAAGCCAAGGCCCCAACACGTAAACGATGACCCTCCATAATTCTTATCTTCTTGCATCGAGAAGCATCCCATATCTACATGGAGAAGACAATTTAACAAATTGATATAGGCCTACAAAAGCATTTAACAAGTTGACATTTTAAAAAGCAAGATAGAAGACAATTGAATGTCAGACATCAGGAACCGAAGTTGATTAAACCCATTGCATGAGAAGGCTCTGTTTCCCAGACTTATCAAGGCCAAGAGGTACCAAGTAAGGGAAGTCAGGTTATACGAATAATGCACAAATTGATATACCTCATATTTCTCAACATAGATACACTGACATTATAAGACAGAGAAAGATAAATTTATTGGCTCATCAGTTACATGATTTACTTTCGATTGCATTCAGTTTATTTCCCCAGTTAGTAACACATTTTATGAAACAAATAGGGGCAACCGTTTTTTAACTACATAAAAAATCACAATTAAAAGGTAATCAAGCGATACAATATTAGAATGGATACCCAATTCTTTATATATTATACATTTGTCATCATCATATTTTAAGCATAAGGTCCAATTTCGATGGATGGGGAAAAACTAAATGAGATATAAAAAATGAAATATACATCCAATCATTTGTTTATGTGCAGTATAGCAAAGGAAGGAAAGAAATAAAGAGAGCAAAGTAAAAAAAAGGTGTCATACTTAACCCTTTCCCCTTTTAAGAGTGGTTGAATTGGAAAAGGAAATAGAAAGGATTTTAACTAACAATTTATATGCCAACAATAAAAAGAAACAGTGGTAAATTACTCTTTAACCAAAACAATATCAGTGAACCAAAGTTCATATCATGCTACCTACTGATGATAACTTTAAAACTACATAAGGATACACTTTACCAACTGAAGATTCAGAAACATTGAACAAGGTCATCTTGTTCCCACAAAGCACATGAATTCTTACAAACCAAAGCCAAGTAGCCTTCCCAAACAAACACATTAATGATATTTCTTTCTTTAGAGGTAAAGTATCATAACAATCATCAATATATTCTGCCATCATTATTTAGACAGGGCATGCTAAGACACCTAATATAATTGGCACATAAACTCCTACCTGGACTTTACCATTGCTAGTTCCAACCGCAAGTTGTGTACCATGATGAGCCCAGCCAACTGAGCAAACGCTATCATCAATCCCCAAGTCACATAATTTAGTCACCTGCATTCAGCATATCAAAATGGAGTTGAACCATAGAACAATTTTTCAGTTTGCAACTTCGTATGACCATACAACAACTAGCTCATAGCCACATTGGCAAACATGCATAGAAAGTTGAGGCAATGGAATTGAGCAAATGCATTGCCCTCTAATCATATACAAATAGAAAGGTATGAAGATCGAGTGCAACTTTCATCTAGAAATACAGAAATTGTTTAAATGGGAACCAGGAATCACCTTGCTACTACAAGCATTCCACAAATAAACACAGTTACCCAACCCCACAGCCAATACATTGTGCGAAGACCAATCCACAAGGTTCAGATAAAAATCGTCTTGCAGCGCAGGAGCATCCAGAACCTATTTCAACATTATAATCTCCATAAACCCCAACGACCCATTTATAAAACTCGCAGAGTACAATGAGGATAGAAAATTTACTTTATAAGGTGACCGGGGAACCTTACGAGGAGCCTTAACAGGGCAGGGATTGACACCCGGCACCACATCATCATCAAACATAAACGGCGAAAGAGAGTGCATTGACTGGCGAGTC
This sequence comes from Leucaena leucocephala, assembly GCA_037074615.1. Lineage (NCBI taxonomy): Eukaryota > Viridiplantae > Streptophyta > Magnoliopsida > Fabales > Fabaceae > Leucaena > Leucaena leucocephala. The sequence continues at coordinate 3,565,220 of CM073563.1, read as the reverse complement.
TCAGTTTTGTAACGAAATATATTTCGGTTCGGTGGGTTCATAAGTGAGCTCCTTTTCTCAGGAGTAACCGGAGATATGACTCCGGCATCAGGTCCAAATAACGCAGTCCGCAAAAGGGTAGTGTAGGCGCTGGAACTATCTTCCCGTCCCTCTGCCGATGAATGCATCGGCGTCGCTATATCAAAGAGAGCGAATTTAGAAGCAGATCTGCTAGGTATGAACCTGTCGGAGTAGATTGTTCTAGAAGGTGATTTATAGTGGTTGGAGTTTATCATACGGTCAACATGGCGAGAGGGGGTTAGATTATCAAAGGAGAAAGAAGTTCCAGACATATCAGGATGTGAATTGAGCGGAGCAGCCGAGGAAGGAGAAATTCCAAGCGGTGATTGGCCAGTGGATTGGTCCATAGTGGCCATAGCGAGGAAGCGGAACCCCTTGAATCCAACTCTCTCAAACTCCTGAATCAGATGGCTATGAGTGATTCCCCGGTTGTTAATTTTCCCGGGAAATCCAAGGAAGCGTTATTCCGGGGAAAGATTACAGATTTTTTTGTTTGCACCTTACTTTGTTTCTCGAGGGGCCATTTTGTCCTTTTCTCTGTCAGCTACACAATGTGACCCCTGTGCGTTTCATGAGCTCTCTACCTCTGTCCCTCACAGCATTGCAATATATACACACACACATATATATATATATATATATGTTTCAGTTTCACCTGAGTCTTCCTAGTCAAGTTTCGCCATTTCCCTATTTATAATGCATCTCTAGCAAATTTCTTATTTTATTCCTCTTTACTTTCTCATTTTATTAGTTTTATCTCATAGAAAGTTTTAACTTTTATGGAAGCTTGGCTGCTTTATTAAATTGGATGGATTATAGAGAATCAATTAATCAGATTGTCTGCTGTATTCATTGGGCAGTTTAGGAAGCTTAATTAATGCTAAAGGTGAAAGTGATGTAAAGTAAGAAGTTGAATTAAAAAGACAGCCTCAATGAAAATCCAATCATATTAAACCTGCCAAAAAAAAAGTATAAAAAGATACAATAAACCGAAAAGAAACATTATTATTATGTTTATAAAATGATAAACACATTCCTCAGCTCAATATTTTGTTGAAACTTACAGCAATTTTTTTAATTTTTAAATTCACTTTCAACAATATTGTACAATCTCAATAAAATTGAGAGAAAATTCATATATTTTTCTTAAGATAATATGGTAACGTATTACATTATATTTAAAAAAACTATTTGATTTATTTTTTTATAGATATAAATATTCTTTTATTATAATAATTCTATTTAAGATATTATTAAATATTAAATATAATCACATCTTTTAATAAATATTTAAATTTTAAGTTATTATAGACTGACTCCTTATTTCTAGGTGTAACTTTGTTCTTAATATAACAATAATTTAATTGGATAGAATTAGAATTTTCTTTTACAGATGTAATATAAAAATGATCATTACTTATAGACGGCATCCCTGCCAATCAAACACGGGGAGAATTCATATGCGACGATTTGGTTCGTGCATGTTTCAGAGTAGACATTCAGATAATTAAGAAAGTAAATAGGGTCAAAATTGGAATATGCCATACATGAATGATATTAAATGATGTGAATATAAATAAGGGAGCTACAATTAAGCACCGATCAGAGACGCTCTGGAGCATGGCACGTCGGTTCATGTGACCATATTATGTCTGCTTCTGATTATGATATACTGGCAAAACTATCTTCGCAATCCTCTGCTGCATATATATATAATATTATAATAAGAGCTATACATTTCCGAAATACACAGATCAATACTAAAAAGTTCATGAAAATAAATATATGGAATCCAAAGTGTTGTTTTGGAGTTATTCAAGGGGAATGCCCCTTTATTGATGTGAGTGGATACTGAGTTTTGTTTATTTAAACAAATATTTTATATTTTTTAAAAAAATAAATGGAATTAAACTGAATGATTTTAGGGGGGGACAGGGGTTTTGTTGAGAATTATATACGTCCAGGCTGTTATAAGATCGCTTGAGTTTAACGTGTTGGTAAAGAGAAGCATCTCGGTTCAGTGATCTTCAAGCTTCCCGACCAGATTGACTGGGGAACAGGTTGTCTAGATCTCATCCATGTTTACAAAGACAAAAATCAGATTTGGGTTGCTTGGTAATTATGGAATTTTGTGAGCCAAGTTATTTATGGCCAACATAGATCACAATTTTAATCACAATTAGTGCTACTAAAATTATAATTCTACTCGTGCTATTAATCTCACGTAGATCCCTAATTAATACATTTTAAATCTTAAGTTTAATAAACAACAATCCAGTCTTATAAGTGGTGCAGAAGACACACTCTAGTCTCTCCTATATATTGGAACAGATCTGGTACACCAATAGCCACTGCCCATTTCTGTCTGGAGAGAATCGAATCCCTCCACTCCTTACTCATGGTACTGTATTTTTTTATTAAAAATAAGTTTATTTAAAATACTATTAAATATTAAATAAAAATAACTTTTTTAATAGTGTAAGATATTAACTCCTTCAAACCATGGTTGGTACGAGAGGGACGAAGGCACAGTGGCAACCAGGGATTTTCTTGAAGGCTGGGTTGGACCACTGTTGTCAGAGGATTGGGCCCAGTTAGGAGGGCAAGGGTTAGAAACTTAGAAGGGGAGTGATATGATGAAATAAATAAAATATTATCAATAAAAATTAATATAAATAATAAAAAATATATTTATATTTTATAAGAATTTAAATTTAATGTTTATTATCATTATAATTTGTGAGAACTCTTTTAATAAATAATTTCATTATAATTTAATCTTAATAGAAAACTAGTATTTAACTCTTTCGTAAAAAACAAAAACCACTAGACATTACAAAATGGAACAACAGAAGCAGCCATGATTAAGTCACCTACCTCTGGTCTTCTTCCAGAGGTCCTCTGTATATTGACATGTTCATGGTTATTAACGCATGCATCCTATGTTTCCGTGAGACACGTCAAGATATAAGGTCTCCTGACTTGGACTCTATACTAATATTAACTGTCACATAAATAAGAATCAATGGTGCCGGAAACAGAAGGAAATATTTGTAGAATAAATCTTGGATGCCTAATACTAGTAATAATAGACTGTCTGTTGACTTCTTTTGTGCTCGCTTATTAACAAAAAACTTTCAAATACTCGTTATTTCGATGTTTTTGAAGATCATTGATCTCCTTTTTCTTCTTCCATTTTTTTCTCATTGGATCTGTGGCCTGTTTCAATTAATATAATAATCCCATCACAGGAAGCGAGGAAAACTTTCAAGGGAAAATTTAGTTTAAGGACATCCGTAACAAATTAATATCAGATTCCTCTTATATAATTCTGAAATTTTACTTTACCCTAAAGAATAAAATGAGATTAAATTTTATTGGTGAAAAGACATATTTGCCCCATGTACCTCTGTAGCCTTTAACAAGGATATAGGAAATTAACAACAAACATAAATAAATTAACAATCCCCATAAATGTAAATATGAATGTCTACATTAACAAGTATAATAAAATGATTTACAGCATTAACAATCGTCATAAATGCATGTGTCAATACTTACATTAACAAGTGGAATAAGTGAATTTATAACAAAAACGAGACAATTAATAACAAACATATTTTCCAGTCACTGGAAGTTCGACCACCGGTGAGCGAAGTCCAACCGATTGTCAGTATCCAGAGGCCCAATCGGTAGCTAGAACTCCAGTGACAGTTGGCCCCTTAAATTAAAGAGAAGAAAAAGAACAAGGGGCAAACATGTCTTTTCACCCACAAAATTTAATTTCAATTTGGTCCTTGGGGGTGCAGTGAAATTTCATAATTTTATGGGAGGAATTTGATATTAATTTGCTACAGAGGTCCTTAAATGAAATTTTCCAATTTTCAATCTCTTCTAACATATATATACTATACAGAGCCCGTTTCTTTACAAGTTACAAATATTATGATAGTAGCACAAAATAACATGGAAATGCCCATCTATGGTGTGTGTGACTTCATGGATGTCTTGATAGGTACTTTTCCATGGAAATTACTTCTTCCTTTTATTAAATAACTGCTTCCAGTTGCTGCACAGCAATCAACAGATCCAGGTGAGGCACTTTTAGCAGAGACTTTTGAATTAGATTTAGGAATATACATACCTTCAATTAAGCTTTACTTCCTTCCGGTAATGTAATCAATCTCGTACTTGAATCATATACCATTTCAGTGCCACAGCTGAATCAAAGAGTTATTTTCATTTATTAAACTTGAAGCTTCATCGTTAATTATATAAATATCAAATGGAGTGAAAATGTTTAATTAGCCAATAATTAAGCAGCCATTGTTTCATACTTACTTTGAGCATTTGACAGTGTTGGTGGAACCACCGCTCGAAACTGACAATATAGTCCCAAAGAACGAAGTATTTTCGGTCCCACAGTTTGGACAGGGTCCCTGTTAGTTAAATAACCGCTTGTAAGTATAGGTATTGGTAAGTAAAACATAAAAGAGACACCTTTATTACCAGAGTTCATACCTTTAAAATCAAAAAGTCTTTCACAATCGCATTTGTAAGGGACAGAGCTAGCCACACAATGAGTGGGACAGCAGCAAACCAAGTGAAAATGAAACTAAAAGGCTCGGGCAGCTGCATCAACAAGTCACACATTATACGTATAATAGCATTAAATTAAATGCAATATTATTTTCGAAGTTCTGAAATGCTGTTTGAATTTACATGATATGTGAAGAATGAATCTTTGAGGCCCAGCTTTCATTCTTTCTGACCCTTCAGCTGGCATTAAAAAGTTTAAAAAATTGTTTTATTGACAACCCATATTCTACACTGACTATAGTTGCCTTCTTCATTGCCTGGGTCAGGCAAGACAAAGTATCTTAAAATTGAAATGAGAAAAAAATGATGACCATGAACTACAACAATTTCCAGCCAGCATACAAGAATTCACTTTATGCAATTCAGAGGTAATTTTATCCATTCTTTTACTACAAAATTTAGGAAATATAACAATCTCTACAGCTAATCAGATTCTTGATATGAAGAAGGTGATAGAAAGGATTTAAAAAAATGCAACTACCAAGTACCAACCATCAGATAATGCACCCTGGAATCAAAATTTTACTTAAAAAATAGGAAATGTAATAATATCTACAGCTAATAGGTTCTCCATATGAAGAAGATGATAATAGAAAGGGTTAAAAAATGCAACTACTATCAGATAATGCAACCTGGAATCAAATTATATCTGAATGGCTAGTTTCCAACGCTAGAACAAGAAAAAAATGACAACATACCTCTAGCAGATATGTGATCTCAAATCCGGTCAGATCATCAAGGAAGAAGAACCTAACAGATTACAGGATAAAAAATAAAAAAGAAAAGGCCAAAAGTCATGACCGGACTCTCGTAAACGGTAACATTCAAATCAGTTGGACAGACAAGAAGTCAAAGGAATACTTTGTTTTGCCCCTCAACATGATCAAACCTTTTAAGATATATAAATAAAGGAAATAATATCTAATTATAAACTTGTTATATATCAGATAACTGGGTTTCATTTAAAAATTTCATAAAAAATATGGTCAAACATATCAGAAAATAGTGCATGAGAACAACATAACAAATGGGTATAGGTAGAACATAACTGCCAGTAGTTTAATGTGTAAACAATCATGCAATTAGCAAACAGTTGAGTTGTTAAATGGGCCTTGGGCAATAGGTAACACCTCCCCTTCAGTCCCCTTATAATGAACAATACATTGTGAATCCTTTGGAAATAGAAATTTATTAAAAAGACTGCACCAAACTCTGCAACCTAATCGTAGGTCAAGTTTGTCATATAGATCAATCAATAGCAGTGGCTAGAAAGTTTTACAAAATGCGTTCACCCCATGGGGAAGAAAAAAGTTACTTACAGCCCTAATGCAATGAAAGTTGCTGGTACGTTCAAGAGGAACATCTTCAAATAGTCAACAGATAGGTCACTGTAAACCTATTTAGAAAAATATCATCACGTGGTAAATAATAAAGATTAATAAGCAGAGCAGAGCCAGATATTTTCTTACCATTTCTCATAAGCCTATAGTAGAATTCTAGTAAAAGAAATAGCATTTACATATGAAACTGAGGCTATATGCCTGTCAGTACTTGCAACGTAACTGATTTTAAGATCGTAAGTAAGATTTCACATATCACAATTTTCAATAAGTACTTCATGATTGGTTTAATCAACAAGCAACCAATTAAGCATGATTTACTTCTATTAGCAATCAGAACGCAAAGGATATAAGAATTTACAGATTATCACGCACCTTTCTAGTACGAAGACTGCATCGTGGACCTTCAACCACAATTTCACTCCCGTCCATCTGGGAAGCAACGTGATTTCAGTAAATAATACGGGAAGAAAGAGGAACATATATATCTTTATGGAGCAATTCCAGCTACATCCCCAAATCGGCGCAACTACCATAAGTGAAACACATTATAAACTGCAGTAACAACAATCTTTTTAATAAGAAATTATAAATATAAATTCCATGATAATCGGCAGCATTGATGTTGATGTCGCAGAAGCGCAAAAAGCTCTGCGGCACAATTTTGAAGTATTGACGATGACTACGGCTCAACATACTAAAGAGTTCTCTATTCAAAATGAGTTATACCGGATCTTTATTTCCGTGTTCATTTATTAAACTCTTCAATAATCTTAATTGGTCAATTAATGTCATTTCACAAATGTCCCGATCGATAGACTAAGGGTTTTTATTCATGATGAACACAGCGAACCTTTAGTTTCATTTTCAATTTATCATACTCTTCATTACTCATGATCTGTTTTCCAGAAACATAAGCCATAGAAGCTTCGAGAAATTTTTGTTCATCAGAACCTGCGTAGAGAAGCAACATAAAATTAATAAAAAAAAGGGTAAACAATTAACATGCTCGAAGTAACTCATTCCAGCCGCTAGCTATTTTCAGTAAGGATGGTCCTTACTGAGCATGACAACGCTACTTCCTTCCCACATAAGTTCTTCCTTGAGATTATCAAATTCCTCATTTGACATAATCGCCTTTCCCTCGTAATAGAATGCCTGTTGAAGTAGAACAACACATGCGGCTTCAGCTTCAGCTGGTTTTGTCACTAAGAAGTTTTCGTTTCTGTTCTTTTATGTTGACTCATTAAATAAGACAGCAAAACATTTACACAGTTTCTGATTTAGAAAGATGGGGGGCATACTTGCAGTGCTTGAAGAAATTCCTGCTCAAGTTCACCGACCGATTTCTTCTCTTTCTTGTCAATGCTGCAATACGGGAGGATTTTACTATCAACGACTTCACCTTCTTCAACCTGGCCTAAAAGCCGTGAGAAAAAAAAATCAGAGTTAGCAGGCAGCCAATCTGGAGACATTGAGAAGGAACAAGAATTGAAGAGCCAAATAGACCTTGTTGATCGGCGGTGGCCTTAGGGGGGAGTAGGAACAGTCGACGCCGGAGGCATAGTTGCCGGCCATTAAACTGAATCAACCGATCTTTAGTAGTAGACGGAGAGGAGAGAGAAGAAATTGGAGGCAGTGATGGTGGCCTGGGAGTGGTAGATGGACGTGGGCACGTCAATGTGAAGGCTAATTTGCTAGCCATGATCGGAGAAAGTGGAGTTATGGTGGTGATCGTACAAACTATGTTATGTGCAAAGTTGGGAATTACAGGGTTGTTCAGTTTGGAGGGAAGGAGATAAGGCAAAGAGAAATGTATGGAGGGGACTGCGAAGGCGCTGATTCCCCACTTTACGAAATATCACTCGGGATTTCCATTTCCCTTGGCTTCGTTCCACGTAAGATTCCGCTTTGTCATGACTCTTGTTGCATAATGTCACGAAAAATCTGACGTGTGCTGCGTTGGCTTTCCGTTGGCCACAGGTTTCATTTCATGGGGCCACAACATGGGTCCCACAGAAATACCTTATCCGCCTCGTTAATCCGCCTCCTTTTTTTGGGCTTTAGCCTGACTCAGAGAGAGGATTCGGTTGTTCAAATATTTTCTGCTGGACCCATCCTCTTAATATTCTGTTGATAAAAGAGTAAGATGTATTATTATTTAAAATATATTTAAATTTTAAAAAATATTATTTTATTATAATTTTAATTATAATATTTAAAAATATATTTTAATTTTTTAGTATTTAAATTTATACTTAAGAGTAATAGACGGTTTGTCTTGCGTGATATTAGTATCATCTAAAAAGAAGAGAGATTTTACCCTGTCTTTATTGTAGGTGAGTTTAACCCTTTTTTAAAAAAAATTATATTAAAAAAAATATTTTCTACGCGAAAGAAAAAATGAGAATAACCATAAGGATGAAAATGGGAGTAAGTTTTGGTGGGATGACGTAAGTGTAGTTAATATATTTGGAAAAGGGCTAACGAGCGTTGCTATATATAATAAGAAAATAGTTCTTATTTTTTTTATACTAAAAAAAACATATGTTTGGAAAGGGATGGATATTTTGGTTCATTTTTTGTGTGTGGTTAGATTAAAATAATATCTAAAAATGAAAGATGATCAAAATAATTCTTTAGTATTAAACATATAATTTAATTTAAATATAATTTATAATATAAACTAAGTTTTATATTAAATATTTAAGAAGTATTATAATTTTTTAATATAAAAATATATCAAAGCACGATTAATTATTTTATCAATTATAATTTTTTTATATTCAAAACGAAAGAGTAGATAATTTTTTTTATGAGTGTTATAGTTTGAATTCTCAATTTTTTTTATTTAGTATATATATCCTTCTATTAAAAATAATTATATTCGATATATTGTTAGATACTAAAAATAGATATATCTTATAATAAAAATTTAAACATTAATTTAACACGTCATGAAATATTATTTTCTTATATTATACCTAATTTATTAGTAATTATGTGTGAGTGACACTCTCATCAAAGGATCATGATCCTTGAGGGTTCAGAAATATATATTTTTGGTGGCAAGGTCCTCTAAAAATTAACAAAAAATGCTCTTTTACAACTAATAATAATGTAATTGAAAATTGTAGCAAATAAAAAAATAATGTGACTGAAAAACACATTTGCAAATGCCAAAAGCTTAACCGAAAAGTTGGGGCTTTGTAGCCCAATGACATCAAACGACCCCCTAAAGTCTTTAGTAAACGCCGATTAGAAAAATATGAGATTGAAAACAAATTATTAATTGTTTTAATTTTTCTATAATTAATCTATCTAGAATATATATTTACAACTTAGTTATGTTATTAACTGTGTGAATGAATTTTCATCAATTAATCTTTTTCTGTGTCAGCAGACCTTAAAACCAAATTGTTATTTTGAAATTGAGGCGTATTGTTTTGGAATTGAGGTACAAAGCGTCATTTTCCCATTAATTAGTATGACCTTGTTATCCAATACACACACATCCCATTAATTGATTTGGACTATATACCATATTTAACTTACACGTGATTATCGAAATAATATGATATAATAGGAAGTATTGATGATTAATTTATTAACTTATTCATGGCTGTAACGTGCTTCACTATTAAATGACAGTGAACAAATCAGAACAATAAATTAAGATTTAAGAAACACTGTTTAGGCCGAGCTGCGGTGTGGATGGAGCCTAATTAGTTGAGGTCCATTGACTGAAGGTTGCAATCACGTGGGCCTCACCTACCCTCTGACCCTCTCCAGTCTCCTCCACCATCCCTTCTCCTTTCTAGTATTCTTTCTTTACTTCTACTATCTATTATTATCATCTTAGATCATAAATAAATCCAATTTTTTTTAAAATTTTTTATATTAAAAAAAAATACTATATTTAATATGTATACTATAAAATTAAAAAATTTAATAGATTTAAAGTATTTATAATTATATTTTTTAATATTATAATTCATTTTATTTTTAAACTTTAATCTTCTCTTATATAAAAAAATATTTTTTTTAATAAGTAAGGGCTAACCACCCAAATGCTAAAATAAAATAAATTATAATGGGAATTGTCTCTCAAACACTTATAAACAATAAATTAAATTTTTTGTATGAGAAGTGATTAGAAGATAAATTTTATCTTATCTTTAGATCGTATATAGGTCTAATATTTTATTAAAAATATATATAAAAAAGTGTTTTTTTTAATTCAGTCGATAGTTGCTATATATGTTTGCTTGCAATTTGTCACTATGTATATATGGTTGTCATCATGACACATTATTTTCGTCTCTCTGTCAGAACTTGACACTCGTTCTTTTGTCTCTCCATATTTAAATAATTTGTTGTTTGTAGCAATATGTCCTCTCTCTCTCTCTAAGCACGTATTTTAGATTTTAAATTGCTAACCTGCATGGTTTAAATGTCATTCTACTGACCCTCCTGTCTTCAGCATAGAAGTTAGACCATTAACTTCGACCCCCTCCAGCCCTATATGTATGGGTCTATTTAAGAGTTTTTGACTTTCTCACGATTATAAGGTTATTCAACTCCCTTCTGTCCCTTATATATTAATTGTTTATTTTCCATAATACCTATATTTATTAAGATATTTTTATCTCTATGCATGGTTTAGAACCAGAAAGAGTGTATTCAAAGAGTTAATTAAGTAAACTCCGAGCAAAAACAACTGTATGATAGCTCCCTTAAACACTGATGATAAATATAAACAAGTTGTCTCTTCAACTTTAAGTGAACCTGTGCAAATTATAATTGTACAACTTCATTTGTACATCTTTCTATATTGATGACCGAATTAGTCTTTGTTAAAAGTAAATAGGATAAGACTTTCCTCTGGCCTTTTAATATTTTACTAGATACCAACTCTAATTTCTTATACAAGAGATATATAATAATTTTAATAAATTATAAACATTAGTTAAAGTAATTATTTATAATAAATATATATTAATTTTTAAAAAATATATTTTTTAATAACGCGTATCATAATTATCACCGGACAGAAACTCTATTTCTATGTGTAATTTATAGGGGTATTTTAGAAAAAATTATAAAATTATAAGATAAAATAATTTAAAATTTTATATTTAAGATTAAAATAAATTTTTTATCTAACTTTATATTTTATCTTGCTTCTAGAAGGGCAGTGATAATACGGAAAATCTTTGTTTTTGTTTTTTCTGGGTCAACAGAAGATGGTAAGAGGAAGCCTACATGCCCATGCCCTTCTTTTAGGGCTCTGGCCTCTCTAACATTCGTAAAATCACAGTTGCTTTGGTATCAAAAACTGGGCCTGGCCTAAAAATTAGGGCGCTGTTTGGGGCGAAAGATTTGAGGGGAGTTAAAAAAACGTAGTCACATTTAAAAAAAAATTAAAAATTGGAGTTATAAAATTTTAATAAGAAAAGGATGTAAAAAAAAGAATAAAAAAAGAATTAAAATTTTTTAACCCTACTTCTTGATTTTTTTTAAAAAAATTCAAGCCAGACAAATTTCCCCTTAGCCCTCCCGTCCAATCCAAACCTCTAGTATCAAGTAGCCGGTAAAGGAAGTTTAAAACCGGGCTCTTAATTTTTATTATTTTCGTAGCATTTTTTGTGCATGGTCACAAGAAAAAAAAACAGAGAGGATAATCCAAATTTTTTCCTTTATTTGTTTTTCTAGCTAGGATGTAAAATGATTATTCATTCATCTAGAGAACTTGAACTCAACTTTATCCCCAACTAATTTTCTCTGTCTTTTCGCTAATACCAAACAATATATATATATATATATATATATATCCCATAATGAAAAGGTAGTGACGAACGACTCGAGCAGATAGAATAGTAACATATCCAAAAAATAGCAAATGAATTGAATATTATTGAGTGAATCCCATGTTTGTATTCTTAACCATTGTTTAACCAACAAGGGTGTTACATCGTATAAATATATATACTTGTCAAGTACACTCTTGCTCCAAAGAATTTTCCCAATGGTGAACCCACTAAACTGTAAAGTGAGAGAATTGATGTTTTAATCTCAACCTTACTCATTGGCAGAGGTATATATATTGTTCACAAAATGTTGATCCAGATACAAATAATTCAAAGGTTTATAAAAAAATAGTGACTCTTGCAAATTGACTTGTTAAAGCCCTATATCCATTCGTCATTTTAATAACTGTTACTTATCAACTCTTAACTGCATACAAAATGAGAGTTTTGAAAATGTGTGAGAAAATGTGTTATGACATCAGAACCATGAAAATTAATCTGATGGCTCGTCCTAGTAATGGATTTACAACGTTAAGATATATTTTTTACAAATTAAATCATCAAATCCAATAGAACTCTTGAAAACTATTCTCCCGGTTAACCATTGAAATGCACGCTCCCTTGAGAGAGCCATGCATAACTATCAAGATTAAGGAAAAAGGAGTGAATAGAAGGAGCTAGCAGGGCAATGAAATGTGATGTATAATTAATTAATATTGGAATTAGAATACCGTTAATGGAAAAGATGGAGAAGGCGAAGGTTAGGCGCCGAAGAGAAGAATTGTCGCAAGCTTTAACCTTCCAGTCAACTCAGCAAGATTCATTGAGCGCCTGGACGTCAGGTAGAAAAGGCTCGCCCACGTGATGATCTGTGGGGTTAGTACAGTGTTTGGAAATCCGATTATTCGATGCAGACACTCCCAGATCTCTAACTTGTTATATAAACCATACAAACTTGGCCACCAGAGACAGATCACATATTAATAGACACTGCTTCATAATCACACCCGCAACACAAGGGGACTTGTACGAGAGAGCTCAGCTCAGGTCGATCGATAAAAATGGTGAATAGTGCTGTGGCGATAGCTGTGCCTCCCAGAGTTGAGAGCTTGGCAAGTAGTGGGATTAAATCGATCCCTAAGGAGTACGTGAGACCTCAAGAAGAACTGACCAACATCGGCAATGTCTTCGAAGAGGTAAACAAGGAAGGCCCAGAAGTTCCGACGATTGACTTGACGGAGATTGAGTCGGAAGATGAAGTGGTTCGAGCCCGGTGCCATGAGACCCTGAAGAAAGCTGCTCAGGAATGGGGAGTGATGAACCTGGTCAACCATGGGATCCCGGAGGAGCTGTTGAGCCGCCTCAGGAAAGCCGGCGAGACCTTCTTCTCTCTTCCCATTGAAGAGAAAGAAAAGTACGCCAACGATCAGACCTCCGGAAGGATTCAGGGCTACGGAAGCAAGCTCGCCAACAATGCCAGTGGCCGGCTCGAGTGGGAAGACTACTTCTTTCACCTTGTTTTCCCCGAGGACAAGCGCGACCTCTCGATCTGGCCCAGAAACCCCTCCGATTACATGTCATTTTTCACTCTCCGATCTTCTATTTCTTTCTTAATTTCTTCCTGGTTTTATTACAAGAGACTTATAAATAGGGAATGGTTTGAATGGTGCAGCGAGGTGACGAGCGAGTACGCGAGGCAACTGAGAGGGCTGGCGACGAAGATTCTGGGGGCTTTATCTCTTGGATTAGGGTTGGAGAAAGGGAGGTTTGAGGAGGAGGTCGGTGGCATGGAGGAGCTACTGCTTCAGATGAAGATCAATTATTACCCAACATGTCCACAGCCGGAGCTGGCTCTCGGCGTTGAAGCCCACACCGACGTGAGTTCACTCACCTTCTTGCTCCACAACATGGTGCCCGGCCTGCAACTTTTCTACAACGGCCAGTGGGTCACCGCTAAATGCGTGCCCAATTCCATTTTCATGCACATCGGCGACACCATTGAGATCCTCAGCAACGGCAAGTACAAGAGTATTCTGCACAGGGGGTTGGTGAACAAGGAGAAGGTGAGAATATCGTGGGCTGTGTTCTGTGAACCTCCGAAGGAGAAGATCATACTGAAGCCACTGACGGACCTGGTGACGGACGGTGACCCGCCCCGCTTCCCGCCCCGCACCTTTGAACAACATATTCAGCACAAGCTTTTCAGGAAGTCCCAGGAAGGAGTGCCGAAATGAGCCTTTTCGTTATCTCTATTCATTCCGTCTCAACCGTGTCATCTATTATGTTATTAGTTAAGTCCCACTTCATATATGTGTGTTGTGGCAGTGATGTGCTGTAGTATGTGGGGGATTGTTGCTTTCTTTCATGGCTTCCCCCTGCAATTTCTGTTTAATAAATTATACTCCATATCCATGCTTTTACTTATTTACTCTCGTATATTTACAAGCAAAATATATAGTATGAATAGTATATTACCGTTTCCCGTTCTCAAAATGGGGTGTTAGTCGAGTATTTTTTTTCTTAATATAAATTTATTCCGGCTGACTCTGTGTTAATCGATGATTTTACGTTGTTAACGCCATGTCAAGCGTTATTGTGCTTATTTGGATTAGTTTACTTTTAGCTTAATTTAAGTGCTTTTTCACAGCACCATTTATGTAAAATGAGTTATCTCGAATTTAATTACATAAATAAATGGTTCTATGAGTGTTTAATTGTAATTCCAAACAAACACATTACTTGTCTTACCATATGAAATAACCTACATCCATGTATTACTTAAAAACATTAATTAAAAATTATGTATAGTGCAACTTCAAATTATTTTATTTAAAGAGCTATAATATGAAATTATATTTTTAATTAACTAAATATAATATAACTTAAGCTATAAAATAGGGTTTGATTTAAAATGTTAATAATTAAAATAAATTTAAATAAAATATTTTTAGTATTTTTAATTTAATAATTAAGTGATAGACAGTAAATTGAATAAAAATATAAATAATTAATAATAATAAAATTAATTTTTTAATTCAATAGCGCATGCGGTCATAATTTTAAAATATATATAAATTAAAATAATGAATCAATAATTATAATTAAATTTTTAATCTAACAATTGAGTTATCTCATATTATCACAATATATTTTTTAAAATTTTAATCTATTAACTGTCATAAAAATAATAAATTGAGATTAAAAATAATAAAAACTAATATTTAAAATAATTCAAAAATTCAAATAAAAAAAATTAAAACTAACGAATAATAAATGATCTAATAATCAAAATCACTATATAAAATTGTTA
Source organism: Leucaena leucocephala (assembly GCA_037074615.1). Taxonomy (NCBI): domain Eukaryota; kingdom Viridiplantae; phylum Streptophyta; class Magnoliopsida; order Fabales; family Fabaceae; genus Leucaena; species Leucaena leucocephala. Next base: position 3,550,101 of record CM073563.1, on the reverse strand, counting down.
AATATTTACAATAATTTTTGTATAAAGTGTGACTTAGAGTAAAATAAATAAAATTAAAATTAATTAAAAAATAATATTAAACACTAAGTAAATATTTAGTCACAATATTTTTTTACTATAAAAATATAACACTACAAAGCTCAATTATCAAAAACTATTCTAAGGACTAGAAATTATAAACTAGTCAATGGGTAAAATATTAAAGCAAACAAAAACTCTATGAGATCCTAAACTTGCACACTCAATAGGAGAATTTGGAGGCTTAGCCGAGGACTGACATGAAAAACGCTAACACCATGAGTTTGAGAGCTCAGCCATGGACTTAGAGATGGATGGGGTCTCGGCACCGTCACTGCCGTCGTGGTTCTGGTCTCTGTCTCCGCTGCACGTCATCGATGTTCTGCTGCTGTCCGTCAGCGCGTCGCTGTTTAGTCTTCTCCGTCACTGCTGTGTGGTGGCGTCGTGGTGTGCAAACTGCTTCAGGTGGGTGAACGGCTGGAGGTGGGGATGAGTGTGGGGGCCGACTGTGATGATGGGTGGACGGTGGAGTGGAGAGGGAAGGTGTCTTGAATGGAGCGATGGAGATGGAGGACTGTGGTGGTTCGGCCTTGACGGATGAATGCTTATGAAGAAGAAGACAAAAAAGTCCTAATGGGCTTTGGCCCGTAGGTACATATGTACAATTATTGGAATTGTAGTTGTTTTTCGTTCGTAAATTTTAATTTCTTTCAAATATCTTAATTTAAAATTATAATAATATAATATTTTTTATTTTAAAAATATAAAATTATAACAATTATATTTCTACTAAACATTAATTTAATATAAAATAGGTTAATTTAAATAATATAATTAAGAGTTAAAATAATAAAAAAAATATAAATAAATATATGTCTGTCAAGATCATGACGATTTGGGTATTTTCAACGCTCTGCAGATTCTGCTTGATTTGACTTTATTGATGATGATTAGGTATAGAAATTCAATGTAGCTAAACCAAACTGTTTCATCTATACTTGTTAATCTTATTACTTTTTTGTGGGTCAAACGCTTTGAGAAGAGTAGTTACTCAACTAATTTTCAAACATTGGGGGTTTATTTCCCAAAATCAATTAAAAAATGCTTTTCTTTTTGTTTGCTATGTGATAAAATTCATCTCACATATATTTATTCTATACAATACAGAATTATTTAAAATAAATTAATCCAAACACCCACTCATTTTTCTTCGGCGTGGAACAAAATATGTTCATTTTAAATATTCAAAATATATTTTTTTTAAAATTTAATCATACGGATTAAGTCATATTTTTATATACAATTTATTCTTCTGAACTCGTTTGTGTATAAAAATAATTTTTGTTGGTAATGTCAACTTGTTTTTTCTTTTGAGTGAAAGGGGATGTTTATTATTTAAATATGTACAGTGTCAACAATTCAGATGATACATAACAGCCTACTGAGACTATCCTGGATACAAGCTTGCAAGAAAATCGTTCGCCCTCACGGTATGACAAGTCAGGGAGAGGACCTCGTTTGCAAGGCGATGAGCATATATGGATTCATTACAAAATAAAAAACGGTTCCTTGCTTCCCAGAGCTTCCAACAGAGCAATCCGAAGGTGATACACCAGAGGGGTTCCTTGTACGTACCTGTCTGAAGGTTCTCTTCTAGCCACTCCGGGAAGGGTTGGCTGTTGAATCGTTGCTGGAGGTGTGAAGGGACGATGATGTTCCAGCAATCAGAAGCAAAGCTGCAGCGTCTAAGCACGTGACAAAGATCTTCTGTTCCACGTCCACAAACCGCACGAGTCAACAAGGTTCATGTGACGTCTAACCCTTTCACTATTCGTAAGGAGTCTGTTGCTTAAGGCCAACCAAAGATATAACGAACTCTCTGTGAGAGCGGCCATTACCAAGCAAGTCCCAATGGCGGCTTTCTTCGTTCCAGTCATCCTTCATGATCAAACGATGAGCAGATTTAACTGTAAATCCCTCATTTCCCGTGAGATGCCAAAAGGGTGCATCTTCATTCCAGTCAACTTGTTTTTAAAGGTTTTGGTAAAACACTAACAGTATTCTTTGTCAATAGTGAAGACCAATATCTTTGGCACTAATGGTGAAAATAATCGCATTACTTGTATAAAAAATATCTTATTACAAATTTATATTCAATAGATATATATAATGTAAAAATTGTTAAATTCACATTACCCATGAGTCATCACTAATGTAACTCGATTGTAATCAAAGCTTTTGTACAAGTTTTTATTTGTTCAATATTTTTCTAAATATTTTATCAATAATTAAATATTAAAAGGTGATAATTTTAAGCTAACAGAATGGGTAAACCGTAATAACATAACATGATAAATTAATATTTAAAATTTAATTAAAAAATATATCTATATTTAATATACTTATATTATTTTAAATAAGTTTACTTTTGATTGAAGAATATATAAAAAAAATAACGTGCAGGCGTAGCATTACGATAAATCTTTCGGACACAGAAATCCTATCATCCTAGCACGGGGGATAGGGTCAGAAACAAAATAAAGTGTTTATATTTTTAATGTGTGGTAACAAGTTGTTAAATAAAATACTAACTTATAATGCATTGGAGCATGGACTAATAAACTGTGAATAAAAAATTGCACTAGCGATGTGATGGGAATATTCCGATTTCCGACCAGAGAGTGGGGGTGTATCAATGTGTTAACGAAATTAAATATGGGGTGAATAATGAATGGATGGGTATGTATTTATTTTATTATTTAATTGAAAAAATATAAATGTTTTTAATCAATATAAAAGGATACTACATTGGAAAATCCAAACTCAAGTAATTAAGAAAAAAACTTGCACTTTGAAGCAATGTCCACCTTCCATATCAATAAGGGCTTATTGGGGTTAGCTTGTGGAGAAAAATTTATAAAAAAAATAATTTTAGATAAGATTTTTTTTAAGAAATGTAATTATAAATAAATGTATATATATAGTTATTATTAGAATATTTTTTATAGGTAAATTATTAAGATGCATAGAAAAAAGTGGTAGAAAAAAAATACAAGAACAATATTAATGATATATTTCAAAAGTTATTTTGTCATCCATCATTTATTTTCATAAATTTATTTAAAATAATAGTTTATTCCATAAGTTTTTTTTATATATTTAATAGCTATTTATTTATTTTTTTACTTAAATCATAGTTTTACCTATAAATATTTTATAAAGCTTTAAATCAATCAGTCATTGTGTCACATAGAAAGTAGTCTTTACTATAGACCTACATGTTCACCCTTTATCTTTTTATGCAAAATAGTTTATGTAGGCATAGAGCCTCATAAAAATTAAAATATAACTATAAAATTTAGATAGTATTTACAGAGAATTTATGAGATTATCTACTAAAATAATAATAAAAACTAAACTAATATCTTTATAATATATGAGCTCATTATTTACTATATATATTAACTCTCATTTACACCATTTATTTATTTTTTTGTTTGATATACTACACCATTTATTTATTTACACAACCTTACATTTAAAATTGGAACCATTGAGGCCCATGATTTAATTAAGGCCACTGATCGCAAGGAACTGGCCCATATTCATCGGGATCGAATCATCGTAATATTACCCAAGTTTCTATTAAAAAAGAAAAACATCCCTACTAAGGTGACTTTAAATGATTAGATCATTTCATCATGGATTTGACCTAAATCTTATCTGAAAATTATTTTTAATAAGAGAATATATATGTTTAAAAAATAAAAAATTCTATTATGGACAGCCTATGGTCCCATATCTTTCTTTAAGTAGTGTTGGCTCCCTTCCACCCCGATTTCATCAGATTATAGAGAACATAATGTCCTTTATATTATGCCAAACATTATTTGCAGCTGATTTTAAATTCATGGGATTTATGTATTTTCATCCTTTTTTCAAGTATAAATTATAATATAATTATACCTACAATTTTGATTGAAATATTTAATACAAATATATAAAAACAATTAATTATCGTTATCAGTATATATTAAAAATTGTAAAAAGAAATATTCTCCATAAATTGCAAATAGTGCTGTTCACCTCATCAATCATATACACGTGACTAACACTAAAATATATTGTTTTTGGAATTAGAAAAGGAGAGAGGTGCATATTTTAAAAATGTGTACTAGTTGCAAATATTTATCCCATTTTTAAAATTTCAATTTCCATGATTTATATGCTCACAGGGAGAATCTGGGCCGAAGAGAAGGTGCAATGGAGAACGGGGGTAAAATTGCTTCCAAAGAAGACGTCATTGCTATGTTGAAAGACGACGGTGACTTTGACAGGCTACGTTTGAAGATCGTTCGGAAGCTCAAGGACAATGTATGCTTCATCTCTCAATTCGTCTATCTTTCTTTCGATATCTTCTATTGGCTTTGACTCTGTTCTCTTTCTCTGTCTAGGGTTTTTAGATTTTAGGTGAAAATGCTATTCAATCCGGATTTTCTTGGTTTAGGCGAATTTGTATATCTCTGCTATATTTGCTTTGGTTCGAATTGAATTGGACGTGTGAATTTAAGTTCCAAAATAGTAGTTTGTAACTGAAAAAAAGTTTTTGAAACTGAAGTCGAAAATCGTGAACCTCGACAGTTACCGACAGCTTCCATCCGGAACAAAGTACCGAAATTGATTGTTATTAGCAAGCTTGCACAATTTTAGAGTGTGGCTGAATGTGCTAAATTTGAGTGTGGTTTACGCTCTTGGTTATTCTTTAATTTGGAACTTTTAATTATAAACTTGCGGGCCATTAGTACTGAATCGAACAATTTATTATAGGAAGACTTGCGAGAACACATTATTTCAATTGTGAGGCAGTCGGCGGTGCTTAATCGTGACGGAGCAGAAAATATGAAACCCAGACAACTTTCCGATGCCATATATGAAGAAGTTGGGTAATTCACCGTCTCTTCTTTTCTACTGTATAATTTTGAATTGCATTTTCAGAGTCTTCGCTCGTCCTTATGATCTCCTAGCACATTCCGTATTATGAACCTTTGCTATGTAAAGACATTTGAAGTGTTGGGGTGAATTTTCATAAGAACATTCATTTATCTTAGTGCATTATCTGTATCCAGGGATAAAGTAATGGGCCAGATATCCAATAGTTTATGGCAGATAATTAAATCAGATGATGATGGCATGAAAAGCGAAATTACAGAAACAGTGCAATCCGTCTATGATAAACTGGTGAACCCAAAAGGGAAGGATGAGGTCCAGTTATCCACCTCTGATGTGATGCCATGTCAGACACAAGTCGAAATGGCTCCGGCTGCTGGAAATGATGGTACATTGCATGAGAATACGCTGAATGAACCACCCGGTTTCGCTCATTCACATAAACATCTGAATAACAACAATGGCGACCAGAATAAGGGTAAGGAGCAGGCTAATGTGAATATTGGTGTAGAGGGATCTAATGCAGAGCAGAAAGAAGAACACCAGCCATCACAAGAGATGTATGGTGCAGAAGATGGCAGTGATGATGAGCCACCCGGATTTTCAATAGAGGCAGAGCACATCCCATCATCTGATTGTGGCGATGAGGACCCTGATGTGCCTCCTGGTTTTGGTTGATGGGGATGAATTCTAAATTTTCGTTTGTTGGAAAACATGGCTATGGCTGGGAATTGCAGATCTCAATTTTTCTGTCATCAGTTTTGAAGCTGCCCTAAAAAAATTGACATTCAGGAGGTCTCTTCGACAAAATGAATCTCTAGCAGGTACTCACCCCTGAAATCATGGAAGAGATGAAGAGGGAGAATCTAGAAGTATTGTTATTATTATTAGTATTGTTTTGTCCTAACTCTCTCTCTCTCTCATTGTTTCACCAGAAACACGACTTCAGAAATATTGTTTCGTTTCCTCACACGCATCAATGGAAGCTAATTTTTGTATGCTTCAGATAGGCATGGTCTTTTAGCATAGTAGCTCAAATATTAGCATACTTTACAGCTTCTATAAAAACAATATACAAGAAGTACGCATAATCTTTTGTATGAACTAATCCAAAATTTTTTGATAGGATGGCCGCGTAGGGCTACGACTATTTCTTTTTGGCTCCAGTATTGCCCTTTCATTTTAGCGTTAACAGTATTTAACTTGGTTGAAATTTTGCATTCTAGTTCTCTGAGATAATGATAAAATAAATAGTTTAATCGTCTAAGAGTCTTAATAAATAGCATAAATTTAAGATTGAGGAGATAATAATAAAAAATTTTGAATTAAAAATTAATAATAAATTTATATTATTTAATTTTTTTATAATTAAATCTCTTTCTTTAGACGTTATAACAGTTTTATTAAATGTTATCCACCATATTTTTTTTCCACCAACCAGTTGAAAAAAGAATCAGAAAATTAGTGACTCACAGACCCCGTATTCTTCCCATATATATATATATATATATATATATATATATATGTTATTAGTTATTTAAAAATACAGTTGGAGTAGAAATTGACTTGAAAGAGAAACAGACATAAACCGCAAGCAGTAGAAACGGAAACTCTGCAGACATTGAATTCACGGCTTTTATTTGTTGAGTGTCACGTCACAATATTTCACTTGAAGATGACCGCTATGGGGATTCGCACAGTGTGTTTATCAGACATCCACGTTATTGAACCCTGGGAAAACTTAAGATCATCTCTAGTTTCTTCAGGTACCGGAGTAAATTCTACTGAATATGTAACCCGCTGATTCAAGCTTGTAAAATTTATCTGACGAGGATTCACGTTCATCACAACTCCCTCAGGAACTTCAAGTTCCAAATTGTAAACGGAATTTTCAGGTCCAACATTAGTCACCGTTCTAGTGTAAGACTGTGAAGACCCCATTTCAATAGAAAATGAAGGATAATTTAGCTGTGCTTCCGTTATGCTTTCAATCTCCGAGCAGTCCACTTTCGTTTGCAAAATAATTCCAACTTGTCTGTTTGTGTAACCCAACCCACATAAATATGGGACGTAATCATCCGGAAGGATATCATAAACAAGACCAGGATCGTTTGCTTTGCTTGGGTTCACATGTCCTGAACCAGTTGCAAATAAATTTGCAGGTTGAAGCCTTTCGTCCAATATGGGCTTTCCTCCTAAGTTAATTGTATCAGCAGTGGTCATGATTGCCGACTTAATGGCTGCCGGAGACCAATCTGGGTGCGAGCTTCTGATCAGAGCTGCAATTCCACTGAGGTGAGGGCAAGACATTGAAGTACCTGAAATGATCATGAACGGGGGAGTAGAGTTGTCCACAGAAACAGGCCATGCAGCTAGGATGTTCAATCCTGGTCCTATAATGTCTGGTTTAAGAATGCCGGGGCTTGCAATGCTCGGACCTCTCGAAGAAAACGAGGTAACCTCCGGAGCCAGTGGATTCCCAATCACAGTTCCGTTGAATAAGATTGCTGCTGTAGGAGTGGAGGTTGAGTTTATGTAGTTTTTAATAGCCAAACCATCGACGTAGCTCACATGTGTAGCAGGAAGAACATGCACGTCAGCAATGGGATTAAACGCCTCATCTTGACTGTTCATGAGGATCATGGCGGCTCCACCGGCATTTTTAACTTCTCGCCCTTTGGCAACCCTTGCAATTTGTCCACCTTGATCGCATAACACTACTTTTCCCTCAACATCCATGTTCTGTAATGATCCAGGGGCACAAAATGCAGTTGTTTTGTTCCCGTTTGCACCAGGATATACGAGGGCCAACAACGTTGACGGAAAGTCCTTTGGCTGGAACACAGATTGTCCCTCGTATTGTGCACCGTTTCCAAGTTTTGCTATTGCGACGATTTTTCTGTCAGTGGAACTTGCACCAACGGTTAGAATCCATGGGGCTTCATTAGAACAAGAGCGATTGCGAGGACCAGCGTTTCCAGCTGAACAGGCTACAAAAACCCCTTGTTGAACCGCACTGAATGCACCTAGGGCTATTGAGTCGAGGAAGAAAGGAGCCGAGAAACCACCAAGGGACAAAGAAAGAACATCGACACCATCTTCAACGGCGGTGTCCATTGCAGCTAGTATTGCACTTTCAGCACAACCACGAGAGCCGCATACTTTGTACATTGCCAAGTGTGCATTTGGTGCCATACCAACTGCTGTGCCCTTAGCGTTGTCAAAAACGCTAGCGTTTTGGACAAATCTTCCTGCGGTTGTGCTGGATGTGTGAGTTCCATGACCCACCAGATCAAACGGTGGGTCTACTGGTAGAGTTGAGTTTTTGACGAAGTTTCTTGCACCGATGAGTTTGTTGTTACAAGTTCTCTGTCCGTTGAATTCGCAGAAGCCTTTCCATTTTGCCGGTGGAGGCAGCATTCCTTCTCCGGAGAAGGAAGGGTGGGAGGGTGTTATGCCGGTGTCCAAAACTCCGATTATGACGCCGTCGCCGAAATTGGAATCTTTCCACAATCCGAGTCCTTGTTGCAACCCTAGGAAGCTTGGCGTATGAGTTGTGTGTAAAGAGTATATCTCTTCGGGTTTTGCTGACAGAATCTCTTCCTTCTCTTCCAGAGCTTTCGCTTCTTCTGGAGTTAACTTAGCAGCAAATCCAGCAACGACATTTTTGTACGAGAAAACCATGCGCTGTTGATTCTGAGTTTGTGCAGTCTCGGGCAGTAATGAGTGGTACCAGTTATGAAGGGAAGCAACATCGTTAGGCTTTATAACGTGAACGATGTAAGTCTGCAAGTTGCTTGTTTGTTCTCGTTCTGCATTATTTTGAGTGGCTGAAGAAGTAGGACGAGCTATAAGCACGAAAATGAGACCAAGAAGAAATGCAAGCTTCATCTTGGTTGATGCTCTTAGCTTGGTTTTCTCCATGCTCTAACACATACACTATATATAAAGACGATCGAGCCCGTCTGAACAAGAGCGGCATAGGTTTTCAAAAAAGTGGATCCGTCATTGGTAAGATAAAAGACACCGTTCTCGTCAATGTCCAGCTGCTTCGTTCGTGCCTATAGGCTATAGGAAATATCAAACTTTTAAGTAAATTCAGCTGTTTGCAGGCATAGTAATACTCGCTCTATACATGCCGGTATAAAATGTTAAAAACTTGATAATACCCATGGTTGTTACTCGATGTCATAGGCGTTCATGGCGAAGCAATAATACGGATTTATGGGAAAGATAAATGATGTTTCTGAGTATCGATCACTTTGTTCACTGACAATATTCTGAAATGAGAAAAAAAAAATCTCTTTAAGCAGAGTTTGGATTTATAATAAGCAAAAATGAATATAATTATAGTTATATATCGATCTTTTACTTATTTTTCATGGGGTTTTGAGATAAAATGAGAGAAGATAGAAATTCTTGTGTAAAAGTCTAGGGCCCAGGGCCCTCAATAGAGTAAAGAATCGATTGTAACTAATTTTGGGAGTTGCTTTCATTTTTCAATGGCTATATATTTTGGTTTTGATTTAATCTCTATATATATACAAGTTCACTAATCATTAAAGATTGTTATAATTTAACTAATAAGGGTTAGATTTAAAGGATTAGTCTCTCACGATATAATAAATTAAAATTTAAATATATCTCATCAAGTATGTAATTGTATATAATTTTTAATAAAAATATAAAAAAAGAGGTAATTGCTATTTATTATACATAAGCTAGTGTAGGTTTATTGCTGTTGCATTGAGTACTACAAGAAATGATTCATGTTGTCTCTGGATCACATACAGTTGTTAAATGTTTCATATATATATATATATATAATATAGATATATAGATTAGACATATTTTTTTATTTTGTATGTAAATGCACGAAAAGAGACAATAACTTTGAAATTTTAGGAGAGTGCGTGTCTTCACTTGTTTTTTATACTGCATGCATATTCGATTACTATTTTCATGTTAATTAATTTATAAAAGGAAAGAAAGTGCCATTGGTTTTCTCGTCTCTAGTTGGAATAAAATAAATTGTTAAACCAAGTTGAAAACAGAAAACGTCAAAAAGAATATATAAGAATATTCGGTGTTTCCGCTCTAGGTTAGATAACACTATGAACTTTGTACTTTATAACTAAACGATTTATAACCGCATAATTAACACATCTTTATTTACATTTAAGCATGACCAAACCAAAAAACTCAAATAATGTTTATGATTATTTTGTCAATTTGATTTGAAACTAGAGGCGAACAGATTCTTAATTTCAATTAATAAACATTATGTTTTTCAGTAATTAACTTTTTGTAATTGAAATTAATTCAAGAAATAAAAATAGGAAACGCATATAAAACTCAAAAGCACCCCCATGTTTATTTGGCGCGTTCACTTATAGGGGATCTGCAGATTAAAGATGATTGAGGAAGAAACTCAATCGGGAAGGAGGAAATTTTCATGATGAGAAAGTGCTTATGAGCTAGTTCGTTAGGAAGGATGGATGGCTTGAGCAGAAACTAAAAAGAAAACAATTCCATCAAAAAGTAAATGAAAATCCACGGTAACTATTAGCCATTTCACTGGAACTGCGGATTGAATGCCAGTGAAGTAATCAAATATTTAAAACAGTACATATTTATCACATCGCAGCGAGTAGCTCTGGGATGAATATGTGGAGCCAGTTGACTCCTTTATTTAGCCAATAAGACGGTGTACTGTGCCTCAACCATTGGTATTCATCACTGGAAAATGACAGATATGGGGATTCTAACAGTGTGTTGTTTCGATACCCACAAGAGTGAACCCTGAGTGAACGAACGATTGCCTCTGTTTTCTTTGATTTGTGGGATGAACTCAACTGAGAAAGTCGCCTTTTGGTATACCTCTAAGAAGGTTATTTGAGTAGGGTTTACGCTCATACCTAACGCCAGAGGCACATCAAGCGCCAGTGCGTAAGTTGAATTGGCGGGTCCAACATTAGTCACTGTTCTCGTATAATATTGTGAAGTAGATCCCATAACAATAGAAAACGAAGGATAATTGAGTTGTGCTTCTTGTATGCTTTTGATCTCTGAGCATGTCACTTTCTCTTGCGTAATCATGGTAATTTGTCTATCTGTGTAATTACCTAGACCACATAAGTAAGGAATGTATTCATCGGATCGGATATCATAAACAAGCCCCGGATCCATTGCTTTGTTTGGATTAACATGTCCAGCACCAGTGGCGAAGACATCAGCAGGAAGAAGCCTTTCGTCCAATATTGGCTCTCCGGCGAGATTTACAGTATTAGCAGTGGTCATGATCGCCGACTTTATGGCAGCAGGAGACCATTCAGGGTGAGCACTTTTGAGCAGAGCGGCAATGCCACTGAGGTGAGGGCAAGACATTGAGGTACCAGAAACAACATCGTACGCTGGTATTTTGTCGTCTACAGAAACACCCCATGCTGCTAGAATGTTCACACCAGGACCAATTATGTCAGGTTTAAGAATGCCGACACTTGCCTTACTTGGACCTCTGGATGAAAAGGAAGCTACGGCCGGAGTGAGTGAATCTCCAATTGCAGTTCCTTTAAATAAGATTGTTGCTGTTGGTGTGTTGGTTAAGTTAATGTATTTCTTGATTGCTAACCCAGCAGCGTAACTCACATGAACCGCAGGGAGCTCATGAGCTTCAGACAAGGTGGTGAAACCAAAGGGCTGTGGGTTCACAAGAATCATGGCAGCTCCTCCAGCATCCTTTACTGTTTGTCCTTTTATAATTCTGGAAACATTTCCACCAAGCTCGCATAGAACAACTTTTCCCTTAATGTCCATGTTGTTCAAGGAACCTGTGGCGCAGAAAGCAGATGACTGGTTTCCATTGGAACCTGCATACACTAGAGGCAATAATTGAGAAGAGAAGTTTTTTGGTTGGAATAACGTTTGACCGTCATATTCTGCTCCGCTTCCAAGCCTTGCGGTTGCTTTGATTGTTCTGTCAATGGTGCTTGCACCTACGGTGAGAATCCATGGAGCCTCATTGGATAGAGTAGCATAACCGGGGCCAGAGTTAGCGGCTGAGCAACTAACAAAAATGCCCTTTTGAACAGCAGTAAATGCTCCTAATGCAATCGGGTCGTCGAAGAAAGGAAGAGAGCCCAAACCAAGTGACAGAGAAAGCACGTCCACGCCATCCTCAATGGCAATGTCCATTGCAGCTAACATTGCGCTTTCGGGACATCCCACTTGGTCGTTGCATACTTTGTACATTGCCACGTGAGCTTTAGGTGCCATGCCAGCTGCTGTGCCTTGAGCATTGCCAAAAACGCTAGCGTCCTCCACAAAGTTTCCAGCAGGTTCCCCGGCTGTATGGCTTCCGTGAAAGAAATCTTCAAAGGGAGGTTCTAGTTTTGCGGTTTTCACTAAATTCCTTGCCCCGACGAGCTTGTTGTTACAAGTCCTCTGTCCATTGAATTCACAGAAGCCTTTCCATTTGGAAGGGGGTGGTGGCATGCCTTTGTCGGAGAAGGAAGGATGGAGTGGGTAAATTCCAGTATCTATGATTCCAATTATGACGCCTTCCCCAAAGTTGGACTCTTTCCACAGTCCTGATCCCGTTCTCAACCCCAAGAAGCTTGGGGTGTGGGTAGTGTGTAAAGAAAGGGTCCTTTCGGGACGGGCCGACACAATTTCATCTTTCTCTTGCAGAGCCTTAGCTTCTTCCTCTGTTAATCTCACAGCAAATCCAGACAGAGCATGTCGATAGGAGAAAACCATGCGATCTTTAAACGAGGTTTCTGTACTGGTTGGTATAAATGATTGGTACCAATTATGCAGCTCTTCAGATTGAAGAGAAGAGATACCGTGGGGCTTTTTGACATGAACGATGTAGGTTTGAAGTTTGGCTTGCTCTTGGCTTTCAGCCTTTGAAGCTGGAAAGACGCTGAGCATGCAAAGCAGACCAAGAAGCAATACAAGCCTCGTCATTGCGACAATGCCGAGCTCTGCTTAGAGAGGAATTCCAGAAATAGGACTGCTTGAGACTTCAATGCTTGCCATGCACGAATATATAAAGCGCAAAACAGATAAAGGTCCCATGCATTCTAGCCTTTCGTAAAATATTCTGATCGTAGCTTTCTATCTGTCTAGATTTCGATCCAAGAGAAATATATTTAATCGGGTGCGTCAACAATGAAAACTGGTGTAATATTGGCCCCATTGCTCCTCACCATAGGGACTTGCAATATGCGGGCCAAGGGCGGTTTTTATTGTTGGTAGTTATTTGTTAATTATTTATTAGTATATATATATATATATATATATATATATATAAAGAGTACGGTAGAATGAGTATTTTGAAGTTTAAATATTACGCTAACTCGCATGGGAATGCCCGCTTGACGTCCTTCGTGCCATAACATGAATCATTTCTACATTACATCTTGTACGGCAATCTGTCAGTCTAGTAATAATATCATGATTTAAAAAAAAAAAATACGACGTCACTTGTTGTAGTGTGTGTGTCACTTATTATGGGCAGAAGAACAATAGATAATTTAAAAAAATGGATAAAAAAGTTGTGATTTAAAAATTTTATCGATAAAATATTTTTAATCACTCTACAAATTTCATACTGAGAAACTATCAATACTTCAACTTTAAGTAATTGTAACTAATAAAACTCAAATTGGGCATAGTGCTCGCACATGCTTCATATATAGCCCTAAAGTTTCTTTAAGTGAATATAATTATGAAGCGTGTTTGTAAACTTATTGATAACTAATAAGCTTCCTTTCAATTTTTCTACATTTATTTGGTAGTATATGATATGATATCCAATAATTTGTATTTAGTTTTTTTTTTAATTATTGTCATAAATTAAGACAAAGTTTATTATGCGTCCTCTCTTTTTATGTTCCAATTACTAATGTTCCGTGCGAGGGAGAAGATATTCTAGTAATCACTTAAATAACGTATATTGTAAGTAACTTATATTTCATGAAAAACATAATCTAATAATTGCTGGATATATATTTCAATATTTTACCATATGAACATTAAATTGTATGCGCTAAATAAAATGTATAATTAAAAATGACATTCATCACTGGAAAATGACAGATATGGGGATTCTAACAGTGTGTTGTTTAGATACCCACGAGAGGGAGCCCCGGGCAAAGGAGTGATTTCCTCTGTCTTCTTTGATCTGTGGGATGAACTCAACCGAGAAAGCAGCCTTCTGGTATTCCTCTGAGAATGTTATCTGAGTAGGGTTCAGGCTCATACCTAACACCAGAGGCACCTCAAGTTGCAGATAATAAGTTGAATTCGCAGGTCCAACATTAGTCACTGTTCTAGTATAGTACTGTGAAGAAGACCCCATAACAATAGAAAATGAGGGGTAATTGAGTTGTGCTTCTGGCATGCTTTTGATCTCTGAGCATCTCACTTTCTTTTGCGCAATCATGGTAATTTGTCTATCTGTGTAATTACCTAAACCACATAAGTAAGGAATGTAATCATCGAGTCAGATATCATAAAAAAGCCCCGGATCCATTGCTTTGTGTGGATTAGCATGTCCAGCACCAGTGGCGAAGACATCAGCAGGAAGAAGCCTTTCGTCCAATATTGGCTCTCCGGCGAGATTTACAGTATTAGCAGTGGTCATGATTGCTGATTTTATGGCTGCAGGGGACCATTCAGGGTGAGCACTTTTGAGTAGAGCCGCAATGCCACTGAGGTGAGCGCAAGACATTGAGGCACCAGAAACAAGGTTGTACGCCGGTATTTTGTTGTCTACAGAAACACCCCATGCTTCTAGAATGCTTACACCTGGACCAATTATGTCAGGTTTAAGGATGCCGACGCTTGCATTACTTGGACCTCTGGATGAAAAGGAAGCTACGGCCGGAGTGAGGGAATCTCCAATTGCAGTTCCTTTAAATCAAGGTCGGCCAGTGAGACGATGGGGGATAAGCTTCATCGAAAGATTGTTGATGTTGGTGTGTTGGTTGAGTTAATTTATTTCTTGATTGCTAATCCAGCAGGAACCGCAGGGAGCTCATGAGCTTCAGAAAAGGTGGTGAAACCAGAGGATTGTTGGTTCACAAGAATCATCGCAGCTCCTCCAGCATCCTTCACTGTTTGTCCTTTTGTAATTTTAGAAATTTGTCCACCAATCTCGCACACCTTTCCCTTAACATCCATGTTGTTCAAGGAACCTGGGGCACAGAAAGCAGAGGGCTGGTTTCTAATGGAACCTGCATACATTAGAGGCAACAGTTTAGAAGAGAAGTCTTTTCGTTGAAATGCCGTTTGCCATCATATTCTACTCCATTTCCAAGCATTGCTGTTTCTTTGATTGTTCTGTCAATGGTGCTTCCGCCGACAGTGAGAATCCATGGAGCCTCATTGGATAGAGTAGTATACTCGGGGCCGTAGTTAGCGGCTGAGAAACTAACAAAAATGCTCTTTTGAACAGCAGTGAATGCTCTTAATGCAATCGGGTGGTCGAAGAAATGAAGAGGGCCCAAACCAAGTGATAGAGAAAGCACATCCACGCCATCCTCAATGACAATGTCCATTGCAGCTAACGTTGCACTTTCGGGACAATCCACTCTCTCTTCGCAAACTTTGTACATTGCCACGTGAGCTTTAGGTGCCATGCCAGCTGCTGTGACCTGAGCATTGCCAAAATTGTTAGCACCCTCCACGAAGTTTCCAGCAGCTTCGCCGGCCGTATGGGTTACATGAAAGAAATCTTCAAAGGGAGGTTCTAGTTTTACGGTTTTCACTAAATTCCTTGCCCCGACGATCCTGTTGTTACATGTCCTCTGTCCATTGAATTCACGGAAGCCTTTCCATTTTGAAGGGGGGCGGTGGCATGCCTTCGTCGGAGAAAGAAGGATGGAATGGGTATATTCCAGTGTCTATAACCCCAATTATGACGCCTTCACCACTGTTGGACTCTTTCCACAATCCTGATCCATTTCTAAGCCCCAAGAAGTTTGGGGAGTGGGGAGTGTGTAAAGAAAGGGTCCTTTCGGGACGAGCCAACACAATTTCATCTTTCTCTTGCAATGCATTGGCTTCTTCCTCTGTCAATCTCACAGCAAATCCAGACAGAGCATGTCGATTGGAGAAAACAATGCGATCCTTGAACAAGGCTTCTATACTGCTACTTGGCAGAAACGATTGGTACCAGTTATGTAACTCGTGGTATTGAAGAGAAGCGATACCATTGGGTTTTTTTTACGTGAACGATGTAGGTTTGCAGCTTGGCCTGCTCTTGGCTTTCAGACTTTGAAGCTGGAAAGACACTAAGCATGCAAAGCAGACCAAGAATCAATACAAGCCTCGCCATTGCGACAATATGCTTAAAGAGAAGGAGCGAGCTTGTATTGCTTGAGACAGTATGCCTTGCCATGCACGAAGATATAGTGCAAAACAGAGAGGTCCAGATCCGCTTGTGCCAATAATAATCTGTTGGTCCCCTTCTAGCTCTCTGGATTTTGGTCAAAGAAGAGATATATTTTATTCGGGTGTCAACAATTGACAATGGTCAAGTATTATTTTTATGCAGCGGGCCTAAAACGGTTTTTTTTTTTTTATGATACTTAATTATTAGTTATTATTAAAAAAAATAATGTACGCCTAACATAATGTTAACGTGATATGCATACTTTGTAGTTTAAACATTAAGCTACTCTCATGGAAATGACTGCCACATGTTCACATCATCAGATATTCAGATACGTCCACCTTTTTTGTTTTTTTTTATCAGATCCGTCCATCTATAGCGCCAATTCATAAATGAAAGTATTCGGGTCCATATGGAGGCTGACAAAAGATAATTGAAGTGGAGGGAGTAAATAGTAATCAACCAAGAAGCTTTGATAATGGTCTGGGCTTATGGAAAGTGCAAAATATGGGCCTGAATTTCCAAAAACATGGGCTGTCTGTTTTGATTTGGGTTGTTGCAATGACAACGTATTCAGTAAAATATGGGCTCGCTTCTGGAAATCCAACAACAATATCTAAAATTTAACAAACAGTAATAAATAGATTGGGGTGAGTTTAACCTATTTTTTTAAAAAAAAATTATATAAAAAAATAATTAAAAAATTAACAAACAGCATATGAGAGTTAGTATATATTATAAAGAACTCATATATTATAAGAACAATAGTTTAATTTTTACTATTATTGTGGGTACTCCTTTAAGAGATAATTTCATAAGTATCCTATAAGTACTCTCTAAACCTTAGGGTTATATCTTAACCTTAGCAAATCTGATGATCGGTACTAAAGTTGCCTAATTTTTTTTGTATAAAAAAATAAATTTAATAAACAATGTATGTAGAAAAAGCTTTATGACTAATATTAAAATCTTTTTAAAAAATCTATAAACTATTTTTCTCATTAGATATATTTACCTAAAAAAATTTAACAAACAAGGTATCGGCCCAGCGATATATACTCATTTGAAAGAAAAATAGATAGTGGTGTGCGTGTTTGTAGGACTTTTATGTTCAATAAAAGCTTACTATTAAATGCTACAAGTTTTATCCGGATCTTGGGATATTTTCTTTTACAAGTCCAAATTATCTACTTCCATAACATTTAAAATTAAAATTGACTGCATGTGGGAAAAAAATAACTGATATATACAGCATATACATAGAATAAATAAAAAGAAAAAAGAAAATTATTATTGTGTTTTCAAAAATTATTAAATAAATTAAATGGAATGAATGGATGATTCCAGAAGTAAGTGCCGAGAAGGCGCGCATGCGTGCAAAGTGATCGACGCATCATAGTGCATGACTCAAATGGATCCAATAGAAGAATTATAACTAGGCAAAAATGGCATTCTCATGGTCAGTTGCAACAGCCACAACTGCGATAGCTGCTTCTGCAATTCCTGCAGCTTTCGCCTTTTCAACTCTTTCTTCATCGCCCTCTTCTTCCTCTCAATCTCCCAGAATCCCAAACCTTTCCTTCCTCTCCATTTCTCAATCTTCCAACCCAAACCGCATCGGTCTTCTCAAGACATTTGCTAATCCAGGGCCAGCTCTCCACATGGACGCCCCAACCTCTCAACACAAGCCTTCTTCTCAGGTTTGCCATCGTTTATCTGGAACTTTTGTCTTCTTGTTTTAATTGGGCTATAGTCTGAACTATTTTATTGTTGTTCCTCTTTCTCTTGACAGGCCGATGCGGCTTTACCGGATTTACTGGTTCGTTTGACAATTTAGTCTGAAAGCACTTGTTTTCTTTGTTTTATATTGGGATGGGGTCCTGCTCGTGACTTTTGTAATTTCTCTCGGCTTTTAGTTGTTAGCTTGCTCAGCTTTAGCTAAATCTGGTGGTGGTGTTCTGCAGTTCGATATGCTTGAATCTGTACCATTTTCCACAATTGTGTAGTATGTTGGAGTCTGTAACATATGAAATGTCTATATCCCGATGCAGTTAATTCAGATTTAATAATTGGAAGGTTATCGTTATCTAGACTCTAAGCATATCATCATCTAATAATATACCTTTTTTTTTTGCCCCGCCCCGGTGGTTTGGGGGGGGGGGGGGTGCCCCAGGGTGTAACTCCTTGTTTTGTTCTTTCAGGGATCTCGTTTTCTTGCTCCATCAAATTCTCACTTTTGTAGATGTTGTGGAGAAACTCTTTTGCAATAAAAATGACTTGTTGGTTTGTGGTTAATTTGGTGCTAGACGGAATACATGGTGGATATGAAATGTGAAGGCTGTGTTAATGCGGTCAAGAATAAATTACAGACAATAAATGGCGGCCTTTACGATGTATTATTCTAAGCGTCCCGTTTAGGATTTTTCTTTCTAATCATAGGTTGCTTCGTTTGTTATTCGTTCCTTAACATTTGCCAGGAGTGAAGAACGTAGAGGTGGACCTGAGTAATCAGGTTGTTAGGATTCTTGGTTCCACACCAGTGAAGACAATGACTGAAGCCTTGGAACAGACTGGCAGAAGAGCCCGATTGATTGGACAAGGGGTGCCTGAAGGTTGGCCTGTTAAATCCTTGATGTTATTATATGCTTACTGGTTGCCAATTTGATAAGATTATTCTTTTAGAGTGATCAGTTTCTGTATGATATATTTTGTAAAAGCACTGGTTTGAAGGCTTGGGCAATCATTAGATATGACTCTTTCTCAAGGTTCTAGAAGAAAACTAGGACTCTAGTATGATAATTGGGCACCTGAGTGGTATGATATAAATGAGATTGATCCTATTCATACTGCATGTAACATTTCTAAATTCTTGGATGTTCTAGGATGCAATTGTTTGTTTTAGCTTCCATTGTTTTGAGAAGCAAGTTCCATTGTGTGGCTTCTCTGCCTAGCAATCAGCTTTCCAGTAACCTTCATTGCTAAAAGATGTGTAAGCATGGTCTTAAAATATAGTGATATGCTCTTGTGCTACAACTCACCTAAACTTTCTCTTAACCAAAAGGGGGTAAAAGAACTAGACTTGTGATGTCGCTTGATTTTTGCAACAATCTTCAAAGGTCTTTATTTGCATAGCAACACAAATATTATTCCATTCAGTTTGATTGTCAGCGATATATTGTTACTTATATTTTTCTAGGTTTTGATCATCTTATGAGTGTAGTTCTCATATAAACAACTCTTCTACTTCAGAGTTTTTAATATCTGCTGCTGTTTCCGAGTTCAAGGGTCCCGATATTTTTGGTGTCATTCACCTGGCTCAAGTAAACATGGAACTGGCCAGGATTGAAGCCAACTTTACTGGTTTGTCACCTGGAAAGCATGGATGGTCTATTAATGAATTTGGAGATCTGACTAGAGGTGCAGCAAGCACTGGGAAAGTGTTCGATCCAACTAATGAGGAGAACAACAAACAGGTTTGCTTCTCCTGACATTTTTCTTAGTTTTATTGTTCTGTACCTTGGGTGTAAAATTTCTACCTTAATGAATTGATGGCTGCTATAGCTTTCATAATATCAACTAGAATGATTAATTGGTAAATTAAACAAGATGAGTCAGGATGTATGGTAGGGCAATGTGGCTATGTTTGTTACTCGAGTCTGTTTAAAATTCCTGTAAAATGTGTAATATGCTGTGGCTAAAACCTTTTTCTTTTAAGCAATTCTGGTCAATTTGGGAGATGGTTGAGAGGATACATGCACAGACTGACGGGTTTTATTCCTCAAGTTACAAAACCATTTCCTTTTCGTCTCCTTGTCCCCAGATCCTCCTTGACAGATGCATGATATACTTTCATAAGAAATAACCTATTGATATAACCGCACTATTTTCTCCCTTGCGTTTTTTCTCTCTTTTCAATCGAATAACCTGGACTAAATACGTTCATCTTCGGTCATTAATATCCCTTGTCTTTCAATTGCATTTGCAGTCGCTTGGTGACCTGGGAACACTAGAAGCTGATGAAAAGGGTGAGGCGCAATTCTCAGGGGTCAAAGAAAAACTGAGAGTGGCTGATCTCATTGGACGATCTGTGGTGGTGTATGCGACTGAAGATTAAACAGATAGCAGAATAGCTGCTGCAGTGGTTGCCAGAAGTGCAGGTGTTGGTGAAAACTATAAAAAACTTTGTACTTGTGATGGTACCGCCATATGGGAGGCAAGCGATAGAGATTTTGTTACGAGCAAAGTCTAATGAACTAAAAAGTATGTATTAAATCAGTTGTAATTTAGATTGGCACTCTGTCCTGCATGGCGAACTTCGTTTTAGTCTCATGTTGAGAGTACAAGTACAGCCATGCATTAAATTAGTTGGATTGAACCTTTAAATTTCCTGAGTCAGGGAAGCCAAATCAACAAGGGAATTGTTCTTTGACAGGCACCTAGTAGAGTAATTCGTCTTATTTTTCAGTGTGGTTTCTCTCTCAGGGATCTATAACCCGCCGTATTATTTTAGACCCTTTAGTGACAAATCCAAAACAAAATTAAACAAAAGAAGTTATCCATCTGCGATAGAAATCCAACCAGGGGTGGGGTGGGGTGGGGTCAAATTTAGGTTTTAAATTTAAATTTAGATTTGAGTAAAATTTAAATTTTTAAAATTTTTAAAATAAACAAATATATTTGTTCAAATGATTTTTTAGATTGAATTATAGTTTAAAACTAAAGTTTCAGATAAATTTATTAGAGTAGCTTATGGAATAATAAAAGAGTTTATGAATTAATTATTATATTACCTTTATTTTTTCTTATATTCTCTCTTCTCTTCTATTTTTTCTTACATCATCTCTCTTCTCTTCTATTTTTTCTTATATCCTCTCTCTTCTTATATCTTATCTCTTTTCATTTAATACTCATATCATTTTTCATAATTTACTAATAATAAAAATATTTTTGGAAATAACTATCCAAATACTCATTTATTTAAAAAATATTTTTTTCATAAATTATTCTTCAAAAACTATTTTTTAAAAACTATTCAATTTTTTTTTTCATAAATCTATTTTTAAAATTTTATCTAAACAAGCTCTAATCTATAGTGGGGCAGATAGAGTTGGGTTTGTGCTGCACTTAGGATTGCGGAACATGTCTGTAGACTTGACATACCTAATCCTGGCATTTTATTTGGAGCCAAGTTGTGTTGCGTTAAAACTCAAAAAGAACCAAGGGAATTGGCTTTGCCATCTGAGCTAGCCTCACGTGGTTGCATACTCCTAGCCTCACGTGGTTGGATACTCCTTACTCCCTTTGCCATCTGAGCTAGCCTCACGTGGTTGGATACTCCTTACTCCAATATTTCATTTCACTTTATCAATCAGATCGTTTTTAAAGTTAGGCACGCCTCATCATTCAAGGCATTTTTAGGGGCCAACAGAATAGTGATCAAGTGGCACAGCCTCTCGCCTATGGGCGAGAGGTAGCATGTTTGAACTGCTGTAGTGATGTGTGTGAGTGTAGGCTTATGTACTAACATTTATTTATTTTATTTTATTACAACAAAATTTAGTTAGCTTAAGTAACAGTTCTCCATCAATATCAGGACATATTTTTAAAGTTTGGAGAACACTTATAAAAAATTTATAAAATCATCTACAAAATGAACCCACAAGATGAAAATCGAACTCATATTCTTATAAGATACAAGTCTATTCTTTACTATTTATATTAACTCTCATTAGTTATATATTAACATTTTTGTTATTTAATTTAACACTTATAAAAACAGTCATTTTTAGGGCTAGGGCATGTTGCAAATGATGAGAAAGTTAAATGAGGTCAAATATTTTTATTGCATCAATGAGAATTGATATAGATAGTAAAAAATAAACTCATATCTCATAAAAGCATAGGCTCAATTCTCACTAACGTTATGAAAAATCTTTTCATAGACAATCTCATAAATATCTTATAAATACTCTTTAAGCCCTAAAATTATACCATAATTTTAGTTAAAACTAGTACTTAACCCATCTAATTTTTTATAATAAAAAAACAATTTTAATTATATCAAAAATAAATGAACATATTACTATACTCTTGCAGTGCCTTATCGGGTATAAATGAATATAGTAGTATCGTCATATTTCTTTTGTCCTGAGTAGAACATTCGTTCCTCGAAATTCGATGAGATATGAAGTAGTCAATTCGCATGCTCATCGACTACTTTATATCCATCCATACAGTTTCTTGGTCTTGCCCTAAAGCGGAAACAAATGAAGAGCGTATTATAACCAAAATTTAACTGATATTTAGTCCGATCTCAGTCTTATACCTGGATAACCTAAACACTATTGTTATTGGCATTGATATGCCTAGCTTACTGGTATATCACATCATTTGTTCGACTTGCCACTGCGAGAAGATAACCTGATACTAGCAAAGATTTTACAGAAAAATACACCATGCAACAAGATGCCAAGAACCAAAATCAAGTGCGCTAGTTCACGGCCCTCAATGAAGGCCAGAAAAGGGATTATCTGCCCCAAACAAGGAGAACCGACCAGCAAATTAGGTTGCCAATGGAGGCAATAGTCCTTCTTTTGTAGCCATTTCAAATAAAGCCACAGCCATTAAAACCTTGGAATCAGCAGTTGTGCGCCAAAGTTTCTTGTATGGTACCACCTGGACCTTTATCAGCTCCCCATGTTCACGAAGGCCGGTTTCTTTACCCTGAAGCTGTGCTATAGTCTCCTTATTAACAGAGCCTCTGAACAGAAATATACTGATTTCTTCGTCACAGCCTCCCTTCAATCATGAGAAACAATTCAATTTTTTCTGAACAAGAAGCTTTTGGCCCATTTGTCTAAGAATAGAAAAAAAGGTGTTTTCGGTAGATTTACAAGAAGTTTTTGGGGAAAACTTGAGGAAAAAATATGGGGGGTGTTGAAAACTTCTTCACCCCAAGGTTCCGCCAACAACTCTCTTATATTTAATCATCCAAAACCTTTTTTTAACAATTTTTAAACAAATTGGCCCTTTATGAGTTGAAAGCATATGCGGTGAAGTTTATGAACAATATGGATAGACATTTAAGCTGACCAGTAACTTAAGAATGATGAACATCATTTCAGCAGGAGACCCCTTAATATTTTTAGTTACAAATAAAGATTTGAATACTAAATTACAACATATAATTTCAATCAACAGATGGATTGTAACTCAGACCATATGATTTAATGACTTGCTTGAATTGCATCATTATATTTCTAAAATGCAAAATCAATTTGGAAAAGATTGGAGCTGAATAAATTATAAGTTCTTCATAAAGTTACTAGGTGCATCAGTGAGGAGCATTAAGTAGTTTGCAGCAAGTCCTCATGCAGCCATATACTAAAAGATATTTGATCACTCAAACAACTCAAGTAAACTAGACACATCTAAAATTCCAATACTTGCTTTTCTCATCCATTTCCAGAGTTCAAGAGTATCGCAAACCACAATTCATTCTGTCACAAATGTCCCAACATATGTGCAAGGCCATTGTATCTCTGCCAGTGTTAAATCGGTCACATAAGCAGGTTATCAAATGACCTAAATTGCCTCCTAATTATGACATAAATGGTTATAGTCATATAAATATAAAGTGCTACTCTACAACAGCAACAAACAAGTCTTATCTCACTAAAGCTATATAGATTGCATGACGTCACTTCTATCCCCGGGATATTATTTCATAAATATACACATGTATCATACTAATTTATTTGTCAAGTGTTTTAAAAAAAACACAAAACAGGATACACAGGGAAGTAACCAATTAGGTCCTCATGCTTCTAGAAAAGAATTTCAAATACCGGAGAAGGAATAACTCTGCGTCCAGTAGATGGTTCCAGGAAGGAAGTGAGGTCAATCATGTCTTCTAAATTTAACTTTATACCAGTCTCTTCTTCAACCTGTCAATGCATAGCATCATAACCCATGAACAACACTGTAGTGAGCTCAAAAGTTCAAAAAAGGTTGACAAGGAGTAAAACTACTTGCATGCCACATCTTTAAAAACTGATCACATATAAAATTATTATTTAATGAAAACATAACTTGCCTATCCATACTAAATCGGTTATAATAAAAAGAGGAGTGAAAAAAGTGTTTGCCAAAATCATTTCTTGGTTAAAATATCACTGGGACAGCCAAAGGCTGTGATACAAAGAAAGGGGGCCCTTAAAAGACAGGGGGGAGGGGGTGTAGGGGGGAAGAGGACCTCACGAACTGCAGTGCCAACAAAATCACCCTTGTCATCGTCCAACATTCCAGCAGGCAGTTCCAATAAGATCCTTCCAGTGGGGACCCTTACCTAATTAATAAGATTTTTTCAATGAGATGTTTCTGAGGTTAAATGGTTAGGAAGCAAAAAAAAAAAAAAAAAACTCCAAATTCGCGGCCATCACCTGCTCAGTAAGAACAGCATATGTCTCGCCTTCTGATTCCAAAAGTATCAACACTGTCACAGCTGGTCCCCGTGCAAATACGATACCTGGAACCTAATCACGGTTTACTATATAATCAAACAAAAGGTGCACAACATGTAGGTCCACGAAACAGAAAACTTTGACTTCACAAAATGCGGAATCCAATCTTTGCAGCATACAACCAAGGAAGATTAACAAATTATCTACCCCCTCCCACGTTTCCTTCTCAGAATAAGATGGGAAAGAGTAAGGTAACAAATAAAACTATCAAAAGAGATAAGAATAGGAGCAAAAACTCCAAGAAGATTCTTAGTTCACTACCATTGTGAGTACAGATGAATACTGGAGACAGTAGATTTAGATTGAAGAAATTCTGTACAGGATATCGGATACCTTTTGGCCAGTTTCTTTGTCAACAATGTCAGCTTTGAATTTGAGAAATCCAATTCTCTTTCCAAACATATCAACTCCCTGCTAACATGCACACTCAAAGAAAACAAAATCAACAAACTTCTGATGGTCAGGATTAGGAGAAATTAGCACCACCATATAACCATATCCTCCACTTTAAAATGAAATACATAGACCATGAAAATATATTTTCCTTACTGTCACTAATCCTTAGCAATTACATTAAAAATGCATGGCATGTTATTGTTTGTTTCTATGTGCAGTCTCAGTAATTAGTTCAGAAGAAAATTAAGACAGGACCTGTATTGACAATTCTTTTGCTAATGCTTTGTTAAAGGGAATTACTCGCTTATTTTCCTGCATCGATAAAAAATTAATGGCTCGAGGTCTCTGAAGCACAGACACATCAGACTGGTGATGCTTTAGCTTCTAGGTGACTGGTACGAGGAAAGCATGCCTCGCCACAGTAGTTAGACAGGTGTCTATGTTCATCAGAATATTTGTATAATTACGTCTCAATGTGGAATGTAGTCCAGAAGTTTACACCGCATGAAAACAACCGAAAAGAGTAAATATAAGTGAATTATCAAAGTAGCTGATTGCCAAGAAACAGCGTGAAGGTAACCTGAATGAGAACTTGTCTTAGAACCATGTTATCAAAGGCTAAGACCCCATTCTCAGTTTGCAGATTATACAACCACTGCTTGAATAAAGAGGAATCAATAGCACTCCTGTACAAGGAAATGTCAGAGGTAAGTTATGTTCGTCACAATAGTTAGACATATCAACTGATTTCCGAATGGCTCTGTTTTGGGCTCACGCCTGTAACGACTTTAGTTCAAAACAACGTTTCACACATCTGAATTCGATATCGATGCGGGAAATTAACACTCGGACAATCATCAGTTAGCTTTCAAATAAAATAAAGAATGAGAGAAAACTAGATCAAGGACCGCTTGCAAAAGTTCAAAATTTAATTCCGAAAAGAGCTGATAGTAACTAAAAGGTCATTACATCCATGGCTCTAAATTTGCACCAAAAATTAATAATATTAGCAATAGTGATTATGTGGACGTAATCGTAATTTGGATAAATTTGCAATTTAAACCCCGGGAACATAGGTTTTTTGTCCATTTTCATTTGGAATTATTTTTATTGAATGCACAAAACTGATTGATATTCGAAACTCTCTAGTTTCAGATTGAATCCGGCCAACAATTCAAATTAAAAGGATGATCTACAGAAACTAAAAAGACGAAGGCGGTTTGAAAGCAGAGATACCGGAACTCGGAAGAGGAGATTCCAGGAGCAGCCACAATCTTAACGGGTTCAGCCACTTGATTCGGCAATGTGATTGAGTGAATCAAGGGCGACGACTCAGAAGACATTTTGCAACACAGTCTCGTCCTCCTCCAACTGGGAGAGTTCAGGGCAGTGAACCTTCTGCAAAATATCGCGCCCAGGCGGTGAGCCATGTGACTGGGAGCTTCGACCCCAACAGGAAGATGCATCTATTATTTTCCTAGCGTGTGAATCGCTCATTCAGTTATAGGATCTTTCCAGCTCCTTTAAAACGGCGTCGCCCCTGGTTGAAGGAAAAATATCTAGACCGTTCTTCCCGTAGCGTAATCATGGCCGTCGTTGCTCTTATCCATTGTCTTTATTCATCCAGACCTCTATTTCTGAGGCTTCAGATGTAGGAGTCGAAGAAAACATGATAAAACCTTAGAGGTCTTGAACTGCATCTCGTGGGGAGATGCTTCAGGTAATGCTGTCTGTTCCTTTTAGATACTCATGTTCTGGTTATTTGTTGGTTTTGGTACCCCACTTACTATTTCTCGTACATATATGCCAATTTAACATATATAATAAATAAATAAATGAATAAATAAAATGATAACTATTGCCATTTATCAATTTAAAAAAAAAATAGATACTTGTGAATTACAATAAATAACATGAATAGAGTCGTACTAGTTAGAGCTGAATACTTTTCTTAATTTCCCGCGTAAAATGGGCAAGGTCTTCTTGTGTCTTCAATATGAGATCGTACGTTGACGCTCAACATCCCAAATGAATGCTCCAAAGTTAAAACTTTTGCCTTCGGCTTTGTTCATTAATGAATTCTGGCTCCGGCCCCATCAAAGGCATGAATCTCTCGAGTTTATTTTATGTAGTTTAAAAAATAATAAATAAAATACAATATATGATATGTGTTTTTTCTTTTTGCATTGATTTATAAGAGAAAAATAAAATATTTAATCAAATTATGGGCTCTGGTTGGGACAGAGAGGATATATTAAACAAGTTGAATGCTAGATGATAGAGCTATAATTGACCAATTTGTCGATGAAGTAACTTGATTTCCATATGGAGTGGATTATTTTAATAACTCGTGTTTCACTCATAAGAAAATGAACTGGATTCTTTGGATCCTCTAGAGAAGGCACTAGCTACGAACCGTGCGCATATCAATCGTTTATTGCCTGGTCAAAAGACCTATTTACCCCACGCGGCTTTGGATTCATATGATATTTCACTGTATTTAAAATAAAATAGCAACAAAATTTAAATTATTGAAATTAGAAGTCGATCCTTCTAGGCTCCAAACTCCAATCCATATATAAAGGGCATTTGACCAATGAGATGGGGGATGCTATTATCTCGGAGTGAGTGTACCTCACAGGCGCAGAAATGGATCTCATGGGTTGGATACTCGTGTCCGTCTTCAGCTTCATCTTCATCTTCATCCCAGCTCTTCTTTCATTACATGGAGGAAGCAGCGGAGGAAAGCACCGGCTCCCTCCCGGACCTTCTCCCCTTCCCGTCATCGGGAACTTCTTGAACTTGGGGACAGGTCTCACAAGTGTCTCGCCAAGCTTGCCAGAACTTATGGCCCAATCATGAGTTTACAGCTCGGCCAAGTCACCACCGTAGTCGTCTCTTCCGCCGACATGGCCAAAGGGGTCCTCCTAACCCATGACCAGTTCTTATCAATTCGAACCGTTCCCCGACGCCATGAAAGCCGTCAACCCCATGAATATAGCTTGCCCTTCCTTCCGACCCGTTTCCCCTCGCTGGCGATCCTTGAGGAAGTTATGCAACAATCAGTTATTCGGCAACAAGGTTATTGACGCTAGCAAAGATCTCAGGCGTAACAAGTTGCAACAACTCCTCCAAGAGGTCGAGCAAAGCAGTGAGCTCGGTGAAGCTGTGGATATCGGAAAAGCGGCTTTCAAAACTACAATCAATTTGTTGTCCAATACCATATTCTCCGTGGATCTGTTTCATTCTGTAGATACAGCAGGGGAGTTCAAGGAGACGGTGGCCGGTATCATGAAAGAGGTCGGAACGCCCGACGTGGCCGACTATTTTCCTGTACTCAAGAAGCTTGATCCACTAGGTGTCAGAAGGCGCACTGCTATTCATTTTAGCACGATGCTAGACATCTTCCACCACCGGGTTAGCCAACGGAAGAAGCTCAGAGAAAACACAGGTTCACTCACCAACAACGACATATTCGATCTTCTCCTCTCCGAAGAGAACAGGGAAGAGATGGAAGGAGAGAGAATCCAACGCTTATCAATGGTACCAGATAATTCCTCTGTTCATGGTTTTGTTATTGCTTTGTGTGTGTGTGTGTGTAGTAAGTAATTATATATGGTTATGTGTATATGTAGGACCTATTTGCGGCCGGGAGTGATACAACAACATCAACGCTAGAATGTGGAATGGCTGAGCTACTCAGAAACCCAAAGGCAATGTCAAAAGCAAAAGCAGAGCTGGAAGAAACGATGGGGAAAGGAAGCCAGTGGAAGAATCAGACACAGCGAGGCTTCCTTACTTGCAAGCAGCACTGAAAGAGACGTTATGGTTGCACCCAGAAGTTCCATTTTTACTGCCGAGGAAAGTAGAGATAGACGTTGGGCTGGGGGGCTATGTAATCCCAAAGGGTGCACAAGTTCTGGTAAATGTCTTGGCTATCGGAAGAGACCCGAGCATATGGAAGAATCCATAAGAGTTTTCGCCGGAGAGGTTATTGGGTTCAGAAATCGACGTGGAAGGGAGGAATTATGAGCTGATTCCGTTTGGAGCAGGACGGCGGTTGTGTCCTGGATACCCTTTGGCGAAGAGAATGTTGTTGCTCATGTTGGGATCTCTGGGAAACTGCTTTGATTGGAAGCTGGAAGGTGGAATGAAAGCAGAGGAGATGAACATGGATGATAAACTTAGAATTACCTTAGGAAAGCTCAGCCCGAGCTTGCGGTGCTATATAGAGTCAGTAATCACTGTTACCAGTAAAAATCCAAATTCCCCAACCAGGTAGATGAAAGAGTATGATATGGAAGTCAAATAATTGGATATGGGGTCATCTCCGGGAGATCTTTCGCCAACAGAGGACCGATTCAGGAGGCATTTTTCAAAGGTAATTGACATAACGGCACGTAGATTTTAAGACATGACCTCGGAACCTATAAATAAAGTAACGAAAAATTATGTTTAAGTAATTATAGAGAAATCACTAAAAAGTATCAAATATAAAGTGCTATGAGGTATGTGATTAATTTTTTTTTAATTTTAAAATAATGAAATTGTCATAAAAAACAACTTAATAAGAATAATAATTTGATGGGAAAAAATAATAACTCAAATAATATTAATAATAATTTTTAGAAGAATAAATAACAATTGAGACATTTTTTTAAAAAAATAATTCTTTTATTTCATAATTTAAAAAAAATAATCTTAGTTCTTTTGAGACTTCATAGATATTTGATAATTTTTTTATATTTATATTCTTATATAGGATTTAAATATGATTTTTTATATTTATACATAGAATACATCATGAGAGATAATTAATACAAATTTATTGTGGAAATAATAAATAAAAATATTAGTTTAAAATTTTTGACAAAAAAAAGTCCATTTTTTATATTTAAGACTATTCTTACAAAAAAAAAAGTTTATTCTTTATAAGAAAGTACCGAGGGAGTATCGCGCAAGAGTCCTTTAAGTAACTTTAAGTAGCTAGTTGGGAGTAACCTCTTTTTGAATTACACAAGAGTGAGTATTTATTTTGTTCTATTTTGATATTTTTCCCCCCCCCCTGTTTTGAGGAGCCATATCGTATCTGGTAAAGTGAAAGCACTAGTTAATCATATGGTTATCGGTCCTAATTAAAGACAAGAGAAAATAAACTTTGAAACTTAACTTTTAAACATTATCCTCTAATTAAAATTAACCTATCTTAATGACTTTTAATTTATTTTCTATATAATCACTCTATGATACAATCAATGGATGCATTTAAAAAATAATTCAATGCTATTTTTCCCGAAACCGACTTGCCACTGTCTTTTTATATGTGAATGGGTAGTAACAAAAAATTATTTTTAAATATAAATAATTTATAAAATAATTAATAATTTTTAATTTTATTCCTATTAAATATTAAACAAATATAGGATAATTAATAATATTTTATTTAATATACTTACTTTAATAAGGATAATATAAAAACTTTTATTCATTTATATGCGAAAATAAGTTATAAATAATTTACATATAAAAATAGAGCAGTATACTTTAAGATAAAAAATTACTTCTAGAAGTTACTTGTAATAAGAATGGCCGATGGATGGCATAATATCACTGCAAGTTAATTTTGATAATTTTAATTCTTTTTACATTTAATTTACTGTCAACAACCCCTTATCAATTGATTTAATTAATAAAAAATAAAAAATATGATTACTTAAAATAGATTTAATTTTTAAAAATTATTATTTTATTATGATTTAAATTGTAATATTTAAAAAAATATATTAATTTTTTAATATCTAAATTTAAATTTAATATTATTATTATTTAAAAATAAGTGGGTTTTCATCTTATCTTACTTTAAGATTATTATTATTATTGGTGAGCTTAATTTTTTTTTAAAATTGTTCACCAAGAAAAAAATCTACTGTCAACGTAATTCCTCGGTTTTGGCGCAGCATGAACGTACATTAAATGGATTCGGAAAGTGTGTGCAAATTAAATGTAAATTTAATGCCAAGACTTCACAAATCACAATATATTAATGCAGAGACACGCGTCAAAAAAAAAAAAAAAAAGCTATTGCAACCATAAATAAAAGGAGACCCTTACTCCACCGAAGTTCAAGCGCCCTTGTGTCCGTAAAGAAGATGGAGTTAGCAGTGTATGTCATCTTCATCCTACTTCTGGTATTTTCCTGCACCATGGTTCAAGCCCTTCGCCCTGCCAGAAAGCGCAAGCTTCCACCAGGTCCTACTCCTTTTCCGATTATCGGAAACATCCTCCAACTGGGTAATCAGCCACACAAGTCCTTGTCCAAACTTGCAGAGATTCACGGCCCTATCATGAGCTTGAAACTCGGCTTAATGACCACCGTCATCGTCTCTTCTGCAGAAATGGCCAAACAAGTCTTGCAAACCCATGATCATCTCTTGTCCAACCGTGCCGTTCCACATGCAATGACGGGTCAAAACCACCATGAGTTCAGTTTGCCTTTCATGGCCACTACGCCTCGTTGGCGTTTCCTCAGAAAAATATGCAATAATCTGTTATTCTCCAGTAAGACTCTTGATTCCACTCTGAAACGCAGGAGTGAGAAAGTGCAGGAGTTTCTCGCTCGTATACATCAGAGCAGCCTTACCGGGGAAGCAATAGAGATCGGAAAATCTGCTTTCATGACTGTAGTAAATTTGCTGTCAAACTCTATTTGTTCTCTGGATTTGGTTCACTCCGATACAGTGAACGAGTTCAAACAGTTAGAGTCGGAGGTCATGGAAGATGCTGGAAGACCAAACTGGGCAGATTATTTTCCTGTTTTACAGATGGCGGATCCACTTGGCATCAAAAGGCGCATGAATGTGAACTTCGGGAAGGCGTTAAAGAAAACTCATGACCTGGTTAGCCATAGGTTACAGATGAGACAAGAAAAAACTAATGTCACTGACAACGACATGTTGGATGGTCTCCTCCGCATTTCCGAGGATGACAGCCGCCAACTGAACAAAACTATGATCGAACGTTTGTTAATGGTATGACACCTTAACTCGCATTTCATTATGCTCGTTAATTGTTATTGTTAATTATAACATTAGAGACATTTTCCACTGGTTTTGGGCAGGATCTATTTCTCGCAGGGTCAGATACAACTACTTCTACATTAGAATGGGCGATGACTGAGTTAATGAGAAACCCAGAAGTTATGTCAAAAGCAAAAGCAGAGCTAGAGAATGCAGTAGGCAAAGGAAAGCTAGCAGAGGAAAAGGACATGGATAAACTTCCATACTTACAAGCAGTATTGAAGGAGAGCTTTCGTTTACACCCAGTAGTTCCATTTTTACTGCCTCGGAGAGCAGAAGAAGACGCAGAAATATGTGGGTATGTTATCCCAAAGGGAGCACAAGTTCTGGTGAATATTTGGGCTATTGGGAGGGATCCAAAGATATGGGACGAACCAGATGTGTTCAGAGCAGAGAGGTTTTTGGGATCAGAAATTGATGTGAAAGGTCGTAACTTTGAGCTGATACCATTTGGTGCAGGGCGTAGAATATGTCCTGGCTTGGCCTTGGCCATGAAGATGCTGATTCTCGTATTGGGCTCGCTTATTAACTCGTTTGACTGGAAGCTTGAAGAGGGTATGAACCCTGAGGATATGTATATGGAAGATAAATTTGGCATTGCCATGGAAAAGGCTCAACCCCTGCGAGCTGTTCCTGTTAAGTTAGATTAAGGAATTAGCTTAGTGACGCATCTCTGGGTTGTGCTTCTGAAATATGTTGTGTCTTCCCTGAGAGTTCGGAATAATGAAGTGATGGATGTTAAATAAATAAATGGCGGCGTTCTTTAATGGAAATTAAAAGGTAGTTAAGTTCATAGTGAGTTTGCTTATTTCAGCTGCATGGTTTATTTATCTCTCTCTTTTATAAATTAGCAAGATCAATATAATTTCAAAGAATATACATTAGAAAAACAAGTGGCCTGTTGTGGAAATTCTATTCTATTACATGAAAATCGATACGCATATATTTATTTTTGTTGCCAAACAAATATTTATAATGTCTATTATATTCATTTGATAATTACTCAACTATAATTATTTTGATATTATTACTTTTATTTAAAGACAGGTATGGAATTTTATATTAAAATATTATTTTGACAAGTGCTAATATATCATTTAAAAACAAACAAACATTAACATCTTCACATTATAAATGAAATCGATTTACTATATATATATATATAGAGAAACTTTTATATCATTAGATCACAAGGCTTATTGGGCTAAAGTAGCCTTTCAAAGTGATAGAATCATATTTAAATTAAAAATAGAAATTTGTGGCATTTTAAAAAATATCTTAACTCTTAAATATTTAGGTTAATATTTAAAAGTAATTGATAACTCGTTCTATTTAATATTGAGATCACTTATGAAGAATGGAGATTTTATCCTATTTTTTAATTATGGATGATTTTAAGTTAGGTATATGATGTGGGTCAGATTCTAATATAGTCAGAGTAAAGTTTTGGTGAACTGGGTAGGTAATAAAAAAAAATTTACTGAAAAAAAACAAAAGAAAAGAGTTTGTGTCACCTGGGAAAGAAACAGCCGAGAGAGAGAGAATAATTTTGGGCCCCGTGTTTCTTAGGCCCAGATGAGGGAAGGGGAAGTATAGGATAAACGCTGGCTTGTTTGGCTGGCGGACAGCAGACTGTTATTGACTAAACATTAATAAGATCCAAAGAAGCGCATCTAATAGTTATGATAAAATACAATAATGGAGGTGATAAGGGTTGATATATATAATGAAGAATAAGGTTATATATTATAAGAATATAAATTTAATTTTTATTTTTTGTATAAAGACTCTTTTAATAAGTGATCTTTTAAGTTTTATATAAACGCTCTTTAAACTTTAAAATTGTGTCTTAAGTGTAGTAAAGGATCACTATCGAATTTATCTCAATTTTAATATACTAAAAAATAAAAATACAATAATGGAGAATTGTGTAGTTATAATAGTAAAAATATAAGACATGCGATTATTTAGAATATATTTAATTTTTAAAAAATATTATTTTATTATAATTATATTAAAAGGAAGGAGAATTCGTCTACCATTTTTTTTGTAAAATGCAAGAACGAATATTAGAAGAAAACCAATGGGAAAACGTGCTACTTGTATATAATACTTCGCCGATTCCCTTTCCTGTGTTTACAAGAAAACTCACTTCGACTGCATAGCAACGCTTGTCTATACCGTCAATCAAAGAGAGACAAAGTATTATGTATCTAACAAGAAATACTAACAGAACCCATTTGGCGACCAGCGTCAAAGGGTAAATACTAAATACCCCATTCTGGGTAATATACGCAATTGAGATTTTCTCATTGGAGCGCGCGCGTACACACACACTCTTTGACAGTGGTCCCCTTCTCTGTTTTTAGTTATTTCATTTTTTTTAGTTCTTATCGACGCATCTCCTTCTCTCTTCGACCGCAAAGTCCAAAGCCTCGCCCTTGGATCACATCCGCCTCCTTTATTCCTTTTTCCCTTTATTTGTATATTATTATTTCTCCCTTTCTCCTTCTCCTTCTCCACCACTCCTCTCTCTCAGCTCTCTGCGTCTCAGATCTGCACATCCTCACCGATCTCTCTCTCCCCGCCCGGATACTCGTGCGTAGGATTTTTTAGAGAGGGAAAATCGGGGTTTTTTAGTTTCTCTTTTTGTCCATTGGCTATGGTGGAGGCACAGACATGGACTACGAGGAGAATGAGCAATCCCAGGTTGGTGGACACGGCGGCGACTAACCAAGTCCTTGACATTCCGGCCACCCCTCCTGGAGATGCTCGGAACAAGGCTTACGGCTTCGGATCCTGCCTCTCCCCCAGTCTGTGCACTGCCCTCATAATTGCTTCATGGTACTTCTCCAACATCGGTGTTCTCCTTCTCAACAAGTACCTGCTCAGCTTCTATGGCTATCGTTACCCCATCTTCCTCACAATGCTTCACATGTTATCTTGCGCCGCTTACAGCCATGTTGTTATTCATTTCCTTGAACTCGTTCCTCTCCAAGAAATCCACTCCAAGAGACAATTCCTCAAGATCTTCGCTTTGAGCGCCATTTTTTGCTTCTCTGTTGTCTGTGGCAACACCTCGTTGAGGTATCTTCCGGTTTCTTTTAACCAAGCAATTGGCGCCACTACTCCCTTCTTTACAGCAATATTCGCATTCCTTATTACTTGCAAGAAAGAAACTGGTGGGGTTTACTTGGCCCTCTTGCCTGTAGTTTTTGGAATTGTTTTGGCCAGTAATAGCGAGCCTTTGTTTCATTTATTTGGGTTCTTGGTGTGCGTTGGTTCCACTGCTGGGCGTGCCTTGAAATCTGTGGTTCAGGGCATTTTGTTGACCTCTGAGGCAGAGAAGCTTCACTCGATGAATTTGCTTCTGTACATGGCTCCACTCGCGGCCCTGATATTGCTTCCTTTCACTCTTTACGTTGAAGGGAATGTTGCAGCCATTACGCTTGAAAAGGCTAGAGGTGATCCGTTCATCGTGTTCTTGTTGGTTGGGAATGCAACTGTGGCTTATTTGGTGAATCTGACGAATTTTCTGGTGACTAAACAAACCAGTGCGTTGACGCTGCAAGTTCTGGGAAATGCTAAGGCGGCCGTGGCGGCGGTTGTTTCGGTTTTCATATTCAGGAATCCTGTCACAGTAATGGGAATGACTGGATTCGCCATTACCATCATGGGCGTGGTGCTTTACAGTGAAGCAAAGAAGAGATCTAAAGTTACCGCTCGTTGACAATGATTCTCAACATTCTTTTGTTTATTTGCATAAACACGGTGAGCTTATTTTTCCCTTTTGTATTGCAGAATTGACCTCTGGTTTAATTCTCTTTCTATGAAAGATAGGGGGAATTGGATCAAATTACAGCAATTATTGGTAAAGATGGTGAAGAGAACTCAAATTCTGTCTCTCTTCGCCTTTTACAACCTTGTAATATGCTTGCTATCCATTGGCAACACACATAACAAGGATTCAAAGATAAAAAACTTAAATGTATGAGGGAGGAAAATTTTCCTTCACTTCATGTTGTCTGTCTCATATTCTATTTTTGTCCTTTGGTTATTCTACAATTTTGAGTTTTGCATATATCTATGTTCTTCGCATTTTGCTTTGGCTCGTTTACAAGCTTGCATTTGGTTTTGCAATATTATTTATCAAATTATCGCTTGTATGCTTCTAAAGATTGTTGTGGCCATTCCTTGATCACATACTCAGCTCTATGCATCTTTATAAATGCAAAATCATTATGCATTGAAAGGGACACTTGGTAGGCAGAGTGGCATATGACAAAGCTAAGCTTGGGGATTGGTTTCTGGTCTTGTGAACCAAAGCTTTTTAGTCTGAATATGCCTGTACTTGAGGAACCATTAGTAATGATCAACTTAGTGCAAGTACATGAATCATTTTGTTTAAAAAGCTGTTACTCTTGGCTGTAAGAAAATTGAATATTTGTTCTATTGAAACCCTAAACATGAATTGACCTGAGTATTTGATGGTAAGGTGGGAGAATCAAATAATTTAAATACTCTATTCAACATCCATACTACTTAATGTGGGACTTAGTATCTTATTCTATTAAGTCTATGTCAATATGGAAAAAGAAGAAGATTATCCTGAAGTGAAGAGAGCTTAAGTTAAGAGAATCTGGGTTGATTTTGTGTTATATTTTATCAACTACACAACATTTACCATGCTTGTTCGCCTGATTTGTTGAGGAAAATAACAGTTTGAACAAGCACGAGGTGAGGTCATTGTCCATTTTTTTCCAACCGCATAAAAGTCATATCATTTTGGCAAAAGATTACGATGTGTTGCCAAATGGGAATGGTTCTAACGCTTTCCAGTTTCTACGGATCCGCCCCATCCTTCTTCAGGGGTGTTTGACTTAATCTATTCAAATTTCATTGGTTTAGCAGCATACCATCCGCGTCAAGGTTGTTCCATTTTTATTTTTTTAAAAGAAGTGTTTGGCATTCTGGTGGAGTTGGAGCAGCACCTCACTCTTGTCTGAATTTTCATCAATTTCAAGTAACAGTCAAAGTGGTAAAAGGTAGGGAAGTAACCTACCCAACCCAAAGCTGAGGTGGTGTTTTTGGGCGGCTGAATGTGTTAATTCTTATCAAGCTAGTGAGGAAAATTTTAGCATGAGATACGGAATTTTTATTTTATTTATGTTAATTATGACCAAAAAAAGAGTGATAATATATTTTCATTTTGACTGACTAATGAGTAAAAGGCGAAGCAGCTCACCAATAATGGATGTACTCGTTAATAATTTAAAAGAAAATGACATTTTAGAACCCTACAAGAAAAATGACAGTCAAGGACCTTACCTTGGAAATACTCCTAATAAGATGCAAGTGGAAGATTATGGAACCTCAATTGAGGACGGTCTGTAATTATTATTATTTTGCTTACAAGTTTTGGAAGTGTCATTTTTCCCTTAATAATAAGATAAAAACTGCAATGTGAGTGTAACGAACACGAAGGTCAAATCCAGGAAGCCAGAGTTAATGGCAAGACCTTACTTGCTGGCTGGTGTGGGTTGCTTTTATTTCGATTTATTAATTTATGTTATTTTCACTCTTTCTTTTGTCAATCGATACTTAAAAAAAAATCTAAGAACTCTAAACATATTTTTGAATAACTAGACGAACAATGGAAGTTCTGTAGAAGTGGCCTTCCATTGGCGGAAAATAATTAATTTGCGACAAGTAATTGTTTCAATTTGCTTTCACTGCGTATAATATCAATATGAGAGGAACATGAAAGTTGGCTACGACCCTTCTCTAAATACATTGGATTTCAGCCTAACACAATAACAGAACTCTAGAGCATCCAAAAAGGTCTTACACTTTATCGGATACATTCCTTAAGTTAATGTGTTCACAATTTTTTCTCAAATCAACCTCTTTATAGCTCCATTAGAAAGATTAGAGATTCCCTAATATAGAACTCGACTGTTGTCAATGTTGAGCACATGTCAGAGAAACTAATAACTGCATAGACTTGCTCGCTTGCCATGTTGATGATGACATGTTCAACTTAACCATCTTAAATTATCTATCCACTGGGCGCACGACTTCAATCGTGGCCTTGTATTTTTAAAAAAAAATCAGGAGGCCTAATACTAAAACAAGTGTTGTTTTGGAGGCTAACCAAGTCCTGTCCTCCCATTTTTGTGTGTGTCTATCTTAAGTTTATCTTGCTTTCAACTGAAGATTTTATCAGGAGTTGGGATTTATCCAAATCAAGTCCAGTAGAACCCATTGTATGACAAGTTTTTTGCCCAAGTGTTTAACATTATCGCATTTTCAAGACTCAAACTCGAAATCTTTAGCTAAAAGAGTTGTCAAACTGCATAGGCAATTAGGCAGAGGCCCTTTATTGTCAGTTAAAAGGGACCCATATGGGTGAATGTCAATGTCATGTTGAAAACTCTATTTTCCATGTACGTTGTGTGAAGTGTGATTGCTACGTTCAAGTTGCTCTCAACCCCTAACCATGCTGTTACCCTGCAAAGCCACAAACTCTTGGGATCTTCCCTCACGGGAACTCCATATCTCAGACGCTACCTTTTCTTACAAAGCATTGGCCTCCTTTTCATCTGCCAAAGAACCATCTACCTAAGGATGCTTCCTTTTTTACTCACTTCTCGTGATCGCTGGTCTATAAATACCACTCCAACTCAGAATGACTCTCGTGTAATCATCACCTTAAGATCTGTAGCAATTGAGATCGTTTTGTTTGGGTTTCGTACCAAGAAAATGGACAAGAAACAAACAATTCTGCAAACTCATTTTGTGGATATACATGAAACCTTGCCAGAAGAAGACGAAGAGAGGATGATTAAAATGGAGGATGGTGATAATAACGTGGAAAAGAAAATGAGTAGACCCATGAGATTTCGAGAGCCGAAGAGGCCTCAGAAAAGTTTTGGCAGGCAGCTTTCTCTTGAGACTGGATTCTCTGTGCTGAACAAAGAATCAGAAACTAAGGATGAGAGGAAGGTTCTGCCCAGAAGTGGGAGAAGTTTCGGAGGGTTCGATTCGACCAACAGGATTGGTTTGGAAGGAGGACGCAAAGGAGACTTCAGTATCTTCAAAACGAAATCCAATCTGAGTAAGCAGAATTCTCTGTTGCCCTCGAAGAAGGAGAAGGAGTTGCAGTCTCAGAGAAGTGATGGCTCCAATGGCAATGATGAATCTGTTAACACAAGCGTTCCTGCTGGTAGATACTTTGCAGCTCTTCGTGGACCTGAATTAGACGAAGTCAAGGTAATAAATTCACCACACCGTAAGCTTCTTTTTTTCTTGCCAAAACTATGCAATCTAATAGTTGTTGATCATTCAAGTTGTTGAACAACTTGTGAGAGTAATATACACACACATTATATGGCTAGAAGATTGTCAGGATCACTCGTATTACTGCTAATGAACGGTTCTGACAGGAATCAGAGGACATTCTTCTGCCCAAAGATGAGAAATGGCCATTTCTTCTGCGGTTTCCAATAGGATGCTTTGGTATCTGTCTTGGGCTAAGTAGCCAATCGGTTCTGTGGCGTGCCCTTGCAACAAGCCCTGCCACCAAGTTCCTCCATGTCACCCCAATCATCAACTTTGGCCTCTGGTTATTGGCCATAGCAGTTCTAGTCTCTGTCTCTTTCACCTACATTCTCAAATGCATATTCTACTTCGAAGCAGTCAAAAGAGAATATTTCCATCCAGTTCGAGTCAACTTCTTCTTTGCCCCTTGGGTTGTCTGCATGTTCCTAGCCATCGGTGCACCTCCAAAAATTGCCCCTGGAACACTTCACCCCGCCATTTGGTGTGTTTTCATGGCACCATATTTCTTTCTGGAACTCAAAATCTATGGGCAGTGGCTTTCTGGGGGTAAAAGACGACTCTGTAAGGTGGCAAATCCTTCTTCTCATCTCTCTGTGGTGGGAAATTTTGTTGGGGCAATTTTAGCATCCAAAGTGGGTTGGAAGGAGCCTGCCAAATTCTTGTGGGCTGTTGGATTCGCACATTATCTGGTCGTGTTTGTGACTTTATACCAGAGATTGCCAACTAGCGAGGCTCTCCCTAAGGAGCTACACCCTGTGTATTCCATGTTTATTGCAGCTCCCTCCGCCGCCAGTATTGCTTGGGAAAATATATACGGTGAATTTGATGGCTGCTCCAGAACTTGCTTCTTCATCGCTATGTTTCTCTATGGTTCACTTGTGGTGCGCATCAATTTCTTCACTGGTTTCAGGTACAACGTTTGTCTAGGTTTCGTAGGTGTCTTGGAGACATTCTAATAAAGGTTTGTTAATTGATGAAAAAAGGCGTTGAAATTGACAGGTTTTCGGTGGCGTGGTGGTCATATACGTTTCCGATGACGACAGCGTCGGTGGCGACGATCAAGTATGCGGAGCATGTTCCATCGGTGATAAGCAAGGGGCTTGCGCTTGGGCTTTCGTTCATGTCTTCGACGATGGTGTCATTTTTGTTCGTGTCCACTCTTCTTCATGCGTTCGTCTGGCATACGTTGTTTCCCAACGATCTTGCCATTGCCATAACCAAGAGAAAACACGGTAGGGAGAACAAGAAGCCTTTGAAGAAGGCATATGACATAAAACGTTGGACCAAGAAAGCTCTTGCCAAGAACAACTATGTCAACAAGGACACTGCCCCAGAATAATTAGACTACACAAATGCTATGTTTAAGGAAGCCTCGCAACCTATTTCGATAATTCCTAGGATTATAATTCCAAGCCTGCATTTAATCACTCATTTCCTTGCTCTGGGGCGAATAGACGAACCTGTGTTTTAGTGGTAGGCTATTAAATTGTTTGGCTCGGTTATTTATATCAGACAACTTTCAGCTATTTATTATAGTCTTCTACGACATGATCAACTTTCTATGTCTCTTCTAATAATTAATTAATGACACCGATTGGTGTGAGGGATATGGGGTGGCCTTTTCTTCTCTGACATACAAAATTAAATATGAGAATACGTAATGAACAAGAGAAATAGTTCATCGTTCTAGAATTTGAGGAAATTAGCGTCTTACGAGTCAATGCGATACAACTTCGCTTTCAATTTATTGATTTATGATCAAAGGGCAGTTGTTCAAGATACAAGTGATGAAGATAATCATGGTGTGTTGATTTCTTCTGAGTCGAAGTATTCTTTTGCTTTTTGTACTAACGCGTCTATACAGTAGAACTATCGTACATCTTAAGAATTTTTACGCGATGTTGTCATTCAACTATGTACTCGTCCAACTTCCATTTCGAATCTGATTCCAGGGAGAGAAGCTTGTTTAACATTGCTCTTGTTTGTTTTCATCGGATGCCCAAGCTCCTGGAACGTGACAATTTCTTAGATATCAAAGCCCCCATGCAATGCACGGAGAGAAATTGAAACACGATAACACTAGCATCAATAATGTATACCTCCTGGCACTAAACATCGTACTGGCTTCACCGCTGCAATCGTTACTTACGCATTGGTTTTGCCTTCCACCAAATATGGGATGCTTTTCCTACAAGATATGTATCGACAACAGAAATGAATAATTGATGATTTGGATGTGCAGTAATGAACAGAAATACAGATTAAGAAAGCAGAGGCAACAAATACTCTTTAGGCGGTGCCATTACTACCTTTCGCACTGGATGAACAAAACTTAATATATTTTCTTTAGAATCCTTGCACCAAGAAACAACCGACTCAGTATGATGCTCAGGTGTATGATAAATCATCCAAGACCATCGCATTCACTTTAAAATTATAGAAGTTATACCCCTCTGAACATGTTGGAATGCGGAGATAGTTTTGTCTGAGATCCATTATTTGGCTGTAGTTCAGATGCCACGGACAGCTAACAATTCAAAGAAGGCACCCGTATAAAATAATGGGACGCAAATATCTTAATAAAAATCAAAATACTTAGTAAGTGAAAATTAAAATTCAAAACAAGCTGTATAACTGGCGATTGAGTAAATTTAAAAGGGAGGGGGGAAGCAGAGGAAGTAAGGCGTAAAACTAAACAAACAACATATATTCACCTTGCTAAAGAGTTCAATCGGAGGGTTCTGTTGAACCCTCTTGTCCGGATGAAAATTAAAATCCTGTATGAGTTTAAGCAATATATCATTTACACATCCGCAAAAAATATTATGAAATGAAGGGCAA
Organism: Leucaena leucocephala; assembly: GCA_037074615.1. Classification (NCBI taxonomy): domain Eukaryota; kingdom Viridiplantae; phylum Streptophyta; class Magnoliopsida; order Fabales; family Fabaceae; genus Leucaena; species Leucaena leucocephala. Next base: position 3,507,559 of record CM073563.1, on the reverse strand, counting down.
ACAAACACTTTTGCCTCACCACTGGCACTGTGGTTTCCTGCTTGCTGTTCCAGAAAGCATCAACATCTCCTTTACTAGAAAGTATCTGCACTCGGACATTTTTTATTTTTTTAAAAATCTAATTCAATTTGATGCTGCTGCAGACTTATAGGCCTATGGCTAGAGTCAAATATCTGATCACAATTTACCCACCAAGAGAAAATATAACTCAACTTCACAGTTCATTTTGTTAAAGGAGCTTTCTATACATCTCCCCTACTAATATCTCATTACCTTCTCGTTAAGAGGCCGAGCTTTAAAATTATGAGTAAATTCCAAACCATCGTGCTTTAGAGCACTCATGACTTTTGGCCTGGGCAAAGCAGCAGTTTTACAGAGTTAACATCAATGTATCACGAAATATCAAGTAAAATGGTCATTCACCTCATTTCTTACCTTCTAATGTCCTTGATTCTATTCTCTTGAGCAGAAACAGTATTTGGTTTGTCCAAACCCTGCAACCAAAGAATTTTAGTTTTCAATGTAGGTCAGTCAACCGAAGTACGCTGCTTATGCTAATTTACAGTTTTTTCCCATGTATACGTGGTGCATGAGATTGTTGACCCACGACGCAAGAGGCTGAGAAGTAACATGACATGGTTTCACTCAAAATCAACTGAACTAAACCTTATCAAAATTATTGCACTGAAGAGAAGAGGATGAGTTAGCTGACGTATGTTGCATGGCCCTCTCTGATGTCTTCAAGTGAAATTCCTGTGAGAAGCAAGACAAAGATGACCCAATCTTGAAAATTCATGCAATGGAAGAAACATGCTTTTCAGATTTAACTGTCATTTCAATTCTTTTTTGTGACTGTTGCAAGTGGTGATGTAATTTGATGGACTAAGAAAACAAATATCAGAAGCTTACTTGAAATTCAGGCAACCGTGGAGCACTCCTTTTGGGAAGTGGTAAAGAAGGAGCTTCAAGAATCTAAATGATTAATATAATTATGAGAGGGATGGCAACTAAGAAAAACCAAACAAAACCAGTTTTATTGACTGAAAATACAAACTTTTCTGTTTAAAGGGCGTGCTTTGAATCTATGGACAGCCACTGTTGCAGGCTCTGTCACTGCAGCATTTTTAGGCCTGCAAGACAAGTTAATGTTTGGATTTCTACCAAGTCAAGAAAAGAATTTATCTTCTTCATTGAGATTTAAGTGAGGTTTACAACGTCTAACCTAATCCTTTGTGCTCTTTGTGCCGTTTCGAGCTCAGGTTCTAATGGAATAGTAAGCTTCAGCTTGGCTGGTGCAGCATTCTGTTCAACAGTTACAACCTACAAGAATATACAAATATACAGTATCATCATGTGAACATCTTTCCCAACCCCAAGAAATAGTTCCATCCCCGTGAAGAATCTTGGTCTTCAGATATTCAACAAGTAGTACTCTTCTTTAATATCTGATCAATAGCCCTCTTACTCATTCCAACAGTATTGTAATAGGAGATCATAAAAATGATCAAATTTCAGCTTTAATTTTTATAATGAAATAAGAAAAATAAAAGACATACAAAAGCAGGCATGAGAAACAAACACCACTGTGCGAATCAGAAGATGAGGGTGTTTGTCAATTTCATCCAATCAATTTTTACTAAGAGAAGACTTAAGCGATTTAGAAAAGAATTCGTACTGTCTTTGGTGCCTTGTGGAAAAAATTAGTTTGCTGCTTCGCATCAGGAACCTGTCATAAAAAGATACAATAAGTAATTTTGATCTCCATTGTAGCATAAGTGGTTGGTCGAAGTTAATTTAGCTTCACATAAGTTTCCAGTTCATATTTCCAATGCTAACAAGTCAGAAGTCATTATCAAGTTTCCAAAAATTAAGACTACATTAACAACATCCCCCCCCCACACACACACACAAATAAACACATGGTGGTCCAACATCTAATTTTAATCATTTACTTCAGTCATAACCCTTGAAAAATTTTGTATTGCGCCCTTGCATAAATCCTATGCATTTCTGATACATAAAAAGATCACAACCAATCATCGCCATATATCTAAGAGGTACATGCAGACAAATTCAGCAGCAGCTTCTTCAAGTATCGGCAAAATCAGAGAAGAAGATAGCAATTTATGGACCTTGCGTAAGAGCCCACAATCCAATTTCTGCCGCTTGGCAGCTTGACTTTCTACCCCCGAAGTGATGGATACGCTCTTTACATTGTTAAGTCCGAGTAGCTTCTGAAATCTGAGAACAATGGAAGAGTTAAAAGGTGTAACAAACAATTCTTTGGCTACTCATTCTTCATGCTTTAACATCACCATGAATTAGAGATCTATATATTTGCATAACAGCATCACAGACATACTAAGAAGCCAATATAGCAATATTAATACAGCCCTGCTGCCAGCCCAAAAAACTTAGAACTTCACAAATAACAGAGTACTCACCAAAGTTAGGGAGAATTTAAGACACTGCACCTTAGTGAGGTAACACAAGTCTAGTAAAATACATAAACATGATACGTTTCACGTGCAAGCCATGTATCATAATGTTAGTGTTCTCATAGTTCATTATTCTTAGTTAACTACCAAAAACATGACAAATTTTGCCGAAATTCACCTGGAGCCAACAATTTGGGGAGGACGATTTTGCTTAGCCAACTGACTGGCAGTGGGTTTCATCAAGGTTGATCTCTTTGAGGCAGCTGATTTGGCCTTATAATTCAAATTGCCCCAGGTTGTCTTACTTTTACTATGAAAGGTAAATCCTAGAAAGCGACATAAATACATGTCAAGCAAAAAAGGACAAAATAATCAAAGTAGAGAGAGAAAAGATAGAAGCAGACACATCTATGATATAAGTGTTTGATTACAACATATGGTTCATATTAAACAATAGTATGAGAACCTCAGATATTCCACTGATGGAGCCAAAGTTTTATTTACACAGTTAATCAACTGATGTTTAGAGAATATCATTTACAAAAAGATAAAAAGATGATAAGATGATAACTGCTAAGTCACCAACATTTCGTGGCAACACTGTGCTCATGCTAAATATGCTGTCATGCTATCTCATTGATTACCTGTAGCTACTTGTAATGGTTCCTTCGCAACATTTTGTAGAATTCCACCCAATAAGCCAGAGATCTTGCAACCTTCTTTCATATCCACTAAAAATTAAAAACAATCATTAATTTAGTCAAGGACTGTGGCCATTCAGTATGGATGTGTAAAATGACACCGAATCCAGAACGTGTTTGATAAAATTCAGAAGTTTGAACCACCTATGACAGGTTGAATAGAAAAGTTAAATGAAATTAGCCATTAAAGTAATCAATATCCATAAGGATTAGCTGTGAACAAAGTTACCAGGAGCAGACGTTCATATGGTGTGACTTGTGAAATAAATTGTCAGGCCGTTTTTTTAATCTCACTGGCAACCAATTAGCTTCATCATAGCAACAAATATTAAGGTATTTTATGATATGATGAGTAATTAAAGATCAGTCTCTCTATGATTAGACAGATTTCCGAATTCAATGGAAGGGTCCTGTGATGGGAATTTTATAGCAAACTCCTCATGAATTTAGTGTACTTCACATATGACGAAGCTTTAACTGTAATAAAGCATATTATGATAGAATAAGAAAAATGCATAGGATAGAATAGAACGCATACCTTTATTGTCAAAATCAGTCTCAGAATATTCCATCGCGGACGGAACACCAACCTTGGTATCATCCATCAAACTTGTGTATTCCAGATGTGTGGATTTCAGGGAGGCATTCGCATTCGACATGAGAACGTCCTCTCCCATAACTAGCTTCGCTACGAAAGCTGAAACAGAGGCAAAATATGATTCATAGGGCTATATGATGTTCGATTTCAGTAGGATCATACAAACGGTATAGCAGTTAAAGCCTAGCATCCTAACTACCTCTAAAATCAAAGCCACTAATTGTTATAGAAAACGCAGCCAGGTAAATCGGAATGAAGAAAATGTGACCAAATAATAGAAGTAAACACGGCGTAATCACCAATAGTGGAACATTACGCCTAAGTGGCTGGTCAGGGTGTAAAAAATAATTGAAAAATGAAGAAAATGAACAAAAAGGACCTCCATCGAAATAAAAAATATTCAATAAAGGAAGAGAGATGTACGGACGTGAAGGAGGGTAGCTTCCAGCAGTTTCGAACCAAATTTCTGCTTGATGAGCTTCGGCAGGAGTCTCCGGACGAGTGAAATCGAAGAAGCGAGCGGCGTCAAACTCATAATCGAGGTCTATTTCATGAGCAACGAAGACGTGCTCTATTTCCATATCTTCCTCCATTTCTTGCATCTCTCTCCCGCGAGCAACCGGATTGTATCCCCAGCAGAGTGAGTCCGAGTCGGTTGCGGAGCTCCGAATCAGTCCCGAAGCGATGAAGAAGACGATGCGCGGTCCCGGGCCGGCACTCACACAGTAGCGGGATGGGTGACGATTGGTTTTAAAGGAGTCTATTAAATTTCAGATTATGTCGTATTATATTAAAAGCCGCAAGAAATACAATTTGAACGAGACGAAGTACAAATAGGTCGAAGCGAGAACGAGCAGCTTTTTTTATTACTATGCGAGTAATCTAATTATAATATTTAATTATTTATTGCCCCAGGAGCTGTAAGCCTGTAACGATCTAAAATTTGAACTTTTATGATGGCCCAGGAATTTCATTTCTTGAGCAGGGGCATTTAAAGTCATATGACCTATTTACCCTTTGGATAATGGTAGATTTGCGCGTTGGTTTACGGAAGACGATTGAAAATTGAATCGCGAGTCGTGGATAAGACTGACAATTAGAGCATTGAAGAGAGAGAGAGAGAGAGTGTTTGTGACAGTGTGATGGTGGACTTTGCAACGTTTCAGGGGGCGAAATCCTGTCCCGGACTGAAATTTCGGCGTCTTAGTAGTTTGCCTCTCATAATCCAATAAATTACAGAATTGGCACTAACGGTTCTCTACAGATTCAAAATACGAAATGGGGACCCAATCGCGGCAGGCCCTGTGCCCATCACAGGATCCACCAATCAAAAAACTTATCTTATATTTTTTCGTCTAAACAATAGTTAATATATCATTTAAATTTTAAAAATAATAAATAACTCATTTTATTTAATATTAATATTATTTAAAAAATATTTTATTTTTAAATTGTAAGTGAATCCAATATCTTTTTTAAAAATATTTTTACTTTTCTTTTATATTTAACCTTATTTAATTGGGTAACTCAATCATAAATAAATGTATAATTTTTTATTAAAAATACCTGAAACTTATATATTGACTAATGACCAAATAAAACTTTTTTTGAATTATACATGTGTATACGGTTGTGTTCTGTTTGGCTTCTAAAATAATATGTGTACAATTTATTTTTAACTTATATAATTTATTTTTAGCTATATATCATCTATTTTTAATTATATACAAAAATCATGAAAGACGTTTAATTTACACATACTCAATTGGGTAAATCTTTAAACAAAATTCAAATAGTCACAAATACCAATAAGGAATTTTCCATCAATTGATATTCCCACTTTATTGTTTTCAAAAATTTTTGGGCAAAAAATATCTCATCAATGGCCACTAGGAAAAAAACAAGATGTTTTATATTATTGAACAGGATAACAGTAGAAAAATGTCTTGTAACTATAAACAAGGGAGGACAATATAAATCTCAATAAAATAAATAAATAAAAGTGGCGATGTGTACAAAATGGAAGGGCAAAAATTATTACTGTGTGGCTCAAAGTATTGAGCACCACTAGGGGAGCTAAAAAGAAGGAATAAATAAATACTACCTGAACAGCAACACGGTTTGGGTGCCATAAGGATAATCAATGCCCCTAACCTTATACTATTATTTGGATTATAAATTGTGAGATTAGGGTTAGCCGCGTGGGTGACAAAGGTTTGGTGTATTAGGTGTAGTTGTCTTCGCAGAGAGAGTTGGAATTAAAGTTGGAGGGCTTCTTGAAGGAATTTGAAATCACTGATTCATCCGTACATGGAACTGAGGAGCATTATTTTTTGACTTTTCTTCTTCAGAATTTCAGACGTAACGAGATGGATGGTTTAGACTTTCTGGAGAAATACAAGCCTAGTGTATTGATGATGGGTGGGGTAGGCATTGAATTTGAACCATAAATTTAATTCAGACTTACAGCTTTTAGCATCGTTTATATTCATTCAATGTGGTAGCTGCATGGAGATCCCAGAAACACCAAATAACATATAACTATATTTAATGAGAATGCAAGTTTATGGCAACTTCAAACGATCGTTATATGAGAAATCAACGACGTAGTAATACATAGCTAATATGAAAAGGCGAAATAATTAAAATAGGTTTAATTTTCCGTACCCTCTCTATGGCCCCGAAAGGCAGACGCTTCAACCTATGAATAATGGCAGTGTTAATGCTTAATAGGGACAAATAATGGTCCTAGACGATTAAACTGGAACAGGGGGGGCATCACTATCTGTCTTCACTTGAAGGCGAGAGAACAGGAACCCTGAACTCCCTCCGGGGGGGCAAAATTCATCCCTGACAATGCATAGTTTACTTTTATAGCTGTATTATTCAGTTTGGACTCTAATAAAACAAAAACAAAAGTTACATGTGAAAAACTGTAAGGTTAAAGAAACTCCCATCGTCTTTTGGCCACCTCCAAAGTCCCAACACGGATGTCGGGTGTGATCAAAGGTTGCGCAAGAAAATGGCACGTTGTGGGCATATTTGGCTAAAGAGTCAGCTCTCATAACAATCTCCCCAAATTAATATTCCGCGTTATTCCAGAAAAAACCCAGACTCACATATATAATTTTATTGCCTGAAAGATTGACATTACCTTTTTAAATGTTTTGTTTTTGTGCTTATGGCTTAATTGCTAAGTTCAGAGAATGTTTACATAAGGATTTAAAGATTGTACATAAAAAAAATTATATCAAAATATAAACTCACAATCTTATAAATTATAAATTAATTTTTTATCAATTAGATATGATAAAATATTTAAGGATTAATTGTTGGGCTTATAACTTCTGTGTTCTTAGGACAAGAGAGGATTCAAGCTCTGTTTTATGAGGATTTTCACGGTAAGGCCCAATGTCTCGGAGCATGGAAGTGGTTCAAGACAATGGAGAAACCACTGCCCGCAGCTGCGAACTGTTCAATTGAATTTGATGATTTAGATTTAGCAATATGTAATTAGATTTAAAAGTATATATTATTTTAAATAAATAAAATTCAATTGACGGTTTAAAACTATGGTCACAAGAGAAAATAGACCGAGTCAGTGGAGTATGGGGCAACCCTCGGTCCATCACCCCATGACCTCATCCATCCCTCAGTCTCAAACTCAAACTCAAACTCAAACTCAAACTCAAACGTCCATATCTTTTCTTTCTCTTAATTATTATTGTCCATGCCCTCTTCTATAGTCTATTCATACTCTCTCTCTCTCTCCCCCTTTAATTTTAGTCTTTTTCCACCCTCTATTCATCCTTAAAAGATCCTTCTAGTCCTTCTCAGGAAATCAGGGTCCTCGCTGAATTTCCCCCCTCGTTTTCTTTGTGTAGAAAGAACGATATTTTTGTAGCATTATGCTTTACTTGTGCCATGACATACCCCAATTGGGGTAGATTTGATATGAGGGATTTGAAGAGGATGAGAGAGATTCTGTCAATTTCTTTTATTTTTGGTATAATAAAATTTTCACAAAAGGAGTGAAATTTTTCCAACTTTTTCCCCTTTCCTCCTAATCCTCTCGTTTAAATGGAGAGAATTAAAAAAAAATTATATTCTTTTAATCATTATATCTATAATAATTTTTTAATATATTTAAAATACCTTTTTTCATATCTTACAGTTATCTACATAAAAATATTTTATCTCATATTGTCTCTTAAAATAAACAATATAATATTAAAATATCTTATCTCCTCTACTATCTTATCAATATAAATAGAGTAATATTAAAATTATTTTATTTCTTTTTTTTATTAAAATATTTTCTCTCTTCTCTCACCTTGTGTTTGGGTCAACTGAAGGGAGAAGAGGAGGAGAGAAAAAATAAAAGTAATGAACTTTACTGTTATTTTGTTTAAATTGATAAAAATGGAGAAAAATTGAAAGATTTAAGTGCTACATTGTTTAATTAATTAAAGGAAGAAAAAAATATTTTTTATATAAATAACAGTGAGATATGAATTTTTTTAAGGATATTAAAAAAATAGTATGAATATAATAGTCAACGTAATAAATTAAAAAAGGATTAAGAAGGGATAGAAGGGAAAATCTTAAAAAAATCTTTTTTATTTCTTAAATATTTTGTTGTGTCAAACAAAAAACAAATTCCTTACCTTCTATTCCTCTCCCTTCCAAAACTATCATACCAAACACACATTTAGTGTTACCATCGTAAATTTCTGTAGATTCAGCTAGTTCAGTAAGGATAGTGTAAATACCAAGTGGCCTAGAGCTAGCCGCGTAAACTCGCCAAGTCATATGGTTAAATGATGTTCCCAAATTTGTCAGGGCAAAACCCACTCGAGATTCTAATGCCTTTGACATACATTTGGTCTTAATCCTTATACATCAAATCGCATCAGTTCTAATTAGTAATCCATTTAACAGTATTAATACCACATAGGAATCAACATTTTGAATGACACAAAACACGCAGATAAAAACATAACAAAAATATAACGCCTAAAATAAAAGTATAAAGATCCTGTAACGTGTTTAACCTAATATTTTATAGAATTTTATAGGTGAAATTATTACGAAATATTAAATAAGAGATTTAATTATTTAAATTTTTAATAACACTCAAAGAACTAATAATAATAAATTATCAAGTAAGAATTGATAATAAATTTATATTATTTAAATTTTTTAATAATTAAATTTATTTTTATTAGGACTTTAGAATAATTCTCCATATTTTATACAGACGTTTATTTAAAAAGAGATTATTTTAATGACCTACAAATTATTGTGAATTGCAATTTGAATTAATTATATTATGATATCAATGTTGATTTAGTTTACATTAGCCCCATCACAAATAACCTCCTTCATGTGTATTATCACGATGTTTGGTGCCGATTTGGCAACGGTCTCCACGATGTATAAACTGGAACGAACCAGGATTAAGATCGCCATTTGGTCGGCTGTCACTCCATATAACCTTCATCCACTCGTTCCTTTTTTTTATTATTATTATTATTATAAAAAAGTTTATGGGGTTGCGGCACCCTTATTTTTATGTGTGTCTTGAATCATATCGCTGCATCGGCTCCAAACCGGGCTCAACAACGAGTGGCCCAAACGCCCCAACTGCGCCATATAGGGAAAAGTTTGATTTTGACTCACAAATGTTTTGGATTCTTAGATTACAAATCAATCTATAAATCCATATACTATAATACACGGTTGTATTGAATGGTGCACAAACCAGAAGGGCCACTAAAAGGGACAAAACTCTTGGAGATCTTAGGACGAGGATAAACCCCCGGGGAAATTAAAGATGCATGAGATTCTCTAGTAAATGTGTGTGGTGCCATAGAAGATTGGGGTGCATGCTGTCTTTGCTTCGCTGGATTGATTTATGGTGACTGCCCCAGGGTTCTTGACAGCAAGTGGAGTGATTCATGGATTGATTTTGACGTGTGAAGATTCCAAGTCTGTCCCATTTGAATTGGGTATCCAGGTTTTATTATGACCCCGCCAAGTCAAGCAAGGCATGATTTGTTCCACTTTGTCACGGATCACCAAACCTCGTAGATCCCAATTTATACATATTTATTTAATAAATATACATATAGTAAATTTTGTTGTTTGTATTCTTAATAACTTTTTTTCGCAACTTAATTTTACATTGTTTATTATTTCAAAAATGGGGCTTGCACTAGTAAGTTTCATATATGTACATAAAATTTGTAACTTACTGCATCGTTTAAATGTGATTAATTTGAGAGATATATTAGTTTTATATAATTAATATATTGATTTTTCCCGCCTGAATTGATGGTATATTGAATTACTCCCATTAATGATTGATGATTGATTTGGCGGGCATTGCATGGAAACTAGGGAGACTAAAATGAGCGGCAAATTCTCAAGGTTATTTTGGTAAAAAGATATAGAGAGACAAAAGAAGAAGAAGCAGGAAATGAATTGAACGGCGCACACAATCAGATGGGAAATCTAGAATGAATCTCCCTCTCCTCCTCTCACATCACGCTTGCGTCTTCTCCAATATAATCATCTCTGTTTATTCTTCTCCTTCGTACTCTCCGTCTGCAAGCCCATTTCGAATCCATCCATTACACCCTCTAAGCCTCGTAACGATCGAATAATGCCGCTGCCGCTCTTCATGGTTCTGCTACTACAATGACCCAGAGCCTGCAATCAGAGGAAGATAACAAGCTATATCCCGGTCGTCGTGGCGGTGGGACTGCCATGAGAGTGATTGTGCCTTTACAGGGAGTTGTTCAAGGTAGAGGAGGCCTCGTTTTGGGTTCAGTTATTCCCTGTGCCCTCTTCTACTTCCTTCAGCTCTACTTCAAGGGACGCCATCGCACTCCCCCCAGCTCACCTCCTCCCTCTTCCTCTTCTGACGCCACCTCTTCTCCCCTCTGTTCGCCGTCTACTTCTTCCGATAAGCTTAAAGAGGTCGCTATTTTGCCCCGCTCTCTTTCTCGAATTCTTCTATCGCCCAGGGGAGCCTCCTCCGTGCCGTATCTCTCCTCTAGGGCCAATTCTATCGTTAAGGCCGAAAACTCTCCTTATATCATGGGTCTGCAGAAGGTTGCCGAGGATTCGTACCACCGAATTGATAATCCCAATGGTGTTATTCAGCTTGGTTTGGCCGAAAACAAGGTGAGTGCCGCTTTGGTTTCCCCTTCTTATTAGTGGGTTATTTTCCTCTTTCAATAGTCTTGCTTGGTTGTCGTGAGAAATGTGCTCGAGAAGTTTCTCGCTGCTTGTAGCTATCTCTGGACTTGGTTCAAGATTGGCTTGTGGAGAATGCAAGCGGGGCTATATTGGGAGGCCAAGAAGATTGCAGGGAGTTGAATATCAGCGGGATTACTGCGTACCAACCGTATGATGGATTGACGGAATTGAAAGTGGTAATTCAGACACATTCTTTCTTTTAGTTCCAACTGATATTATTTGCTATCGGTCTGGCTTATTGCACTTATATAGCTATATAAAAACATATACGATTCAATTTGGAATCTTTGAACTATATCAACTACCCTGCACGCATAGCAGAAATGTGAATAGTGAGTTCTTTTGGGAATGATTTTGAGCTACGAAAATTGATTGAATTTGAATTTTGAATTCATTCACCGTTAAGATGGAAATCGGTCTTTTTTTCAATAAAGACTTGCATAACTTTCGATGTTTTGATGTGCCTTTAAACCTGCGGGTTGTTTTTATTTGTTTGCCTTTTGAAATGAAGTCCCCCATGAACTTGGATGGAGAATGTTATGAGGTTGTTGTCGTTGCAATAATCCCTACTCGACGGTTTGCATTTTTTGACATGTATAGCTAAATAATGCAACACATAGAGAGGCAGCATTGATTCAATGCTGCAGGTACTTATTAATTAGTATACTTACAAGGTACTAGGATGGTCCGTGAAAGGAGTGAGAGGGGTTTTGTTTGGCATCCGGCTAATGGAGACACAGTGATATGATTGTCTCTGTGAACCGTCAATGTTTCTCATTTAGTAGTTTTTAGACTTAGTGAAATATGGACATACTTTGAAATGTACCTCTTAAAAGACTACTTTTAACTTTTAAATAATTGTGCCCTGATTTTCTAATGCTGCAGGCTGTCGCAGGTTTTATGTCTCAAGTTATGGAAAATCCAGTTTTGTTCGACCCCACTCAAATGGTACTAACCACAGGTGCTACCCCTGCTCTTGAAATTCTTAGCTTTTGCCTAGCAGATAGTGGGAATGCATTTCTTGTTCCTACACCTCATAGCCCTGGGTAATTATCAATTTTCTAATTGAGACGTCAGCATTTTGATCCCTGCTTTCGTGCAAAAAGTTGAATATTTTGAACGCATGATGCAGCTTTGATAGGGATATAAAATGGCGAACTGGCCTGGAGATGGTACATGTTCCCTGCCGCAGCACTGATAATTTCAGTTTAAACATAACTGTACTTGATCAAGCCTTCAAACAGGCAAAGAAACGTGGTCAGAAAGTCCGCGGAATCATAATAACAAATCCCTCAAATCCTGTTGGAAATCTGTTGAACCGGGAAACATTATATAATCTTCTGGACTTCGCCAGAGAGAAGAACCTACACATGATATCTAACGAAATATTTGCCGGGTCTACTTATGGTAATGAGGAGTTTGTGAGCATGGCAGAAATCCTGGAAACCGAACATGTTGACAAGGAAAGAGTTCATATTGTATATGGGTTATCAAAAGATCTTTCTGTTCCAGGTTTTAGGGTAGGTGTTATCTACTCTTACAACGATAGTGTCCTGGCCGCATCTAGAAAATTAGCAAGGTTCTGTTCCATTTCTGCTTCAACCCAGAAATTGCTTACCTCCATGCTTTTAGACACAAGATTCGTGCAAAAATTCATTGAGACTAATCAATCAAGGCTACGGAAAATTCATGACTTGTTTGTGGCAGCTTTGAAGCAGTTAGGGATTGTGTGCTCTCGAAATAGTGGTGGATTTTACTGCTGGGCAGACATGAGTAAGCTAATCCGCTCGTACAGTGAAAAAGGAGAGCTTGAGCTGTGGGATAGATTGTTGAATGTATTGAAGATCAATGTTACCCCAGGATCTTGTTGTCACTGTATTGAACCAGGATGGTTTCGTTTTTGTTTTACTACATTGACTGAAAGTGACATTCCAGTAGTTATGGAACGGATTCGGAGAATTTCCGAAGATACAAAATCACGAAGTTGATGTGGCGTCAATTATTTTCTGTAAATTTAGCTAAATTATGTATTCTTTTTTCCTTTGAAGATGCTCATGATTGTTTTACACTGCTTCTGCTGGAGGCAACAACCAGCTATTTAGTGACAGTTGAAATGAATGATCAAGAGCCATGGATGGTATTAGATGAGCTGCTGATCCTCGGAAGTTCCTTTGGATATTGGCGTGTTGTATTATTTCTGCCTTACTCGATCTATTTTTTGGAACAACTTAACAGTTAAATTGCTTCAGCCGTGACTGAAATAACAATTGTGAGATTTTGTAGCTTAATCATGATGTTTTTAAATTTGTGAAAATGTAAAAAATATTTTATTAAAAAATTTATATTTAAAATATGAAAATGTTTTAAATAGAATTCTCTTTAAGAATAAATTTTATCACAAAAATGCACGAAATGGACCCAAAGCAATTATACAAATGTCTTAACTCCTTTTGTGGGAAATCCGTCATTACAGCCGCGTGGCGTGCATACGGTTCCAACCCAAATTGATGCAAGTGATGTTTTACTTTTTAACGTTTTAATGTTTACCTGAAAGAATTATTAATATAATAGTATATTATAGTGAACAATATTAAGAGGGGTGTGTTTAAGTAATGGAAGTGTTAATAATAATAATAATAATAATGTCATTATCCTTGTAAAAACACAGAAAAAGGACGGTCAAGCAGGGAAAGGATTACTATGCGGAACGTAGAAAGCACACAGTACTTGCACCAAAAGCTTTCCTTTTTTTTTTTTTTTTTGACAAATCCCTTCATCTTAATTTTATCATGACTATATTTAAATTTGACCTGTATCATATATTTAATTATAATAAATAAATCTTTTAATAATTTTTTATATATATATTAAAACTTAAATTTTAATTTTTTTTAAGTGATATCGATTCATTTTATTATTCAAATTAACCCTGTACCAAAAGCTTTGCTTAAAAACATTAACGGGGACCACATCTCTGTTTCGTGTCTGGACTTGAGATATTTCATGGGCATGGAGGCCTAAACTCGAGCAACTGAAATAAAAAAAAGTCTTCATTATCTTTAAATCAGTAACAACCTATACCAGTTATTAATCCGGTCATGATACTAATTCTCAATCCATGATTGGTCTAATAGTAATAAAACTGATTTATTTTAAATTTTATACACAAAATATTATTTTGAAAATTAAAGAAACTATTGCTAATAAATTTTATATTTTTTTACAAGGTTTGTGCCTCTGGACTTTACTCGGTAAAACATATTTATAATGTTGGTAAAACATGTCTATTTTTTTAAAAAAATAAAATCTGCACGGTGTAAAATGTAACAAAGGAATGCCGCTTATTGCGAATATTACAATTTTTAAATTAAATCGTAATTTAAAAATGAATGCAAAAGAATTATTTTTCCTTTCACTTTTCCTAGGAAAACTTGTGTGCACATATTTCCTTCCATTTCTGCCGCCTCCTTTCTGTACTGAGGAAGAAGCTACAACTAAAAATTACCTAATTCTGAGCATCAAGGAAGTCCAATTTGGTCCATCTGGTTAATTTGATTCCAATCCATTTCTGATAGATTCAAGAACCTGCACAACCTCGGCCATACTCGGTCTCCTTGAAGGATCCTCCGAAGTACAGATAAGTCCCAATCTCATCACCTGAATTAACTCGTTCTCTGCAAAACCCAGCAACGCCGTATCAAAGCACAGTGAAGCAGAACCAGTCTCCAATAATCCTCTTACATATTCACACAAAACCACAACCTCGCTCGCTGTCGGACTTTCTACAGGCTTCCTTCCTGTGACCAACTCCAAAAGAATAACTCCAAAACTATACACGTCACATTTCTCACTCTGTCTCATACTCTGAGCCAACTCTGGTGCAACATATCCAACAGAACTATGGAATTTGGTCAAACCGTAATTGTCCAAAATGGGAAGTAACTTCCCCAACCCATAATCACACAACTTCGCCTCGTACTTGTCGTCTAAGAGTATGTTTGAGGACTTGATGTTGAGATGAAGAATTGGAGGTTGACAGTCATGGTGAAGGTAGGCAAGGGCTCTTGCAGTTCCAACTGCAATTTGGTACCTTCTAGACCAGATTAGTTCCCGATTTCCGCGGCTAGTGCTGGTCCCGGGATAGCCGAAGCCGTGTAGATTATCGTAGAGATTCCCATTTGAGACAAACTCTGATAGAATCAACTGCATTGTTGAGGACCAATAGTAACCTTGAAAGGCAACTAAATTAGGGTGTTGAAGGTTACTTATTCGCCCAATCTCTTGCTCAAATTCATCCTGGTTTCTGATTCTTCCCAAAGTGTCAAGCTTTTTCACTGCAATTGAGATCCCACCCTCAAAATCAGTTCTGTAGACCGTCCCAATCGATCCGCGCCCGATCAGAGACTCTTTATCAAGCAATGCTTTGGTACCTGCCTCCCAGTCTTCATACTTGGATGGTAAGCTTTTGCTGAAGAGAACCAGCTTTCCTATTATAACATTTGATTCTGTGGATCTAAGGGGTGTGCTCTCAACAATCATCATCTCTTCATCTTTTTTCTTACTCCGGGCCTTGATGTTCATGATGCTCACCAAACAAACCCCAATAAGAATAACTGCTGCGGCAACGATTGCAATAATTGCAGAGACACTTAGTTTAGGCTTCCTAGAAGTAGACTGTGATGTAGTGCCAATTGCTGAGCAAGGGGTGTTCAAAGGAACACCGCAAAGATAAGGGTTGTTGGAAAATGCTGAAGAACCAAAACCCTGTATCGAAGCAATAGTTGGAATGACACCAGAGAGATTGTTAAATGAGAGATTAAAATGTGTCAGTTTGTTCAAATTCCCAAAGGAAAAAGGGATAGAACCAGAAAGTGAATTGTGTGACAAATCCAGGTATTGGATCTTTGACAAGTTTCCTACGCTTGTTGGGATGCTGCCATTGAGCTGATTCTGATGTAGGTCAAGGACTTCCAGATATGTTAAGTTGTTAAGGTTCTGAGGAATCTCTCCTCCTAAGTCATTACCAGAAACATTCCTGCAGAAACATAAAACAATATATTCAGGATTACATTCAGAGTGTTAAAGTTAATGAATAAATAAGCTTAGGTCACGGATCTCACAGCTCTAGAAGGAATCTACAATTGCTTATATCTTTAGGAATTTCACCGACAAGGTTTAGATTATGCAAATCAAGGACTTCAAGCAGCTGAATGTTGCCAAACCCCTTGGGAATTGATCCACTTACTGAATTATTACCTAATTTAATAACTAGGAGACTTCCCATATCCTTAATCCCTAATGGGATTGTCCCTTTCAACCTATTAGACTCCAAGGCCAATAGCTTGAGGTTCTTGCATACTGTTATACTAGAAGGAATCTCTCCATCCAAAGCATTCCCTGAAGCATCAAAAAATTGTAATCCCTTACAGGTAGTGATCTCAGGAATTTGTCCACTAAAACCGTTATTTGATACATTGAAATAAGTGAGATTCTTCGTTTCAATGATGCTAAAAGGAGCTGGACCAGTGAATGTATTGTCTCCGAGATCCAAAAGTGTCAAACTTTGGCATCCCACAATCTGCTGTTTCACTGTTCCTGATAAGGCATTGCTTCTCAAGGAGATGTAGGATAACCTTGGAAGATCACAAAGTCCAGAAGGAATCCCCCCTCTTAGATCGTTGAAAGAAAAATCCAAACCTTCGAGGTTCGAGCAATTCGCCAATGACGCCGGAATTATACCTGAAAGACTGTTATGAGAAAGAGAAATGAACCTGGTTTTGTAACAGTGCCTAAACAAAGCCGAAGGAATCTCTCCAGTGAAGCCATTCTTGGATAAATCCAGAAAGCGTATACTTTCTAAGTCACCAATGAACTCTGGGATTGAACCAGATAATGCATTGGAGCTCAAATTGATATTCCACAATGAGTGAATGTCACCATATTCTTCGGGAATCTTCCCCGAAAAATGATTCCCGAACAGTGTCAAAATCCTCAGAAATTTCAACACCGACAGAGCCGGCGCCAATCCTCCGGCCAAACTAGTGTTCCATAGCACGATTCTTTCCACAAAGCCTTCGGGGTTACAGAAGACTCCCCTATAATCTTCACAAGGGTTTCCACTCGAAACCCATGAGCTCAAGCTGTTCTGAGGATCATCTGTAATGTTACCCTTAAATTGAAGCAAAATCTCCTTCTCAGTCACCGGCGAGACCGTGACAGATGAAAGAAGACAAAGAACAGAGCACAAGAGAGTATGCGGGAGATGAAATTGAATATGCCTTCTCATGCTCGAAACAAGAAACGTTGGGAGATAACATTACCCGTTAGGCATTATCGTAGTTGGAACCAAATGTGCGACGATTTGTCTTTCCTCAGCTGCAGTGAACGAGGTTTCGCAAATGCTGTTTCAACGACAAAAACCGCACCACGATCAAGACCAATTGGGATCATTCTGCTCAAGCTCGTTCCTTTTCCAAATGGGATTGACAGAAATCGGGTTCACTAAAACAACAAACAAAGATCTGGGATTCTCTTAGATTCTAGCGTGATTCAGTCTTTTGAGAGAGGACAATGTGAGAAACAAAGTCTGAGGTTGAGCTGAGAGATGGAGAGAGGGAATAAATGGAAGGCAGAGAGGGATGGGATAAGAAGTAAGTAAATGAAAATGGGGAATAGTGGAAACGAAGGCTGTAGCTTGCTGGAAAGAAAGCGGATGAGACAGCGAGAGGCAATTAAATAAGCTTCCTATAATGGTTAGTTTCTGTAAAAATAAATTTTAAACGGTTGACACCAACAGAAGCTGACCACGTGCATTCATTCAAGAGTCGTCCCCTCGCTAGCAATGATACGCTTTTAACAATGGAAAACCCAGAGGCAGTGGCTGAGTCTGAGTTTCTCTCTGCACCACCATTATCAGCATCATTTATTCTTCCCCACCAACCAAGACCACCGTCAACAGCATGGCAATTACTCCAAGGAAACGCCCAAAAGTGCGAGGGAGAAGAGTGTGGTTTTGTCTGTTCCCTGTGCTATCTCCGGGTTGGAGGGAATATGCTCTTACCCACCCGATTTTTCCAGTGTCCGTTTCGTTGACTACTTGGAATTAGTCGTCATTAGCATCTCATTACTTTAATAAAAATAAGCCACATCCTGTTCATGACATTTATAATGTATTCTATACGTTCGTAATGTTCAACTTACACCAAAGGAGGCTTTGCGAGCTGTGATTTGCGGACGATGCATGATGAACAAGTGCTGCTCATATCATGAAAAGCGTCTGATTTGGATTGAAATCAAATGGAAATTGAGAGAAAATGATACTAGAAAACAACCAAAAACGTTTATAAAGTTATTCTTATTGGTATTTAATTTTAAATCTCAATTGTTATCTCTTTTAAAAATAGAATATTTTAAATCTTTATGGAAAGTGGTGTCTCTATTTATTACTATTTCGAATAGAATAATCAGATAATAACATATGAGAACTTCCAAACTCAGCAAGCGCCCCTCTCGTCTCATGCTTGTGGATGATGTGTTAGGTAATTTAGGCATTTAGATTAATGGAAAAAGAAAGATGGGTCCTTTTCTTTTACTATGCAGAACCTCTTTAACGTTAGTATTTCGCTTCGTTCAAGGAGCCTGTTGCATTTTACTCTACGTTTTTTCCACTTTCTCCCGATCCTAGTCAACGGTCAAAAATATAATTTCTACATACACTCGCACACCCACGGGTTAAGGCCGTTACTCTGCGTATTATTATTATTATTGTTGTTGTTTGCTCCTTGACTTAAAATTGATTATATAGTATTAAACTAGGAAAATACTGTCAAATCCAAAAAAAATTAGGAAATTACTGAAAAATTCTACATTATAAAATTTATTACTTAAAAAAAATCTAAAACTTCCTTAATATGAATGATCATAACCTCTTTAAAAAGTTGACCGTATAGGGTCGCTTTCGCATAACTAGTTAGCTAGTTATATTCATTAAAGATATATTGGACCTCGTTTTTTTAAAAAATCAAATATTTTTAAATAATAAATTTGACAACAAAAGATTTTTTAATAATTTTTCCTATTAAATACAAGCTAGTTATTTTTTTAAAAAAAATTTTAATGTGCTTGCCAGTGATATTTCGCTGTTGGTCCCCTCAAGTAACGCAGCTCGCCTATTTTCATTTTGTTTTCATCATTACGGTTTCTTGGTTATAAATTAGATACACAAGACATAGCCTCTGATTTTAATATGATTATCGTGAAAGTTGAAACTCCCATTTTATGTACGGAACCATGCCTAAAGATTTCATAATAAAAAAAAAATTAATAGCTAATTCGATGTTGACGGATTACATTAATTCAGCAGAGTGAATGTTATTCACAAAACAAGTAAGCAAGAAAGCTTCAATACAAATATGCTTGTTTAGTTAGTTACGGTATTGCAATATGAAAATGAAGAGGGGGCCAAATGACACCCAAAACTCGTACCCACTTGTAATGGCATGCAATTCGAATCTCAATCTGTCCCATTTCCAGCTGCCAAACACTCTCTTACTACTCTCAACACAGGAGTGACAAGACAATTGCTTGAGACATTTTTTTTATCACAAAGTTTAGATGTATTAGATATCATTTTTATTAAATTTAAAATATAACTTTAAAATTTAAAAATATTTATAGATAATTTATGAATTATTTATAAAAGAAATTCTCACAACGACAATAAAAATTAAATTCTTATTTTTGTAGAATACGAGTCTATTACTTATTATCTATATTAATTCTTATTATTTTTTTATACTGGCTTTAGACACTTTTTTTTGGTACATGAGAGAGCCAAAGTTCAAAGCTAAAAATTATTAGACTATTAAAAAATTGAATCTATTAAAGATAAATTTATTAAGTACCTCAAATATAAATATAAAGAATATGTGTAAAATACAGATATAACATATGTAGAAAAAATTTTCTCCATCTGTTCGCTTCAAACAGTTTTTAATTACTATTTAATGAATACCAGTCAAGTCCTTGCATATGGGCTTGTTCATTTTGCTGTAAGCAAAGCGTACATAAAGAAAAAAATATTGGTGTTTCATACTTTTTGTTTCTTTTTTACTAATTTATTTTATACGTTTTTTCCAATTTTTTTACACCGTGCTTAACATTCTCCGCTTATTTATCTTATGTTTAATATCAAGTTGAATTTTTTTATAGTTAAATAGAAAAAAAAACTATTAAAACTATTAATTGAATCTATTTAGATGAAGGAAAAGGAGCAGAACCATAATTGCCAAATGCCCTTTTTTATTTACTATTACGAGTTATCAGGGTCAAAACATTGAAGGCCCGGCTTAATATTTTCTTCAAAGGGAAATTATCTTAAAAAGAAGTTTCATTTGCCAAAATGAAAGCAAGCATTATATTGTACCCACAAAAAAAACAAAGAAAGCAAGCATTATGACAGATTGTCAGGGCATCGTCGGACTAGGATAAGAACAATGTGGAGATCCTTATGACTTTTCCAGAATCTTCTATCCTTCTTCTAACGTCTCTTTCAGTCTGACTCAGTTGTCTAATCACTTCATTTAGTACAATGCTTAGCTTTGATTTTTAAAGCATGAGGTCTATAAAGAGACTAGATCAACTCCGCGGAAATAATAGAAAGAATAATTATTAGTCAATCTACAAAAAGCGATGGCTAAAAGTAACTTCTTTGTATTTGATTCTCAGAGTAATTCTGTTGAGTCCAAACAATAGCATAAGTGGGAATTCATTCATATACAATCATTGATGCCAGATAGAAGCACGAAATAGGTGTTAGTCGTGTTAGCTGAATTCCTCCCATGGATGAAGTTGATTAAATAAAACCTCACCCAACCAACTGTGCACCACCTGCCAAAATGACCTGGTCTCTAGTTCATTCAGTGAACGTCAACGAAACCAAAGCAAAAATCATGGATTATTGCAACAAAACTTCGTCTTCATTCCCCAACTCTTTCAACCACTTTTTAGCATAAAATGTGAAGAAGATTGTTGTGGCCACAGTAAAGCAGAAACCGATAACGTTAAAGATGATTTGAGGGGCAGATAGAGCGTATTTTTCATGTGAAGCATCGGCTAAAGTCATTAACAAGATCCCCCTGCAGCGAGAAAATGCCAGAGATACATGAATTGAAGATGACAAAACAGAAGAATAAAATTGTGGAAAGTCACAGCTCTTGTTAGGAAGATGATTGGAGAGATGAAGCCCAGCGAAGAAGTTTTTTTTTTTTGGGTGTGAAGGCAACTGAGAAGAGGAAGAACAAGAAGTCAACCATGAAAGTAAGAGCAAACATGGTATTATAAAAGTAAGAGGCGTCCATCAGGACTGCATTAGATTGCAAGTAGTTATATACAGTTATACACATCAGTGGACATAAACCAGAAAATTGATCAATGTGCCATGCAGAAAACAAAAAATCAAAAGCAGTCTACCACCTCACACGTATAAAACGCTAAAACGCAATTCTAAGGACATTCTTTCTTTTACTCAGAATGGAGTGGATATCTGCTCTCATTCTTTGCGGATTCAGGATTAACGCTGGACCACAAAGCCACAGAAGCAGACATCCACCAAATAATTCTACAATTCTACAAATATTTCACAACAGCTGCTTAATTAGTCATTTTTCATTGAAATATAAATGGTAATTTATAAACCTCATAGTGATGAAAGCAACATATTTCAACAAGGGAGATCATAACAACAGGGTAAAGCACTATAAATAATTTGCAGAACTCCCCAATCAAATCAAGTATTGAAACCATATCAACTTGTTCAAACGATTAACAGCTTTATCAAGACATATAAATAAACGTCTTTTTTGAAATTGAACAAAAGGCTTATGATGTATGCATGTCAAAGCCAAGTCAAGGGTCAGAGTAATTAAAAAATTGTAGTTGGGCATGGACATCCAAAATTGAGTAGAACAGAGGTTACCGATGTATAAGAAAACATTTAACAAGCAGATATGAATATCCAACAAAATGCCTAGCTCTAGGTATGTAAAGAGGGAGCGAAACAAATCATTGAATGATCAATTAACAAAGTTTGTAACAGAGAGAGAGAGAGAGATCCTACGTGTAGATTGCAACAAAGATTTCTGGCACCATCCCCACCAATGATCCCATTACGTAAGGTCCATACTTAACATTTGTTGCCACAGCACAGTAATTGTAGATTATGTAAGGGAATGGAGAAATTCTGATTAAAGCAACTGCTCGAAATTGATGAAACCAATTTCCTTCACCTGCAGATCTTAATAATGAGGCTTTCTTAGGATATCTTTCTAACCAACCCTGCATAGAATATGAAATGTTGGATTCTCTTTAGCATAGACATGTAGACAATGTTTTAAGAAAAAATAAAATAAAACAAAACCAGCTTGATTAAAAACAAGGGACGTACTTGAATTTTTTGATGGAAGATTGAACCAACGAAAAAAGGGAGTGACACACCCACAAATGCTGCAGATATTATTAGTAAGAACCCAAAGCCATAACCAAATGTCATCCCAGCCACCCACATAGAAGGTGTAGACGGTAAAAATAGGGTTGGAAATAATGCTATGGAAGCAAATAGCAGAACAGTTAACAATGGAACACTGAACGTGGTTCTCTCCCAAATTAGTATTGGAATAATCTCCTGAAAAGAAAGAGTAATCAGGTAGGTGCTTAAAATAGTAATAAATGCAGACAACGGCAAAAAATATAGCGAACTTTTTTATGCTCCAATCAGTTTCTGCAACTGCGAGAAATCATGGCAACCTAGATATCAATGCACTGAAGTTCCAAATATCTCAATGTTAGAGGCCACCAACAAGAATATAAGATGCATTAACCAGCAGCGCTCCTAATGAGCATTTTCCATTACAAGACAGGAAACATGCTCAACTGCACCGCCAAGGGCTTTTATTCATTTCAACTGCTATTTCTATTGCCACAAGATAAAATTGAACTGTAAAATTGCCAACGTTCATCCAGACAACAACCATCCAAATACTCCATACGCTATACAAACTGAAACCGTTCTAGTACTTTCTACATTTTAAAATGATCAAACCAAATTGGATAAACTGAGGTTGATTCCACAGCAGTACTTTACATTCAGGATGATGGAAAACCAAGCTCCTTAGGCGGCTCATATACGTGGTTATCCTAAGTTCTCAGATCTCTGTAAACCTATTTATAAAAGATTTAAATTTAAATTCGATCAAAACATATTTTATTATTATTTAAGATATGCAAATTTAAAATAAGTTTCAGAATCTATGCAAGGGAATTTTTTTTTTGAACCACAGCACCTCAGGTGTCGATTTTTCAGTCAGCCTGTATAATAAAAAATTACACAGCAACCGAACCCTATGAGGACTTCTAGGATGGAAATCATGGATGACCAAAACTCAACTCGAGGTTGCTAATCTGAAACATAATTCTTTCGACGCGAGAGTACCCACCAAGTTAACTCCAGCACTCAATTTTTACCAACCATATATACATGATTTCTTTCCCAAAACTTTGATAGAGAGGAACGGGGTTGGGGAAGCCTCAATACCCCCAACCACGTGCGAGTCCCAGACCAACCAAAAGGGCAAGAATTATAACACAATAATCGACGGCGTTCAAGTTCAACTAGAGTTGAGATTGCAAGAGTAATATACGAGCGATAACAAACCTTATCCATGAAAAAGGGCCCGACCCACTTAAGGAATACAGCAACCAAGAGCCCTATACATAGAACCAAGATCACCCATTTAACCCAATACCATAAAGACCCTACTCTTCCTGGCGATGAAACCTCCACCACCTCACCTACCGCGGTTTCCGGTTCAACAACTTCCGGGCCCTGCCTCAATTTTACGTAATCCCCATTGTTGTCATCAGTGCAAATTCTGACTGTAACCTCCGGGATGACCTCGTCCCTCCCACCATCGTCTCCATAGTAAGTCATCGAAAAAGCGAACCCCTGAGTGGCCGGTGGCACAAAATACGCTCCCTCCTTGTA
This sequence comes from Leucaena leucocephala, assembly GCA_037074615.1. Taxonomy (NCBI): domain Eukaryota; kingdom Viridiplantae; phylum Streptophyta; class Magnoliopsida; order Fabales; family Fabaceae; genus Leucaena; species Leucaena leucocephala. The sequence continues at coordinate 3,483,517 of CM073563.1, read as the reverse complement.
ACCACCGGTTAAAAAAACACCTTATCAAAGAAACATGATGGGAATTTTTATTCAGAAGATCAACGAACTACTATGATGAGATGGTGGAACTGTATAGGAAATAGGAGTGAATCAAGAAACGGAAACTGGGAGATGCAGCGACAGCGCACGAAAGAACCGATTCAGGAATTTATGCGTTGTTCTCCCCGTGATGAAGAAGTCATTCGGAACGAAACGGTGTGGCTTATCGCGTCAGCCCAGGTGGCCCACCATGGTACCGTTGAGACTTCGACTGACGGGTATGCAACGGCACGGATGATTTTGAGGGAGGGAATGGGATGGGCATGCCATTGCTTCGTCGCGACTTCACCGTCCCTACCACGCGGGCCTGCAAGATCAACGCCAATAATTTACTCTCCAATTTAAATATAAATATAAAATATTTTTAATTAAATTATACTTATTAATACCCTCCTAATAATAATTAAATAAAAAAATTAATTAAATATATTTTATATTTATATTTTTTTAAAATATTTTATTAATTTTATTAATTTTTTTATTTAATTGTTATTGAAAGAGTATAATAAATATAATTTAAAAAATATATATAAATATAAAAAATAGATATTATATTTATAATAAATAAGAATTTTTTAATTATGTTTTATATTAAAAATAAAAAAAATATTTTTTAAACTAAACGTGAGAACAGATGTTGCATAGGCCGAATTTCAGGTCATATTTTTTAATTTATTGCTATATTTATTATGAATAATGCGTTTGGCTTGTGTATATAAAAGTATGGTTGATTTTATGAACTGGTGTTATTTTTAAAAGTATACGTGTTGAAGATTAAATAACTGACTCTATAGAAAGGTGATTGGGCCATTTGTTTTTAAGAGGTTAAAATTACCTGTTGATTGGTCGCTTCTCAATAAAATGTGAATTTATCTACGCTATTTATAAGGTGTAATTCCGGGTATGAGGCCAAATATTTAGAAATGTGGCCAGGTAGTACCATGGGATTTAGTTACTTAGTCTCGTAACTGTGAACTTGACACAGGATGCATGCAATCACTCATTGAGCAAGACGTGTGATTTCATATTGAAGACTTGGCTACTTACAACAAAACAACATGATCTTATTTAAATGGAGAAATAATGAAGATAATATCTAATATAATACTAAAAGAAATTAAAAACATGGGGGCCGGCCGGCCACTCGTGGTAAAGATAATCAATTTGAGTACGATAAAGAGAATAAACCTCCTTTTGTGTGCTTCTATAATGCAGAGTGAAGGAGGAGGGTCGACTCAAATTGGAAGTAGTAGGCGCCCGCGCCAATGTGGGATTAATATTTTGACAACTTGTGCCATCTCTCTGGCACATGGTAAGTTACGCTTAACTTTTTGCTGGGGTGCGAATATGGGGCGCCGGATGTCTGCACTGATATGCCTCTCCACTGCGTCCCCACTAGAGTGAAACGGCATCGTTTTGGTTATTGAGGAATCACCGCCATTCATCTTACTGATTAATCTCGGCCGTTCATGGTAAAATCTCGAGCGCAGGGACCCAAACCCCCACCATCCGCCTCTTCCATTTCGCAACTCCGGGGATCTTCATCCTGGGCATTCTCTACATTGAACATTTGAGCCCCAGCGGAGATTTCTGAACGTTAGGCGCTCTTAATTGTCGGCGGTGTCTTCATCGTCAATTTAGCCCCCATTGTCCGCCTCGATCCCCTCACCATTCGCCCTTGTTCTGTCGATCCGGAAGTAAGTTCTCTGCTAAAAACTCCTTTATGTATGAAAGGAATTCCGTTTTTCCTGATTGGGAACTTATGAGAAGTAGGAATTTTCTTCTGGGAATCTTTGGTTGGCAAAGGAAATTCTCCAGCGGAATATCCCATGTGTGAATAATTGATTTGGGAAAGGAAATCCTGTGGCTTCTCCATCCATTTTGATTCATTTTTTCTTGATCTAGAGTGAACCAGAGGGAGGTGACTTCATTGTGAGCTGTTTCAGAATTTTGTCTGGCAGCAATAGGAACTAAAATATAATAATATATAATAAATCAAGTTTGTGCCCACATAATCCACTTTCTAGCACAAGTTATTACTCAAATATGAGTGAGCAACTTTCATCTTTCCATTATTATTGGTATGCTATAGATTTTGTGCAGAAACTTGATCTAAGTATTACATAACTATACTGTTGCTCAAAAAAGGGTTTGAATGCCTGGGCTGTTCATGGAAATTGGCAAGTAATTTGATCTAGCTAGTTTGGTTTGATTCGGAACTGGTTATTAGAATGTTCTCAGAGTGATTAAAGTTCCAATCTTCCCAATTACTACAAATGATGTCCTTGTTATATATGAACTGGAATTGATAAAATGCATAAACTGGGAGTTGTCACAAAGTCATATAGTGCACGCCTGAATACATTGTATTAGATAATGAAAATAACTATATTGTGAAACTTTATAATTTAAATCTAGGAAGAAAGTAGCTGCTGGAATCAACCAATGAGTTATGAACTAAATGAGCTACATTAGCAAAAAGTAAGTAGCCCAAATATAGTAAATCCTATACAATCAAAAAGCTAAATTGAAGCAAAAGTTAGCAAAAGCTGGAATGAGAGGAAGCAAAAGGAGTTGAATTAAAGTAGTAGCTGGAACGAGAAGAGCTGAGATGGATGACTTCATTTAGGAGGATCTGAGTTCATTTGTGAAACTGTATCTGTAACATATTGTAACGTAGTTTACATCCCGACAATGTAATGTAATTTTATTGTAACATAAGTTTCTTTATTTGAATAAAATAGTCTCAATTTTTCAATATATTTTCATGCGGTGATATGTTTTACCTTTAGTAAATACTTGACTACATTCTAATGCTTCAAGTGACTTCACATCATAGTCCAATTGGCCTACAAATACAAAGAATAAAATGATAATAACATGAAATGTTTGAAATAAACTGCTTAAGAACTTGAAAAATTGTAGCCTCACCATTATTAATGTTGTGAATGGTATTTGAGATTGGGACACCATTTTCATGTGTATTTGAGATTGGGACACCATGTTGCATTGGAATCGGTGTATTTGAGATTGGGCACCATGTTGCATTGTATTTGACACCAGGATACCATGTTGCATTGAAATTGGTATATTTAACACAGGGAGACCATATTGCATTGGAATTCATGTACATGACATAGCGGGACCATATTGCACTGGTACTAATGTATTTGACATAGGGGGAACATATTGCATTGTCACTAGTGCATTTGGCACACGGGGACTATGTTGCACCAGAGTTGATGAGCTTGCTACTTCCATTGTATTTTGAGTTTCCTACAACAATATCAATAAAATTTCATTAAATTAACATGATGCCATTTACATAAACAAGCCAAAGTAAAAAATTTATACCTCTGGTCATTTTGAAGGCTTGTTAGTAGGTTTTATTAAAGTTCTAGCTTTTTTATCTTTCCGAGTAAGCTTATCAACCCTACTTTTACCCATTTGTTTGCGTTCTCTCTTTTTGAATCCACCGCCTTCACCCTCATTCTTACTATCATCATCATCAACACCACCTTCATTATCCACACCATTTGATGATTGTTTAAGAAGGTCAGACACTTTCTTAATTACTAAGTTCTAGCACCTCTTGATGAACCATAGAGAATGCCTCTGGACACCAGATGAATCACTAGCTACTTTTACTAACATTGGGCACAATTGCTTATATCGATTTGAGAATTCTAATTTAGGATCAACCTCAATTTCCTCTCCCTTGTTATTACATACCACCCATCCTTGCTTCCCCTCTCCACCTCTTTAAAATATATTTATGTGGAAGTAGTTTGATATATCATGGTCATTAAATATCCTCAACGCATGACAACATAATATACCACATTGTTCAAACTTTTTTACAACTACAAGTAATGGTAGCCTCATTCTCTTCTCTTAGTGGCTCAAATGTCAATCTCCATTCTGCTTTCTTATCATCCCTTGTGATGACATAATCGAATACTTTCTTTTCTCTCTTTTATCTTTCTTTCTTTTCTCTCTTTTATACATGTAACATCACGAAAGTCATACTCCTCCTGGAACAACTTGAAAATGGGTGGAGTATAAACTTGAGAGCATAGATGAACTCTTGAAAATCAACCTCGATAGCTTCTGTCGGCGAGTTAAAATCACTCATCAATTCATTATACCGTTTATCCACAACAAGTTGTTCAAAGACTTTCAAAAACTTGTTGATATTGGATTCAGCATCTGTGCAACTTTTTACAAACAAATTGATACTTTCACTAAACTGTGTACTTCTCATATCAAGAGTCTTTGAGTCTTTCATATGACATGCTGCTCACTTTTCTTTTAACTAGTAAATAGATGTCTACCACGGATTATCTGCTACATTGTATTTTGACAACAATGGTTTCCAAGCTTCCTCAAATACTACTTTTTCCTCATAATGATACATGCACCAATTAAACTTACCCAAAAAATGAGATTCATCTTTCATCAAGTTTTCAAGATGTGTCACGGCATTTCTATTAATATGAAATGTACACAAGTCATGCTTTACATCTGGCATTGCCTCTCGTAGAACTCGTGCCATTGTCAATGGTATTTTTTGTCTTTAGTAAATATAGTCAAGTCTGGCATTAATATATTTATGTGAGGGGTTTATATTGGTAATAAACAATATGTTAGAACGTCAACATTAACATACTTGCCTGAGGGGTGCAGAAGTTGTTTGCAGGAAGATGGACGATACTGGTGAAAGCTTTTTTCTGGGCATCTATCTGTTCTTTTGATGTAACCTTTTTGTGATCCTCTTGTTTAATTTAACCACAAAAAAAGGACAACCGCACAATTGGATGACACAATATTTGAACGACACTCTGTAGAAGATATGCTTAAAAAAATAAATGGTAGTTGTATTTCTTTATTTTTTGTAAAAAAAAAATCAAAGTTGCTGACAATGCAACTATGCGGCAGCAAGGGCCCCAATGACGGCATTATGAGGGTACCGGCGGCCGAGTGAGAGGGCACAGTCAGCTCCGTGCCTCTACTCTCTTCATAAGCGTGATTTATACGCGCTCACTTCATGCACAGTTGTCGTGGAAAAGAAAGCAGACAGCTCAACGGTCTGAGACTGCGATGCCCCAAATTCCATTGTAATTAGAGCTCGTCATCCGAAGACAGTGTGAGCGTGGAATGAAACTTGTAGGACATGCGAGTGTTACCGGGGGGGGGGGGGGATTACTGGTTCGGAATCGTGCTCTCGAGCCGGTCGAGCCGTTCCATTGTGCAGAGTCCACGGCCAACTTGCAGAAAGGCTAGAATAGAAGGCACGCGCTCCATTTCCACTGTTGCCGTTCATTAGGCTTTCCCTTCCTACTATAACCTCAAGGATTAAAAAAATAAAATGAGAATTTATAAAAACAATGGCGTGGAGGCGGGCCCACCATCTGGGCAAGGATGCAAAAGCCGGGGGTGCCGTGCAAAACCCAAACGACGTGTAACTGATTTTAAACTAGGAACTTCGTCGCTGCCCCAACACTCCTCCCTCCCTCCCTCCCTCTCCTTTGCCCTCTGTTGCTCTCTCCCTCTACACTCTCCACGCATCTCTTTGTACATTCCTGAATACATCACCTTTATTTAACATTCTTTTCTTCTCTAGTGCCTTCCTTGCGTTGAATTCGGGTGATTTATTCTTTTTACAAAAATTTCCCAGAAACATTTACATTTGAGATTGTTCAATGCCCAGGGAGACATTTTTTTTTTTAAAAAACATGACTTTTACTTTATCTAGAATTTCTTCCTGACTTTTTCGGTAAGTAAGTAATCTTTAAGAAATTTTATTTGGTAGTCTTAATGGGATCTTTTAGACCTGATTAGTTGGATTTTTTTTAGGCCTGATTTAGTGGGATTTCAATGCCCATACGCAACATATATAAGCATATCACACGGTTCCACGGGATTCACGAGTAGATATCTGGTCGAACCCTGGAGAAGAATTACTAATTTCTGTGGATTCACCTCCTCTTTTCGCTTGATCGCAGAGAAAGATGGGTTCTCAGCAGAATGATGGTACGAGCTACCCGCCTTCGGAGCCGAAGCCATGCGCTAACAACTGTGGATTCTTTGGCACCGCCGGCACCATGAACCTCTGTTCTAAATGTTACAGAGACTTCCAAATCAAAGAGCAGCAAGCTGCTTCCGCTAAAGCCGTCATGGAGAAATCACTCAACCCTAGATCCGTTCCCTTACCTAATCAGACGCTGGAATCGGGTCCTTCAGCACAATTCCTCCTCGGAATTCCTTCGTCTTCATCGTCGGCGGTTCTCGTCGGCGATCAAGGGCAGCCAAAGGCAGCGAACCGTTGTAGCTGTTGTAACAAGAAGGTTGGGTTGACAGGATTCACGTGCAAGTGTGGGAGCACTTTCTGCGGGGCGCATCGTTATCCGGAGAAGCACGAGTGTACATATGACTTCAAGGTTTCTGGCCGTGATGCGATTGCAGAGGCTAATCCAGTGGTAAAAGCCCCTAAACTAGACAAGATTTAGGGTCAGCTTCTGCCGTATAACTTGTATTTTATTTGATTAGCGCATTAGGAAACAGTTTGGTCTATTTTCTCTCTTCTTTCGCTGAAACTTGGTGGCTACTAGTTTGGTGGAATTGGATTGGACGGTGCAATAATAAATAGGATACATACTTAATTGGAGTCGCTGAGTATTCGAAGTAGTTATCTACTTTGTGCTTTCCTCACTTTGGGGGGCCGTGCTATTATTGTTGATCATCAGACTGAATTATGGTCTCATTGCCCAATTAGTTAATGAGCAGTGGTAGTTGATAATATTCTCATTATTCTGTATTGTGCAAAACGGAAAACGGGGATCTGAAAAGAATCCCCTGACATTTCCTGTCGTGTTGTGTTTTTGGCGCAACATGCCATCTCCTGTCGTTTATGTGCATATTATCATTTTATTTTAAATAAAAAAATTATTGATTTATTGTTCCACCCTCGTTGCCAATTGAGTTTTCATTATTCATAACGAAAGGTGAGTTTTTATGTATTTTTACCTTCTGCATTGTCTCGTTCATTATTAGTTGTTGCAACATACTAAGTTGGCTTTCGTATTATTAAGATAAAAGGATTTTTAATAGAAATAAAAATATAATTAAACTAAAATTTATTTAGTATATTAAAAATAATTATTGAATTGTTGTATATTTAAAAAAAATGATAAAAGTATAAGAAAAATATTGTTTTATCCTTATTATTTACCTTTATTTTTCTCATCTCTCTCCTTTTTCTTATATTGTTTTTTATATTAGTTGAAACTTTTCACCAAATTGATATTATAGGAGGAACAGTCGTTCTCATCATAGTAGATACTAAAATGAGCTATCGATGCTAGAGTTGCATTACCATGCCTTTGAACTCGAGGTGATTGCTATAGTGACTTATACAAATCGCTACACTTGAGGTAACTACCACAGTATGCCACAAGTGAGGCAACTGTCATAGTCGTTGATAATGTGAAAGAACCGATTACCATTGCAATTAGGTACGGGAATGGATGTGAGTGAGAAAAAAGAGAGCAAAGTAACAACAAGCGATGACCGAATGACTAGTGTTTAGTAGGTATGGGGATAGTGTCAATGAGACTGGTGAGGATAGAGAATGAAGCTATGGCCAATGAGGAGCAATATGTCAAGGAAAAAGATGACATTTTATTATGATTTAGGAAACGGTAAAATTGTACAATAATTTCATAAGTTAGAGTAAAATAGTCTAAAATATTTTATTTCTATATAACTTATCCCAATTCTCAAACTTTTAGATGGAATTGAAATATGTCAAAATTTTAGAAGTAAAAGTAGAACAGGTTTACGTGATACCCAATAAGAAAAATACTTGATTTTACTTCTGTTTTTACTTCTCAACTTCCAATTTCATTATATTAAATATGCTTTAAGTTGTGGTGATTCTTAACATATAAGTTTAAGATGTTGATTTTTTTAATGTTTGGAAGAGATAGTAGTTTTGTTGAAATATATAGTAAAATAAATTTTTATTTTATAACTAATATAAGAGATAATTAATTAATTTAGATAAATTAATGAATATATAATATAAATTTATTTAGAGGGTTTAAAATTAATTATAATTAATCAATATATTTATTTTTTTAATATATCTAAAAAAAATAATTAATTTTTATAATCCAGACTTGTAACTAGGACCGTTGAGAATATTTAATTCCTTATGGACTTTGCGTTTGCTCATATGCCTTGGCTTGAAGCATATTCTGGCAACATAGATACATTTTCTCCTTGACTTAGTAGTAGTTTGTGTGTATGTTTGTATCTCCCTGTAGTTCTTAAAATTTTTCAGATAGTTTCAGCTTTTCGTAGATGAAATGGTAGGTCTATTATAATCTTGATTTTCTATAGTAAAATTTATACTTACTTTAATTCTAATTATAAAATTCAATTGATTATTTTTAATTAGATGTATAAAGGTGTGTTTAGTTACAGTTCAAACTGTAGTTTGAAAAGGGGTTTGGGATAATTTTAAAACAAACAACTATTTTTGTTCAAACTGACTTTTAGACTAAATTATGGTTTCAAATCAAGGTTTCAGATAAACTGGTCAGAGCAGCTTATAGAACAGTAAAAGAGTTTATAAACTAACCAATTATTATATTACCCATATTTTTTTTACACATTCTCTCTTACTTTTTCTTACACTCTCTCTCCTATTTTTTCTTTATTTTCCTTCTTACACTCTCTCCTCTCATCTTTTATCTCTCCTCATTTAATACTCATACCCTTTTTAGTCATTTACTAATCATAAAACCCCTTCTACAAATAACTATCCAAATACTCATTTATCTAAAATTACTTTTTTTTTATAAGTTCTCCTAGAAAAGCCTTTTTTTTATAAACTGTCTATAAACCCATTTTTTTTATAAACTAGTTTAAATTTTTTTTTCAAACACACGCTAAAACTAACTAAATTAATTAATCATGATCAAATACAACTTATGAATATAAATTTATATTATATACTATTTAATCTAATCAATTAATTAAATTTTATATGAGTTAGAATTAATTAATTTATTTTGTTTTATATAGTTATCTAAAAAATTTAACTTGATATTTTAATTATGATAAGAGGTCGTACTTATCATTTTTGGCTTTTCTTCTTTGGGAAAAAATTGTCACGCCAAAGTTTACGTCCCATTTGTTAATTTCCAACCATTCGGTCTTCTTTTTTTGAATCCGAAGTGTGGGGGAATATACATCGAACCAATTATAAATCACGTAAAATCAAAACAAACGAATATGATTATTTTAGCTTGGGCCAATTATAAAAGTAAACCAATTATAAATTCGATTTAATTTACTCAATCTGGGCCTCTAGGTTGGGCCTAATTTTACCAGCATTTTTTAATTGGCAATAAAAACTAATTGGATGAAAATTCCAACACATACAAATTATAAATGCTACATTATCAATAAAAAAGATGAATGCTAAACCATTTTCCCCCAAAAAAACAACAGCCAACATACATGATTGATAATGACTTTGGGCTTATGCCCTCTCTTTGTTGTTAAAAGAGATTATGATAAGATTCCAAAAATATTAGAAATATATTTTAACTACAGAATAGATATAAAAAAAATTAGGATACCATGAATATGAAAGAAAATTTAGGAAAGAGAAACGAGAATTAGGAATTATTCATTATCTGATCATCTTACATGCAATATATAAATTTTAAATAGGAAAATTAAACAAAAATAATAATTTTGGTTCAACTTGATCGCTTTCTTAGACTCAAAGTTGAATTGAACCGATTAACCAAATATTCTAAAGAAAGCATAACTAAACCCAACTGGAAAACAAAAATAATCGAATCCAAGACTGAATTAAATCTGGTTTTCAGTTTATAATCGGTTTTCACTCTCCTAATAATAATTACAATATCACAATAAAGAAAACACAGGAAGACTCTTTGATAGGAAAGCTGACTTATTTGAAGTGAGGTCTTTTGTGGTTGAATTTCTTTCAATTTTTTTTTACAAAATAATTGTATTAATAAATATAAGTATTGAATTTTCATCAAACAAGCAGAAAGTTAAACCTCATCTTTAATAAAGAGCAAAACAAAAATCCAATGCAAAATGCCGCAATCCATGATAAATGTGAAAACAATGACACGTGGCTATGTTGATGAGGCTAACGATATTGCTATTTTCGTAAGAGGGGAGAATCATGCAAGAAGAATATAATGGTGTAAAAATCGGCAAACAGATTCACCGCGACTATTTTCTTTAGAGTGAATTGAAAAGCAAAAACGAAAATATGAAAAACAGAAAGATGTATGCTTTGGATAGAAACGGAAAACAAAAGATAATCTTTCTTCTCCTTCTTCGACTTAGGAAGGAAGGAACTCTCTCTACTGATTTTCATACCAAATTCTTCAACTGCACATCATTCTTTCTCAAGGTTGCAGAGTTGCACTCTCCTTCCTATAGCAAATTAAAACAGCACTTACATTACACTAACTATATATAATACGCACCTTTAATCACATATATAACGAGAGCTCACTCCATATAGCTGAGATTAACACAGCCATGTGTCCTTCTATTCGTATATATGTCTTCTCTCCTATACTAGTTATAGTGACATGTATCGGAGGAACGAGATGTATAAGCTGACAATGCTGTGGATATTTTGTCCAAGTGCAAGCTTTGGGTGGACACCAAGTTTAGGTGCATGGAATATTGTGATTGGCCGACATGGCTTCACAACTCCAGAGATCTATATCTATAAATATATATATAGAGAGAGAGAGATAGAGAGAGATCCAGTTGTGTGGTCGATTACATGAACAAGAGAGAAGCTACGTGCATCTTGGTAATGATTGCCTTTAATTTCAAATGTAAATATTTCGTGACTGCCTCAAAAAAGAGCTTCTGATCAGACACTGCATGTGTGTTGTCCAGGCGCCTACAGTTACACGTACGTGTGTGTATATAAAAGTTAACTACAGCGAACAGGCACACATAATTTCCAAATATATATGGGCATGGCGCTGAAGCATTGCCATCATCTCTACTCTAGTAATAAAAATGAGTTGTGATGAAGACCGTCCCTGATCACGAGTTGCGACCCAAAGAACTGTTATATTTAGATGATGAAGACGATCGAGCATAAAAACGAGAAACTGGAATCGATGAATAATGCGCAGCCATAGCCATAAAGGAAACAACATTGATAGACAGAAGAAGATTGATCCAATAACTTCAATCATTATTAGGTATCGTTCTCTTCGTCTTCTCCATTTGTCTTACTGCCACAAACAAGCATCACTAATCACTACTCTCCTACAGCTCATAAAATCAAACTCATAACCAGGAACCATGGCCGTTTACAGTCTTATAAGTTGTCAAAGCCAAGTAAACATATATGATCATCTAATCAATCGATAAACTAAATGCCACACAAATCCTAAGAGAAAGCTTACCAATTAATTTTAAGCTAATGTCGTAATAGGTTCAGGTTTGAACAAACGTCTGACCTTTCTAATAAGTCGAGAGACAATCAATCTGCTGTGGAAGTTATGATGATTCTTCATCCGAATGGAGGACGAGCATTAGCCCAGAAAGGTTGATCAGACGCCATCTGCATAGAATTCAGAAGATTAGGAGGCAAAGCATGCATGAGTGGAGCTGATGCGTCCCCTAATAACAGTTGCTGCTGCTGACCAACTCCTCCTGGTGACCCAATTCCGGTCCCTTGAATCGCCGTCGATGGGTCTTCTTCCTCCAAAGGAAGCCTCTCGTACGCAGCGTTGCTAAAAGACGCCGCCATGATCACCACCGGTCCCGCAGCCATGAGCGTGCCCACCACGGTTCCCCCGACCACCTGACCTTGTCCGCCAGCCAAATATATGGTCAAACCTGAAGCGGCCGGTGGAGCCGGCGGCGGCAAGAAGGAGCCAGCGAGCGACAAGATCTCGAACCTCCCGTGAAGAGTGACGACAGCACCGGAAGAAGCGGGTTGCCTCAAGGTGACGTTGGTGACGGTGCCAGCGCCGCTCATAATACAAACCCCTCTCTGGCGTCTCCTGGCGAAGCTGGAAACGCTCTCGACGATGTCAGAACTGTCAGCTACCTCCATGACGTGGGTTCTAAGGGCATTGGCACTGTCTCGGGTTATGATGATGGGTGGTTTGGGTTTGTTCTTGGACCCGGCAGGTCTTCCTCGAGGCCTTCTGGAGATTTCTCCACCTTCCCCATTCATATTGCCTTGATCGGTATTATTGTTGTGGCTGGTTTCTTCGCGTTCTCTCTTGTGGGCGAGGTTGAGGCCACTGCTGCTTCCGCTTTGTTCTTCTTCTGCATTTTGGTGCAGAGACTGAAATTGATGCCCATGCTGGGTTTGCTGGTGCATATGGAATGGTGGAGGAAGAGAGTGCCCATGCCCTGCCATTGGATCCATTGCTAGTCCTTTAATAATTGCTGGCCCTTCACTACTGCTTTGACTTGTAAGAGATCGAATAAAACGCCCAATCCTTTGAAGCAATAAACAAAATCAGACTTGGACTACGAAAATTGAGCAAGGAAACTGAAATTACGTCTAAAGGAAACAAGTATTGATATTTATGATGATGACCGGCCAGCTAATCTCTGGTTGTCACGATGAACTTCGAATGGAATAGTAAGAGCTAGCTTCAACTGAAAAGAGAGAGACGAGAAGAAATTGATCGATGTCGGTGGCAGCAGGCACCTGCACGCAAGCGTTTCTTATGGATTTACTTTGTTTTAGCGAACCTCCATGGATTTACTTTGTGGTTCTTGAGGGAGTGGAATCGGATGAAGAGAAAAGTTTTCGAGGAAGGAGGGTCTTATATATAAAAACTAGTGTGAGTTAGGGTTAGATTCAGAACATATAGAGCCGAACTTGTTTTGGTTCGGGTAAGATCCTGTTTTCTCGTGGGCGGCGGATGGGCCCCCCTCCTTTCTCTATCCACACAACAGTTACTTTTGTTTTCCATCTCAAGCACTCATGTTTCATGTACACCCAAATCTTTCACTGTACAAAACTTCTCAACAACACCACCTTCCATCATCAATTGATATACACATCGCTAAGCCAGCATTCTATTTGTTTAGAGTTAAAAATAAGAATAACAAGGGTGCCCTATATGTATGTATATGTACGTATAGCTTTGTGATTGAATGTGTTATTGTAATTCTCATGAACAAGGGAGACAAACTGTAACTAGGTAGGTGATTAAACTAGCTGACACCGATGAAGCGGGTACAAGGTTAGGGGTTAGAACCTATAAACTCGGAAGTATAGGGCCGATCGATGATTTAGATTATATATTGAGTGGGGACAGAGTTCCCTGTTACGATTATAATGAAGGAGCAAGCATATAGAGTAGTACTGGTGAATGAGCCACCTTAATAAATATGAAGTACTTGCTTTTGGTCGTTTCCTGATTTATATAAAAACAAGTTAAAACAGCAAGTTTATTAAAAAAAAAAACAGAGAGAATAGCTGGCACAATTAAAAGAGGACGCAGTGATGGATGGGGAGAGAGATATGGGGTAGGAGCTGATGAGCTTCAATTTTCTATAAGGGCCACATGCACCACCTGGGTCTCCTGCAAATTCCATGTTTATAATATTAATATTCTCAAAGTCTAAGCTTTAACGAGGAGACCCACTTGCTGACATCCTGACGCGTGTCTCTTCCCCCCCGCTTCTTTCGGGTCCATTCACTTTCCCCTTTCACTTTCATTCTACTCTCCTTCTCCTTTGCCACCTTTCATGACTAATATATATATATATATATATATATATATAATGCCTCTCCAACGGATCAATTTACCTAGCAGGGTCGAACTAATCAAGATCCTGACAAAACCTAGCCAACAATTAGCAAATCTCAGCCACACGTTACAAAGATGACTGTTTTAGTGTTGTTTTTGTCGGACATGATGGAGCAAGATAAAACGTATAGTGGGGTGTGAGAAGGAGGAGGAAAAGTTGGTGGAGAAAAGAGGGAAGGGGGGCACATGCAGTATATTATATATATATATATATAGTTTCGGAGAAGTGAGACGGCTCAAAGAACATAAAGGAGAAGGCATGAGGACCCATATATATGTAGAGTTTGACTTGATGCAAGATTCAGAATTCGGATGAAGAGCAATATATATGGATCCACTTTATGTGTGTGGAGTCCCAGTAATCGGGCACTAGTATAGCACGCACTGCCATGAATGAGTCTTACGAAAAGATAATGTAGCAGCGGTCCACTCAGCCTCGAACAAGATGGTAGCTCTCTCGTCACTTTTGTTTTTTAATATATATTGAAATCTGTACTTGTAACTGGCCGGATATGGACGGTATAATTAAAGTTTTATGATAAAAAAGTTAATAATCTCAAAGTGTATGGTGGAGAAGATTTGTCAAGTTCAGTTTACAACATATATACCCAATGAATTCTGCAAAACCATGTATGTCAATTTTTGAGGTTCAAAGTTGAAAAGGAGTATCACATTGTGGATGGTAAAATGAATGTATGTGAAAAAGGAGGCCGACAGGGAAGATGTACAGAGAGAGACACCGTAAAGCACAGAAGGAGGAGCGCCGGAGAGTAAGCTGTTGTTTCTGCAAAATGTTGACATTTGAGCCAATCTGGAAGATGCTCTTTTTCCCTCCTCTCTCTCTCTCTCTCTCTCCAGGACCACCCACTTCCTATTCTTCCCTTTCTCTCATTCTTTTTTCAGATTCTTACACTACTCCTCCTCGGTTCTTAAATATTCTTTTTGTAAGAAGAGTTAATTAATTATTTTAAATAAATTAAATAAATTAATTAATTATAATTAATATAATAATTAATTGATTAATTTGAGTAGAATATATAATAAGAATTCATATTAAAGGGTTATATTTAGATATAATTAACTGATTTATTTAATTTTTTTAATTTATCTAAAAAATTCAATCAACTCTTATATTATAAACTAAAGGGAGTATTAAGGAAAATTATTGTGAAGTTTAAAACAATATATGTAGTCATTAAAAAATCTCATAATTTAAGTAATTATAGACTTATTATTGTCTCATTTTCTATAATGAAGTTTGTCATTTACACGTTATTCATTTGTTATTAGATACTGTGATTATATTCCTTGAGACCTCATGCTAATTTTTCTTAAATATTATTGTACACCCATGTCCCAACCATCCCCTTCGCATAACTCATAATGTATACTACCTACGTTTACTTGGCTTAATTCCCAAGAGGGTTAAAAGAGGTATATGAGTTGGAAAGGATATCAAAATGTGATGTTGAATCCACTTATTATCTCTATATATTTTTTTAATTTTTCTCTTCCTTGTGGTAGCTAGAACTTCCCGTTTCACATTTACTTGTGAAAATTATTAGGAATTTAGACTCTCATCCCTTTCAAGTGGTATTTGGTTTTATTTCCCAACACTTTGTAACTAGCTTTGGCCTCACTATCAATTTTCCCACATCTCTTCACGTCCCCTTGAGATTTATCAGCATATGTAACTTATATTCTCATTTCTAGTATAAAAAAGTAATATGTGTGTGTATTCGTGTTTTAGATTTGCAATGAAAAGGTGGCGATCGATAATTAAATTGACCCAAATGAGAAGGGAAAACTAAATTCCAAATAAAAAGAAAAATTGGCGAGACACATAAATTTGATTCTGAAAGTAGCTGGCTTAGAAGAAATCACCTCCAAATAAAACTGTCGACCTTTCTGAATGTCTATGATGGAACAATGTTTTGGTGGGGACATACCGCTCCTCGATGCCATCTCTATTAATTTAAGTTCTGAACTTTATCCCTTACACGTAAATTTCTATATATATATATATATAATGGAGGAAAACTCGTATGCGTAGGTGAGAGAGAGATAATTTTTGTTAATATTGTTTGTGGAGATCAACGGCGTGAACAATCAATAATACTGAAGTGATGACAGTGAGATGAATATGAATATATTACGATTTTCCTCCTTTGTTTAACTTATGGTCCTGTGCACAACAAGTGTTGAAACAAATGAACAAGATGCTCTTTTCTCAGAGGATGACATGTAAACCAGGCAAGGGATGAACCTTGCTTATAATTATTTATATATATACTAATCTATCTCTCTCTCTCTCTATCAACACACACATGAATCGTTATCATCGTTTGTCTGCTAATGTATGTACACACAAATGCAAAGGTCCTACGACTAACATGTCATTGACTTAGGAATGAATAATGATTTAGCTATAATAAATTTTAGGATTGTGCTGGAGAAGATGGTAAGGCTGATGAAAGCCAGAAAATGAACATGTTTGGTGCTGAGTGAAATAAGACAAAAACGATATGTCGTCGTTGGGGTTGGTGGCGCATGTGAAGGGCATCCTTCCCAACACGAATATGGGTCATTGCATGCCTCTGCACTGTGACAGATCACAAGTGACAAAGCCCCCCATGTTTCTGCTTCTTCATCTTCATCGCGCTTCAGTTTAAAATTTAATTAACACTTATCTCTCTCTCTCTGACTTTATATTCACACGATCTTAAGCAGAGTACATGCGAAAACGACAAAACTCATGCTTCCCCATGAATTGTGACTCCCCACTATTGGTCTGGAATCATTTTCTTGGACGTCGCTTCTGATATTCCTTTTTTTCCTTTTGCGCTAATGAATTAAAATATAGGTGGGCCGAAATCAGATTCAATGGAACCCATTACGAGCCCATTTTAATTCATCAGATGGGCCACAAGTCATTTCAGATTTCGGTGTATTATTTGAGTTGAATTCTGGGCAATCTAACAAGCGTTGATCCTATCAAAAAAGATTTTGACTAGTTAAGGATAAAGTTTCAAGTTTAAATCAGTGTACATGCAGAAAATATTTTTAAAAGAGAGACCCCAGTTACAGTAAGATTTCGAAATGCTTGCATAGTTGTTGGACAAGCCTCTTACGGTAAGATTTCGAAGTTTCTTATGGTTTCCCAGTTGAGTGCGTCTTCTGCTGCTCACCCATGAATCCTGGCTATCCAATCAAACTCGAAGCCGTTGGCAATAATGAAGAACAAGTGATTCAGAAATCTCACGTTTTGATTGATATAATAATATATTATTGTTAGGATTTACTTCATCCCACTATTGACTTTTGTTGCCTTTGATGAACTGATAGCCATTTTCTGTCTCCTTCATTAATTATTACACCAATCATGCATTATATATATATATATATATATATAATAAAATCCTTCCCCTCTTGAATTTTGCTTGCTTTACAGATAGAGCCAGAAGCCCACAAAATAGTAATAATATACTAATAAAGCATTTTATATCTTAAAATCAACACAAATAATATAACTCATTCCTTTGTTTATTATATCTTATTCAATTTCCTTCATTTTTCCTCCATGCTATGACATGCAGAAAATAGATTAAGTTACTGAAAGCTAAGTGCTGGAATTTATGGTTGAACTGAACCAGAAATCTTAAGTAACTCAAGCAATCTATTAATAAGGAAATTATTTGAATCCTGGAAATTACTATATTATCCAAATTGTCTATCCCAAAGTAGTGTGCTGTGACGCAGGGGAAGAAGCTTGTGGTTGCAGAGAATCCATTATCATCAAGAAAAGACTCTTTGGATCCTAGTGACATGATGATTGGAGATAATTAATTAGTGGGAATCGTCTTGTTGTGCACACTCTCCCCTAATTTGCAAGTACTTACACCTTTTTAGTTGTTTGTGTTCGCTAGCTCCATTTTTGTATGGATTAAGGTCTAATTTTGTCATATAAATTTTCATGTAGGATTTATGAGTGTTTAAAGGTTTTTCTTAAATTAATATTATCTCGAAATTGTTAAAAGAAGAATAATATCGCCCATGATTGTTAACAATCAAAGTTAATTTTTTAACACTTTTAAAATAATATCGATTTAAGAAAAATTTTTGGTAGATATTCACAACTTCTACATAAAAATTTAGGACAAAATTAGACAATAGTCTTTTATTATAAATGTTATTCAAATTGCTGTCTCCAAAAATCTGTCTTTACCATTTTGACAAAGCAAAGAGGTACACCTCAATCTCCACTTGGACCATTTGTTTTTCTTATATGTTTTTCACTAAAGTTACTCCCACACAACTCTCGGTCTCTCATTCTCAATTATTTCTCGCTTTCCAAGTGGGTCTCTATCTGTCTTTTGTCCATGTCTTTCTTCACTTTTATCAGTATCGCTTAATTATCTTTTCATCAAAGATCATCAAGAAAGTAGAAATGACGGTTTTTTTTCCATCTTTAACGTCTAACCGCTCTTTCTTTCATGTGATTTGGTGCCATGTATTTGCATTGTAACATCAAGCTTCTCCGACCTTGACCCAAATCAAGATCAGCAGCAGGTTCCACAATTATTGCGAGAAGCTTTGGTTGCCCTAAATGCTTCCAAGTTATGAAATATGATTGGAGGCCATATTTGCGAAATGATGAGTTATAGTTAGTGGGACGGAAAAGATAACTACATCATTAGCTTAGGTTGTGTTTGTGGACAAACCTGATCACTTTACAGAGTGCTATGCGAATCTCTGTGCTTAAATGGAAATCAGATATTAATAATGGCCCACCTTTCAGAAAAGGATTTTTTAGGTCCCTTAGGACTGTATTAGATCGAGTAAGTCCTAGAAGGAATCAAGTAATCCCAATACTCAATTCACGCCATTTAATGGGATTCATTACAAAATTTTGGAATTCTATATTATGGATTGTGCGTTTGTTAAACTCACACTTGTTAAATGGATATATTCTTATTCTTCATGCCTAAATATTTATCTTTTGAAATTCTCCCATAACAGAAATAACGATTAATTATATGATGTTCATTTGTTGTGTGATTTTTTGGTAATTAAATTATATTATAAGAATGTTTTGTCATATAAGTGCTCTGGCATGTGATGCATTAATACATTAGAGCGTATTTGTTTATAAGTTTTATGCTATGGATGCTCCCATGCATAGAATTTTTTCATGGCAATGTATTTTTTAAGTCAAAAGGAGCAGTTGGATAGGGAGGCGATCCCAACTATGGGCCTATTTGGATGAAATCAAAATTTAGGTTGGGTAAAATTTAAATTTTAAAAAATTTTAAAATAAATAATTATATTTGTCAAATGAGCTTTTAGACTAAACTATGGTTTAAAACTAAAGTTTCAGATAAGTTGGTCAGAGTAGCTTATGGAACAGTAAAGGAGCTTATAAATAACTAAGTATTATATTATCCCTATTTTTTCTTACACCCTCTCTCTTTTCTTTTCGTATACCCTCTCTCATCTCTCATCTCTCTTCATTTAATACTCATATTATTTTTTATAATTTACCAATAATAAAAGTATTTTTAGAAATAATTATTCAAACACTCATTTATTCAAAATTATTTTTTTCCATAAACTTTTATTCAAAAATATTTTTCTATAAGCTATCAAAAATTATTTTTTTTTTATAAATTTGTTTCTAAAATTTTATCTAAACAAACTCTATATTAGGTAGAATGCCAATGACCATGTTACTGAGAGTAACCAAGAATCTCTCCAAGGAGAGATACCTACAAAGTAAATCTTTAAATGGTTGCAAGGGAATTAAAACCAACATTCATATATAGCATTCGATGAGAAAGTCTTAATCTAAATCCTTCAATTCACACGGACGAGGGAAGAATATAATCTGTAAAGAATAGGTTTTAAGCGCATTTATACATCTTGGTAGATTCTCCAATGCATATTTCAAAGGTTAAGTACATTAATATAAAATAAGAAGCTTCCAAGATTCCAAATTTCCGATAACTGTTTTTTAAATGCGTTGATAAAATTTTATACGGATTTTCAGCACCTTAAACAATTAGATAATCAACATAAGAAAATAAGAACCTACCCATAATAACTAAACGTCATTGCATTAACTTATTAATTATCAAACATGCCATCGAAATCGAAACGTTATTAATACATATTAAAGTTATTCCAACATATAGAAACTTATAACTAAGCACATGATTCCATTCTATTCCACACTCTAACGACTCAAGAATTTAATGAACTTGATACTTCTCCATAATCAGTCAAACGATTATATTCTCATACACACACACCTACATGTTAAAGCCTTGGTATCATCCCTAGTACTAATAAAGACATATATTCCATTCGGTGATTTTATTCTTGATAATTTTCTTTATTTACAAAAAGTTATGACTTTTAAAATAGCTCGTCGGTTCCCACGTAGCTAGCGACTTAGCGAGTCAATATCATGTATGTGAAATTTAACTTGTCCTTTAAAATAATCATAGGATGCTGCTAAGTGGTAAAAATTAGTACCTTTTATTAACTTAATATAAGAAGTAATTAAATTTTTTGATAGATTAAATGAACTAAATTAATCAATTAATTATAATAAAATATAATCCCTCAATATAAATTATCATATATTCTTTAATCTACCTAAATTACTCAACTAATTCTTATATTAATTATAATTAATTTATTTATTTGATTATCTTAACTTATCTAAAAAATTTAATTAATTTTTATATTAAGTATACCGACAATAATATACGAAGCCGATACGAAAACTTTTTTCCAAAGAAAACAAGATACTGTTGTGGCAGCTATTGGGAAATGCACGAGACTTAACTTTATTCAGCAGTTTCTAGCAAAATGGGAATAAGTGCGATAACTGGCAAGAGTCGTAGTTCATCACGCACTATCTATAATCTATAAATCTATATATATAAGTTAACCCACAATCTCTTCTTTAACTGGCGACAAGATTCCGAGAAAACGATTAGTCCCTCACGAAACTAAGACGAGGTAGGAGCTACATTCTCGTGTCCAACCCACAAATAACGCCAACGCATAACTGTATCTTCATCATTCTCTTACCCAGAAGCAACATTCATTGAGCTCACCGAAAATGTCAGAAGCAACATCTAAATATGATAAAACCACCCAAGACACTTCATCTTCGCCGTCTGTTGCTCATGAATGCCCTCCTCCGGCCGGTTTGGTGAAGTTGGTGCTTTCGGAGCTCAACGTTCAATGGAGAATAGCCATTCCGTTGATAGCAATGAACTTAGCTTGGTTTGCCAAGACAGCCATCACCACTGCTTTTCTCGGGCGCCTTGGGGAGCTCAACTTAGCCGGCGGTGCCCTCGGTTTCAGTTTTGCTAATGCCACCGGCTTCTCTGTCTTGAACGGTCTCTGTGGCGCCATGGAACCCATCTGTGGACAAGCTTATGGTGCTAAGAACTTCAGGCTCCTTCATAAGACCCTTGTCATGACAACCCTCCTATTGCTCGTCTTAACACTTCCCATCTCTTTCTTGTGGCTTAACATCGACAAAATCTTAATTCATGTTGGCCAACAGGAAGATATTTCAGTCGTGGCCAGAACCTATGCCAAATATCTCATCCCCGACTTGTTAGTCACCTCATTTCTCTGTCCCTTGAAATCCTACTTGAGCTCTCAAAGCATAACTGTTCCAACCATGTTCAGTTCAGCTTTAGCTCTCGCTTTTCACATACCCATAAACATAGTCCTCGCAAAAACCATGGGCCTCAAAGGGGTTGCAATGGCGGTTTGGATAACTGATCTGATATTTGCGATTCTATTGGCCATTTACGTTCTGATTCTTGAAAACACGAAGGAGAACAGATGGATGGAAGGAGGTTGTTGGGATCAAAGCATTAATTGTTGGATAACGTTGCTGAAACTCAGTGGGTCATGCTGTTTCTATACCTGCCTTGAGTGGTGGTGTTATGAGATTCTCGTCTTGCTCACTGGCCACCTTGCAGACGCTAAGGAAGCAGTAGGGGTTTTAACCATTGTGCTGAACTTCGATTATTTGCTATTCTCAGTGATGTTATCGATAGCCACATGTGTTTCGACCCGTGTGTCCAATGAGCTTGGCGCAAACCGGGCTGCCCATGCTTACCGGTCAGCCTGCGTGTCTCTAGCCGGAGGCATCTTGTCAGGTTGCATAGGCAGCTTGGTAATGGTGGGTGCGAGGGGAATTTGGGGCCCACTGTTCAGCAATGACAAGGGAATCATAAGGGGAGTGAAGAAGACGATGATGCTCATGGCTCTTGTGGAAGTGTTTAATTTTCCACTGGCTGTCTGTGGAGGCATAGTTAGGGGAACGGCTCGACCATGGTTAGGCATGTATGCTAACATGGGCGGATTTTATCTCCTGGCTTTGCCTTTGGGTGTGGTTTTTGCCTTCAAGCTCCATCTTGGGCTCAGTGGACTATTTTTTGGACTTGTGATTGGTATTTTCACTTGCTTGATGCTCATACTGGTATTTATCGCCAGCATAAATTGGGAGAAAGAAGCTTGCAAGGCACAAACGCTAACCTCAAGTATTCAGGACCAACAAGTATTTGATGAAAATGAACGGAAAGATGGCTTTGAAAATGTTAAAACTACAACAATCATACGTTCAATTTAGAAACATGTATGTATATCTGAATCAATCAGACTCGGCTTAAACATGTAGCAGAATCAAGATCCAAGTCCATACTTTCTGTAGATTGATTGAGTTTTTTGGGCTTAAAACTCCATCTGAGATGTTTCCTGCACATCACTGCAAATTTACAGTCACTGTAAAATGCTCCTGAATAATTGAATGTGTCCTGCTCTTTTTTTACATTATGGTGGGGAGTTGTTTATTCTGTTTCTTCCCTCAACATATTCATTTTTTCTTTGGGATTATATTTGGATTGGAAGTAGAAGACCTGCAATTTAAATCAATGGGGCAGAACAGCCCATTCATCAATTATAGTACAATTCAAATGCAACAATGATTACAATGCACTCAAAGTAATTCTTTTTGTTTATAAATAATTAAATATCAAAGCAAAACATCAATCATCTGTAAATTTAGGATTAGATATTAAGGCCTCTAGATCTTTAGCTTTCCCCGCATCAAAGCCAAGGGCTGACAGTATCTTGTGACCAGGCGATTCTGCCTCAGACCAAATGCCGAGAAGTAAATGTGTGGTGGTAATTTCCCCATCATGACCTGCAAAGTCCCACAAAGAATTGCAATTGGATAAAACTCTTAGCATTATGCAAATATAAGAATCCTACAGAAGCCTATTAATCACAACTTTCTTTTTTGGGTTAAGTTTTTATAAGTTTAAGATGACGGAAGCCGGAACTCCTGCTTGAAGCAAACCTGTCAGCATTGATCCTTATCACGTTTCCATTTCCATTTTAGCGATAATAAAAACACACATCACACCATAGTATATCATCATAATAGACAAAAATAATCTCACGCGTGACAGGAAATATTAAGACCAAGTAAAATGGTAAACACCATCTAGAAAATTGCCAGTTCTCTAGGAAGTAGGAACCCACTAATGTTTCTGTTTAGCTATGGAAAGAGGTTCCCTCAAATACCATTATTTGCTTCATCTGTTATGTCCCACATTGCTTCAGAACTTTTGATACATAATTAACGATTGTTTAGCAATCATGACTCCCAAAAGCAGAAGTCGAGCCTTCTCCATAATTTAAATCCAAATGATAGTTCGAGCACAAACGGACTAAGACTAAGCCATCATGACCTGGATATTGACTATTCTTTCTGCAACAGAAAGAAGTCTAGGAGGACAAATGAGACACAAATTCAAAAGTATAATTGGTTATTACGGTATTAAAGACAAAACTTATAATTTTATTCCAACACAATTTACTTTACTAATGAACAACCAAAAGCTGCTCATCTAGTATATATACAAAAGTAAAAATTCAACAATGAAATTCAACCAATGTTTTTTCACTTATCAGGATGATTGCCAAAAAATGCATATGCTCGTACAGCAATAGAGAAATTGGAGAGATTGTAACATAAAAACCAAAGAACATGTAATTGGTTTCCCGAGTTCTACACTACTGTAGATGAGAAAAAATAATAGCAACGAACCAGAATTAAGTTTCTGATCAACAGCCCAGTCAAGGGCATTTTGAGCTTCTTCAGTCAGTGGAGGATGCTCAGGACTGAAGTAATACAAATCTGCTTTTCCAAGTAGCTTCAAAGTTTCATCGCGCACCTTTAAAAGTGTGATTCCATTGGCTCGCAAATATTTAGAGGCTGGACTAGTTCCTACAGCCCCAAAAAAGGACTCAGCATAATGCATAAACTTACACATGCAAAATCCGTATTCCTTGTGTATTTAAGAAGGAGGTGGATGAGGAGAAATGGAAGCAAGGGGAAGAAATAAATACAAGGCTCTGAAACAAAAAATGTCATAACTTAGCAACATACAAAGAATTGAAGCATGATCTATAGAATTAGTGCCTACAGATGTCATGTATTCAATAAGTTTGCCTGCAGTTCGGAGATTTATGTTCAAACGAAGCAGATAAACAGAGTTGGACAATTTTCATAAGACTCCACTATGAAAGAAAAACTCCTTTAGTGGTCTGGTGGTGGTTACCAAAGTACATATAGTGACTACAAAATAAAAAAAAATGTGAAAAGTTATCTTATGGAATAAGTGGGGATTTGAATAGACTTGGCCCAACACTAAGACACCTTTGAAGGACGAAATTTTTTAGCTACCATTCTACTTTTATAAACCTGTAATGCCAGCAGAAGACAAGCATTAGCAGTTGGGAGTTGTTCATAATGAGTTACAAGCCTAAACAATGCAGACCATTTTGAAAGTGGGGATGGTTAGTTGGCTGTCAGCTTGGAATCAGCAAAGCTGCAATTGACATTGAAAGATGATGCACCTTGTGCTTGTGGTATTCCTAATAGCAAAATGCAACAGTTGTGAGCATACAGAAAAAACATATATTAGAATTCAACATTTGATTTCAACGTCAACCTTAACTACAGAGAAGAAACGTTAATGCAGACACAGTTACATGGTATGACCACTGGAAAACGATGAGAAGGGTTAGGATTGACAAATTGGCTCACCCTCGATAAGAACTCCCATAAGAAGGGATTCAGTACCAGTATTGGGATACTTAAGTTTTCTCGCCTCCAGTTCACCCATTGCAAATGATTTTATAGCCTTGGAAGACCATCTGCTTCCATCAAATGTAATTAATTGTCAGTGTCTTAGGAAAAGGCAATGGAAATAAAGTTCTCATTTTCAATATTTTTGAGTTCCCTTCCAGAGAACATGACGGAGGTCAACAGTTTATTTGTTGTACCAAGCAAGGGCGAAGTAATTTTCACTCCGAAATAAGTAAGTATTCAACTCGATACATTTCAAGTAATCCGACTCCACCAAGCAAACCACCCTCCAACGGCGAAAGCAGCGAAGAAAGATTAGGAATATGCACTCACTTGGGAACTTTTTGACCGAAAGAAACTCGCTCGGGCTTTCTGCAAATACGAAATCAGAAGCAATCTGGAATACGCAAGATAAGAGAATTGAATGGGGAGAATGGAGCAATGTGGAATTTGGACTTACGCGGTTGGGAGGCTGAAGGAGACGGTGGCGACGAGTGGGCGGAGCTTGGACACGGGCGTGCTGACATTGTTAGGTTGAGGTTGAAGCCAAAGTTTGGTACCCAGCCATGAATTGTCAAGTATTTGAGGTTGACAAGGATGAGCATGGAAAAACCTTCGGAAATGCGACTGCAACCCCAGATTCGTTGCGGAGAGCTTGGATAAGAAGTTCGCAGCAGCCATTATCAGTTGTCAACAAAATGGAAAGATTGGTTCTTGGAGTTCATGGACTTTGCCCATTCCGAGGTTTTAGTGTAGTTCGGGATGGAACGTAGGAAGGAAACACGAAACATTCGGTTTTGTCGGCTACCACTCAAGCTGATTTGGGCTGACCCTCCCAAGTCCGAAGCTGTATATGGTCTACTGAAAGGCCCCGTTTGGTGGGCTTGTAAATAATCTCCCCACATGCTGAAACTATTTTTTTTTTTTTTGGGTACAAGAGAGGGCTAATATGATCCTAAGTAGCGTTGAAGACTTGTAAATTGGAGGTTCGAGCTAGCATCCCGAAAGTACAAAATAGGATCCAAAGCATCGGCCGAGGACAGCTATGATCCAAAGTACAAGAACTGGGCTTAACTTGGAGTCTTGAGCTGTACAGTCATATCGACTTATACTAGGTTGTGTAAAAGAGTTAATTGTTATTATTTAAAAAGGAATCGGCCGACCCATCGTCCGTGGGTTCAGCTGACGAAAAGGTGAGACATACTACCATTTGGAGTGTGTTCGAACCCTAGGGAATACCACTTTATTGTGGTTCCAGTCGCGGCACTTGAGGAGGCATCCTAGCTCTTGGGTGCTTAGGTATCGCCTAAGAGGAAGGGAGATTTCGCCCTGCCCTTGGATCGTATGTGAGCCCAACCCCTTTCCAAAAATTTTTTGTATCAAAAAAAAAAAAAAGGAATCGGCCGAGGACAGCTATGATCCAAAGTACAGGAACTGGGCTTAACTTTTGAGTCTTGAGCTGTACAGTCATATCAACTTATACTGACCTATCGTCCATAGGTTTAACTAGTAAAAGGATAAGATATACTACTATTTGAAGTATGTTCAAACCCTGGGGAGTATCACTTTGTTGTGGTTCCAGTCGCGTCACTTGGGGAGGCATCCTAGCTCTTGGGTGCTTAGGTTTATGCCTGAGGGTAATAGACAGCTCGCTCTGCCCAACATTGATATCGCCTAAGAGGAAGGGAGACTTCGCCCTGCTCTTGGATCGTGGGTGAGTCCAACCCCTTTCCAAAAATTTTTGTACAAAAAAAATCAACTTATACTAAGTTGTGTAAAAGAGTTAATTGTTATTATTTAGGGAAAAAAGAAAATTTGTCTAATTTTTTTTTTAAAAAATTGTATAGAAAATGGAGTACATTATGGGCCGGGCCACAATCTATAAGATGCATATTGGAACACATGAAAGGGATTAGTAAACAAAATATATTACCCGTAAAACTAATAAATATTTAGATCTTTGAACATAATATCTTAAATTTAAATTAGGATGTATGTATGGAAAAAAGTTTAGTGGAAGAGAAAAAAATTACAAAATAGATAAATTTAGATATCTCTCTTAAAAAGAATTTAAATATTGATTTATTATATTATAAAAAATTATCCTTTTTTATTAGACTATATTTTGTTGGTAAGAGTTAGAGGTGATGATGAGTGAAGAGGGAGGTTTGGTTGATGTCAAAGGACGTGGGAATAAGAGGACGAAGGTGAGAAAGATGCTCCAAATGGAATGGGAAGGCGTGGGAGAGGTGGCACTTGATTTCGGGACAGCTGGAACATCAACTCGCACAAGTCAACTTATTATGTTCGTGTGACTCTCTCTCGTCCAATGTTGTGGGGGTGGCTCCTCTCTTCCAGGCTGTCCAATGACACAAGTCAAACAACAGTACCATACCAATGCCATTGAGATGAGATTTCTCACTTCCAGCTGCATCCACAGATTACAACGTCTGGTACTACGACAGGTCCATGTGCGCCTCTAGATTATCACCTACTTGCATCCACTCATTCCTAGTCCTTCCCCGTATCGAAACCTACAAAATACAATACTGGTACAAGATAATAACTCCATTCACTAAAGAATGACACTTATTTTATATATTTAATTCATAAAACATAATCAAAAGAGTAGCGTCACAAGTGTTATACACGGGCATATTATGGATACTAGTAGCTAGCCGTTCGCCATCGTTAAAGCGATGTGGGGGAGAAAAATAAATGTGGGGACGAGAGTGCAGTGATAAATGGAATGAGTTGAACGAGGACCCCAGACAAAAGGGCAGCAAAATCAGATTCCCACGATCTTGTTTGCCCCGTCCCTCATTCTCTGGCCCTCCTCGCCATAGACACTTTACACTTCCATATTCTCTGCTATATTTATTCGCCAATTTATTTCTATCTATCTATCTATCTATCTATCTATCTATTTATCTATCAATCATTACTATTGATTTTTGGCATGCCTCTTATTTCAACGCTATATTTGAGCTAATGGACCTTCTATTCTTGTATAAGATTATACGATAAACACGCCCCATCATTTTTACCAACATATCATTTTTTGTTTTGGGTAGCGGAGTGTGAACCTGGTGGAAGGATATAAGCTGAATGGAAAATGGAATTCGTGGATCAACATATTACGAATTAAGGGCTGGCATAAACTCCAAAACAATAGGACCATTGTAGAGGTGATGAGCCACATATGGCGAGTAATTAAATGGTGTCCAAGCGTACATGAGAACCTAATTTTTGCCAGTCACGTACCTCGTTTTATACGATCGGTGAGACGCAATGTGAAAGTGAAACACAATGATTATGGAAGCACACTCGTTTGTGTGCATAATCCGACGATGAGCAGACAAGTTAGATTTAAATCCATTGGCCTTGGAAGATTCCAGTTAGCTTTTGAAGACAACCAGAAACACAGTCTAGGCTAAGTGTGACAGGGTTGGGTCGATCTGTCTAGATAGCCTCGTAATTATTAAATGTCTAGTAATATCACATGGCATCTCATTACTAGATCACATGCATTCATATGGGAGACATGATGGATAGATACAAAGGGTGGTTTTACACTGTTTTCAACTTTTACCTAATACTACTCATTAATGGGCTCGAGTTTGGCAGAGAAAGAACAAAGGGTTTGTTTCGAAGTGAACCTAAAATGTGGGAGTGAATGCATGCCATTTTGGGGGGGGGTTGTGGAGAATCATATGAATACTTTAAACGCAACAAAAGGTACCTTGGGAGTAATGAAATCCCCATTTTACTTAAACTTGGGGCACATATCGTGATACTAGGAGTAACACCTATGTATAACAAACTTGAGTCAACCAAGCAGTGGGAAATCATAACGACTTCTTTAACGGCCAATAACCGCTTGTAACTGCAACCTAATTGCCTGGCATTTATTGTTGGCAAGGAACCTTTTTTTTTTACTATCCCTAATGCTGCTGTACTTAGCTTGTTGGTTTATTGTGCTTCATGACAAATTATTTACCATCATAAAAGGTGGATCATAGCCATATGGAAGCCCCTCATCATGAACACTGTTCTCCAGGACATAGATGAACGCAGACGAACAAATTGTTGTCACTGTAATGGTCGTGGGCGAGTGATGGCATCCCACTTGTATTGCTTTCTGTTCACGTCCTCTTGGACTACATATTGTCGGTTTGGCTCTTTTCGTTATTTAGCTAATCGTTGACTACCAATAGGTATTGTTCTGAGTGTTAAGCAATTTCATATCACTTAAGTAAAATCTTGAGTTTGAGTCTTAGCGTATGTAAAAAATCCCCATTTAGAGACTCATTTACTATAGCTAGATACGTGACGTGAGTCATATTCAAATATAATCGGAATAAAATTTTAATAAACCAAATAGATAAAAAAAAACTAATCGTTGACTTTTATTATTCTCATTATATTCACAAATTATACTTTATTTTTTTATTAAATATCATCAGCCCCCCAACTTAACAATTAAAATTTGTCAAACAACATGGATATATTAAGATTGACTTTTTTTAAAAAGAATTTATATAAAAAAAAATTTAAAGTGCTGTTAAATAATAAAAAAAATAATTATAAATAAATGAATGTTTAGATAGTTGTTATCAGAATATTTTTTTGTGATTGATAAATTACCAGAAAATATATAAGATAAAAAAATAATTAATCATCACTATTCAACATTAGCTCACCTCTGTCATTTTACTGTCCATCATCTTCCCACAGAAAATACCATCAACCAGCGATAACACAGATCTACAGTGAGCATTAATACAACAGAAAAAAAAGATGATAAAGAAAAAATAGCAACACTGCAGTGATGACCTCCTATCACCTTCTTAAACAATGACCCTAGATCTAAACGACAACAAGCTATGGCTATAGAAAGAGGTGAAACGATGATAGTGAAGGTGACCCTAGAAGCGACGACAATAGAGATGACAATGACTGCGATGTAAAGATGACGAAGCAAAAAAAAAGAGAAAATATTTAAAAAAATTATATTAAAATAGTAATTAGATAATATATAAACTATTTTTTCATCTAGATAAACCAAACATAACTTATATTGTCATCAGGCTCACTCCTTGTACTAATGAATGGCCGGCTCTGTTCCATTTGCCACTCTAAAATAAATAACTGCAACCAGGGTAAGAAAAGTTTAGATTCAGAGCACAATTTGAGAGTGAATCCAAAAACAGGAGAAGATTCGTGATTGTGTTATCGTACTGAGAAAAGTGAATATCAGGAAATTGGGATAAGAGACGGCTGGGAAAGAAATCAGGAAGAATGGGATCGTCCCGCACTGGATCTGGAAGGGTCAAAAAGTACGGGGAAGACCAAAGAAAAGGGCGGGAATTACGAGAAGGTGGGATGACAGATTTTTTTTTAAACAAAAAGCCAACAAGGAATGTGTGAGAGCTGTCACGCCGGCCTCGTCTCGGCAAGTGGCCCCTTGGTGAGCGCAAAAGCCTCGCACTTGGAAGGCGCGCGCGGCAGAGGAAGGGGCCCCACCTCTGTATTTTCAAACTCCCAAGCAAGGATATATGACGGGGTCCCCACCAGCGTCCCTTTGGCGGGAATCACGTCCCCTCCTACTTCCCGCCACGCCTTCAAATCCCAACCCTAACCCACAATAACCAAACGGCGGGCCGTTATTGTATGGATTCGGGAGCTTGCCACGCAGCACAGGTGACGGTACAATATTATAGCCAACCCGGAAACGTGTTCTCTGACACCCTTGCATGTGGGCATCGGAAACGGGGGGCCCACCTCTGGGTCCCATTTGGAACAGCCTCTGCCATAATTTAATCCCCTTGCCTCGCATTGCTAAACATCATTAGAGCAGAAATGCCAAGGCGTGACTCGCTGACTCCCACTACTTCGTCATGAATCCCGCGCGTATCTGCCTTAGGCCGACCAAAGCCAAAACCCACACACACACTCCCCCCCCCTCCCCTTTTTTCTCCAAAACACCCAACAAAAACACCGCGGGGCCGCCTTTTATTTTTTAAACAATTTTCTATCACAAAAATATCAGAAGGCACCCGTTTCTGTAATTGATCCTATTCTTTTTAGTTGTTGGCGTATAGATAAAAAATAAGAATTTGATGTTTTCCAACAATTATTTCCATTTGTAAAAGAACAGATAATACCACGCACCTTTTTGCTATCTAATAGTTAGTGTAATCGTAGGAGGATGAAAAGGAGAATATGCTGGGGAGGTCATTCATTGAATTTGATCGTTGTGTGTGGGATTTTACAGTGTTACAGCATCATTTTCAGAAAATCCCAGCAACTACCTAGAATGAGATATCTGGGCTTCCTATCGAATCTGATGGCCGAAAAGGTGGAGGGGATATCAAATCTGAAGTAACAGAAATGATGACGGGGTACCAAATTGGCGGTGAAAACATAGGATAGGATAGCTTTAGATAACTAAACAAAGATCACGATCCATTTATTTAGGGAAAGAAAAAATTTTAAGAAAAAGAAAACAAAAGAAGGTAAAGGGTACGTTCAAAATTAAAAAATAAATTAAATATATATACAAAAAGAGCAAGGTATAGACGAGGGAGAAGTACAAAGATAGGCGGCCCCAACAAGTGACATGGGAAAAGCCGATACGAGCGGTGTTGACACGTGCGGACGTCATCATGCGAGTCGGCAAATATCCCCTACAAAACCAAGGTTAAGTTGGGCCCACCTTGACACGTGGGCGCATCCTCTGCATGTTTTTGAGTCCAACTCACGCAAAGTAAACATGCCGAGATCCGATGTGTCTCCCCAGCTGGATCGTGAACCACTGGTATTGGTCAGACGGATTACACGTATCGTCATGGCAGGTTGACTCGTTGTAGGTAGTAGTGTCCACCAGTAGTAAAGCGACGTCGGGCAGGCGTTAGTCACGCCGTGTGACCATGCTCCATAACAACCCCCCCCCCTTTCCGAATTGGCGGGGTTTATAAATAATATAATAATAATTACTAAAATAATAACAGTCCTATAATATATGATATATATAGAGACAAACGGTGCTAGAGGCAAAGAGTTAAGAACAAGGCGTGCTTCGCTCTTGGAAAGAGAGTTAAGAGAGCGTAGTACTAACTCATCTACACTTGACAGCGCGCAGAAAAGGCGAGAGAGTTTGGTAAGGTGGTTTATGGCGATTTGGTCGAAGAAGGTTGAGCAATAAAAGCCAGCGTTTCGGACTCTAACGCATTCGTTTTTATTACCCAACGTTCGTACAGCACAAGGACGGAGACGAGGCTTTCTGCCTTAGGGGCTGGGTCGCTCTGTCTCTTCCCTTTTTACTCATCGTTTCCAGGGTCGTTCTTATAACGGTTCTTCTTTTCCCCTGAGGTTTGCTCTTTCTGAAGCTACAACGGAAGTATGTTGCAAAGCACCGTGGGTAGGGACTGGTCCTGTACGGACGAATACGAAAAACTTGTTTTTCGGATGAGCACACCCAGGTCTGCCTATTGCCCTTCTTGTTCATATTTTACGCATTTCTTTTCGGTGTAGGTTTATCAGGCTATAAATCTGTGGCTGTTCCAACGATCTCACTTATACTTTGTTTTCTGCGTTTCCAATTTAAACCAATTTGTTTGGTCGGTGTTGTTTTTCCACCGTTTGTAGGATCATCCGCTGATATTCTCCTCCCCCACTTTATTAATCCTGCTATCAAAAATTGAGTCAGATTTGCATTAGGAATATTGAACGTATTTGAAATTTAGAAACTCTTACCTCATTGTGTTAAAAAAGCAAATCCTGTTTTGTGCTCTGATCCATGATTCCGTCATTTTTCGTTTACTCTGAACGAGTCTAATCTGTAAGATTCAATTTCGTAATAATAGTTCCAATAGTTACAAATTCGGTTTGAAATTTTTTTTAATTCACACATGCTTCATAAATCGATCGGTCAGAATGCCAATTTTCAACATGTTCTTGCCTATTCTCATCTCTGGCCTCTTCTAGAAAGTACTCCTTTTCCCGACGACTTGTTATTTTCGTCGCCTTATATTCTTACGATTGCATTTGAATTTAAAATTTTAAATCCGGGACAAATTAATTTTACTGAGTACTGACTTTGACCTTATCATTGCGTAAACAGGGTTGTCATCGACAATGCCGTGTGCTCCACTGCAACTCTGGTCAAGGTAACTTTCTAGTGAAACCCTTTCCATTACGGAATAAATTTCTTCCAGAAACTGGAAGGCTAGTTTTCAGATAAATCCAAATATTTAAGTCGCATCTGATTTGCTCAAATGCACAGGTTGATAGCGCTAGAAGGCATGGCATTCTTTTGGATGCCGTACAGGTTTTAACTGATCTGAACCTTTCAATTCAAAAGGCTTACATTTCCTCTGATGGCAAGTGGTTCATGGATGGTAAGTACTTTTTGTCTTTTCCTTTCCCTATAATACGCTCGATTTATTTTTCAGCTTAAGTGCACCCAACGGCAGCGCGCGTTAGTTTTGGTGTTTAGGTTATGCTCTAAGCACTGATTTTTTGCTTTAATTCGACAGTTTTCCATGTCACCGATCAAAACGGAAGCAAGTTAACGGATGAGAGCGTTTTAAGCTATATTGAACAGGTATTTATTACTTTACCAACAATATATCTACTAGTACAAGTTTATCGGTTAGAAGTTATTGCAACGCCGGGCCATTGATTATGATTATTTGATTTTAATTTTAACTAATTAATAATTTGTGTTACAACAGTCTCTTGGAAGCATTCAGATTGGAAAAATTAACCATCCCAATGGTCTCACTGCACTGGAATTGACTGGAACTGATCGCGTTGGTCTTCTTTCGGAAGTTTTTGCTGTATTGGCAGATCTGCAATGCGATGTGGTGGACGCTAAGGTTTGGACTCACAATGGCAGGATTGCGTCTCTAATATTTGTAAAAGACTGCAATTCGGGGTCCCCCATCGAGGATGCTCAGAAAATTAATAGAATTGAAGCACGTTTAAGAAATGTCTTGAAGGGAGACAATGACATTAGAAGTGCAAGGACTTCTGTCTCTATGGCTGTGATGCACACTGAAAGAAGGTTGCATCAGATGATGTTCGCGGACCGTGATTATGGGAGGACTCCTATATTCAACTGTAATTTTGATACCCCAGTAGTCACCGTTCAAAATTGGGCAGAAAGGGGTTATTCGGTCGTCAATGTTCAGTGCAAGGATCGAATAAAGCTCCTATTTGATGTGGTTTGCAATCTGACGGACATGGAATATGTTGTGTTTCATGCAACTATTAACACAACTAGACGCCAAGCATATCTGGTAAATACTCTTTAACTGCATCATATTTCTATTTTGTACGGTAGTATTGTTTATTTAATGTACCTAAAATTGCTTAAATTGTCATTTCAGGAATTTTATATAAGACATAGGGATGGTACTCCAATCAGTTCAGAACCAGAACGTCAACGTGTAATCCAGTGCTTAGAAGCAGCTGTGGAGAGAAGGGCATCTGAGGTATAGCTTCTTTTCCTCATTTTCATTTGTTCTTATATTCATTTGATAAACAATGTGTTCGAGATTAATTGTTTCATTGTTTGATTACAGGGTGTGAGACTAGAGCTATGCACGGAAGACAAGCAGGGGCTTCTAGCAGAGGTCATGAGAACATTCCGAGAAAATGGACTCAATGTCACGAGGGCTGAGATATCCACCTTGGAGGACAAGGCTGAAAATATCTTTTACGTAACGGATGCGATTGGAAACCCGGCAAACCCCAAAATCATAGAATCAGTGAGGGAAAAGATTGGGCTGAACAGGTTGAAAGTGAAGGAATTGCCATTGATATGTCATGACAAAACAGATAGGGAAGATCAAACATATGGAGTGGGTGGGACAGTGTTATTGTCTATAGGGAGCCTCGTGAGAAGGAATCTATACAATTTGGGGCTGATCAAATCCTGTTCATAAAGCAGAAAAGAAAAGGGAGTGTGGAAGAAGATTTGTGGCATAAAAATATTCTTTGCGTCAGGTTTAGGCTGTGTACGTAAGAAAGTAAAGGTGGAATTTGGCGGTAGTTGTAGTTGGTGGGAAAATGTTAGGTAGATACACAGCTGGAGGGATTGGCGGCAATCCACCATTTTAAATGCATTGCGTGAGCAAGTACGGATTTGAAATAGGAGAGATGGGGTATTTCCTTTTCCACAATAGGTTGTGATGTCATATAGGATTCTTGGTGGCACAACACAGGCCCTTAGGTGTTAGTTAGATCGAGACACGGCCAATTTGGTGTATACAGCACAAAACTCATTTGTACATAACGTTCATTCAGAGTATTAATTTTAGTGGGTTGACTTCATTTTTTTTTTTAATAATTGAACTCGCGTCTCTACCATTTCTAAGCTTCTGTTCTGAGGCTCCACTATGTGCCATATTGCCGAATCTTATTTTTGCGTAACTTGGGTCCCATGGAAACGTTGTTGAAGGAAGATAACTTTTATTGGCGACGTCCAGCTCACAAAGTTGGATTGGGGGATATTTGTTTCCCTGGCCAATAAACTGGGGGTAAGTGGGTAACGTGGAATGCTGGTAGATTTGGAACTTCAATTGAGAAGGTGACTTCCCACTTGAAAGAGATGAGCAGAGCACGTGGGGTCTTATCGCTATAATTTTTTTTTTTGGTATACTCTATCGCTATCATTGAACTCGAAATGAATCTTAGACAGTTTGTAGGGTTAGGTTTTAAACTTTGAAAGGGTGGGAAGAACATATTCAACATGATCTGTCATAGTTATGCTTGTCCTAGCAAGGAAGTAATTGGCCTCCAAAGTCTTTAGGTAATCTACATTCGGTAATTCAGAACCAATAACTTGGGTAAGGATTAAACATTCACTGGAAGAAATTAAAAACAAAGAGCTCTCACAAGTCGGTTCTCTGTTTCTTGATACTTCTAGGCCAGAATTTTTCTTCCCTAGGACATTTTTGCCAGCTCAAGAAAGCAAGGAACTTTCCAATCGCTTAATAACCAAGTTGCTGATAAGATTATCCCGCGGATCATTGCCGCCTTGCTGATTTTATGGTAAGTTCACCAAAAAGACTCTTGTTTTTACCGGTTACATTAAAAATAAGATTCTTGTGTCAGTTTATCTTGTTTGCGGATCCCACTTGGGATAATTACTTTAGGGGAGATTTATATATTTATAAATTAAAAACCAAAACTAGGGTATCGTTCGGATTTTACATATCGTGGTTAAACAGTAAAATGAAAATGAGGCGAAAGTGGTCAAACACAGTAAGAGAGAGAAGAGGAAAAGGGTAGCAAGCTGTTATGGAACGGAAACACACATTAGTATGCAAAAGAAAGAGACAAAACGGCGACTTGTTTTTAGCGTCATTTTATCTGTCCGAGGAAGATTCCATCAGCTCTCTGTCCCGCACCCAATATTATTATAATATAATAACAAACCGGCAGTTTGTTGTTCCTTGTTTTGGATTTTCCTATGTTTGCAACTCTTTGCACAGCTTACAACTTGATATGCAGCGATTTGACTTTTTCCAACTCTTTCTGCAACTCATTTCAGAAACAAAGAGATGATGTGTGGCAATGAGATGCATTTATTTCTTCATTCATTAACGCTTCTTTTATTTCTTCAAAGAAGACAAATAATGGAGACAAAACAGAGTCCTCCACTAGGATTCCATTTCTTGGTTGATTGTTTAGCATATTTGATCCATCCAGGACCATCTAGTATTCGAATATCCAGGAATATATAATTTTATTTCACAACTGGCTACAGACATGTTAGGGTCACATTAAAACTGGAGAACGTAGCAGCAACATGGTCTCCTACATGCAGATTTGGTTGTGATTCGAACAACTAATCACACCAAGAGCCTTTGACCAGCAAAATAAATAATTTTTTTGAAAAAAAAAACAAGAAGAAGATGTGTAACATGCCATATTGTGGGTTTGCTTGGCGGTGAACCGAATGAAACAGAGATAAAAGAAACAGAATTTGAAAATAAAGGGACAGGAATCGAAGATATATAAATATTCAACTGCAGGCCTTTTGAGAGGGCATTGAAAGCTTTAGTTTCTTTCTTGTACGCCCTCTTATGTCTCGAAAGGTCACTTTATAGAGATATGATTACTAATAACGATAATGATAACACTTAGATACGGTCAGCTTTTGGAATATGAATCCTCCTTCAAATTCGACGATTCTTATGCAGCCAATTAGCAACCTTAAAGTCTTCAAGGAATTTGCATTAGATGCCACATTTCACTTCATCACCGACTCTAAATTAAGAGGTGGGGACAAAAGGGGACTAGTGTTTTTATTCTATGTGATTAAGAGGGACAAAATTTGTAGGAGGAAATTAGTTTAAATAGGAGATCCTGGCTTTACATCTGTCTTGATTGAGTTGGTAATAGAATCAAAAAAGAAGAAGGGAAATGTCATCTTTTGCTTCGAGAAATGACACAACAAATGCCAAAAGATCGCTTTTTATGTAGAACGAACGTATAAAAAGGGACATATGAAGAGGCTAATATATGTTGGCATTCATTTGCTGCCTTTCTAGATATTCTTATTCTCGCATAGCTCTGAGACTTTCAGTTAGAGAATGAGACAAGATGGGGCAGCTCCCATGAAGCTCTGTTCTGTCTGGACGGTTTACGGAAACAGATTTGTTTGTTTTCATTTCGGTTTTAACGATGCTCCATCCCATAGCTTATGGCACTCCAAAGATATTACCAAGTCGCTGTCATTCCCAGTGTAACTGTCTTCAAAAAAATTGTTAGGTTGATGAGTTTAAACTCGATATTTTATCTCCAAGGCTTACAGAAGTGTTAGGACTTAGAACTTCCTACTTATAATGTCTTCCTAAGATCTTGTTCATTTTAAGGGTGATTGGAAATCTCTGAACTGTACCAGATCACAGGAAGTAGAAGAATGATGAAATCTCTCCAATAGCGGTAAGATTGGTTATGATGAACATGAAACATATTCGGGAAGAGGCCGAGGATATATTTTGTATTTTGTAGTAAAACATGTTCAATTGTGGTTTATGGTGACAAGGGATGTACGTGACGCCACTCCACTAATTAACCCAGATGATTATTCTCATAAACTTAGACCTGTCTATTGATCGTTTGAGTTCCCATTTTTCTATTTGATTAGCGAATATAAAAAAGCATTATTTTCAATTGGAGAAAGACAAGTTAGCCGCCTTCCCCTGTTGCAGACACATGAATGTGGTTATTATAATGGGAACGAGAGTGTGAAGCCAAGGAAGAGTGATGGGGGAAGAAAACGATGCAACAGCTTGAGGAAATAGATGTCGTTTTCTCATAGTCTGACGATAAGCACAACTTCCCAAGATCCAGGTTGCACCACTAATAAGCTGATGGCCTTTGCCGTTTGGGTATTTTTCAAAGATATTTGCGGTGCAAGAGGGGCCCAAGTTCTGAGGTTTGACCAAATAAACGACATGGATGAAGCCACACTAGCGCCAGCTGAATCCAAAAGTTGGCATCGCCCTTTCGGTTCAGCCTCCCTTACCATATGCTTCCCCAGATAAACTCTTGTTTTGTTGTTTGTTTTAGATTTATGATATATATTATATAGTCCAAGTTTACAGTATCGTTTTGGTGAAATACTCAATTTTATTATTGTTAATGTCATGCTTGGCCACTTCAGAATACTTATGTAATAATGAGACCATTTTCATGGCGTCTTCTCTTCAATATTCTTTTGAAGTTAGCACGGGATTTCCTTCGTCAGCCTTTCTGGGTTCTTAGATTCATTGGGCTGCGGATTGAATTTAAGTTGGAAGAAAAGGGACCGGCCCAAATTAATATAATTATGAATGGACCAATCTTTTGATCTCTATGGGCCCTTCACTCACCCAATCTGTCACTCGGATCGCAATTAACTTTTCATCTCTAGGACCCCGCTGTTTAAAGATATGTACTGCCAATGAGAGAGTTGAGTCTTACATGTAAGGAGCTAGTCTTTTACTATATATGAAAAATTAAAGTTCGAATCTTATCTCATGTACTACTATTGCTCCAAGTTATCTCACGTTCCTTTTCACGGGAGAACCAGAGATGTAAAATGAGGTTGCTTATGAGGGAAATATCATTTTAAATAGTTCTTGCGTCAGTTGGATTAGAGTTGGCGTGGATAGTTTCATAGTTCGAAAAAGGTTTCACCAAAAGTGTGTTTGGTATGATGGATTTGAAAAGGGAGGAATGAAAATGGAAGAATTTTACTCATTTCCTATTGTTTGGCATTACAAAACTTTTAAGAGGGGAGTTTTTTTTTTTTTTTTTTAAGATTTTCTCTTCCTTCTCCTCCTAATCTTCTCTTCTAAAATTGAAAGAATTTAGGAAGAAAAATTAAATTTTTTTCTTATTTTGACCATTATATTTATGATATTTTTTTAATATCCCTAAAATACTTCTTTCACATCTCATATTTGTATATATATAAAATAAAATCTCCTCTCCCCTCTAAAATTAAATAATATACAATTAAAATTCTTCTCTTCCCCTTTCTAATTTTTATTAATCTAAATGAGATAATATTAAAATTATTTATTTTCTTTTATCTCCATTCCTCTTCTCTAATTATAGTTTTAAAAGGGCTTCTAGCTCAAACTTTACTTTAGGAAAAATTTAAAACAAACAGTCATATTTATTCAAGAAGGCTTTTGGATTAAATCATATTTTAAAACTATAGTTTTGGATAAGCTATTAGAAGTAACTTTTAGAACAATAAAATAACTTATGGACTACCCAATTACTATTTTACCCTTATTTTTTCTCACTCTCTCTTCTCTCTTTTTGCTTGCCTTCTTTTGCTCTTCACTGTCACCATCCCTGTGCCTTTGCCGTCACCGTTGAAGCTCACCATCGCTGTCTCTACACCATCGACGTTGGAGCTCGCTGTCAGGTTGAGTTGCTGGGTCGTCGATCTCCATCGATGTATGGGTCACTAGGTAGTCCAGCTCTCATCTTCAGCTCCTTCCTCTATCCGTCTAGCTCTGTTATCTTTAACTTCTCCACGTCAAGTCGTTGTCGGCTCGCTGTCAGTCACTAGGTTGTCATTATTGGAGAGAAAATATGAGAAATGTGAGCAGTTGATTGTTTTTATCTCATATCTTTTATAGTAATTTATTAATTATAAAAAATTTTATGGTAATAACTATTCATGCACTCATTTATTCAAAATTATTTTTTTCATAAACCCTTCTCTAAAAACCTTATTTTATAAACTGTTCAAATTTTTTTTTTTTTAAAAAAATCTTTTCTAAAAGTCTGTCTAAATAGGCCTTAAATCAAACATATCTTTATCATCATCTTAACACTGTAGTTGAAATCTTAGCCATCCCAAGAGTAGGTCTTAATCTTTGTTGGGATGGCAATCAACTTAGAGTTAGCATTTTCTTTGACTCCATTAAGACTTTTAATTTCATCTAAAACAAAGATTCCAAATAGCATCCCATCCACAACACTATACAAAAAATATCCAATATATGTCACGCGGCATTGGATCGTTACATTTGATGAAGTATTCATAAAAAAAGTCAATAAATATAATAATCGACCTGCTCATCAAGGGCGTACCAAGATTTTCATTTTTTGACCTTAGCATACCAAGATTTTCAATGACTCGCTTCTTCTTGAATGTCAGGAACTTTTGCCCAATAACATGACATGACCTTTTTTTTTTTTTTTTCTCTGCATGGTTTTGATCATGGCCTCATATTTAAAAAAGCAAAAAAGGGTGGGAAGGGTTAACAGGTAATTTATCTGTTATGTTAGTTGGCTCTAGAAGTTTTCAATCATTTAGAAGATTTATAACTCAATCTTTGTTGGATCCGATCCATTCTAGGAGTCTGGCTTCAGAATAAATAAATTATTGTTTCTTATTTCATTTTTGTGGGGTGGGGGGACACGTAATTCTCAAGTCAGTGATCTTTCTCTGTTGTTTCTCAAATTGAAAGTTCGAAACTAAGGAACACTCATCTGACCCAAACAAAAAGGAGGTTTAAAAGCTACGACAAAATGGATGATTAGAAACATAGTGGTTCCTCATAAAGTTTAAACTCAAAAAGCATTATTGAATTAATTAAAGTTGATTAATGGGAATTTAAAAATTAAAATCAGGTTGGATTATTGAACACTCAAAGCTGATTCCAGAGCGGCGACAATATAAAAAGACGTTATTCAACCTTTGCATTATGGTGCACATTCTGAGCCCTCCTCAAGCACAGTTCTTGCCTTAAAATTCCTTAATTCCTACAGCCACCCACTTTTGTGTTCTTGTCGTGCTGAGAGGGAATTTAAAGTCCCCAGCTAAAAATGACATTGTTTGGTCTAAACATGATAGACAATAGAAATGTTGTTCCCTTGTTCTTAATATAATAATTAGTTAAATTTTTTTAGTAGATTAAAAAAATTAAATTTAACCCCTTAAAATAAATTTATATTATATATTAATCATTTATCTACTTAAATTAATCAACTAATTATTATACTAATTATAGTTAATTAATTAATTTAAAAAATTAATTAATTTTTATGTTAGATACTAGAGAATTACTTAATAAATACTTATGCTGGGTTTGGATGAAGAGAAAAATAGGTATGAAAGAATATTGAGACAAAACTTCTAAAAATGATAAAAAAATTTACTATTTTATGAGTTTTTCTTATTAGTATTTTCTCATCCCATTTTCTTTATTTAAATCAAGCCTTAACGTATTATGTTAGAATCTTCCAAAACTATATTTTAATAAAAGCCACTATTTTTCACTAATAACATAATTTTCAAATGTGAAATTAAATATGTAATTAAAAAAGGTAAAAAATGATATCGTCCTAAAGATCTTAAAGATGAATGATGGATGTTCGTCTCTTAAATTATAGCCAATGAAATGCCATGCCATCTACTACAATCTATTTTGATTTTATTTCTATATCTTAAAATCTTAATTCCTTTTAGATAAGGAAAAGAAAATCTTCAAATCCTCTACTGCTTCATAAATTGGAATTTCATCTCCTTCTTAGACCAAATCTATCAAACTAGGAAACTTCATCTGCTTCATATAATGTAAAATATCGGGCTGAAGGGGAAACTAGGAAGCCATCAAT
Organism: Leucaena leucocephala; assembly: GCA_037074615.1. Classification (NCBI taxonomy): domain Eukaryota; kingdom Viridiplantae; phylum Streptophyta; class Magnoliopsida; order Fabales; family Fabaceae; genus Leucaena; species Leucaena leucocephala. Next base: position 3,441,256 of record CM073563.1, on the reverse strand, counting down.
CAAATGGGAAGAGCCACTGTGTTTGACTGATATGAAGGCTCCAAATTGTTAGATGGAAATGTTGAGTTTGAGATATTGACACTTAACTGAGTCAAACCTCTAATTTAATAAATATAGCTGCATGTTACTGTGATCCCCAGATGCTTATTGCTTAACCTTCTGATCTCTGGGAAGCCATTTCATCATCCCCACAATTGTAGTTTATTAATTTCTCCCAAAAAAATAAGAAATAAATATAATTTATTATTATTAATAATAATTATGATTTGAATTAAAAAAATTGAAAGCCGACTCCTTGAGATTCCACAGTCATATTCTGTCTGACAAAGACCTCCACTAATAATCAATCAAAAACTCATCTGTTTCCTTGTCTGTAAATTCAAACCCTACCCCCACAATTATTTTAATTCCCCCCATCTTTCGCTTTTTAATAAGTCAGGCCTGCTTATCATTCTTAATTTAAAAATAAATAAATAAATAAATACCCCCACCCAGCGAGTTGAAACTTGAGGGCATATGCATCATAATATATCCCCAATAAAAACAACAAACCAAACAAAATCAATACATTAAAAAATTAAGAATCCTCCTGCAATGCTCATTTGCCATCTTTTTCTGTCGTTTTAGTGAATTATCAATCTTCCTAAGGCAGGATTTTAAATTGTGTTGAAAACTGCGTAGGTTACAATCCACCATCGTTAGTTGACTTGTGTATTGAAGGAGACAAAAACCATAGGAACAGGGGAGGTTTTGCTTGTGTGGATAATAAAAGAAGGCAGAGAGTAAGAGGAGAGGTTAAGTAAGAGAGAGCGTGTTGAACCAGGGGATGTGTCTGTGTTAGCAAATGGATGTTTGATACGAAGAAGAGGCGTCAAAATCCAAAGGTTGGCTTTTCTCTTGGCTTCATGATTCCAACACCTTTTATATGTATAAAAAAGGATTAGGAGTTATTAGTGATTTGCTTGAAGGAAGAAGGATAAGGACACAAGCAATGAGGAGTGCGCACTGAGTTTGGTACTTTAACATGTGCACCCACTGTCCATATACCCACATGAATATGATCTTCCTTTTTTAATTTCCACCCTTAGATTATATCACAGAGCATAACTAGCTACCATAGATTTTATTTTATTAGTCATCACTATCTCAACTCTATTTCCACTCATAGCTTTGCCATAATTACAAATTCTTGATAGGTTGAAATTCTAAAAATAATCTCTTCATTTATAAGATAATATTGTATAAATTTATTTATCTATAAATTTTATCTGATAAGAGTCATTTTATAACTCTGATACTATTTACATATTGAGATGAACATGACTTCTTCATTTATTAGGTAGAGCATGTATATTAGTTCCTCTTAAACCCATGTGATGAGCTTCATATACTAATCCCATGTAAATAAGTAATTATAGAAAAGTCCATTGAATTGTCAATATATTATAATATGCTATTATTTTCTTCACTATATTTTGTTATTGTCTCGCTATTCACTTATTGAAAGATTTTTTAATAATTAAATTATTTACAATTGCACCATACAATAATTTCCCCAAAATCTAAAGCAAGACTGAACAGTGAATAGAATGTATTATAATGAATATTTTTTCCCCATATTACAAAGAACATTGGATCTGGAAATGTTGTTTGAGATGAAAAATAAGGTTGGTTGTACCAGTGAAGGGAGATGGGTGGGAGGGAGGCGTTTTGAGAGAAGGAAAAGGAAGAGATTAATGGATTGGTTTAAGTAATAATGAGATAATGTGAAGGCAGATTAAGTTTGCTTTGAAAGTTGGAGGGAGACTTATTCCCACCCTTCCATCCATTCATAAATAATAAAAAAATAAAAAAATAAAAAAAATAAATATTTAAAATATATTTAATTTTTTATTACAGTTCTAGTCATAAAATTTAGGAAGATATCTTATCTCTTAAATATTTAAATTTATGTTTAAAAATAATTGACGATTTATTCTATATTAATATCATTTAAAAAAAAGAGACTTTATTTTATCTTAGATTGTGAGTTTAATCATTTTTTAAAAATTTTTATAAAAAAAATAATAAATAAAAAAGTGTTTGGTTTTGTTTAAACTAAGCGTGCAAAAAACTAAAGTGCGGGTCGCTGTTCCTGTTCAATTTTCGTTTTCGTTTTCCAATTTTGCTTCTTTTCTTTCCTTTTATTTTTTAAGAGATTTATTATATTATATGCTAATATTAAAATTAAAAATATGATTGCACCACTTGATTCTTGCCATGCCTTGGGGCCTTTCCTTCCTCTGACAGTTCCTTTATGTCTTGGCAAACTAATTTACTTTATCATTCTCCTAAACCTAATGGTAACATGGGTGGTTATAATTTTATTTTGCTTTTTTAATTTTGCAATATTTAAAAGGTAAGAAGAGAAAGGAAGCTCCTCCCACCCACTTTATTATTGTTTATTATTATTTCTCCACCGGATTCCAACCAAAACTATATTATTATTTTCATTAAATATCATTGATATAATATTTATTAATCCCGCGTATTCTGTGTGTCTCCTTTTCAGTTTTAATTTTTTTAATCTCAATTTGGACAGTCTTATGAAAGTTGGGAACCCAATTACTCACCAAAAAGAAGGATTCATTTTATCAGAACCATTTTCCATCCAAATCTCAAAATTCAAATATCACACCGGCACAATTTTCTGTGTTTCTTCCCATTTTTTTAAAATATTTTCTCAAAACTTGAATATTATTTTCCCCAGAATTTTTCCAGATCATATTCATCTGTTCTCTGTTTCATCGAGCTCAGCAACTTTTTTTAATGACAAAAAGTACGCAAATAGTTCAAAGTTAAAGACTTTCTTCTTCTGGGTTCATGCCCAACTTCTCAGGTTTTTAATTTCTGACATATCTTGATTTTTGCTTTGCTGTATCATTTCTCCAAGGAAAAAAATCTGCAGAAATTAGTGTTAGTTTTGGAGCAGAAATGGAGTGTTGATGCGTAGTGTATGCATGAGTTGTGAAGCTTTTAAATATGGAAGCCAGGGATGGAATTAGCAGTGCAGTCACGGTGGTCGGATCAGATGATCCGTCGGAGTACCATGTAGCTCCCCGGACCGAGAACCCAGCAACCACTGGTGGATCGACAACGCGAACGCCGGCTCCGGCGACTCAAGGGAGTGCTCCTCCGCCGCAGACGGCAGCAGCGGGAGGTACGCCGGGAACCATGACGATGCCGGGGAAGAAGAAAAGAGGCCGACCGAGAAAGTACGGACCCGACGGGTCGGTGACCATGGCTCTATCTCCTAAACCAATATCCTCTTCGGTTCCACCCCAAGTCATCGATTTCTCCGCAGATAAGCGCGGGAAAGTTCGTCCAGCTAGTTCGGTCAGCAAATCCAAATTCCAGGTCGAGAATTTAGGTAAATGAAAACATCACTAGTTTCTTTTTTTCTCTCTTATGTTGACGACATTTGACTGTAATGTTGTGTAGGTCAGTAACCATACCAGCTCGAGTACAAGTATATTTTTGGTATCATCACATATTTATTTAATTTTCTTGGTTGAATTCTGTTGTAGAAATAGAAGAGTTTTAAGTAGGAATAATCACACACTTGAACTGCGAGAGAGTTGAGGATATGTGGGACCTGTGGGTTAGATGCCCTTATCGAGGTCTTTGGTATGTGTGGTCTCAAAAGTAACTTAGCTTTGTGGTGTTGTTGATGGGTGTGATATTGGAGGAATCTTCTTGTTACGGCTGTGATTTGGCACTTGAAAACTTTTATTCGAAGCCAAATGGCATTGGTGTGAATGGCGACAGATAGATAGATAGGTAGATATCTTAGACTGTTGTTGAACACATTTGAACTAAAACATAATAATGCCTTCAATTGACACCACCAGCAAAGATAAAAGCTTTTTGTTTTTTTCTGCCCACTTTTTATTTGGTTATGGGTGGTGTTTTCTTGGAGTTGGCTGTCTTTATGGAGGACAGTGATATTGTCCAACACTTGTGCTGGGGTATGTGTGTTTTGTGTCAGCTGTCAAGAGGTACAAAGTCCAAGCTGACATCAGCTTCTCCTTTTGGTCTCTCTCGCATCACCTCCACCTAGTACTTGTAGTTGTAGCAGTTAGTTAGTTAGTTTCCTGTTACAGTTACATGGTGGTTCTTTCTTTTGCAGGAAACCATTCACATATACTCATATTACTAGAATACTCACAGTTTCTTGCAAGCGTATAATTTACCTGCTTTTCATTTCTGATATTTATAACTTGAACTACTTGTCTGAAATAAAAATCGTAAAAATGTTCCAAATGTTCAATAGGAGAAATTTACTCTCTAATCCAAAAGTTCTAAAATTGAAATGCAGCTATTTTATACAAGATATATTTATGTATGAAGATGACTAACTAGATGCAAAATGATTTTGATAACATCAATTTCTCTTATCTCTTATTCCTTTTTGATAAATATAATTTTTTTGAGAAAAAATCTTGGTTTTTTTTTGGCGCTCCTTTTTCTGTATAAATTCTACTTCTGATAAGCTTCTTTGTACGTATATGTTCTTCCTTTCTTTTAACAACGTTTTAGTTCAAGTCCTGGTACTGGAAGTGTGTTGTTTTACTTAACAGAGTTGTGACTTTTGCATTAACAACTTGTCATCTGTTATTGCTCTTGGAAAATTGAAGTCTGGTCTACTTACTTAAAAGTACATGAACCTGTATAAGACATTTTCATATGGAATATTATCATGATTAATTATCTATAATTCTTGCCTTTTTGTTTTTTCAGGGGAATGGGTTGCATGCTCTGTAGGTGCTAATTTTACCCCCCATATAATCACCGTTAATGCTGGGGAGGTAAGTGGCAGAAACATTAATTGTTTATAATATTCATTTTGGTTTGGATTATGTAATTTTGTAGATTCGTAATTAGGTAATTACCAAAACATTCTAGGCATCTATTATTTCCCCCCTTAAATCTGTCCTCTCTTGCTGCTTTTACGGCTTCATTTATTTCAATGTATGACGCCAAAACTATATATACTGTGGTACACGAGAGAGTAATTACAGAAAGTATTAAAAATAGATAGAGGAATTAGCTACTTTACCTTGGGATAATATATTCTCTTGCCTTCTGTTATAACTGGAAAAATGTACATAATAAGAATGGCCGTCTTTTGGTTATCTTAGGACGTTACTATGAAGATAATATCATTTTCTCAGCAAGGACCTCGAGCTATATGTATTCTTTCTGCAAATGGAGTCATATCAAGTGTCACGCTTCGTCAACCTGATTCTTCTGGCGGCACACTGACCTATGAGGTGTGACATTTCTCTTTTCAATTATTATAACACTATCATCTTCTCTAACTCAATGAAGAACTATGGAATTAATGATTGATGATTTTTCTTTTTAGTTGCATAATTGTTTGACTGTTAAGAAGATACTATAACTCTCTCTTTATGATTGGATAAGGCATGTTACTTTGATAGCACATCTACCATTTTTCGTATCATGATCTTTGGATTTATAGCTTTTACTCAGAGCCTTGCAACAAATTTTCATTCTGCTTGATCCATCTGTATCACCTCTGCCTCAAACTTCAGTAAACTTTGAATCTGTTCATCTGTTATGAAATGATCATTATATTATCTTTAGCCTTCTAAAACCAGTGCTGTCTTTGCTTGTACAGGGACGTTTTGAAATTCTGTCGTTGTCTGGGTCCTTCATGCCAAGTGAAAGTGGGGGAACACGGAGCAGATCTGGCGGCATGAGCGTTTCGTTGGCAAGTCCAGATGGTCGTGTTGTAGGTGGTGGAGTGGCAGGCCTATTAGTAGCAGCAGGTCCTGTTCAGGTAGCATGTTTTTTTGATTGCATCTTTGAACTACTACTCAGTGTGTAGTTACATGCATTAACCAGTATGCAAGCATATGTCATCACAAATTCATTGATACTTATAAACTTCTTTCCAACTGATTGATATGTATCAGGTAGTGGTAGGAAGCTTTCTGGCAGGAAACCAGCATGAGCAAAAGCCAAAGAAACAGAAAATAGAGGTCATAACCACAGCCATACCAACTGCTGTTGTTCCCTTGTCTAGTGTTGTTACCGATCCGGTCCCTCTCCTCACCTCTTCTTCTTCCTTCCGTGGCGATAATTGGTCAGCAATCCAAGCAGATAACAGGAATAACATCGCCGCCACGGCCAACACCAACAATAATAATAATGGTAATAATAATAATAAGTCAGCTGATATTAACGTGTCACTGTCTGGAGGGTAATTTCATCCCAGCTGCCATATATATTCATTGCTGACGACGTTGTAACGGATCTCCTAATTGATGAGTTTGTTTTCTATTATTGATGACTGTAAGCTTATGGACAGGGTCTTAGGACCACCTTGTTGTTTTCCGACATTTACAGGCTTCCTTTCCTTGTACAATTCGATTAGGTGATTAGATCTGCCTCTGCGGCCAATGTGGAGTCATGTTTTGATGTATTAGTTATTCAAGTCACTTTTCTTGGGAGTGATAGATTGTGAAATCCAAGCTATTCCTTTATCTGAATGCGTTCCTTTGTGCTTGTATGAGTTTCACCAATCTCAGTCGTTCGATGTCTTTTGAAGTGATGTTTTGGGAGGACGTGGAAATTTGCAATGAAGTTGGGTTTGGCATATTTGGAACTGATAAGTGTATCAGTTGCCCCCTATGTTTGGATGGGGAGAAAGAATATTAGGAGGGAAAATTATCAACTGAGGCTGCGATTATCAGTTGAGAAGACGACGAACTTGTGAAGCTAACAACCCTTGTTTGTTAGGTGTACACTAGGGTAATTTATTTTGCAAGCCAAACACGGACACGACTTCTTGTTAACTTTAGCATCTAGTAAAGTGAGTGCATGACATTGACATCTTAAATTTCAGCACGTGATAACATAATATGCAGTTGGAGATATGAAAAAATAATGTAGATCTTTATTCTCTAGCTACCCCATAAATATGAACAATAATTGTAATGTCGGTTATATCATTAACTTCCATAATGGCGTTTTCAATGGTAAATACGATTCAACCTTAACTATTATGGGCATGCCCTTGGGAAGTCGCAGAGCTTGTTCAGCTGAAAGGGATAATTTGCGAGGACGTTAAAGCTTAACAGTTGATGGGCGGTTGAACTTTCAAGATTTCGATGACATTTCGTTCCCCCAGTGATCGGAGATATATCGAAAGGGGTCGTAGATCCGTTTTCCACCATAATTAGAGGATGCCCGTATCGAATCCATTTTCTTTCAAGTTTCTTCTTATGCGAAGCATGTAGATTGAATATGTTAGATGTTATAAGGAGAGTTTTGCGATGGATTATAGCAATGCCAAATCTTGGGAACTCTCCGAACAACCATACAAATTTGATTTCTATCAATCCCAGGAACACGAGTTGCTGAAGGGAAACAGGGTGAACGAGCACAATCTTAAAGTCATCTGGGAAGATATTTGAAACATTCCTACCTTTTTCCTTATTGTTTGGTTCAGAGGAGAGTAAGTTAGATTAATTTAAAGGAAGGTAGAGAAAGATAGAGGAGGTTAATGAATGATATTTTTTATTTGGTTCAGAAGGGGAGGGGAGTTAATTAAAAGTTAACAAAAATACCCTTCTCTCTTTATTTAAATTTATTTATTCTTTATTTATAATATTTATATTAAAATTATTTTTTAATTTATAAATCTTAAATTTTTTTATCTCATTTATATATATAATAAAAATAAAAAAAATAAAAAATATGTTAAAATTTTAATATTATTTTTTATTAATTTTGTAATTATTATATATTTTAATATAATATATAAATAATTTATTATACTTATTAAGTTTTATTATAATTTATTATAATTATTATGCAATTAAAGAAAAAAATTAGATATGAAAAAAATTAAAAAAAAAATTTGAGGGTATAATTGGAATATTAAAAAAAGCTTGGGGCATCTTAGTTAAAAAGGGGTAAATTTTTCTCTCCCCTCCAAAAACCCCCACTTTTAGAGGGGAGGGGACTACAAAAAGATAAAAAATCTCCCCTTCCCTCCCCTCTATTTTTCCTAACTAAACACACTTTCCCCCCTCTCCTCTAAAATCCTCCAACCAAACAAACCCTAAAATTCTTCGTTGTAGTGCCTTCCGTTATTTCCTCCTTTTATGTTTGGCCCGCTTTTTTCGTGCATCTGAGTATCCATCAATAGGTCAGCGCTAAAACAATGAGAACGGTGATAAGGAACCTGAAAGAACGACGAAGGACGTTAGGGTTAATTTTCAGCACTTGAGAATATAGTGGCCATTTCCGTCATTGGAGCAGGTGGTCCGCTATCATCATCCGCCGTTGCTTCTCGCCCCCAGTCCACAGGAGGGCACAATGGTCCTTCTCAACCAGTTGCATGGAACTCCAGTTTCGTTGTCTAAGGAAGTCACTTCCATCATTTTATGGATGGAAGTTGGCTTTCATCAGCAGTCGGATTCGTATGTACCAAACCAGGAAAATAATTGATTTTCGTGCCATTTCCTCTTCCATTAAATCCTCCGACTTCCCATGTACCAAACAGGGTCCTTAAATTTTGGCAGCACATGTATGCCACTGATGTGTCTTCATAATTTCATTAACCAAAAATAATGAGTTCCTAATCCGTCTATTTTTAGTCATTAGTTGTTAACAGTCATCACTCCTAATTAACCCAGTTAACTTCTTTTATTTATTACAATAAGATATCACTCTTCGCATGTTATTGTTTGGCCTAGATAAAATAACATTTAAAAAAAAATATAAATGACGTGTCATTGATTAAGAATCCGCTAGTTTCTGGCATATATATCCTGGCAGCAAGTTCTAACTGATCAGAGAGATTATACACATTCCAGAAATGATTGAAGAGGAAAAAAAATTGAGACATCGTGATTCAGAAATATACTCAGTAATCTAAGAAGAAAGCCACAAATTCCTATCCAAGGCCAGCTCCAGCATCCTTGCGGGGCGCATCAGCCTTGATGCGGGGCGGCCTGACAATCCGATCAATAAGCCCATATTCGAGAGCCTCCTGTGCATTGAAGCGTTTCATCCTGCTCAGGTCTTTGGTTATCTGAGTAGATGCAATAACGTTAGATTTAAAGCCAATAAAACCAACGCTCTCAGGTATAGGAACAATCAGATGAACACCCGAAAGAAAAGCATTGACACACTCATTAAAAAGATATAAACTTATAAACCATTAAAACGAGCATACAAACCCAATAGAGATTAAGAAAGCATGCTAAGTTTAAACCGTGTGTAAAGGATGTAATTAACTCTCCACATGGAAAAGCTAAAGGCTTTTTACATAGAACTTTTTATTCTTGTTCAGAGTGTAAGTACGGCAAAAAGGGTCACGAATATGGCAGAGAGAGGCTAGTACGATCATGACGTAAGTTGGCCAGTTCATTTATCTCCATATTTTTCATCGAGTAAACTCACCTTCTCAACAGGCTGACCTGTTTTACTAGCCAACTCGTTGAAAAGGTAATCTCTGATTCTAAGAAGCTCATTTGCTTCATTACGGATGTCATCAGCCTGGCAAATTTTTCAATGTCAGCGAGCTTAAGAAAAACCATTCATTAATTTGAAAGTTGACGAATGATGACAACTGTGATCTCAGAGTTAAGGCAGTCTCACCTGACCCCGGGCAGATCCTGCTGGAGACTGGAGAGCAATTCTTGAAAGAGGCATTGCAAAGCGGTTTCCCTTAAACCAGTGGAACATTAAGAATGGATTTTAGAACTTCAGTTGTCTTTCAAACCATTGAGGTCAAAAGCCTCAACAAAATGAGCATAGGCCACACATTGTATTGAAAAGAACATGAAAATGAATGTGAGAACAAACGAAATTGGAGCCAAAAACCAAAGGAAGCTAGGGACACAATCAGAATGCTAATATTAATAACCGGAAAGCAACTCAAATTATACTACTGTCCCCTTTATATTTGTTGCAAAGGGAGGATGAGTAATGGAAACAGTGTGATCAAGGGGCATTGCACAAGGGGAAAAAATTAATAGTTTCAAAATCCCTATTCAATGTCATACTGCACAAGAAATAGAAATTTTCAAATAAGCATCAAGTGCTCGTGCATAGCCATGGGAGTGAAGAAAAGGATTTCTTTCTTCTGTTTTGGTTACAGATTCTGATTTAATGTCTCAGTCAAAGGATTGGTACAGGTACAAATTTATGAAACAGATGAAACTCTTCTGAAAAATAGTCCAACCATAAAGGTCCAGTCATTTTCCTTGTAAGTGGGGATTTGAGAATCTCAATCCACAAATAGATCTATAGAAAGTCACATGTCAGGGTCAAACACTATCTTAATTTTGTACCTTCTCCCCAGCGGCAAGAAGAAATGCTGCTAGATTGTAGGCATAACCAACACAATGGGTGGCAACAGGACTTTGCAAGCTCTGCATTGTGTCATATATAGCCATGCTTGGTGTAAGCTGCAATAAGTTCCAAAATTTTAGCTGACATAACCAAAACTAAAAAAATAAAAACAGGGAAAAAAACACCAAAATATTGAATCATTGAAGACTCACATCTCCACCAGGACCATTAATGTACATATAGAGCTTCTTGGAATTATCTACACTATCAAGATATAGCATAGTTGCCAGTATTTGGTTGCTAAATTCTTCATCTATTTCTTCTCCAATGAAGATAACACGTTCACGATACTGCATCGAAGAATTCATTGGTTTTCTAGGAAAAAGAAACAAAACACTCACACGCACGCACTCACTCACTCCAAAAAGGTTAGGGAGATATAGAGGAAACTAGACGTCCACATTAAAAACTTACAAGGGCATTCCACAGATCAACCCACTGCCAGGTTCCCTCACCAGGCGTTCTGTAGGGAACTCTAGGGGTCCCTATGGGCATCATCTGAATTCGCGCCCTTGTTGCCTTGTAGTTTTTAGGCCTGAAAACATGAAAATTTTTGCTACCTGCATTAGTCTATATACTCATAAAATACATAACATTCATTAAGAAAACTCTTGTGCAAGGAAACCCATGAAGGGTCGAAAGTGGCATGCTTTTACATTGACAGTACTTAATAAGAAGTAGGGATACATGGATACAGCAACCCAAATAATCGCAGAGCAACCAGCCAACCACATTAAAGCTAGCACACTAAGACTAGGACACGGTTTGTTCCGACAAGGATTGATTACAATGCAAAAGAAAGGAAAGAGAGCTGAAAATATTTGTTCCTCCCATCCAAAGGTGTCAGTCGGTCAGATGCAAGAATTCACTTATATGGCACTGCCCATCTAATTTATTTCTTGCAGGCGAATGGTAATGAATGGAAAAGGGCATACATCAATTTTCTTCCTTTTTAAAATCAAAAGCTTAGATGAAATCCATCAAAGCAGTATACCAGCGTCGCCTCTACGAATCAGATAGAAATGAAGGGAAGGGGGAGCTCAGACCAGAGTATTACCTCCACTGGAGTCTCTTGTGAACTTTTCCGTAAAACTCAGCGGTCAAGTTAGGTTTCCCCGCCCCAAGAGGACCTACAATTAAATTACAATTATCATTATTCATTAATTAAACCAATAAACAGGCTAGATATGGTTAGCAACCACACAGGGATCAAGAACAACAAGAATAACGCAGCGGAAGCGAGCGTACCTGCGGATTGAAGTTTCAATCCCGAATAGAGCTTTGTCCCGCAACTGTCATAGAAAACAAACACAGGTAACATTAATTGAATACCAATTCTAATTGCCACAAACCACTAAGATAAAAAGACGGGGAGATAACCTAGGAGGAGCAGAAATCCGTTGCGCGGAAGCAGCTGTGTAGGGTGAGACAGCCATTTCAAAATAAAGAAACGGAGAGCGATGAAGGAAGAAGGGGAAGGAGAGTTCGGAAGAAAACTTAGATAGGGAAGTCACTGATGCCGCTGATGTGTTTCAAACCTGCCTAATCGCCGTCGTCGTAAGTTGAGATTAGATAAAATGACGAATGCCGCGTCACCCATCTGCCTCCAAAAACGCATAAGCCGTTTGGGACCTCGTCCCGTCTTTTTAGTTTATGGATTCAACATCCATTTTTATTTTCCATTTTATTTATGTTAACGCCTTAAGTTTAGTTTGTTGATATTTTATCTGATTTAAATATATATATTTAATAATTTAATAAATAATTTAAATAGTAATAGAAATGTTTTAAATAAAAAATTAAAAATCGTATAATTTGAGATTTTTAATAGAAAAGGACAATAAATTGTTGACTTAACTATATTTTAAAATAGACCGTATCAGTACAATATAGCGTACAATAATTAAAAAGATAATTGGATGTAATTTGGGGGAAATAGTAAATCGGCAGTGCTCCATATATATATATATATATATATATATATATTGATTATATCCACCCATTCTGTGGCTAGTCAATCTGAAAAAGGGTGAGAAGAGATTCATATATCATCATTTTCATTAAAAAATTTTAAAAAAATCGGATGATAATTAAAAATGTAGAATGGGTGTGAGAAAGTCCTTTTTTTTTTTCGGTCGAAAGAGATAGTCATATGACTCGCTCTTGAAAAATTCCCAGGCCAATTTACAATTTAAATCGATGTTTATGCGAACAAGGCATCCTTCCCCGTTATGATATTATTATGTGAAGTTGTGAACTTAACAAAAGTTGTATTTCATTCGGTTGTTAATTGATACCTCAAATATTATCCCACATAACGAATTGAATCTTCTGCACCATACATCATAACCACTAAGTCATATGAAAGATCAATTGCTAATATTGTTTAATTCAAATTTAAGCATCCAAATATACCCCCTTTCAAGCGCTCGCATGATTAGAGGATCATTTAAGCCTCTCCTCTTTTTTTTTTCCGAAAGTCACCATTTTGCGGAGCCCATATACTTGATGTAAAATTTGAACTCTTTCCGAGGAGGAAAAATAAATTTGGAATGAACAGTAGCGAATATGCTAAAAGTATCGAATGACTTTACCAAGAGCAAAAGCTAGTCTTTAAATTAACGTAAAGAAAATAACGGAATCCACATAATGGTAATGGTCATTGGTTAAGTGTGGCACTAGCCTAACTCAAATGCATGCACGAAATTATAATTTAATAGACATATATCGAACGTACAGGGTACGATCTTATTTCTACAATGAAAACCCCGTAATTCATGACAAAAGTACAGGTTAAGGAAACAGTCATTTGCGCTATACCATACGGGTCTGGAAATTTTGTTGCACTGGCTGGGGGTACTTCCAGTTCCAGGTAGCACTCCACAATACAAGCAATTATCTTCAATTATTCATCGTCATCTAGGGACGTGTAGATCATCCTGCAGCAAAATATTCATAAATAATTAGATCCTCCTCTTTAATAAAGAGCGTAAGATTAATATGGACAAACATAGGCCTATTTACTAGTCTCCATACCAAAATATGGAGAGGAAAAGGATGAAAACAAGATAGAATAGTTTGACAAGCCGTTGTTTTTTCTCCCAAGATAGCGAATTGAAAATCTCGGTAACATCAACAAGATGCTCCCTTCGTCTGTACCTGATCAGATTAATCAAACATGCCTTAGCAGGATTCCAAAGAAAAAAAACTTAAAAGAAAATAAAGCTTTAGCGGGACACTGAGACCACAAAAAATTCCAGCGCATTAAGATATCAAGTTTGAAGTTTGCTTATTTATTGCATAAAACAGGTAGCTTCAACCAAAAGAACTTCTCATCTCTTTCAATCCTGTAATTTAAGTGCGACTTTCTGACAGGCTATTATGTGAGAGGCCAGAATGCCATACAGTCATAACTAAATGACAAAGACAGATAAATAATTAAATGTATATGATTTTTCAACTGGGAACTCCTCCGTTAAATGGAAAATAACAAATGGCCAAGCTGTGCAACTGCAAAATGTGCCCCAAGCCCACATTTGTTTCAGCAGCTAATGATATGCCTGTTTTTAACTTTTAACTGCTTCAAGAGCTGGGGTTATTGATTTTTCAGACTTCATATCTTTCCCTCATTAATGTAGTTGAAAACCATTAATAACATAAAAAATGTAGCAACTAGCATGCTTATCAAATTGGGTCCATAAACCTTAGCGTAGGTTGCAGCCATCAGATTGCTTTGTTCAATTCCACATCAAGTTACTGATTCTGCTAAGCAGTTACACTCACTCCATCTAAATGCCGCGGAATGCAAAGACCCAGAATTCAATAACTCTCCTCTCTCTCTTCAACTAGTGATCGTGCATGATTTCCAACACTCGCCCCCAAACCCCCACCCTCTTTTTTTCTTTTTTCTTTTTCAATTTTTTTTGGCTACATTCCACTGTAATGGTTCTTGGAAACATAATATCCAGTCACAATATTCGGAAACAACAAATCTTTCCTGTTATTTGTATATGGGGAGAGAACTTACAATCTCACATTGTAGTATAGGTACGGAGCACAGAAAAGTGACATAACCCAATGCCCTGTCACAAGGTAGAACAAGCAAAGGACACCTTGCATGATAAACTCAGGCAAGACAACTCTGTTTATCCGAGATGAGGAGTCATAAGGATTTATATAGTCAAATTCTAGGTCAGCCAAACACATCAACTGCAACAAATTTTGAACCATGTTAGCATACACCATATAAGACCAAGAGCAACAGAAAAAATGTTATTCAGAGGAATTATGAAAAACGAATAATCCTCAAAAGGCTCTGAAGCACAGACAATAGTGACAATAGTAAGGGATGCGGGCATAGGAACACATGAAACTCTTAAAGTATAAATCACAGCAAAAAAACTTGCAAATGTAAGAAAAATGGATTCCCAGCATCATTTTTTTTTCATCTTTTTTTTGATTTCATCAGTACCTCCTCACCCTGTCAGCCATCAAATTTCAGTGCAGAGACCTCTACCCATAATTAGAAGAAACAACATGTTATACATCTTAATTTTGTAATGTGATCACTCATAGGAAACTCACAAGCTTCTATGTACTGAAGCATTTATTTACTAGACATACAATATCCATCAGATATGCAAACAGAAACATACAATTCCAACTTTGTATCCAACATCTAGTTTACAAAGTTTGAAGTTTTTCGCTCTGCCAGTCCATTGCCCAATGTAACACGTGAAATATTATTGATTCCAGGCATCGAGCTTCGTTTTACATAGAAAATATATTGAGCTACCATTTTACAGTTGCAAAAAATCAAGGAGTGCAGCCTATCTGTCGATCAGTTCTAACCTTAAGATGTCAGCAGCAAACAGATATGGACTACTAAAAATGGGTTGCAATAATGGTTATATACAATTCAACATTGCCTGATATGGAACCCAAGATTCCGTTGACATTGTGGTCCAAGACGAGGGTGCCATGTGATTTGAGTTTTCTTATCATAAAATTTCACCTTAATAGTTAATAGAAAAGTTCTATTGAGACAAAAAACATAGTATTTGCATGATAATGTTATTAGTGAAGACTCCAATTACTATTTATAATCACCCTGTTGCGGTATTATCACCTGAGTGAGCGCCGATGTTGTTTATGGGTGCCAAATGATGTTCGTTATCTAAACCGAAAACTACATTTTGGAAGGAAATATGGAACAGAAACAATCTTTCCCCTGATTTTTTTACCCCTTCGGAGCAACAAATTGTCATTTAAAACTGCAATCCAGATTAGCTGGAAATAGCAATCTGGAATACAATCCAGTTCAAAAAGAGGCGAATAATTCAGACAATGCAAAGTCAGATGACGCATAAATAGCTTCAAATGTAAAAGATGGATGGACATAAAGGAGTGATAAATATGTATACACAGCTAGGGTTTGCGTGGATTGACCTGGTAGGTGACGATGACGAGTAAGGCGATAAGGAGAAAGAAGGAGATGAGCCACGCAAATAGATCAGCCATGGTCCTCCCTCACCTCCTTCTTTAACTCGCACACTCGCACTGTCTCTGATGCCTTCCCTCCGACTGCAATTCCGGAGGAGCGCGCTGGTTTCATGCGGTGGGAAGAGCGCAGTTTAGGAGTGGCGCGCACGGGGGTCGATTTGAGTTATGAAAACTGGGAACAATACGGGAAAGTAACCCGAAACAGCTTAAACACGATCAAAACAGAATTCCAGCTAGGAAGCCAAGATTCCAATCCAACCCAGGCACGCCACCCTTTGTGCCCCCTGGCCCTTTTGGCTTTTTTTTCAAAAGAAAAAATATTAAAAAAAATATTAGACTAACCTACTCTTCATCTTAAAAGAAATTAATATTAAATAGAATAAACCTTCAATTATATTTAGACATAAATTTATGCACCTAAAAATTATGATAGTTCCCTAAATATCACAATTAAAATATAATAAAATAATATTTTATAAATATCAAATACATTTTAAATAATTTATGATTCGCCCTTTCAGTGAACTTGACCAATTCGATTTATTTTCTATAAAAATTATTATATAATAAATATAAATGACTTATATTTGAGGATTGTTACTTTGTATTTTAATTCAATTAGGCTGTAATTGGGATTAAACGTAATATAGTTCTCTCAAATCTTCCAAATATTTTAAAGATAATTACTGAATTATTTATACAAATAGTTCGTGTGAACTGATTTTGCTGGAAAACTTTAAAATATTAGAAATTTAAAGCTAAACTTTTTTTGGTAATTTAATATTTGTTAATACTTTTGAATAATAGTTAGATCTTCAGCCCTATGACTTTAATTTAAAACCATACATTAATTTTTATTTTCTTTTGCTAGATAAGTTATAATTATTTGAGATATTATCAAATATAAAATATAAGTATAAATAATATTGATTTTCAATTTTAGATGTGATAGATTCAATAACAGTTAGAAAAATATTTGCTAAAAGAAAAACGCAATCCCTATCCAAAATTTAGGTACTAAATATGATAGATGTGATAGATTCAGTACTAAATATGGGTATAAATCATAAATTAATCATCATATTTTTGCTAAAAGAAAAAGATTATATGAAGAGAGAGGTGGCAAAACCATAATAGCTATGATCGTCATCTTGAGTAGATTTGCCTCCTATAACATGTAATCGTACCAGCAAGAAAAAACGCAATCCCTATCTAAAATTTGGATTTTGAAATAAAAAGCACAGGAACAAAATATAAAAGTGATATATATATATATATATATATATATATGCGTGTGTGTGTGTGAGAGAGAGAGAGGATTTACTAAAACCTTCTGGCGCATTGAACGACTGAAAAATATTGATTAAATTGAACATGTTCAACCAAACTCATTAGGTCGAAACGAGTTGAAAGCAGATCAACTCATGACATTGATAGGTCGTATGGTAAAACAAGTTCAATTTATCTCTTATAGCACTTGATGCCCTGAATAATTATTGATGTATATATTATACGGAGCTTATGAACTAGCATTATTCAATTTGGATAATGTTCATCGATACTAACGATCTTCGCAGGAGGTATCATCCATCACTACCAGCACGCGAGTGTCATGCATAGATCAAAGCTTGGTCGTACTTATTTACATCAAACCGGCAACAGTGAATCGTCTCATCCCAATAATGCAACGTATATTAAAGGCTCGACTTGAGTTACAAAATGCTACGGGAAAACAAAGTGAAGGCACTTATATATGGATATTTATATAGTTAAATATTAAGGTACGGATGGTTCCCAGGATCAAAGGTGACAAGGGCTCGAGGAATCAATGAAGGTCATCTGGTAAATTCTAAGGGGCGATGGACTAACAGCATTAACGGAAATGCAGAATCCTTACTCATATTGGCTTACTCGGAGCAAGAAGAGAGAGTGGAGGGCTTTGAACACTGGAAGAAATTCCTTGAACCCAAGTTCTTCAACTTGTCGTTAGCTTTCAAACCTGCAACACCTTATAAACATAGGCGCACGTGAAATATTAGAATGGAGAATGGAATATTAATCGATGGAGCAATAAGGAAGAGCAGTGAAGTGAAAGTGATACTTTTGAGCCAGAAGGGAGAGTAGTGGAGCGCATGGTAAATAGCCTCCTCTTATCTCCGTGGTAAATAGCCAAAGGCGGCCTTTATCAGGTCGGAGACTGTGTCGTAGGGGAGATCAGGACCTGCACCGGACCCAGGCTGTTCTCGACGGTCACGTTCACTAGGACCTTGGTGAGTAGGAGGGATTCGGCGTTAAGGAAGGGCGGGGACGGAAGGGGGAGAGAGATGGAGAATCCGGCAAAATGGGGAGCAAGGACGGAGTGCTGTCGCCGGAGACCTTACGACGGTGACGTGGGAATGGAAAATACATGTTGAGAAGGATGAATATTTTTGCTATAGCGTGAGGATAAGTTGGTATGTTGTGGACCTCTGGAATCTGCAATGCGTGAGAAGTGGCGCTACAAGTTCCGGGAGGAAGAGTGAAGGGGATAGAGGTGAGGCGTCGTCTTAAATTGGAAAGGGAGTTTCTTAGAAGATGCACTTAAAACTACAAAACAAATTACTTCCAACATCCGCAGAGCTCCCAGCATTATTTGCCACTTTATGTCGTACGATCCAGAATTATTTGACATTTACCTGTTACAGTATGTCACTGTATGCTAGTATACAAATATCAAATATATTACATTAAAATAATATACTAAACATGAGCAACTTTTCGTTATATAATACCATTTCATTAAATTCAACCTATATTGGTATTTATTTTTAATAAAAAGTTTAAGTAGATTCAATAACGATTCCCTATCAAAATCAAGGTATGATCTCATAGTTCAGAAAGCACTTACAAAGGATTTACATGATTGTTTACTAAAAAAATCTTCATAACTGAAGAGAGAATCAAACTTGTGTCTTTGTAGGATATAAACTAGTTCTTTATTATTTGTGTCAACTCTTATTTATCTAGTATTGATATTATTTTTTTTTTGTATAAGACAAGTTTAGATGAGTTTAGTATTGATCCCCTACTAAAGTCAGAGCATAGCCTTAGGGTTTAGAGAACGCTTATCAGAGACTTAAGCGGTCGTCTACTAAATAAACACTTATAACGGTAGCGGGAATCTAATATTAGTATTCTTTTTTTGTACAAAAGTTTTTTAAAATAGGTTAAACTCATCTACGATCTTAAACAGGGAGAAATCTCCCTTCCTAAGCATAAACTTCATGCATCGAGAAGTTAGAATACTTCCCCAAGCGCCGTGACTAGAATCACAATAAAGTGATACTCTATATGAATTGAATATATTTTAAATAATTATATATTTTATTTTTTTATTAGTTGAATCTATAAATATAAATAATAGACAGTATTAGTATTATTACGTCCACATTTTGCTATCGTAAATCAGGTCCAATTAGGGTGGAATTGACCCGTTTGATCTTTTTTTTTATTACTCGGATATTATTCGAGCCGAGTGAGTAGTGAACTGGTGGCCCAAACCCTTAACATGAGTTAGACTGTGCAAGGTGTCCATACTAATATTAAATAAAATAATAAAATAATAGTATTTTTAAGCATGATAGTTACCTGGCAAGGGATGCCGTTGACGACCCATGCATGATTCCGAATACATACATAATATACACCAAGCCCAAAAATTAGAGGATGGGAACAGATGATATCTATATTAAACAGTTGAATTTGTGTTTTTTTCCCCAAAGTCAGATGTTAATATTTTGATAATATATAGGATGAGAAGTGTCAAAATAAGATTGGTGAGAAGTATGTGCTCGAAATCGGAGTAGCTAGGGATGGCTCTAGAAATGTGCAGTTGGTGTTAATTTAAAGATATTAAAATGGGGATGATAATGTTACATGTGACAGAATAGTGCAAATGAAAGGCAAGACAAAGCAGCAGACAGGGGGATCCAAATGAAACTATATGCAGACTTGGAAGGAAATATCTGCTAAATTAGCTACTCCTCCCGTTTCAAACCTTACAGAACGACAAATGTTATTAGAAGTTATGGGAACCACTTGAGATTTTGTACGGTGTTCATTTGGAATAAAGTGTCTGCGCACATATCATGTTATGAGTCGCCTTCTTCATCATATCTCATATATCTGGTCCTAAGCTCCATCCTCTAGAAAGTTTTGAATGGCCTTGTTACTATACATGCCACAAAGTCAATCCCTCGTATATTATATAACCAAAATCAACAAACGGTTGGTTGGTAGATGGTTTTATTCCTGTAATATAAATTTAAATTCTATAAAACACATGTATTAAGAGAAGTGAAAATTATTTTATGTTCTAAGTCTTAAAATTATTTTTTAATCAAATAACAAAAATTATATAAGCTAACTTTAAAACAAAGTTGCCGCACATTATATTGCTTTCATACCATTATTCTCGCCAGCAAGAGAATCCCTTTGATTTGGCGCTTAATTAGCCAAAACTGAGCTGTATCGTCGTTAATCACATACTAGTATTACACTAGCACTGTAACTTTTCTGTATTCTTTATTTGAATTTACCGACAACATTGTGATATATGAATTATAAAATGAAAACTCCTCCAACTTGTTCAGTCTGCGGAATCCGTCGCCGTCAATTACATTGCAACAATCTGTTTTGAGGATCTCGTCGTGTTTCAATCACGTTCAAACCGGGTCCCAAAAAAGAAATATAGTTTAATATCATTCAAGGACGACGCGGCCCTAATTACTGGCAGTCATGTGATTAATTAACAAGGTTGACCAGGAAGCAGATGAAGGAAGGAAGGATGGCATATTTGCGGTCAAAAGAAGGAGGAGTTATATGATTTGAAAGCGACGTTGAAAACAAGTCAAAAAGAGAAGGCAGATATGGATAGATGCAAAGAAACAAAAACAAGCAATGACCCACATTGTAATTTTTCACTTTTTTACTTTTTTTAATGAATATCTCGGATCAGCCTTCGTTTAAAGCCGCTTTTGCGAAAGCCGGCATGTCCATCAACAGTCACCGATCATATATATTGCTGGCTGCACTGATCTGCAAATGGGGATGATTATTGCTTTTGGCATAATGCTCGATGCATTTTGAACTCCGCATGCAATTCAGTTCTCGCCATATATCCTCACACTATAACACCTGTGTGTATCGACCTCTCTCTCACAGTCACAGATACGACCGCACAAAGGCAAAGGTGACAACTTTTTCGTTGCAATGGCGATATTGAGTCCACTTACCAAATCATTTGCCCCCATCACATCATCATCGCCGCACTCATCACTCATCCCTGTGGGGCTCCCCACTCTTGATCTTCATATCATCTCATCATTCTCGTCATCTCCTTCCACGCATTTATACACACACACACATAGTATCCTTATACGCACAAGTCCCTGCAATTCTCACAATGATCGGTTGGAAATTGGAAGAAAGAAGGCAGCGTGATGAATTCATCTGCAAGGAAAAATCTGCAGAAACATTATACACCCTCCCCTCCTATGGAAGAGTTAGAAATAAAATCTATTTGATATGAGATATAAGACTTAAATCTATTTTATTTTGTAAAATTATAGTTTCCTTTTTAAAGTATCCTATGTTAAGAGTTTATATCAAATATATCTTAAATGCACACGATTAAATAGGGATATTTTAGAAAAAATTAATGTATAATTATTAAAAATAAATAATATTTTTAATCTATCTGAATTGATTAGTTAATTTATATCTTATATTAAAGATTATAGGTAGTAAGTCATAATGTACATATGGGTCCAGTAAAAAAGAAGATTGGTCTTCTTCAAGTCTCGAAAGGTTTCATTCAATGATCAGACATAATGAAGAAGACGTTGTATGCCATTCACGGTTTAATAGGATTGTGTTCGTGAGTAGAGTTGAAGAGATTACGGAAGGGTTAATAAAGAATAACGTAGGGAAGAGAAGTGGTATAAAAACAAGAGACGAAAGA
Organism: Leucaena leucocephala; assembly: GCA_037074615.1. Classification (NCBI taxonomy): domain Eukaryota; kingdom Viridiplantae; phylum Streptophyta; class Magnoliopsida; order Fabales; family Fabaceae; genus Leucaena; species Leucaena leucocephala. The sequence goes on along the minus strand of CM073563.1, from coordinate 3,419,319 downwards.
AGGTAGCAGATATATGTGTATAATACGAATGATTACGAGGGATCAATGAAGACGAAGTAGGAAGAATTGATTTGGCATTATAATGCGCTCATAATGAGGGAGGTAGAAGAAGAGTCAAATAAAAGATATTAAAGAAGACATGATAGATTCGAGAGGTGCGTAGACGTCAATGAGGCGATCAGATTATTGACAGCATAGCAGGCTACAGCGTGAAGGAAGACAATGATTAATAAAGAGGGGAGGCTGCCAAGCTAAATTAATAAAGATGCTTACTCACTCAATTATGGTTGCTAACACATGCTTCTCGATCTCCTCAAGCTCCTCTCCCATTGGGATTTACTACTAAACGACCCCCCCACCCTTTTCCATGACAAGGACGTAAATAACATCTCTCTTGCATCCAACACAATATTTCTCTAATTTCTAATATATAATTTATTTTATATTTATAATCAAAATTAATTCTCATTAAATTCTATATTAACAATCGGATTATTTTCATTCTACTTCTTCTCAACTTTTACAACCACCACCGCTATTTTGAAACTGTGCCTTCTCATCGACCATAGTTAAGAGTACGTAATATTTCTAAACTTGTTTAATTTACCAAATTCATAATAATATCATTTATTGGATACCCTGTTACCCAATTTTATGAGTTAGACAGTGAGCTGGACATGATCAACTGAATGGGTCGTTAGGGATTACATGATATAAAGGAATAGCTGATTTAACACTCTTTCGTCCCAAAACAAAAATCATTGCATGCCATCAAGTGGCCAACGTCATCTCTATATTCACTAATTACCTCCTCCCTACTCCCTCCATTTTTTTTTTTAATTTTTGTTTCAAAATTTTTGTAGTTTTAATTATGATTCCAGAACTTGGCTAACTTTTTTAAGCCAACTTATATCCTCATTTAATAACTAGATATAGTAATGTTTCATGTTAATAACAACGAATTTCCTAATCTATATGTCACAACTTTGAACTAACGTTAGAAAAATTCAGTAGTAGATTAGAGGAGTAGGAAGGGCACAAATCAAAGCGGGGCATGATTAACAGATTGCTTGCATGTTCGAGAGAGTGAGAGTAGAGGAATGGATATAAAAGGCGCGTTAGGCCTTTGAAACTTCCCGCAAATAATTGTGAACCGGTAGGCGCATCACAGCATCTCGCAAACAAAACTTCCCTCTTCGCTGCCCACTAAACTCGTCCCCCCTTCTCCTCCACCCGTATTCGTTTTTGCCCCCTCGCTTCCGATAATCTCTCTGAGCCATTGCTCCTGTTTCCCGGCGACATGCTGCCCTACCAGTCTTTGCAGGAAGCCGAGGCTGCTCTCTGCCGTAACCTCACCTTCTCCGAGACCCTCTGGTTCAATTACTCTGCTCGCAAGTCCGATTACTTCCTTTATTGTCATAACATACTCTTCCTCTTCCTCATTTTCTCCGTCGTCCCTCTCCCTTTCCTCTTCTTGGAGATCAAGCGCTTAGCCGCCTTCGACAAGCACAAGATTCAACCCAAGGTTCGTCTATCTTTGGACGAAATGCTTAGGTGCTATAAGGACGTCGTGCGCATGTTCCTTCTAGTCGTTGGACCTTTGCAACTCGTCTCATATCCCTCCGTCAAGGTATGCTTGTGGCAGTTTGCTAAATTGCTCGACTGCGCGTGATTCAGTTTAAAATCTTCACGAATCTGATTATTTGCTCATGCATTGATTCCCAATTTCTTTTGCGCATACAGGATTTAGAAGATGATTTCCTTTTACATTCTTCTTTTCAACGTCTCTTGATTTTATTATGCTGGGATCTACCTGACTTGTGAGATCTCTGTTACTAACCCGAGATGAAGAATGATGTATCTCCAATCACATCCGGATAATAATCTCGTCTGCATTTTTTCAAAGCATTTTGTTATTACATTTTAGAGCCTATTTGAAATCTTTCCAAGTTTTAGACAGAACTGTGGAGTCGGATATTCGGATCTTGAACATGGCTTACTTCAATTAGATAACACATTATGGAATGACTGCTGGTTTTGAACTAAATTACCTATTTCTACCTGTTATCAGATTATTGGAATTCGGACGGGGCTGCCGTTGCCGTCAGGATGGGAGATTCTTTCACAGCTGGCTGTGTATTTCATGATAGAGGACTATACCAATTACTGGATCCACAGATTTCTGCATTGTAAGTGGGGGTACGAGAAGATTCATCGAGTCCACCATGAATACACAGCTCCCATTGCATTTGCGGCACCCTACGCCCATTGGGCGGAGATATTGATCCTTGGAATCCCATCTTTTCTTGGACCGGCTATTGTTCCTGGGCACATGATTACATTCTGGTTATGGATAGCATTACGGCAGATTGAAGCGATTGACACGCATAGTGGGTAATGCTCGATATTCCGCATCTTTCTCACTACCTTTTATTTTCTGGTTTACTCGATTTTCCCCAAATCATGCCGATGTTGGAGTTCCTCGCATCCCTGGCTATTTCTAAATAAAATTCTATTAAAGGCATTAACAACCAACCCCACCCTTTCCCGGGGGGGCGCCAAAAAAAGAGTCTATGTAAGGCTATTTAGGCTGGGAAACTGAATTTTTTGCTTCTAAACATGGTTGTCTAGTGTTTTTTTCCTGGAAACCTGTTACTTATTAAAAAACAAAACAGGGGGGAAAATCATCTTTTAAAAATTTGATGGATCTCATTCCATGAAGCTCAGCGGTGCTAGCTAGTTCTAAATTCTACCGTTTTGGTTTTAAAAATAGAAATATTTTCCCTGCCATTTAGAAAATGTCTTTTAGCACCACTATCATTTTATTGCTCGAGTGTACTACCATTTTTGTTGATCTTCTTGTCACATGTGGAATAGTTTAGTTCCATATACCAAAGAAGAGTTAATAAGGGTCCTCAAAATTGTTTTAGCAAAGAAGTGATTTGTGATCTCAACCCCTTAACAATAATATTCTTTTGAACTTCTCCTTTCCACATATTATAATTCCCCGTAAGAGTGTTGAAGAACTCTATCATCTGGCATCATATCCATTTTCTGTTGATTATTACTTCCTTACGCAACTCTGTAGTTTATCAGGATTTGAGGTTGTTTGAAAGTGGACTGTTAGAAGCTTAGTTGTAACTCTTTGGGAATGAATGAAGTCCTTATATCTCAGCCAATAGTTGGATAGCCAAATTTTAATGCTATAAATGGCTGGTTATGACTTCTTTCTTGCCATTAACAACAGCATAACCCCCATATCTTCATATTTTTCCCGCTTTTGGGTCACTATTTTTCTGTAGTTGCTGCAGTAGCTGACTTTTTATATTGCTTTCTCATCAGGTATGACTTCCCCTGGAGTATTACAAAGTACATTCCATTTTATGGTGGCGCAGAGTATCATGATTACCATCATTACGTTGGAGGATACTGCCAAAGCAATTTCGCTTCAGTTTTCACGTACTGTGATTACATCTATGGAAGTGACAAGGTTGGATCACAAATCTGGAATTCTTCCGCGAAATAAATAACTTCGCAGTTCTTTGAAGATGTTCAATCGTGTTGAGATAATTTACTTTTGTTGTCACAGGGTTATAGGCATCAGAAGAAAATCCTTCAGAAGGTAAATATCTCCATCTTAGTCAATTTTATAAAAATTATTGCTAATTTCTTTAATCATGTTTCTGTCCATGTTTCTAGTGTGGAGATGCTTTTGTCTATTGTCCTTATTTTAATCCTCTTCCATTTACTCTAAAGTTGAACGAAACTTGACATTTTTACCAAAATAAAAAAATCAAAATAGAAATTAGTCACATGCATCCCAGTTAAGATTATTATGCAGTTGGTACTTTTATCAAAGATTGTATACATAGTTTATTTACTTGAAAGTAGTGGCATTGTGCAGCAGTTTTCTTTTTTCTTTCCCTTAACACTGCTTTTGGCAACGTGCTTTAGTTGAAGGAGGAGTTGAAGAATGGCGTTGAACAGAATGGAGGGTCGTACAATAACCAAAATGATAAGTCTGACTGACTTGGGGGCGGCATCTGCGGCTTAGGTGTGTTTTCGAATATTTCAGTTGGTGCGCACAAATGTGGCTGTGGAAAAATAGGCGTCTTCAGTAGCTTGAGGAGGTTGAGATTAGAACGGCGCTTCTGCTGTCTAGAAGTGGCACGTAGAAATTGTGACTTCGTGTGAGTAATAAGAGGGAGGGATTTCTACTGTAGTCAAGATATAGAATTCGAACTACTATTTTCTGTATGTATTTTTTTTTTCGCGTCTTGTTTCGATCAGAGTCTCACTTGTGGGTTGTTCTCAAGTGCGAAGAGAGGCCGCATCTCGAGAATATAAATGGGAAATGATTTAGGTGTTATGAATTTGACTACAGTGACCGTGAACAATGCAATGCAATGAAGTTGCCACGGGACATTGTGATTTACCGTGGGGTTATCATCGGCTTCCACGATGTTTCGGGCAAATTGAGAAGTCTTTTGGTTAATTGTGGGTGGTGGAGACTCTGATCCTTAATGCTGCCGTGGAAGCTAGTCAAACTTTTCTTTGTAAATTACATATAGTTGGAGTTATCATTGGAGAGTCTACGTATGATTTGATGGTTTCTCATGCTTACGCGACTATCAAAGCATTTTATTGGCTGTATGCCTGTCCAAAAATTATTTCCATTGCATACAACTTATGTAAACAATTGTCTCAATTATTTGGGGATTCTCTCCGCTGCCTATTTCACAACGTTCACCATGCCTTAAAAATGAATTATTTTCGATCAGTAGATTTAATGAATGGTGTTGATTAAGACAGAGGAAGGGAAGTGGATCTTTGAGGATATCATTTCGTAGCATCTTGTGGTATGTAAGTTAGTCAAGTGAAGGAATGACCTGTGCCCGTCTAGCTCAGTCGGTAGAGCGCAACGCTCTTAACCTTGTGGTCGTGGGTTCGAGCCCCACGGTGGGCGCTTTTTGCTTGTTTTTTTTAATAAAAAAACTACCAATATTGGATGAATTATTTAAACAGTACAGTGAGAAAACAGGTGGGCCAATTGTGTTGGGAAACAAAAGGGGGCCCAAAATAGGGAGTGAACAGTAGTAACATGTATGAAGGAATCCATAAAACGTGGGGTAGGGGTGGTAGCCCCCTAGTAATGGGGTATGTAGTACGACAAAAAAGAGGCGTAGGTGGGAGTGGGATAGGGGACGTGATCTCATGATTGGGGGCGGCAATCTCTCCAGCTGTGAAGGTTAAGGGAGGCAATTTTTGCTGCAAATGAGGTTTCTTTTTCAAGGCCTCATTGCTAGTAATTACCACCACCTCATTGCTTTGACCTAAACGTGCTCATCTTCCTTCTCGCTTAATTAGCCCAACCTACACGACTTATTGCATCGCATCCATTAGCCACATTACCCATTCATGTTGCTTCTACTGTTTGTTTTCTTTTCCATATAACATGAAATCTGAAATATATCCCTCCTTAGTTTAATAGTACGTACATTGATAATGACAATTGATTTAAAAATGCCGCTTCACTACTATCGTCCTGGATTCTTCATTTTCCAACTGTACGCGCTGTGTCTTATTGATGATTTGATATTGTTTTGTCCATATAGCATGCGCAATGGGAAAAATTATTCACTTATTTCCACAATTAGGAGAGCGAAGCTGTCAATTTCATCCATATATATAAATCAATCAATCTTTTGTTGTTTGCAATAAATGAAAGAATTTGAGAAGAGGCTGGGTTGACTCTGTGCACCGTTTGGCACGCAAGAATTATGTGTGTGGAAGCGGTCGAGAAGGGATACAAGAACGTGGTGGAAGGAAATTCTTGAAAGCTTGCACGAGTCAATGTGAAAGCTTAGAAAATTACACGTGCTAGGAAATGAAAGAAGACAACCTCCCCATCCTCCCGTATATTAAAAACTTCCTCGTTTCTGGGATTCAATTCAGCCGTTCATCAGGTCACACACGCTACGTACTGTGTTGACATGTCTCCGATGTTGCTGTGCGTCGGAGAAAGTTCCTTATTTGCATATGGTAGCTAATTGCGTGGCTGCATATGTGCTAATGTTGGATCATGTTGTTGAGTTTATGTGCTAATGTAAAGGTAACTAAGGCCTCCTCCTCTTGTCAAAATATTGATCTGATATAATATTATGGTATTGGATAACAATGTTACGATGACTATGACTGAGAATTCCTAACTTCCTGTGGGGGCCATATATCTTGGCGTAGGTCAGTTTGTTGGAACGACGCAGACTTATGATTCCATCGTGCACAGCTGAGAGAGTGCTTTCAGGAATAGTTTCTGAGGTTCCTCAGCTCATGCATTAATTTGCTCTCTCACTCATGATCATCAGCACACAATATATCCTCCAAACTTCAAACAAACACAAGCTCCTCGTATCTTACAAATTTGCTGCTATCCTAAATTTTTGTCCACCAAAGTTTAATTTGACGATGCTTACTAGGGGTGTTCATAAAATCCGTGGCCCGATATGTCTACCTGAACCCACGAAAAAATAGCCCTGCCTAGCCCGATAAATATAGGGCAGGGCCGGGCACGGGGCTGCAACATGTCGCCCATAATTTTTTTGAGTTGGGCACCGGGGAGGGGGGTTGCCCTGCCCTGCCCATAGGCATTTATTCTTTTATTTTTTTTACTTTTCTCCCTAGATACTATATTTGGAAGGGAGAATATGATAGTTACTGATGACTAAATGGTCATTTTAAAAATCTAAGTAGTTAAGTAAGTTACGTCTTTTAATATTTATAACTATATTAATTTTTTTTCTTTAATTTTACTAATCATAATATTATTATATTATAAATTATAATTATTTATTTTATTTTTTTAGATGCTTCATCTTTGTCAATATTTAGAAAATTTATACAAAGTTACAATTACAAATTACTTAGACTTCAAAACTTTTTTTATATGCAATGAATTTCAATACTTTAATTATTATCTTTTTATTACTTTTTTTTTGGTAGATTATAGATATTATTTAAATTTTGAAGACATATGAATATGATATTATTTTAGAAGTTTATAATTACATATTACTTTTTCCAACATGAGCAGAGCATCACAACGGGCACGCCCAGCCCACCCACGCCCAACCCGCCCATGCCCAACCCAAAATAGTTAGGGCTTTTATTGACAGGGCCGGGCATCAGGTTGTAAAATGCAGCCCATGCTTTTTTCGAACAGGGCACCGGACAGGGGGGTTTGCCCTGCCCAACTCTACCCATAAACAGCCCTAATGCTTACTAATGCCTACATGTATACTCTTTTAATTGCATGCCCAATATTGTGCCTGTTTATTCAACTTCCCTCTCTCCTTTTCCTCCCCAACAAAATACTCTCTAACCACCTCACTCAAATTAAGGAATTGTGATTTATTAGTTCATTACTTTTTTTTTCTTATGTAGTCAATGCTATAATCATTTTTATTTTAGGCTAAGAACATAAAAAATTTTCATATTTCTTAACAAATATGCTTTATAGGATTTAAATTTGTGTTATCTTTCTTATATAAAAGGAAATCGTTTACTATTTAAACTAATAACATGTTGATATTAAATCATTAATTTTATCTCTAATAGTAATTAAATTTAATGGAAAAAATTAGTCCCTTACATCATGATAAATTAATATTCAAATACTAGTTGGAATATGTACTCATATTTAATATTTAATAGTATCTCGAATATAATTAGAAGATACTTGTACACTTATCATAATTTATGAGTTAGAATCAGATTAGAGTTGAATTTTTCAATAAGATGACCAATTAAAAGAATGGGCGACATAGCGGTCATGAATTGGGTAAATACTGAAATAGTTAGTTGACAAGGGTAGGCCACAAAAGCACCATTTAGTTTGGTGGGTTTTAGTTGTCGGAGCAACCCATTTCATTTGCCACTTCAATTAATGGCCGGACCCTTTCTCACCATGACAGCCACCACGACATAGCATAGTATTCACAGCGCCAAAATTCAAAATAATAAAACGGAAACAACAACATGTGAATATAATCTTTAATTTGAATGGGTACTTTATAAGGAATTTCCTAAATTTTTAAATTGGCCTTCATATTGTATTGTTATTTCATTAATAGAGTATGATATACGTTTTCATTTGTCTATACCTTAAGTCATGTGCATGAACTTGTTATATTATGTTACATTCCATAAATGACTAGGAAGGTTAAGTTTTAAAAGACAAACAAATTATTCACACGCGTGTGTGTGTGTGTTTAGGAAGGTTAAGTAAGAGCTAACATGTTTGACTAGCTTTTAAGTATAATTCATAAATGACTAGGAACATTGAAGTAGAGTGGGAGTTAAGGATCAAAGCTAGTCCTTTTTTTTTTCTATAGGCCAAAATTTGTTCCCATGATGTGGATCATTGCCATATAGGTGGGAAATAGGAGCATATTATTATTATTATTATTAACATGGTGGTATGGCAACGTTGGCCTGGGACATGTGTCACGGTCAAACCTGTTTCATGGTCATAGGAACTGGCTTAGGATTCATTAAATTCCTAGGCTGGCCTTTAATGTCCACACATCCAATTCATCACATGATGCAACAAATCGCAAAAGGAAAGGCCCTTGCCCTCCACCCCCACTTCCCTTAATGTTTTATATTTAAATTTTAAATAAACAAAACCAAAAGAAAAGAAAAAAAATAAAGAAAGAAAAGGACAAATCAAGCCTCCTCTCCCCCACACCCCAAGCCAAAGGCCCCCGCAATTAGACCCTTCAAGAAAAGAAAATTAGCATATTAACCTTTAAAGTTTAAATGAACAATATATATATATATATTTTTTTAAAAAAAAGAGTTACAAAGGCGAAGAGGATTCCACGAAACTAAGCACCCCTATGGGAGCGCGTGTTTTCCACCCCAAATCAATGTGAACTGACGACCACTATCGGCTCCTTGGTTTCGTACGTGAGACTCTGGCTCCAGTCTTACCTCGTTGGCTCGTTGTACCAGTTGCCATCCCTATCCCCAACAATATCCCCCACGCGCAGATAATCCCCACGTGAAAGCGCGTTAACTTTCTCTGAGTATCGTTAACAGTTCGAGTTCTCTCCTAGTCTCTCTACTTTTGCCTTTGTTATTATTATTTCTCAAATCTCAATTCTCAATTCTCAATTCTCACTGCCTCATTCTTCATTCTCCCCGAACCCCTTTTGTCGCAATTTTATTTTTTTTTCAGTAACGGGCACATCAAAGAGACGAAATTAAGCCTCCCCGTCCTAGTTAACTTACCGGTCTTGACAGAACACCGGTCTTTGTCACGGTATGGCATGCCACCGGGAATTCAACTTCCGACCAGCATCACAAGTTTTCTCCCGCTAAATGCACCCAATACGATGCCGTTTTATCACTACTCTTGAATCCCAGAGCGACAACGATGACGAGGACGGTGAATATGTAATCAGACCGTACCTTGTTGAAATCAGATTATTCATCCTTGCGGGTGCTTACAGGCTGCAATGACGACCACTAACACTACTACACCGTCCGTGGACTCAGCTTCGGCCGACGAACTTGCAGCAAAAGCTGTGCACAAGCGCTACGAAGGGTTGGTTATGGTTCGAAACAAGGCCGTTAAAGGTAAAGGCGCTTGGTATTGGGCACACCTGGAGCCCATGTTGGTTCACAACACTGACACCGGACTTCCTAAAGCAGTGAAGCTCAGGTGCTCCCTATGCGACGCCGTATTTTCCGCCTCCAATCCCTCTCGTACTGCTTCTGAGCATCTAAAGCGTGGAACTTGTTCCAATTTCAATTCCGCACCTGTTCCCATTTCCTCCGTTTCACCTACGTCTGCAATTGTGTCGTCGCCCCCCTCTTCTTCCGCCCTCCATAATCACCGCAAGAGAACCTCTTCATCTTCCGCTGCTGCTAGAGCCACTGGTGGTGGTGGGCCCACTTCGTCTTACCAAGCTCCGCAGCTTGCCATAGTGGATCCGTCGCGATTCTGTGGGGAGCTCACGTACACGACGTCGTCTGCATCACCTAGTCCGGTAGTGACAGGTGGTGCAGCGGGGTTGTTGACACAGCAACCGCATTTGATGTTATCTGGTGGGAAGGAGGATTTGGGAGCTCTGGCTATGTTGGAAGACAGTGTGAAGAAGCTCAAGAGTCCTAAAACGTCACCTGGGCCTACTCTTAGCAAGACCCAGATTGATAGTGCGCTCGATTATCTCGCTGACTGGGTTTATGAGTCTTGTGGGTCGGTGTCTTTTTCGAGTTTGGAGCACCCAAAGTTCAGAGCTTTCCTTAACCAGGTGGGTTTGCCAGCAATTTCCCGCAGAGAACTAACAGGTGCTAGATTGGATGCCAAATTCGAGGAATCCAAGGTAGAATCGGAGGCGCGAATTAGAGATGCCCTGTTCTTTCAAATGGCGTCTGATGGGTGGAAACCGAAGAAATATGGGGTTTACAGTGACGAGAATTTGGTGAATTTGAGCTTGAATCTCCCCAATGGGACCAGTTTGTACAGAAGGGCGGTGTTTGTGACTGATTCTGCTCCTTCTAAGTATGCAGAGGAGGTGTTGTGGGAGACAATCACTGGCATTTGCGGGAATGTTGTGCAACAGTGTGTAGGGATAGTTGCGGACAAGTTCAAGGCCAAGGCTTTGAAAAACTTGGAGATTCAGAATCATTGGATGGTAAATCTTTCTTGTCAGTTTCAAGGCTTCAATAGTTTAATCAAGGACTTCGCCAAGGAACTTCACTTGTTCAGCACCGTCACCGAGAATTGTCTCAAGCTAGCAAATTTGGTCAATTACAAGTCTCAAGTTCGGAATAGTTTCCAAAAGTACCAGTTGCAAGAGTACGGCCACACCTGGTTAATCCGAGTACCCTTGCGAGATACCGAAAATTTTAACTTCGCTCCTGTTCACACCATGATACAAGACATATTGAGTTCCGCTCGTGCTCTGCAGTTAATTCTGCTCGACGAATCATTCAAAATGGTATGCATTGAAGACCCAACAGCGAGAGAAGTAGGAGACATTATTCGCGATGTAAATTTCTGGAATGAATTGGAGGCAGTTCAATCGTTGGTTAAACTGGTGAAGGACATGGCTCTGGAGATCGAGACAGAAAGACCCCTCGTAGGTCAATGCCTTCCTCTTTGGGACGAATTAAAATCAAAAGTGAAAGATTGGTGCTCCAAATTCCACATTGAAGAAGAACCACTCGAGAAAGTAATTGAAAGACGATTCAAGAAGAACTACCACCCTGCTTGGGCCGCGGCTTACATTCTCGACCCACTTTACTTAGTAAGGGACACGAGCGGCAAGTACCTTCCTCCGTTCAAGTGCTTGACGCCGGAGCAAGAGAAGGACGTGGACAGGCTCATAACCAGGCTTGTTTCGAGGGACGAAGCTCATATTGCTCTAATGGAGCTTATGAAATGGAGAACAGAAGGGCTGGACCCTGTTTATGCCAGAGCTGTACAGATGAAGGAGAGAGATCCTGTGACTGGGAAGATGAGAATTGCTAATCCACAAAGCAGTCGACTTGTGTGGGAAACGTATCTGACAGAGTTCAAATCTTTAGGCAAAGTTGCTGTGAGGCTAATATTCCTTCACGCAACGTCATGTGGATTCAAGTGCAACGTGTCGTTATTGAGATGGGTTTGTGCTCGTGGACATTCCAGGACCGCACTGGAAAAAGCTCAGAAGTTGATATTTATTGCAGCTCATTCAAAACTGGAGAGACGAGATTTCTCTAGTGATGAAGATAAGGATGCAGAGCTGTTTAGCTTGCCAAACGGGGAGGATGATGTGCTCAACGAGGGCCTTGTTGATACATCCTCAGTCTAGCATTCTTTTTTCTTAAAATCTTTTTTATTGGTTTAGGATATTTAATTTTTAGAATTTATTAAATTCTTTTTCACCACCTTCCTTCTTGTCTTTGGTCTCTCTCTGCTTTCAACGTTTCCCTCTACTTGTATTTTGTTCAGTTGGTCTGAGGATTTTTGGGGCAGCAAGGTCTGGTGGGGGGAAAGATTTTCTGTATTGCTACTGCCATCTTTGACCGTTGCATGATTTTGAAGTTAAATATGCGGGGAAAGAGAAGATTATCTTTGTCTTGTCTGTAAAGCTAGAAAAAGGAGCCGCATGAACTGATCAGTCCCATAACTGGAAACATGTCGTAGAAATTTTGTTGCGGAGATAAATAATATTTTGTAAAGGGGAAGGTTTTTTTATGAATTCTCCTTTGGTTTTAAGTTCCGATCCCCACTGCCACTTTCTCACGTGTTGTCCAAACTAGCAAATTGAGTACTCTTAATTTTTGTAAATCCATGTAGTAGAGAAGTGCTTGGCCATTAATTCTATGCTTAGCTTTTCACATCCTCCGCTAAAGCTGCAAGCTAGGCTTTCTGTCTCACTGAGATGAGATGTGGATTTCTGTCTATCCTTAAACCTCGTTCGAGAATGTTGTACCTGGGAAGATGCTCCGCTTTCAAGCAAAATCCTCCACATGCTGTGCATGAATTGGCATCTTTTCAAGGTGAGGCAGAGATCAGCTCAGCATTAGATGGTGCGTCAACAGAACAAGGCACGCACGCAGGTCGCAGGATCACGTCTGTGTTAGCCAACGTTGTCGTGGATGATGGGGTTTCATTCAGTTCACTTTCCGCTGCCAAAAGTCTCGTCATCAATCTTGGGATAGTCGGCTAAATAATAATGATAATAATAATAATAATTTCACATGGGTGCCGTACAAGTGGAGGACTTGACTTCCATGGGATTAGAGGACATGAATTATGAGTACTATTTTAAAACATAAATGTTTTAGGTGTGGCAGGAGTAGACAAAGATATGGTTGAAGAGGTGAGTGAGCCATAAAATGGTTGGTTGTTAGTAGGACTTGGGGGACCATTTTGTAAGGATGAGTAAGTATCTCGAGAAAAGGATTTTTTGGGAGGGTGAGGTCTCGGTGGAAAATAGAACTAAAACATGAGATGAATGGTGCCATTGGGGCAGCCTCGATCTGAATAGAGAGATATGGAACCCCACCATGGAATTTGCAACCAAAAGTGAGGGTAATTTTCTGAGGATTGTGATGAAGATTGAGTTGGATTCAATCAAATCAGCTTTAGGTAGCTTCTCTTTTAAACATTCCCAAGCTTTGTAACGTTGAAGCAGCGGCTTTAGATGATTATTGCCTCAAAGGTTGTCTTTTGATTTGATGACCCTAAGCAAAGTATTACTGTCCGCATGAAGCACACACGAGATGCTCTCACCAAGCAATAAAAATTTAGATGATTTAGATTGGAGAGATCATTAGGTTCAAGATATATTTTTGAACTCATAGAACATGTACAAGAATACTTATGAATTGTCTCCCATCAAAATCTTTAGTCTTTCTATTAGCAATATGATTTAAACTCATTAACTAATCTTATTCTAACAACTGATTTCATTGTCTTGTTTTTTAATAGACAGCTAGATTATCGTTAGGTTTCTTATATTCTTCAGAAAAGAATTTTTACTGATTTCTTCTCTATTTTTTCTTATTAGTCTTGGAGCTTTTACCATCTACTCTAGAATGCTCGTGGAAGATGTTGAATTAGTAAATAATAAAAAATATATTAGCTAAGGCTACTGCTGCATGATCCTCCATATTTCTATTCTTATGTAACCGATTCTCTTGTTATTTTATTGCATGTTTCACTCACTTTTGCCACGGAAAGCTGTTGGAAAGTGAAATTACAACAAACACTACTAACAACACCGTTGTTTTATTGTTCCTTGTCATTATCCAACAGTTTCCTATTCCAGTTATGCAATTGCGACTCTAACGGCGAAGTTTAGCCCTAGACAAGATCCTATTTATGCAACTGTTCAACTAAACCTCTTTTAAATATTCTAATTACTGTGATTCGGCCAGTGCCATAATTTATAAGCCTTATTTAAAGTTATTCGAATATATAAAGAGAATAAAGATAACAATGCATGAACGCAAAATCAATTTTATAAATTAAAAATAGTATCATGTGAGTTGAAAGCTCATTATCTGTATTTGATTATTTTTAAATAATCACTGATTATCCTGTTGACGGAAAGAAATTAGTCTTGCAACTGCAATAACATAAATCGGTGAGATACTCGAGGAGAGTTGAGTGCTATTTCATGAGATTAGATTTATAATTTGTTTGGACGAGCTTGATATTATTATAGAGTCTTTTTTGCCTTGACAACAGGTTTATGAAGCAGACCATCAGCAGCTATACATGCTTTTGACTATTTCGTGATGAAATTCTTCTTAATTTCTTCAGTTCTGCCCTGTGAACTGTAGCAGACAGTGAGTGATACAAAAAAACAAGCAATGCCATCATCATCATTATCACTCGGCAAGCATCCATGTTCTTGAAATAAGAATCTTTCTTTTTTGATGGTGGATGATGGGTTTCACATTCACATTCACACACCCACCACTGCCAACAGTAAAAAGGTGAAAAAATTGAATGAACGAAGTGCGTAAATAATGAAGTGATCAGTAGAAATCTTGAAAAAAAAAAAGTAGTGTTACTATTCCTATTACTATTTGCCCCGCTTCTCTCTGTATTGTGTGATTTACTCGCTAAGTGGCCACACAGAAATCATTGTCGGCAAGCCTCCCCAAAGCTCATGACTCCTCACCTACTAAAAAGAACTCTCTCTCTCTAGAAGTTTAGTTTAAGCTGAATGGTATATGCAAATGCAATGCAGCTCTCTACACTATAAAGCAAAGGATATATAATGATTAGTAGAGGACGACACTGGCTTTATACGAGAATCTTCTCCTGTTCCAATGCTCTCATTCTCTCACCTTTTTCTTATCTTCCTTAGCTTAGCTTGATTATTGTTGGTTTTATTACTACTACTTAATATATATATATATATATATATTTGTTGCCTTTTTCTTGTGTGTCGTTTTCTACCACCACATTCATCAGGGCATCGATGCTCCCACGCACAAAGCACAAAAGTGCTGTTTGTGACTTGTGCTAGCTAGCTCCTCCATACCCTTCTCATTTAATCTTCCTCATCATTATCCTCTTCATCATGCTTTGTTATTCTCCCCCTAAACTTAACGTCCTTTCCATTGCTTTAAGCTGATAAAGGTTGATTAGTGGCTCTTTGATTCTTGTCGTAAAGAATGTGTTTGTATGTTGTGTCGACTTTGAGTTGAAGGTTCCCAAGGATAACGAGAATTCTGGGGATCAAACCCTACGGTAACTCCTTTATTAACTTTATTCCGCTGATGGATACTCCTGAAACATTGAAAACAGATTGATATTAATCTATGCAAAGTATGGTTTCTACAGCAAATATTATAAACAAAAAGTCATCAGACAGTGACGACTTTTTAAAATTAGGATGTTCTGAATTCAAAGAGCTAGACGCTCGAATTGGGAATACGTCTTTTGTCTGGAGGAGTAACCAATACACACATGGACCACCTAGAGGCAAGCTTCTTGGTATTCAAAAACTTATGGGTCAATTATTATTATTATTTATTATTCAATTAAAAGACGCTGGCGTTTTCAAAAGAGAGATACGTTGCGACTTGCGAATGCCAACTCCTTTGGGTTGATTTGCACTGTTGTTTCACATGGTACACTGGTTATTCATTATCATTTTTCCTAACGAGTTTATTCCCGTCTCGAAGATGCTGCCAAAAAGTCCTCCATCTTTCCGTATTTCCCCACCAACCCCTACAACTCGGTTTTGTTAATCCATCTATTATTTACATTTTTCCAAATAAGGTCATGTGGCTCCTTCATTATGATATTTACAGTATACGTGCGTGTTCCATTCTGAGCCTCTAGGGAAGTTTTTCAGCTGTTTCTTCTTATGAGAATAATACACCGGGGGCCCTGAATATATTAATACATAGTCCCTACTCCCTACCCATATATATATTTTTTATTTGTTCAAGTGGGTGTAGTCGTTAAAGAATACACGTGTGTGTATTATTGGGGGGTGAGGGCAAAAATGGCATAACAGAGCCAGACCGCTCATGAATCATATTTTGGGAATGCGGGAGATAACGCAGACGCCACGGGATGCCCAACTATTAATATATATGGCCACATAAATTTAGACCCCTTTATATGGGATTTCTTATATTGTCCTTCTTATAATTTCTTTATATATTTTTTTTTAATAAAAGCAGCAAAAAAAATTATATATATAGCAGTAGTAGTAGTACTCGATATAAAGTATATATAGTGTCATAGTCGGTTGATTTATGTTAATATATGGGGGCTTAAAATAATTGAGGTTTTAATTCGCCGCATGTAGAGTAATATTAATGGCGGTTGTTATTTGGGGGAGGAGAGAGGAATATGGGGTACAGCTAGAGAGGCACGTGTCACAATCATGGGGCTCAGCACTAATGATCGTTGGTGTACCTGATTTCAGACGCACGAGGCCTACAACTACGCGAATGGGGGCAATTGGGCATCATTGATCATTGCGGTATTCCAGTACCAGCTAGTAGGACCCGTTTCGTGGGGCCCGTCCCAAGGGCCTCAGCCAATCACATCGACCCAATTGACCTTTTGGTCAACAACTTTGACCTTTCGGCTGAAGGAAGACCGCCCCACTGTTTGTCGAGTACAGTGAGTGGACTAACTAATCTCACCTCCCTCCAATCAGGTCCAGTCCCATGAGATGGGGATAAGGAGTGGGCGAATACAGGGTGGTAAATGGAACGGCCAAATTCTCGGGTAGCCTGGTGATTCGGACGTTATTATTCATTGTAATGGGAAAGGCCAGTCCTGATTCATACACTTGTGAATGGACAAGGGTGGGTTGATCAGGAGTAATTCATACGAGAGGTACGTGTAAGAGTTAACGTTAAATCTGGTAGTTTGTCCCTTGTAATTGAGCCAAAGGGAGAAAAACTGGGACCACCCTCGTTGTCTGTGGAGAGCGATGTAATGGTCACTCCCATAATAATTAAGCCCCCCCAGTAGTAGATATGGATCTATGGTTAATGAATGAATGATTCGCCTGTATATATATGTGTGTGTGTGTGTGTGTGTTATTAGTAAGTTTTGTTGGCTAGCTATCATCATATTAATTAGTAATAATAGTCCTCGTGAGCTATCATTAATTAACAATACACAGTCAATGGTTCATTATATGCCAGTAGCTTTATGTTTATTTGTCATATTTTCCATCTTGTCTCCCTCTAAACAAGAAAAGAAACAAGCAGAAAGCAAACGCCTTTACTCATCAAGGGGATGAATACACACACACACATATATAATTGCATACAGATTGCATCAATCCTCCAACTGTTTTATTATTTTGCTCACTGATCGATGTCAGTAAAGATTTACCAGTACAAAAAATATCATATTCCTTTTTTCTTTCTTGGCAAAAAATACTTTTCCCTCGCACCAACCAGATGCTCCCACGAATTCTTGGCAGAGAAAATTGACCCTCTTCATATCTACTCGGACCACTCTCAGTGAAGAGTTATTTTTCGCCCTAAAAGAACAAAAGAACTCGGAAGCACGTGGAACACATCGTTGAAAGGGTGACAGCGAAATGGATATGTGTGGCGAAGAAGGAAGGTATCTCTCTATCTTTGATTTGTTTATTCGTGGGGCAAAAAGGGGCTTAGAAGCTGAAGAAAAATAAAATAAAAATAAAACGTTTGTGTCGTTGTGCAGTAACATCCTTCCGTTTAATAATTAAGGAGGAGTGACAATTAAGTACTCTATATAAAAGATTAATGTACAATGAGGGCCTCTAGCTGTATATAACTGAAAACTCTCGAGTTTACAACTTAGAAAGTGTTCATTTTATATTAATTTTCTCGTAAGTTCCTCAATTCATTCTTTTTTTTCTAGTTGTCCATCCGATTTACTAGAATTTTACCCCGTCTACATCTCGACTCGACTCGCGTTACACACCTGGCTACAATGGGTTAATTTCCTAATAGAAATTTTTTGTATATGCCAAAACTCAAACTTAAAACCTTACTTAATCGATATCAAATCACTTACCACTCAAACTAATCCTTTTAGTTCCTCAATTCATTGTTCCTCATATTAACGAGGCTCAAAAGCTCCATATTAACGAGGCTCAAAAGCTCCCGCTTGGGCCGTGTCTCTTTGTTTCCATTACTTATGTTCTGGACCTCAATTAGAGGCCCATTTCCTTTGACATTGGAGCCTCTAACTATTGTGTATGGACTGGGCCCAATGCTCAATTTAAAAGAATTCAGCGTATTGGAGCTTGAGAAGGGGGCCGATCCGATTATGTTTATTATGGGCCGAGGTTCAGTCCAAATCCAAAAATGTAGGAGTACACGTGTCAAGGGCTGAAATGAGCCGCGCATGCTCTTTTCAAACCACAAGTCTCACGGTTGCGATTCCCTCCAAAGTCACAAACACAATCAAAGGAGCTTTGGCACCTTCCCTGGATCAGTCTTCCCTCCAATCCAGTATTCAACCCCTCAAAGCAATTTCGCGCTCTCAGCTAAGTTAGCGGTAAGCATCCTGGCTCGCTGATTACATTTGCACCACTGCCTAAATCTCCCTTTCCCTACGAGGCGATTCTTCATAAACACGCAACTTTTCTCGTACGCGTCGCGCCCATTGCTTCCGCAATGTCAACAATGGCACTACAGTCGGGTCGGTTTAGAATATTGAAAGAAGGATCTAGGAGTTTTGACGGACAGGCGGGTCCCGTTGTGTACTGGATGTTCAGAGACCAACGGGTAAGAGACAATTGGGCTCTAATCCACGCTGTTCATCAGGCTAACAAAGCTAACGTCCCCGTCGCACTTGTTTTCAATCTTTTCGACCAGTTTTTGGGTGCTAAAGCCCGCCATTTGGGGTTTATGTTGAGAGGTTTACGCCAGTTGTCCCAGGATATTCAACAAAATCTTCAAATTCCCTTTTTCTTGGTTCGGGTAATTTTCGATCCTGTGTTACTATGTAAGGTTTTCTTGTGAACATAGCCGTTTGATCAATTTCCGTCCTATTTTCCTGATAAAATGAAAAGAATAATCTTTTTGATACTTGAGTTTCTTCATTATTGAGCCACATGTCGGTGGAAGCCTGGAATTAAAGGTTGTGTCGACGTTTTTATGGGTTTAACTACAGGGAGAGGCAGAGGATACCATACCAGATTTCCTCAGAGAATGTGGAGCCTCGATGCTGGTAACGGACTTCTCACCGTTGCGAGAGGTGCGGAGGTGCAAAGAGGCTATTTGCAAGAGAGTAAGCGATTTGGTTACAATACATGAAGTTGATGCTCACAACGTAGTTCCCCTCTGGCTAGCGTCGGAGAAGTTGGAGTACAGTGCCAGGACCATAAGAGCAAAGATAACCAAAAGGCTTTCTGAGTATCTGATTGATCTTCCTACAATGGAGCCACCGACTAGGAAATGGATTGGTAAGAACCAATTGATCGATTGGGACGACCTCATTGCTGAAGTGTTGAGGTTAGACACTACTCTTTTGATTGATATCATACAAGCAATTGTAGTCCATTGTGTTGATATAGTTATTTTCCACAACTAGGATAGGAGCAGAGGTTCCCGAATTACATTGGTGTGAACCAGGGGAAATTGCAGCGATGGAAGTACTGATGGGTAGTAAAAATGGATTCTTGACTAAAAGGTTGAAAAATTATTCCAAAGACCGGAATGATCCATCCAAACCCAGTGGTCTTTCTGGTCTATCTCCCTATTTACATTTTGGACAAATTTCTGCTCAACGATGTGCCCTAGAAGCACAGAAGCTGCGACAATCATATCCTCAGGCATGTAAAATTTAATCATGGTAGATTACTAGATCCTTTTACCTTTTTCTTTGTTTCGGTAGAACAGCCATTAAGCAAACTAGGCCTCTTTGAACTGTCAGGATGTTAATCAACGTTATGCTGTGCTTGATAAGGAAATAGCTGCATTTTACGGTCATTTTATCCCTTTTTTCGTATGCTTTCCTCCTAAAATGACATTGGCGTCTGGTGTTTCATATGACCATATGTGAAGGCAATTGAAGCTTTCTTGGAAGAGTTGATTGTGCGGAGAGAACTTGCTGATAACTTCTGCTACTATCAGCTACATTATGATTCATTGCAGGGAGCATGGGAATGGGCTCGAAAGACCTTATTAGACCATGCCAATGATAAGCGAGAACATATTTACTCGTGAGTCACATTATTTTGTTATTACCGTTTCTTGATTTGCTTGCAAGCTCATCTAGCTTTTACATCTCCAGGAGGGAGGAATTAGAGAAAGCACAAACTGCGGATCCTGTAAGTCAAACTTTTATGTATTTTGTTCTAAAACGATCGACCTTAGACTTTGAAGGCCTTTTCACTGTCATTTATCGTTCATCATTCCTGAATTTCTATTTTTTCTCAAGGTCCTGTTACCCAATAATTAGTACATCATTTTGTTTATGAATATCAGCTCTGGAATGCTTCTCAGAAGGAGATGGTTTACCGTGGAAAAATGCATGGTTTTATGCGGTAAGTAGCTTCCATATTATTCTTTTCATCCATTTGTTGCTTGATGATAAATGTTGTAGTGTTATTTGATTTTAATTCACGTCACCACTCACCACACAATGAATGGCGTCAATCAATTATCGAATGAAATGTTTCTCTTGCGAAGAGTGGTAGGGAATGGAAAGTTTGGTAGTTTGCAAGGATCGAAGAATCTTTCTGGATTTGTTTGACACATGACGGAACTGTGCTTCAGTGACAAAACTACTATTGTTTTATATTTTTATGGATATTTTGGTTGTGACAGTGTAGATTGCCTGTCTTTTGAATATTATCTCAATAATAGTTTCTTGATATCCTTGCTATAATCAGACTTGGAATTTTTCCAGATATTTTTCTTGCTTGTATTCTTCCCGTGTTCGTTGTTTGATATTATGTGAATCTTCTTCAATTAGAAAATTTTATTTACAGAATGTATTGGGCAAAGAAGATACTTGAGTGGACAAGAGGACCTGAAGAAGCCCTCGAGACATGCATATATTTAAACGATAAGGTGATTTAGTTAGCTCGAGCAATATAGAGAGATGACAAAATTGCACTAAAACAAAAGTCATTGCGGTGTGATGAAGTGGCAGAGATTTAAGAAAATGTTCTTGTTTTTTTTTAAATGCAGTATGAAATTGATGGAAGAGATCCAAACGGGTATGTTGGCTGCATGTGGTCGATATGTGGTGTCCATGATCAGGTCTGCATGCATTGTTCTTACAAGTGTTCCTCCATAAGGATCCATTAGTTCACCAAAAAAACAACGATTAGAATTAGAAATTATCTTACAGAATATTTATGTTTTTTTTTTTGGCTTTTCAGGGCTGGCGAGAGCGACCAATTTTTGGGAAAATTCGATACATGAATTATGCAGGATGCAAAAGAAAATTCGATGTCGACAGATATATAGCATATGTTACCAAGCTAGATGGTGAAATAAGAAAGAGAAAGGCTGAAAATTTGCTGTCCGTCATGGAGAAAGTACAACACCGTTAATCTAATGTGAACCTATACTTTTATTTGAGGCTGACTGTTTTGAATATTATAGGGCAGAAATGTGCAAATATTTGTGCAATGTCTCGTAGAAAATCCATATCTGCTATTGGTTGTCACTCTTCAAGATTAAGTTTGAAACGTTAAGTGCAGATAGTTAATATCCTTGTTAGATAGTTGAGTGCATGCCCAACTGAGATTAAACCCATAGAATCCGACCATCTAGCAAAACTATTGTTACATTCTTCTGTTTGGTTTGATACCAATACAGATATGCTTCCACTAGTTTTTGGATCAGAGTGGATCATTTCCCAGAAGAGAAAAGAATCAGGAGATGGATCGGATCCCTAATCAGTATTAAATCCCTAGCATATGCACAGGCTGATTTGATGGTTTGGATGAACAACATGCCAAGTGTCAAAAAAGAATTGTTATATGGAGATGCTTGGACTGACCGATCATACAAATATATTTGACAATTAGAAGGTCATCGAATTACCGTCTGTCATCATATCTCGAGATCTTCCAATGATAACTCGTGGCTCGTTAGCATCTTCAATTTCTGCAGAAACGGGATAGGAATCATAATTGATGGCAACTTGCTTTTCCTGGTTAAATACACATCCATTCGGCTTTAAAAAACTTGAAAATGTTAGTACCGTTATAAATTGTGCAGGATCATCAAGACTTGATGAGCCCAGAATAACTTCCCTCTTCAGCCTACCAGTTAGCTTGTGGCAAACCCTAAGCTGACAATTAAAACAATGTATTGGTAAGCCAAGAAAGAAAAAATTAACATCGTAAGCTCGTCTATTAAAGCATTGATCAAACCTCAGATCTGGTAGCTCCACCGACGATAAAAACAAAAATGCGTTGCCCCATCTTCTTAAAATCATTGGATGTATGTCTAAGCACTGAATCACTGATGCAGCAAAAAACAAATGAAAATAAATGAGAAAGTCATGAATGGCAAAGATTGCAGATCTAGCCTTCCATTTGTAACAAAAGCTTGGACATCTGGAAACAAAATATTTATTTCAAGTCCACAGTACACAACTTATGAGTAGAGAACAGTGGCAAGGGTTGAAGAGAGCGGGGAGGGAGAAGAGTTAATGAATAGAAATATATAAAGTAGTATCAAGAGAAGTAACTGTCATATTGATCTGACTTGCATAATGAGCAAACGAGAATAGAACCTTGAGTATCCATCGTCAGAGCCTCGAGGTCTAGCCCAAGTTGGTGTGCGTCTTGATCTCATTGAATGAGCTGGTGGATTATGGTTCGCTGACCCAACAGAAGGTGAACTATGAAAAGAAGGACTAGGGTCATTCAAACATGGATACTCTTCCTTCTCCAAATCATTTTTGCCGAGTTTCTCAATAATTTCCTGAATGATGGATCATCCACTCATCACATGAGGCTCAAAAAGTTGACAAGATACGAAAAATCAGCCAATTGAATTGTCAAGAAGATTATTATAAAGTAACAGGACTCCATCTTTATATTACAGCTGTATTAAAAGGTATAGCTGTTTGCAAATAATTGGACTATTAAAAGTTATGAACTGATATGTTGGTAATTAACTTTCCAGAACTAAGTTGATGAGAGTGATTTTCACATATCAATATGATAGTCATAAGGTTTATATTAACACTAAGTAAAAACTCAAGAAAGAAAACTCACACAATTTATTGAAGTTCACAAAGATATGTTGAGGACCTTGCATGAGCACATTTAATATGTAGGGAAATTTGACAGTAATCCAACTTCATGCGTACCTCTATTATGGGATAAAAGCGTGACAACTGCCATGTCTCTTCTTCACCAGCGCGGTCTTTCCTTGCTGCACGCTTCTTCTGACAACTCGAACAAATAGTTTTCAGGCATAATGTCAATATGTAAAATCGTCAACTTAAAGTAGAAATTTCCTTTACCTTGTGTATATCAAACTTGAGAGCAAAGGCACCAGTCACACTTTTTTTTGTATCTGGTTGTCCCCCTTGCATTCTCAAGTTATGCACAGCTCTCATATCCTCACTTGTTAACCTTGCCACCTGCAAGGCATTTAAAAGACAGTGCACAACATCATTAAGAGAGTCAGGAGATATAGCAGTGACAGAAAATTTATTTAATTTATGATGAAAAGGAGTTGGCAATTTAGATGGCGACAGTAACAAAGAAAACAGACCTTCATCAAATTTTCGCCCTTTTCACCCTCAAATTTCTCAGGATAAATGGCTGCAAGAATCATCAACAACCGCAACTTATTTTCCCCAGTCATATCCTGCATAAAACATTGTGTTCTGTTTTATTTTAAGCCATGAAAATGTGCCAAAATTATATTTCTAATTTCATATTCTGCATTATAAAGCTCTCTCAATTTTATGCATGCAATGGCAGGTTACATTTTTCTATTCCCCTCTTAGAATTTCTTACATCTTTAGCTGTTAAAAATTTGATCACATCTTTCATTCCTGCATCTCCAAAAACAAGATCTTGCTCCAGCTGTCCAAGTTCCCGTAGTCCCATCTCCCTGATGGTTCTGTTAATCTTCCCCGCAATCTGGAGCACATTAAGTCCATCAATTATAAAGGTATGGCAGTGAACACAATCAGCTACGCAACCATTCTTTTAAACCAATTACAAACTATTAAACTATAATGTGAAATGCTAAAAGAAGAACCAACTTGCAAAAATATATATTTAATTAAACTTGAGCTCCTAAATTCATTTATTGGGTCATTCATCAGCAAGAATAATGATGGACATGAAAGATGAAATTGAGCAAACAACATCATGCAACCATTATGAAGAGTTGTCCCATGATTGCACCATAAACAAACTAACCTCTACATGAAGGGAGAGTTTGTCAATTTGTTCACTATATTGTGGAAGCGCTTGGACCATCTTTTGTAAGTCCCTTGTTGACATTTCACCGTCTCTATAAATAGAAAAGCAATGGTAAGTACATAACAACACTGACAGTAACTAGATAATTCTTTCATCAACTCCAAATCCTAGGTTAGGTAATGTAGAAAAGGCCAATTCATCGTAACAAAAAAATATGCAAGCCTCTGACTTAATTATCAGTCATGAACTCAGTATTTTACACATCAGTAGATCTTAAATTATCAAAGAACCTACGCACAATATTTCTTGAATACTCTAACGACTTTGTACTAATCATAGGAGATAAGTGGAGCTGCAGTTAAATATTCAGTGAAAGAAATGAAGAGCCCATTAACAGACCAAAAAGAAAAATACAAATCTCTCCATCACCAAAAAGAGATCTCTTTCCACTATGACTAAGATTACTGAGCGGAAAAATGTAGATGAGAAATTAAAAACACCCACACACAACTAGAAGACAAAGTCAGAATCTCAACTCATAAAGCGTCTAAATAAATGAAATGGAATAGGTACAAGTGCATGAATTTCTTTTGGCTTTTGGCTAAACCATTAGCTTCAATATTTTTCTCAGATCAAGAAGTTGATATGAAAGAATCCAGAAAATTGTCACTTGCCTTGAACCATGTTGGACTTGAGCAGCCTTATTCTTTGAAATGAAGCTGGTCATCTTCTCATGCAACCGCTCACTAGCCTGTCAAAGTCATTGATATAAGAAAGCAGCGTTGCATAATTGATAATAGTAGAAGGGTAGAAGAAGAAAATACATCCGCAATATGTGCATGGCGAAGCTCAAGCCATATAGGATCATGGTCCTCCAAAAGAACCTCTTTTCTCTCAGGTTGACCACCGGTCTTGCTGGGAACCTTAAGAACAATAAATTTATATTATATTCAAAACAAAGCAAACCCAAATTTTCAGAAATAGATTAAATGAAACAGAAATTGTAGCTTATACCTCATGAACATATTTGTTTCCTTCCATATTCAGTAAATCATGGCACAATGCATCATATGTCCATTCATGTATTACAGGTGCAATCTACAGAATCAGATTGGCAACTTATATGTAAACATCGACAGTCTGTGGAAATGGTAACTTAACTCCATGACAAACACATGTAGGCTAAGAAAAACCTGATCAATAGATCTGTCAAGGATGAGCAATTCACATGTTTCCGTCTGAGGAAAGTTAGGTATACTTTTTTTATATTTCATAAGACAGTCCCAAACTCCAGCAGCAAGCTTCGTAGGAATTAGATCACGGAAAGTAGTCATTGTGGTTGCATCAAGGGTCCTAGCAGCCCGAAAGCGAACTGAAGGAAATTCCTATAAAGGTTTACACGCTTTAGAAGGCTTCTTGGTCATGTTTGAACATCTAGAAAGCATTCACTACATTCTTATTTGTAGGCATAAGGAATAATAAAAACATACTCTTAATGATGCAAAAACAGTAGCAATCCGAGTAGCCATCACATTCAAACATGCAACAGCTTTGCGATTATTCTCTTCATCCCCAAATAATTCTTCTAAAGCTCTCTCATTGTTTGTGATGAAACCCTGCATTAAGATGAGTAGATGATTAAAATCACACACCATAAAATGAGAGTATCAAATGAAGGAATCATCATGGTCTCAAAAACTAATCAAGGATTTATGACAAGCATATTCAAAATAGAAAATGATTCTTAAAGGGAAGGATCTCAAGGTTCTGAAAGTGTGGCTCTATTTGCTGCTATTTGTCAGTGAATGATTAAATTTCCAGCTTGAACAGTTGTAGGACTTCAAGATCCACATATTTATGGTTGTTCCATATTAACCTTCTTGAAAAACTCATCAAGTCAATTCGTCAAGTCTTTTTTTTTGGCCTAACACAATGTCTTTATTTCAAGTGTTTTAGAGCATAACCTATTGTATACCAGGCAACAGATTCTAGTCAGTTTAACTGGACAAAGATCCTATTTCATCGCTAAGCTTTTCATTCATAGTTAAATGAGCTGGACCAACTGAAGCAGTGCCTCATCGTGCCTGGCATTTTGAAATAATACATACTAACAACATGATTATAATACATATGACAATCTGCAAGGAAACTAAAGAATCACTGACCTGACTGTCTATGGCAAAGTATTCCAAATTCATCTGCATAATGTTATCCAAATGAGAAAAATCAATGTTTAGCAGAATTTGAATTTTTCATGCCAAAACTTCCAAGTTAAGCAAAATGTAATTCATGAACAAGTAATCTTAACCTCTCTTAGTGCACCTATGCGAGGTAACACCTTTGTATCTTTCTTAATATCGATTACTAATTCCTTAGGAACAGGTGAACTGAAGAAAACAAATGCCCTGCATAAACAAGAAAAAATCGTGTTTGGAAACCAATGGTGAAAGACAAAAAGAATTTTAACAAGAAAGATGATATATGGCTTATGACATACTTCCTGTACAAGGGTGTCTTTCCAGACATGTCTGACAAAAACATAATAACACTGCCAACAGAAATTGAAAGAGAGAATCACTATAGATGCACCAATTTGATAAAACATGACAGCTTAATTTAAATTGACATCACCATTAGAATTAAATAAAACTGTCTTACAGCCCCAAGAGTTCATCTTGGTCTTTTGATCTAAGAAGATAATCTTATTGATAACAAAGGAAATAAGCAAAGACAGAAAAGGATAAGGCATCCTCAAAAATCAAGAAAAGCAAATCAACAAGAGCACTAGAGACTTAAAAAAATCATAACTGTTTAATAATTTGAAGGAAAAGAAACAAAGCAAGTGCGAATATAGTAATAATATAAAGCAATTTATCCTAGTGCATCTTGTAAAAAAAAAAGAAAAGAAACATCAAAATTAACCAGCTGAAAATAAAAAACCAAATTTATGCAGCGTTTGGTAGTCAATGTAAGGAAAAGAAAAACTATTACAGAATCCAGATACATAAAATTAATTATCCGGGAGGAGCAAGAAGGTTGTGTTACTTCTCTCTGGTTGGCTGAATGAAGTATATGGCATCCATAGTGGGCAATGGCTGCCTTCGCTTGTATATGTCTTCAACCACTGTAGAAGGACACCAAAATTACATCTCATAGAATCCAAGAAACCCAACTTACTGTGCAAATTTTACAATTAAGACAAGTAACTAAAACACAGCAATGCAAAATTTAACAGCAAGAACACAAGTTAAGCTACACGTGAAATTCTAAAGGCACAAAACTAGCATCAAAATCTTAATATAAACAGTTAAATACTAATCTCATCATCATTCCAAGTTTGACACTCTGATTAGCAGTTAAAAACTTCAGAATCAGATGATGAATATTAATAGTAGCATTTAGCAGCAGCAATTGCGTTGAGAACCATCAGGTTTGTTAGAGTTCAGAGAGGTCTCATAATAAAGGTTCAGGCTTCCTAGAGTTCAGAGAGGTCCCACAATAAAGGTTCATGTTAGCATTTTTTTATGGATAAGTGATATTACTTCGTTTATTTCATTACTTTTTATCTCAGGACTGATAGCAGGAATATGAAGCACATCTAAGTCCAGATAAAAGACCAGATCCCAAGAGCACAGGCTTCCAGGATTTCCTCTTTTGTTTCTCCTATTAACTTCAAGTAGAGGTTAGAGGGTATGGCAAAATGAGGCTAATAAACTAATACTTTCCATTCTTCCAACAGTTTAAGACATAATACTTGATACAGAGAACATGTTCGACAGACTTTCAGGCTTCAGCATCTAGAGTAGCATACATAAAACTTGCAACAATAAGAATCAAAGACAACTATGGCAAAAATTAATTGGCTTGGAGAAGGAATAAAGATATTTTATAGAAAACTATCTGGAAATTCTTACATGATACACCTTCATCTGTGATATCAGCCATCTTGCATGAGTGTGACATTATCTTAACAGTAAGTTTATCCATTATAAGTACCTGAAGAAAGAAACTCATGAAGAAATATAAGATGGTGACTGAAAAGCTTTAACATTAAATTGCCATAAAGACTTTTATCAAATTTGCAGTAAATTTTTTGTACCCAGCTGCATGCATATCTAACACCAAAGTGAACTAATTCAATTTGCATTACATCTATGCTTACAATGGTGGAACCACATTATAAGGATCTCCCCTCCTCGTTCCTGTTTTTTCAGTCAATTTTGTGAAATATACGTACGTAGTATTGAATTTTGACATAATATCCCTCAATCCCATGAGATTTTGAACCCCTTGAACACATGGAATTCACTGGATGCATTAATGTAATTGTTTATATATATATAATTCGACATTTTAAATTGAACCCATTAAAGCCTTTATCAATTATTCCTCACTCAAGAACATCAATTTTTACAGTCAGATTTTAGAATCAACAACTCATGGCGTGAAGGAATATTAACATAGATTAAGGCAAATGACAGAAAGCTCAAAATGGTCCCATTCAAAATAAAGTCGGCTATTAGTCATATGCAGTGGAAATTAGGAGATCTGTTGAACAAACACATGAATAAGGCCACAAATCATGCAACAAAAATGTGACAAACTGAAAATAAGTCTGCCTTCTGTACAGTCATCAATATTATGAAACTTATCGTGGGCAAATATTCCTAGAATGGAACTTCAAATTGAAGTTGAAACAGACAGAAGATTTATGTCTTTTCACATCCTGAGTAAAATTAGCAATTTGAAGGCAAAGCTCATTAAAGCAGCCAATGACATACATACCTTCCAAGTAGACTTTGAATCTCCTGTTTTTGCGGCCCTAAGCATTTCATGTAATAATCCTGAAGACAATTTCCATTTATAAATAACCAATATAAGGTGAGCAAATTCAAAGTATTTGGTCATGGCTAATATATTGCTGCAATTAAACAATTTACTGATAAAATGTTACAAGAAAAAAAGCAAACAAAAGGATGTGATACTTGCAATAGTAGGCACAAGAACATCTTTCTAAAACACGCTTTTAAATTCTTCAAGACTTAATTGAATTGATATTTCTGCTGATGCAAATGAACATAACAGTGCTGCACTAAGTTTGAAGATGTTACTTAAACTAAAGAAATACACAAGGCATATCCAGGAGTAGAGTGACCTTAAACTCTCTAAAGAACAGCATATAAAGATGATTTGGAACGGTTCCTGTTGAAGCTGTATAAGGCTCAGGCCAAAGTTCCTTTTTGGTTTATAATTAATCATTTGTTTTCTGTTTTATTTATTTTATTATTGTTATGCGGCAGAACCCAGCTGATTATTAGGGGATTTAGATAGATTTTATTCTGCTATCATTGATTTGGTACAAGTCGGGCAGATCCTAGTTGTTTTTACGGCACCACAATTCTTCCGTTCCAACTACTTTGTACCTTTTCTTTTGAAAAATCATAACAGCAGAAGTGATAGCAAGGTACGCCATCCCATCCTCATATACTACAATCTAAACCTTAAAGTTTAAACATATCAACGGTAACAGCATCTCACTGATAGCTTCTTCCTCTGTATGACAGAACAGGACATCAAAGAAGCTTAGATTTGCCTGATGCTTCTTCAGCTTGGGTACAGGGAATAGGGATGAATGAAGCAGAGTATATTTATGGACTAAAGTTCAATCTTCCAACCAACTAAACGACTAAGTTGTTGTATTAGCAAAAACCACTAGCATCATGAATGAGAGGGGTCAACTGGCACCACCGGCCATTCCCACCAAGATTCCAATTTCGAATGCACCAGCTAAGTTATCATCGCATGCGTGTCAACCGTCGAAGTTAATACAAGCCGCAAATAGACATAATGCGCCAATGATCAGGGTACCGACCGCTAAGCCAAATTCAATGTGAACTTCGGGTAAAGGATGGTACGAGAACAAAATTAAGCAAAGCGTGGTAAATGCATGACTAACTGATGAATAATTGATCGATTTAAACCTTGAGATCAAGTATAACCCAAAAGCACGAGTGAACAAGCAGAGAAGAAAAGTTACAGAAGAGTAGCAACTGGAGAACTGAATACTTTAGCGAGTCATAATAAAATGGCCAACAGTCAATAAGAACTACACAGCACGCTGAGTTAATAAGTCGTTGACAACTAATCAGACGAATGAATCGGGAAATTTTGTTAAGATGGGAATAGAACAAATGAAGAAAGGAATCGATAAGTACAGGGAAACGAACTTACTCTCCCGGCTAATATGTTTGAAACTTTTGCAGTCAGAGCCATAAGATGAAGAATCGGAGTCTGAGATAGACATGGGGCTGCCTTCTGCCTCACTCTGCCCACCACAACCGCTCGATCGCTCGGAGACGGGAAGAGGAGGGAGACCGTGGAATTAACCGGGAGAGGGTACGTACCGGAAAGAGGAGATGCTTCCTTTAATTATATAGGTTCAATTGATTGTGTTCTTTTCTTTTTTTTAAAAAAAGCGGGGAAAAGAGAAATGACGTTCTTTTATAAGTATGTTGGTGGGAGCATGATTACGTGTTGAATTGTCCACTGCTTAAGATTCAAGTCTTCTGGGAGAATAGGTCCGGTCATGGTTCGCCATCGGCCAATTATTTCTTTGATACCGATTCTGATGCTCTTTTTCTTTCCCCGCTCATCTTTTATTGTAAAAAGATATTGCTGTCTTCCCAATGAAATTGACTTCATCACAATTTTACGGTAGCACTTTTTCAAGACAAAATATTAAATCTTGCCCACATATGCTTATCAAATTGTCACGCTTTTGTTCTTTTTAATTCTTTGTTGGTGTCCTGACATTTAATATTAATAATATCATTATTGTTCATTTCTTATGAGGCACTAAATAATTTTTATTTTCTATGTTCTTCCAATATTTTAATTTTTACCTATAATTTTATTTTTTTATATTAGAGCGGGTCACTGCCCAAAAGTTAAAAAATTAAACTAATAAAAAAATTAATTCTAACTACTCATAAGCCATTAACTGAATCAACTGTAAAAGATATATATTATGAATAATAGATCTTGAAAAACTCTTATAAATTT
The DNA here is from genome assembly GCA_037074615.1 of Leucaena leucocephala. Taxonomy (NCBI): domain Eukaryota; kingdom Viridiplantae; phylum Streptophyta; class Magnoliopsida; order Fabales; family Fabaceae; genus Leucaena; species Leucaena leucocephala. The sequence continues at coordinate 3,387,862 of CM073563.1, read as the reverse complement.
ATCATTAACCTAATTTGTCTTTCTTAGTATAACTTGTAGTTATAAATTCTACTATTTATATATATGAATTCTTGAATCTGCATAATTAATAAATTGTCTCTCCCTTGGATTACTTATTCCCAATATATCAATGAAATATTTCACATCTAATTAAATATAACTTTCTTATAACATTTGTCCCAAGTAGTTTAGAGACCCCAAAAAATAGTCCATTCCTCTTACTCTACCACACTGCAAAAACTAATAAAATGTGAGAAACCATATATATCTACTTATTATTGTGATCTTTAAACATTCCATCACAATCAGTTTTATTGTCTGCTATAAACATGATCATGTTCACATTAATCTTGATCCAATTCAGAGATGGTGTCTGCCAACACAGCTTCCCAAAGGAAAATAAATACTGTGAAATATCATGTACTTCTTCAACACTTATAACAAGATAACTTGCTCAAAACAAGATTTGGAATGAATATTTTTTTTTTGTTAATACGTTGAATAAAACTTTTATGAGTAAACATGGAAAAGTAAACTAAGCCCGAGTCAGGCCCAAAAGAGCAAAGCCATAACACCGAAAGTAACATCCGGGCTCCTCAATAATACGCGACCTTTCTGTGAATATCGGAGGGTAGAGGCATTTGGCAAATTGCAATGTCCAAAAAACACAAAACAATTCAATGTGGTTCAACTTTAACCACAGCTCCACTATTTAAAGGTGAATCAGCACACTGATTAATTAAATGACGAATCTAGTGAATACCTTAATATCTGTGGTACCTGAATGTTCAAGATTTCACAAATTGGTTGATATGAATCTAGATAGAACATGACATTCATAATTCATCAATGGGTAACTTTTTTGGTTTCAAAACACATTATTATTACTCATTAAATAAATCCACAGATAGCTATGGGGCACGGAATCGACTTAAATTATATAAGCTAGCTTAGCTATAATAGACATCCCAACTGACAAATCATGCAATTAATGGACTAATTTCTCTTCACTTCCTCTCCATTAGATATAAGGCATATTTAGTTGATGTGAAGTAGAGGTGGATTCTTTAATTTTTTTAATTTGATACGATGTAAGTCATTTATACTTTTATTTATAATATTTTAAGTTATTTTAATTATATTAAAAAAATTGAGAATTAAGATGATAGAAATAGAAATAATTTTTTTTGAACTATTTTACCCTAATTTTAAAATTCTTTGACAATTTTAATTATTATTAAATTATAAAAAAATATTTTATATTATTTTATCTTAAGTTATAAAAAAATATACACCAATTTATATTTATTTCTATTATACCAAACAAATTTTAAAATATATTTTTATTTCTATTTCTATTTCTGTTTCTATTACAAACTCCTAAATGTAGTGACAATGCCTTCAATTTAAAGGAAAGTCACCCTTCGCTTTAATATTCACAAATGTCATATATTAACTTGAACATATCGTATGATATATAACAAGCTTTAATTACACAGTTAAAAGTACGTAAAATATGAGTAATTAATATATATATATATATATATTATTTTTAATTTTAAATATAAGAGTTAGATAGAAAGTTTATTTTTATTTTTATTTTTATTTTAAGGTATCAATCTATTTTATCTTATAAAATTATAATTTTATCCTTAAAGTATCTATATATGACTATTCATATTAAGATATTTCTATTAAAATAGTTTAAATACATGTTATTAAAAATAATATTTTAAAAAAATCAACACATAATTATTATAAATAATTATTTTTTTTTAATTTATTTAAATTAATTAGATATATTTTATTTTAAGCATCCGGCCAGTATTTATTTTTATTATGCGTTTTTTAATCTCTTCAACCCAATCCAAATGCTTAAACCCACGTGAATCTCATCCAATTGCCTTCTAGATCTTAATCTTAGCATTTTTAAGATCTCCATGTATGGGCGAAGCAAGTGCTTAAGGTCCAAAGAGAATGGACAAAAAAGGACCACCACAATTAAGCAGAAACCAGATGAAGCCAAATAGTCCTTTTTGACCCAAAAATCTCGATATATAGACATCCCATGCATTATCTTTTACATTTGACAGACAAAACCAACCCCCATCCCTGATCTGCCCCAATGTGTAATATAACAACAGACAAAAGTTAACAATGGAAAACTTTCCGGTCGTTCTTCTTTCTGATGATTTTAGATCACATATTAAAAGATTAAAATATCTCAAGGTGACGGGGTAGAACCTTTATCTTCCATGTTACTGTGATAGTGGCCATTGCCGCTAAAGCTCCTGCTAAGAACCCTGCACTTAATCACACATCCGGAGACATAAAACCCCGGTGAAATCATTATCCGGACCATGCTTGGAACTAACTTGGCTCCCTTGTCTCCACTCATGTCATCCATGTAAGCCGAATCAAACCTCACTCCTTTGTCTACTCTGAAAATTGGCAAGCTTGGGTGGACCGAGTTGGCCAGCAGGTGAACCAGCCAGACGCTCTTGGATGCGCCGAAGAAAGCTTGCAAGAGTGGCTCCGGCCAAGCTCTGTTCCAACCCAACATTGCCACTATCTCACTCATTTTCCTATCACAGAATCTGCTGAACTCTTCACTGAAGTGTCTCGTCCCCTTGTTGAGTACCTCTTCCCATGTTAACCCATGAAGCATATTAAAGGACGCAAAGTTTACCTCGCACCGTTCCTCTGGGTTCAGTATGAAATTTGACGCGTTGTTTTGGAACCTAACCGTCTCAAAGTCCTCGTAGAAAGTTTTATTTAACAGGGCTTCTAAGTAGAAAAGCAAGCTCCTGGAGTTGTTGGAGGACGAGATTTTAATATCGTAAGGTTGGAGAAGTAAGGACACTCTCTCTTGCACTTTGCCTCCCATGTGCCTTAGCTGCATAACGAGAGAACGGCTCAGGAGCCTTACCGAAGACCGGGCTTTCGAGACTGCGACCGTGAAGTGTTCGATTACTTCGTTTTCATGGAAATTCTGGATCTTAACAGCCATTCTATACGGCGAGTTGTTACTGTACTCGTCGAGCCCAGATTTTAGTTTGTGGCAATACACCTCTAACTTGTTAAGCTTCTTCTCTAACTCAGCCATGGAGTATTTGAGTCTAGAAGATTCTGAAACAGCCTCGTCTCTTTTCCTAGTAGCTTGAATCAACTTGTGTGAAAGTTCCGCTAGCGCAATTTTCCACTGCTCCTCTCTGCTTGTTGACATAGCGTCGGTGGACTTCGGACTCTTTCGCATCAGCGAGGAAAAAATGGACTTGAAAATCCCATTCGGGCTTGCCAATAACGGCGAAAACTTGTTCGGGCCATTGTTATCCAGAGGAACGACGGTGATTTTCTCACGAGAATCTGGGCGGCACTTGTAGCATGAGACGGAGCCATCTTCTCCGTCGACGGACCAGACAGATTCAGACAGTTTCCTGTGACTGGATTTGAAAATTTTGTCGGGCATGGGGAGAGGGGTCGGAGGATGGTGCTTCGGAGTAAGATCTTTATCAGCACTTGGGGTTGCTCTGCCCTGGCTTCTCTCCACACGATATTCATCTTCCTCCCGTTCTTGAATCTGCAATGAATCGAAAAGCCCCTCAGACAAACTGAACTAGAGCAGAATGCAAACAATAGATTCTAAATGGAATTTCTAAAGAAACAAAAAGGGGATGGCGATAGGCTAAGTTTATTGTACTCACGGAGGCGAATAGCGGAGACAGGCCAGAAGGTGGAGGAGTTGACGAGAGAGATTTGGAAGAAGAAGGAGAAGAAGACGAGGGAGCCATTTCGGTAGGTTACTGCATTTTTCAGTTGGCGCATTTATCTGCTATAAGTGGGGAGTCAATGCAGAGAGAGAGAGAGAGAGAGAGAGGCATGGGTTATTTAAACTGTGATTGTGATTACAAGAGTCCTGATTTTGCCAGTTACGAGTGTCTTTCATTTTCTACGTGGCAATTTCGTCGGCACATAATCATGATCCCGAACAAGTGACGGGTGGGCGGGGTTGTCCCAACTGCAAAGGGGCTGATTTAAATTTTGTCTCTAGTGGATCTTTAGGAATCTTTCTAAGCCAAGCCAGGCTATTGTCTGAATTGTGAGCTCCGTATATTTTTCTTAACCTTATGTTCAAGCAAGTTGAAATAGGGAATAGGGCGGGTTGATAGTTGATACCTCGATTAAGGAGTTAATTGAGCAATATCCCCTTTTGACCAAGTCAGGCTTTATAATGAAAGAGCCCTACGAGAGGGGGAATGTTAGCAAGGACAGGCGAAGACAAAGAAGAAAGTAATGGCTGGAGAAACGGAGAAATGGAGGAGTCAAATGGGATTGGGGCATTTAATTCTGGCATTATGGGAGTGATGGAGGACAGCTTCGACTAAATATGCCAACAAACATTTATTCCAATAGCAGTGAGCCAAATACGTCGCTATTGGGTGGGTTGAATCGAGTGTGGCGTGGGAGAGATGATGGCTTGATGGGATTAGTGCATGTGAAGGTATTAAATAAGGGAGAGCAGTGAGCAGTGAGCAGTGACCATGGGGCTGGGTGGTCCATGTGGGTCTGCACTGTGCCAGCTAAGTTGGCCGCTGACTCGCGTCATGCAAATTTACCCTCTAATTTTCTAGGAATCACGTGCAACACCTCACTAACACACGCTCGTGAATTAATATGATAGTAATTAACCAGTCAAGAAACGAGTAAGAGTAGTGAAAGTGTGAGACTTCCTTTTTTAATAAAACCTCGCGCTAGTTATAGGAAGTATATGATTGAAATCCTTGCAAGAGCATATCCATGACGACACACTTCCTACATACATTTGATGATCATTGTGGACCAAATAATCAGCGCAACACTTAAATTCCTTTGATATGGGTTTAAATCCTAACTGCCTATTCCCACATCAAAAGGTTGAATGTTGTGTTTTTGAAGGAAGTGCAGAGTGATTGGGGTCCTTCAAGCTTCAAGAAGTGAGTAGTAGTACTCTTGGTGGGATAGACCCTTGACTTTAAGTCGATTGAGGTCCAAAATGTGCCACCATAACTTTTGTTTTCACTTGGGGAAAACAAAAAATTAACTTTCTTAGATTTTGTGGCAGAAATATGGTAGCGCAGGGAAATCATGAAAAACACAAAATGTCAGTAAAGAACAGGATAAGGAAAATAAGATCCATGCTCGCGATATTAACGCCTCCGTTTCCCAATCTAATTTCTTGTCATATACTGTGAAATTGAATGTGTGGAAAGATTGACGAACTTCTAAAGCTTAATATTTGCCTCTTACTCTTTTAATACTGACAGTTGCGTGACACTCCCCATTATTAATCCCATCTCTTTGGCTACATATCCTATATATGTTAATCTTATAAATGCTGCGTTAACCTTAACCAAACTATAAAACGTTGAAGTATTGAGACATAAATAATTGTTATTGAATTGTTTATTTTTTATTATTAGTAAAACCCAAAATGCTTGATCTAACAATAATATATTCATTATACTATACAATAAAGATATCGTGCATGAATTATGCTTTTATTTTTAAAAAAAAATATTTGGATGAAGACATTTTTATCACCCAATTTTTATTTAAGTTAATCGATTATTCAAATACTCGTTAGTACGATTTATGGTCATATCAAGTTTTTGATAAGCTTTGTTATTACTTATTAGCCGACGACGTTGTTTAGATTGTAAATAATGTAGGAATCACGTGCACGTGACGCAACCTCCTTCTCTCTTCTGTTCTCCTCTGAACGATAACTGACACACAGCGCTGCTTCCCGCCCATGTACGATCCCACCCCCCACCAAGCCCTGCATGCACAGGCTACTATTAACAGAAATGCAATACTTTTACGTATATTCCAATTTTAATAACTATATATATAATTCTTTATTTATCCGGATATTATTTTCGAGGTATAAGGAATCTAACAAAATTAAAATGTATAATGATTTTATCACAGAAAAAACATGATCACCGTAATTTTCACAATATGCAAACAAAATGGAGGTTTATGAACTTATAGCTATAAACACGGTCCAGAGGCGTATGGCCACATAACGAAGGGCAAGCTGGCAAGGTCCACCCATTAATAATAATAAGCGCAAGGAAGAAAGAAAACTATTTCTAAACTGGGGAAAAAAATCAAATTCATTTCCACGGATCAGAGTGTAGCTTTATTAGAGGGTGTGTCCGCTGCAAGCCTGCTAGTCGATTTCACGTGAACTCGATCGAGTTTGCTAGAATACCATAATACTACTGACTATATAATAATGTAAAAGTTAATTATTAACTCTCCAAGTATGTGAACTAGCAAGTTTGAACTGAGGATATTCCTTTGGATTTATCCCTACAAAAAAAGAGAGGTTAAAATGATAGTTAATTATCTCCGCGGTTTAGGGAGGCCATTCTCTAATTGGCGGGAAAATGAGACCATTCTCGTTGACAAGAGCAGAAGGGAAGGCAGATGAATCGAAAATCCTATTCCAGGAAAAATGACTATAAGTGTAACATATACATGAACTATTTTGACTAAGTCAACTAGGCTAACTAAACTTGTAAAGTAAATACTTTCTAGTAAGGTTAACAGATCAAGCTATTGTACAGTTGTCGTCCCTGCAAATTTTGTTTTGGGCCACTTGTATTTCATAGCTAAGGTTTTCATCCATCACTTTAATTTGTCATACATATGAGAAGGATACCCACTTTGAAAGTTCTTGAAAATTATGACCATACTAGGTTAACTAAGCATTCTAATGTAGAAAATGTTGGCCCATATTCCCATTCGTTAGGCTGAAGCAGGCTATCTCTAGTCCATAGGTTCATTATTTATTGCCTTTTTAAATACAATTTTGTTGTATTACTTTAAAATTGCTGAAATTTCAAATGATAGAAAATCCACGAGTATTTACTAGCTTGTGTAATAAATATATGGGTGTGGAACAATGCCATGGTAGAGACAAGTGCACCGAAATATGTTTAGAAACCTAGTTTATAGGCATTATTTGTCATGATGACACGCTTCTTTTTCTTAGGGTTTTAACGCAAAAAAAGGTTCTACTTGATCCCTGCTCACTCAAATGAAGGTTTAAGACGAGCGTTACAGGGATTTGAGTGTCCTACAGTGCCTAATGTGGAAGCCCGACAACGGTTATAAGAGATGTAGTGTGTATTTAGATATAATTTTAAAAATAAATTTATAAAAAGAAGGGTTTAAATTTATAGAAAAGGGTTTTTGAAGAAGAGTTTATGAAAAAAAAATGGTTTTAAATAAATGAGTATTTGTAGAGTTATTTTTAAAAATATTTTTGTTATTGGTAAATTATGAAAAAATGTATGAGTATTAAATGAGGAAAGATTAGAGATGAGAGAAGAGAGGCGAGAGAGTATAAGAAAGAAAATAGAGAAAAAGTAGGAGAGAAGAGAGGTGAGAGAGGGTATAAGAAAAAGTAAGAGAGAATGTGTAAGAAAAAATATGGGTAATATAATAATTGATTAGTTCATAAGCTCTTTTACTGTTCTATAAGTTGCTTTGACCAGTTTATTTAAAATTTTAATTTTAAACTATAATTTAATTTAAAAACTCATCTAAATAAAAATATCTGTTTATTTTTTTTTTAAATTAAAATTTGAGATTAAAAGCTATTAAAAATTACGTTTCGAGTGATTTTAAACATATTCGTAGAAGTTAGGTAGAACAAAAGAAATTGAAGCCTTGGGGACTCGGTTGTTTAAGCTATATGTACGCATCAGGGGCGGGGCAAAGATGGATCCCATGGTCATGGGTTCTTTTTTGTTTTGGGCCACTTAAGGTAGCAGATATATACCCACCGTCCTCTTATGTAGTGACAAATGCGTGGACACTAGGACACCTTCACTAAGGTGGACCCCCTCATTTCTCGTGTTTCCAATTCTGCCCATGTCATCTGGCATTCTGGCTCAGCCCTTTTGAGCATATTTTTTATTTTATGAAAAAACATGGGCAGCGTAGTGCTAAGGTCTCACCAAAAAAATTGCGAACTAATTATTTTCTATGCGAGCAAACACAATAGGAGGACGTGCTCGGCCTTCTTTTGCACAGTTTATGAGTTTAATCTCAAAGCATGGTATTTTGAAAGGGGAATTCGCAAGAAAGGAATTGTTGCCGCTCGCTGGCGATGTTCTAAAAATTTGGTCAGAAGCTACTATTGAGGGAAAAAGCACTCTCTACGTCTGTAATACACTCTTGTAACCGTGAATGAGTATTATCCTTATTTTTATAACTGAAGTTATGTTTTATTTTATATTGATATTGATATGTTGATGATATGAAAATAAAATAAATATTTGGATGATGTAAAAGAATACAGTACATTACGGTCACAAAATTGAGGTTTCCGGTTTCCCCCGTTTTCCCTTCCTTATTTTACCAGTTTTGGGTCCAAGGCCGCTCTCGTTAAGAAAGTGAAGAGTAAGATTGAGGCATTTAGGATTGCGGCGAATTCTCTATGGCTGCCATCAGGAACACCAGCAGAATGATATTCAATGAGATATTGCACCCCTCTCCCATACTTCCGATCTCCTCTCTCCGCCGCAGGCTTCCTACAACCCCAGAAAATCTTTTGCCATTAGCTTGTGGTAATGCTGCTCTTCCGTTACCGCGACGCGGGATTGGTTCCAGTGCTATTCGATGTGCTGCTTCAGATGCTGATGGTGGGAAGAAAGTATCGGCTCGGCTCTCCCAGGTTCAGCAGCTCCTGCAAGAAGCTGAAGACCGAGCTCAGGCATTTGATAGCGGGCCTTCTCCTAAAATCACTTTGGGTGAGTTGTCTCTTTTCTTCTGATTACCATCCTATTAATCACTGCTAAACTTAAACCGATATCTTTTTCTATCCAAATGTTCACTTAAGGTATAAATTTCCTGGAAGGTCTCTGCAATGTTCTAGGGATATTAATGGAATTCTGTTTTCTCTGAAGCAGCATGCCTTCTTAAATTTGGTCTCGATCGATGCTTATTACAGTACTCCAGCGTAAATTTCATTTTGTAATAGTTTACCGCCATGTTTTGATTTTTCAACAATTAGAGCCTATCCTTATCCCAGGACCCTATTAAGAAATTGTTCGTTGATCTATTTTCTTAAGCCATGGCAAGGATTTTATTAGACGTTGTTCTGGGATTTTGATAGCCACTGTCTTCTTTGAATGAACATAATGATGTGCAGTTCAGTGGGTTCACATGTTTTGCCCCTCTTTTCCTTCCACACCTAGCTCGGTTTATATCAATAAAATGATATGGATTTTAAGTTCTTTGTTTTCATTTCAGATCATGTCACGGTGAACTTTGCGAGAAGTGGGGGACCTGGAGGTCAAAATGTAAATAAAGGTCAGTTTAACAGTATTTGGCTATTTGCTACCTTGCTGGAACTTAACTGTTGCCAGTAACTTTGCATCAAAATCGCTATTAATTTCATCCCTTTTTGTTCTGCAACCCGTACTATGAAATATTTCCCATTTGTTGCTCATTACTGTTACTTGAACAGTGAACACCAAGGTGGACATGCGGTTCAATGTTAAAAATGCATATTGGCTAGGTGACAGGATCAGGGAGAGAATTATGCAAATGGTTTGTTGCAACAGATCCTTTTGTTTTGATACAAAACAATTGAATGTTCAATTTTCATAAACACGCATAAACGTGTATTAATGTGTGTGCACGTTTGTGTGTGTGTGTGTGTCTGTTTCTTGTCATATACTGCTTACAGCAGATAGTTGCACTCTTTGTCTCACAGATTGTGATTGGGCTATTCACATGTTGATTTCTAGATCCTATTTTTCCTCAACTCTTGGTCTAACTTTCATAGGTCTTGAGCAGGAAAAAAATCGTATTAACAAGGAGGGGGAACTTGTGATTTCCTCAACAAAAACTAGAACACAAAAGTTGGTATCTTCCCTGTCATTTTATTTGAGCTGTGTTTCCCTTGTATGTTGCAAGAGAAGTTGGCCTGATTCCACCATTCTTTCTCAGGGGTAACATTGAGGATGCTTTGGAAAAGCTCCAGGTAATATAAAACATTCAATATTAGACTTGTATTAAAATTGTTCAAAAGTTACATTAGCATCAAACTTAGTTATGCTGGGGACATTTGCAAGTAAACGTGCTTCCATATATCCTCTCCTCCCATCATTAACTTGATGGAAAAGAAGGAAAGAAAAACACGAGTTCAGTGACACCTTTGAAACAAGATGGAAGCTGGAGAGTAATGTCTGCTGGATAAGACATGACTTGTAATTTCTGAAGTGAGGGCCTGGTGAAAGAATGCAGGATAGGGAAGTGATTTATAAGGGGTTCCCTAGACCTGTGTTTACTATTCATTGATTTTTAGGTTCTTCTGAGTTGGTCACTACATGATACATGGTCCTTGTAGTTTTCATTTTTTGAGACATGTCTTAGTTATAATTAGTTATACCTGTTATTTACTTGTTGTGAGCAAGCCTATAAATCCACTCAAACCGATTAGTATTTCTCATCCTACCTGTTTCGGGTCAACAAAGGAAGAATCTAGTTTCTCTGTTAACCCCCCACCCCCCCAAAAGTAATTTTTGTTTTTATCCAATGGAAAAATGAGGCTGCTATTTTTTTTGTGTGAAAATCAGGCAATTATTGATGCTGCATCGTATGTCCCACCACCTCCTTCAGAAGAACAAAAGAAGAAAATTGCGAAGATGTAAGAGCACTTCTGTTTTTAAAATTTCAATTCTTCAAGCTACACTGATGTGATTTCTTTTATTGTGTGCTATGTTGTTTTTGGCTTAGCTACATTAGTGCCACTCGATGTTGAAGGGCATGTAACTGATATTTGTGGTTCATATGTGTAATTTTGAAGGGCTGCTATTGGAGAGCAGAAGCGCCTTAAGAGCAAGAAAGCGCTCTCGGACAAGAAAGCATTTAGAAGAAGTAAGGATAGTTGGGACTAATTTCTGTTATGGAATACCAAAATCTTTCGGTTCTTGATCATTACATGGTAAGTTCATCCCCATTGGTTGAGTTTTATTTGTTAAGTACACTATTGTTGTTTATGTATTTTTCCATTGTTCCCGTTTTCTCTCGGATGCAGGGCATGAAAGCTCAATCCTTTGATACTATAATTGTGTACCCTAGATGAGCGATTGAATGTAGTAATCAGGTGTACCTCAGAAGCATAACCCAGCGACCAGCTTACTTGAAGGATCTAAAGAGTTTCATTCTCAAATTTGAATACCCTTTTTCTCCTTTGGGTTGCAATTGTGGTTATATACATTGGGATAAGGCTTGGCGTACACATTTGGGTACTGGATCAAGGGAATAGCATAGATGGACAGCTCTAGATTTATAGGAGTTGGGATACACTATACAATATTCATTAAAGTTTGTATGGGTTTATGGAGATAATAGTGAACCAGTGTACATTAAAGTCTCTAATTTGAAGATTAACAGCTTATGATTGCCCTACTTAGATTAACAGATCATAATGTCGGTCATAATATTGGTTGGTGAAACAATGCTGGGAGAAAAAGAAAATAGGAAAAAATTTGAAGTCAAATTTAATTTGAAAAAGGTTTTATGAATTACTTTGAAGTCTCACAAAAGCGGTGATTAAGTATTTTTAAATTATGAAATGATGAAATTGTTTCTAAAAAGAAATAACTCAAGTAATAGTTTGAAGGGTAAAAAAATAATAATTGAGGCATTTTTTTGTCAAGATAATTATATCATTTTGCAATTAAAAAAAAACTCCAAGTTCCAAGAGATTTTATAGTAGTTTGATAATATTTTGAGATTTCTCTATAATTAAACTTTTTATATGAGATTTAAATATATTTTTTTAAAAAAATAAATAAATGAAAATTAGCTATGTATTTGGACACCACTAATTTTACATTGCTTCGACAACCCCCACCCGCAAAAAAACAAAGAAAGAAAAACACAAGTATCCACTAGTCGTTCGAGAAAATGCAGTAGCAGGAGCAAGGGATGTTGACTTCCTGTATCAAAAGCATTGGTCAAGATGGCCGGTTAGCAGATTCTTGATTTCTTCCCGTTTAAATTTCTATTCAAGCAAGTGGGAAATAATGGCGGCCACTGATTTTAGCGGGTGGGGAAGAAAGATTATAAAAAGGGAGGCATTATGTATGGTTACAATCTAACATCCGCTGGCGCTGATCACGGTGACGCAAAAACACTTTCATAATATCATGTCATTTACATACTACACTAAATCTTCTTGCTCTTTCTACTATTACTTCTACCCCAAATGTCAAAAGTCAAAACTCCTCCGGCCAAAGAACGAAGAACGAAGATAATTTAACCAAATCTTCAGGCTCTTATCGGTATCAGTCAACCCTCAAAGGTCAAAAAGATTGTCAGAAAGATTCTTAATATGATGTATTTACAAAATGAGAAAAATATCTTTCTCTTTTGTCTTTGTCTTTGAACACTTGGACGCAATATTGAACGTCGATAACATGCAATGATCCAGCTCTTGCGGCCCTGACGGTTGATCCTGAATTGCCCTCTAAGGCGGAGACGTGTGCCATATCAAGCCCTTTTCGCACCGGAAGAAACACCGAACGAACAAGACCCCTTGATCTTTCGTCAAGAACGCACCGCCATTTAAAGCCGGAACTGCCCCATCGCGTTTGCGTTCTTGCATACCAGCACCGCGCCCTTGCTGCTCAGTTTTGCGAGCCTCAGCACTCTCGAGAAGTCCTTCCGTCAAGAGTCCACCACCAAGAAGTCTATGCCTGTTAAGCTGTTCATGACTTCCTCTGCTCCTCTCACGATCACCTCCGGCGACATGCCGGCCTCCCCCATGCTCCGAAAGTACTCTGATCTTGACCGTTCATCGGGGACTATACATCCATGCGACCCACCCGTGTGACTACTTGCTATTTCTAACCTATGCTTGTGGGCATAACCCCGCCCAGCGACCAAGTTTCGACGATGAGCTGTGCGTTCCATTCCGCGGCCACGCCGAAACAAGCTCTGTGACGCCTGATTCACGGAAAAGCTAGCACTGTAAAAGCGGAAAAGAAAAGGAAATATTAGAGATGGATGATCATCGAAGAAAACTTGAAATTCCCAAACTGAACAAAAGAAACGAATCTTGAGTACTTACAGATTTAACGGTATTGATGCATGCTTTTGATGCCGTATCTGGGGACCAAACTAGCTTCATTTCTGATAATGATCCTAGCTTGCTTTTGTTGGGTTGTTGGTTTTGGGGTGTAAGATATTTTGGTGTGTTTGCATTTGTATCTTAAACAGGTCATGCATGAGTGGATATATACACGCCTTAGCCAAATCAGTTTTGAAACGAGTAGGGTATAGGGATAGTAAGGGTCAAATTAAGAAACAATGCCGAAGTGTATGGAAGAATTTAAATATAAGAAAATTGTAAGTATGTAATTAAAAATGAACTGCGTTGCGTCCCACGCCCTCGTTGCCAACACTTGAGGGGGGGAGTGCAGAAACAAAAGCCCCATTGAAATTACAAGATTGACAAGCAGTTGAATTTTTCCCTGTTTTGGCGTTGACGGTTTTGGATTTTAGTGGTAGTTGCTGGATTGTTGGTCAAGGCAAGTGGCAGGGACAGTGACATAGAAACCACTGTAGCATTTTGATGAGGCGTGGAAATTAAACCAGTTTTGATACAGCGAAGCTTAATTAGTAGCTAAGCTAATTGAGTAGAGACATCCTTTCATGTTGCGACTGCCTTACACAGTCCAACTAACAAGTGCCATATTTGATATCTCCAAATTAAACTCTCTGTGTGTTTGTTCAAGACTAGATACACACTCATACAAACATGCAAGAGAATATCTGTATGTATGTGTCCAAAAAATTATATTAATAAACATTTAGTTTATAACTCATAAAATTATGAATTTAAATTCTATTTTTAATATAAAAATTTTATTAGTAGACACTATATATGTATTTTTATAAATACCTTTTAAATTTAAAAATATTTTATTACCTTAATGAGCGAGTGAGATTCAACTCACATAAACGCATAGATTAGTTTGAGAATTTGAGGAAGGTAAATGAGTGGGGCAAGGGAGGGCATTTGAGGGCAGGTGGGGGTTGTAAGAAGAATGGAGGTGATCAAAATACAGGAGACGGTTTAAAGATGAGGGGGGTGAGGTGAGCGCGTGGGTAATGATATTAGCTTGAATCCTACGCAGTGGAGTCATAAACAAGACCCAACTTGGTGGCTCATATCTTTGTTTAGTTTGTCGTCAGCCCTTACTCATTAACCCTCCTCTCACGCCCTCATCCCATTCGTATTCTTCGTCCCTTTCATTTTCAGCCTTTCAGCATATATATATATATATGTCCAGGTTCTTCGATGCCTCCCTCCCACTTTTTGACCAACCTGTTATCTCCTTCTCCTGTCTTGTTTTTTTCCCCTTAATTATCATCCCATCATTCATTAACCACAGAAAACATCTCTATCTTGTACGTTAGTCCTACAACACGTTTATTGCTGTCTGGACTACTTTTCCCAATTCTTGAAGCAGAAGCTATACCAACATTAAGAAACATGGCGGCACAGGAATTGCAATTACGAGCCTACTAGGAAACAAAGCCCATGAAATGATTTGCGTGGTGAGCTAAGCAACTGACAATAATGCCTTTGTTTCAGTTTTGGAATGGCAGAAAATCTTGGTCTAACACATTCTCACTCAATGGTACCTGGTTTACCCTCCCACTTTCCGAGGATTCATTCCTGGGACCAGCTCCAGTGGAATGGTATGGGAAGGAAAAGTTATTAGTTATGTATAACAACTCTGCAAATTTTTATGAGAAATTTGTCTATAAATGGCTGTTGGGAGTAATTAATTGTATTAGGGTGTTAACATTAAAGGATTTAAAATATACTTTATAATTTTTTTTACAACAATTTTTAAAAAATGGTTGGGTTCACCTATGATCAAATGACAGAGCGAAATCTCCCTTCTTCTTAGGCGATATTAATGTCGGACAGGGCAAGCCGCCATCTATTATCCTTAGGCATAAACTTAAGCAAGTAAGAGCTATGATATATTCCCAAATACTATAACTGAAATCACAACAAGATGGTATTATAAGAAACTAAATATATATTTTAACTAATTTTCCCCTCCTCCCAAGCCAATCCACTTAATTAGCTTAACATGAATTCTATTTTTCTGATCTGACCCTAAACGCCCTTGAGAACACGTACGGGGAGAATATGAACAAGTTTAGGATTTCTGAGTTTATTTCTTTTTGCTTCTGTTGTTGATTGGTTTCTTCTTAGCACCAGATTTGGAGATTCAATGACAATGAAAGGCAATGGGAATATACGCAAATTATGTTCTACCTTCAACTGATTTTAACTATTATAACAAAAGGAAAATACAAAATAAAAAAGTTGTGGGCTTCGGAATATATAATATTTCTCCAAGGATGTGTTCCTTGGTAATCTATGGCCGCATTTCTATGGTTTATGAGCATTAGAGTATTGGCATGTGATCTGATTCTTAACACTGCAGAAAATACAACATCCACAAATTCCTAATTCAAAATTATAACATCAATATTCAATGCAAAAGCTTGTGGTTTGGTCAACGATTTAAAAAAAGAATCCACATTCACACTAGGTCAAACATTCCAGTACATATTCTTAGATCAAGTACATTAGGAGGCCTAATTTTTTGTATCAATAGAAGGCCGCATTTCTCCAACTCAACTATAGTCCTAGATGATCCATGTTGAGCTGCCGTGAAACAGACAAGTGGCTGAACAACTAACATGCCAATTCAAAATCCACAACCACTTCTCAATAGACGCTGTGAATCTTCATTGATCCAGAATGAATGCCAGAATAAGTGTTGAGAATACAGCATACTTTATCATTCCATTTCACTGATAGAAGTTTCGCATAAGAATGCAGAAAGGATTACATATACAGAAAGCAAAGCACCCATTACAGCATCCAGATACCTTAGATCTCATTATACCAAATAAGCCAAACAAATTGAAAACAGCAAAGCGACCATTACCCAAGGCAAGCTGCAACTCTTCAGGAACCAAATTTTTCAGGTTACAATTAGCATAACTCGGTTAATTTGTTCCAAAGCGAAATGGAAAAAAGCGAAAATAACATCATACAATCCGAATACAAGATCCATACAGACCTAAATTAGGAAGTACCAAAGCAAAGGAGGGGAAAGAAGGAAGAACAAAGAGGCAGCCAATTGCTGGAGCAAACATTGAACAAAAGCACTCAAATCTCACTTAACGACCATTCTGGTAATGAAATGCTCGTAACGGATCTTACCATCGGGACCCACATCGACCTCCCTGATCCACTCATCGAACTCAGCAGGCTCTAGCTTCTCGCCAATGCTGGTGAGGATATGACGGAGTTCAGAGACGGAGACGAAGCCGGTGGAGTCCTTGTCGAGAACTTTGAAAGCGTCGCGAAGTTGGCGATCGAAGGGCTCAGGCTTCATGTGCATGGCCATGAGATCGAGAAAGCGAGGGAAGTCGAAGGGCGTGGTGAGATTCTCTTGGGCGACGATAGCTTTGAGTTGGGCTTGGGTGGGGTTGCCACCGAGAGAACGCATGAGGATTCCTAGCTCGGAAGGAGCGATCCGACCGTCACCGTCGGTGTCGAATAGAGTGAAAGCTTCCTTCATAGAAGAAACTTGGTCGTCGCTCAAATCCTGGCCCATTCTTTCAATTCCTTCTTCGTTTTCGACCTTTCTCCCTGTAAAATGGCCTCCCGACACCACTCCCTAATCCCTCCTCTCGCCCTAACCATCCTGCACGCGCGGGTTCCTACCATGCCAAATCCTTGTTTAATTGATGTTATTGGAAATTCATCAATCATAACTAAAGAAAGTTACTACTATTTGCTATGTACTTATTTCTGGCTTCGTGATAAACACATGCATAAGAAAGTTACTGTTTGCCGTTTTCTCAATAATACTCATATATAGTTATAAAAATATTAAACAAGATATTTAAAAACAATAATTAATATATATATATAATATAAATGATATTACAATCGACAATATATTTAATTAATTTTTAAAAAATAAATTTTAGAAAAAATAAATTTTAAAAATAGAGATATTTAGATAAGTAGTATTAAAATCACTTTTTATATTAGTAAATTATTAAAAAATATATAATTTAATTAAAAATAAAAAAGATAAATAAAGGTAAAAAAGAAAGAGGAGATAAAATAGATACGAGAGTGTAAAAAAATAAAAATAAAATAATAATTATATAATTTATAAATTTTTTTACTATTTAAAAAATTAATTTTAATAGCTTATTTAAATCTATAGTTTTAATTAAAATCAATTCTAAATAAATATAATTACTTATTTAAAAAAAAAATAAACTAAATTTTACCAAAAGATTTTTCAAATCATAGTGCCAAATACACTTAAATCAATAAAAGTACAGCTCATTTTTCAAAACTCACTGGAATTTTATTAAGACGGATTACATGGGGAAAGTCTTGTGCTAGGTATATGGTTCTACACAGAAGATGGGGCATACATATTAATATAAGACTCTCAAGAGTACTATTGCTGCATGGACCCTGAAAGAAAACTTAAGAGAACTTGACAACCAATCGAGAGACCGCTTCTAGACCTCCTTCAATATACACCTTTTGCTGTGCAAGCCTTCATATGTATTGACGGAAGTCTAGAAGCTGTCTCAATTGGTCATCAAGTTTTCTTTCAGGCTTTATGAAACAATAGTACTCCTGAGTATTGTACACACTATATGTATGCCCTCTGTAACGCGTAGAACTATAAATATAGCAGAAGACTTTCATATGTAATCCATCAATTCTCATAAACCAGCAATTGACAAAATACAAGTTCAGGATAGGCACAACTACATAATCTTACATGTTTTGTTTCTAAAGTCTCAGTACAAAATTGTTCAAAGCTCTTAAAGTTCTCAGGGCCCTTGGAGAACTCAAGGGTACAGTGGTAGATCACAATTCCCGTTATGAAACTTATTTCATAAGAAAAACCCCAACTGCCTCTCCTCCAGGGATATAGTTTCGATGAGGCTGCCAGTCTTATCCCAATATGAACACCTT
The DNA here is from genome assembly GCA_037074615.1 of Leucaena leucocephala. NCBI lineage: Eukaryota > Viridiplantae > Streptophyta > Magnoliopsida > Fabales > Fabaceae > Leucaena > Leucaena leucocephala. Next base: position 3,369,738 of record CM073563.1, on the reverse strand, counting down.
AAATATTTGGAATGGAATATATCAATTCACACAATGGTGACCAAGGATTTGAATAACGGCAAGCACTTGGCCTTTGGACAGAGCATTGAACATCCTAGGCAAAAGCAGTGTGATGTTGATGATCTTCAAGCCACTCAGAAGGCCACCATTTTGGTCGAACAGCCTCAACCTTCATATTATCTTGACCCTCTATAGATAAGGTGCCAGAACCTCTAAAAGCTGCCTCCATCCTCAAAAGCCCCAGCCCACAACATCCAAGGGCAGTATTCACGAAACCAGCTTTCTTGCCACTCGTAGTGTCAATTATTTCTGAGCCTGAAGTAACTTTGTCTTCTACTTCAGGAAGAGCAAAAGAAAAATAGCTCAGGGTAGATCAATAAAATAGATAATCCTACAGAAGCCAAGAAAGTATCGAAATGTTACCTTCCCCGTCATTAGTGACAAATCTTAAAGGTACTATACGCTTGCGAATCACCCCTCGGTGATACGTACGAGCTATGAGCTCTTGCCCCACATAACAACCCTTGTCAAAGCTAATTGCATTAAGGCCTGCAAGGTTATACTCAAGTGGCACTGCCTCACCTGGACATAATTTGCAACACTTAACACACTAAAGGATTGATTGCCCCAAAGATAGTTTACCGCTAGAAATAAAATATGTACCCTTTTGAATCTCAGTTGATCCCTCTGCAACTCCCTTTTTTATTCTCCAAAAAAGATAATTCTCTTCATCTGTTTCTTTGTCAGCTTCAACCAGAGGTGCTGAATCAGGTAAAATGAGGGGGATTAATGAAACAAGATAACTGTATATAGTCGAAATGATAAAGATAGCAACGAAATATGATAGAAATCTCACAAGGAGGAAAAGAAAATAGCTTACGTGTTACATTAGATGGGAAGATCCCTCTAAAACCAAGACAGTCCAATCGGGGATCCTTGAACCATTGCCACCCAAAATTACTCCCATGTGAAGCTGATGTTGCGGAGGGATCCACACCAGCACCCCAGCCAACAGAAGCTGCCTCTGGTTCATCCTCATCTGGCAGCTTCTCAGAAAGGCTAGGACCATAGCGTTGCCAGCATGAGAAATCTCCAGTAACATTATCAATCTCAACCTTAGCCCTCAGCCGGTATCTGTGCCACCAAAATGTTAGGCTTTCTGCAACATAATTTTGTAGGTTTTCTGATTAATGTGACTCATTCTTTAAATTCTGTAATATGCATAAAAAAATGTCTAGTTATCGACTAAAGTAAATAGGAAAATTTTCAGGTCCTACGAAATGTGAGTTAATGTTAATCAACACTGTCAAATCCTGCAAGTTCATTTTTTCCTTCTAATGTAAGTAATAAAATTAATCACCAAACAACGCATGTGTTTTAGTAGTAGCCAAGCCCAACGTGACAGAACTTCTACGCTAAAAAAAGAAAAAAATTCAAATAATATATTATCAAAGAATCCTGATCATAGCCGACTTAAATTCTTTCCTCTTCTAACCCACATCAGTCATAGAGAAGTAGCAACATTTAACACATTACTTAATTAAAATGACAGTAGAATTGAAAGTTGCTGTGTCCTGGATTTCTGAACTGAACAATTTTGAACAATTGCCCCAAGTGAGAAGACATGATAGTTAACACACAAAACAGAATTTGCAGTTAGTCAACTTCTTAAGAAAAAACAGATTCAAGAAGACTTATTAATAACCATGATTGGGGTAACATTTCGGAAAGCACAAAAAACATCAATTCTAACAATCGATTGGCAGGTTTGCAACCCTCGTAAGAATGTGTAATGAACTATAAAATAATTCCGTGGGACAGTAAATAAACTTATAGTGACAAGAAACTCACTTCTTGAAGGCTCCCAAAAGTTCATCTAATTCCGAAGCATCCACATCGGCAAACAAATTAAACGGTTCATCATGGTCAGTCCCAGGTCCTGTACCAGTCTTATCAAGCTTCGTCTCAGAACTGGGTGGTTTATAGAGAAAAAGGTCATAGAGGAATCTGCCTTGAGGGGTTAGAAGCGCAGCATATACAGGCGGAGCTGACGCAACTGGTACATTAGGTGTAGGCAAATTAGCGGTTTTTTCACCAACAGGTTCACCAAACCTGCGTACATCGTTGGTTAACAGCCCCTGAAGAAACTTCAAGGTGTCAGGCCCTCGGAATCGGATAACCGACCGGGACTTGAGGAGCGAGACCAGGGGACCAGCATGTTCGAAATGGGTTTTGTGGTCAGGAAATTGTTTCGGAGAGGTGTGATGGAAGGTTCTGCAACTGCACGCAAAGGATCTGGGAAACGTTAGATAGGTTTTGAGACGATTCATTGCTTCCACGCTCTCTGGGTCGGCGAAGACAATTTTGTGGGAGAGAAGATGGTGAAGGAGAGTTTTCGATTGGACTCGTGTAACGTCCCTCAATCGCCACGTGGGTCAGAGATGTCTCCGGCTAGCCACGTGCGTAAGCTTCTAGAGACATGAAGCGAAGCGAAGCGAGAATTTTTCTGCCCCCATACTTGTTGCTCTTCAATATAGAAGACCCATTGAAAAGCATGTCAGAGGTGCTTCATTTCCCACCATATAGCTTGCACTTACCAAAGCTGCTTCGTGCGTGAAAATTCTGCCAATGTACAGAGAAAATATAGATTGAGAAGAAAAGGAAAATATAATAAACTGCAAATAAGGAAGCCCTTGTTTTCTTTCAGGAGAGAGAAAAAAAAGAAGGATGGGAAGCTTCATACCAGCAGCACCAGATTGAACCGAAGAAATTGCCGCGCAAGGAAATAAACCAAATGGAATGATGAGAGATGACGAATTCCTCCACTCCAACGATCTCTAGCTTCCTCCCACGCTTCGACAGATTGACGGAGAGATGGGCGAGTCGCCGAAATAGGGATCGAAAATCAATTCTGGAAGCCCAAAAGCTATTATAGTCCAAATTTGTTTCAAAGTTCCACAAATGACTTTTGCCTTAACGCGCGTTAACTTGAAGTTAATTTAGCCTTTGTAAAAATATCTCATTATTACCAGATCGAAGCAAACTTAGGCAAGTCCCCACTCTTAATAGATATGTAAATTAAGTTTAAAGAAGGCTTAGGAATATTAGGAACTCTTACAAGGATGTCCTAGTTTCATGACTATTTGAAAGCGTATTAAACTGTAAAATATATCATTTTATTTAATTTTTATTTTCCGATGGAATCAATTATTCACCACCTCGTGTGATGCACAAGTTTTGTGATTAATTAACTTTAACATTAACGTTTTAATTATATATATAAGCTTCCAATCACAAAAATAAGGGTAAAAAACTCATCAATTTATATGAGTTGAATAAACTATGTTGACAAGTAAGTAACCAGGGGGATCCAATCAACCCAACCGGGCTTACAAATAATTGGTCTGAACACACTTTCTTAAGTTTAAAAAAAGAATAATAATCTAACTTCTTTTCAAAAATATTTATAACAAAAAAAAAAAGAAAGATAGTATTTGTACTCCCATAAGACAAGACAGTAGAAATCATAAAAGCTTGAACAATGGCTTACAGTTCACATCCTCCTAACTAAAATAATTTACAATTACAATGAACATATAGGTCCCCAAAGAACTGAAATCCAACTTGGCCGGCAGGAAGTACAACCTTAAACTTTTTGAGGCACTCGGTTTTCTCCGTTCATTGCTCCAGCCAAATTTCCATCTTACATGCATCCTACACAACTTGCCTAAAATCCTAAGGTTCAAGATAATGTACAGCAACGAATGAACAGATATGATGAAGAGAATAACGAAGAAAGCATTCCCAAATGAAAAGTGCAAGAACTTCTTCAGGAGGCACAGTGTGCTTTCCTTCGGTGAATCCACCAGGAAAGAGATGCAACATAACTTGATGAACTAAGTTGCAATTTTCTGAAGAATTTTTAGGTGGCTTGTTGTCTAAGTCACTGGATTCCGAGCTTTGCGAGGGAAAAGGTAGATTACTTTCAGCAGATGGGTTTTCCGAGCTTCCCCCATCATCATCCTTACGTGACTCATCAGGATCTCCCCCACTTTCTTTGCTAGGACTTCCTCCTAAACCTCCTTCTGGAATACTGCGAACCAAGTCGGGCCGAGCTTCCACGCCAACACGTCTCAAGTGTAACTACCGTAATATAGGCATAAGTAAAAAACATCAATTTAAAATGGCTATAGCGTGACAGATGCAAAGAACTAGCCCCTAGCATGATTGGGAGCCCCACGACCCATATACCTGAAGGTGCAAGTTGACTTCATCTGGGCGTGAGAGGAAAGGAAAATCTCCACCTGTCTTCAAGTATGCCCGCTTTGCCCCCGCGTATCTTTCACTCAATTGATCTTTAAGTTTTTGAGGAATAGCACAGTAGTCGTTTGTCTGTAAGATAAGTACATGATCATGACAAAATAATAAATAGTTATAAGCACGTATAGCACATGCCATTCTCTTATCATAGATGAATAGTAAACCAGAAAACAATGGTATATGCCGCGTCTAAAAAGAAGGGCGACTGATGTCCAAGAGAAAACTAATGAGTTCAGGCGGTCAGGCATGGAAATAGAGCAAATAGCCAGATTATTTGACCTAAACCAAATATAATTTCACAAGAAGCCACAGATAGAAACAAGACGCTATAACCTAGCGATCTGTACCACCAAGTGAAAGATTTCATGCCTCTATAATTTCCAGTGTATTTCTAAAACTGCCAGCATAACTTAACTTGTCAACCAGATTGAAATGGCATTATGGAAAACCTGAGGTTGAATAAAGATGAGAAGACGGCAAGTTACCTTTTTCTTCTTCTGATAATTGAATACATAGGATACAAGAGAATACCATGCAAAAATAGAAATACTTTTGAGAAAGGTATAAGCTTCCTGATGTACAAATATAATAAATTAAGGCATGATTTAGATTACGTACATCCATTATAGTGATGAATGAATCTGAAAGAAGAATGGGCCCCACTGCAGCATCATCCGTGGTCAATGTCAACCTGGAGGCTAAATCCTCTCTTGAGAGAGTTTCCACCTGAATCATGCAAATAATTATTTAGCAAAATAAGTAGATGCATAAACAACTCTGTCATAAACAAGATCTATATTTGCCTCTTGAAGTAGAAAGGCATGGTGGCTGAGAAAAGATGACTATTCCCACAAATTGCGGGAAACATACATATTATTGTCATCTCATAACAAGAAAAACCATAGCATACTGACTGTTGCTAAAGGCATCTTGATAGGGAGCATTAGATTATGCGAGAATGGATACCTGAGAAACAACAAAGTCCACTGAATCTGCAATAAATGGTTCATGAGGACCATCACGTATTCCCGTTAAGACATACCGCTTCAGCATAAAAGAAGGGGTCCAACTGACACTGTATAAGAAAATAGGCTAACAGATTCAGTTAAGCTATCGGGAAGTAGCAAGAAATGCCCTAGAAAGAAGAACATAAAGTTTGTTGGTTGACTGAGTAATTTGACCATGACAACACAAAAATACCATCTTAGAGATCATGTGTTTCTCGGGAACCATGGAAATAAACAGCTTCTACCCACTTTTTTCAGACAAGATCCAGAAGTGTTCAGAGAATGAGAATTAAAAAGAAAAAAATAACAGAAAAGGAGAAACACCAAAACCATGTCCTCTCAATTCTATCCTCTCTTAAGTCATTAACTAACTATTATTTATTGTACACGAGTAACATAAAACCGCAAATATAATGTAACATTGTGTAGACAAGGACACACTACAGGACTGAAACTCTGCAATAGCTGAGTCTGAAATTTCTCAATTAGATCATAGCAGAAAACTGTATATTCAAGAACTTGAAGATATAAATTTAATATGATGTAGAAACACCATCTTTCTGCTGGGGAAAATTTTTCCTCTTAAAGCAAAAGCAAAATTAGATGTTCTTGATTCTCATCAGCCTCTCAGGAATATGAGTAACCAGAATCCTCAACATCAGAATACCTTAATCTATAACATATACAAAAATTGCAACTCTTCAAAGAGAAAAGAAAAGTATATATATATAAATATAGACACCATCCTAGAACTGAGACAAAAAAGGAAGTAAACATTATTTCATGTAAGCATCCTTGCTTCAACATCCCAACTTTTTCTGTGAATTACACAAATTTCATTAGAATAACTGTGAGAAAACAATTGCTAAATCAAACTTATCATATTTCTCATATGTACTTGAACCTAGAAGTAGTAGTTTCCTTATCATTAATGTGATCACACCTACAAAATTTACTTGACAGTTCATACGGCCCTATGGTTTAAGCAAAAATTTCATACTGTTCTTGTCTGCTAGAAATCTCACTAAATCATCCGTCACAGTTTATTTATTAAAAGTTATACACACATATTACGGCAGACATAGCACCTGCCTAGCATGTATCTATTATTCTTTACAATAGAATATTAGAAAAGTACATTGGAGCCCATGGCATAGCAGCAGAGAAACTACGTGTCTCCAGAAAGGAATTTGATAGAACTAATGACCGAACCCGTCGGGGACGATGCTGAGCAAAAAGTTGTGCAAGGAAGCCACCAAGGGATGTGCCATAAAGATGTATCTGTTAAAAAGAGCTAGTATTAGTGTGTTAGATATTTCCTCTAGTATTAGTGTATTACGACAGTTTTGTTGCACAGGCTACCAGAGACATGTATGATAATGAATATTATAAATGAAAGATAGGCATAAAACAATAGAACCAACCCCAACCGATAAGAATTAGAAAGATCGTAATAGAAGGAATGGATAAAGCTTGAGGACATCATATCATACATGGTGGACGTCTATAGCATCCAAGAACTTTTCAAATGCTTGAACCCATTCAGTATGATTCCATACACGGGGTATATCAATAGATATGACACGGTAACCCTGCAAAAATCGAATCCATTACTAGTCCTCCAAAAACATAAACGGAAAGAAACTTCAAAGAGGGTGATTGACAAAAATATAAATCCATTGCAACACTATTTATTATGTTTATGCAATACCTTCATGGACAATGCCATGATCTGTTTATAGTACACATCGGCTGTTCCAGCTGTTCCAGGAAGACAAATGAGTGGGGGCACGACTTTTGGACCAAAATCATAATATCGCCACTGCTTTGTGCCAATCTGCAATAATTAATGCAAAAGGCCACAAAACATGAATTGGAGACATATCCATCAAATAAAAGCAATATGTGTGCTATATCATAATTTCAAGGCCTATATTAAAATCAGAACGAAAAAAAAAAACGTAACTACGAAGCTGCCAACAATCAAATTACGGCAGAACACTTAATCCGCTCAAAGGAAAACTCAGAAAAATTAATAAAAGAAAACAAAGGGGAAAAAAAGAATGCAAGGAGAGAACTGCCAAAACGTGGGTGGAAAATTTAGAACGAGAGCAGCATAAAATAAGAATTGCTTGGTAATGGAACAATGAGATGCTTATGAGCATACGTTCTTGCATATCAACAGCACATAAATGATACTAACTTAACGAGTACCCAGAAATAAACGTGAATACATGAGCAGGGAACACCGTCAACTACAAAAACAAATATCCATATCAAAATTTACGAACTTTGCGATGACAATTATGAAAAATCCTGACGACGTAAACACGAGATCGACTAGCCCAACTGTATATGGCTTTTATGACAAGGTTGACTAAAATCCGGCAGCACTTTAGAAATGAAGATAGCAAAAAAAGTGAATAACAAAAATAGCAATACAATTAGGATTACAACAGGTAAGTAAAGGGGACCTACTGGGATCTTGTGAAGAGGGACCTGAGACTTGAAGTGGATGAAATCGCCGGGCGCCGAAAAGACGCCTTTCATTGCTAATTTTTAGGCCTGCGTACGCCCATATCACAGAAGCATAGCGAATCCGATCGATCCCTGATTTCTTTCTTCTGTCTCAGAAGTCTTTGATTTGTTAATCCCCGCTGTAATCCGCCAATTTCTTCAATTTTTATTACAAGGATTCGTCGGGAAGGGGGGGGGGGGGGGGCGCGTGGTCGGTCCCTGCTATGATTGCAGGCTATCTAACGAGGACGCTGTTCCAGCTCCCCGTCATCGTCTAGTTTTTTCGATTGGTGTCCCTGTTACGTAAATTTGTTTTGGGTATATCTATTTGTTTTTTTTCAACCGACATGACTTTGTTTTCATACTCTAATTTTCTCTGATCGCCGAAATGCCCTTATTTTCTGGGACTAATTAGTTTGGGAAATCCTATATTTTTGGAATTATTTGTTAAGATATGTGATTCCTAAGCTTGACAAAAAAGATGTGATTCGTAAGAATCATATTCTCATGGATGAGAACACTTGGTAAACCATTATTATTTTTAATATTATTTTGTTATACTCAACGAAATTTAATACTCTGTACATTTATTTTAGGCCGTTAATTTAGTACGCTGTATACTCCTTGTCAATTTTAGCGTTCATTATTTATTGTATCACTTTTTTTATATTTTAAAGCTGATATATATATATTTTTTGCAATCAACGCTGATATGTTTAATTATTTATTTATTTATGTTATGTGTGATATTAATAATTATATATATAAATTTATTCAACATACCAAAATTTACATTAGATATATTTTTGCTTTATTATTCAAGATATCACATTTTATATTATTTATACATTCTTTTATTATATATGTTACATATTATAAAATTTATGTACCTTTAGTAATTATACATTTAAAAGTACTTTTCATTATATATCATCTGAATAATTTTCAGTTTATTAAATTGATTGAACAAATGTATCCGACTATAAATAGTTTTTGACAAACGAACTTATTTTTGTCAAATTGAAAGCTAAACTGCAGTCCAAGTTCAGGTAAATGACGAACAAGGAAGACAACCTTTGGAAAGGACGCGTCGAGCCATCTGCCAAAAATGATGCTACGTTTTAGGTTACTTCACTGGGATCCTGACATCTGAAAATGTAGGAATCCAAGACGGACCTAAAACCCCCTGGATTAAACCCTGCTTAACACTTGCTCTCTTGCTTCCAATCCAATCCCTGATGATACGATCATTGCTTGCTTTTCTCATCAGTCAACACTTATTAGTCTCAAATCATTTATTCTCGCACAATGAACTAATCAAACCCCTGCCGTTGCAGCACTACCCAATGGACTTGGATCTAGTTGGGTCATTAACTAGCACTTACAACATACAAGAGCCTGTAGAGGAACTTCATATGAAAAGTCGTCAATTTTCGATCATCATCTAAAATTAACAACCATCCAACAGGCATCCCCTTAAAAGAGGGAGCATCCGCAGATACAATAAACTAGACAATGGGTTTCAAGCACGTGTTCGAATTCCAAGCACATCAAAAGAACAGGTTTAGCATTCGTCAGGTAATATTAAACAAAAATGCTCATGATGCACTAAGGAAACAAACAATCCATGAGTATTTCCGTCAGTTTGCGACTTATTTCCATCAATTTGTGTAATTTTCCTTTTCAGGCATTTCTCAGTTCAACTTGCTGTCTAAACCTGCGCACGCAGTCTGCAAAATTTGTAACCAGACTAGCACATTTCAAGGGATCTTTGACATGCTCTTTGTAACATGCCAAGCAAGCCTCACTCTCAGCAGTGCATGGTTTGGGCTTTGGCTTTGGAAGCTTATACTCTTTATCACGAAACTCCTTTGCCTTTTGGGTTACTTTCTGCAACATGTTCTCCTCCTCCTTCTGCAATCTCTCCACAACTTTCTCACTTTCCTGCAGCACAGATCTTATGCCCTCTAACTCCGCATTGGCAGATTGTGCTGACGGGGTTGCTGGCAGGAACACAGGAGGCCGCAGTGGCCATGCTGGAGCAGCCTCACTCTTGGGCTTCACAGAATCATCTCCTATTTGCTTTTGACTTGCAGTTGATTGGGCCGCTGGAGGTTCTCTTGGTGCCTTCCGTTTAGTTCTTTTAGTTTTCTTTGACGTATCCGCATCTTGAACAAGCCGATCAACAAGGCTTTTGCTAATCTGAATTGTAAACTCACCCATAATATGGTTACTCCTGAAAGGTGTCCCTGAAAACATCATTAAAGATATAATGATGGAAAGTGGTACAAATTATATAAACATCCACAATATTAAAAACTAAATTTCTTCCCAGAGTTACTATATTAAGAGAATCAAATCAAAAGAAATAAACAATCACATAAGTTCACAGTCCCATGTACTAAGAATATCAAATGGACGTGCAATTTCCAAGTGATGATTTCTGCTGGGATCCAGGTAAGTATGAAAAAGGGAAGAAAGTAATCTTAATTTATTTTATGATGCAAGAATCTCACTTCATAAAATTGTTAAGTCACTGGGAGAATCTCCAGAAGGATGAAACATATGATAACTTGTCATTGCATAACTGAAATTATGGAGTTTATATGAGAAGACAGAACCGTTAATTAACTAACTAAACTCCCACATCATTTATCCTAGGCTATTAGGTTGACAACACACGAACTGAACTTCTGAATATTAGATTTGCAACTACGTGCTTCGAACCTTTCCTGGGATTGTTGCGCCTGCTTGTCCATCACAACTTGACAGCAAACCACCACAACACATAAATGGATGACAACACAACACTTTATACTAAACTGAAAACACAAAGTTCAGACAACACAGCAGAGGAAGTTATTCGATACAAATAACTTCTTTGACCACAGAACTTGACTCAACCCTTGGTTGTTTCCTACACCTGCTATATACCAACACAGGACTTCTATCAATTTCTTAATGGAAACTAGCAACACTTATCTGGTATGAGTTGTAACAACTAATAGAAAATGTAACTTCAAGGATATTCATCAACAACTACCTCAGTCCTATGAATCCCCCTATTAATAGACCATAAGGAGTATTGCACACTGTTTAGGTATTCTCTTAATAAAGTTATTTCGCTAAATAACCTGCAGAAACTACTAACTCTCTTATTGCACTTTCATTATTTACCATGCATCAGTATACAGGTGTCACAATAGGGTGTGTGGTTCATAACCTGAAGAAACCCAGACTTAAACTGGATAAAATGATTACTTCTAGGGGCAGCAACAGGGCAGGTTAGGCAAGCTTTGGCCTGAGCCTGACCCATAGCCTATATAAGGCTTTTTCCTAAATGTAATCAGAATTTGAAGCCAAATTATCCAAAAACTTTTGAATTCTTAAGTGCTTTATAGGAGGAGCTTTTAATGTATTGGTTTTTCACCTCTCTGCTGTTCCATGGCACTTAACCTTTCAGTAGACAAGACACATCGACATTCAACGGTATAGACAACTAAATTAGAAAGTCGACGTCGTATTATACTTATCTGATGACTATGTAAGATAGCAGATATTATTAAGAGAGATTTAGTTAAATGAAGAGGGAAGAAATTAAAAGGCAAAAAGTAAAAACAGACAGACTGGATGTTGATCTGGCTGACGGTTCCAACATGTCAGAATAACATCCAATAATGAATAATAGATATTTAATGAACACGCCCGATCCCTCAAATGTGTTCTGAAAATAGAAAAAATGAAAACTAATTATTGAATGAAATCCTCAACTCTTTCTTCCCTTCCTCTTTTTCTTACACAAACAAACTACAATATGTTCTCGAAAATGACTAGTAAGCCTTATGATATTTAGTAAAATGTTGATGTTGATTGATTCGTTCAGCATTACAATGTTTGAAATAAGGGTTTAGATTTGGACGAACAACATGAAAAATAAAACAAAATAAATTAGGGCTGTAGAAGAGGTGGTCAGATAAGCATAGGAATCAAAATGATTCGGTTCCCATATACATTTCTTGAATCCAAAGTGTTAGTAAACAGCTAGTGTATCTATGCCCAGACTGCGGCAATACGGAGTCACAGAAAGTGACATATCTGATAACACATCAGCCAAATTCGTCCGTTACTCTGAAGGTGAATTATTACAATTTGGAGCAAAAGATGAGCATTGTATCGTTGTTAATCTTTTTTGCCTCGTTAAAATCAAAATTTTCCCTATTCAACTGAATAAAATTTGACGGTAATCGAAAAACTCAAGCTGTATGATCTAATAAATAAATCGAGCGCAAGCCTGAGAGGTAGAGACGGTTTAAATTCATAAAGAGTCTAACATTCGTAATGAACATCCTGGCAGAGTGTTAATAGTAGATGCAGCCCAGCTTCGCAAATTATCGTAGTGAACGACTTACTCATTTCCAGGAAAAAGAAAAAAGAACCGATTAATGACATTTATACAAGAATCGTGATTCAAAATACCTGAATATGGATCAACAATTTGAGGACGTACTCAACGACATGTGGAGATAACGAACTGATCTGAGGCGGCTCGTGCAGCAAACGAAGAAGTGATTAGCCCCACATACAGGCAGAAGAACGCCCTGGAGTTTCCAGGCTGAGTTTCGTACAGGGAAGACATGGTACCCCAAAAACGCATCGTTTTACAGTCGCAGTGATTTGGGCCAATGTCCTCCATAACTCAAAAGGGTTTTTCCATATTGCAGATATAGGCTAATAAAAAAGCCCATACACAGATTCAATAAAAGGCCCAACCTTTCATGTGTAGAACAAGAATTCGAAAACTCTTTATACGCTTTGTATATAAAAAAAAACTCTTTATACGCTAATAAAAATTAGTATAAATAATAAAAAATAGATTTATATCTTATAAAAATATAATTTTAATTTCGTAAGTTTTTTATAAATACTCTCTGAACTCTGAAATTGTACCATAATTTTGATAGGAGACTGATACTGAACTTATTTAAATTTTTTTTATTAAAAAGAAGAAGAACCCTTTGTACCAAAAAAAATTCAAAAACCCTTACCGTAGGTTTGGTATTATAAAATATTTTTTCATGAAGATAAAAGTAAAAATAGAAATATAATTAAATTAAAAATTAACTTTAAAAATTTATTTAATATATTAGAATTGATGTATATTTTTTTTATAATTTAAAATAAAATAGTCAAAAATATTTTTTTATAATTTAAGAAGGGTTAAAGTTGTCCAAAAATTTTATAATTTAAGATAAAATAGTTCAAAATATTTTATTTTTACTTCTCATATCTCGTTTTATAACTTTTTTATATAATTAAAATGATTTAAAATATTAAAAATAAAAATAATTTTTATTATAATAAATAAAAAAATATTTGACTATACTTTTATTTTTCCCTTCTCTATTTCAACTTTCACTTGTATGCTACTTAACATGACCTGTGGAACACATTGATTCGTTTGCTTTTTAGGTTGGCTAGTTTCAAAAATAATTGAAGGCAACAGTGAGGGCATTTTTCAAGAGAAGTATTTGTGCACCTGATTAATTCTTTCCTTGGATAAAAAATTCCCGAGTGGGGAGTATGAGGGAGGAGGGGTAATGATTAAACTCCAAAATATGGAGACTTGTTACATCATCGTTAGATGTTATGTGCACATCAAAAAATATGGGAACTTTTCGTCACTCCTTAGTATAAAATTGCTTAATCGTATTGTTAGTCAAATGCAAAGCTGTGTCATTTCGTACATCAGCCAAACTCGTGAGACAAATAATTTTTTAGATTTACTTGACATTAATGTTTTTATTAAAATTATGACATAATCTTAATATTAAAATTTTTTATAGATAATTTATAATATTATCTATTAAAAGAGTTATCACAATAACAATGAGAATTAAATATATATTTTTATAAAATATAAATATATTATTTACTATCTATATTAATTTTGATTAGTCAGGCAAATAATATATTGTACCCAAAACGAAATGCAAGAAATATAGGGGACCGATTGGAAACAGTGCTTTCATTTTCACCAGCGCTGGCGCGGGAATTCAATAGCTAAGTTTAACTCCATTTGAAAATATTAGATCTCTTATTTTAATGGTACAAAAACTCTTTTTTAAAACAAAATATTATGAATTCCACGCGTTGCTAGTGCCTATTTCTCTAAAATTGGATGAGTATTACATTTATTTTAAAAAATAATATTCTATAAATTCAATTTAAAAAATAAAAAATTTGAACCGGATAAATCGCATCTCAACAGTGTAAAATGAAAGAGACGTCAGGATGAATAAAATCCAAGTCCCCAGTTGAAGGTATTGAGGCTTGTTTAACATTACACTCTTCATTTTTTAAAATCTTATAAAAACTTGTACCTTAAGAAGAATACAAGCTGAGATAAGCCCAATAATCATGATTATGCAACTCGATAGCGAGCTTAGTAGTGGCCCCTAGATGACACCTATAAATCAAAATAAATTCTTTTTGAGGTCAACAATGAACAATGAACAGCAAGATAGATCGTTTTTACAATAACTTGTGTCTCTAGGAACACGTTCTCTCAAATCAAATGTCTCATCCGAAAATGAGGGGCTAATCAACTTGACAAGTTGATTTGAAAAATCCTTAACTGGGATTCAGCAACCCCATTTTTCATCCTCTTTGCAAATTGTAATTTGAAGGAGATGTTACACACACACACACGCACACGCACACCGCGTACATCTCCCCAGAAATCCACGTCTAAATCTTCCTCATGATACCGACATATATACCTTGTCTAAATCAAGTATAGACCAGAATTCTTAATCCATAAATTCTACTAGTTTCAACTAATTGCACTGCTATGAGGTCAGTTGCGGCACACTCCTCCATGCTTATAAATATTGTTCCTCCTTAAAAATACTCCTCCTCTTGACTAATTGATGTTAGCTGGGACAAATATAGTATCATCTACTTACAATTTTTAATATAAATTTTATTTGATTAATTTAAAAAATTAAAAAATTTATTTTAAAATATTTTTATTTATTATTTCTTAAAATTAATTTGTCCGACGTGGAAATTGACATAAAATCAAATATTACTTAATATATATTATAATTAAATCATTTATTTATATGATATTTTTGTTTTAAGGATAAAATGGATATTTTTTTTGTATAAAAATTTTTAAACATGTTCCAAATACACATACCTTACCATTTCGCCAGTTAAATTTATAGACGATGGGTAAAATAGGTAAAATGAGTATTGCACCTATGGCAACTTACCTTAAAGTTATTTTGGCCCTGCCGTTAGTTGAGAATATTCTGTTTAAGCGTATAAGGGCGAACAAAAGATAATTGAAAATGACGTAATTTGTTTACCTTCGAATGAACCTCAATAGGTAATGTGTTTGGCTCTCAAGATTAAATGCTCTACTAACGTAGCATTTACTTCTGGAAAGCTCTGCGACATTCTAAGCGCATTCGATTACAGGTGGGAACATCAGAATAAGATAACAAGTAGTGGGTGTCTGGGTTGTGTGGGGTGTGGTGGACTATCTTCTTGTTTTTACTTTTTAGAATGTTATCATTAGTGCTACTAAGCTGTAATCACTTGGCCAAATGTGGCCATTGCATATCAACCCCCAGAGATATGCTATAATTTAAAAAACTTGCTTAAAGTGCAACCTTTTTTTAAAATAATAATAATAATAATAAGTGCGAACGCTCCATCTACAAATGTACGTTTTCTTTTCAAGTCCCTCTAAATGTTAAGGTGACTATATGATAATTATAACTAATTTTTTTATACGATTATACGATTAAATCAAATTTAAACATTATTATCTTAATAAAGTAGTTTTCTTAAAAATATATTTTTTTATTTATATATATATTTGAACTCAATATCTTATATTTAAATAGCCAAAATTCTTTATAACTTTAACTAATGCTTATTGAAGTAAATATGATTTGTTAATTATGAGAAATTCACCCATACGTACAATATGGTCTGTTGAATTTTCACTTCGTCAAAAGCTAACGAATTATAGTCGGCAAGACTTTGTCATTCCCATTCTTAATTATCTGTATCACTAAAACCTCTTGGGACAAAGATGTTTGCTAGTTCAAACTTTTCATAATAATAATAATAATCTAATTTTCATAAACGAGAAAAAAAGGAATAAATATAAACACTCTGCAATTACTTCCTTATATTAGAAACTATATCAATTACTCTTTTATAAACCTGCACACGCCTGCATTTCGATCTTTTTTTAAGCAAAAATGAATTGTCCACTCATTATTGTTTTTAGGAAAAATGACACACATAACTAGGATCACCAAAACAAACAAATGGAATGAAAGGATAATGAATTTGTGAAATGTCAAATAAGCTCATTCGAAGTGGTTGTTTGACCCAAAGCTCATTTAGATTCAATTGTAATTTTATATACAACCATTTAATATTTGACATGTGACGTTTTTTTTTCATTTATAAAGCCTGAACTCTTTAACTTACTTAAAAAAAAATATCGAGTAGCTCCCACTTAGCCAATCTTCCTTGATTAAATAATATCATGCTTGGTTGCATATGTTAAGGCGTGCCAGTTTTTTAAAATCTTGCTTTATCTTGGCAAATATATATATATATTGTTGTATACCTGATTTACTGAAGTTTTGACTGACTATATTTAGATCTGACCCGCGTCATACACTTAATTATGGTAGGTAAGTCTTCTAACATAGATTTTTCACATATCTCAAGGCTTGAGCACGAAATAAAGGAGCAAAGAGAATCTGGCCAACATGCCCGCAATATATTATGAACTTATGATAACGCTTCATTATTATTAGTGGCTAGAGAAATTTGAAAGAATACGAGATAAGATGAAAATATGCTTTCATTTTTGTCTGACACAACCTCTTCTGGTACCTGAACTCACGTGAAGCCGATAAGACCATATTCTACATTTGAATCGATGATCGATGGGGATGTCTCAACATATAGATTGTTCACAAACTGAGTCACTTGCTTCCAACTTTATTCTCTAATTCCATTTGGACAAGAAATAATTTTATTGGTAAGTAAAATTGTGATAATAACTATATACTACAACAATAACAATAAATTTTATCTTATTAAATAAAGTTAGTTATAATTGTCATTATACTCTATTAACAATAAAATCTTTTGATAGGTCGTTCAAATTTAACAATTTTATTGAGTTTAACTTTCTTTAGTTTTTTATTACTCATTTTTAAATGATTCCATAGAGTAAGGCCCTTATAACTATATATGCTGCATAGTTTCCTAGAGGATGATGATGATAAAAGTGGAACGAACAAAAGATGTGGGGGACAGAGAGAGAAGATAGAGCTGTTGTGCATTTATATGATAAAAGAAAACAAAGCACCAGAATATGCGCCCCACCTGTAGAGTCACGAAGTACTTTCTGTGTTCATGAGAATCATCTTTATCTTCTCTTCTATGTTTCTGTCTATTTATCTCTGGAACACATGAAAGACACAGAATACTGCAGCAGAATTTAATCTATAACCACAATAAAATGACATTTTAACCATTATTTTCAAAGTAAAACATCTATGTACAAAAACAGTAGCACTTTGACATATTTCCCATTCCCATATCCCTACCATGCGCATTATAAGATTACAACATTTATGAGAAAAACAAGTAATGTGGGGGGTTTTTATGGTTTGATTTTGGTATCAGTTCTCTTTATTTGGATGATGATGAGGAACCTCTTAAGAGGAAAGGTTCGCCTTCCACCTTCCAAGAATATTGTGTAACATGCTGGCTGGATAAAATTCAATACCAGGAACTTAACTTTCAGCCCATGGTATTTTGTAACATGTACAGATTTCATTATAATATACTATGCTTTTTCATGGAGACAACTCTGATCATTCGAATTTCTGCTTGCTAATGATCCTTTTCCTCGATCCCTAAAGTTTGCAGTGCATTTGACTCAATCTCATTAAAACAATTAAAACCAAAATCATGAATGCCAAAGTCCTGACAGTCCAAAAACCAAGCACAGTTGTCCTCCCAAGATGGCATGCCCATGTTGTTGTTATTATTGTTAGTAGCATTCTGCACTTTAGGTTCACTGTCCCATAATGCATCCCCCAGCGGTGTTTCGTCCAGCCACAAGCTGTTCATTAGAGAGTCGTCGCTGCAAATACTGTCTAGCAGAAGGGACTCGTCCCCTGAAGAAGAGTTTTCAACCAGGGACGTGCTAGAATTCTCCTCGGAGTTTGGAACCCTCTCACTCTCCTTATTCTGATGATTATTTGCAGATTGTGGATTATTATTCTGATGGGAAGATGTTTCCTGGGAAGCAGCCTGTTTATTAAGAGGTTCATGAGTAACAGGATCAATTCCCATCTTAAGCAGCTTTTTCTTGATGTGGGTGTTCCAGTGATTCTTAATCTCATTGTCTGTCCTTCCAGGTAATCTTGCAGCAATCTTGGACCACCTAGGCACAGAGCAGACACAGCAATCAATCAAGTTAATAAGATTGATGCAAAGGGTCTTAATTTCTTGGTAGCAAAGATTTGTAATAACTTCTAAGGTTGATTTAAGACAAACCTTACTTACTACCAATTTTGTACTCAATGACAATGGTCTGAGTTTTCACCAACCGTGAATATCACCTCATTTTTAATAATTTTCTTGCATTGCGTAAGAAAACACTAATGATATGCATACATCTTTATCAACTTTTCCAAGCTAATTATAATTATTTTAATTTAAAAAGTTATACGCCACACGATTGAATTTTCAAGAGAATTTTGATACATGTCATATATTTCATCAAACACCTGTGATACATATCAAATATACCATGCAAGTCTGAACCTTTCATTATAGGTGTCAAAGTACATGAACTGAATTGCTTCTGGCATGAGGTTGCCAAGAAGGGCAATGTATGAGCAGAGAGGGAAAACGAAAACCTGTTGCCAAGACGGCCATGGAGATCGATAACGAGCTGCTCTTCGGCTTCAGTGAGAAGTCCTCGCTTCAAGTCAGGACGGAGATAATTAGTCCAACGAAGGCGGCAACTCTTACCGCAACGGCGGAGGCCGGCGAGCTTGGGGACGGCTCGCCAGCAGCACTGGCCATTGGTGAGAATGAAGTTGATGAGTTTCTTGTCTTCCTCAGCAGTCCATGGTCCTTTCTTCACGCCCAGTTTGTCACAGCAAGGTTGCCTCCCCATCACCACTAAAATGACTTAAAACTAAATGCAAAATAACAAGTCTCACCAACACTATCTTGTAATGACTCAAAAGCCCCACACCACCTTTATTTATAGCCCCTCTCCTTTTCCTTCCGTCATTATTATTTCCTTTAAAAAAAATATGGCTCTCTCCATCAGGAACTCTCATTGGAGAACAGAGAAACAAGACGCACAGGTTTGGGGCCTACCATTGGGTTGTGAGAGCTATGTGAGAACTAATGTGAGGGGTTCCCCAGCTTACAGCTACACAACATGAAAGATGGGTCATCCAAAGAAATAGCTACATATGTAATTAAGCGCAACCCATTATTATACATATCAAATAAAAATGGGAAATCTTTTTCTTATTTTTCCTTTTACAAATTCACTGCCCTCATTGCAATCTTACTCAACCCTTTCGTCATCACCACGTTTAAGGGTCCCTATTAGCAGTAGATCGGGTACGCTAGTGCGTGGGCGATGACAAGTAAGTCTCGGTGTGGATGACAGAGAGAACCGTTGGATTTGTTTGAACTTTGTTGAACCGAAGTGTTCTAAGTCAGTTATCGTGTTATTTGACTGAGGAATTGAAGGCGCTTTAGGTTAGAGTTTTAAAAGAGATTGAAGTTATGGTTGCAATTAATTCATCCAAGTGTAAATCAAAGAAGGCCGGTGCGGGTTAACAACCCTGATGTGCAAGTTAAAGGACAACGAGTAACCATCTCGAGTTTCCCAAGCCGCAACTTTGCTTTTACCCCTTTAATTTTCTACGCCTTCGTTACGAATCATAATGATGCCTACATATACTGACACAAAACAGTGGGTTTAATTTTGTATTTCCTATGTAGATATACATAATTCAAACCAGGGAAGAGAAGGTAATCTCACGAATCTGGCTCTCGGATTATCTGGATACGTATGTCATGACATGCATAATTGAAGGACTAGAAGCCTAGAGGGTAAAGAATAATTAGGTGAATTTATTCAATGGATCATTTAAAATTAAAGCACTTTACACAATTCAGTTAGAATAGAGAGAAATCGGAGGACCCAAATGAATGCCCCCTGCCTTGTAGCTGAATAATTCCACTGCCATACCAATATTAGTTGAGTTTAAGAAGAATGACTAGTCTCTTATAAAATGATGAATTAAGGTTTATATTTTCATTAGGAAAATTATTCACATTTAATGTCTGATAGTATTTTAAGTGGGATTGACTCGAAAAAGAGAAAAACTATGACAAAATTATATTCCCATATACGTATGGAATAACAATATAATGTACGCCCATCTACTCTTTGATGGTTTATATAGCAATTAAGTAGCGAAGATGCGGTTAAAAAATAAAGAATAATTATGGTGGGTATATATAGGGGGATAAGAACATCTTATATTTGTCCCTCCCTTAATTTACTTACCCTTTGATTTTAAATATAAAAGTTAATTAGTTTCCTTTATAGGGTATCTGATCTAATGTTGGATTAACTAGATCATAAAATATGAAAATTAAGGTTGGATTCCCACCTTATATAGGTAGAATTCAGAGCAAATTAAGCCAAAATGTCTGAATCAGGAAAGAAACAGTTAAATATAATTGGTACTTTGTGATATAACATGGACCACTATCATATGTATAGGGTATGAAGCAACGCTGCGTCGGCACAATCTGGGATCTGCCTGCTTATGTCGCAGCAAAATCTGCTAAAATTAAAGTTATTAAACCCTGAAAGAGATGTATATGCCCAAGAAGTGCTGTCTATATTTGAATTGGTATCATTATGACATTTGTGAACCCCCCTACATTCAATGTAGTTCTACTTGCATATAATATCGTTTTAGATTACTTTCTACTATATATATTTCGACATACCACTCTTAAACCTTTTCCTCTGCATTCTGCTAGGCTCTATCATAGTTTAAAGTTGGGTCGGTTTCATGAAGATGAGTGTTAGTCTTTGTCAAATTAGACCAAAAACTGTGCGTTCAGTATCTCTACGTACAAATACACCTACCAGGCATGAACCTAACGCGAACCATGAAGCATGTTGCTTTGTCCAATTATATGTTCAATCGTGGACTGTTCCATTCTCATCAAATAACTTGTTGGTTCATTATAAGATTCACTGCTGATCAAGAAATTAATTCCTGGTGCTGCGCCGCCCGTTGTTAGTTATCCAGTATTGCTGATTAAAAATATCCAAACAGGTGCCTAATATGCTTTCTGAGCCACTGAAACGATTGAAGCAGAAGAAGAAGAAAGCCATGGCCAATATCTACACTTTCGCGTGAAGGAGATCATATCCGAGTCAAATCTTTTATCGCCTCATGATGTGTTTATTTTCTTGTGATGGAAGAACCTCATTATTCCCTAATTAAACATAGCATTTCATCATATATACGTGTCACCTACAGCTTAGGTTGAAGTGGCTACCAAACCCAAATTTTGTCTTTTGACTTGTATACCTCTTGGTTTTTGTGGCTGTGGACCCTCGTTTCAACCCATTTCTATTTAAGCTTCATTATATTTCTTAGGCGTCATCGGTTACAGAGAAGGTGGCAAAAAATGGAGAATAACTCTTGTCAACACATATTAATCTTGCCTTAACACACAAATATAAGAACTCTACGTGTCCAAAATCATGTTGGAGTCCTGAATTGGCTTGCAAGGCACCACAACATGTCATAGATTTCATAAGTATAGAGAATTATCAGGAACTATACACATGTACGTTGCCCTTAATCGGCCAACTAGGATATTTTATGTGATGAAGGCCACAAATTAAAAATTAAACCACGTATTAGCAATAGTTGCTGAATCTATACAATACACAGGAGGCAGCAACCTTAAGAGACAATATGATATTGAGCTATACACTAAAAGTGAGTGAAAAAGTTAGGTGGAAAGACGTAGAGTAATCTGAAGCAATGATGTATAAGCTAATTCAAAGAGTGACATTGCTTGCAAGGTTGGGCTGTCGGCTTTGGAGTCTGTATCCATTACTGTAGCAGTTGTGACTTCATTATCACCTCCGCGACCTTCGCCCAAACGGTAAATTTCTTTGAGTAGAGAATCAATAAGTTACCTGATCTCTTTTTGTACGGCAATCTCAACAATATATACAAAAAGTAACGATACCAGAGATATAATATTGAAACCTCTGTTTCAGTTACTTGATAGGGTGTTTGGATTAACTTTTTGAAAGTAATTTTAGGTAAGCATATGAGAGGAGTTAAATGTGACTGAAACTATGGTTTGGGATTTTTTACAAACAATCACTAAATCATGAGCACGCATCACTAATTCTGTCCCTCGTTTGACTGGATTATACTCATTATACAATATTATTAGTATGGTAAGGAAACGGATATAGATTACCAAGTACTAAACAGACAAAGGCTTGTCCCTGTCTCTTTTGGAGGTTCAACGCTTGAGAAGTCGCCGGTCCAGATATACCTAAGAATATACTAAGTTTCAAAGGGGTTGTCAGAATTCAGCCCCCGTGAGAAAAATGGGAAACGAAAATCACTGCAAAGAACTATATTACAAGTATAGTCAAAGATTATACACCATATACAGAAGAGGTGTCGTGTCATAGATCGTAGGCCACGCCGTTCTGAAAGATTTTCAAAGATGTAATGTATCGAACCATATTCAGCAAGCAACAGTGATATTATGCTGATTAATTGATAATTAAGTTTTTAATATATTTGATGTCACATGTACTCAATAACCATCGATTTGCTACAGATTTAGATTTGACTGTTTAATCATAAGAAGCATTAAGTCTTATTAACGATGAGTGCCAGGACGAATACAAGGCGGCTTCACAGTGGCTCAATATATTTATCAATTGAAAAGCACAGTCCCGGGTGGATTCAAGCCAACATTTTGATAATCAAAGAAAAATGATTATGAATGCTAATATAATGTGAACTGTGATTAAAATATAATAAAACCCAATTAACGCA
This sequence comes from Leucaena leucocephala, assembly GCA_037074615.1. Taxonomy (NCBI): domain Eukaryota; kingdom Viridiplantae; phylum Streptophyta; class Magnoliopsida; order Fabales; family Fabaceae; genus Leucaena; species Leucaena leucocephala. The sequence goes on along the minus strand of CM073563.1, from coordinate 3,346,688 downwards.
ATTAATGAGTAATGCAGTCGTCACTTGGACAAACATTACGCAATAGCCACATGGAGTGATTGTAATGGAAGAATTAATGAGAAGACTAATAAAACCAAAAGTTGAACTTTTGAAGTGCTCTCTTAGCTTTTAGAATGTTAGTGCAACCTTGTGTTGTCCTGTGCACGTTTGAAGATTATGGTCGTTCATCAAACAAATTGAAAGACCAGAGGATTCGATTAGAATCGGGACAGCAAAGTCCAGAATTTCAATAGCGTAATCAGTAGTGCGACGACACAACAAACAAACATGTACATCAAGCATAAACCCAGTTGGGAAAAATAATAAATTCACGGTTCATATTTAGTTCTACTGCAGCTGACTGAGTCCCATAGCAATCCCTTAGGTTGACGAGAGCTACATTACATTTAATTTTGCAGACTTAATTTGAATCTAACGAAGTTCCTTCACATTGCGAAAAAATCAATCGCTGAATTTTCAACGTCCGAATTTCTTGTTCTAGAGAAGATGTGAACGGAAAGGGACGATATTATCGGTCTAGAGAAAGAAAAGAGAGGGACGGCTTACCTAGAGATTCCAGTAGACTACGAGACGGAGATGAAAGGGTGGTTCATGTAAAATTCCATTCTACGCAAGCATCGGGTGCCATTAATTTGCCACGCCCAATAGGTGATGAATCATTATCCACTATGGCTCCCTAGAGTCTAAGGGTGTGTTTGGCTGGAGGAAAAGTATTGAAGGGATTTTAATGGATGGAAAGAAAAAGAAGGGAATATTAGAGATTTTATTATTATCTTATTTAGATTAATATTAAAAAAGTAAAGGGGAAGAATTTTCATGTTACTTTGTTTAATTTAAGAATGGGGGAGAGAAAAAATATTTTTATGTAGATAAATTTATTTTTATATTATTTTATAAAATATTTTAATAAAATATAATATATATATATATAGGTAATATTATAATATTAAAAAATTATAAGTATATTAATATTATAAAATAAAAATATTATATCTCTTTTCCAATTTTTCCTCTCTTCTTAAAAATTTTTATTTTTTAAATAAAGAGAGGGAAGGAAAATCTCTCTCTTCCTTTCCCTTCTCCTCAAAATCCTTCTTACCAAATCAATCCTAAAAAGTAAACCACTTGCTTTTCTGTTAAATTATTGACTGCTAATTTTGCATCTAAAGAAATCTATTTTTTATAATATTAACTGATACTATTATTAGGTATAAATATTTTTTTGAGTTTATAATTATCTCACTCTTAGTATAAATATTTTTTTTAAAAAATAAATTTGAGATTTAGAGAAATTCAACGAGGTATGAGATGAGATGAGATGAGAAGACCTTTATAGCAACGGAAACCGAAACGAACCAGTGATTCAGTCAACCAGCTTCTCTTTGTGGGTTGTGTTCTGTTATTTGCTCTTTCTTTCAGGCCTCGGCCTAGTGAATATCCATTGCCATATGCATCACAGAACAACAGGCCTTGAAGTAATAGAGATTTTCTCAAGGCCCCAAAAAAATACAAAGAAGAAAAAAGAAGAAGGGAGAAATATATATATGTATATAACTAATAATATAATAACTAAAAAAAATACCTATAACTAATTAATTATACCAAATTTCTATATTTTTGACTCACTCCTTATCATTTTAGATCTTTAAAACGATGCTTCTTATATTTTAAAAAATAAATTTATAAGGACTAAAGTTATTTTTTAAAGCTCCAATATTAATATTTAAAATAATTAAAATTATAAAAATTAAGTTTTAATAGAGTAGAAAGTATAGAATTTGAATTGCATCTAAAAATTGAGACTTAGTTAGAATAAGTATAAACTCTAGAAAATAAAAAATTAATTTCATCCATAAATTTAAGTACGTGTAAATACATAAGTTTAATATATTTTATTTAAAATCTGTTTGTAATTCATAAAACACGTCTTTCTTCTTTTCTTTTTTTTATACAGAAAAACGTCTTTCTTTTCATGGAGGTCACGATCAAATCTAGTCTTAACCTCACAGGGCCTTTTGGCCAAACAGAATCCTCCAGGCCCAATCCAGTAATGAAGGGTCCATGAATGCGGGGCCCGATACCTCTGTGTTAAATATTTTGCCTGTTACCCTGGGCTTGGGGGTTGAAGCCTAATTATTTAGTTCATGTTCTTTGATAATTATAAATTGATTTGAGTGGTAAGTGATTCAGTATTATTTAAATAATATTTTAAATTTGAGCCTTGGTATATGTAGAAAATCTCTGTTAGGAGACTTACCTATCATAACCAGATGTGCAATACGGGTCAGATCCGGATATAGTCAGGGCAAAATTCCAGTAAATAGAGTGAGCAACAAAAAAAAATTATGAACTCTATATTTTATTAAATGGTTATAATGAAAGTGACGAATGATGTCCGTTTAACTTGAACATTTGCAAATGAATAAATTGTAATCTAGCATCAGCCCTTCACATGATCAAATATTTAAGTTCCCATACACAGCGATCCCATCCTAACAGATGGAACACTGGTCATCAATTTTTCAAAGCTTACTTTATTATGTATTTGAATTTGAATTACTGTACTTTTTTTCTTTATGAATATCTATTTGATTCCCTGGGCGTGATCAGTGGACCAAGTAGCATAATTGGCATTTAAATTTCGAGCTGGTAGGAACTCTGAATGTAACAGGCAGAACATAAGGCGAAGAAAAGCGCCGCTAAAGAGACGTCTATGAAAAACATAGGAACAGCCAATATAGTAAAGCAGCCGTTTCCAAAAAAAGGAAAATGTAAGTAATTAAAGAAAGAGCATAGCACTAGCAGCAGCACAAAATAGTAGAAGGAAAGAGAGCCCAGTGGTGAATGAGACTCTGCCTGCAGCTCCAGCATCAGCTCCGGGCGTTGCTGAAAAGCCAAAATGAAACAAAGGTTATGGTATGATCGTTAGATTAAAAATTGCCACTCATATATTGGTGCATGATGTGAATATGTAATATGGATATTTATTGCATGTCTACATTTTGATTCCTAAACCAATTGTTCCTGCTTTTTATTTACTTTGCTTCCAGTGGGGCTACCCACAGCTAGGCTCTTGTGTTTCAACAAGAGCTGCAGAATTCTCAACGTCCGCAGCTGGAATGAAGGAATCGATCATTTCACCTTTTTGACTTGGACTGTTTTCTAGATGCAAAATCAACCTTAACGTACAAATTAAACTACTCCGTTTGAACTGCTCAGAGAGAAGCAGGTTTTCAAAAAGTAGAGAGATGGGGTGAGAGTTGTGAGTTGTACATACCTTGCGGTACTGTGGTTTGGGCCGGAGGCGGAGCAGGAGCTGAGAGTTGGTTCCCAACAAAGTCCAAAACAAAATAAAGATGCCGCGTTAGTTGTTAACTGCTATACACACACACAAGCCAATGTTGTGTAAGCGAAGAATACCTTGACAGGAAGCGAAGGAAAAGGTGAGACCGCAACCGCGAACGAGGCCGACGGCGATAGTGCGGTTGAGACCAAGGCTTTGAAGGAAATCGGAGTTGGTATAAACGTAGCAGAGGCAAGAGAGATCATTAACCACCATGTCTTGTAAGGGGCTGCAGCATGTTTGTGGAGGATTTGTAGACTCCACGTAGTCTAAGCATGGAGCTAACTGCTGAGCACATCCCGCGTCAACCTGTGCCTCTCCCGCCGCCACCATCATCATCACCACCATACCCATCACCATTAATCCCTTGTTCCATCCCCCTCCGCCCATCTTCTTCTTCTTCTTCTTCTCTCTCGCTCTGTTTCTTTCCTTGGATCTCTCGTTTATGTCTTCTTCTCTATTGCATTATATTCATACCTCTCTCGTTGCCTCCACCAACGAAACATGCAAGCCTCTCTATGGACAGTTGCCTTATTAATAATTGGCAACTTGGTTTCTGAAAACCCATGTATCCACTGGCTACTACCATTGTTCACGTTCTTGCACAATAATTTATTGTCACCAGCTCGTTATATATTTAAAATATTTGTTTGTGGATATGCTATTCACATAGATTAAGGAAAATAAGAAATTAGTTTGTTCGGTGGAAATTAGAGTTAGGAAAGGATCAACGACACGGAATCTAGTTTTAAAAGAACGCGATTATCGAGTTGACTCTTGGACGTTAATTAGGGTCAAGTGATACTTTAACAACATATATGGATTCTCCACGCAAACTTTTGCCTCAGCTGTATTAAAAATTAGATGAGATATTTGATATATATATATATATATATATATATATATGGTGTTTGAAAATATTTGTGCCAAATGACAAGAGTTCCTAAAACTTGCCAGGGCTAATTTTTCATACGAGGATGACGATTACCTTGTGTAATTAATAACTAGAAGCACACGTGGCTATATTTTACAGAGTATTATCTATGCTGCAAAATTTACCGGAAGAAGAAAACATATGGAATGGAAAATAGCGAAATGAGATCAAGTCTGGTAACAACTAATGATCATCAATCATTTTTGTTTTTGTGAAAGAAATAATAATCACATGTCTTTTTTTTTTTTTTTGCATGCAACAAATTAAAAAGTAAAACAAGAGAGTAAGACTAAGGTATGTGATCTCCCGAATTGGGAGTAATAATATGGTATTTTAATACTGAAGAATTTAACCCAACAAAAAAAGGGCCATGACTCACTCACAAAATTAAATAAATTATTGATCATTTTTAAAGTATTACCTTTAGAAATATATAAGAACTTGTAATGTAAAAGTATATATTTGTATTGTCGTGCCGGAATTGATTTCACATCTGTTTCATGAGAATTATATATATATATATATATATATATATATATATATATATATATATCTTGGGCTTCATGTTCTTGAGTTGGGGGATTAATTGGTGGAAGAGGCATTATCCTGTTCAACAGCAAAACGACAATCCCATTGAGACGGGAATATGTGCCTGTTTGATTCCGTAGGAAACCATAATTTTTTAAAAAAAAATTAAGTAAAATTTAGATTTAATTTTTTTAAAAATAAATAGTCATATTTGTTCAAATAGATTTTTAGATTAAATTATAGTTTAAAACCAATATTTCAGATAAATTGGTCAGAGTAGCTTATAGAATAGTAAATCAACATATGAACTATCTAATTATTGTATTACCCATACTTTTTTTACACCCTCTCTCCTCTCTCTTACTTTTTCATACAACATCTCTCCTCATTTAATACTCATACTCTTTTTCATAATTTACCGATAATAAAAATATTTCTAGAAATAATTATCCAAATACTCATTTATTTAAAATTATTCTTTAAAAATTCTTTTTTAAGCTGTCTAAAAATATTTTTTTTCATAAATCGTTTTTTAAACTCTTATAGCTTGTTTTGCATAATAATGAAACGCGGTATATTTTGAATGTCCGCATGATTTCCACTTTCCGAGCAATACCTGCCTGTGCCTTTTTTTCCTTGTAGAAAATTAATTTTTAAAAATAAATTTCAAACTATGTTTGATCATTATTAGAGTATATTATAAACATGCATAAAATAGGTTTATAATCTTCCAGTGTATTCAAACGTTTGGTTTGATTCGGTTTTGGGTAAAGACTAAGCCAAATCAAATCAAATGGTTCAGAAAAATTGAGAACTAATTGATTTTGAAAAAACAAATTATTTTTTAAAAGAATTAATTGTTTATCCTTTTAATTTTATTATTTACACTGTTATAATGTACTAACAATTATGTTCATAATAATACGTTGATATTTAAAAAAATATTAATATTTTTAAAATCACATATTTAATAAATTATTTTTACAATTTTAGTATTTGTTTATATACACAAGTATTTTTTTATTAATGATAATTTTATTCGAGATATTATAGAATATTAAATATAGATATATTTTTTAGCGATAATTTGAATTTTAATTTATTGAGTTGTGAGAGGCTTTTTTTATATAAAAAATTTATGTAAGTTTAATACTAATTATTTATTAAAAATAAGATATAATCTTAATATTTAAAGAATGTTAATAAAGATTTTAATAAATTAATTTCAAGGGCTCTCAAGTCAAGGGACAAAGACATTAGGCTTTTTAAAATGGGGCTTGAAATTGGATTTAAATGTTTTAATGAAATTCACCTAAATCTACAAGTTCGGATTAAGTTCCAAACAAAACCTTTTTTTTTTTGTAAGAAAACAAAAACCATTTTGAGCAGAACAAATTAGTGAGGCATAGTTTAAAGCCTTGAGCTTGGAAAAGCCTAGTGCCAAATTGGACTAATGGGCCAGCCCAATAGGGCCATGCAAAAATTAAAAGGAAGGGAAAAAAACATGAATTTGCAAATGTTACGAGAAAATGAAAATTTGGAAAGCCAGATCCTTTTCACGTTGCGCCATCCTCAATTTCTAAAGGATAAAGCCCCACAACCGTCCGACTTTGCGCCATAATCTGTTTCTGAAGCAAAATCTGCAAGCCTTAGACTCGCGGGGGCTTAGGCAGTGGCGTTAATGGCTGCCTTTAGCATAGGCATCGCTCCAACAAGTGTTGCTGCTTCTTCCACTACAAGGCTGAACTATACTCATTCCAGAACCAGAATTTCTTGTATTGGATGGGTACGCACCTCTTTACCTTTCTCTTCCCTCCCCTCCCCTCTCTGGATCCAAACTTGATTGTTTACTTGTGCCAAGGAAGGACCCCGAAGGTGTGCTTGGACCACCCCAAACCGGACACCTTGCTAGACTTGAGTTTAAGAGACGGCTTGAGAGAGATGCAGAAGCGCGCGAAGCCTTCGAGCGTCAAGTTCGCGAAGAGAAGGAACGCCGTCAAGCTCTTCGTCAAGTAATTCTGTCCATGCTTTCTCACTTTCTTATTCTTTATCCCTGGTTCCATCTTTACTTAAACGGTTCCCACTTTGGTTTTTTGCAGTCTCGGGATGTTCCGGATACGATCGAGGAGCTCGTTGAGTACTTCCTCGACACTGAAGCCCAGGACATCGAATTCGAGATTGCCAGAATGAGGCCTAGGTACACCCTTTCCATATTGCCTCCTAACATCATTCAATCACAACTTTTTCCATATTTGCAATTGCATAGCCTTTGTTTTGTGTTTTGATTTTTACCCCACCAAGGCACTTGTTTTGTTTGTTTTAAATCCTGTGTGCCAGCACTCCTAATATATTTACTCCATAATCGTTGCCATGTTACTCTGAGAAATCTTCTACAGGTCATCATTTTAATTTAGAATTTTTCCCGTTCATTAACTCAACAAGAAATTTTTTATTTCTTTTAACCATAGGCCATAATTCCGATGGGCTGCAGAATTTCGGGAATTCTGTGCTGTCCTGTTCTTGTTTTTTTTTTTTCTTTTTTTGGGTGAATCGAGAAATCTGTTTTCAACTTCATCACATCCCGCGCGATTGACTCTTCTGTCCGTTATGCTACCTAAAAATTCGCCTCTTAGGCTCTAACGACTTGCTTTTGCAGACTGAATGCAGAATTCTTTGAGCATCTGCAATTTGAGTTAGGAAAACTTCGCTTTTCTGTTTCAAAAACCCAGGTTCCTTTATATAAACTTGTTATATTTGGGTCATTTATATTAGGCTAGAATGTCATTGCACATGAAAGGGATGCTTTCTATAGGACATGGAGGATAGAGTGATTGAGCTGGAGGCCCTGCAGAAAGCCTTACAGGAAGGAACAGGTTTGTTGGACTCCCAAAAACAATAACACACATTTTAGGACTTGAGCTCCTGCTCAACTACTCTTATCTTATTCCTTCATTCTTCTGATACAGAAGCCTATGATAAGATGCAGAATGAACTTGTTACGGCCAGGGCTAGCCTAACCAAAATCTTGTCTTCAAAAGATGTGAAAGCAACTGTACGGCCAGATCACTCATTTTTTGAGGGCTAAGTTCTTTTTCTTTCCCCCAACTTCGTGTGTAAATTTAATCAGGGTCAAACTTATGATGAATGCAGTTACTAGAGATGGTCGAGGGCAATGAAATCAATAGATCCTTGTTGGCTCTTCTTGATGAAAACATAGCAAATGCCCACAAGAGTAACCAGGTAATAGCAATTGGAAGTGTTTTTTCCCGTCTAATAGCGTAATTCATGCCCGTGGCATTCGAGTTTGGGAAGAATTATCCCATAATCACTCACTAAATAGCACAGATCCATTCTTTGCTCCGTTTTCATGCCATATTATGACACCTCCCTTCTCTGCACCTCTTCATGCTCAGCATGATGTTAAAGCAAGTATTGATGACTCGACCGCTAGATAACGAGCCCCTGCCTTTGTGTTGTTTTACTTTTGTTTTCTCCTACAACCAATTCTGTAATTATTCCCATGCATGTCTTTTACAATTCACACTTTTCAACTTACCGTTGTGAATCTGTACACCATATAAGGGCGCACTGTGCAAAGCTTTTGAAGAAGTGGAAATCATTTACTGAAATATGGTATCAGAGCCCCTTGTTATGAGAGTGACGTGTCTGACAAGGGCTTTATCAAGTAGAAGTCTATCCATCACACATTCCAATGGGAATGTTAATAATTAGCTTAAAGATCATCGGGAGTGACTTACAGCAGATGATAATTGTGAGGACCGTTGCTTGTGTTTTGCATTATGAAATGACATGTTTATATATTTTCTGAGTTGCAGAAACAGGCCGCTGAATTCATGGAGAAGCTCCGTGGGGCTGTTGTCAAGTACATTACAGTGTAGCTTAGTATTGTATCAATTACGTTTTCTTCTTCTTCACCTTGATAATTTCTTCTTAACTCTCGAGGCAAATTATGCTGCGATGGTGCGATGTAAATTTCACCATAGCATGGCATAAAACGCGACCGAAAAGGTTGAAATTTGAAATGAAATTATGTCTTTATAGTAGGACACGATATACACTCGACAAGTTGACTGAGATTGATGTTGCCACCTGTTTCATTACATTCCATTCTTATTAATAGTAACTATTATGTGACTCCTTGCTCTATAAGCTTAGTAATTGAACCAAACCTAGAATGGTTGGTCTGTTTTCCTTTCAAGTACTTTTGAGTAATAGGAGGAGCAAAAATTGAAGTTGCATTAAGATTGTAAATACTTGTAGATAGCATTGTAGGAAATGAGGTAGGTCAATGTCGTGTGTGTGTCTTCTTATTTAGCTAGAAGCCCACTCAGTAATGCTTACTCGAATGTCAAAGTTTATTTTAACAATGTATGCTTGTTGTGCCAAATTTCCCTCTATCTGCAGTTTCTTCTGAAAACCCTCAAAATGGTGTCTAAGCCTCGCACAAGATGAGTATCAAAATTCAGCAAACAGACATAAAAGTATATACTTTCAATATGAGATGTATGAAATGGTTGACATTTGTTTATATTCAAGGACAGAGGAAGTAGGATCTACTATATTTATTATTTTCTTGAAAAAAACTTCCTAGTTAACTATTCCATCTTTTTGTTTAGGTGAATGAAAGAGTAATCAAGAGAGAAAATGGACTTAACTGCTCTATTAAAAAGTACTCATTTTTTGACAATATAGAGTACATAGCTAGCTCGCCCACCTCCATAAAAAGACAAATAAATATTTCTTGGAAGCACACGTGGTTCATCAATGCATGGCCTTTTTTTAATCAGCGCTTCATTTAAAGTTTGGGTTATAAATGATAAGATGTTATATCTAGAAAGTGTTTTTTACGTTAAATGTATATTTGGAATAAGACAAACTCTTGTTCCTCTCAAATAGACGTTTCTTTCTTTCATTTTGTTGTTTTCGAAAGTAAAACTCGGCCTCTTCTGTTTATAATCGACTGTTAATGCCTTAACGAACTAATGGACATAACTGGGATTTGCTAAAGAAGAAACAAGGAAGCCTAATGCAGTCATACGGAGAAAGATCTGGCCTCCAAAATAACCAAGGCTCGCATGGCCACCTGTCGTTTGTTAGAGATGAAGGACCCCACACTTTCACGCGTGTCAACCTCTCGTTATGCATGGCTTCTCCTACCTTTTCTTCTTAAACCTTCCCCTTCCCACCTCTCTTCCATAGCCCAGCTCCCACTTTCCACTACGTACTCTTCTCTGCACTGCGCCTCAACTTCTCATTCGTCCTCGCCCGGTTCAGCTGCCATGGCGGCTCATGGCTTCACTCTCAGCATCAAACATGCCTTCTCGTGGACGTTGTTGATGCTGATTTTGCTAGGAGGGCGTGGAGCCGCGAGGTTAGACCGGTGGGAGTCGGTGATTCAATTGCCTACTGGGTCGGATGAGCCGGTGGATGTTGACGGAGAAGTGGGCACTCGATGGGCGGTTCTGGTGGCGGGTTCATCTGGCTATGGAAATTACAGGCATCAAGTGAGTTTAGTTTTAAACTTTAACTAAAGTATCATTTCCTTTCCTTTATCCGTATGAAATAATCGATTCTACGTATGAAAGTGCAGGCGGATGTGTGTCACGCGTACCAGTTGCTGAGGAATGGAGGACTTAAAGAAGAAAACATAGTGGTGTTTATGTATGATGACATCGCTACGAACGCCTTGAATCCCAGGCCTGGAGTCATCATCAACAATCCACAGGGACCAGATGTATATGCCGGCGTCCCTAAGGTATTCTTTTCTTTAATGTTTTTTTATGAACCTTTTTAATAAGTAAGTAGAACATAGCAGTTCTTAATAATTCAGTGGAGCATATACCAGTATATGAGTCCATGAATGACTAGTCCAAAAGCAGCTACTCATTTGCTACTTTATTCTATGAATGGAATTGATGAGATTGAGATATATATATATACGCGCGCGCGCACTTTTATTTGCAGGATTACACAGGAGAGAATGTGACAGCAGAGAACCTGTATGCAGTCATTCTTGGCGATAAGAGCAAAGTGAAAGGTGGAAGTGGGAAGGTGATCAACAGTCAACCCAATGACAGGATTTTCATCTATTACTCTGACCATGGAGGTCCCGGTGTTCTGGGTGAGTTCAACACCCGTTGATTTGTCTCTATTCTTGTCCAAACTGCAAGCATTATTTTTCCTGCAGAAGCAACTAGACTTAGAGAGCTCAGTACGTAATTGCTTTTTCAATTACAGGGATGCCAAACTTGCCATACCTTTATGCAAAGGATTTCATTGAAGTTTTGAAGAAGAAACATGCATCTGGTGGCTACAAGGAGATGGTGAGAACTGAGCCCGTCTGAAAAGAATGAAGCTGCTTCATGGTAACTAAATACTAATTAAAGATGATGCGTTTGGGTCGTGTAGGTTATATACGTGGAAGCTTGTGAAAGTGGGAGCGTATTTGAGAGTCTAATGCCCGCGGATCTGAATGTGTACGTAACAACCGCATCGAATGCAGAAGAAAGTAGCTTTGGAACTTACTGTCCTGGCATGGAACCTCCTCCTCCTCCAGAATACATCACTTGCCTTGGAGATTTGTACAGCGTTGCTTGGATGGAGGACAGGTGTGTTCATCCCATTTTTCTCTTCCTTCATCAAAGTTTCATCTTCTAAATGTGGAAACTAACCTTTGACCATTGACTTCGCTGCAGTGAGACTCACAATCTGAAGAGAGAAACAGTAGAGCAACAATATGAGACGGTAAGATATAATCATACACACGCTACAGTGTAACCTTGCTTATTGGAATTTGGTTGTGCAGGTGAAGAGGAGGACTTCGAATTCAAACAACTTTGCACTTGGTTCCCACGTGATGGAGTATGGGGACACCAGAATCAAGTCTGAAAAGCTTTATATCTATCAAGGTTTTGATCCTGCTTCCGTCAACTTTCCTCCCAAAAATAGCAGGCTAGGAGAGCAAATGGGAGTCGTTAACCAGAGAGACGAAGAGATTTTCTTCATGTGGCAAATGGTCATCATCTTTCTCTTGTAAAATCCAACTATCATCACTCCATGACCATTCCATTAATCAAAATCGATTTGATGTTTCAGTATAAGAGATCAGAAAATGAATCGGAAAAGAAGGCAGAAATTCTGAAGCAGATCAAAAGGACGGTGAGGCACAGGAGGCATCTAGATGGTAGCGTGGAATTGATAGGAACGTTTCTTTTTGGACCTTCAAAAGGTTCCTCTGTTTTAAACTCAGTCAGACCATCCGGATTGCCGCTGGTCGATGATTGGAAGTGCCTAAAATCAATGGTAAACATTAGTACTTCCGTAACTTTGAAAGTATCTTGGAATTTGTAAGAAGGAATAGAACTGAAGTTGAACCATGGGGTCGCAGGTGCGGGTGTTTGAAACTCACTGTGGATCTCTGACTCAGTATGGCATGAAACACATGCGTGCGTTTGCCAATATCTGCAACAATGGAGTTTCTGAGGCCTCCGTGGAGGAAGCTACTATGGCGGCCTGCACTGGCTATGATACGGGACTCTGGCATCCATCCAAAAGGGGTTACAGTGCCTGATCTTGTTGGGATCTTGTTCGTTGCAGCCATCAACCTGGTTTATAGATTGTTGTTTTTTATGATCGTTTGTGTTGCGTTTCTCTGTAATTTCATTTGAGTAGCTAAATACCCTTATAGCCTTATATATACGACAAGTAACTCAAATGTGGGATTTTTGGGCTTGCAGTGTTGTCGTGGACGTTAATGTGTATATATAGATGAGCCAGATGAAGAGTTGGTAGGAACGTTCAGTTGGAAGAAACAAACACGTATCACCACACTTGATTTAAATATTACGATGTGTGACAAAAAGTGATGTCGGATGACACCGAACTGGTGTAATTCTAAAGGGAAAAGTCGGAGAACAGATGGAAGATGAAGAGGCTTTGGAAAGTATAGTTGACGCCTGTTCTCGTTCTTTCGAACTTGTCAGATCTAATTAAAAATTTAATCTTAGTTATAAATATATAATATATTTTTTATATTTATTAATTTTTTTAAATTAATTTTATTAATATTCCGTTAATAATAATTAAAGATAATTTTTTATTGAATCCTATTACATAGTCGGGAGCTTGCTCAATATTTCACGATAAGAATAGAAACGATCTGGAAGTAACCATGGAATACCGACCTCGGAATGGAGAGAGGTGGAGAGGGGAGGACAGTGGTATTTATGTTTTCCATGCAAAAGAGAATCTATTCAATTTGGAAATACAAAGTTAACTAAATAAATCATATCAACCTCTCGAGAAGTCAATTTTTTTTTCTAAAATATTTTACCAAAAAAATGATAAAATATGCTTTCTGAGAAGTGTTCTGCAAGAGTAACAAAACTCTTATTTTTTAGTACAATTTTTTTTAAAATAGAGTGGACTCACCTTGATTTAAGAGTAGGATGAAATATTCCTTTCTCTTAGACGATATCAATATTAAGTAGGGTAAGTTACCAATTATTCTCAAATATAAATCTATATACCTAAGAGATAAAATATCTCTTTAAAATCTGTGACTGAAATTATAATAAAATAATACTCTTTAAAAATTAAATATATTATAAATAATAATATATTTTATTTTTTTATTAGCTGAATCTTCGTTAGCTGAATCTAGTGATAATGGGACAATGGGTAATAACAAGACTGAATCGCCCATAAATTTCTTGCTCTCGTTCGTTATGGGTCGGCACACGGTATTGTAGTTGACGATTTCTAGTCTTTCTATAGTTCATTCTAGCCCGCCTCAATATTGTTGGGCCTCATATGAGGCCTCCCAGCCTGCAACTAATGTACACGGGGAACTCTGCCCAAGTTTTTTATTTCTCGTCGTTTGTTTCCCCGTAGCGTTCTAACGGTGAAAAATAAAGTAAGCAAACTTGCTTTTTAAGTCAAGATTAACAGCTGTCTATGATGTAACTGTTTTTTTATCTCATCATAGAAGAAAATAATCATGTGCCCGAACTCAATTGGGAAAAAAAAAATGGGAGCGTTGTTTCCACAAGTTAGTTTATAGTGAAGGGTAAAATTTTGTTCAGTAATCTTAAGAAGGCATCCTATGCAAATCAACTTGGTGCATTTGGGAAAATAAACTAATTTAATTTGAATGTTAGTCCTAATGTTTAGAAGCACGCCAATTAGTCAAAGTAGACAGCATATGCATGCGCCTCCTTAACTATAATAAGTCAACACGTTATTATTTAGATTGATTTAATATGTAAGAAATTGATCCCAAATCCTGTGGCGGCCATGATGTTCGTTTAGGACAGCACAAAATTAATTCTTGAATCTTAATATATATAAGCAGGGAGCCCAGGCCAGGAGAGAAAATAATAATAATAAAAATAATAATAAAAAAAAAAGGTTTAAGCAGAAGATAGTGGTTGTCACATGATGATTGTAAAATATACAAATGGAGGAAGAGGGTGATGATTCCAAAACTTTGTTTGTCTCATTACTTAATTCTCATGTTATTGTTGCCATAATTGGTGCTATGTATTATTTTAGTATTTTTAAGGCAGATAGATATTGATAATTACTAGCGAGAATTAATTTAAGTAGTAAATGATTTAATATTGTTTAAGTAAGTTATTGAGTTTGAGTCCTAGTATATGTAAAAAAAATTGTTAAAAAACTCACTTATTATAGATTAATACGTGACGTGGGTCAGATTTAAATATAGTTAGATAAAATTTTAATAAATTTGATAGAAAATAAAAAAAATATTGAGAATTAAACCGAATGGGCCAAGAAGCATAAGGAAAACTGAAAAGCGAAAGGCACTGAGACGGTAATAATAATATCGGTCATACCCATTCAGGCAACAACAGATCATACATGATGCCAAATGGTGCATGTGTTTCCGTGCTGCAACAGTTGACCTACGACTAGTCATTATGTCACATATTATATATATATACGCACACACCCATTTTTTAATATGCCATATACAGTCGTTTGCATTATTATCATGAATGTTGGCCGCTATGATTAACCAGCGGCAGTGGATTAGGATTAATTATATCCAACGTATTCTTAAGAAATTATCACCTCCCAAAATACCCTACCATTTGCTATTGTTAAACAACTTTTCCTTGAATGTTTCAGCATTGGGAGGTGAGCCCGCTGACATTTTGCTATAGCCTGGCTAGGGTTTTTTTTTTTTGCCTTTTAAGAAAAGCTATTGTTCATTTTGGTATAGTCACATACTATGAGACTAATGATAAGAGTGAACTCAGTGATGAAGTTGGTGGGTGTTTATATGTACTTGTAATAACTATAATGGACATAATAAAAGGTTAAAATGTAATTTTATCTTAAAAACTTTTATTAAAGAGTGTTGGGAATTTAGAAATCTTTTTTAACTCAATATAACGCTAGAAATTTTAAAATTATAATAATATTGCCCTGTGCATTATTTAATATTAAATTTGACTATTAAAAGGCATGTGGTACTCCCACGTGGCACTCAACATACCATATCATCGCCACCTCATCTCCACTTTTTTCCACTTCAGATTTATAAACAGAGGGGGGGAAACAAAAGAAAATTTGCGCGTCCGTAGATGATGAAGACAGTGACGGCTCTCCTCAAGTTCCTCTCTAGTCTAGATCTATGTCTTGGAATTCATTGTTAGTTTCAGTTTGATATAAAATAGGGAAGCTTATCTCATCATCTGTTGGGTCAAATCCTCATTTGCTGGCATCGGCTTCATTTGCATGGCTTTGGAGATCCATGTCAGAGCGTTCCTCTTTCAAAGCTTGTTCTTCCACCTGAAAGAAGTAACCCAAATGAAGCTAAAATCAATTGATCCTTCATTTATACGGACCTCAAAACAAATTAAGATGCAAAAATTCAAAGAAGTTTTTACCTTGTTGGCATTCTTCCTCCCAAACGCATACACATGGACATTGCAGAGCTTAAAATTATCACAAAATCTTCTCAATTCAATCTATATTGCACTTTAACCCTATAATAAATAATAATGGCAGGCATTTGGTAAAGGATTTATGTATAATCCTTACTTTAATTAATATATCGACATCCTTTATTTATTAATAGAGCCATGCATTCATTAGAACTACGTACGTAGTATATGGATCCAGCTTCATCAGTACTCTTTAGTGGGATCCAAAAGAGCTGCGAGCACAGCAATAAGTCAGTCCCGTGCATAAGGTTTCAGCCATTCCTTCCAACTCTATGAGTAAGAATCATTAGTGTTGTAAGAAAATGGAAGTCAATCACAACACGTACAGGGTCTTGGGTGGGGATTATATTTGTTCAGGAAAATGCACGTCCGCGCAGATCAAGACCACAAAATGGAATGGAATATATATTAGAATTTGATCACGCGCGCCATATACTATAGAATGCAAGATGTCCAGTTCGAGCTCTCATCATTCTTTTACACGACCGATACATTCATATCTAGTGTTCCTTTTACACACACACTTGAAGAAGAGTCAGAAATTTGTTTTCTCTTTGCCGCCTTTGGATTATAGTTTTCTGATATATTCACGAAACCGGTATTTTAAAGAATGATTGGAGAGTTGAAATAATGTGAAGCATATAGAATAAGGTAAGCGCAAATTGACCAGAGGGATGGCTTGAAAAAAGGGGTGGGGGTGTCGCTTTGAATGTAAAGCTCGGAGAAAATTAAAGGTCATAGCTTCACTCCTTCTCTTACTTTCCAAACATAAAATAATATAATATACTTTTAAGGTCTACGTATGGCCTACCTGTACTCATTTTGCTGAATCTTTACTTCATACCCTCCACATCCAACGTCCCCAACAAGTTGGCCGTGTACGTATCCTAAAAGACTGAGACGAGTCTTCAATTCACCCATATATATAAAGCACCATTATATTCATTCATTGTTATTATTCTATATTTTCTCAAACTTGGAAATTTGGGAGGCACAACATTTGAGAGGTGACGGCTGGCCGCATATATACAATGATATTACGTTATAAATTTAATATAAGATATATTTAATTAATTTAAATATATTAAATAAGTTAGTTATTTATAATTATTTTATATTTATTTTATTAAAATATATTTTTTAATTATATATATTTAAATTACTTGTAATATAAACTCTCTTATTATTTGTAATCACATACAAAATAAAATAGAATGTAATTTTATATTTAAGATTAAAGTAAATTTAATATCTAGCTTATATTTAAGATAGAAAGGAGTAGTATATATGAGTATTAATCCTAAGGGAAAACGGGAAAAGTGAAGCGCACAATCAATATTGGTCGCCATTGAAATGTATGTGGAAGACGACGAAGAACATGCAAGCAAAAGTGTCTATCTATATCAGCAATCATTTTAAATAGAGCACACTTTCGCCCTCCCATTCTCATTCACAGTGTTCCATATCACTCAAGGGATATGCGGCCAAACTATTTTCATATATGTGGAAGTATATATAATGGAGAATACGAGATAAAAGTGTTGGCATTTGAGTTCAGTGGCCAATGTTCTTTTGAGGTTAAGTAGAATTATTAGCTCCTGCTTAACTCTGTGTTGGGATGATGATGGAGTGACGAGAGAATACATATTAATTAATTAAACAAAAAGAGAGAGAGGGAAGAGCGCGTAGAAATAGGGTGGCGGGGACAGGGATGAGAGATGGATAACGTCTCAGACTTTTGCTTCACTACTTCTCCAACTCCAAATTGTTCAGTTACCAGCGGGAAAGCGCACAAATGCCAAGCCTTTCAGACCATTTTCTCTGTTATTTTATAATTAACAAAAAAAAGAAAAAAGAAAACAGTCGGAGCTATAGGCGGATAACCGGACGAAGCGATCCGGAGGTGTGCCTTGACGTGCCGGCACCCACAACCACCAACCACTTTCTACCACGTGTCACTCCCCTTGTGGCTCAACCAGTCTTCCTCGTTCTCTCTCTTGCTCTCTCTCTCTCTGTCTACATGACATGACTTAACCTCCAAACGAAACAAAAGGTTGGGGCCCACTTCCAAAATGGTGAGGCTGATGATGTGGGGCAGCCACGCCACGCGTGACCTCACGTCCTCGGACTCCCGACCGCTGGGTCCCCCTCCCCTCTGGGGCTTCGTCTCTCCGTCTCCCGGGTGCCCTCTGCCCTGGCCCCACCTTCCGCAGATCACATTTCTAATTAAAAAGTGCATATGAGAGATTTTGCAGACCAGCCAATCAGAGGCCGCGTGAGCCACAATGACTCCATATTGTTTTTGGGTTTAATTATTACTTTAATTTACCAAAACCTTAAATTGAGTAATTTATGATATTATTCGCACCCTTCCCGTTTTCCACTTTCCCCCTCTTTTTTTTTGTACTCACCGGTCAGGTGGGCTCCAATCCATTTTCCACGTCCCCTCTCACAAAGCGGCTCCAACCTCTCTTGTCTGGCTACTTAAATGAACTGAATTAGTTTAAAACGATATGCTCATTAATTCTGGGTCGTATAATTTCGCCTCTGCATTAATTTTAAAAACATGGTGCACTATATATTAGACGCGTATATAGGGAAAGGGCTATCATTAACTTTCAATATGGGGCATCCACCATTTATTAGTTACAAACACAGTTTCTACAAATATACATAATGATGGCTGAATAGTGTTCGTTTGGAATATGAATATACAGATGTTATGAATCCCACAAGAGAGAGACAAATGTAGGAAAATTATGGGCAGCCGAGGTTGGTGACCAATGGAAATATGTGATGTGAACCACGAGGAATGCACAAATATATTGGAGAAAAAGTGCAACTTTTGGCGGGAGGAGAGGTATCATATGTTCCCACAATTCCAAAGTCCCAATCCACAAGGGCCACGCCCACCACTATCAAATTATTCTTCATCAATTCTCTAGCTATATCATCATCACACACACACACACACATACACACATTATATATGTATATATATATCAGTTTCAATATTATTATAGGATTTGTTAATTTGGTGTTAATTAACTTGTTTAAAGCAACGCCTCCATTCTTCCTTGCTCAAAGTTTGATCTTTTCCGATTCTTTCTGTGTTACTCGAGACATTGACACCAAATAAAAGTATATTTTAATGTCTGCATCAGTTGGTGGTGGCCGGTGGGTGGTACTCGAAATTGACGTCTCTCTCTCTCTCTATCTGGAGCCATTTTAGCGCCACCATTTTATGGAGTGAAAACTTTTGCAGCAATCTAGCTCCAACTCACAAAGATAAGGAGAGAGAAATTATTGAGAGCGATGGTTTACTAGGGTTCTTGTGGCTTTTTCTTCCTATTTAATCCTATCTCTTCCCCGTTCTCCCATTCCTGATCGATCACCTTTGCATAATAACCCTCACTTTCCTCCCTTCTCTGTTTCAGTCATTCTCGGGATCTAACCCTCTCGCCCTCCTCCCTTGTCTGATCAGAGCTGATCAATTAAAAACAGTTTGGGCCAGGAGAGGGATTCATCAGTTCAATTCCCGAGGACCATTTTTAATATTGCCGCTTTCTATTTCTTGTCTGCTTGTCTTTCGTTGGTCTTCTCCTTTCTCTGTCTGGTTTAATTGGTTTGGATCGGTGAGGTTGTAAAGGTCATTCATGAAGGCAGCTTCAAAAAGTTCACTGCAAACGAGCTTGGTTTGATCAGATCTGCAAATAAGTTCTACTTGTTGGAGTTCTTACATTCTCCGGAGAGCCATAATCCACACACAATATATATATATATATATATCAGGTACTTTCTCATCCGTTTGCTTTTCAATTATTCATCTGCCGTTTCCTTTTCTCGTCATATTTACTTTTAACATGTGTGAATGTTTCTAATTTATTAAAGCAAGAAAATGCAAGATGATCTATTTGATTTCGAGTCAACCGACATTGTCCCGACCACAAACGACAACTAAATAAAGGACTGAAAGAAGCCAAACAATCAAATATTCAAACATCGTCACATAAGACATGACTTTGATCTGTGTTTCGGTTGGAGTTAATACCTCATCAAAACCAATCTCTAAATCATGCTTTCACCCTAGCTCACCTCTCTCTTAATTTTGTGCCCCTATATTATCCATCTGTTGCATAACGAAATCCAAACCATAATTCGGCTGTATCTTTTTTCTCATGTACATATTTCAAATCATTGACTTCTAATATAATTAAACAGGCGCATATTTTCCTTCTTGTACGTACCTATGTAAACGCTCAACAACATCGCATAGAAATTAATATATATCACTTTGAGTTCTCATCCAACCATTTTGTAGATTCAACCAAAACTATTTGATGCTATACTGTGTACATATTGTTCATTGTATGCCATAATGCTGCCGTAAAATTGCATTACACCAAGTTTGCATTCTTTTGATGTGTTACATACTTCATCTGTTAGCGTTTGAGAAAGTAACTGACCCTGGTATACAACTTCTATTCTTAGCATCGATTGAGTTTATACCTAAAAACTGACTTTATTTGATCGATCGTTATATATGCTTATATATAAATGAGAAGTATTGTTCTTTCGTCAAATCATTTTAATTTTTATTTTCAGTGTGAATGTGCCTTAATTAATAATATATTGCATTAATTATGCCATACATATTCTCTGATTAAGTATACTTGATATATAACGGTTTCGTACATGCATAACACACGCTTTGATTAGAAGAGCAGCTAAGGTTTGAAGCAGTGTCAATTAAACTGTCAACAAATTAAAGAAACTATATCCATCAGAATACAGGTTCTAAAATACTCCAGCAGTCCTGAATCATAAATATAAGATATTTTTACCATATTTATTAATATTTTCTCAAATTATCTAATTAATATTCCTTCAAGAATAATAAAATAAATGAAGTGAGAGGAAATTATAGGAGATGATTAGAGCGTTTTAAAAATATATATCATATTAACTAATTTAATTAATTTTTTTAATCTAATTAAATTAGTTAAATAAGTATTATAAAGAGTACTTCAATATCAATTTCTATGTTCCTTCTGAAAAGATCGTATAGTTAATTAGCCGTAAATAGTGTTCATTTGATGCATCTATGCGGGCTGCTATTTTAATGTCATTCATTGATTTTGTAATTGCGGGAGTTCATATAAAGACATACAAGAGAGAAGGGTAATTCAAGCAAAAACTTCCATTAGGTGTGCAGTCAGTATATTAATGCCGTTAACGGTTACGAGGAAGCTAAGATATATAAAATAGGGCGGGTAATAAGGCAAACTATCATTAGATGTGTAATCAGAGATTAGTATGTTTATAAAGGTGGGAAGAAAGCTAAAGACTAGGAATAACACAATCTGATGTCAAATTTAATTAATAAAATATATGTATCGCATATAAGGATTACAGAAATGATGTACATTTTGCATTATCTATGTACCAAGGGAAAAAAATTCAACGACTCTTTGGTAGAATTATATTGTTGGCTCATGGTGAATGTATGTAATGTTCTTCTTTGTATTCTATTGCCTGTAAGATCATGTAGCGATGCCCTTTTGTTGATGGGGTGCAATATTGTAATCGTTTTCTTATCAAACTTATTTTAAGGTAATTCGTTAATGCACCGTAGAACTGCAGCACTTGTGTTCCTATGATGTCTGGGACACCCTTTGTTCAATTTTCTTAATTACTTCAATTATTTTTGTCGCAACTATTGTGACAGTATACATTTTCTAACATTAAATGTTAAAAAAAAAAAAGTCAACTTTATATTCTCCTATATATTACCAGAGAGGTCGTGAAGCTGATTTTTCCAATTCTCTTCCAAGTAAATGCAGGTTCAAATATCTCTGCGAGTATGAATACGTTTTCACATGTTCCTCCAGGCTTTCGGTTCCACCCTACAGATGAAGAACTGGTTGATTATTACCTAAGAAAAAAGGTAGCCTCCAAAAGGATTGACCTAGATGTTATTAAAGATGTGGATCTCTATAAAATAGAGCCATGGGATCTTCAAGGTATCGCCTTAAACACCCAGTAGGAAGCGAAAATATTAAATACATACATATAACTATAGCATTGTTGATTCATTAAAGTGAGTTGTTTGTTTGTTTGACAAAAGAACTATGCAAACTAGGAGCGGAAGAACAAAATGACTGGTATTTCTTTAGCCACAAAGATAAGAAGTACCCAACTGGGACTCGCACGAATAGAGCCACAAAAGCAGGATTCTGGAAAGCAACAGGAAGAGACAAGGCAATCTACCGTAGACATTGCCTCATTGGGATGAGAAAGACTCTTGTTTATTACAAGGGACGAGCGCCAAACGGACAGAAGTCTGACTGGATCATGCATGAATACCGACTTGAAACCAATGAAAATGGAACTCCTCAGGTATTAATTAGATTCATTCTTGCATAGATCTTGTTAAATTAAGTGACTTGAAATCAATTAATTATTAATTATATATATACTACAGGAAGAAGGTTGGGTTGTATGTCGAGTGTTCAAGAAGAAAATGACAAGCGCTAGGAGAGTGGGGGATTTTGAGTCATCATGCTGGTTCGAGGACCAAGTCTCCTTGATGCAGGAGCTTGAATCTGCAAGACCAATTTCTCATCAACCTTATGCATCTAATTACCACCAGCAGCAGTACTACCTACCTTGCAAGCAGGAACTTCGTCAATTGCAATATAACGTAACCCATCCCCATGAAGTTTTCCTTCAGCTTCCCCAACTTGAAAGCCCCAGAGTTCCTTACTCAGCCGCCAGTTTGAGCTGCAACAATTCAACGGTCCCTTACGCATATGACAGCAACAATAATAATGGAAGTAGCTTGCAGTCACCCAATTCACTCACTCAGGAGGAGAACATACCTTGTGGGAACAATAATGATCCAGTGACTGACTGGCGAGTTCTTGATAAATTTGTGGCTTCTCAACTCAGCAGTCAGCAGCAAGATGCTTCCAAGGAAGCCACCTATTCCAATGCAGAAGTGCTCCATGTGGATGAACCTGTCACTAAAAGGCCAGAAATTGCGCAGCAGGAATATGCCTCCGCATCCACCTCGAGTTGCCAGATTGACCTGTGGAACTGAAAATTTAGATATTTTTAGATGATGCATACTAATTATAGAGAGTATTGCAGTTTAACGCTGGATAAGAAAAGCAAACTAAAGTAATGCTCCCAGTTGGTGTACATAATAATACTTCATATATATATGTCGTTTATCCTAAGTTTTTGTACGTATGATGCCCAATGAATACATGAATACAAGGCAGTCAGATACACCAAATACGACAATATATTGTATGGCCCAGGACATGGTGGAACTGGTCTCTCAATCTTAAAAGTGATTTACCTGTTGCAGATTTTATATAAAGTTATTTGAAATCTTCTGTGCATGATCACTTCCGGTGACCTTTGTTAACCTTTAACAAGGTACAAGAATATACAACTTCCGGCTACCAATATCTTGCCATTCGGTGCCAGCTTCTTGAACTTATACAAAAAAAGAAAAATATATAACTTTGGTTCATGGGCACGTACATAATAAGAAATTCAAATTTGTGATGCAAAATGAATAAATTCATTTAACAAAATAGTAAAGCGGATATCCACCCAAAAAAGCAAAGTAAAGTGGATTGCAGCATATGTCTTCCCATTCCAATTCACAGAGATCACAGAGAACTAAAGTTTGCATTGGAATGGAGAAGGCTATCGATCAGGAAATGTTTGACAAATTTGTAAACAAGTCATTTACTTCCAATTTGACGTCTCAATTTTTTTAGGGCGGAGACGGAGTCGACATGCAAAGTCATTAGGGTACAGTAGAAATGATCACATATATGATAAAAGCTTTGGCTTCGATGGCATTGAGTAATAACTTCAGAACAATATCGGAGTAACTAAATAGTATAATCAAGTAGAAAAGCTTAGTCACCAGTCTTCCTAAAATGACGCTACGTACAAAACCAACCAAAGTGACGCCTGACATCCTGATCCTGTGGCATCCTGTGCACAGATACACTCACAGGGCAAATGATATATATGTAGCTATATATAGCCAGGTGCTGTAGGGAAGGGCAATGCAATATTAATGATAACTATTAGCAAATAATTACAATGCCATTAGCTAGCTTAGCCAAGAGTAATGTATCCCCAACATTGGGCTGATACACGTCGACTCTTGTGGTTTCAGTAATCAGTTCACGGTCAAGAGAATATTTAATCCATGGCAGAAGCTGGGGAAAGAAAACTTACATGGCAGAAGTGAAACCCATGAAAGAAGATCCCCTCCAATACCAAAACGCAGGTACCATTACGTTCCTTATAAGAGCGAGCGTCGTCCCTCCTCGATCGAGTCTGTGGATAAAAGGTGTCTTCCCGGTAAGGTTTAATTAGCAGGATATATATATATATATATATATAGCCAAATCACACGTATACGGTGAGATATTTTTGAGAGAAACTTGTCTCTTTGAATCCTGATGATCTTGCCATGAGTTCTACCATCGCATGAAGCGCATATTTAGACACGATATGTCGAAGGTTTAAATTCCTGAGGTACGAACGCAAATGTGAGGTGCATAATGATGGATACTGCTGAATGACTAGGAGCAAGAGGTGGCAGATTTTGATGACCATGTGTGAATGAAATGTGGCCACAGAAATTCTTGTTTGGAAGTCAAGAATTGAATAGAATCACTTTAAAGCAATATGCCACGACATAATCATTAGGCGTGCTCCCCATCAACGTTTCAGACTTAGGCGCGCGCACACAAACAAACAGGCATGCTTTCCCCAAGTATTCTCAATTCATAAATTGAAAAAGAAAAAGGGCTTACGCAAGTAACTGTTCTTAATTTCTGACTAATATTGTGTTTAACAACATTTTATTTCGGAAGAGAGAAAAGATAGATTGTATGTTAAATCACAGATAATGTGAATTGAACAGTTAGCATCCTTATTTCGGGTCAATTTTTTTTATATAATTTAGTATTTCTGTTCTTTTAAACTCTTAAAATCTACACCCACACCCTATACTTAATATCAGGTGACCATATATCATAGTCGTGATTACCTGAAAAGTTGATAGATGAGGGGAGCCACATGCATATAAATGTTCATAAATAGAGCCAAAATGAAGTTTGCTTTAGGGATATGTGTTAAGGAATGAGTGAAAGAGAGGTAATAGTGAATAAATATTAAATGATGAGGAAAGTGGATTATGAAGAGAACACTTTGCGGCGAGGAATGAAAGCAAAGAGGAGGGAGGGTGGGCCAAATACAGAGAACCGCATGTAAATGGGGGAAAGCCGGAAAGTAGAGGCTGTCAAGCCTACAGGGCACCTTGTCTGATTCAAATGTTGGCCAAACTTGCATTCAGGAGACAACCATTTCCGCTGTTTAAAATTCGTGTCTCTTTCTTTTGGATCATCCACTTTCATTCACTCGGATCTTCCCTATTCTACCCTGCCCATTACCCATTTTCAGACTTTCTCCCTTCTGTTGTCATATATGGCTTTGAGATCAGACCATTTGCCAAATTTTTGAGCGTTTTGGCATCAATCCCTCATCGAAGCAAGTTCTGCTTTGTTATCGTTTCTCTATGGGACATTGTTGAAAACTTTGGTTTGGTTCTTAATATAACACTTCATTCACTTTTTTGTGTATCACATTAATTAATGATACTTAATATAAAACTTCATTCACTTTTATATATTTAAGATTAGAGGGAGAAGTTAACAAATCATAATTAGGAGGAATTATAATTGTGATAGCACCTGGAGATAGATATGAAAAAATGGGTCAACCTGTTACAACCTGTGGGTTGTACAGTCCATCCTAAGATAGGCTAGTATTTTGATAGCATAGGTTTACCCCGCTTTAGTAGCGGGCCAGCCCCCAACTAGCTACATTTTTTAAAATAATTTTAAAAAATAATTTTTAATTTTTTAAAATACTAGAAAAAATTTTAATATTATATTAGCATAATAAAAAATTGTTAATGTCATACTCTTAAAAATTCTTATTGTCACGTCCTAAAATTTGGCCCGTGACCGGCACAGAATATGAATAAATTCACATTCTGAAAGCCTAACACCTTAAATAAAACATTCAAATTTTTCATAATATTTTTCAAAATAACAAAATCTTTTCTAAGGTCTATGTGGAGCATTTACCTTCTTTTCAAAATAATACAAGCACTTTCTTAATGATAATTATATCAAAAGTAATTTTGTCAAAAATGACGCTTTGGATCGGCAATGAGGCTCTTTACTGCTCAGCGGAAGAGTTAAGGTCACCTGCACTATCTGAAGCCAAATAATCTACTCGTGAATAACGTCCCAAAAACATGATTTAAAAGAATGTGGAAATAAACAATGCATAATCATATTGAAAATATATTTCATAACATTTCATAATCTGATGCAAACCTTTCTATAATCATTTGTATTTCAGGAAAAATAACAATATGAAATAACCATTTCAAATCAATCGTTGAAATAACCATTTCTTTCAAAACCATAACTTTTCTGTAGGACTTCAACAGAATAAAAACAGACGTGGACACACATTCCACGAGGGTAACTAACCATTCTGGTGGCTTGAAGCCACTAACTGTCACGAGAACGAATCTCACAAAATAATTCTGGTGGCTCAAGGCCACAAACTGTCGCGAGAATGAATCCCACGAAATAATTTTGGTGGCTCAAGGCCACAAACTGTCGCGAGAATGAATCCCACAAAATAATTCTGGTGGCTATGCCACAAACTGTCGAGCTCGAGTAACCAAGGTGCACCAAGGGCTAACAGTACTGCTGTTAGCAACCAGCGTTCTGTATTCCATCCTAAAACGTTTCCATCATGCGTGGGGTTTATTTCACATGAAATAATCTCAATCGTTTCAATGCCATAATCATTGATAAAATCACTTTAACCTTCCAAAACCCCAGCATGTACATTTGAAATCAAATTACTATGAAAACATATAAAATTTGCATAAGAATATATTTCATGAATAACAACAGTTCAATGCAACTTTTGGCAAACTCTTTTCAAAAGTCTCTTTATTCATTTTCATACATAATCATAATTCCTTTGTAAACCAATCGAAAGAAAATTATTTCTAACGATTTAAACTGTACTTTCGTAAAATTTGCTTTTAGAAATCCATATGTGAAATTCATCATATGAAATGACAATGCATTTGAAATTGTAAATTTTAGGGAACGTTATTCACTCACCTGCCACGCTCCTAAATATTTACTCTTTCCAGCCGATCACTTGATTATTCTCACTTCTCAATTTCCTGATATCCCGAAATGATATATTAACATTCTAATCAACATTGCAACAAAAATTCATCATTCTTAAACCACAGCCAATCATAAAGGCAAACACTTATTCATTCCTAAACCTTAACACAACCCTTGCACAACTTTATAACTTTCACACTTCATCTCTGTGCATACGTACACATACATATATATATATATATCCATCAAAAATTTCAGTTCATTTGCCACCATCACAACAGCAGTATATATAACTATACATTAAGGCAAAACAATAGCACATACACATATGCATAGCAACAGAACCCCTTCTATTTCCTTCAACTAATATGTGCTACACTGAATTAAATTCCCAAGAATACCAACTATTGTTCCAACTTTGTTCTTCATTCACTAATTCTATTAATCCAATGTTGTCAATTTCTCAAATCCATTATACATACATAAATCTGTCCACAAGCATAATTTCCAGGACCAACGATAAATATGCATATACATATCAATCTCCCTCAACCAGAGCCCTAGAATTGCCAACCAACATCACAGTACACACACTGAATATCTTTATAGCACCCACGAGCACAGTGTATATATATACAATCATTCACAACAACAGTCATATAATATGATTCAAGCCTAAACATGTTCCTACTCAGTGAACCAACCCAAAACTCATGATTCTCAGAATAATACCATGAACAGAGTCAGAATATTCACCAACCATCACAGCACACGCATGTGCGGCCTATATATATCCATAAGTACAAATTTCTAGAACCAGCACTAAACATACATATATTCATTGAAACAGCAGCATTTGCAATCACTTAGAAACGTTGATAGCAACAGAGCCAAGATTTTGTAACATAGCAGAAGAAAAATATTTATATCCAAAGCAGAAACATCACGGCCCAAACAAGCAAAAGAATTTACATCGGGATTTCAATACTTATAGCAACAGCTTAGCCATTTCTCGATTACTGCTTTGACGCATTCTCAATATCTCTAGGAGTGCCACCATAAGGGTTATTTGTTCTAACCATTCAAATTAACAGCCTTTGCTCCCAAAATAGATTAATACCGCACATATACATACCTTAACAGAAAGACTTGTACACAAAAGCCTTCACAGCACTGAACATAAAACACATTACCAATATGCTCCGCAGGCTCACAATTCAACCATAAAGAATCACCACAATAACCCACACCTCAGAATTCCCAAAATTTATAATGACAGATACAGAAACAGAGTCGAGCACTTACCACTTATCATCGACAACTCTGCAATACAGTCTCTGGCGATGTATTCTGGCTTCCTTGGTTGGCCCCCTTTGATTTAGCTCCTCCTAACACTCACGACAACAACCACATCACCCACACCCTCACAGACCAGACCACGGTGCCAGTAGGATAAAGATGGAAGTCTAAGACTTGCTACAGTACCCTGTTTATGGAATGCGATGCTAACTACTGCTAGCAGGACGATGGCGATGAAGATTAAGCTTGATAGCTTCTTACAACAGTGTCGACCCATTACTCTTCCCTTTCCACCGATTACCACTCCCTACTTCCAGCGATTGCTCTATAAATCAAGGAGTGACATGACCAAACCAGCGTTAGCTACACAGCAGGGGATGGGACAGAACGCTGCAGGGGCTGACCACACGGTATCACTTACTTGAAACCTCACTGCTGCGCCGCTGGACTTCTCCTGTTGTCGCCGCATGAATTAGTGCGAATGAAGAAAAGAGAGGTACGGCGCCTGGATTGAATAAGGAAGCAGGGGCAAAAATGGTAATTTAACGTGTCAGAAAAAAAATAAAAACTCACCTCCTGTAGCTCTTAAGGATCGAACGCAGCACCTCTCGGCTTAACTCTCACTGTATAAGCATTCTGCTACCCGTAACACTTTAACATCTTTCACAACAACTATAGATATAACCCTAAAAAATTGATTTATTAAAATAAAAGCCCCAGCCATAACACTTATGATTTGTTGGGAGCTTAGCCTATTTTACCACTACCTAGAGGGACTCGATCGAGCAACATGAAAAAGCAACAAGTAATTAAGGATATGATTCCTTGGGGGGAGACATGATGAATCCGTGAATATGTAATTATAATATATACTAAGGATATGAGAATAGCAGTTTTTGGTGTCCTCCTGTATTAGATCGTTATTAGTATCTTAACAAAGAATATTCTATCCCATAATAAAACAGTATTATATTGTAACTAATCATCAATCATCAATATATATATAGATAGATATATAGATATAAATCCATAACAAATTCCATCATCCATATATCTTAAATAACGTGAATTATCTTTTAAATTATATGCAATACACTCACAAAAAAGTATATTTTGTTGAATATATTATAATAAAATTTCTAAACGTATAAAATATAGTTCACAACTCATAAATAATGAAACCTATCTTAAACTTGGTATAAATATTGGAAGCATAGGTATCTTAACCTGAAAAAAAATTATATTCCAAGAATTATTGAATACTAAATATGAATATCTCTTATAATGAGTATTTAAATTTTAGTTTATCATCTTATTAAAAAAATAACTCATTCTACTATCCTTAACCCTGTTGATGGGTGTAGATATAGTTTATGTAAGGAAGAGAATGGTTGTTGTGGAAGGGAAGGGCGTAGATGGGCCTCATATTCAGAGACCAAATGGAGAGAATGTACGAACTAAGCCCTGTGGAGAGGACACAAACACTCGCCTTCATTTTGGTAGTCCCTTAGCCTCCTCCCGCCTTCTCTCTATATACGACATTCATTTATTCTATATATATCTTCGCCTATTCGGCCTCTTCCCATCTATCTTCTTATTCCTTTTATACTCCTCCATCATTATGTGCTTCTCAACAAAACATACACTATCCATTCATGCTCAATATTCCTTCAATTTTTAATATAAAAACTAATTAATTAATTTTAATAAATTAAAGATTATATAATATACATTTATCTTGATATATTTAATTTTATCAAATTGATTTATTCATTTAATATTCTCAATTTATCTAAATTAATTAATTAATTTGTATATTAATGATGGAGGGAGTAATGAATTATGATTTATTTTACATTCATATATATATATATATTGATGAACACACACCTATTGTAGAGTTAGGCTCTGGATTTCGTAGAGAAGCTAGCTATGCATATATAAAAATGAACGTCCTTAAAATGGAATGAAACTATCAAGGCCAGCCAAAAATTGAAATTCAAATCGGTATAGAAGAGACGAGTCCCATTAATCCATTGTAGGATAGGAATACACAGGATTTGAAATGGAGTGAGGAAGGAGGGTACAAATATAGACATATATATGAGCGATAAAGTCATGTGTACGCCATCCACCCCCGCCTCCCCCTGCCTTCTTTCAAAAGTGCTATATATGTGTAGTTACATACCTCCCTCTTCCATCACCGTATATATAACTAATTATCTAAATATTCAAAACACACAAAATAATATTCAATGACATACATCACGTTGATTTTCCACTTTATCGGTCTTTGAGATTTGATAGATTCTCAGATCCCCACAACACAGCAGCAAATAGCGCCTTGCAGGCTTTTTACAGGCACCCCCTTTTCCCAATTCGTACATCCATTTCATTACCATTATTCATTCATTCATTCCTCATTTTAATATATGCCCCATCCCCTATATATATTTCTTCATTCATTCTTTTATATTTAACGCTTCACCCTCCTGCCTGCATACCTCAGTATATTCATGCAGGGCATCCAAATACCTTGACCTTTTTCACAGCTTATAATAAGTATGTCATTTAATTAATTTATTATTTTTTAAAAACAACAGAATGGCATTCATCACCCTAGCTCCTCGCGTCCAAGCAGACAGAAGCCAGTACACTGCACTCGTAGCATTCTTAGATTAAACGATATCCATGGACTGAGTTGCTGACTATTTCTATATGGCGAACGACCCAGACTTTAAGTAGCCTTGTGTAAAGACACTCTAGAGAAGACTGCCATTTAATTTCTACTTATTAACACTTCGACCCACTCACTCACACATAGCTGCTTAACCAAGTAATGAAGCATCGTTTCTCTCTCGAACCTTCGATCGCAAAAATAGGATTAGTGGTGATCGAAATAAAGCGTTATATGGGGGGTGGGGGGGGGGGAATCAGCGCAGTGAGTGAAGTGGCTAGCTGGCTAAGCTCGAGCCGCGTGCTGGAGGAGTTGTGCGCACTGCGAACTGAGAATCTGATACGGCCTATTCTATTTAGACCTAATAACCTCTCTTTCTTCTCTCTCGATCCCTAATGATGTTGTCATTGTCTAAATCTCTGTATTTCTGTACTTGGTTTAGAGTCCTAACATGTCAGGCTAGTGAACTAGTTCGTCTAGCTTTACTATTTCATATTTTGTCACTATGCTTCTCTCAACACCCACGTCACCGCTGTCCGCTTCTCTCCTACGATTTACCTCTCCATCTTCAATCTACACAAATGCAATCTGAAGGATTTTCTCTTATCTTGTTCCTCGATATGCTTCCACTTGTTCCCCAAAGTCATTGCCACAAAAAAGTGAAGAATCGGGTTCATGTATTCTGTTTCTATATTAAAAGTAATCGTGATGATTATCATTCAAACATCTTTTGATGTTACCTTTAGGGGTAAATTACCCCAATAAAAAAAATCTTTTCAACTCTTCATCGATCGGATTATCAGTTTTACCGTAGAATATTTTACTTACACGCCTTGTTCCGATAATCTAATTCATTGTATTGAAAATTTGGGCAGTGATTATTAATTGCACCAATTTGGAACTTGATGAGATTAAATTTCACCGTTACGATCAAAATCTATAAAAAAAAACACACTAAAAATTCTTAATTTTCACAATTATAATGAGTAAATTCATTAAAATGTGTGTGTATAGAAACGAATTTGACATCCAAGTAAATATTGTTGGAAGATTATATTATTTTAACCAGTAATTCATCGTGATGTAGAACAAGAGGGTGAAGGGGGGAGTAGAGGAAGGAGAAGACAGGCCAACCAAGGAGAATAAGAGGAACTCAATAATTAATCTAATACCCCAATAATCTATTACATTTATTCAAAATAAACCAAATCCTAATTCAAATCTAAGAGATTATTATAATAAAAAATATTAAATATGATCAATCCAATATCCCATCACCCGTGTACAATGAGATTACGCTGATACTGTTAACGGAATGAAGTGATGACACAGTATTAAACCAATGCTATTCGAAAGATTATTTATTTGATTTATAATTAGTTCATAATTAGAATTTGTTTGTTCTCGTTCAGAGACGGCAGAGTTCGATCGATTACCCCTATCAATTATATGGTGCCAACAAATGGATTTACTTATGTTCTACGTGCATACAAGTGATCTGTGTACACAAATGGTGTTCAAACCTCTATGGGCACTGCATGTCACAGAGAGAGAGAGAGAGAGTTAATGAATCAGGTTAAGGATGCAACTTTCCCCAATGCGAACCCATTTAATAATTTTGTATAGAAGTTGGAGTCCACCCCATCCCTATTAGCTAATGAATGATGACAGGATTGTCTTTTTGGGGAAGAGGGAATCACAATGGTTACATGGGCCTGGACGGTGACGGTTCCGATCTCTCTCTCAGATAAATAAGTATCAACGAGGGACAATAGGAAACCATCAATTTCACCAAAGACTCTCGGTAGTTCGCTAGATTTGTAATGGAAACTCTTGAGTTGTGGTGGAGAAGGAGCAGGGGTGGGAAAAGATTCCAACCAAATCTGCTAACAGAGGCCAACAAGAAAAATAGAAATTTAGTAAAGGACAGAGGTGGTAAGCATCAAGAGGCAAGCCTCTGTTCACCGAGAGGTTTTTATACGGGCTTAAATACGTATCAATCTGTGTAAGGCCAGCAAGCAAGATGGAGTAGTCAAATCACCAAAAGTTGAATTTAAAAAAAGAAAGCAACATATAAATCAAATCTAGCTAATACTAGTAAATATGTTTATATTTTATCCGAAGATGCTTGCTGCTGTCTGAGCTGTTATAGGGGGCTTGTTTAGTTTAATTTAGGCTGTTTGGGGGCGTGGCCGGAGAAGAGCCAAGAGAGCGAAAGAGAACGAGGAAAGAGTAGTAGATAAGGAAGGGGTTAGAAAAATCTTATTTATTGTGAATTGGCTTTGTTGTGTTGGAGAATTGAGGACAAGTTAATGAAGAAAAAGAAAAGGAGAAGAGTGTTTTGTTTTAGAGCACACACCAGAGAACAACACCCTCTTTAACTGCTGAAAACAACAGGTGAGTGTGTGAAAGCTATATCACCCCATGCACACGTCCCTTTCTGGCTCCTCTCCCCCATATCTGCCGCCTCTCTCTCTCACATCGGGAATGCCAACCGCACATGTTTCCATGATAAAATAAATTCCTCATATATTTATTTTTAAACATCGATTCACCTTGTGAGATTTATATATATATCATGTATGTGCATACATGCATGATATACAGTATCCGTTCATGTATGCCTGCCATACATGTGAATCACTCTAGCTATGAACAAGGGCAAGTAAGCAGAAGAATAGAAGGCTAGTGTGTGCCTTTTCTCTTTCTCTTTCCCTTTCTCTTTTCTTCTCTTATCTACTAGACCGAACAGTTCATCTCCCCTTCTCTATCTCTATCTCTCTCTCCCCCCTTTCTCTGTCTCTCTGCACCTTACTTTCATAACTCATAATCAAAAAAAGCATATCCAAGGTGGTGGTGGTTAAGCTGTCAATCTATCAATCAATCAAGAGACCAATCATCAACAAATCAAAAAAAAATTTAAGCCGAGCAAAAAGGGACTAGCCAAGATGTCATCATCCTCTTCTACTGCCTTATCGCTGGACCACCTCCCTCCTTCCGAGCAGCTTTGTTATGTCCACTGCAACATTTGTGACACTGTCCTCGCTGTATGACCTTGAACCATCACTTCCTCGCCATGACATATCATACCCTTTCTTTCCTTTGTCATCCCTAGGGTTTTTCTTTTTCCTCATCGAATATCCTCGCTCTCACCTCTATGCAAGCCCTTATCTTTTCAATCTTCTTTGCATATCTCAATGTTTTGGGATATATATGTTGCTGACTAAATTTCATTCTCTCTGTTGTTTTTCTTGGTTTTCTCATTTGATATTTCAGGTGAGTGTTCCTTGCACCAGCTTGTTCAAGACGGTGACGGTGCGATGCGGCCATTGCTCCAACCTCCTGCCGGTTAACGTGAACGTGCGTGGATTGCTTCTTCCTTCAGCAAACCAATTTCACTTGAGTCACTCTTTCTACTCTCCATCCCACAATCTTCTGGTATAGGCTTGTTTTGTTTCTCTTCTTTGCCCTTCCATATCTGACGGATGGAAGATATAATTATGAATGTGCCTTTGCATCGATGCCTCTTTTTAATTATAAAAAATATTTTGCTTGTGGCCGATGACTGTGCAGGAGGAGATACCAAACCCATCCCCAAATTTCTCAATCAATCAGACCAACTCTTCCAATGACTTCTCTATGCCTTCGAGGACAACAGTTGATGAGCTACCACGCCCGCCCCTCATCAATAAACGTGAGATTTCACTCCCTATATTATAGTTTCACCCTTTCTTTTTCTTTTTCTTTTTAATCTTGGTAAACAGCTTTGCTTTATCTTTTATTCATGTTTTCTCTCGCTCAAAATCTCGTTTTCCTTTCTTGTTCAGCCCATATTACACACATTCTAGGATGTATCCAGTTACATTTCCACATATATATATATATATATATATATCTGTAGATGACGAAGTGGCTTTAGGGCTTAGCATACCACTCCACCGTTAGCTTCTTCTAATCTAATTTATGCCTTTAATGGAAATTAGTATCCTAACAAGTAGTAAAAGGAATATTATACATGTTTCGGAGCCAACAAATTTGAAGCTTGCCATATCCAGGAGCAGGTTGTGTGCGTGTGGGCTTTTATTACGAGACTGTTTACCCTTTGTTTTACTTTTGTTTATGTTTGGCCGGTGAATCACTTTAGTAGAGGAAGTGAAAGGAAAATGAGGTTTGATTGTGACCGCTTATAAGTGGTATGGGAGAAAGAGAAGGGGAATAGTGAGATGATATATATCATGACACAGAGAGGATATAGGAACGCTTATGGTTCCCCCCCCCCCCCCCCCGGAATCATAGTTGCTTGAAAATCATAACACAGGACCAGAGGGTTAGATAGATTCGCATAATGCAATGATGATAAGATGATGCCATGAAAGTTACATAAACAACCAAAAATATTCAGAAGCTTCAAATATAAAGTCAAATGATATGATTTTGATCCATCTGTCTTGTGTTTGGATATTTTGTATGTGTCATATGTGCGCCATGTCCAGCTCCTGAGAAGAGACAGAGAGTCCCCTCCGCCTACAACCGATTCATTAAGTGAGTACTTTACCACTACTTTTAAGAAATTAAAATGTCGTTCAAGTCTCTTTATAATCTCCATGCCCTAATTAAGTGGTCCACACATATTTGCAGGGAGGAAATCCAACGCATCAAGTCTATCAATCCCGATATAACCCACAGAGAAGCCTTCAGCGCAGCTGCCAAGAACGTATGATCTTCTTATCATCTTGACACCCCCCCTACAAAAAAAACTAGGGTTCCTGCTTTAACAAATTAGGGTTTCATTACTTGAGTTTGTCTTAAAAAATTAAAGTCAAATTATAGCAGTAGATAGGGTTGTGTAGGTGATTTGAAGGTCGTAGGTGTGAGTGTGACGTATTTGTTTGATGTGCGTTTCAGTGGGCCCACTTCCCTCACATTCACTTTGGCCTCATGCCTGATCAGACTATGAAGAAGACAAATGGGCGCCAGCAGGTAATGTTGTATCAGATCCATTCATATATACAGCCTCCTCGCCTTCCGTAATTTATATGCATGTTACGTTGCAGACACAATAATAGACACATATTCTTTTTGACTTTTTAATTTCTGAAGGCTGAATGTCTTGTGTCCGTGTGTTTCTATTCTACCCAGGAAGGAGACGACGTTCACATGAAAGATGGGTTTTTTGCTTCGGCAAATGTTGGTGTTTCTCCCTACTAGACCTTCCATCAACCTCTGAAGCTCCGACGTCTGTTAATGGAGGTCGCTTTCGTTTAATGTCGATGATTAAGGACTTCTTATACTACGAAATGGTGCATGTACTTTTCTTCTTGCAAGACGCTTGCTAGCTGCCTTAACCTTTATGTTCTTCAAACTTTCCTACTACTGCATCAACTCAACTATAATCTAGTCAATAACTTGTTATTTCTTTTTTACTGCTTGAGTCTGATTTATATATATATATATATATATATATATATATATATATATATATATAATATGGCGGCTTCAGTCACATATATGCTACTTACGGCCTACAGGCGATTAACGTTTACTGATGTATTTAATCCGCTTAATTTTTTCCATAAGGACAAAAACAAAAATAATAATAAGCGTTTGATTTATCAATCACTTGCTGATGGGATTAGCTTCTTCAGTATTCCTCCAGATTTTATTTCTAGCGCTCTTCGCATGGACATAGCAGGGTCAATGCTGCTTGTTTTCTTTCCACATAAAAAAAAAAAAGGATGGTTAACGTAGAAACGAAAATCATTGCAAGCGTGATAAGAGCTTGTTGCCAACAATTCCTGAACATTTAATTCGCATCCATGCATGACATTTCCTTATAAGCTATAGATAGAGTCTGATGATAACAACTGTATGATTACAAGATCGTAAATTTCAAACCTGATTTAAGAGTAAATGCCATATTACATATGTATTTTGGATATTGTTTATATTTGAACAAATTGATTTTGAAATTTTTTTCGTGTTTTCTAATATTAATTATAATTTTTCATTCTAAAGTATATGCGATGATGTAGTTTTAATCAATAAATAATAAGAAGAAACAAACACTTTCCATTTTAACTTTTAAACTAAAAGCTTAATTTAATGCTCAAAATAATATCAGTATCAATTGCTTCTTTCAAATATAATAATTTGGTGAGTGTCATTCTTTCAAATATATTTTTATCATTTTGATATTTTATAGTGTAACTTTGTTTCAATTTCATCCTCCGGCCTGAATATATACTCCCTTCAATATTTAATATAATAATTAGTTGAAAAATTAAATTTAATCTTAAATATAAGATTCTAATCTATTTTATTATT
Organism: Leucaena leucocephala; assembly: GCA_037074615.1. Taxonomy (NCBI): domain Eukaryota; kingdom Viridiplantae; phylum Streptophyta; class Magnoliopsida; order Fabales; family Fabaceae; genus Leucaena; species Leucaena leucocephala. Next base: position 3,309,301 of record CM073563.1, on the reverse strand, counting down.
TAAATTTATGATTTGTTTTCAAAATACCTTTATTAATTACACATATTAAGAGGTTTCTATTTAAGAGTATTCATGATAAAATATGATATTTTAAAAAAAAATATTTATTACAAAAAACTAACATATATAACTATTTTTTTTAATATACTAGATTTGTTGTATAAGTGTAGTATTAATGATAATACATTCTTTTTGAGGGTCAGTATTTCACGGGATTAATATTAAATCAAACTCCTAATAATTAAGCGATACAGTAAAGAATCTTTCGGTAAAGCCAAGTGATCCTAAAGTAATCCAAAGAAGATAAACTATAGTAGTTTTAGTCACGCTTGTACTTTATCTGATCTAACATGTTTAGGATGGTTACAGAATTCAGGCTTCTGGCTTATTTTGCATTTTTTTAAAAGTGAAATTCTATATACAAATTAAAAGGTATTGTTTAGAACCAAAATCAGTGAAGGAGCTGTTCATATTGATAAACTAAAAGTGAAGGAGCTTTCCTGTTCTATCTGGAGCAAAAGTGAACCAAAAGCTACCTGAACCAAGAAGTGCACATGGAGCTACCAACTACCAAGATCATGAGCTGTAACTTCATTGATGGCTGACGGTGTTGGAATCAGAACCTATATATCTTAAAGAGATGGTACCGTCAAAGTTTGATTTAATTTGTAATGTAACAATGTTGCAAGTGTATTGATTTTACCCATACAATAAATGTATATATATATTCTAATTTCAAGTGTACTGTATATGTTGATGAAAGTTAAGAGTAAAAATTCTAATATAGTATACCAAATATTTTGAATAACAGTGTTTCATTTATTGCAAATGCTACCGCACTAAGTGTCCATATTCTAATGTACCTAGTGATTGAAAGATCTGTTTTTTATTTTCCATTTTTGTTCCTGTGAGGCTGAGTTGAATATTTCTTGTGATACTTGGACATCCTACAGTAAAAAATGATTGGAGTATATGACCAAACTTAGGGGTAAAAGTAGAAATTATGGTTTTAAAAATCTTTTTGGGCAAAACTTATGTTTGAGAAAATTTTAAAATAAATAGTTATATTTGTTTAAATGAAATTTTAAATTAAACCATAGTTTAAAACCAAGGTTTCAGATAAACTGGTTAGAGTTGCTTATGAAACAGTAAAAGAGCTTATGAACTAACCAATTACTATATTACCCCTATTTTTTTACACTATCTTTCTTATTTTTTCTTACACCATCTCTCTTCTTATATCTTATCTCTTCTCATTTAATACTCATACCCTTTTTTATAATTTACTAATAATAAAAGTACTTCTAGAAATAACTATCCAAACACTCATTTATTCAAAATCACTTTTTTTTATAAGTTCTTCTTCAAAAGCCTATTTTCTATAAGCTGCCCAAAAGCCTTTTTTCCATAAGCCCATTTCTAAAATCTTATCCAAACACACATACTTAATGTAGTCGCAACAAAACTCTGAAGAATTAGGTGGGCAACAAAAAAAAAGTACAATAAGAGATAACAAAAATTATATCTTTACATCATTTTTTTTTAAGATTTAATATTTTGCATGTCTTCTCTTCCTTCGCTTCTCAAGGACTGAGTGGAATTTTCCTTACAACATTTTAGTATCTTAAAATGAAAAATCATTAATATCGAGTAAACTTATGATGAAAATGATATGATAAAGATTTTATCTTTACCTTGTCTGTATGTTTAAACTTTTCTCTTTTTCTTAGGCTGACGATTATCAGCCCAGCTCATATATCTTATACTAAACTTTTTTATCTATCCCTTTCTAAATGCACCATGTGCTGTTAATTTCATCATGCGAAATTTAAGATATTATAAATCCATTTCTTACGTCCCCGAGCCAAGTTCGGCCTGATACACTGAAAAGTGTTTGTGTTGTTAGTTGGAAAATGAAAAAATAGAGAGTAAGAACTGATGTTTGAGGTGTGAGCTGATTACAAGCAAGGGCACATGCGTTTGAATTCCCGCTTACAAGACTAAATCCAGGTTAGAACCAAATGAACGATCGATGACCTTGTTTGGTTGGTTTTTTAAAACCTCTCTTCGATGAAAAAGAAATCTACCTTAAAACTCCCGTTAGAACCAAACCGGCATTTTGCAAATTGGTTTCCTCACTCACACACACACACGCACTAAGCGGGCATAGAATCAGAATTGAAGAAGCTGAGAATTGGGTCGGTTTGGATGCTAGAAAAGAGGTATTTGAGAGACAAGCGTGAGATGGAAAAAAGTGAGAGAGAGGAAGAAGAGCATGCATCGGATGCTGGCATAAGCAACAAAAAGACTGTAATAGAAGCTTTATAATTAAGGGGGAAGGAGCAGAGCCCCACATCCCACAAACACAGTATTAGGTGCTGGATGCTGCTGGACTCTGCAACTTTGTCTTTGAAAATAAAGTCGACACTCGATCTTAATATTGTATTCCTCATGCAGACCTTTTTGGGATTAAAGCTTTTCCCCTTCCCTATCAAAAGAAGAGTCCACCATTTCCCTTCCGTCTCCTCTCTACTCATTATTATCCACCAACTAGATTCCTCCCCCACATTCACAATCGCCATCTTCTAACAAATATGCACCACACTAAAAAAAATTTCAATATGTTTTCTAGTTGGTCCCCCCCCCCTTACACCTGTCCAATCCTGAGGAACTGTATAGGTACGTAGGGTAAGTGAAGGATTTTGTGTGTTGTTGTATTTGCCCCAAACTATTTTAACCTCTTGGATCCGGGTTTTAACTTTTAAGTAAATTACTATCATGGTCCCCCATTAAAAAATAAAAAAGAAAGAGCAAGTTACTACAATCAAGAGTGGAGTTTGAGAATTGGTTGACTTGAGTTGCGTTTATTGGGTTTAGCTCCACCAGAGACGCTTTGTGTGTGTTTTCTCTCTCTCTCTTTCTTTTTGGGCTTTAGAATAGAAATTGTTTTTTATTACTCTAGAGTATTCCCACCTATCAGTTAGAGACTAATCTTTGTACCAAAAACAAAAAAAAAATTGAGAGACTAATCTCTCAAATATTATAGAGGCCCAATTATGGGGATGATCCTCTTAACCACGTTAACTCTATTCTCATCCTCTACCAGCTCGATAGGAGACATGGGATTACTACGTTTTTTTGTTGAATTATTCTCGAGAGGAGAACCTCTGGTATGGACACTTCTAATGTCTTAAATGCCACGGCCCACCCTAAGAAGATGGGGGTTCCTCCAGTGGACTGCTTCATCTGATATAGACATACTTCTATGCTGATTTCTGATAGCAACTTGAGTTTCTACATTCTTACGTGTTGATTTTCAGTTAACGTAGGTAGCTAAATCTGATTTTGAGAAATCAGATCCCTGTTCTTTGAAACACTTGGCACCCTTTCCTGCTTTCTCCGTGCTTGTTCGCTTAACGGCTTAGGATCCTCAAATGCGGCCATGAGTTGAGACTACCATTTTGATTCTTAATAGTAGTATTTTGTTTCTTCCAGGACAGCAATGCATTTATAATTTTCTTAAATGTGTTGGGATAATAATATAAAAGGTTAGGTTTGCTTTGCTTCACCGCCAATTCAACATATAAATAAATCCTATTGGGTGTTACAGCTGTGATATGGAAATACTATCACTAAACCAAATTTATTATTTATATATTTCTATATTCAAAGAATATTAAAAAATATAAAATAACCAAGACGCATATCTCACCTTTGCATTTAACACATTTTTATATTCCTAGATACGTGAGCTGGAAGAGTGGCGGAGGAAAAATACGGTTTCAATTTCATCGTTATCATGGAAAAAGGCCCACTAACGGATGGACAGGTGTCCAGATAAGTTTCCTATTAATATTTGCGTCGCTGGTGGATCCAAATTTTTTTTGACACCAATTCCCCACTAATATCAACCAATTCAAGTTATAGTCTTAAAATTTAAAAAATATTTATATAAAATTTATGAGATCACCTATTAAAAAAATCCTCATAACAGAAATAAAAATTAAACTCATCTCTCTATAAGATATAAATACATTCTTTAATATATATATACCAACTCTCGTTAACCTCAAAGTTGCTTTCACTGGCTACTCACAGTCTCAAACTAGCAAGGGCCCGCGTACAGAATTACACAGAATGGGAATTATTCCATTGGCATTTTAGGACAGGAATAGAACATAGCGCCAATAAAAAAAAAATGGGGTCGTTTTTCTGTTCTCGTTGAAAATGGGGGTCCTTTTTTATACAGCTGGGAGAAGCATCTTCTGCTAGCTCTTCAAGGTCCTTTTCCTTGAGCACTTGTCGAGATGCTTAATGACAAAATCTTTAGGATACAGTATTACACTTGTCGGCAAGTAAATCTTCAAAAGAAGCTTTTGGAATCAGTTTCACAAAGCTTTCCATGTATCATTAGATTCATTGTCATCCAAGTACATAAATTGTAGGCACTAAAAGAATTAACAAGTCCCAATCAATTTTAAAAAGGAACCCAATAGCATAAATAGAAAAGAATACAAGTCAAAAATCACTGGAATATTTGATATAAACAGGGCTAGGCTTACAATTCTTAACAACAACAAAAATTCAACGACAAACCTTGCTCACTCCACGAAACAACACAGAGGATTCCCCCTACGATGTACTTCTACCGGAAAAAGGAGAAGAAGGTGCATACGAACATCAGGAAAGTGAACCACAGCCTCGGTCCATTCCCACTGTGTGACGGAGCTGAAGAGATATCTTGTGGCCTAAAGAGAAAACAAATAGCATGAGAAACAGAACCAGAATCAAGCCACACCCAGAAATTGATTGTGATGAGTATAGAAGAGTCATATAACATACTTCTGCATTTTACTAAGGGCCCCGCAGAAGAGGGCATTGTCTGGAATGGGCAGTTCGGTCTTGTTATTGGCCTCTGGATTGACGACCCTGATATATGTTTCTTGACCAAGATACCATGAATCAAGGTTCTCCGTTCTCAGATTCCAAATTCCAACGTTGTCAAGAGATACCAAAATTGCCGTCCATGCTCCAGGATAAACCTAGATGTAAACGAAACAAAGTGAGAAATTAAGGCCAGACACATAGAAGATACATAATGACCCGAAAGTCAGGTGGATTCATTAAAGAATAAAATACAATACAGCCATAATATTTTCTAAACTGAAAATTCAAACTGCCAAGATTGAAGCACTTCATGGAATGGTAATCCAACTAAGCTTTCAGGCATATGTGGAAGATCAACATTCATGGATTAATGATCTAATAAGAACAAGCCTATATTAATGGACCAGTGCTCACTTGTAGATCTTTTATCCAAAATCTCTGGATTACGTCGGCATGTTAAGTCCGCAATATGAAAGATACAAATATAAAATGAGGCTTTAAGTTGCAGTAATCTGAAAGGTCCATATTTTCATTCAACTTGACTTGAGTCACAGTTCACCATAAGCACATATGAGAACATGAAATTATCAACAAATTGCTCGTAAAGCATTTGATGGTTTTGAAAAAAGCACGTACCTGAGTAGTAGTGCGAGCTATTCCATCCCACTTGTTATATGTACCCCTACTGCTGTTAGACCACTCACCATAATCCATCCTATTGCCGGTCAATCAAATTTTAGTCTTATCATCAGTACCTTAAAAGTAACATAGAATTAACGCGTGCCAAAAAAATTAAAAGAGAGGGTATTTGCCCTTACCCTACAACAAAAAATGCATATCCATCCAAGTGGTAGGTATGCATCTTGGTATCATTGTTCTGCAATATGATTTCCATAAATCCTCTAAAAGTTCCATTGATTACTGAGGTTTCCGCCCGAGGTGGTCCTGTTATAGGCTCAGCAGGAAAATCAAGTTTGTATGTTTTCTTCACTTTGAACCAGTCAGCAAGTCTGAGTGGAGTGGCAGGGTTGACAAAAGAGACCCCATTGAGTGTAGCTCGTCTTTTCCCCCCAATCTTCTCCAGTGGTTTATTTCTCAATACATAAATATCAGTCACATTGATGGAACCATATCTGAAAGATCCTTGTGGGTTAGGGCGAGCACCGCTGGCTGATACATTCCATCTACACAGTCAAACATGTCATTTTGGGGGCATGAATTGTGCATTTAAATTAATTATCCAATTTCAGATAGAGGCAACTAATGAATTATGCTTTTATAATATTTTATATTCCCCACAGATTGGATAAACCGATGTCCCATGCAGCTTAAGATTAGACATCCAAGCAGACCTGGTGACATTATTCAGTTTATGCACTGTATAGCTTTTGCTGTATAAAATAACCCCAAAATTAAGTATCTAGAAACTTCTTCAACTTCTTGAACGTTTCTTAACCTCCCAACGCAAATATCTTGCTTCCAGATGTATGAACTCCTCGTACAATAAAATTACAGGATAAAGATACCTGATGGATCGCGCCTGATTCATTGAGAAGGTCTTGTCAAATTGGTCATCTGGAGCTTCTGGGAGAGGACCAACAGCCTTCCCCTTGGAATTTGTATAATGCAAGATGCCAACTCCAGTAACCCTTCGCCAAATTGATTCATTCACAAACCTAGCACTCGCTACAATATAGTAATCTGTACTTGCATTCTGATCCGTGGTTAGCAGAAATGAATAAGATTGTCCAACATGAATATCTAAGCTAGTGTAGTTCTGTTGCACTGTATAGGATCCTTCAGACTCAGCTAAAAGTAAGTTATGGTTCTGAATCCTGAAATTCAGACTTGTTGATATGCCAACGTTGTGTACACGGAGACGATAAGTTTTTCCTGTACAACATTATAGTATTATGATTCACATGTTGAAGGATTATATGAACATCAAGGATGTAACATGAAGGAGTCTACGCAATAGTTGTTAAAATTCAAGTAGCATTGCAATTACAACAATCAGATATCATGTATACTAGTTTAGCTTAAAGGAGAATTGCATTTAAAAAATTATCATGGAAGCTCTTTACCATCAAGTAGCATTGCTATTAACAAAATATCAAGCAAGCTTGAAAATGCCACAAAGTTCTATTTATTTGCTCAACTATACACATTACACTTGTGCTCTTAAGACTGTACAAAAAAACCCCAAGTATAATTCTTGAGGATTCAAAATCACCAGCATATGCCAATGCATATGATCTTGGTATATTTGGCCCAGCCCATGGATTTATTAGCTTAGCATAGACTTTGATCTTGCTAGCTATATATTCAGTTGTACTACTTCAGTTCAACTCAATGAAATCCAAGAACTTGTACCAGATTCTAGATACTTCAAGCATCCAATTATTCTTATTTTTCTATGCCACACAAGAAAATGTTCAAATTTACCAAATTTCCCACTAGGCCATAGGAGAACAAACCAAGTGATAAGATTCTGCAGGACATCTACTGGTCAGATGACCCAACAAGACTTAAAATTACCATTTCAATTAAGAACCCTGGCCCCAATATAAATAAGATATTCAAAGTAAACATTTTCCAAGAACGCACCAGGGTGGACCTCAATTGTTGTGTAATCAATGCCGTCGGGAACAAGCGTATCGTTATATCTATAAGGGCCTTTCCCATTGATGAGAACACCATCTGGCATTCCAAGGTCTTTCCCTGCATCAAGTGCCTTCCGCAAATCCTGCATTCCAAGGTAGAACCAGTCATAAATAGATAGGTTGGTGTATAGAGCGAATTAGCGGGACTATAGAATTATTCAATCAACACTAACCGTATGATTCCGTGAGTACCAATCACCAATAAAAATTTCGATGTCCCCATAAGGAGCATCAAAAGGAATAGGAATGACAGCCCGGTTGTTTATGACGAAACCTCCAAATCCACCAGCTGCTCTCTGGAAATTAAGAGACGGAAAGTAGAAAAAGCTCCCAATCTGATCCTTCACCTGAAAGTTGTAAGTCCAGTTCCACTTGGGAGGAATGGGACAATTCGTGCCAAGAACTCCATCTTGCCATGAGTTTCGCCGTTGCTGAACCCCAGACCTGTCAAATTCCATGAATTTTAGCCACCGGAGCTAAAGAGCGTTGTGCCAAAAAATAGAAGCTAAAATTCAGTATCCTACCAGTGAATGAGGAGATTCTCGTCCAATTTGTTCCGAACATTGACCACGACATTGTTATTCGTAGTTGAATTAATTGTAGGACCCGGAAACAAATTGTTGATAGCAATAACCTACAAGATAGCAGACACATCAAAGGCTTAACCAAAGCCCTCTAGCTAACTCTAAGTAAACAGCAGCTTATATGAACAAGCACGTTGAGAGCGAGTTTAAGGATAGGGTGGCATTATGCAGATATGCAACTAAAGCTTGAAACTTTAGGAAATGGAAAGCCAATCCGATGTCACCCGTGCGAAGGAAGCACTCGGCATCTACAAAATTGGACTACAAAAAACAGAAGGAGAAGTGATGGGGAGGGAAAGAAAGATCTAAGAAACCAACCTGTTGAGGGACTCCAAGAGGAGATGCAGTGATGTAAGAGACCTCAAAGTTATAGAAAATAGTCGGATCCGCCGCAGAAGAGAAGCTCGCAAGCAAGCAAATGTTGATGAGACACAGGAACAGAGCACCGGCGGCAGGCATTGTGAGGACGTATGAAAAAATCAGGGCCAAAATATAGCGACTAGCCTTAACTGTTTTTGTCTGGGTGTTTTTGATTCACTTTTACATGATCAGAAAAGGGGATGTAGAAAGAGAAGGAATGAGGCGGGAGGGCAGGTATGTGTATGAGTTTCAGGGGGCGAGAAGCGGAGACAGTTGGCTTGAGCTGGGAGAAGAGATGACAAGGTGCGTGCGAGAGAGAGAGCGAGGGACGGACAGCAAAGTTGGATTTTATGAGGAAAATGGGTATGAATGGGAAGCTTTTTGTCGGTGACCAGTCATGATTTATGTCAGCTAGGCAAGGAGAGAAGAGATAACAAGAGGACGAAGGCGAAGGAAGGGCGAGGGGAGAGAGAGATGCCAGCAGGTAGCCAGTTCAGAATGCTATAGTGGAAAGGCGCGTGAGCGTGCAGGACGCTTTTTAAATAACGAGTAATTGGCCCATGTCCCTCGCAACGGTCAGATCCCTCTGAAGGTGCCACATGCTAGCCAGCCGTGAGCCTTTTCCCAGCCGCAGTGGGCCCCTCCCTCCCCTTGGCAATGAGGCCCAGCTCCAGGCTACTGCCGTCCGATTTGCCCCCCTACGGATGTATCCTAACCATTGGTAAAGTTTCCACTGCACCTAAGTCATGGCAAATAAAAGGAAATTAGTAAAATAGCAACGTAGTAATAGCAGTAATCAATACGGTTGCCCCCCAATTATGATGAAATGGAACGCTAACTGTATATAATAATTAGGGATACTTAAGAAGGAGGGAAATTTGATATAGTAGTCTACTCTCTTAATAATAGTGATAATAGGTCTATTTAAGTAAAATTTTAAAAAATAATTTATAAAAAAAATTATGTAACTTTTAAAAAAAGACTTTTATAGAAAAAGTTATAAAAAAAATAATTTTAAATAAATGAGTATTTAGATAGTTATTTCTAAAAGTATTTTTATTATTGATAAATTATGAAAAATTATATGATTATTAAATATATGAGAGAAGGTATATAAGAGAGATGAGAAATGGTATAGAAGAGAGATAAAAAAGGGTGTAGAAAAAAAATGAGAGAGAAAAAAGATTATAAAAAAAATATAGGTAATATAGTAATTAATTAGTCTATAAGTTTTTTTATTATTTTATAAACTACTTTGATTAATTTATCTAAAATTTTAATTTTAAACTATAATTTAATCTAAAAATTATTTTGAATAAATATAGCTATTTATTTTTAAAAAAATTTAAATTTAAATTTTAACTAAATTTAAAATTAAAATCTAGATGGTTTTCAAACAACACTCAATAGAGTAAAGTTTGCGGAAGGAGGACCATCGGCCAACTGGGGTAATGAGTCGTTTGAGGATTGACGGATAGCGTATGAATTAAAATTTAAATTTTTATTAAAAAGAGTATTTATGTTTAATATTTAATAATGTTTTCAGTTGGAGGATACGATTAGAAAAAGCGAGGAGAAGAGGGTATTGAAGTGACCCAGAATTGTCCATTACTTGGGGGCATGTCTTCGCGCATGAGTAAGAGAGTGAGATCAGAGCAACCAATTCACAGTCGCCAGATTGGATTGCCATGGCACCATTGGCAATTCCCATGAGAGAGGGTGCTTTAAGGTCCTGACGGAAATGATTCGTTGCTTATAGCGTTGCATCCGCATTGAACATTGGTGGGTGGCGTCTATTGACTGTACATGTCGGCTGCTTTTTCCGCAATCCTAAACTTAAATATAAATCACAGCTTTGATGAACGGCATCGGCGGTGTATGCGCTTAGATGGCATGTGCGCCTTATTATTTTATCTGTACCATCGAAACCGCTATTCCTATTTCCTAATTCCTATACTATCCGTTAAAGCACGGCCACTAAGAATATACTCCATCTAACTAGAGTTAATTAAATTCTTTAAAAAAAATAAATAAATTAATTAAATATAATTTTTTAATATAAATTTATATTACATACTCATTAATCTATCTAAATTAGTTAACTTATTCTTATATTAATTATAATTAATTTATTTAATCTATTTAAAAAATTAATTAATTATTATAATTAGGATTAAAAATAGTATTATTTAAATTAAATAAACTAAATATGGAAGGTAAATACCTTCTGAAAAGCGCCACACAAGAAATATTATATAACGCAAATCCTCAAGACAAAGAAACCTCCAGAAATCATGCAAGCCCAAGGCTCATGAGTTCGATGTCGAAATAATGATAAAGAAATGGGAGGAGTTGGGAGCCACAAAATTACCACATGGTGTGTTTACATCTCTTTATAACGAAACATTTTAAAAAGAGAGAGACATAGTAAAATATATTCAAGCTGGACAAATTAATCATGAACGTAATATAATATGACGATATGTAAATTAAGGAGGGGACGAATTGGGGCATACGATGCCATGCCAGAGCGAGATTGGGTGAATGTGCTCATTATTCCCACACTTCCCCTACCACCAAACGCACTTGGCCGGCCCCCTTCATTTTGGCCGTAATTGGCTCCTCGCCGAAAATAACCATTTCTACAAAATTCTATTTATTAATAATGAATAATAATTAATTGCTCGAGATGTTCAATAAGCTCATTCTCCTTCACCGCGTGATTCCCGCCACTTGAGCGTACAACCCCAATAATTTCCTTTAACAGCCTAGTGTTTGGGTAATTGATGATTTTCCGGGGGGGAAAAAAACAGTAATTGATTGTTTTAGATGGATCCATGCAAGTTTATATTAGTTTCTTTCACAAACTTGAAGCTTGGCCATCCTCCAACTGGCTTTTATTGGACAAATCGGCCTTACAGTTTACTGACTCTTTCTCCCCATATAGCATACAAAATCCATACCCATCCAAAGCTTGGGATGCCCCGCCCATATATTGTCAAGAATGGCAAAACCTACTATTTCAAGGCATCACCTTCATCTCTCCCCACCAAGTTTTCCGCTTCTGCCTTCCTCTTACTACTCTCTTGCCATTATATGTGCATGTGATGCAGCATGGACTCATTCTGACTTCCTCTCTGTTTATTGACTACTGGCTTCATGGCATGCATCTTCAAGAATGCCTTGCACAGAAAGTGGCATCTGTTATCTTGAAGCTGCCCTTCATCTGCAAATTGATTCTCAGCCCCATCATTTGCTTCACTCAGATATTGTTATACGCAACTATTCATTTAATAAACATATATTGTTTCCTATTATACGGTTGTTTTTCCTTTTATCATGCCTGGCTTGTATTTATGCACGCTGTCTGAACGGGTTATCTAATTTGGATTTAAGCCTTCAAAAGTTTGATGGGAAATCACATTCTCAAAACCATCCCCAGAGAAACCTAACCTCAATCAAAGCTTAGCCCTGCAACTGCGTGTAATAAAAATAACTTGGGTTCTGTCTTCTTCTTGTTCTTTTTTTTTTGTACAAACAAATTTAGATAGTTTTAGTATCAGTCCCTTACTAAAGTTAGAGTACAGTCTTATAACTCAGAGAGCGCTTATAAAATACTTATAGGATTACCTACCAAATGAACCCTCATAACGGCAGTAGAAATTAAACTCATCTCATTATGAAATATAAGTCCGTTTCTTATCATATGTGCTAACTAGGTTCTAACTTTTTTTTAGTTGCCCATCCGATTCATTAGAACTTTATTTCGATTATATCTAGATCCGATTCGCGTCGCCCACCTGGCTATGGTGGGTGAGTTTCCAAATGATAATTTTCTGCATACGCCAAGGCTCAAACTCGAGACATCGCTTAAGTGATACCGAGCCGTTTACTACTCGAGTTAACCCCCGTTGGTAAGTTATGACTTTTTCTTTTTTTTGGTTGCCCAACCGATTCACCGGAGCTTTGCCTCAACTATATTTTGATTTGACTCGCGTCGCGCACTTAACTATGGTAGGTGAGTCTTCTAATAGAGATTTTCTATTTATGTCAAGGCTCGAACTTGAGATCTCGTTTAAGCAATACCGAGCCGCTTACTACTTGGACCAACCCCATTGGTTAAGTTTTGACTTTTGATTATTATTATTTTTATATAAAAAATTTTAGAAAGGGATTAGATTCACCTATAATTTAAGGTCTGATTATTATTTCGGTTTCCCTTTTTGTCCCCTTACCATCCAAAGAAGCCCAATAACTTCTTTTAAAACCTTAGCTTCAGTTCAGGCCGAATAACAACATCCGACAAATCATGTTTTTCCCCTGTGCAAAGGGCCCAAGAAAAGAAATTTAAAAAAGGTACTTAATGTACCAACAAAGACTGTGAAGGGTGTTTTATAAACAAACAAAAAATCTTGTAAAGGGTGGGAACCATTTGTAAAGAAAAGTTACTTAATGTACCAACACGCTCATAAGATTGATGTTTATTCGGTTAAGTTTGGGACCCCTGTAAGAGGTGAGAACTTTTTTTATTTTGAATATATACTCTATGACTTAATTAGTAAATTGATATTAATTTTAAATATAAAATATATTTTATAAATTTATCAACTCTATCTTAAATTATTCATATTGATACTCTCTCAAGAATAATCAAATAAGAGAACGAAAGAGATATAAAAAAATGATTAAAGTACTTTTAAAAAATATTATATAATAATTAATTTAACTAATTTTTTTAATCTAATCAAATTAATTAAATAGATTATATATTTAGGACTAGATGAGTATAAAGTATAATATATTAATGAGCTTTATGCTTGTGACTTCCATAATATTTGATCTCTATAATCTTTATGGCCAAAAGAGAAAAAAATAGTCTCTTTTTTTTTTTGTAAAAACTAAATGATGTCTCCTAGTTAATAGCTTAGTTTAGAAACTAATTCTTAAAAAAAAAAAAAGTAGTTTTATTATAAAAGAAATGTGTTTTTCCCTAGCGGGGTTTGGGGTATATACACGAGTTGGGAAAACTAGACATGAGTCTAGTTTGGTGCTTAGCCTTACCACAGACAACCTTAGTAGCGAGAAGGAAGGCGGGTTTTAAGTATGAAACTTTTATGTTTATTAATTTTTGACAATGCAGTTAAATCTATTAATTGGGTGAATTGGAAGGAAGTGGCGTCACATGAACAGATTATTCGAAGATTTATCTTTATTGACTTCGTTGAAAGGACTTCATTCATAAGCTTCCAAGAGTTATATAGAAGCTCATTTACATCTATTTTACTGAACCGACACAGCAGTAATACTGATAAAAAAGAAATGTACAAGAGAACCATTCCAAAACTTGTAAAGCTCATTGATTGCCATTAAATAAAACCAAAAAAAAGGAAACAAAATTTGGACAAGAAGAACAAGAGATTGATTTTTCCTACAAACTAATTAATCTCTATACTCTCCAACATCATCATACTCCGAGGGAGTTGCAACCTATCAGCATGTTGCATTCTTTCTTGGTGAGGACAGATTTTCTAGCGATATCCAAATATGAAACTTAAGAAGTTGGATAGAATTGAGAGGAAGGACTTTCTATATACAACATTTCCATAGAATTGAACTTAAACTCCATTTGTGGAGGTTCACATATAAAGCATATTTAACTGCTCTGGTTAGGGTTGTATGGGCGTATGAATGCAGAATTCATCTGCCAAACATTGACTGAGGCGGTGACGGCGGCTTCTGTGGCATTATTGAACAAGAACAAGCGAGCTGCTCCATAGATTGCTCTTGTTGGGTAAACCCTAGATGTCACCACCGTCCTCCCTCCTTGTGCAAAGCTCTCAACAATTGAATGGTCCAGCTACAATTCATTAACATTCACTAACATGTCAATCCTTGTAAAACAGATTACAATGTAAGGACTACAAAAGCTTTTAACTCACCAGTATTCTTACAGATAACTTCTCATCCTTCAATACTGGAACCACACTCCCAAAAATACGTTTGTGAACATCGTTTGCCCAGGAAGACCTGCCGAAACAAGCAGCCATGGAATTAATTAAATGTAATAAATGTTTACATTCTCTCAACATTATCTCACAAGGTCAGATCATTTACGTGTGGCAAAAGTAAAATCTTACTTGGTCTGATCAGAGCAAAATAAAGTCGCGAGATTTCCATCACTTGCTTTAGTGACATAGAAGTATTGTGAAGTGTATTCAGAAAGGCAAGGATCTGCTAGAACCAAAAGACCGAAAGGTCCCAAAGCACCTCGTTTTCTAGCTCCACCACTAGTGCTGCAGACGTATGACAAATTGGAGGGACTCTCCTTATCAAAAGCTTCCTTATCTATCTCGAACTCGGCAACGATGTCCAACTGTTTCATTCATACAGGTTATGCATTCGCCTTATTAAAAACAGAGTAGTGAATACATGACAATTTTGAAAAGGCATGAAACCAACCTGCGTGGTTGCTTCTATGTCTAATGGTACCACAGAACCGGGCTCAGCCTTCATATTTTTGAACTCATCGCTCCTCAATCTTAGTTTCTCCACCTCCTCGACAGGCCATTGAAGTAAGTTGCTTCCTGTCTTCCTATCAAGCACCACGGTTCTTGGAACACTCTGTAAAAAAACCCAATCCATGAGATGAGAAAGTACAAGAACATTTATTAGAAAATAGAAAAGTCTGTCTGTAATCTGGCATTATAAATACCTGAACGGAAGCCCATCCTTTGGCAACATCAGCAACTTCGCTGTCGGATTCACCAATCCAACCCCACAACACTCTCCTCTGGCTGCTCTGATCATAAAATGTCTTGGATGCATAGAATATGCCATAGTCATATCTGAGTCCAATACCAACATCATTCTTCGCATCATCAACCACGAACTTAACCTTCTTTTCATCATAAAACCCAATTGCGTAGTAATCATGCCTATCATCATCCAGGCTAACTTTAACCACATGCTTCACATCTGCCCCATTCACAGAGGTATCTAAGCCATTATCAGATTTTGTGCTGACAGGGTAAAAGTCCACACATTCCCACATGCCAGTGCCTGGCACAGCATGCATCACTCCCTCCATAAGCTCAAAATTCTGGAAGTCCACAGTGTCATAAACTAAGGAGATGCCAGTCCTGTTAACTTTAGAACCAATACTGATACGCCACTTGCCTTCTGATGTAAGCCAAGCTGTGGTTGGGTCACGGAAGTCTTTAGGACCAATGCCAGGTGGTGGCAGAAGAACCGGATTACCAGGGTGTTTGATCCACTTGATAAGGAGTGGGTCAGATGGGTCAGCAGGATAGGCCAGGTTCTGAACCTGGATTGATTGGTTGGTGGAACCAGTGTATAACATGATGACTTGACCATCGGGTAAGATGGTGGCAGAACCAGTCCAAACACCTTCTGTGTCATACCATTCATCATTAACCATTGCTAAGGGCAGGTGAAGCCAGTGGATGAGATCTTTCGACACTGCATGTCCCCAAACAATAACATCGCCCCAAACTGCCCCGTAAGGATTGTATTGGTAGAAGAAGTGAAACCATCCCTTGTAGTACATAGGACCTAAAATCAATCGCACCAAACATATATATATATGTGAATAACTCATAGAAATATAAATTTGTTAAATTTTTGTTGTAGACCCTGTTCGGTTCACGACTATGGCCTTCTCATACTATTTGCATAGTAGTATAAAGTGAATAGTATTCAACCACAATGGATCATGGTGTAAAATTTAAAGTTGCAAAGAAATAAGAAAAGTAATTGCTGTTCTTACCATTGGGATCTGAAGCAAAGCAAGGCCGATTCCCCATCAGAGCGTGGAATAATCATCCATATGGAAAGAAACAAAAAAGGAGAAAAGTTAATTACGAATCATTAAAAAAAGTGAACACACGGACGATACAAATGAATGAATGATTTGACCCCCTGTTCAATGAGAATATTCAAAATTAAATGAAACTATTTATTTATTTCCTAAATCATTTATTTTTTAATATATGTTTGATAGATTGCATTTATTACACTTTGTTTATTTTCTATCACTGTTTGATACAGAGAATGATAATAGGCACGTAAAACTTTCTTACTGTCTATGAACATATACTCTATATGACAAGAAAATCCAACGCATTTACACAGACTCCAAATAAAAAAGAAGAAGAAGGTGTACTCATCTCATTATTGAGGGAGGAGAATTAAAGAAGTTAAAATGCCAGAGTGAACATTGGCTGTCTCTGAATTGTTTAATGCAAAAACGGAGCACGTGAAACAAAGAAGAGGAAGAAATGATGAATGAATTACCGTTCATCCAGTTCTTCTCGGGCTGGAAATGGAAAGCCGTCCTCTGCCAGGAGAGCATACTATTGTTCCAGGGGAAAGATTCGCTAACGGAGGAACCAAACAACCTCTTACTATTACTTTTCTCGGACACGCCGGCCGATACGCCTCGGGAAACAGGCTTCCATTTGGTGGAAGGCACGGCCGCTTGGGAAGTTTCAGGTTGAGATTTGAGCAATGAGCAATCATCAGGAGGACGAGGAGGAGCGTTATCCGATGAGGATGATGCCGCGTAACATTGAAAGGCCACGAGGAGAGATACCACTAAGAAGGCAGCAAACACTCCCCACATGCGCTTCTTCCAAGGTCCGGACGATGCAGTTTCCTGAGGCCCGGGTCCATCGGGAAGAGCAGCGTAGGAATAGGGCAGGCTTTGAGCGTCCTTCGATTTCCCCATTTTGGTATTGACGCTGAAATCAACAACCACAATATACTCAAAGAAACTGGAAAAAGTGGCGAGCAGTGTTTCTTTGTTTTTCTGAAACTTGAGAGAGAGGCTGCGATAATGTTTAAGCCGCCGGGAATTTCCAAGGAGCCCCAGCAGCTAATCAAAACAGAAAAATGGGAGATAAGGTACAAGGTGTAACGAAGAGAAAGAAGGAGGCAAGTATGAAATTCAGAAAGAACAATGCCATATATATATATACACACAAAAGTGTGGGGGGGGGGGTGGAGGTTGGAGCTCACATGAAGGGTAGCAGCATTCCTCCTCA
The DNA here is from genome assembly GCA_037074615.1 of Leucaena leucocephala. Lineage (NCBI taxonomy): Eukaryota > Viridiplantae > Streptophyta > Magnoliopsida > Fabales > Fabaceae > Leucaena > Leucaena leucocephala. The sequence goes on along the minus strand of CM073563.1, from coordinate 3,291,745 downwards.
CCATTGGGGGATTTGGGGCAGCGCATGTTAATTAGTTTGATCAATAATTGTTGGTGTGGGCCCACACATTTTCTGACCCTCCGTTATTTAATCTGTATTTGTTTCCAAGTTCCCATTCTTTTTCTATGGCATCCCTCTGATGCGCTTCTGATTCTCTTGGCGGCCATCCAATTTCACCTCAAATTTAGCTGCACCTATCCTTTTTCTCCGCCCTTTGTGTCTGTATCAAGTTGTAGCTAATTTACACATAAAAATGTTGGTAAATAAAACGGATTAAATATGTAACTAGCTACTTTCTCCAGTTGATTCAGATTCATAACATAATTGGCGATACTGAGAGAGAGAGAGTAGAGCAATCTCGGGAATTAATATTTTGCACAATAAAGATTCAAATAATTCATGGAACGTACCATGGAGTAGCCTTCAATGGCTTGCCAAATCATGTAGGCAAGATCGATAATGACACGAACAGACCATATACATTATTGCACGTGCGCATGCCTTCTTTCTATCTTCCTTAAATTAATATGATTCGTATTAAAATAATTAAATTTTGATAAGATATCTCAAAAGAAATAATTATTTGATAACAAAATTTTATGTATACTGTTTATTTAGACAATGACAAGTAATACAGCGCTCATATTTACCTTCGATAGCCAATGGACATGGAAGTTGGAACCATGTTTTGAGGTTTAAATTAAAGTTCAAACCTAACAACGTATCGGGTGTGTTATGTAACATTATATTTTCCAAATGTTAAACCTTAAAGTAACCGTGTCTATTTATCAAACTTAGTCTCCTGAACATCAATATCCTACTGATGACATTCGTGGATTCTATTAGTCAATGGGGGCAACTCAGACAACCGTATTATTTTGGGACTTGTATGAAGCACGGGATTGATATTAAAAATAGGGTAAATGTGCAAAACTATCTATGCATTTTTTTTAAAAAAAATGCAATTAACACTATAGGTTTTCTAAAAGCGTAAAAATACCCATAAACATTTAAAATATTACCAAAATATTAATACTATGATTTTTAAATATAACCTCACATTATTAATTTTTATGGTGGGGCCACACTGTTACAATACCAAATCCAAGTGATAATGGTAAGATATATTTGACAATCATGCTATTTTTGTTACCATTTTAAATATTCATAAATATTTTTGCCCCTTCGAAAACTCTTTGGTGTTAGACTAACTTTTAGAAAAAGTATATAGGGATTTTTGCACGTTTTACCCTTAATAATAATAGTTATTTATACATTCACAAATTATCAGGGGCCAAAATGTTGGCTTCTATTGATGGTAAAATATAGAATAATTGCTTTACTATCATATCATATCATATATATATATATATATATATTATACAGGGAGTATGAGACGTCATATAATGCAAATAGTATGACTTATTTTATATATATTATATTGAAATAAATTACATACTTATTCAATATTCAACTGTGATAGTAATTAGAAAAATAACATTATAACAGGCCAAAAGAAATAAACAAATCCAAGGGATTAGTATTTGTATAATAATAGACGATTTAAGTCTTATATAATATGTTGGTGCTATTTACTGAATAAAAGTCTCAAATTATATTGTGACGATGATTAATCTACCTAACTACCTAAGATTAGCTCAATGGCATATTTGGTACAATAGAGGTGGAAGTAAAAGTATAATTTTATACTTCTCTTATGTAGTACATGGAAAACACATTTATTTCTAATATTTTAAGTCATTTTATTTCCATAAAAACAGTTAAAAAATGAGATGATGGAAGTAAAAATAAAATATTTTAGACTATTTTACCTCAAATTATAAAAAATATACATCAATTTTATACTCATTTGTATCTTATCAAATAAACTTTTAAAATATATTCCCAACCTAATTCTATTTCTACTTCCATTTAAAATTTTTCTATCTTACCAAATGTACCGTAAGTGTCGACAGTTGAATAAGTTTGAAGAAATGTTAGATGTTCAAACTCTCTTAATATTATGATTAAAATGTAAAGATTTTATTAGTAGACGTTTCCCGCATTAGTGAGTTTAATTTAGCTAGTATTAATGGGTTTTTTATTAAATAAAAATTAGAGTTAAGGTCAAATTTTATCTTAAAAATTTTAGTGTAAAACCTGTGGGTATGTAAACAAAATTTATTATATCGATATTGTTTTAGAAGTGTTAAAAGTGAAGTAAAGTTGCCTTAACTATTAAAAATTTAACATTAATTATAAATATTTTTAATAGTTGGATGTGACATTACTAATTTTTTAACACTTACGAGATAATATCGATTCTCAAATAAAATATTGAATACCATAACTCCTGTGTAAAAATTTTACAGGTAAAATTAAATCTTAATAGCTATCTATTAGGTCATACAAAAAAAACTAATTTTTTATAATATAATAAATTAATATTTAAATATTTACTAGGATAAATATACCCACTTTTTATTAGTGCTTATCAGTGCCTCAATTGCCTTCTATAGGAGAATTCTCTTAGAAAATGGGAAAAAATCAACCTGTAACCCTAACAATTATGAAGCGAGGATGAAGACAGGAGGCGCTGGAGGCTGATAATGATTGTAAATAAGATTGAAGTAGGATGGGGGCAAGATTAAGCAGGAAGGGGGAAGGAAGTAAACTTTGGAATGATACAAGAATGCAATAATGCAGGGCCTAACTAGGCTAACGTGGAGCAATAGAATTCAGAAGAGGAGAAATAATGGTGATATAAAATTTAAAATTATGCGGTCCACAGACTAGGCAGCAGCCAACAAGCCATCGCAGAGAAACGGCTCAAAATGGAAACTGAGGTTCGATTGGATCGGAAGACCGCGACCCCCCACCGGACCAATCAGAATAATCCAGATATCTCCATGATAGGGGAGTTTAGCTGGGTTTGAGGTTTACAATCTACTCATGCTCTCCTTAAGAACTAATCAAAGAGTTAATTAATTTTAATTATAAATATAATACTTACTTTTTATATGTATCATCTTTTTAAATTATTATTATTCATACTCCCTTAATAATAATTAAATAAAAAAAATGATAAAGTTAAGAAAAATTATTAGAGTATTTTAAGAAAATATATCATACTAACTAATTTAATTAATATTTTTAATCTAATTAAATTAATTAAATATATTATATATTAAAGATTGGAGAAATAATTCATAATAAATATAGTTTTGAGTTAATCTTTTAGTTGGCCTGTCAATAATTAAATTTGATTCAATAATAAAAAATATTATACTTACATTAAAATTCAGGAATGTATTCCATTGAGTCTCAAGGACATAAATATATTTGATTCTATTTTGAGTGTAAGAGATTAATCAATATAGCTCTTAAATTTATAATTTATTTATATAATCGTTTCTATTGATTGTGTATAAATGAGTTTTCTATACGAATTAATAATTGGAGCTGATATTTTAGAAAAAATAGTATTTATTCTTTATAAATAATTAAAGTTATCAATTTTTTTTTAATTTCTACATAGTAATTATATGATATCAATGTTTAAGATAGAAAAGAGTATGATATATGAAATTATAATGTTGGTGGGGATGATAGGTGGAGGGAGATGACGAGGGAGAGTATAATTGAGAAGGCAGATGCAGAGAGAGGAGTCGTATGATGGAAGAATGAATAAAAGAAAGGAAATAATGGAGAGAAGCCAAGTCAGAGTGGCTTGGCATGTTGTTTGTAAGCAAAAGTGAGTTGTCGGTATTTGGCCACACGTAATTTGATGAGTAGGCACGTACACAGGACAACGCCGGTGATGTCCTCCAATCCTGAGCTGCCAGAGTGCCACTTTTGAGAGGCTGTGGTTTGGTTGCTGTGGGTTCCGTTCCGCCTCCCTCCAACACCCTCGCCGTTTCATTATTAACTATTTGCCCTCTCGTCATCCTCCTTGATTGTCCCTCTTGAGGTCACTCTTGTCCCCACCCTACTCACTCACATGCTGGGGTGGGGCCCCTCCTCCAAACTCCACGTGCCCTCTCTCTCCCCCTCCTCCGTCACACATTCTCCTTCAACACCGCCAGACCCTTGTCTTCATTCTCTCCCCCTCTCTTTGAAATTATTATTTGTAAACCATACATTGAATCCCCCACCCAACATTGCAGTAAATAAACCTATACTCTTTTCCCTCTTATGTGTAACAGAATTATTTTAGAAATGACATATCTTTATTATAGATAAGAGATACTAAATACAGTTGGCCAATTTTAATTAACGTAATTCAATCCTTTGTATCTTATAAAAAATATTGGAGAGAGAGCACTTAATTATCTTCTTTTAATATAATTAATTACTAATCTAGATTAAAATATCATGGGAATTTCAATCAAACTATGTTTCCACGGATTATAAATTTTGAATATACAATCTCATGCTCCATTTAATTAGCCGAGACTAATTAGTGGTAATATGTAACGAGACATAATGAAAACAGTAAGGGAAGGATCTTCGGGGGCGGGAACATGATCCGATGTTATTAGTATATGCCGATAATACTTATGGTTGGGAGTTAAGAATAGAGATCTCTGATGAGATGGAGTAATTATTGGTGGATGTAAGTTTGCACGTGTCAGGTGATTCTAGATGGCGTAATTGTGGCCATTCAATAATGGCAGCTGAGCCATATACCCATCACATTCTTGGTTCATCAAGGAGATTGCCTGCCGTTGGGTTGAGGTCTCCGTCTCACGATCTGCTCCGATTTGATGGACGGGGTCACACGATCCAACTAAGCTCCCTCCCTTTTCTCCCCACGCCACGTATCATCCCAAAATCGCAATCACACCACTTTTTCTCATTTCCTAAGCAAATGTCACCCTGCACGAGATGTTGCCTGCTTTGCCTTGAATTCAGATCCACGTCACCCCTCATGAGCCTCCCCATTCACTAAACTGATTATCGCAATACCACTCTATATATGTCATTAATGATAAATTTTTAATTTTATCCTTATTAAATATAGAAAAAAATATAGGGCAATTTATGACTCTTTTTTTATAATCCTTTTATTAATATAAATAAATATAAATTTTTATCAATTTAATATATTTTTTAATATATAAAAATGAATGAGATACAAATAAAATAGTATTAATTAGATGTGGGCATTTTTTTGTTTACTTTTTTATAAGGATCACGGCATGCATAGTTGCTTCATTTCGTTTCAACCCTATGATAGGAATCAAAAACCACTTATACATTCGGAATCATGAGAAATCTCACATTAATTGATGGGAAAATTTTAGATAATAACCGCTGTAGTATTTTTATCCCAAAAAATCCCCTAAAAATTTTTAAAACTTCACTACAATCTAATGGCTAGATTGAAATTGATTTTATGATGTTAAAAAAACATAAATACTTCACCAGTAAAAGAAATAAGGCTACGTGCTTTAACAAAAATAATAAAAAAGATAAATAGGGGTATTAACAAAAATAATTTAAACTTTAATAAGGATAACAACAAATTAATAAGATGAATAAGAGAATTAACAAGAATAATAAAGAGATCCAAAAAATGAATAAGGGTATTAACAAGATAAATATGGATATTAATAAGAATAATATAGAATTTAACAAGGATGACAAAAAAATAACAAAACCAATGGGTGGGGGCATTGATAAAAAGAATAGGAGAATTAATAAGAATAATGAGGAGATTCAAACACGAATAAGGGCATTGATAAGAATAATAAATAAATTAATAAGACACATTGAGGTATTAACAAGAATAATATAGGGTTTAACAAATTAAATATGGGCTTTAATATGATAAATATAGGTCTTGTTAATTCTTATATTAATCTTGTTAATACTCTTATTTATCTTGTCAATATCCCTATTATTATTTTTCTCATTAGTTAGGTATTTTTATCTTTTTGTATAACAAAATTAATTCCAGTTTACATCACCCATGATCTACAGTGACATTTTAGAAATTGTTGAGATATCTCGAAATAAATTTGCTACAATGGTCCTTCTCTTAATTGATGTCTCCTTCCTCACGTCCCAAATTTTATTTTCCTTTCGTCTGACATGCTAAATTTACCAGGTATTCAGAATTATGTAATTATCAGTAATAAATATGATTTATGTTAATTTAAAAAACCTTGCTGGTTAATACATTAATCTTGCTTTCACTCACACACACACACACACACACACACAAAATTAACGAGAATAAACGAATTCAAAACGGAGTAAGATAAGCTTAATTTTGTTTTGGCCATCAACTAATTAGCAGGATGAATTAAACGAACGTGTTAGAGAACCCTTTAAAACCGGCACAAGAGAGGAAGATGCTCCCATTCGAGCTTTCTCCCTTTGGCAAACAAGCCACGTGCAGAGAGCAAATAGTTGAATTAATCATTACTTTGCAAATGATTGAACTCTGCGTACGTCCCTTGTGGAGGACCACGCATCTATTAACATTTAGCAAAATCTGAGCGCTTCAATGCCAAAATTTTAAAAAGTTCATGACAAAATAGAATGGAAAGCGAATGACAATGGCAACGAGTGATGTACAAGTTCCGACATGCGACTGAGCCTCACGCGCCCACCTTTTGTGGGTTTCTAATGCGAATTTCAACTACCTTAGTCCTTACATCTACCCCTTCCTCACCATTAATTTTACTTTCATATCTCATATGAGTTGGGTCATGAGGAGTAGTATATATCTTTTAAGTTTAGGATTTTTCATATGTAATTATAAATTATTTGTTTACAAAATTTTAATATCAACAATTTATTTTAAATTTATGATCCCATGAGTCAACTCTTTACTAATTAAATTAATATTTGTTAGATTTAATTTTTTATCTTAATTCGTATAATTCAGTTAAGAGGACTATATTAAGAGTTGTAAAAATTTTAATAACTATAACTGCTTGACAAATTTTAATATTTTTTATTGTTCAGTATTCTTGTTAGTGCATCCAATCTCTTCAAGTACCTTAATTCCAGACCAAGAACATAAATAAAAAAAATAATTAATATAAGAGATATTTTCTAATATGATTTATATATGAGAGTTGAAAGATATAATATAAAGAAATACTTTTAAACAAATACTATTTGAATTTTAAAATGTCAAATAAAGAATTACTAGAAAAATGTGTTATTATTTGCTTTACAAGAATAGTCAACAACTTATAAAGTATAATAAATAAATTGATTTAAAATTTTGAAATTTAAATAGTATTTTTATAGAATTTTTACTAATGTAAATATCCTCTATATTTTGAACGAATCCTTTATCTGAATTTGACCATTTATTTCTTACGATTTCATTTCCTGCCCATCATACGCTATATTAAAGAAAATATGCATAATCTCTCTCTCTCTATATATATATATAACGCGTGCTTATGGAATTTTATTAAAAAAAATGAACAAATCCCACAATGTATATAGGCAACAGTTAACACTTAAAGGATATTTTCCTGGTCTCCAATATAAACAAAAGGTACCCTTAATTATATACATTAAATACATGCTTCTGGTTTTGCCTTTTATTTAAAATACTCCTTTGCTCCTACTCATAGAAAAAAATATTTATTTTAATCCTATTCATAAAATAGAGAAATTATTTTATATATTATACCATTTTACTTCTCATTTATTATCATATCGAGTTTATTTGTATCAGGTATAATATATATTAAATAGAAATAAAATTATAAAATTATTGAATCTTATGATATAGCTAATGATATTTAAGGACTAAATGAGTGGTAAAATTATTGATCTCTTGAATGCAATGAATGAATATTATTAAATGAGTTAACATGGTTATTATATTTTATTCTATCTTTATAAGGATAGGGCGAGTACAATGTTACAGAACGAAAACCACATATTAAAAGTTACAAGTAAAAATTATGATGTTATTACAACGGATTAATTTTAACAAAAAATTTAATCTCTTATATTATAATAAATTAAGATTCAAATTACTATTAAAAATGTATATATTTAGTATCTAATAATTTTATGAATTTTATTTCACTTATTATCAATAGGTGTTAGTTATATTGATTTTTTTTAATTATTTAAATATGAGGTATTAAGTTTAAACATTTGGAAATAGAAAAAATGTACGCTATTTGACTAAATCCAACAAGAGGTAATGTGTGTGTATATACATATGTAACCGCTGCTTGTGGGTGCAATGATTGAAGCGTTAAATTAATTAGTAATTAATGTCGTTGTTCGGGGGATGGTCCACGAGAAAGAAGATGTCGGGGGGAAAGGGTTGTCCCCACAGGAATGTCGGGAACATGAATTTGTTTGTGATCAGTACGTGGCAGAGCTGTGAGCACTCCTAGAACTTCTGATCCATCTTTCCAGCCACCATGTACTGTTCTCTAGCTAGTCAACGGATTATTGCGTCCACTCAAAGGCAATAACCCGGTTTATTAACTATTAATAATAACAACCTGGAATCCAACCCTTCATTTCAGTCACACACTCGTTCCTACGAATGTTGATGAGTTCATGAAATTCTGTGCAATTCTCAAAGCAGCACTGGAAAAGGTTCCTTACCCAAAATGTGTGGCCTGCATCAACACACGACTTATATTTTCAACGTTCACAATTTTTGTTAAAATAAAATTTAAGAATAACTCGGACAAAATTGCTCACACACGTCCGATTATTTTTCTCAGACACATATTCTTTTGAGTATTTAAACTGGTTTGAAGATTAATAGATCTGCTATGCATTAAAACAATATTAATCTCTTTCAGAGTTTCAAGTGAATACTAACACAATACGTATAGTTATTCTCAAGAAGTAGAAACACCCAATATTTTGTTGATCGACCTTAATCATGTCGTATTTCAAGAGCGATCGAGGGAGGGAGGGAAAACAATCTTCATCTATCACGTATAACATTGGAGTATCAGGGTAACTAATATGTTCATTCCGCCCTTCCTTATGCTTTTGTTAAGCTTCAAAATTTTTAAATGAGTTTGGTCATTTTTATAGATTATACTTTAGCTTCCACATTCATCCTCTCCAATTAACAGTATACAAAGGGGTGGCTTGGAATTGAACTATTGCTATGCCTGTTGGACGCTATAATGAAAATGAATTGAGTGTAAATTCTGCGCGAAAGCGGGTTGGATTACTGGCTTAAAGAAAACCCTCAATATTATCCGACCACCTTGTTTAAACTGATGGGGATATTGCAAGGTTTAGGGAGAAGGGCACAACAAGAAGATCATCCTCTGCACTGCCTCGGTGGCGACTTTAAATCTTATCCAACACAATGTTCAACATCTTTTAAGGAACGCTCTCAGAGAGATTAGAGGAGTATCATCATGGGAGATTGATTTGTTATTTACCAGCATATGTTCTCATAGAAGCAAATTCATTTCTTCTTGTTAAAATCTTTTGGATACTGATATTTGGCAATTGGTACATAAGAAAAGGACAAAATTAAAGACGGAGAATTTATAAGTCAGATCAGGATTTGGTACTCTCTTTATTTTATTATTATCATAACACCCCATACGTAATTATTTTCTCCTTTTAATATTTTCAAATATTAACAAAAAGAATCTCACCTGGGGCCCTGCTGATCCACTTCGGGAATGGGCCCCGACTTACTCTTCTGGGTTTAACGAAACGTGCACGGATTTCAGCCTGGCCCATGAACAGGTCTGAGAGTGAATTCCAAATATGGGGGGCCTAAGGATGTGCTTCTTAAAAAACGTCAGCATGCAATGAGCCCAAACCAAAATGCTGTCCCGATCCACACATCGCTGGGGAAATAACGATGAATCGAAGTAGTGACATGAGAAGAAGTTGATTGCGAGTTCAAAACCAGAAGCCAAGTGATAGGGATTGCTTCTGGTCGTCTTGTTGCCTCTTCCAATTCACCAGAAGCTGCAGAAACTTCATCACCTCCGATGTGTCCCTCAGCGAGAAAACGGCATTGCTCCCTTTCCTCACCGACGGCACCACAATGCCATATCCCCTCTTGTTCTCCCGCAACACTTTAAACGCATCTTCGTCCGTCTTATCGTCCCCAATGTAGATGGCAATCACGCCGTCCCTGTCACTTAACCCTGCGCCAGTTCTCCATCATCAACCACATTTCTCTTGGATCATACATAATAAGAGAGGCATACAGAGCCAAGTATTCTTACCCAGAGACTCCAGTAAAAACTCCACTGCTTTTCCTTTGTTCCAGTCAATCGCCGGACGCACCTCTAAAACCTGTCACCGCAAACCAATTTCTAAGTTAACAACGAAATGAAACTGCATTTCGAAATAAAGAAGAAGATACTGGTGCAAAGTGATGATACCTTGCGTCCGTGAGTGGAACGTAAACGCGGGTAGTTTTTTAACTTGTCATGGACAAGTTGTCCAACAGTTATCCAATTCTGTGAGTCGGTTAACCAAGTCAGAAATCATTAAATGCAAAATTATGTTATTCATGTCAAAAACAAACAAGAGCTGTCGAATACTTACATTCTCATCTACATTACGATAATGTACAGAGGCGCAAAACTTGTGATTTTCAACCTTTGCGCCTTCGATATCTCTAGTTATCTCCACGAGGGTTCTAAAAACCTGCGTTCCCCAACAAAACTAACATTAATTAGTCTGGAAACGTGAAAAAGAAAACAGAGAGATGCCTGAATATTATATGAAGAGGATTCCTAACCTCGTCGATCATGGGCAGGAATTCTTTTGCGGGTTGAAACAGAGTTATTTCATTTCCCTGTCACATTCATATAAAAACAAAACAATGAATGAACTTGTGAATTCTTGGTCAAATCTTCTCTGACATCCCAAATGCTTGATCATTACCTGATGGTCAAGTAGATTTCACACAATTTGGATGGTTATTTAGCAGAGCTTCACAGGCAGGGCCAATGATGTCCATCCCATGACTCCCAGCATAGTAGAGCTCCGTCAATTTTACTAAATCAAAAACCTGACAAACGCATTACATCATTCAAATTGTACACGAAATTCGATTTTCTTTTACATTCTTAACATATAAATAGCCGTTTCCCTTCTTACTTACCTGATCACGCCTTCTTCCACTAATGATTGCCGTGGGAAAATACTTTGCAACACTTCTCACAGTTGCCCGCATCTGAGCCATGTTTGACACCAACCAACCAACAAAAGGAAAGAGCAGAGAAATCAGAAATGAAGACAATTTAACCAATAGTGTTTACAACATGACAAGGAGGCACGCGATACTAACAGCTTCGGACATAAAGGCAGAATCTGGATCGTCCACTATTGGGGAAAGAGTTCCATCATAATCTAGAAATACTGCAATCTTCCTGTCCTTTGCACGCTCAACAAGGTTGTCAAAAGCGTCCAGTGCCGATGGATAATCACGCTGGAACTAAAAAATGAGTCAGATACAGAAATCAAAATCCTCCAGCCTTTTGGCAGAGCAGTGGAACGTTGAAAGGGGGCTTAAAAGTTAAAACAATACCATCCAGGAGTTATAGTCCTCATTGTCAGAGTCAAAATAAGTGACCTGAGTGTTATTAGAACCCTTAACCCGCTTCTTCCTCGGGGGTAATGAAGCCTTCATGGCGTCTAGCCATCCATTGGAGCGAACATCATCAACATTCCCAACACCTTTTCTCGAACTGGTTCTTGCATACTTTCCTGGAGTATTAGGAGGTGGATCCTGCTGTGCGTAACTTAATACACTAGAATGGATTCCTAGTCTTGACTTGTTAACAGGAACAGGGTCGGTTAGAACAGGAGGTACATGAGACGACTTCAAGTCCATTGGGGTTTGTATCAATCAAGACCCGCAAAATAATCGGTCGTCTTTGATATAATCAGAGTCAGTTAACCGAGGAAAACACTGTACTGTTGCTTTTCGTTATGCAACTTGAGAGCTTCACTTGTTTACCCAACTCTTTTGTCTATGAAAAACCACCGCTTCAATATTTTCTTGTCACTGCTGCTGGGTGAGCAGTCCATCAAGAACAAGCTCCCTTAAAGCTAGTTTGAAAAGACAAGGTATAGAGAAGCTGAATCAGCTTTAATTTCTCCGTAAAAAATGAACATGCAGAGGATTAACAGTTAAGCAGATGGAACAGATCAAGTTTAACGAGAATACCTTCTCATATGTCACATTTGTAATAGGAATTAGGGTATGATATTGTTAGACTGGATCTTGTGGTAGATAGAGAGGATGAAGAATTGCTTCTGCAACTCGCAAAAGTTGAAAATAATCTCGGTAAAAACCCGGTATTGTGGCATATATAAATATGAACAAGGTATGAAAAATCAATAAACAAATGCCACTGAGACTTATGATTGCACGGATCATGTTATGCAGAATGTCTGTGTACGTAATTAGTGACCAGAATATGCAATTCTATGGTGAGAATCCAGTCTGGCAATTGGGATTGAAATTATTAAATACCTTATACTGTGTCTGGGTCAAAATTCAGGTAGCACACAGGCCGATATAAGAGGAGCAGATGGAATATTTCATTGTGCGTTATATACTGATATTTTTTCCCAAACGGCGAAGACTGTATTCACGTTGTTGTCAACTCCGAACGTGGAGCTTGCATTTTAAAAAGGACTAGGATTTGTAGCTTTCTAGTTATCTAACTAACTAAATAATGAACCCCGATGAAAAAGAAATAATCTTTTTCGGACATTGGGTTTTGGGTACTGCTAAACTACAAACCAACAAGATTCTTTCTTTTTAATAATTTTCACTGTTCCTCCTTTCTTAGAGGAAGAGTGAAGATCGTAAGCACATGATCAGGATAAAATATTTGATAAATGAATCGTCTAACTCAATTAAAAATGTGCAAAATGGAAAAGACATGTTGAGACAACGCAAAATGTTTATGCTATAACAGTTTCATGAAGAAATGAATCCAAATCCAAAGTCAAAGGGGAAAAAATGAATATTTTGAGTTCATAACAGAGAGGTATTCAGGGTTTAAAATTAAATGCGTTGAATTTTCTGGGGATGGAACTGCCTAAGCTTAGAATGAAGAAAAAGGAGCTGTCGGGCTGTGAATTGTAGATCCAACGCACGATCGACCTTCACACTGGAGTATGTATATACGAATCATTCAAAAGAAAATTTTCCTTTCGTTGACATGACAATGCAGCTAACAACATGAGCATATAACTAAACTCTAACAAATCCCGCACCACAAAAACTAAAGATCCTAATTAAAACCGGGTACCAAGTAATTAATTTTATACAATACAACTAGTGCTAGCGTCGCCATCGAAGTTTGCTTGTGACAAGATACTACTTGGTTTGAGGGTCATCTCTCCAACGTTAAAGGTCAATTTTGTTTCTGCCCCGATAATTCAATTCAAGGGGTAATGAGAAATTAAAGTAAGATTTGGAAACAGGGATTGTTCCCAGAAATTCAGCATGTTCAATACCCAAGGACTAAATGAGAAGAATCTTTTTTACCCCTTTAATAGAAAGGCCGTTGAATGGAGAAATTTCACCCAGGACAATAATATAGAAATTAGACAAAATAGGTTGTCAAATCATGGTTCAATACGAACGGCCCACACAATAGACAAATCTTTTGTATTTTGCTGCTTTCATTGTGCGCGATTAAATGTTTGCGATTATGAAATTACATAAAACATAACACACAGTTGCGTACGGGGTGCGATATATAGAAATGTCATCTAAAACCAATAGAGCCAAAAAAAGAAAATCCCAACGACAGCGAGGAGGAACAAATCTGGACAAAGCAGAGGCCAATTGTTTTGCGGCGGAATCAACGAAAACGGGCGGTATTCTTTCATGTAGTTGGGCCAAAAGATTCAGATGGATACGATATTATTAAATTAAAGAACCGGAAAAGCTTTAATCTGATGCGGAATGAGGAATAAGGATGGTTTTGGGATAGAAGAGAGAACGAAGAAAAGAAGAGACATAGCGTACCTGAGTTATGTGTAGGAGGCGAGAAGTACGAACGGAATGGGAACCGCTATGCGAAGAGGAGAGAGGTGGAGGGAAAGGGGAAGAAGAAGAAGAAGAAGGAGAAGGAGAAGGAAAGAAGATTTGGAGGTAATAAACAAGAAGGAAATTTATATAAATGTTAGAGAGACGTGGGAATCAAGGTTGTTGTAATTGAATTCCTCGTATGAATTGGGTCAGCTTTCAAAAGAGGAGGAGGAGAAGAAGGAGGAAGGAGATGGTAGATGGGGAAGAGGAGAGAGGTGGAGGGAACACGTGGAAGGAGGGTGAATTGTCAGATGAGGAATCGCTCGCATATCCCGATTCCTCTTATTCTTAACCATCAAATTGAAAGCATCCACAAGGTTTCAATATTTGGATTATTAATACCACGAATCGTTTTGATTTTATAACCATTCAGTAAGTTTGGTTGTCTGCAATGTTGGTCCATGTTAATCTCGAGTCAACGCTGTTAATTTTAATTATGTGACCTTAATATACAGTGTTATGTTTCTTTATGTGGACGGTTGGGGTAGAGGCTAATTTGTTTTTATTTACATTATTATTTTAATCTTTGACTTCACTTAGCTTTTGAGACATGACACTTGCAACGTGTTCTATTCCGTAAAATCTATCTCCACGCCAATGTTTGAAACACGCAGTGAGTCATTTCTACTTTGGATTCACTTCTTTTGAAAAATATAAAATTAGTTAACACTCCTTCAATTTTAAAGTCAACCATCGAATCCTTTCTAGTTATGAAGGATTAAGAACTTAACTTTCATAAATATTTCACCTTTTTAACTCTAACCACTCACTGTAGGGGTTAATTAAAATTAAACTTCTATAATTTTCCGTAATTCTAAAACGTGATTAAATTAATTAGAAGCTCATTCCGTTTCGCTTGATATTTTATTGGTATGATATACATTTTTAATGCAATTATTTGTAGACATTGCCTGATATAACATTGTTCATCATTTTCCTTGATTTGCAACGTAAGTAACTAGAACTCGTTCATCTTATTCTTGTGGCAACAGAATCCTTATTCGTCCCTCTCGGCCGAGTTTTATCGTTTTAATGCTCCCTAAATTATGATTAATATATACTTTTTGCCTCAATACAAAAGAATTAAAAAGGCAGATACCAAACAAAAATCGGACTCCTTAACTATTTTAAGAAATAATTCCTCTCTATACTTCGATGCAGTGAGAAGTTTGGGTTAAAGAGTAGGGATTGCCTCCTAACAATATATGAATATACTATGAGTATTAATTAGGTTGGATGTGATATTTCATATTTTCATCTAGCTCCCAGAAATAGCACTTCTTTCATTAATTAGTTTTCTACCAATAAGCATCACTGCCCTGCTGATTTGAATTTCCATAGGACGACAAAAATTAAGGATGCTCAAACATAATTAACGGGGCAGAGGCACGATTTTTTGGTTTTGCATATTAGAACATCAACATGGAGAGTACAGGCTAGCTAGATCCTGTTGGTATCATTAATCTATGGACTGCGTTCCTTCTAAGAATACGTTACGATGCGACATTTTGATCCCCACCTCATTGTCAAGATCTAAGCTGCTCCTACTTTCATGATATACTAACTACTACCAAACACCAGTATATATTTGGGGGCAAACAAAAAAAAACAATAATATATTTGGAACATGTACGCATGCTTTGGACATAAATATATAGTGCTTCTTATATTATCGTGATCAGTGAGAGCATGAACTGAAGAAAGATGTATGATTGTGAGGTGGAGAAGATGAATAATTGAAGAGAGGTGACATGTTTTGTAGGGATGGAGAATGGATGAATGACTATTGAGAAATGTCATCCCTTAAAGAAAAAGAATAGAATCGCGTGTCTTCATCTTCATTAAATATTTAGTTGTATGGCTCGCAAGCCACTGAAGATCTGTCTTAGGTCTGTTGATTTCTTGGGCGTTTTATTTGGCCTGTTCCTCATTGTGAATTGTGAAGATTAGATCGCCAATTATGCTCACTCAGCTCCTTGCTGCTGGAAATACCGCCATAGGGTGCAGCAAATTTTTAGGTTTCGATTTTCGAAGGGTCAGCACCATAGATAGCATCAAGGTTTCCATTGTTTCTTCTATGAAGCTTGAATATCAATTCCATGTCCCACATCTGTTCTTGGCTTCAAAATTGATGGAGTCTTTTCTCTTCTTTTTTGTATTTATAATGTAAAGTACCTAAGCAAGGAGTCTTTACGCAGAGCATAGAGGATGAAATAGAAATCATGGGTCCATTGTTTTTTTTTGGTCACCAACTCTGCTTTTACTTGAATTTGATAGACCATATAACTTGAAGCATTTTCACAGAAGCACCCGCAGAAAAGCACGCACTCAATCAACTTGACCCTAGTGGTCTAAGATGATGATTATGAATAGATTGACATAAATTCATCAGAGATTTAGTTTAAAAATCATTGTATAGTTTGTATAACTAAAATTTTCCGTCACCTTTCAAAAGGGTTTTCCGGAATGTCATAAGATCATAAATTTAACAAATCCTGGAACGAGGAAGAGTGAAAGCAGTTGGTGCTCTTTAGTCTTTAGATGTTTCTGTTGCAATGGATCCTAACAGCATAAAGTGAAAATTTGGGCTTACTCGTAATACCAGAAGATCAGAGCAACGATGGAAAAACAAAGAAATTGGTGTGCACTAATTGACCACCTTGGGAAGAAGCTCTCAGTTTTTGGGGTTTAGTATCGCAACAAGATTCATTTGTTTATTATGTGAAGGTTATGTTTATTTTCAAACAGTAATCTTGAGTTGAACTCAACGAAATTCCTTAACATAATGGGGAAATTCAGGAAAAGATAAGATAAAATGAATAACGTGGCTGACCATTACCAACTCCAAAGATAGCAGATAGAAGAATGGTCCTGAGGACAAACTAGATCTTCGAGTTGAAAAATGTACACGCAAAAATCTACTTTTTGCCTTCATCGTGGACGATGAAGCAGATCGAGAGCTAATTAATTAAGCACTCTCGTAATACTATTAATAATTAATTCCTCGTAAGATCAGACAGCAATCAGATCACTTTTAGTAAGCATTATAGATGATGTCTTCATTGTGATGTTGACTTGACTTTCCCAGGCCGTGCCAGTTGCCTCCATCACAAAGATAGGGGAATGTGAAAACAAAGGACGGAGATCGAGAAGGACAACGAAGTTGACTGGATGTGGAAGCGTTGGCTGTGATTTACTCATACACATACTAGTACTTAGTGGAATGGGCCGCGAGGATAAAGTGGAGAAAGAGAAAAAAATATTCTGGTTTTATTTTCTCTCTTAAAGGTTAAATTACAAAAGTACTCATAAAATATACTCGAAGCTATAGAAAATAGAGGTGTGACGTGCATAAAAGATAAGGATAAGGTTCTCAGACTTCTGAGTTAATTAATGGTAAACTCATAAAAGATTATTTTTATTAATAAATAATTATTAAAATATATGATTAAATAATTAAAATATAAAATGACAATAATTTAGTTTAAATATATTTCAAATCCAAATAATTGAAATTAAATCTATCAATATTCAAAGTTTATTATATTTAATAAAAAAATCTATGAAGTTTATATATGAGGTCAGTGAACATATTAAATTAAAAAAGATAAAACGAATATAAAAGTAAATTGACATGATTTGACACAATTTTATAGGTTGAAAATGTAAAAATGATTAACCTGATCAACGAGTCAACTCGCGAATCAATACCTGAGGGCATACTTCATGGATTTACACCTTAACCGAAGGAGATAGATATATAAACGGTGCAAAGTGTGTGGGGTTTGTGATTACATTTTGTAGAAGGGAAGGGGATAGATATTGGATCGATATGCTGGTTGAATGTGGAAGTAAGATCTTGGGAATTGAAAATGGGAAGATATGATTATGATGATCTGCGGCAGTGAATGATGAAAGAGGGTCCTCTGAGGAATATGAAACTGTGTTGGAGGAGTATGCTCCGACGCTTATCGAATGAGTGGGCTATGAGTATAGTCGTAGAAGAAGCTGTGATCCATCATTTCTCTTATCTTCCTTTTTCATCAGATACCACTGATGCTTCCTTCGCTTCCCATGGTGGTAGGCCCTCTCTTTCTCATTGACGCGATCACGCAACCATCAATTATGCTCCTTCACCAACAAATCTATTATATATCCTGCACAATTCCTAGCAAACCCTACTCCATTTCATCATTGTTTTCTCCTAGCTATCTCCATTACATTCCTCCCTTCTCTTCTCACTCTGCATATTTTCCTATGTATTAATTATATACATGTGAAATCTAATATATGAGTCGTATATGTTCCTTCTTGTAACTAATAATATGAGATCCACCGCCAAACTATTGTGTCAGGTGCACTTGATGACCTCACCCACTAGTTTCAATTCTAAAATCGGATAGAATACATATTTTAAAATGGATTCTAAATCTTCTATATATCTACATAGATACCAGTCACTGCACTAACTATATGTGTGTGTACAAACAACAAATTATTGTACAGTGTTATCTATAAAGATTGATTCTGTTGATAAATAGTTAGCTTATAATCTATAAAACTATAAGTTTAAATTCTTTTGTTGAAAATTATATTGGTAAGTAATTTGTAAATATTTTTATCAATATTTTTTAAATCTAAAGCTATACTCTAATTTTGGTTGAAAACCTAACTTATGTAAACTTTTTGTAACCAAGAAATTTGTGGTGTTCTTCTAATTGAAGAATAGCATAAACAAATTATGTGATGAATGAAAGGCTGTCATGGGAGTGATTAGTGGTGGAATTAAATTTTAAGGATTGAGATGATAGCGTAGGCTAAAATTAAGAATGGAGATGGGGAGCGAAAGATGGATGTTAAGAAACGAAGAAGAGATTGTGACGAGAGCTGGCTTTAATTAGTGCCCGTGAACAATGATTTGGCCATAGACAAATAGATAGAAGGGAGGGGCCGGGCTTTGTCAACATTCTGGCCTCTTGGATTCAATATCTCATCATTTCATTCCCTTTTAACCACTCCCTCCCTTCCTTTTTGCTTCCGACGCTCAAACAAGTTCTTATTTTTTACGAAATAAAGCTTCTTTTGTTGATATTTTCTCTGTGATCTCCACCATTCATGTTCAGCTCATTCGAGGATTCAAAAATTAAGGTAATACTCAAAACACAAAAGTTACTAAATATAATAATACGAAGTGGCCTGGATGGATGGATGGATGGATGGACAATCGTGGGATAAGAAAGGAAGACTTTTGAGTGTTTAAGGTTAAAAGTAGCCGTAATGTTTAATCAATCTATGAACCTTATGATCAGTAACGAGGTCGAGAAATGCATAAAATAGAGAGATATGAAGCCGAAAGGCAATTATATTAAAGTGTAGTTTGTGGAGCAACCTTGCCATATAAAAAGTACATTAAATATATATATAAGAGGTACAGATTTATAAAAAAAGATCCATCGTTGCAAAGAACTGACTCTTTTGTTTCCCTCCCACAGCTGATTGGGTCGTAAGATAATGGGGCATCAATAATTGCCGGTGATGATTATCCCTTCGTAGAGCTAGCCACTGTAATAAACTCAACAGCTAAATGTCCCTTCAGCCATTAAATTAATTAGAGAAAAAATGATTAACAACAGCTACTTAAATGTTTCCTTTCAAACCACTAACTCATGATGCCCAGCCTAAACACTGATTGGAATTTCATCCGTCTACTATTGTTTTTTTTTTTAAAAAAAAAAGAGCTTGATAGTTAATACAGGCAGGTACATTCCATATCTGGAAAGCTGAAATCGCACGGATGAAAGTGGTGAAGATAAATTGGGGCTAGACTAGATCTCCTTAAGAGGATTTTTCTCTTAATTTTGTAGGGGGAGGAGTCATTAGAGATTCTCAGGATTGAACCATCTCATTTTTAACTTTTTAAAGTATGTGAAGTTATACGCATAAATACTAATATTTTATACTTATCATTTCCTACCTTTATAAAATAAAAATTTATCCATAGATCCATCAACATTTTTAAATACTTTTAAAAATATTTACCTCAATCTAGTTTGAATAAAAAATATTTTTAGAATTATGATTTTCGTACAAACCAAATAACCACATAGATTTCCCAAATTTTAATTTTAATTACATACAAAACTTTGGTACGTATTTCAATTATATATAATTAATTATAAGCCAACTCATTGGTTACACAGCTTCCTTTCTGTTGGGCACTACCTAATCAAATCAATATATAGTTGCCCACAAACAAAATAATTAAATTGTCCATTAGAAATTGAGAGGATATTTAATTTATGAAGGCAATTTAATAAAATACTGTGGTTATAATCTAGTTTAGTTAATTTTGAAACAGAGCAAACCGTACTTGACGTTGGAGATGATGTGTGAATTAATGTCCTCCCCTTTTGGAAAACAGTTCCAGCTTCCACTTATTCATTATTTCATCGAATTTACCCAGGGTGCTTCCTAGCCTACTTTATCTGGGCCAGCTATTCATATATATATATATATATATATATATATATATATATATATATATATTCAGCTATACCTGACTAATTTCTAAGACGACTTTGCTTTACTTTCTAACTTTGTTTTGGAATGTATGAAGTGGGTTGAATGACTTGAGTCATTCTTTTATGATGGACATACGTAAGAAACTCCAAAACTCTTTTCCCATGAGCCCAAGTAAACGAGAACAAATGTATTATTTTTTTAAACAAAAAAAAAAAGAACAAACTCGTGGCATATATATTCATCATTTGTTTGTCATAGTTTTGAGATACAAGCCTATTATGAGTTATATACTGGGAGTTTCACAAATGAGATTTGATTTATAAATTTAAAATACTATCTTTTTTGATAATTTAGTTTTTTAGGATTAGTTTTTCCTTTTAGACTTGGATTCATAATAGTGTTTTTAAAGATAAACTGATCACTTAGGATCAAAATATGATTTAGACAACACCACATTATACGAAGTATGTATTTAATAGGAGATTTAAAATATTTATCCTTACATTTTAGAAAATAAAGTTATAAGGATATTAAAGTAATTTCTTAAAATTTAGGAAATAATATCTTAAATGACTACAATTATAGGAAATGAGTAACATTAAGTAAGATTTATGGCATGTTTTGTATAAAGAAAATGAAAGTGTAAATAAAATCTTTTATTTCTTTTATTTGATACAATAGAAGTCACTTTTACTTTTATTTCTACTTATACTATTTTAGGTTATTTTAATTTTATAAGAAAAATTAAAAAATGAGATAATAAAGGTAGAAGCGAAATATTTTGGATAATTTTACCCAAAGTTATAAAATTCTTAAACAATTTTAACTCATCTTAAATTATAAAAATTTATACTATTTTATTTTAAATTATAAAATTTTTAGACAACTTTAACTATTTTTAAATTATAAAAAATATTTTAAATTATTTTATCTTAAATTATAAAAAAATATACGTTAATTATATATTTATTTTCATTATAACAAATAAATTTTTAAAATACATTTATAACCTAATTCTATTTTAATTTTTACTTTTATTAAGAAAAAAATTTATCCTACGAGACATACTGTTATGACTGATTTTTAGTCGAGTATGATGTGCTTATATTGTTGGTGTCGTGAATTGTTGTACATTTTAGTGAAAAAGTCCTCTCTAGACGAATCAATTTAAATTTATATAAGTTTATGTTTTTCCAAACAAAAAAGCAAACACACTTATAAGGAGAAATAGTAAAGTAAAAATATTTATGTGTGATATAGACAGCACATTAGTTTAGTTTAGATTCATTAATTAATTAGTTACGATAATAAAACAGAGGAATGAAAAGAGGAGCGGCATATTTGGGTGAGTGGGAAAGGGTTGAGAGTAGCCCCCAGAATATTACTGTGCATATTTGAAAGCAACCCTTTCTTTCTCTCTCGATACTCTCTCTCTCTCTCTCTGATTTAGAAAGAGAGGGAGAGAGAATGAAGTAAATGGTTATATATATGTATATATATATATATACCTCACCCTTCCCCCTTATCTCTTTCATTGTCCTCTACTTCCCCTTCATCTTACATACATACATATATATATATGTTCCACTCATTTTACACTTATTACGCTTCTACCTACTGTTATCATCCATGTGCATTACGTTCTCGTAGTCACAAATTTAATTACTGCGATATCTACTTCATAAAAAAATGGAAAGAATTTGATTTGATACCCTTGATAAAGAAGCTTGACCCTTTCTCCACATACCAAAAGAATGCAGTCTTTGTGCATGATTGATTCTGACCTACACGAGCTATATAATAAGTAAATATAAAAAGCTAGCTAGGGCATTTGCTTGGTTCTAAATATAAATATTTTAATATATTTTATTATTTATATTCATTATTTTAAAAAAATTAATTTATTTACTTTATAAACGGATATATAATATAATATCATATAAAAATATTTTAGAGAAATTATCTCATATTTATTATATTTAAATAATTTTTTAAAATACCCAAATAGTTAAATAGTAGCTCTCCTAACATAACATGATGAATAATATAAAAGAAACAAGTTGGACATTAAAAGGCTCTAGACACAGCACGCGAAGTCTGAATGAGCCGAGCCGCAGCCAATGAAGATGGAGAGATGTGATGGGAGGGAGCCTCGTGTGAAGCAATTGGAATTTTTCCATTTTTGTTCAAAAGTTTACATGATTAATAATTTCAGAGGGGGGAAAAGGAAAGAAAAACATGCAATGTATGAATTGTAAATTCCAGAGATTTTTGTGAGATGCAAATCCAGTTTTAACCCTTTAGTACCATATCTCACTTGTCTATAAAGTCTTGACATTCTTGTGCGTTCCTACCCTTCGCCCACCAACGCACATTCTCTATAAATATCACCTTTTCTTCCTCCTCATCCCCATATTTTTCTCTTTTATATTCTCTTCTTTCCCTTCTGAAACTTCTCCTCCTTCTCCTCTCTCTCACTTCCTCTCTACGCATCACACAATGTCTGCTCGCACAAATGAGGATCCCCGTATTCTAGGCATCAAAACTAAGATTCGTGTCGTCCCCAATTTCCCGAAACCTGGTTTGTTTTGTTTTCTCCCTCTTAATTCCCGTGTTAGCTTGTGCATCAGTTGAAACACACAAAGGATATGACTGCTCTGTTTCTTTGTTGATGGTCATTTTAATTTCCTATGTCTGTTTTATTTTTCTCCCGGAAAAGAAACTGCCCTCCGTCTGCAATCTACATGAGGCTTTCAATTCTCTCTCTATTTTTGGTATTTAAAGTTCTGAACTTTTCTCTTGGAGGAAAAGTTCTTGACATTTTTTCCAAGTTTGCTAACTAATTATAGCTGCAATGGCAGGGATCATGTTCCAAGACATCACTACTCTGTTGCTGGATCCCAAGGCCTTTAAGGACACAATTGACTTGTTCGTTGAACGATACAAAGGCAAGGACATTTCTGTTGTTGCAGGTAAGCTTAAAAAAAGGGTGTTCTTTTGGGATTAAAAATGTTGAGACCTGGATGAACGAGTTGTTGATATAAAGCTTTTTATTAGTGGGTTTTTTTTCCTTTCACTGTGGTGAGCTACAAGGTGGCGGGGTCCATTGCTTACGAGAAAGTTAGGCCAGAATATGCAGAAAATTCTGTGTATCGCACAAGTTTCTGGATGTCTTTTTTGAATTGCTTTACAGGGAAATGAGTATTTGGGGAGTGATTTTATGGTTGACTATGAGTTATTGTTAGTGGGTTGTGCCATTGATTGCTTTTCTCTAGTTGTCTTCTTGAGCGGCCCTCGTTCGGTTTGCTCTCATTCTCTCTGCTCTCAGGGCATGTGCTTGGACCCTATGAATGACGATTGCTGATCATTGCCAACTTGTGCTCTCTGGACCCACATACCGCCACTGTTAACTGGCCCTACTCTGTTTTCCCCCTTAATTTAATTGCTCCACCATTTTTGGGGCCTCCCCAACTTTCACTGTTTGCTGACTTCAACCTCCATTTCTATTATATTCTCTTTTTGTCGTTCTCTGTTTCCTCCTCCTCGAGTCCCTAAATTCTGTTCAAATTACGATTGTAAAGCAATGTAGTTTATGTTAGTGCTTTGTAGTTGTGTTTCTGCCAATAGTTTTTCTTACAGATATGGGCTAGTAATTTTGGTTGTGGGGGAAACTGTAGGCTGGCTATTTTGTATCTTCCTTAAGCTCATGATTAAGGCATATCTTTCGATGTTGGTGTCATGAATGCAGTGTTACAGTACTCTGCTGATAAAACAAATACGAGAGGCCCCATTTTAGATTGTCTCCTTTCAGTGTCGGCCAATCCAATATATATAGAGCCTGTCTAGTTTGTGTACAATTTCAGCCAAAGTCTTTGGTGTAAAATAATTTGCTGGGACATGCGTGCGTTCACCTAGCAGGGCCTTCATTTCCATTTTACTGTTACTGTGTTCTGTTCAGAGAACGAGTTAGATCACTATGGAAAGTCATTTGGATCTGACCTCAGAGCGCTAGTTCTCTTGCTTACTGTCGGTCCGACGGTTCCCTGATTTTCATTTCTACTTCATGGAAAGTCTCGCATTACATGTTTCGGTTTGTTAAAAACATAATTTTATTTTTTCGTTTGTTACAAGTCCCATGCAATTTGGGTCATATCTTTGCCATCTATCTGATGTCACTTAGATGAAATGTTCCCTTTTACTCCTTGCCACTAACAACTTTTTCCCTCTTCAATGCTTTCGTATGACGTTTTGAGTATTATCCCCTTCAATTATTATTTTTTCCCATATAACATACATTGTTTTCCGAATATTTCAATTCAAATTTGATTTTTGCTATTTATTTTCTTAAAACGACATCAGTAGCTTTTCTCAGAGAAGATAACATAAGCTGACTTTTAAATGCTTAAAAACAATAAATTTTTACTGCTCACGTCGTGACTAGACTTTGAGATTGACGGATAAATAACTGTTTCACCTTCTATGATAATGTTTTTCTTTTCTTGGGGCCAACCACTTTCTATGATAGTGGCGATGACCGAATGTTATTATAAGTAGGAATATTGCAATTAAACTATAATCTAGAGAGTAAAGTGGATTTTCCTCCTTGGTGAAAAAGAATATTCTCTGGTGCAAGTATAAGAAAAATGAAGTAGCTGCTAATTTTCACATGCTCTTTCCATTCATGTTTACTGTATTCAATAGTAATAAAAAATAGCAGCACGTGTGCGCATTTTTCTCGCTGGTCTGAAGAACAAGTTCATTGTATTTTTTATAGGAGTTGAAGCTCGGGGTTTTATATTTGGCCCGCCCATTGCACTGGCAATAGGAGCCAAGTTTGTACCTTTGAGGAAACCCAAGAAATTGCCAGGTAAGTCTTCACCTTTCCGTTTAAATCCATCTCTTGTTCCCTCAGATAGCTCTTAAATTCTCTATTCCTTTTAATGTTGCTCTAATTTTCTTAATAACACTGCTCAGTTGTTTCATCATCAGTAACTAGTTCCTGGACTTTTTGGTCTCAATTTTGTGAAACCAGCTGGAACACATGAAGAATTGTTCAATCGAACCTGTTCCACCATAATTTGAACCATAACGTACCGATATGAGAAAATTTTTGTTGATGTGCATTCTTCGGTTACTTCTTGCAGTTTTTTACAAGACTATGTAGCCTGCATGCCATTGACTATTCCTTTTTATACAGTAAACCATAATTTGAAGTTTGAACCATAACCTACCGATATGAGAAAAAGTCTCTGTGGATCTGCATTGAAAAAGTTAGAGTTAGACGCCTTGAGGAATAGGGATTAGGGAAACTTTGAGCTTTTATTGTGAGAATTTTTATGCAATATGCCTTGCTGTTGCTTGGGAAATCATGTTGGCAGTAAGCACAGAGAAACTGATTTTCATTTTGTTCTTTAGAGGGTGCTCTGTTCGAGGAGGTAACATTTGGTAGATGTTGTCCCCAG
Organism: Leucaena leucocephala; assembly: GCA_037074615.1. NCBI lineage: Eukaryota > Viridiplantae > Streptophyta > Magnoliopsida > Fabales > Fabaceae > Leucaena > Leucaena leucocephala. The sequence continues at coordinate 3,265,708 of CM073563.1, read as the reverse complement.
AGCTCTATGTAGAAAGTTCACTTCAAACTTAAATGATTAAGGCTGGTTTCATTTAAGTCATTTAGCTCGTTGGCTTTTGTGTGTGATGTTTATTTATAGCAAAGAAAACTAAAATATATTTTCAAAGAAGGAAGTAAATAACTTCTTCAGTCAAGTTTTGAATAGTATTGTTTGAGGTTTTGCTGCTAATGTAGTTGATGAGATTGTAAGTATCTTACATATCACTAACTCAAGAATACGTGGATATTGTTGGCAGAGTTAGTGTGGATTCATAGTTTTACTTTTATTTGGGTTAGACAAGAGGATGAGGTTTTGATTGAGATAGTTATCATAAGTTCATAACATAGCCTTTGTGGTTTGTATTAAGAAAAGTCTGGTGCAATGGCAGGGAAAGTGATTTCTCAAGACTACACGTTGGAATATGGAAGGGACTGCCTAGAGATGCATGTTGGAGCTGTTGAGGCTGGTGAGCGTGCACTTGTGGTTGATGATTTGATTGCTACTGGTGGAACTCTCTGTGCTGCTATGGACCTACTAGGTCAGTGACTTTCCCAATTGTAATATCAATCGATGTTTTAGTCCAGTTATCATGAATGAGCAGAACCGAACTGAGGTTACTCCTTTCCATATATCTATATGTATTCAAGTTTTTTAGCAGACACTATGTTAATGATCATAAGTCTAAACTCATCTCAAAAGACTAATCTGTTGAATAAGAGAGCCCATTAAATTTATAAATAACACTTAACCTGTGAGACTCCTGAATATAGGACTTATAACAGTCTAATCCTTAAACGTAGTATATGGAGAAGGATCTGAAATGTATTTTATACATCAATAAGCCTCTATGCTTTGCCCGTATTTTGTGTTTTCACTGCTGCTAATGCCAAGGTATGTGATTGTTGATTCTTTGTTGGGTTCAGAACGTGTGGGAGCAGAAGTAGTTGAATGTGCATGCGTGATTGAATTACCAGAATTGAAGGTATGCATGCATATTCTGGTTTTCCTACACTCAATCTTAGCGATGCCTGTTGTTGTAATGATGCTTGTGAAAATGTGATAGGGTCGTGAACGGTTGAATGGGAAGCCATTGTATGTGTTGGTGGAGTATTACTAGTCATTGGAAGATACAAGTGAGGGTGGCTAAAGTATACAAGATGAGCATGGAGGGAGTGTAATGTTACTGTTTGCTTCTCATTTGGAACCCCATCTTTATTAACAGCTCACTTCCCCTCTATCTGTATGATTTTTTTTTTTTTGTAAAAAAAAGCAATCATGGAGTTTGAAAGGGGTGGTCAATGAGACCCAGACAGTGCTTTGCCTGAGTCGTAGCACGCAGAGTTTTTCGGGCGCCAACAAAGGCAAAAGCTTTGTAGTACAACTCAAATACTTTGAAAAAATTATAATGAACTTGTAATTATGTGGGTGTGATTATGCACTTTGGATTATGGGACCCAAACGAAAAGCAGATAAAGACTAGAGATGCGTAACCACAGCTGATGCATCTGCGTCAAAGCTAATCACTCTGCTAGTGCTTTGCTTCTTCGTTTCTTGGCTACTCTTCCTCAGCCTATCTTATTTTAAATATAAAAATTATTTTATATTTATTATTATTTTTTAAAAATTATCTATATTAATATTTTTTCAACAATATTATAATAAGGGAATAAAAAAATAGTTAAGAAAAATTATTAAAATATTTTTAAAATATATATTATATGAATTGACTTAAATAATTTTTTTAATATAATTAAATTAATTAAATAAATTATATATTAATTAAAAGTGTTTTGTTTTTTCTAGTGCCATGCAAGTCTTAAGTTGAGACCACCTTCCTTGCGTAACTTGCGCCATACTTAGTTACTTACTTTCTCATTTTCGCAATTCTTTCTCCGTTCAGCTTCCTCGTGGGACCCTTCTTTTCTTTTCAACCGAATCTTTCGACCGAGAGCTTAAAAATAATTTTAAATAAATAATTGTTAAAATAATTATTTTTAAAAATATTTTTATTATGGATGAATTATAAAAAAGAGTAAAAGTATTAAATAAAGAGAAATAAAATATAAGAGAATAGATGATATAAAAAAAATGAGAAATGATATAAGAAAAAATAGGAAAAAAGAGAGAGTATATAAAAAAAATAAGGATAATATAGTAATTAATTAGTCTATAAAATTTTTTACTATTCTATAAATTATTTTGATCAATTTATCTGAAATTTTAATTTTAAATTATAATTTAATCTAAAAAATTATTTGAATCAATATAATTATTTATTTTAAAATTTTTTAAAATTTAAATTTTATTAAAACTTAAATTTAAATTTTAAATTTTTCCTCTACCAAAATATGCACATAGAATAAAACAAAACGCCAAAGATATTGCCTTCAGATTTGGTGAAAACAGGGTTACTGCCCCTCAGTGCTACGATATAGGGGTGTGCATGAGTAGGGTTGGGTAGGGCAGCCCCCTTATCCAATACCCTATCTAAAAAATGCATGGGCTACATTTTACAGCACAGTGCCCAGTCCTACCCTGTAAAAGCCCTAACAATTTTGGGCAGGGCATGAGCGGATTGGGCATGGGCGGACTGAGCATGCCCAAATCGTGATATCATGCTCATGTTGTGAAAAAAATATGTAATTATGAACTTCTAAAATAATATCATATTTATGTGTTTTTAAGAGTTAAATAATATCTATAATTCACTAAGAATAAGAGAACAAAGATAATAATTAAAATCTTCAGATCCATTGCATATAAAAAATAAGCGTTGAAATCTAAATAGTTTGTAATTATAACTTTGTATCAATCTCCCTAATATTGACAAAGATAAAGCATCTAAAAAAATAAAATAAATAATTATAATTTATAATGTAATCATATGATAATTAACAAAATTAAAAAGAAAAGAAAAAATTAGTATATTTATAAATATTAAAAGATACAACTTACCTACTTATATTTCTAAAATTACCTTATAGTCATCAGTAGCTATCATATTCTCCCTTCTAAGATAGAGAAAAAATAAAAAAAAATAAAAGAAAGAGTGCTCATGGGCAGAGCAGGGTAGCCCCTATGCCCGGTGCCCAGCTCGAAAAATGTATGGGTTGTATTTTGTAGCCCGATGCCCGATCCTGCCCAGTAAAAATTGGGCTGGACATGACATTTTTCTTATAGACTAGGCAGGACATAACGGGTTATAGATATTATACACAGCCTTACTACGATCTTGTCTTGGATTCTGACTTTCATTGTCCACCTTTACCACTTGAAACAATGGCATTGCATCTAAGAATCGCCTTATTTCTGCGAGTTTAGACAACAATTTAAGCGATAATAATTTTAATCCACCCGATTCAATTCCCCCAGACTTACACAAACACGTAACAACCAAACAGGCCAGCCATAGAAGAACTGGTGGATCAATGCAGGCGAAAGGTTGGAGACCTCAACTTCCACACATTTCCCATTTCTTTTAAAAAGAATCACAATTTTTTTACAATTTATATATGATGAGAAAACACGGCAATACGGCACGCGAATCAAACACGAACAACTCGCCATTGTCCCCACTCACCGACTCCAACCCCACTCGACCATCCAACAGAGAGTCCATGAACCCTATTTGCTTTGAGACCCGGCCCGCAATGACCCGGCACACCATCATGGCTCTTCTGCCCCGTCCCCCGCCGCCTCTCTCATGGGCTTCTCCGCTGCCGGAAAACGTCCGAATCGCAGAACCTTTCCCCCCTGGCAACGACCATGCACAACCTCCTCCTCCGCCGCCACAGGCATCGTAGGGGCCACCTCCCGATGTGGGACCTAAACATTGAAACCTCATCACCTCATTCCCGTCCGCCACGCACCGTGCATTCTCCTCCCCGTTACTCCCCTCCGTCGGAGATCCCGAATCGGCGCGACGCCTCACCGTTTCGCGATATTCTTCGAACCGGGACACAGTTTTGGAGGTGTTCACTACCTTGAAAATCATCTCGATTTGACCCATGAAGGCTTTGGGACCCCAGCTGGTATTGAAGATAATCTCCACAACATTACGCGACGGATGTCCCTCTGGAAGCTCCGTCAGGGACGGAAGGAATGGTTCGGTCGTACGGGTTGCCCGGATAGAAGAGACGCTACGGGTCGTGGCTGTGGGGTTGGAAATGGAAGGGCCTTCGGGTTTTATTGTTCGAGGATATTTTGAACTGGGGTGCTTCTCGAGGGGCGGCTTGGCTTTTCTGGGTTTAGGCTTGGCAGTGTCGACGACGTCTTTAATGTTTTGGAGGCTTTTTCTGCAACTCACACTGGGTATAAGAATTTTTGGGGATGGATGGTAAACGTCTTCGAATGCTCTTGACTTACACTGCAACGATTTAACCCACCCACTCGCCATTGAGACAATTCGATCTCCTCAAACCTCCTTCGTATATTCTACTATGGAGCTAGATTCTCTCTCCCTCTGGTTTATACGTTTTGTAGCTGTTGGTGCTGTTTGGTCGGAGCTCTCATGTTATGCTGGGGAGGAAAGGAGAGGAGGAGAAAGAAGGTGGAAGAGACGTGGCGTTATTTTATCAGATAATAAATGGATTTTAACCCCATGTGCAGCGTGAAAGTACGGATTTGCCCTCGGAGGGATTTCGGAATTACCCACGTGGATTCTGTCTGGTTCTTCATGGGAGGGAAACACGTTCCGAGAGGAGAGACTAGCAAATTCCATTGATTTTCTGGAGAACATAATATCATGAGGAAGAGGGGAGGAATTTCTATAGAGTGTAGCATGGCACACAGAGGATGTCGTGGACGCCGCCATTTATCTTTTGATCAAGCCTTGCTAACGATAATTCGCAGCATCAATAATGCCCATTTAATTTTAATTACCAGTTTGTTTTGGGGAGAAATATTACAATAACTAGCAGTTTAAAGTAGCATATTAAATGTATCTCCTTACCAACCACAACTGTGTCTTTAATATTAGCTTTGCTTTGGCGTTATGAACTGCAGAAGTGAGAAAGGATTTTTTAGGTATTAATTAGTGGATCCGGGGATACAAATTACTGAAACAAGAAACCGTTGGTTGAATAAACCGAATTCCTTGTCTCTTTCCAAAAGCGAGCGACCCTGACGATAACCATTTCCTGGTTCCTTTTGACACTTCGATTACGTAATTTTAACCTCTCCACACACTCGCATTTTCATATTCCATGTTTTTCTTCCTTCTCTTGTAACATGGAACTATAAAAGGACTCAAGAAATAGACATAGGACGGGGAGTAGAGCTAAAATTGAATATATATCTGACAAATTTATCGAATTATGTGAATCTAAGGAGAGAGAAAAATACATAGCTGTGGCTAAATAATAAAGTGAGGTCGTTTTCTAATAAAAGCATTGGCCTGCCATCTAACCGAGTGCTTGAAATCAAAGCAACCATTAAGAGTGGCCTCGTGAGGTTCAAGTTTCAATCAAAATTGCAGTAAAATTCTCTTTCGGCCTTTTTATTTTCCTTACCAATATTTTTTCCACTTGAGCTACGTATTGCTTATGGGCATTTTGGTCATGAAACTAATTTATTTTTGTATTGCTCTTAGACTACCAAACCGGAAGGCAGGTGGGTGGAAAGAATCTTTCGTGGGAGTTTGAAGTGGGAATGGAAGAATGGCAAGAGAATGGAAACTGGCACAGAGGATAATGCGTACATATGTAAATTAAAAAGTCACTGAAATTTAAATTAGTCTAGTAAAACGACAAGTTTTCTCCCACTCCCCTTCCCTCGGTTTATGTATAAAAAGTTGCCAAACGACAATTACCTCGAGATAATGAAATAACTTAGGTTATAATACTACTATATAGCAGTATTAATTCGTGGTGTCATGGGAATTGCCTAATACTATGAACAGTAACAAACCACAGAATGGTTCAGAATTTGAGCCTGAGCACCAAAATTTCAAACCGGGACAACATTGGTTAAACTAATGATTCTTTTAGAGATGAGTAGACTCATTGATTAATGAAAAGAAGTGCGAGAAAAGTAAAATGTATGCGAGAGAAGTGGCCTAAGAGGAAGTTGGGTTTGGCAAATGTTGCCAGCCTTTGGTCTCACGCCTGCGATTTCCATTGGATCGGAGCCCCGGGAATTGCGTACCTGCAAGCATGCTTCCCCTTCCTCATCCTCAACCAACTCTCAAATTATATTTTGTCTGAAATCTCTAATTTTTTTTAAGAAAATACTAAAATAAAATCTGGGTGTTCAAATGAGGGATCCGTACGAGCAGGAAAAGATACTGAAACAAAATTGAGAGAATTTAATTAGCGATGGGGATAAGACAGTGAGTGAGTTGGTATGCTGAATGAGGGACAGTGAATTGATGGTCTCGGTAAAAGGTTTGACAAGAAACAAGATTTGGTTGGTATCTTTGTTGATGAAGGCTGTTTCAACTTTCAAGGTTTTGAATAGATTCAAATTTCTGAGTGACAACTGCTAGTGGCCGGATATATGAAAACGCCACCAAATCTAGGCGCGCCGGAAGCTTGCTGTCTTTTGTCTAAATAAATCATGCGCAATCATGATTTTCCCCGTTAATCCTAATATAATATTATTCCCTCTTTTTTTTTTAGCAAAAATATTATTCCATATTGTTTAAAAATCGTCTGTGGAATTACGACGATGGCACCCTTCTCTCCTTAATTTATGTACTGCTCCACAGCTAACAAACTTGGGACGCACACAGATCATAGGGGGGAAAAAGAATGGAATAATAATAAAATAAAATAGAGAAATAGAGAATGGAACAACAATTAAAGAAAAGCCAAAAAGCTCAAAGCTCAGGAGTCTTGACTTTGACTCGTGACAAAGAATTTGTTGAGATAGAACTTTCATCATGCATGTAGATGATAAAGTTGCAAATATATGTAAGTAATGAAGGGTGATGGCTGAACTGTATGTGTTTATGGTGAAGAGGGATAGATGATTTGTATTGTTGACCCTAGTGTGACCAATTTTTATGAGGGGAATAGATAACGCTGCAGCAGAAATGATTGGCAATTATACGGGAAACATGTGCAATTTGGTGATGGCAAATAAGTTAGTAATATGGGAGTGATTTTCGGATGCTTTCCACATCCTTGGATTTCCTCCCAACCGCACCATCCTTTGTATTCCCATTAGCTTGTAAAAGAATACCGGCAACCACAATAACGATGCATGCTACGTGGCCGTCACCACCCAAACCTCCTCATCTCCAATATTCTAATTTTAAATCATAATATTAGATCTAATTTTTGATCAGGCTCCTACATTCTTTCTATCTTTTCCTTATCTTATTACAATTTCCTTTCTCATATTCATTAATATGTATGCTCATAATCTTTTAATTCGGCCTGATATATTGACTAAATATGTAAATGTAATTTTTTTTATAATATTAATCAGATACTATTATTAAGTATCTAAATTTTAGGGTTCGTAGTTGTCCGTCTCATTTAGAAATCGAACTCAAGGCTAAAAAAGATTAACGCTACTTTACACGCTAGATCAATGTTTTTTTTAGGTTAGTAAATTTTTGGAAAGGGTGGCTCACCCACGATTTAAGGACAATATGAAATCTCCCTGTCTTCTAGGCGATATCAATCTTTGACAAAACAAGTTGTTAATTACCATTAGATATAAACTTAGTTACATATTTCTCACCTAGTTACAAATGATACTTTCAAGTATCAAACATATATCAAATAGTCGTATATCTCACTCATTTATTGATTGAACTCACAAATGATATGGGCTAGATTAACTTTATATTTTTTTTGTACGCCCGATTCACTAAAGCTTTACCCTAACTACATCCGGATCCAACTCGTGTTTCGCACCTAGCTATGGTGGGTAAGTCTCCTAACAGAGATTTTTTTGCATATGCTAATACTCGAACTCGAGATATCTCTTATGCGATATCAAGCCATTTACTATACAGATTAACTCCCGTTAATGATTAATTTTATGTTAGTAACACAACGTTTTGGGAGAAGAAATCTCCTGTTGAAGTTGAACGCTAGCCCAATGAAGGGACGACAACAAGTCCAATTCCAAATTACATTCATGGCACCCATCATTATTTGTAGGTTTAACTAGTGAAAAGATAAAATATGTTATCATTTAGAACATGTTCGATCCTTAGAGAGTATCACTTTATTATAGTCCTAATCTTGATAAGAGAGATTTTATTATGTTCTTGGATCGTGAATGAGCTCAACTATTTTTTACAAATATTTGTATAAAAAAAATTACATTCACGGCGTTTTTTTTGGGCCTTGTTTGGGCTCGTGAACTATTCAGAGTCCCGAAATAGTTCCAAACGACGTCGTTCGTGGTCCTACATCCTAATCTTCGTTTGGATCGTTATATGGCTACAGTGGGAAGTGGGAACGCCCCGGGGCGCGCAATGGGGCATCAACCGCCGAAGTCCACAGCTCCACCATTCCTCCGCCCCATGATCGCTTTGGACGCCACCCTCTCTCACTCTCTTCATACACTCACAAGGTCGATCACCCCAAGATCCCTCCTTCTGTTTCTGGAATTCTTGGCCGACTTCCGATTCACCTTTCCTGTCCTCCTCTCCCTCTTATTCGTCACTCCTTCTTCCTCTCCTTTACGTTGTCGCTTGCTCTCGCCCCTACTGATTTGCTCCCTTCTCGACCTCCTTTTTATTGCCGTCATCAAATTCCTCGTCCGCAGATCCCGTCCTCTCTACGGCAACCACGATGAGTACAACGCCGTCGTTTCCGTCGACCATTTCTCCTTTCCTAGTGGTCATTCCTCCAGGGCTTTCTTTATGGCTTCCCTCTTTTACTTTTCTCGGCTTCCCATACTCGACTCCATGCCCGATCTGAAATCCCGCGCTCATCCTGCTGTTACCTCCCTCATTCATCGGTGGATTGGTCAAGATGACATTGTGGCCGTCAATCTGTTACTTTTCCTTGTTTGGACGTGGGCGGTTGCCACTGCATTCTCTAGGATAACACTCGGGAGGCATTATGTTCTCGATATCTTCGTCGGCGCGTCTTTGGGTGTGCTTGAAGCTCTATTCACTCTCCGTTTTCTGGGCTTTCAATTATTAAGCTGAGGTAAGATCCAAGTGGGCTTTCAATTGATTATTATTGAGTACAGAATAGTAACGAAGGGGTTGCGCAAATGTCATCTGAATTTGGTGGAACATTAAATGCTATTTTTTTATGCTACATATTTGATGTATTGCATAATTGCTTAATTAGAAATGTTGGGATTGATGTGCCAATATAGTAACAACGTGAGGACTGCACTAGGTTCTGTGATTGTTACCAATCCGATGTGTTTTATGAATTGCATGAGCTGTTGCGACTTTTTTCTACACAGAGGACTTGAGTATTGATAATGCGCGTTTTGTGCAGTCATTGCAGTGACCTACTCCATGTATCATGAAATTATGCTATTTAGTATGTTGCAGCCTTTCATAAATGGTTTTCCTAAGTGTGCAATAATTACTGACAAGTATCCATGTTATTTAGTGTCTCTGTAACTGCAAAATCGATCCTCTCTTGTGCTACATATCATCTTGATAGAGAGGTACAAACAATGAGCGAGAGGCTCAACCCCCGAAGGGTGTACACACTCCTTTATCTATTGCCTTCAATAGGATGACATCCGATGCACTATGCAGAAGAGGATCTGAATTACTAGGAATAGAATAGGTTATATAATATTTTTTGGCCTGAGCTGAATAATGTTGAATAAAGAAGTACTATGATGTGTCTTAATGAAATTAACTCAGAGAGTGCAAGGATAACGTGCTTAAATATGTGACTAAAATAATTTTCAATGAGAGACAGGGAGGCCTTAGTATGAATTATGCTGATAATACCACCCAAACAAATTAAAAAGAAATTTCAGTAACAACAAGAGGAACTACTTTTACAAGTACCTGTCTAACATATGATTAGTTGAAGAACAATGCCTTTTCCCTTTTAGATCATGAAAACCCTTTCTTTTTTTTCACCTGTTTACTAAGCCAAAATCAACCACTTTCTGAGCTGACAAGTTTTGCCTTTTACGGGATAATTTGCTTGTATAGCGTACAAATATTATTTTGTGTGTGTGTAATTAAAGAGCCAATTGATTTGGAAGAATATAACACGTTTATTTCATTTGGTTATTTTATTTACCATTGTCGATTTTCCATTTTATTATCTTTCCTTGCCAACCCCCAAGAGTAGGCACCACATATAAGCAGGTTTGTTTTCCCTTGGGCAAGTGTATGTATTATTAGCATTTGGAAAGGAAACGTAGGCCATTAGTTTTAATTCTGTGACATCTTCTCTTGTCTGAACATTCAATCTCCAGAGGACTTTGCATAAATTGATGATGCCTCTGCAATTTACAATATTATTATTCTAGGTTCTTGTGGAGCACAAAGATCCCATGCAGCCCAGGGGGACGGGTTCCTTCTAACTTTGTCTTCAATGGATAATGGACATTGGTACATAGTATTTGATGATGTTATGGTTAACATCTTGCGAAGACGTGTTCAAACTCTTAAGATATTAATCTTTGACAATTGCTTTTGGGCTTCATGGTTGTGTTTTTTTATTACCTTTCTCCGTCCATTCCCTACACACATTCAGATTATGGTGGACATACATTTAGCTTCAATGGTACATGGCAACTGTACATAATTTATATACATTTGTCAACTGTGCCATTCAAAGTGTAGGATGTACGATGACAGGAGTAATAATTTCTTTATAGCCAGTGAAAGTCTCTTTTTGCTGTTAAGAGGGTTTCCAAAGTTTGCAGAAACTGATGCAAAGACAAATTAGATTATCTCTTTTTGATGATATGGGATTCCGTTTATGTTTTTAGATAATGTGCATTCTTACCATGTGATAAGATTTATCATGTTATAAAGATAAGATATTGTGGTTGATTGATTGATTACTCTTTGCTCTTCTTTCAATCTTAAAAACGATCCATAATTGTTAAAGTGTGCTGGCAGCATGATGGTTGGGTAGCCGATAAGTTGAAGACACCAATGAGATAAGAGTCAAAATAAGTCGTTTTCGGATTTATTGAGTTGGCAGGCGAGGGTCGATTCCTTTAATCCCAGATTATATTCTAAGGATCTCAATTTGGAAGATGTATTTTCATCGGTCCTTCAAACATGGCAATCCCACTATTCAATGCTTTAATTCTTAGTGCTTTTTTCTGCATTCGCATTCAAGTTTGGAAATTATCGCCGTTGATTGAGATTGCATATGCTTGCCTTGAGGAAGGTCCATATTCGTGGAAGTTGGCAGGTGGAAATCACCGAGGTACCTCATGTTAAAGATCTAAGCAGCATAACAACGCCAACAATCCAATCTGCTTGATGGCTATTTTATTTCCTACATACATTCGCTGTACTTATTATTAGTGCGTCCTTCTCAAAGTTACCTACAGCTTTCCATGCTCATATTCCAAATCTTTCTCCGAATTCCAAACTTGTTTGATCATCTTACCAGAAAAAATTAAAACCAAAAAAAAAAAAAACAGAGAGAGTTGTTTGGTCTGTGCACGTCTCGCAGAAGTCGTCAGTATTGTAGAGTTCTGGATTACCAAGGTCAGGCAGTTTTGTGATGGGGACAGTTTTTGGATTGTTTTAATGCCGTATTGTTAGAAATGTGATAATAATCCCCATTTTCCAAACAACTATGAGTGTATTTAGCGGTGGCAGAAGTAATTTTTTTTAATATGACTTTATAGTGTAATATGATTTATGTTTAGATTGATTTTTATAAAAATAAGTTAGTTTAACAAAAAAAATATTTAAATGAAGATTCAAGAATAAGGGGAAAAAAGAAGTGAAGATAAAGGAAACTAGAAGTAACTAAAAATTTGCTTTTAACTTTTAAACTCATCAATCTGGAAGTAACCTCAAATATGTCTTTAGACTATAAGTAATTTAATACTGTGGAGTAGTTTTTCCCCTCCCCTAGGATATCAAACACACCCTAGGTCTGGCTGTGATGAGGTGTGAGCTTTGGAATATAAGTAAAACTAGGGTGCTTCAAAAACAATAGGGACATATATACTATTTTCTAGATATTTAAGTTTATATTTAAGTATAATAGATAATTCGTCCTGCTTAATATTGGTATCACCTAAAAAGAAGAAAGATTTTGTATTACTTTTGAATTGTAAGTGAGCTTAATTTTTTTTTTAATTTTTGTATAAAAAAATGATTAGGAGACCAGCCAAGGGTTCTTAAGAATAATCTATGAATCTGACCTGAGAAGCCTGAACAGATCAGACAGTGGGCTTGTAAATTGTGACTGCCGCCCTAGGAAGTGATGCCAAGTGCCAAACACCTCCCATGTGAAACCGTACAAAATATTTTGGGAGTTTTCTGGGACTCTGCAGGTATTTAAAAATGACCTTTGTTCATGACCTCAGATTATTTTGACTCTCTCAGGATCGAGGGGCCTATTTTTGTAAAAAGGTGTAGAGGACCACCACTTATCCTAATAGGATCATGAAGAAGCTAAGGCGTTTCTGCTGGACTTTGTGTGTCTTTCTAGGTTAGCCATGCACACAGTTTTCTCACTGTTGGATTCAGAGGATTTGAGGAGAGTTTTATAGTACTGACACCTTCTGCAACTATAAAACCATATATACGAGATTTACTTCACAGTTCACACCAAAGCTATGAGGCTATCTTATTTTATCCTCTGTCTCTTTACCCCACTACTCATCATCATATCTGCTCTTGACACCTTCCTTTTCTTCTTATATTCCTCCCCATAATTTCTTATATTTACATCAGTGAAGCAGCGAGTGAGTTTGCTTTCAGTGATTCCTCTCCAATAATACAACAAACTGCCGTTGCTGCTGCAGTACGTCCATTCGTTATTGTATGTCATGAAAAAAAAAAGCCTCAATTATATGACACTAATGACAAAGAATTGGTGTAGTCATTGGTGTCTTGGGCCTCGACCCTCGCTAACGACATAGGCATAGCGCCGAACGCTCAAAATTAGGGAGACCGTATGTGTAACTAGAGATAAACAGAGAGATATATGTGACTGCCCCTGTTGAAAAATACTACTACTTTTTGCAACTCAGCTTGAGTTGATCATATTTGTATCTTCAAGCGTGCACTCGATCGTTGTGTATATTTTGTTAAGCTGGGAAAGTTATAAGAAGATCAAACTCATGAATAGATAAGAAAAAGAAAGATTAATAAAGGAGAAGGAGCTAGGGAGGGAGGGTGTCCCTACACGTACCCGTCCATATTTGTCAGTAGCTAAAGCAAAATTATGTAAGTGGGCAAAAGATATACGTGAAAGGAAGGGCCATTATAAGACCCACATGCTAAAATGTACCGCCTTGCTCCCTTGTTTGACGACTTAATTGAAGGTACACTCACAGAACTTGCAATTATATAATAAATCAAGAACCTCTCTCTCTCTCTCTCCCCCCCCCCCCCTTTCCTTATGCAATAACGTGTGCTCACCTTGCTTGTTCCCCCCCATCATATCCCAAACTTCACCAACCTTAACTGGTCAAGCTACCTAACTATAATCACCACCTTAATTTTTCAATTCTCTCCACATATTTCGTATCTATCCATTAACAATATCTTGACCGAAATTGACAAGGCATTCACCTAGGAATTAATTGTCGTCGACAAATTAGGTTGGATCTTAGGTTCAAGAAGCCCAAGGATAACATAGAAAGAGCGGTGCGTGAGTGTGTATCCATTTTTTGTAGTGTTTCCTCGTAAGAATGGTGTGGTATTATGGTATGGGCAGGCACATGCTGTGCTGGTTTAATTTAAGATCCGTTTAGTTTAGCTTTTAAAAAAAATCTTATGGAGATAATAAGTGATTTAAAATCTCTTCTATAAAAAAATTTATAAAAAAAGTGATTTTGAATAAAATTAGTGTTTAAATAATTATTACTAAAATAAATTTTATGATTGATAAATTATCGTAAAGAATATGGGGTGAAAAAAATGCGATCCTTGTTCATCTCATCTACTGTTGACATCTAAAAAAGAAAAAGATAACATCAATGGTAGATGAGGATGATGGCAGAGTAGAGAAGCGACGGCTGACGAAAATTTAGATGGAGAGAACGACTCAATACACAAAGAGAGCAGCGACTTAGTGACGACGGGGAGAGCTAAAGTGATAGAAGAGAGGGATAGGAGAGAGTGAAAAAAAATATAAGCAAACTAATTATTAGATAGCCCATAAATTCTTTCTCTATTCAAAAGATATTTTTAAAAATTTATCCAAAACTATAGTTTGGTTTATAAACTCTTTTAGATATTTTAAAAATATTATTTTTATTTTTTATTAAAGTTTAGGTTAAAAGTCTTTATAAAATTAAAGTTTAAGAGGGATCCAAATACACACTTAGACACGTTTTGGTATGAATAATAAGAAAATTTGAAATGAAAAGGGAAAGAGAACAGAAATGTTGGGTTGGAGGGGCCAGGTATTACTGGTTCATAGTGCTTCAATGAGTTGTTTGCCATCTGAAAGTTTGGTGATGATGATGATCTTCCCGTGGGGGCATGCAAGTTGTTCATTTGTTTATAACAATTGAGGAACACGGATTTAACTGTTGGTTGTTGCTATCCCTTTGATAACCTGTTGCCCGGATAATACACTTCATCTCTTGAAATTCTGAGAGAGAAGTAAATTGAACAGATATAGGTTGTTGTGTTTTGGGACCATATACTGCATTTGAGTCGTCTGCCCCACCCCACGCTGGTTATGTTTAAACACATTACTGGTCTCTGGACGAAAGATCATTCTATCTTAGGATCATCATCATTAGTTATAGGGTAGCTTTAAATTAGAAGGAATAGTAAGTGCAGTTACTTCAACTACAATGGAGGGGCAACAAAACAGCAAGATGAAGATGAAAACAACTTATTTGAAAAAGAACTTTTTTTTTTCCTTAAAAGAAAGGTATTCATTTGAGTCTCTTTTTTAAGCTATTTAGCATAATTGTACCAAATTATAGGGGGAGTTTGAAACCCAAATTATATTAACTCTAAATGAGTTAATTACTAGATTTTAAGCAACTGAGTGGAGGAAATGTTTTTTAATTTTCATAATTCAGAAAGATATTTACACGAGTCACCGTCAAAAGAAATATCTAGAAGTGTGGGTCTCATTTAAGTTTTGAAAAAAAATATCTGAAAAATTTTTATTTAAAAATTTTATTAACTGAAAATAACATAATGTATTTTTATATACAAAAATATTTGTCCAAGAAAAAAATAATTCTTTAGAAAAGTGGGCCAATTTTCATTTTCTTTTAAAAAAATTGAGAAAGGTAAGTTTTTAAATTGTTATTCAACTTTTCCGTTGTTTCATAAAGAAATACATGTTATTATTTTTATATAGGCAAAATTGTTAAAAAAACTTTCCATTGGAATTTTTATAATAAAAAAATAGTTAAAATTTGTTTAAAGATCAACAGGTGTACATTTTTAAGTTGCGTATAAAATATTTTTAGTTATATATAAATATTTTTTTGTTAATTATATATATTCTTCTATTGGAGTCAATCATATTCGATATATTATCAATCACTAATTATGAACATCTCTCTCAATAAATATTTAAACATTTATTCACTAAGTTGTGAGATATTAGCCTATTCCGCTTGATCTAACCTTCATTAGTAAATATCTTTTGTTTTTACCTTTGAAATAAGAAGTATATACCTCATCTTCAATAGGTATAATTATTTTTTAACTGTGTACAAAAATTTTCAAAATATAAGATATTAGCATATAGTCAAAGATATATTATATATACGGTTGAATATGAATTGCACTCATTAAAAAGTATATCACAATACTTAAATAAATTTTAGATACTTCTTTAAAAAATATATAATAAAAGTTTAATTGGGGGATTTTTCCTCAATTTTGTAAATTCAATTGAATTAGAACTGAAAAGCATGTTTTTAGCCACTTCTCCTAAAAGCTACGCATGCAATCTGATTGGTGCCGGAGGCATATCACCTACTCTTCTACATCAGTCCAACAATATATGATACATAAAGGTATCGATCATCGATCTGTTAAAATACTCATAAAAAATGAAAGATCGATCATTATTCCCATATAGCTTGGAAATGATGCTCCACATATTGCTGCCCCCAAATACTCACACAAAAGCTTCCTGCAATATACTTTAATGTGCCTAGTTCCTAAAATTAAGATATAAAAAGGACGCCCTTGCCACAACATCCAAGGGACACCCTTATCATAATTAATTAAGATATCATAATACCCACTTAGTCCTCCATTAACGAATGGGTTTTATGTATAACAGCTTCTTATATTTATGTTTAACTTTTCATATTTTAACATGAAAGATATCGAATGAGGAATTAATCGCTGTCACTGAGAGTGCTTTTGAAATCTATAATCCGATCCGAATGTAGTCTTGGATTTCGATTTCGATTTCGATTCTGGATTCCAATACAAGGAGTTAAAAAAACAGACTTGACCCTTTATCCCCAAAAGGATTCGTATATTTAGTGAAATATATGGGGTTCAAATCGATATGGGACCCCATAATAGTGTAGTTTGTAAAAAGATCTCTGGGTTTCGCCGACTACTTTAAGAATACGTACCCCGTAGATGGTTTCAAGGTTCGATCAAATGATTTGATCTTTTCTTTGTCAATGTTTCAGTGTAACAAGTCCATTTACATCAAATCAATCATTCATGTGTCCGCTTAAATAATTTCTCTCTTAGGACTAATTTATGGCTGGAGATCCATTTCTGTACTGTGGTGTATGACAGCCAAAGTCGAATCGAATAGGAATTTACACACACAATCTCCTCCATAACGGAATATACTCTGCATCAAAGAAACAATTAATTAATCAAACAAAGATCGAAAGAAGGAAAATGAAGAGACTCAAAAAGATCTTTTTCCCACTGGCTGAAGATAGTTAAGGTTGCTCTTTACATCCCTCTTCAGTGTCAAGGAATTCTATCTTAATGGTGGCGTTTGATCATTACATTATTTAAGAGGGCGTCTCGTTCACTTTCATCCATTTTCTTTGGGACAAGATAAGCGTATCTGTGTTTATCTCTCAAAATATGTGTCATCATCGGCTTGATATGATGTGATTTATTTGTAATGTCGCGTATGTGATGCAATGTTCCCGTAATAATGTAGAGTTCAGACAAGACTACTTGTCCCGAGAAAAAGAAAAAACAAAAGAAAAATAAGATGAACATAAACCAAAACTTGAGCCAGCTTAAAAGGAAATTAAATGAAGGGACTATTAAAAAAATTAAAAAATTTATTAGTAAGAGATAACTCACATTTTTATATAGAAAATATCAGTATTTAAATTTAAGTATTTCTAATTAATAAATTTTTTAAACAATAATTTTTTACTGATTTTTTAACAAGCTAAAGTAGCAAATCGTGATTAAATCTATAAATGCGCGAATTTTCCTGCTATCATGTGATAGGAAAATGGATGGATTATTAAAGTAATAAAATATCATATGAGAGAAGAGAGGGGGAGAACTGTTTGGGGGGGGGTGTTGCTGTGGGAGGGAGGGGACATCATAGGAGTATAAGCCTCATGTCAAGGCGTTGTCCACTCCTTTTAACACAGGACATGTGGGATCCCCAATCCCATCAAGGGAAAAACACAACCTCCAAGCCTGATTACAAAAGCCAACAAGCACATAAATATAAAAGCAGTATCTTATTATGGGTAGGATAGAAAACCCCCCATGTCAATCAGTGCAAAGCAGCCTTCTGAAAGAACCAAGGAAAGATGACTGACATTATAATTTAAAGATAGATATATAGGATTGTGGTGGCAAAGGGAGAGAGCATGTGACGGCAGATGGCACCTTAATTAATTAAGTGGGAAGATGGGACTTGTGATTGGGACTAGCTTTGTAAGAGTCCAAATGGGGGTGGGACCAATAGACACTTCGGAATAACACACTCTTAATACAGACACATGACTTAGAGATAAGTTTATAAGGTTTTGGCCTCACAAAGAGATGACATTAATATTTTTGGGACTCAGTACTTTTTATTTGATTTGTTCTCCCCCATCCTTATTCATAAATGTTCCAACTCTGAGTTCTCCTCTGCTTTTGTCCTTAAGCCCACTCTCTCCAAATTGAAAGAAGAATTTTTAATAAAAATATAATTATATAAAAAATAAATTTTTAATATTTATTTAATAAAATACAAATAAGTATGAATTAATATTTTTTTATAGTTTAAAATAAAATAATCTAAATATTTGTTATAACTTAAAAGGGTTAAAGATATCTAAAATTTGTATAATTTATAATAAAATTATATAAAATATTTTACTTTTATTTATATTACTTTTATTTTTTATTTTTTTATAAAATTAAGATAATTTAAAATATTATAAATAGGAGTAGTTCCTATTCCACAAATAATTTCATGATCACCTCACAAATTTAGAAACGGTACTCCTAATTTTCTTTTTAAAATTAGAGTCTATTCATTTATATAATGTCGTCTGTATTTTGACACGAAGTGTCCTATCAAATGTGTGTTCCCGTTATCTAATCTGTTTCTCTGTCCCAACCTAAACCCATTCTCCACGTTCATTTGCTTATCTGTTGTACAACTTATCCATCAATAAAAATAAAAAATAAAAAAGCATGCAAAAATCCTTATACCATATTCTCCCACACTCTTTGATGTTCATCTCACAACCTCCCCAATTAGAATGACAGATGGTTAAGCAGCTGTGAGGTTATTTCTCATCTCTGATGAATCTCTAAGATTCAACTTTTATTTATAAGCTTTTATTTATAAGCAAATTAATAAAATCATGGATGCAATAAATTATTTAATAGTTATATTTTTTTGAAGGGCACAAGGTACAACACTGTAACGATTATTTAATCGTATTTTTCCTCTTCCCTTTTTTTGGTCGGTGTCAAATAAAAGGATCCGATCCATTTCACTGGGATTCCTATTCCTATGCTATGAACGTCACTGTAAAATAGATGCCTAGACTAAGGACCTTATACCCCAAAATCAAAAACTGACGAAGGACGACATGTGCCACGTAATCACGTATCATTTATCCATGTGCCAATATTTCGGTTGCCGTGAATCGCGATATAGCATTTGAAGTTTTGAACAAACCAACAAATAATCGTTATATAGTAACGCTGTAATTTCTTTTCCTAATTATAAATATTATTTTTATAAATAATTATATTTAAAATATTATTAAATATTAAATATATATAACTCTTTTAACAAGATTTAAATTTTAATTTATTATAGGAGACTAATTATTTTTATTATACTCAATTTTATTATACTGAATCTCTATCATATTTGTCCGATCCAGACACTCTGTTAACTTATTTTTTCACCCAACCTACTCATATTTTTTTAAAAAAATCTATATGGAAAGCTCTAGTTCTATTCTATTGGTATAAATATTAAAAGAATATAAAATAAATCATGTTAGTTCTTATATATTGCATGAAATATAAAAAGTTATTCCCAGTATCTATTGAATGTGAATAGGGGATGTCTCTATATATAATATTAATATTTATATAAGTTATGAATGACGTGGTTTATTTTCTAAATTATGTGCACCCATACTAGCTACCATAAATTTTATATTTTACCATGGTAGTATTGTGCATTTGCATTTTTTTCATTGTGTAAATGCTGTGATCATCACACTATTTACATATAAACTTGAATTTGATACGTACAATATTTGTATTTTATATGCACAATTCATAACCATTAACCTTTTTACATAAATTGTGTAATATTTGAAATGACTTGTACTCACTAACTTAAAAACTTTAAAATTAAGTATATATTTTATATTATTCTAATATTTAATATAATTTTTAATTGGAGAGTTAATACTTATCTTAAAAATAAGAAATATTTTTTTGTATTTATCCAATTTTTTCAATTTATCCTTATTGATACTTATTTAATAATAATTAAATAAGAAATAGGTAAAATAAATTAATGAAGATGATTATAATTTTTTTAAAAATTTATATTAATTAATTTAATACATTTATTTTATTTAATTAAATTAATTAAAGATGCCTTATATTTAGAAGTATAATATTTTATATTAGGGATTGATCAAATAAATTTTCCTTTTAGACACACAAAGGCATCTCTCAGCAGGAGAGATTAATGTTGCTCAAGATGTGAAGCTAAAAGTCGAATTACATATAATTTAGTGTGTTTGTTACCATGATTTAAAAAAAAATTTGGGTAAAATTTTGATTTAGAGAAATTTTAAAGAAATAACCATATTTATCTAGAAGTGATTTTGGCTAAAGTTATAATTTTGAATAAATTATTAAAATTAACTTTTAAAATAGTAAAAGAGTTTATGGACTATCCAATTACTATCTTATCCCTCTTTTTCTTACACTCTATCATCTCTCATATTTATTCTCTACTTTATATCATATATTCTCTCTCTTATCTACATTCTCTCATCTTTCTTCTCTAACATTTATCATTTCTCATAGTTTTAATTAAATTATGCTATTTTTAGTAATTTATTAATATAAAAAATATTTTACTACTAATCATTCAAATATCTTTATTTTTAAAATATATTTTTTTAAAAAATTATTATTATTATAATATATTATCTAAAAATTAATATAAATAGGCGGTTATATTTCAAATTTTTTTGCCATAATTTATATTATAATTTAATATTAAAAAAATTAGGCAACTTCCCGATTAATAATAAATTGATATGGTATATTTAAAATGTCGATGTCATAGTACAATTTTTTAGATTAAAAATAATAAAATTATTAATGATTATGGAGAGGATGGCATTTAAAAAATGGCTATGTTCCCTGCTCATCGACATCCGCTGCGACACTCTGAATCTGGAAGCTTTCGTTCACACTCGCTGTGTTATGCTCTTCCTATTTTAAATTTCTCCCGACCTCCCTCTTTCTCGCGGTCACAGCCCCTACCAAGTTAAAACGTTGAAAAAGCAAAAAAGAAGCAGCAGCAGAAGCATAGGAGATTGAGGGAGAGAGTAAGAGGAAGAGGGATAAGTAGAGGAGGGAGAAGAATAAACTGTACTGTGCTTCAAGGCTCATTTATTTACCACTCTGCCATGGCCTTTATTACCTCCTGCTTCCCTTCTCAACCTTCTCTTCCCTATACCTTCTATATCTATGATTAAATACAATTTATATACATATCCATCTCTGTAACAAGCTATACAAATTTGCAAAGCTTCTTCAATCAACCCTTCTTCTCCTTCTTTATTTGTTTATACTCTGCTGCTCAATTCAAGCCATTTACGGTAGTTTTAAACTGAATGCATCCTCCTCCTTTTCTTCTCCCTCATTTCATCAATTAAATCCTTTGATCTTTTTCTCTCTTTAAGCTTCATAACCTCACTCAAGTGCTCTTTACCTCGCATTGAAGCTGGTTTTGTTTTTTCCTGACCACCATTCATTCTTCATCTCACGGCATTTTGAATGCAGCTGGTGTTTCGATCGGGGATTGCTTGTTTTCAATAGAAGGATGAAGGAATTGTGAGCAAGTCAAAATGGGAGTGAAAGAAATGCATCCTTTGTGCTGTATTTCCCTCGAAAGTCCCGGCATCGGGAACCAATCACCGGATGCCTCCCTTTCGAGGACTAGAAGTCTACCGGCGAGTTTCGAGGCCGCTGGATCTGATGGCAGTGCCAGTGGAGGGGCTCAGGGATCGGAGACTACGGTGGCTGGCATTGTCTACAAGTGGACTAATTATGGTAAAGGATGGAGATCCCGATGGTTTCTGTTGAGGAATGGCGTGCTTTCTTACGCGAAGATCCGATGGCCGGAGAATCTCAATCTCCTAACGCCCGCCGAAGACGTCAAGTTGATCGGCGAAATTTCCACCAATCGACTGGCAAGGATGGACAGCGGGAGTAACATGAGACGAAAGCACCATAAAACAGCTTCTGGCGTAGTCCATCTCAAGGTAACGTACGCATTGAATTATTTGATCGATTGCTTTATTTATTCTCTCTTTCGGGAATATAGGTCACGGTGTCGATGGCGATCTGAGTAACGGGTCATCCATGGTCTTTCTGGGGTTTTTCCCATAATCTCAGCGGTTCGCTATTCTGGTGCAAGTTTCTTGCAGAGGCGACATTTTGATTTCAAATAACACTTTTATTCACTTTTTAAACTACGAACACTTGACTAATAACCGGGGTCATGAAAATCCTCAATCAGAATCTATTTCTGGCAGAAAAAGCTTCGATGTCCGAGCGATCATATATTTACCCGATCGTTTTAAGTTTCTACCATCGTTTTCTCACGCTCTCACCGTTTTGTGTTTTAATTTCAAAATTATACTTTTTAGCTCAATTTCTGAAGTGGTTGTTAAAAGCTAGTGGGTCACATCGACAGGTGGGTGAGGGTCCGGATAGCCTACGTTGTAGCCCTTGGCAGTAACTTGCGGTCACATCATTCCCTTCCGCAGCGTTGGATAGATTTCAGGTCTTTAAATGGCTTTCTTCTTATTTTCCACTCACAGACGTTTTCCTGGGGCGGTCTGTCGTCCCCGGCGGAGGGGAAATGCCGTTCAGTTAGCCTCTGCAGTTCTTCGATACCCTTCCCTGTTGGTTTCAGTATCTTCCTTCTCATCAACCCATCGCCATGATTATATATTAATTTTTTTAAAATATTTAATTTAATTATATATATTTTAAACATTTTTTTAATAAAAACTCTATTCATATTTATAATCATATAATAATATTTTTTTAAAAAATAAAATAAATTTAAATTTTATAATTAAAATTAAATTAAATTATTTATCTCACTCTTATAATTATATTAAGAGAGAGAGAGAGAGTATTTTTTTTACAGCTTATAAGTAATCCAATTCATTATAAATTTTATATTATGTGGGACACTGGGACTAGGCTAGACTAAGTTGTGGCTCATGTGTAATTTGCACCCAATTTGATAACTTGCATTAGGATGAACAGTTGATTTGATTAAATTGTGTCTCGTGTGATTCATAGAGTCATACATAATTAAGTCGTATTGTTATAATTTGTTTGGGGCCACCGAGTCGCATTACTGCCAACAGTTCATATTTATATAGAGTTGAGTTGATGTTCTCTAGATTTCATGATTTAGTAGAGGGGGGATAAAATGTTTGCTCGCTGTCAGAACTCCCGCGCTTCTACCATATAAGTTAACAACTACTACAAATTGATTTCCATTAGCTTATTCTTGAAAGCTCCGCGCTCTTGCGTTCGATCTTTGTTTTTTATTTTTTTATTTGGTCAAACATGGGTTGAATCATTGTAGCAGGGTAATTTGCCTGGAGGGACAACTAGTCATTTAAACAACTTGGTGGGGTTCAGCTTATAAAATATCAGTTCAAAAGTGATCAGGCCCCTCTATAATTAGAATAGTGATTTTTTTCCCCAAAAAAAAGAACGAATGATTCCCCAGGAGTTGATGCTTATTCTGCACACTTTTTCTGAATACAGAGTTCTCTCTGGCAAGGCTCTTCTCCCCTATTTTCTTTGAATTCTTCTCCGTGTACTGATTTTAATGAACATTTTTGTGTGAATTCTGAGCAGATCTCGTCATTTAGAGAGAGCAAGTCAGACGATCGCCGCTTCTATATATTCACAGCAACGAAGACTCTCCAGCTCAGAACTGATTCAAGGAGAGATAGGGTGGCATGGATACAGGCTTTAGTCTCAACCCGCAGCCTCTATCCACTTAGACCTTTCAATGATAGCCTCTCTCTGGTACCCAACGATATATCTATATCAACTGAGAGGCTTAGAAAACGCTTGCTTGAAGAGGGAACCACTGAGAACATTGTGAAGGAGTGTGAACAAATCATGTTCTCAGAGTTCTCGGAAATACAAGGCCAACTCAAGATTCTTTGTGAAGAACGGTCCAATTTGCTTGATACTATAAGGCAGTTGGAGGTAACTAATCATTCAATTGTGTTTAAATGATTAGTACATGGTGCCGGTAGGGATAACTAATCGTTTAAACTTGCGTTCAATGCTTTCTCTATCTGCAACTTAAAAGGAATAGCTCATAAATATCAGTTGCATTTTCTTATCGTGGGTGGAACCATGGATGGACCAGTAGTGAGTCAGCTTGACAAGACCGCCTTTGAATATTCTTGCCTAGGATACTTTAGTTTCGTTCCTGGCATCTACGTTGTGTCGTTCCTATTCTTATTTGCGAAAGTTTTTTTTTTCGCTGTTTATTCTTTCTTTTAGTTGTTGTTTTGGCTCTTCAATTAATAGTAATATGATCAACTTCTTCACTATCCAATGATATTTATTTTTTCTCCGGTCCGTGATTCTATTTTTGTCATATGGATTCCGAACTTTCAGCACAGTTTCTTATCATTGACAAAAGTATCGCGTTCAAACAAAAGCGTTGTGTATTTTTTAAACTAAACAACCATTTTGAATGTTTTCCTGGAGCGGAATCTTTTTGATGTTTCTCCCATGAGGGGTCTTGGTTCTGTAAGTAATTACATTAGAATTTTGCTCCCACCAAATGGATACATGTTTAAGAAACATATGGCTCTATCTACATATAATGAGATAAGCTAGTAACTCATGTTGGTGCAACTAGAGGTGGTATTTCAGGAACCAGGTCGAGTAGCTTATATACAAGACGCGTGCCATATATTATGATACGTTGGTTTTTGTGATCGTGCATTTTTTGATGCTCTGATGGTTTTTTCTGCATTGTGTTCTAAGAGTCAAGTTAATCTTGACGTGTCAACTGTTTTCTCCTCACCCTCCACCAAAGCTGTCATAATGATTCATAATACTTTTATAACGTTCTGTCATCTTGCTTTATGTTTATTCTTCTTTATTGCATGATATTTGATTACCATTCCTGTGTCCTGTTTTGTTTTTTTTTCTTGGTTTCCAAATGTGCATCTGCTGGTTCGGTTCTGTGTCACTTGCAAAACTGAATACTTTTATTGATCATAAACAGGCAGCTAATATTGAACCCGAAGCCCCTGGAATCCATGATGGTGAATATCAATTGACAAAGCACGAAATTTCCAGTCTAGGACGTGGAAAATATAGTGGTACTGGTACCACCTTTGTATTTATTACTACCCCTTCCCTTTACAGATGCTGTAGCTTTTACTTTTTCTTATATGACGTATTAGCATGTGGCTTTATTGGGATTCTTTGTTTAGTCTGAAAGCCATCATTGGGAGCTATGCTCCTTCCTGTCTTACTTGAACAAGAATAATATTGCTGTCACGGATTGTTTATGCCAACTCTCTTAAACTTTGTCCACCTTATGAACTGAGTTCCTTCACTGCCTATGTTTTGATTTAATTAACATTGCTGGTAGATCCCCGTTCATATGCCTTTATTTGCTAGCTTCTTCCGATGTATTATAATATGTAATGTAATGACTTTATGGACTTGAGGTTCTGGTTTGTTTGTTTTTCCAAACATTTTCTTTATATTGTAATTTTTTCAAACATTTTTTTTATTGTCAGAGTGCAGTACAACTGAATCATCCGATGATATTGAGAAACAGGATATGGAGGAAGTGTCAGATGAAGATGAGATCTCGTTTTATGATACTACAGAGTACTTTACAGAACATGGTGGTAGTAGGGGGCCTAAGAGAGATCTGGATGAGGGGAACAAACCCAGGGAATCTCTCTCAAAATGCATTGATGTGGAGACGACTCAGCCAGAGAAAGCAGTCTGTAATTCTAGGAATCCTCAGATAACAAGACGAAAAAAGCTTCCAGATCCTGTAGAGAAAGAGAAAGGTGTTAGCCTTTGGTCAGTAATCAAGGACAACGTGGGCAAGGATCTCACTCGAGTTTGTCTTCCTGTATACTTTAATGAGCCTATATCATCTCTTCAAAAATGTTGTGAGGACATGGAGTACTCTTATCTTTTGGATCAAGCTTACGAGTATGGAAAATCGGTAAGATGCCCATCTCTCTCTAGATTGTGCCATTAATTTGTCTTGGGAAGTGTAAAAAGCTAAAAAATAGCAACTTGAAACTTGTGTTTCGTATATTATTTTACTGTTAATCCGGTGAATGATATTTTTGTTTGTTGGTTTGGTTTCTGATTGCTTCATCTTGTTGAGAATGAATTATATTCATTTAATTTCAGTTTGCAATAAATTTTAAGGGTTGCTCTGTGCTGTTGACTAATTCATACTTTTGACTGTATCAATGGCAGGATTTCAACTCATTATTGAATGAATTTCACTTTTAATGGTTGATAATAATGTCTAGCATATGATCCTTGACTATGGAGTGGCTTTTTCTAAGTCCAACTGATATGAGTCTAGAGGTCTTTAGGGTGCAGCTTTGTGCCATTCATGTGGAAATCTGAAGTCTTCCTCTTCTTGTTTGGTTACAAGTTTTTGTGGTTAAATGATGTAAAGATGTGAAGAGCAGAAGTTGACATCATTTTGATGTTACTGAATACGAAACTTCTCCATTGGAATTCTTTTTTCAGGGAAACAGTCTCCTCCGGGCATTGAATGTTTCTGCATTTGCAATCTCCGGATATGCATCATCCGAAGGTCGTCATTGTAAACCCTTTAATCCTTTGTTAGGGGAAACATATGAAGCTGATTATCCTGAGAAAGGAATTCGCTTCTTTTCTGAGAAGGTTAGTGCCTTGTAGTTAAATGATTCACATATATGGTTGAGGGAGAGGCAGATTATTTTGCAGCTGTGGTATTGATGTTGGAGTAGGGATCATAAATGACCTTAGAGGTTGAGTTATGCTTTGTATATCTGAAATTCAACCTTGGCCTCACAAAGCAAAACTGTGAAGTTTTTTAAAATTGCAGAAGAGGTCAAAGTAGTCCAAAATACTATGTATGATTCATCTACATCAAAAATTCAAATTACTTTCTCAATATATATTTGTCTACCTACTATTGATATACTTTTGCAACAAGATCAAATATTGATGTTTGTTTGTTCCCGTTAATATATGTTGTAATAGGTCAGTCACCATCCAACTCTCATTGCCTGCCACTGTGAAGGTAGAGGATGGAAGTTTTGGGGTGACAGTAACATCCGTTCAAAGTTCTGGGGAAGGTCAATTCAGCTTGACCCAGTAGGAGTTTTGACCCTAGAGTTTGATGATGGTGAAATATTTCAGTGGAGCAAGGTGTGCATTGCTGAACAGCCCTGTTTCCGCAGCATGCAAGTACATCACATGTTATAATAAATTGTTTTTCTTTCGGTTTTCTCTTATTAGGTCACTACAACAATTTATAACCTTATCCTTGGCAAAATATACTGTGACCATCATGGGAGCATGGACATACGTGGTAACCGCCAATATTCATGTAGACTCAAATTCAAAGAACAGTCAATTCTTGACCGAAATCCCCACCAGGTAGGAGTTCTATTAATGATTAGCATCACTTTATCCTTTATCTTCGCATGCTTGAACCAGAGCGTTCTGTGTATTTAACTATTTTGCGACTGATCAGGTACTTGGATTCATTGAAGATGCTTCGGGTAACAAAGCTGCTTCATTATTTGGCAAGTGGGATGACAGCATGTCTTACATTATTGGCGATGCGAATTCGAAGCCAAAAGATTCCAGTTCCTCAGATGCATGTATGTTGTGGAAAAAGACTAAGCCTCCCACCAACCTGACGCGGTACAATATGACATCGTTTGCCATCACATTGAACGAGCTTACACCAGGACTGAAGGTAGTGGGAAATGTATTAAATCAGTTTTTGATGTGCATTTCCATTTTCTCGTTATGCATCTCTAATTGTTCATTATAGCTTGGTCTGATCCCGGGTATTTGCTCACGGGTTAAAGGAGAAACTCCCACCCACGGATTCCAGGCTCAGACCGGATCAGCGGTGTCTAGAAAATGGGGAATACGAGAAGGCTAACTCAGAGAAATTAAGGTTGGAAAGGAGGCAAAGAATGGTATGTTAGGCAGCTCTTGTCCATATCATGTATAAGTGCTACTGCATTGTTTCTGACCAAGAGCCGTTTTGGCCTTTTGCACCTCTTCTCTTTTGATGTCCCAAAAAGAAAATGATGCATGGTTTGTTGCATGTGGCTTGTGTTTCTCTATATTTTTTCTTCCTTCCTTGGCGCTTTGGTTAGGATGTTGCTGTTGTTATGGTAGGGATGGATAGGTTATATTTAAGACCTGCTGCACGTTAATGGACTATTTTGTTCCCCTATCATTATCATGCTGATAATCGACTTGTTTCATTTGTGTAGTCTAGGAAAATGCAAGAAAATGGCTGGAATCCAAGATGGTTCCGAAGAGAAGGAGAAAATGGAACATTTCGCTATGCAGGCGGCTACTGGGAAGCCAGAGAGAGAGGAATATGGGACGGGTGTCCAAATGTATTTGATGAAGTGAATGAAGACTTTGTAAATCCTTTAGATGCATCTTGATTTTAATTCAGGTAATGTTTACACATTTTTTTAACCTTATTTGGCTCTACTCCCACACAAAATGTCTGAGATCGGAGTTGGCTACCTGCGGTAATGACATAATAACACTGTTTCAGAGTTGAGATGGCGATAATATATGGAAATTAGGCAGCAGGAAGCTTTAGCTTCAAAGTTGTAGCATAGGGCTATTTAAAGCGGGTCCACTTTCAGTTCTGATTGCTTCATCCTTCCAGCGACGTGAAGCGAAGAACAAAAGAAAACACGAAATAATAGGAAAAAGCGTCCATCCATCTTTTCCAGGATTTGCCTTGTGAAGTCGAACAAACTTCAATCGGCCGAAGTTCTTCTAGATATGTAATTATTGGGGCTATGAGCTTCTCTCTCTCTCCCCTCCCTTTCTACTGTAGTTTACCGACTTGGCCGAAGAGATGTAGATTTGTTACAACAATATTATTGTTAATATTTTTTTAGAAATAAATGGCAAATATGCATAGTTGTCAATGTTATTAGAATCGGGCTGCAACTGGATATTAAGTAATACATATGAAAAAAAATAGCTTAGACAATATTTATTCCTGTTGGTATACGTGTTCAAAGATGTGTTTATATCAATTCCATCCAATATTAAATTAACATAATTTTATGTAACTATATAGTATCTATTAAAAACCATTAAAATTATAAAATGTCAGGTTAATTGAACAACCAACTAATACAACCTGTCATGATTAACCATAACTACCAATAATCATCAGATATATATAACACCAAAAAATTGAAAAAAAAAATAAAAGACACAAAAAAAACTAGTTTGTTCAGCGACCTCTATTTCAAAAGGCCAAAAAAAGCTGCAGTTTAGAATGAAAGTTTAGATATCAACAGTCCTTTGGTGGAGTAAGATTGTAAGAGGAGATAAATTTCCTTATATAAAGTCTAAATTTTAAATTTTGTAAATAAAATTGAAAATTTTATTTTTAATTGGAGTTGAAAATAATTAAAGTTTAGATATTCCAATCATACTTTATTATCGATAGAAAACAGTGAGTTGATCGATATTATCAATGTGAATAATTAAGATATAAAAAATAAGTTAAAATTATAAAAAATAAATTGTATCAAAGTGTATAAATTGAATTAAAATTATATGACTAAATGATTTTTTTTTTCAAATTTTTTTTATAATTTTCAAAGACCATACTTTTTTTGCCATATTTTTATGATTATTTCAAAGCTATTTAGCCACAATTAATTAATACTTGGCATTTTACATGCATAATATGTGGATCGATATTCCAAATTTCCACAAATCATACCTGACCAGCGACTTCAATAGATCCAAATGGCCTAAGGCAGTGATGTCTCAAAGCCCAAGCATGCAGGGAAAACTTTCTATACAATGATACAACCCCATTTTGGCGTCCAAGATTGGAAATTACAAATCCATTAGGACACGTTGTTCCAAGATTAGATATGGTGAAGTAGATATGCTTTGATATAACAGTTGCAATGCATTATGGATTAAAGATTCGATATTTTATAAATTGGCATTGGTTTGGGGATTGAGATATGATTGGGAATATGAGAAGTGAACGTCATAGAGAAGGGGTCAAGAGGGTGGGGCATTCAATATAATGCACAGTAGATGCTTCCCCACATGGGACAACGATCTCAGACCCAACCATTGAACAATCCCATTAAATTAATATCCCAACCTTTAAGGATTTTCACGGGCATGCATTATGCATATTCATCTCTCCTTCCCACTTCTTCACACTTCAATATATATATATATATATATACCTCAGTACAGCTCTCTGGTTCTGGTTTTAGACTTTTGCTTACATAAAAACAATGTTTGCGAGCTGTCTCCGTCCTGCTTTTTTCTTTGTTTCCTTGTAAATTTGTCTGCAGATCTACCAAATACGTGTTTCGTTTTCAACTTTTATCTCTGCTCCAACTCCTGCTGCTCCTCATTCACTCTCTCTCTCTCTCGTTTCCCAATATAGATCTCCTTTCGTTCACTCTCTGTGTGTGTGCTGGGAAGAAAAGCAAGAGCTTTAATTTCTAGAAAGGCGTGTTTATAAAAGGGAATATAAATTTATATTTTAAAAATTTTAATATAAAAAAGTTTGCGCTTTTAAACTTCTGTCAAAATTAGTCTCACATTCAAAATAATTTAAAGATACTTTTAATAAAAAAAACTTTAAAAAGTTATTAATTCATCGGAAACCTTTTGAAGATCAAATACATGTAGTATGTCATCTAATAAGATAAATTAAGCATAGAAATAATGTCGGCCATTGCTAAGATGCCATCAACGTCGACGTCCCACATCCATCATCCCTATTTCAATTATTCAAAAGAACTCCAATCCCTAGTGGAAGGGATAAAATTTACTATTCGCTTATATCTTGACATGCATGCATATGCTTCTTAATAGTAAGGGTGTGCTTGGATCTTTTAGAAAATACCTTTTAAAAAAAGTAATAAAAATGATTTTAGTAAGTGATAGCTTTTGAAAAAGTAAGCATTTTGGGTTTCTTAAAACATATAGTTCTCGACCTCCAAGTATAATTTTCAATTATAAAGTGCCCCCAAAAAACAATAGGGTGCTTAGTTTCCTATTTTCAAAACCATGTTTTACTCTCTCAAAATTGTTTTTTAATCATTACTCGAAGACACTCTTAACTCCTCATCCGTATGCCAAAATGTTAAAAACAAAAGACACTTGTGCCTGACTCAAGAAGTTAACGGTCAGTAAACTTTTCCCTCTTTATTTGCTTGACGATCTAATTTCATTATATAAACATACAAAAGGTTACAACTTAGAACCTTGTAGTAGAATACATACGCTTGGCATTTTCTTTCATACCAAACGATGCCAAGCTTTGATTATATATATATGACATAGAGCGCAGGCGAAAAAAGAGGGTGGGGGGGAATAGCACAATAACCCTATTCCTAATAATTAAGCATGGCAAGAAGCGTCTTGTTCCTCCAATTCAAGGCCCTCCTGAGCCAGCCTCTGGTCCTTGTACACGTACCACTTCGCACAAACTAAATACACTGCGAAATTGAGCCCACCAACAATGGTCAAAAGCCAGTAGAAGTTATAGAGCCTTCCCTGGTTCAGATTATCCGCCAGCCATGGCTTCCCTTGCCCCGTCACCTTGTGCACTATTGTCACCAACAACGAGCTCACGAAGAACCCCAACGACAGCGTGCTCAAGAACAGCCCCGTGCTTATCGTCTTCATCCCCTTTGGACACTCCCTTAGGAAGAAATCTAGTTGTCCTATGTACGTAAATGCCTCCCCTGACCCCACAAAGAAAAACTGTGGGATTAACCAGAACACGCTCATATGGATCTCCGCGTCGGGGCTGTCCGCCGCGCCCTGTGATTGCGCCACCCTAAGACGCTTTATTTCAGTAAGTGCCGCGACGGCCATGGCGCATGTTGAGAAAACGAGTCCAACTCCTATGCGTTGCAGAGGGGTCAGTCCTTGTGGCTTCTTGAACAGTTTTCTTGAGATGGGGACTACGAGTCGGTCGTAGATGGGGACCGTGAGGAGTATACTTCCGACGAAGAAGACGGTAAGGGAAGCCGGGGGGATTTGGAACGAGTTTCCGATATGGCGGTCCATGGTGGTCGCTTGGGACACAGAGAATGTGGCCATTTGGGCATACACAGTCCAGAATATGATGGTGGTGGCCCAGATTGGTAACATCCTTACGATCAGTTTCACTTCCTCAACATCTGTGAGGGTCGATAGATACCACTTCCTCTCTTCGGTTGCTCCTGCTGTTTCCTGATCTACGATCGCGGCCCTGTCCAAGAACCTGCACCCGCCATAATACATATCCAATTAGCACTTGACCATGAAAATGTTCCTGATTAGTGGCACTATTATGTTAAACTTTTGTGTATAATTTGAGTTAGTTAGTATGAAGCTGATAAATAGACAGTTAGACACTAACATCGCATAAATAAAATCAAGACCACTAATATAAAGTAAAAGACTTACGGGACGTGATAGTTACTTTTAAAATCATGTGGAATGCACAAGAAGACACGGGTGTGACATAATAATGATAGAGATTTAGTAAGATGGATGAAATAAAATAGTGAGGTACGGTGGGCATGAGAGGAGATGAATGGCATCTTTTGGTTAGATGGAAACATGACATGAGGGGGGAATAGAGCCAAAGAAGCTTTGGTAAAAGCTAAGTTAGGGATAGAAAATGACGCAAGGCAAAGATTTCACGTTATTCACTGGCAGAATAAAAAGGTTGAACGAGAGAGAGACAGAAACAGAAACATAAAGCCAATATGTCCGTGACAGAGGTAGCTGTGTGGGTTAGAATTAGGCTTTGGAAGAGAGAACAGCAACAGCTCAATTGAACTCCACCATGCAAAAGACAAACAACGCATGATCCACCAACTGGGATTGGTTACTGACACACACACACACACAACACTCCATCATCCATATATGTTCATTATTTTCCTTTTTTGAGTCTCCCCCCAAACCCAATCTTGTTTCTTACTTCTCACAAACTAACGTTTTCCTTCTTCTTCTTCTTCTTTCTTTATATTTTCTCTTGTCCTTATTATTCTGGATGTATAGGAATCTGTTAACGTACAAAGACCAATAAACCCAGGGACCAGCAAGATATTTTACACATGCATGCATAGATATACATGATTCTTGATTAACTAAAAATGAATAAATGAATTGAGTGCTGTGACATGAGAAAATGAGGTGGCAATAAGATATGAAAGACCTATTTGATAAGAAGAAGGTTGCAAAAAGAGCCGATATTATGGCGGTAAGCTCCGGCAGTGATTCGCAGGTTTGAAGCAAGAGCCAGTGAAAGAGAACATGAACATGACAACCAAAGATAACTATCTAGGACCGGCGTTGTGTTGTGCCTACCAATGATCTGAGGCCACTAATGTAAAATTGCATAATCCTCCATCTATCCTTTCTTTATGTAACTTTCACTTCAGTGGGCCACTCTTACGGACACCCCTCTTCTTACTATTCCTGCCTCCCTCAATTATTCTCAAAGTTGCCTCTTTTCTAATTTTTTTTGACATGAAAAATAAATGCATCTTAATCCTTCAAAAATCCATATTTTGTTACATATTTTAAAATAAAAAATTAATAGAAATAAAATCCATACAAAATCTAGCCTCGCTCGCTATATTCTTCTCAGTCTCTATGTCAAAAATATGTTATGTACTTCACAACTCAAAAAATTTAAATTCAAATTATAATAAAAGTTCTATCTAAGATTTAACTTTTCTATAATCACTTTTTTTCTCGATTTCTTGATCATTTTCATTGTTGCTTTACAATAATTTTAAGGTATCTTGCCACTCCAGGATTTTAAGGTATCCTAAGGCCCCACGTCCTGGACTCTTGGGGTAGTGGTTTCTTTTCGCTTTAACCTCTTTAACATATTGGTGAAATGGAAATTAATGATGATTCCTCAACGGTTGAGCACTAGCCTTGCTTTCCTTCCCCACAACTAAAAAGTAAAACCCTTTCTAAAAAGAGGAGATATAAAGACAAGTAGGGCCATAAGTTTTTTCTTCTGTCAAAGTGGGACCATAAGGAAGACTCCTTTTAAATGCATGTGTAAATTTAATCCATACAGTGAAAAAAATAAAACGAGTTAATCATATGAATTATTATTAAAATATACTAATACATGTTATAAGCTACATGGGGTGCGGATAACAGTGAAGGATGCGGACACAGACAAAAAATTACATGTTATGATTGATAAAATCGGTCAATCACGTTCCCCTTACCGAGCAGCCACAAGGAAATTAAATCAGTAATTAAAAGCGTCACACAAGCAAGGCAGCAGGAATCTCTGATTTAAATCATCTGTTGAGTGAAGCGAGAAGATGCAATCATATCAATCTTCTAACAGATCATAATCGTAAATAATGGAGATGATGATAAATAATTTCTGCCGGAAAAAAAAAACAACAGAGTAGGAAATGTTACCGGAACTGCTTGCTGTGAGGCAGAGCCTGCTTCTTCTTCCTGGTGGCTTCATCGGCGATGTCATCCAAGTTGAAGAGCGACGACGAATTGGAGGGTAGTGGCAAGTGCCTCTTCCTAAAAGCAGCGACGAACACCACAGCAACCTGAGTTAAGGGGCTACCCACGAGTTTCTTGAAGCGGTACCGCCTCGTCCCCGACAAGAACACGACAAGGGCGAGCACGATGGCCGTGGCACAAATACCATAACCCCATTCTCTGCCCAGGTGGTCTTGGATGTACACCAGAATTGTCACGGCCACTAGAGACCCTATGCTGATGAAGAAGAAGAACCAATTGAAGAACTTCGTCATCTGGGATTTCTCCGTTGGGTCCGTATCATCAAATTGGTCGGACCCAAACCCAGAAACACTCGATTTCAGACCTCCGGTGCCGAGGGCGGTCACATACAGCGCCAAATACAGAACCATCAGCTGCTTGCTGTTCGCAGGAACGCATGTTGTTGCGCCTTTTTCGCATTTCGGAGGGTGTAAGTTAGGAATTATTGTAGATATCGTCAGGATCGTAACCCCCTGGATTTAAAATACAAACGAAAACTTCAACAACAATCTTGCTTCTCCGGATCGATATCAGAACTTAGACGCAAATGAAGAACGCGTTAAGTATGAAGATTAGAATCAGAGTGTCTTACAGTTGCTTGCACGGTTGAAAAGATGGCGATGGTGAGGTATCTGTGAAAGAAAGAATTGAAAAATGGAATAATTAAAACAAAAATCCCACAAATCAAAAGGGTCGGGGGGGAAGGCGGTAACAAAAAATAAGGCGGTAAGAAAACGAAATACCGTTTCAAAGGAGGGGAAATGCCAAGTACCTGCCGAGGAAAGTGTCGGCCACAAAACCACCGAGCAAGCAGAGCATGAAGGAAGTGCCCATGAAGTTGGTGACGATATTGGCGGAGCTAGCATTACCCAAATGCATGGTGCTCGTCAAATAAGTGACCAAATTAACACCGATGCCGAGTGTTGTGAGCCTCTCACAAGCTTCTCCACCTGAGAAGACAAAAATAGAAAGGTTGAATACGAGGAGATGAGTTTTGACTCATAAAAAACAGACAGAAAAGGAAAATGGTAGAGACCTAAGATCATGGCGGCGGCGGCCCAACGGCCGGTGAAGGACCTGAGAGCGGGACGACCCTTGTAGTCCCAGGCATCAGAGACGGGTTTGTCCCCTTTCTCGGTCTGAGAAAAACCCATTATTACGAGCAGAGGCGTTGGTTAGATAGGAAAGAAAGAAGTAAAGGAGGGGAGCGAAGGCAAGGCACGACTCACATTGTGACTTCTCTGGCCTATTTATATAGCTTTAGGAGCGAAGCATGTGGGGCCATGGCCATTAGAGGGCTAGGACGGCGCTTTTTCACTCCTCCAATTATTAATTTATTTTAATTAATTAAGTGTTATAGGCATATTTAAATAGAGTTTTAAAAAATAATTTATAAAAAAATAATTTTAGATAATTTTTTAATAATAATATTATAAAAAATAATTTTAAATAAATATATATTTAGATAATTATTATTAAAAAATAAATTATTAAATTATTAAAAATAATTAAAATAAAAAAAAATAATTTTTTTTAATATCTCTCTTCTTCTTTTTTTTTATTTATTCTCTTTCATTTTTCACAGACAGTCTCTTACAAAAAAAAATAAAAAATAAAAAACTAATAATTAATAATTTATAAATTATTTTAATATTTTAAAAAGTATTCTCAATAATTTATCTAAAACTATAATTTTAAATAAAAATTTAATTTAAAAATTATTTTTTAACAAATATAACAATTTAATTTAAAAAAATTTTAAAATAAAATTTAGACTATAAACCCTTCTAAAACTTAGACATTATATAACATTCAATATTATAGTATTAATTATTATATATATATATCCAGTATCATAATCTTATCTGTAGTACACTTTTATCTATTATGTGTAAAATTATATTAAATTAAAATATTATAGATAAAATTGTATCAAATTAAAAAGATTATAAGTAAAATTATAATATAAATAAAATTAAAATATTAAATATTAAAGATATATAAAAAAATATTATCATGATATTTAGTGGTATATAACTCTTTAATTAATGAAATTTCCTGAATCAACCGCCTCTGATCCTATTTTTATCCGCCGCCACTCGTGTGTTACCGTGTCAGTGTTAATTCGTTTTTATTGTTACTCAGCAAATGTAGAGCCACCGGTAAGTCTGGTCCCCACGATTTAGCTTTGGTGCTTAAAATAATGTTGACTCGGAGTCAGATGTGTCCCGTTTGTTGCTGGTAGGGAAGAGGAGCAAATGTAGATAGCCTCTTCTTATTTCACTCCTAAGTACCATGATTGTGACATTAGTAAATATCAAGCGTTACAAAAATAAGCAGAGAGAGCATTGATGATTATGGAGCACACTGTACATGCCGTCTTGCATGGAATACTTTTTCTTTTTTGATGAAATGTCGTCTGAAATACTGCTGTTTGTTTGGCACTGTAGAAGACACTTTTATGGGAAAAAATTTGGGTGCGTTTGGATTAGAAAGTAACTTTTATTTTAATTTGACTTTTATAAACTTAAGTTGAAATAAAAGTTAATTAATCTATTATAATTTATGTTTAAATTAATTTTTGTAAAACAATCTATTTGATAGACTAAATTTATTTTAATGATTAATTAGAAAAATAAATAAATGTAGATGTAAGATGATTGAAAAAATATATGAATTAAGAAAAATAATAAAATTAAAATTTTATGTGTACAAATAACTAAATAAAATAATGCAATTTTATGTATACACATAATTTTGTTGTCATTTTTACAACAACAAAAAAAACATTATAAACTCCTTGAAATATTTGCGATATGGTGGGGAGAGCTTACGTTAACGGGATTTAAAGTTTATTAGTTATACGGACATAATCAAAACTTGATGGGTGAATTGCAAACAGCAACAAAGTTGGAGGGAAAAAAAAAAGAGATTTGACGACTTTCTAATGCCATTAATTATAGTCCAGGACTAGAGAGTTTGAAAATTACAAAAAAGGCGAACATCTTTGCGTTGGGGTTGTGACTTTTTTTCAAGAGTCATATTTCAAATTTTCAAAAATTTTAGTGCTTAATTTTAATTTTTTTAATATTATTCCTTCTTAAATGTTTTTTAATACGGGAAAAAAAATGAGTATGTTTAAAAAAATAACTCAAAATTTGAATTCCAATGCAAGTATCTTAGTATTTTCCAAAAAATTCTAGAATTAATGGTTATTGAGGTAAGTAATATTCATAAAAAGTCATATCTCTTACTAACAAACATTGTTAATGAAATACTACGATATAGTTCATACTAATAGGAAGGTTATCTATATAAATTTACAAGTTTAACTATTTTTTAAAAATTAAAAGATTAATTCACGTGAAATTCTAGGTTGCAGCCAAAATTTTACTCCTCTAATAATAAATATAAACTTAATTTAGAAGTAGATTTTAGTAAGATATTTTTGTTATCTTATCTCTCATATATTATTATTTTTTTAAAAATATAATATAATATTAAATAAATATATTTTAAGGAGATTATGTTATATAAATTATAATTAAATAATTTATTTGATTTTTTTATATTGGATAAGTAACTTTTACATTGAGCACGGAGCATAATTTCGTCTTTGACTAACTTCATCCGTTTCTAGATGAAAAGTATGGGCCTTAGCTGGGCCACTGGCTTTTTATCTGAGAGACTTTATTTCTGGATGTTTCAATTAGGAAAACAATAAATTCCCACGCATCAAGTTATTGTTTTACTTAAGTAACATATTGGGCATATATTATTGTTGGCAGTGACCGACGAATTCTTCTTATTTCTGGCAACGTGACTGAACTTGCAGTTACGAACAAGAAGAAAGAGCACCCACAGTGTGATATCAGTATTATTAAAAAAAATATTTTATTCTATTATTAAATTATGAATGAGTCTGATTTCTTTTTAAAAAATTTTGTGAAAAATAAAACGGTAGTTAGGGGCAAATGAAATGATTAATGATAAGATTAATCTGAATTTGGTCCATTTTATTAATTTTCTACGTCTCTCTTCGGTCCTAACCCCATTGAGTAGTGTCCCTTTTTTCTCTACAAAATTCCAAGCTATGAGCCCATGACTTTCTTTCCATTGCTCAAGCAATTGACCCTCAAAACACACATATGTACTCCTCCAATGCAACTAGGACACGCAAACTCTGAATGCCTCACGTTTCCTCAACGTATTATTTAAAATTTGAATTCAATTTCAGTGAAGTGCACTGCGAATATTATATGCTATGAACATGAATGAATGAATTGTTGCAGCGTATGCATTGATGAGGGAACTCATGAAGGGTAATTAATATAAGATTAAATTATATAAGTATTTAATAAGTATGCAATAATAATAATAAATTTATGACTATTTAAAAAATTTAAAAATGAGATTACTTTTTAGTGTAATTTAATTCTCCATTGGTAAACAAACTGTTTTGATCAATAGAATAATACATATATGACCCCAACCAGGGTGTAATAATTTTGGGGATGGCGTTAGGCTTCTAATTTGACAGTGTGAGTCGACATTAAAAAGTGGTACAAAGACGCTTCAATTCCAACTTTGATTATTGTTGGGGACAACTTTTCTTTCATTTCAATAAATAAAAGGCAGATATATACTTGATATGATATGCCCTTGTCTGAGCAAGATATATCATCCCCTTATTAGTCAGATTCTCTGTTTCTTTTTTTCTCTGGATGGTTGATACTCCATGCCATAGGATCAAGTGGTGGATCCAGATTCCAGGGACGACGCTATATAGTTATGGGTTTCAAGCTCAATTATTCTCTTAAATAATTTATTTGAATTTTTCATTATTATTTTTAAGAGTTTAGTCAATAACAATAATTCGTTAGTTGATAGTTTCACTTTTTTCCCTTAGATTTAGAAGACATCTTGATATATAATTTGAATAGTTATCTGAATATACGTGTTCAGAAAATTAAACACCCCTCCTAAAAACTTTATCCATTCGGTTGGTGGGAAAGGCAACGACTCCTTGAAAAAAATTAAAGGTGTTGAGAAATTAATGGTATGTTTGGTAGAGTGAGAGTGAGAGTGAAAAAGTAGGAGTGAAAGTAGATTATTTTATTTTATTTTATATGATAAAAATATTTTTATTTTTAATATTTTAAATTATTTTAATTCTATTAAAAAATTGAGAATTGAGATAATAGAAGTAAAAATAAAAAATTTTAAAATGATTTTACTTTAATTATAGAATTTTTAGAAAATTTAATTATTTTTAAGTTATAAAATTATATTTTAGACAATTTTACTCAAAATTATAAAAAAATATACATAAATTTTATAATTATTTATATCCTACTAAATAAATTTTTAAAATTTATTTTTAACTTAATTACATTTTCACTTTTACTTTTATTAGAAATTCTTTTATCCTATCAAATATAATATAAAGAGTTATAAATTTATTTGTTAAAAAAAATAAATAAAGGTCATCACAATGTGATGGTTAATATCCCCCAATTCAACGCCACTTCTGATATTTAAATCCAATAAGATTACATTGAAAACAATATGTCATGAATATTATCTCTAGACAACATTAATTATAATACTCTATTGAGAAATGGAAAGAATCGTATTTTGAAAGGAAACAACTTTCTTCAATAATGCATACAAAATCATGACTGCCCACAGGCAAAAATCATTTATTTGTCTGACAAACCCATTTTACTTTTAATATTTTTAAAAATTTTATAGTACTACCGAATATAAAAAAGGATTTTATGTCAGCACTTTAAGTATGGTTATATTATATACTAAGCTATTGTTAAATATCTCTAAAACAATTAAAAATTATTACTAGCATGCTTACACGTATTAAATGAAAACTACTGAAAATTTAGAATAAAAAAGAGAAAAGTGAAAGAGAAAGAAGAACCGAGACAGAAATGGGGGCACTTGCCGACGTTGAGCTGGCTCTCTCTCCATATAATTAATGTACATGTCTGTCTATACATTGGGAATTTGATTTGTCCCCATTTCAGCATCACATGGTTATGGATGTTAATTAGATGCTCCTCTGAAAATAGATAATTTTTTTAATTATATTTATAAATTATATTATTATATTTTTTTATGAATATATAAATTTACCCTTTATTTATTATTATATTCATTTTATTCTCACAATTTTATAATATTTAAATAAAAATAAAATTAAAAAATTATTAATATAATACTCCTTTTGTCTTAATGAGTTGTTCATATATGTATGATATAGTTATTTAATGTTTATCTGTCAAAAATTCTATATAAAATATTTTAAAAATAATTTATAATAAATAGAACTAAAAATACAATATTTATCAAGATAACATTTTTAGAGAAAAATCCAATAGAATTATGCTACATCTTTGTCTGATTTTGACACAGCCTACTGTACTTGATGTTACAATTGCCTTAATTAGTCGATCATGTGTGTGTGATATGGTTATTTAATATTTATACTTTGAAAATCCCCAAATATAGAGAGATTTAGGGAACAAATCACCGTCCTTGTATTTATGAATAGACTGCCGATGTGCAGATCTAATTTTTTTTTACCTAATTCATTTAAATTTTATTTTAACTATATATAAATTTAATTCGTATCATATATTAAGCTATAATTAATGAATTTTTCAATTAAATTTTTTTACATATGTTAAATATTAAACTCAAAATTTTACTTAAATGATATTAAAGTATTTATCACTCCAATTGATCTATGTTGGAATTACAATCCCTTGAGTAATCATCCACATTTAAGAGGACACAACGAGAAGCTTTGGGATAACTTCAATAAGTCAACTAGTAGATATAGTTATAGGTTGACCTCTATGTATAAGCCATGTACTTCTATATGGTTTGCTTCTTTCTTTTATTTTTTTTAATATAAAAGTTTTAAAAAGAATTTAGGTTTATTTATAATATAAATACAGAATAAAATCTCTCTTCCTTAATTGATGCATGTTTGGAAGAAAACAATACATAATCTCAACAAGCTCTCTCGTTAATATGAATTCTTAATTACAAACAATATATTAATTAACCGATATTCAATGAAAAAAATCAAGATTCTTAACATGACTCATGCTGGTGTCTCTTTGTCACCTCTGTCAATCAACCTCACGCAACAAGTTGAAGCACGTTTGGGTAATTATTCTTTGGTTTTGTTCACAGTTATGTAACTCCCATAACAGCCAACATAATCAAATCATTCAGAAACTAGACAGACTTAATTAACGAGACATGATAAAAACATATTCATCTTTATGTTAGAATCCCTTTGTGCCTTGGCAACGTCACAGGAAGTCAACATATATACATTGCAACGGGACAGTGAAATGATGGCAAGTCCCTATCGAGACATGTGGAGTGTCTTGGCCAATTCCTAATAACGTTCTTATTGTAGGGCAAAGAAAGAAGAAGGGACCCCTCCTTATCCCTTGTTCTTTTATTTTTTGGGCCAACAAACCCCTCTATAGTCACCACGATTATCATACGTAAAACCTGAATAGATATTTATTATTATTTTTTAATACAGTAATGTTTGAATTTCTAGTCTCATTTGACCGTTTTTTAACATTAATAATTTGACCATGTGAATCTTATTTCACCATGGATGCAAGACACTTTTTTGTTTTTGCGTGTTGCTGTGTCCGCGTCAGAAAATATTTGAGTTCTTATTGATCCAGCATATTCAAAAGGAAATATCCAAGTACACATTGTTTGCAGACAACAAATTTTAGAATTGATTAAAGTTTCTGAATGAATAAGAATAAGAGCCATAATTATGTCGCATCAAATTTCAGATCACTTCATGATTGGTAAACCAAATTAACAATAAAATTAATGACGATATTACGTATAGATGGGTGGCGATGCTTCAATTTGGAAAAAACATCAAGATATAAATAAATGTTAAAATCAAAATTTTCCTCTTAATTTAGTATTGACGATATGATTTTTTACGTGTTCTTTGTATAATTTTCTCATTATGCTTTTGTTTTTTCCAATCCTTATCTTCTCAACACTCTCAAAAATCCTAGATCCATTGCAAAATAAAGGGGATTGTTCTAGTTTAGGAAAGCAACATGTGATGTTTGATTAAAAAGAATAGTATGATGCAGCATTCCATTAGTGATACCTGTAATTTCTGGCCGGTTGGCCTTCAATTTGCACCACAATTTTATTCCGCAAAACAATCCAACATGTTTACTCATCTGACTCATCCC
This sequence comes from Leucaena leucocephala, assembly GCA_037074615.1. Lineage (NCBI taxonomy): Eukaryota > Viridiplantae > Streptophyta > Magnoliopsida > Fabales > Fabaceae > Leucaena > Leucaena leucocephala. Next base: position 3,222,790 of record CM073563.1, on the reverse strand, counting down.
GTTGAGCCTATTATTCTTTCAATAAATTGACAAAAAATATATATACATAGATTATAACTCTTTCATGTGTGTATATAATATAATATTTCATTTTCAATAGAAGAGTTAATTAATTTTTTTGGATAAGTTAATGAAATTAAATAAATTTATTAATTATAACTGACATAAGAGTTAATTAACTAATTTAGATAGATTATAGAGTATATGATATGAATTCATTTTGCGATATTGAATTTAGTTATACTTACATATAACCTATTTAATTTCATTAATCTACTCAAAAAAATAATATATCTCTTATATTAAGAACTAGAGGGAGCATAATATAATACTCCTCCGGTCCTCAATATATAATATATTTAACTAATTTGATTAGATTAAAAAAGTTAATTAAATTAGTTATTATAACATTTTTTTAAAAGTATCCTAATATTTTTTCTTAACTCCCTATTCTCTTACTTGATTATTATTTAAGAGAATAATAATATAGGTAATTTATGAACGAGTTGATAAATTTAAAAAATATATCTTATATTTAAAATTAATATTAATTTATTAATTAGTTATTATATTTATAATTAGAGGAGTACTAAGGCACACGCATCTTCTTGGTTGGTTCACAGCAGCCCATCTAGTAGTCATTTTTTGGGCGGAATGAAGTTTTGTTGTTCAGAACATTCAACAATGATGAGGGCTCTTGTGGATTTGAAGATTAGATATATATATCTAGATAGTAGAATAAACTGACAGATATTTTGATAAAATATGGGTTCATAATTACGACGGACTTATATTCTTGCCCTTCTCATTTGAGGGCTCTTGTGGATAATGAGTGTTTGTGATTCGATCCCTTTATAGTTTAATTTTCTTTATTTAGATCTTTAATGCCCTCCCTTGTAACCAAACAAAAAAAATAAAACAATGACGAGGCAGAAAACTTTTGACTTTCATGACTGAACAGGTCACATATGGTTTCAATAGGTTCAAATATTTCTTTTTCTTCTTTCACTAATTATTGCCGACTTATCTTTACGAGTGAACAAAAATATGAACTTATCTTCTATCAATTATGAATATTGCGGTTATATCTAATAATCACTTTAGTCATCAGACAGATAGGCCTCTTTTTTGGGGTGGGGATAAGCCGACTTTTTCTTTTCATGATTCGAAGAACCAACGACGAAACGCCATGCATGCTCAATTATAGAGCTTCAAATAGTAGTGCGTTCAAATAATTTAGATGGAAATAATTTAAATAAAATATGATTTTATTTGAAGTCATTCAAATTAATCACAATCGTGCTTGAGGCCGACATATTCTTTCCTATTTTAGTTTTCTTTTCTGCCGAAGAGGATGGATTTTAATCATTACACTCCGAGTCAGAAATTCGAGTTTGGAGACAAATTGATGATTAATTATAATAAACGATACATAATTTCTTAGACTTGTGTGGAAATATTTAAAAATAAAAGGTATGCTATTATTTCGTCTTAAATTTATCGACGTAAATAATCTCCATGAAATTGATAACAAGAGAGAAATGGCATTGCTGGTTCAGTTGTGAATTTGATACAAGAGTTGACTCGAATCATACATAACAACAGCTTTTAGGGCACATACACTTGACATGTATGACAATTATGTAATACTCGTACTAGGATTCTTTTTTTTTGAGGGAAAAAAAGTGGTGGGGGAATTTAGTGTACTACTTGACTAGGAAAAAGGGAAAAGAAAGTGGGGATCTGAAACCTAAGTAATGATCCATGAAACCTAAATTATTATAAACGTACTATAATCTTCTAATGATTGCAACCTGTCAAGATTGGCCCTGACTTCGGAATGGGAGGGAGGGGCTCAACTGGATGGGGCAGTCTTTGCTTTTCCAATTCATATATTCCCAAAATAGTAATAATAATAAATAAATTAATTAATTAATTAATAAAGGGAGGCCGATGATGTTTAAATGTAGTTGCATGGTGGGGGCCAAGTTTGTATGGATAAAGAGACAGTCACATGCGTTGCTGGAGATTTTGTTGGGGCAAGTTTTGTGTATGGAATATGAATTAAGGAGTGAGAATGCATCTTAGTAGGTTCTTCTTGCCTCCAAATCATCCATGATCACCTTCCATCCCTTATAACTTTAATCTCGTCCACTGGACCCCTCAAAACGGATAAATCATATGATTTGGTTGCGTTAACTTTTTTCTCTGCAAAAGAACAAAAGGAAAAAAAACAACAGCACATGATGAGAATAGCTATGCATTCGGTGTATTATGCCCTGAATTTTGTTGTTGTTGTAATGAGTTCGGTTCCATAAGATTAATTCAGCCCCCCATTCAAATAATAATAATAAAAAAAAAAACAGTTATTAGAGCTGTCAATATAAGAGTTGCACCGGCCTAAAGAACTAACCCTTAATGAGTTCCCGTTTAAAAGAGTTGTTGACCTTGAAAAGCTTGCTTACTATAAAATCCTCGTAGCTTTTAAACCCGGCTTAGACACTTTACTAAATTTTAATTTTTTTCACCTATTTTAAAATATATAAGAATAATACTTAAACATGAATAAATCAGATAACTATATAAAAAATAAAACAATAAGTTTTCTATATTTTTTTATTCAAATAATAAGGATTAGCAAAATAAAATGCATTCACCACGCTCCGTTACCATTTCCATGATGCCTGTTCTTGTTGCAACTGGGCGCAACGGTGCTTCTCGATTCCGTCGTCTTATTTTCCCAGCGTAGGAAGATGTTGGGGTTTGGTTGTAGGTCGAATTCAAGTTGCGGGTTTGGAAGAAGACGGGCAATTTTCCCACCTTGTCTGTAGCTTGAATAGTCCATTGGGGCCGATTTCAAAGAAGTAACGAGTGGTTTCGGAAGATGAGTTTAAAGTTGGGCAGGTGGGCTTTGTAGTTCTGGGCCCAAAAAGTATTGGCTTCGGCCCATATACGTCATTCCCCCTGGAAAAAGAATATACACAGAGAGTGATTCTTTTCTCGAGGAACCTGAATAATCTCCAATATTCTAGACTCTAATTATCCCCTACAAAAATTGCTTTAGTACGTAACACTCAAAGCTACCCAACTCGTATGACAGTGCTTACAGTTAATTCATTTCGGTATATATGGGAAAAAGACAATCATAACATTTAGTCAATAAGTTTTGATATAGGGATGTTAGAGTCATCTTTAAACTGGAACGATGAATTTTTGTAAACTTGTAGAACTAATTAGATTTATTGGGATGCTGATGAATGGCCGAGGATAGTGAGTGATTCTCATTTCTGAGGCACATGTCGACGCATATAACTTTAACGGTGAGCGGGATAATTAATTAATTAATTAATTAAATATAATTAGCAGTATTGTGAATATATGAGGTGGGAGTGCCTAGGGATTGAGTATCTCACATTCTGAATGAAAGGCATCGAACCATGTGAAGTGAAACCCATCCACGAACCTCCTCCCTTTAAGCAGGCGAACGAAAGTTGTGGGACACATGGAATCATAAGGCTAAATGAAAATTCTTGGATTATCATATTTAATATTCAATAATAAGCAGACATATATATATATGCATCGATCTTAAGCTGATAGCATCCTAAAAGCTGTGGTAAGCGTAAGCCATTAATGTGGATAATGGCACACGTAAATAGCATTCACGATCTGCATATAGGTATGATTATTATAATATACCCTTTCTTACATATATATATTCCAATAAATGGTACAGTGATGTATTTGTTTAATTATCTATATGTAACGATATAATATCACAACTAATTAATTATCTAAACTATATATGTAGAGATTTATTAGGCCGCTTGACTTTGGCCAATGGATGTGTGTACCATTCTTGTTTTCTCCCTCTAACCGACTTATTATACGTATTACATGCGTTAATGTAGGGATCCGCGTATGGCGATTTGCAGTGAGATGAGGAAAACTTTCCATATATTTGAAACACATATCTCACATTTTATTTTATATATCTTCATTAGCATAGGTCTTAGGATATATAATAGATCATCAAATCACTAAAAGGTTGAAAAAATCGGCTATGATTAATACCTAAAGTTGATCATGCTTGTGCTTTGATTAGGAAATCATACTCGGAACCGAGCTCTCGTTATAGTTGACTTTCAGTTTTTTCACAGCTTTGCTAGTATTGTATAAGTACACAACATATATCTATCTAGGTAAATAGAACATGTGATCAAGACCGACCAATCTTATGCTTGAATTAAAATTCACAGCGATAAACAAATTTTGTCCTTAGGCATAATATATTAATACTCCCAGACCAATTTGAACGTTTTGCTAGCTCGTGAAAGTTGTCGTGTCAATTTGTATTTATTCATAGGACAGGAGGGTGAGGCAAAAGGCAAATGGTGAAAAGAGATATATGCTGGAAGTGTGTTGCTTCATTCTCAAGTTAGTGGGGTTTTGTAATTATTATTTTTATCGCAAGTTTTTCATGCTCCACCGTCGCGTCCTTGTGTCTTCGTGTGGTTTTGAGGCATCCTCTTTGGGGCTTGCTTTGAGAACAAATTTAATTAGTTAGATAAGATAACGGGGTTGATAATATGTCCTATCAACAGAAAATTCTTGATACTTAAACATTCGGTTTCTGAATGCAAGTTTTGTTTTTCTTTATTTCTGGCATTTGCATATTTACAATTTCACACTTGTACTTCATCCATCATCCATCGATAATCAATCAATTCATGTCTTTATGTTTCCCAAATGAAGCTTTCAGAAAGGTGATGAACAGAACAGATATGCTCCACATCTGACTATGGCTACATTTGTATTTTTGTTTTCTTCTTATGCTACCAACCATTATTTGTAGTTTAAAATGCTAGAGCCAACCAATGGGGTTAGTCTGAGTAATAAACGGCTCGATATCACTTAAATAATATTTTAAATTCGAGTCTTAGTGTATGCAGAAAATTCTCATTAGAATACTCACCCACCATAGCCAGGTGCGCGATGTGGGTCAGATCTGAATATAGTCAAAACAAAACTCTGATAAAACGGGTAGGCAACAAAAAAAAATGCTAGAACCAAAAATTCTAATTCCCATTAGCCTTGTTGTAACCACTGTTCCTTTCTTTCTTTTTTTCTTTCTTTATTCCTTTCTTTCTTATTTTTGATACAACATCATAGGCATCCAAATACTCTCAAGTTGTCGTCTCTTGAATATATAACGTTCAACGATAAAACAATATGTCGTACATAGCTTTTGCATAAATTTCAATTAGAGATAAACATAAAGTAGTTGTACCTATCGTTAAACATAGATAATTCAGATCCATACCAGAGCTGTTAACTATGTGTTAATAGCCATGTAACTTAGTGATATAAAAGCTCATATATAAATAGGAGATCATGAGTTTAATCTCCGTTTATAGCTTCAAACTGTTATATCCTGCACGAAAGATGCTGACTATGTACTCAGATTGATTTGCAACCGACCTTAATTTCACACGAGCAGCATGAGTGGCCTTCATTGAAAAGACTTTTCCAGCGCTGGGAATTGGGGGGGGGGGGGGGAACAAAGAAAAACGATTTGAATGACGTGATTGGTTCTGGATGCTTGTGAGATTTGTTATTTAATTAGCATATGGTTGTGTGAGTTAATTAAGCAGAGATGGCTCCACAAGTTGCGAGCCACACAGAAGTGTCCACGATACATATTGATATACTCGAAACTTGGTGGCGTTGAATTTTTAATGAAGGTAGGAAAATTTCGGTGGAATCTGTTCCTGGATAAGCGTGACCCGTGACTCCTTGATTAGTCTTTCATTTTTAGTAGACTAGACTTCTTAATCATAATCATTGAGTGCACGAATAAATTCCTCCTCCCTCCGTTTTATATCATCTATCTATATTTTATATACTCTAATAAGATATAATATTTAATTATAATAAATATGATATGATCTCTTTAAAATATTTATATAGAATAATTTATGAGTTAGATAAATTAATTTATAAAAAAATATAAAATATTACATTAAAGACTACAATTAACTTTATAACTAGCTCAAGTTTAATATGGAAGGATTTATTTATATGATTATCTGACTTAATAAAATTTAAACATCATGAGCATCTGTGTTTTATATTACCTGTGATAAGTAATATGAAGCGGAGGAAGTCATAGATCCCCAGTTTTCAAATGGCAGACCCACATATCTCTATTTTTTAATGACCTGATTTATGAAGTTAATTGAGAAAAAATGGTTGGCAAGTGGTATGCTATAGGACAATTCGTATAGCTAGCTGGAGGGAGATTCCAGCCTTTCACAGAGTAATAAGAACATGGCAAGACACTTGTACCACTTTAATTTGTGAGGTTGTGTGTTTAATTATAATTACCCGAATGGGAGATGACTCCAGTAATTAAACTAACGAATCTTCTCTTGTTTTGTTCTTTGAGTAATGGAAATCATTGATTATGGAGTGATTAGACAAAAAGGCACATAACTAATCGAGATCCATGTCCAATAATTAATGAATTAAGTGGCACATCAAATCAATCGAGGAAGAAAATCTGGGGCAACTAATTTCGTTCAAAGGCATTTTTAATTAGTTTTTATGGTTGTAGCTAGGCTCTTAGGCCTCTCTGGCTTCGTTTTCAACGCGGTAGAAACGATGACGTATATGCATTGTCATGTTTGGTACAATGGGCCTGTATGATTTCTTCGAAAACCATAATTTTAAAAGTACGTTTGTATAAAACTTTATTTTTATCTAATTTTAAAATAAATAATTATATTTATTTATTTTTTAAAATTAAATTATAATTTAAAATTATAGTTTTAGATAATTTAGTTAAAATAATTTTTAAAATAGTAAAAGAGTTTATAAACTATTCAATTACTATTTTTTTTACACTATCTCTTCTTTATTTTTTATACTATCTCTCATCTCTCTTATATCTTTTTAATTATCTCTCATTTCTCATATCTCATTTATCTTTTTCACCATCTCTCTACTATATTCTTTACCCTATGTTCTCTTTCCTATATCTTTTTATTCTCTATTATCTCTCATATTTTTAATAAAATTATATTATTTTTAGTAATTTTTTAATTATAAAAATCATTTTAGTAATAATTATCCAAACACTTATTTATCCAGAATTATTTTTTTCATAAACTCTTTTGTAAAAGCTTTTTTCCAAAAGTTATCCAATTTTTTTTTGTAAGTCATTTTCTAAAAATCTATCCAAATACACATAATGTATATAAAAGTGGGAAAGTAGGAGTGACCATTTTTATTTTTATTTTTAATATTTTAGGTTAATTTAGTTTCATAAAAAATTTTTGATAAATAAATTAATGAAGGTAGAAATAAAATATTTTAAATAATTTTATTTTAAATTATAAAATTGATAGACAATTTTAACTTTTTTTTAAGTTATAAAAAATATTTTAAATTATTTTATCTTAAATTATAAAATATATATATTAAATTTATATTCATTTATATCCTTTCAAATAAATTTTAAAATATTATTTTTAACTTAATTTAATTATTATTATTAAAAGATCTTTTATTCTACTAAACTGTACAAATGTAAACGTAAAGAGAAGGTAAAAAATAAATTATCCAGAAATATTTATTTATGTATTCCACCTTTACATAATTACAATGACGACTTTAGGTTAATTCTTTTTGAAATTGTAGCATAACAGCTGCTTCCTCAAATCTTTCCACTTTTTGATTACCACTAAAATATTCTGCCCGCTCTATCTCGTTGCACGGGAAAATGGAGACACAGGGAATATTTTTTTTTTTTTACTGGTATCTTAGTGATAATTATTATTATCTTAGTGATAAATTCAGATTATGTTATTTTTTAAAATGAACACGATAGAGATTTGTCATGCATGTCTAATACAAATCCTTTGTTCCATGATATTAGGACAAGGAAAAGGAAACGGATCAAATTTATTGATTTTCATGGCTCTCCATGGCCAATTGCCACTGATAGACTCTTGTCCTTATGCTCCGTTTATGTGTGTGTGTTTTGTTTAACATGTTCATTTAAAATTTTAATTACTGATAATGTAGTTTAATTATATGTGAACAAGTATATTTTCTAAAATTTAAATTTATATTTTTTTATGAGGGCTAAAACGCTTACTATATTAATCAATAGTTTATTAATTTACAATTATAAGGGCTTAAATTTATATCTCTTTTAAGTTTTGTGGCCTCAATTTCTCTTTCTCCTTGCTTTCATGGCATGTTTGATCTTATGAATAATGTTCAATATTTTAGTGCCCGTTTGTTTGGATTAACGGTAAATAACTGTATTTTTATAATATCGTGATTTTTATAAATGATACTAGTTATAAATTATATTGGTTAATTTGTGATTTCTGTTTGAGTAATTTTTTTTATAAATAACTTTAAGAATTTTGATTATGTTTGGATTTTGTTTATTAAAACCACAATAAATGTATAATTAACAAAAAAATACCAAGAATATTCTATTAACTTATAAATTTTGATTGTCGATAGATTCTTTATTAGGATTTTTTTACATTAATTTCTTACTTTTGTCCAAAAAAATTACATTGTTTTTCAAATCTAAAAATGTGCAATCCAATTCCAGCTTCTTGTGCAACAAAACGTAAGGTATATACTTATGTGCTCATAGTAAATGTTACATAATTACATAAAATATTTCTCCACAAAATATGCAAATTTATATTCTGATCACAACTTTTTCACAATACCTATCCGATCTGCTAACAATATTTAAAAATTAACCAAAAATTGCATAATAGTAATCAGAGCAAATTGTGTCTATGACCATTTGTCTCCATTGGCAAGTGTCTCCACCTCGCTTTGCAGAGGTTTCAAGCTCAAGTCCGACATTAACATAATTGTATGTTTGGTTTTCATGTTTTTAAAAATCATGGTAAATTGAATAAAAAGGATCGATATTGAAGGCTTTATTTTTGTTTAATTACATGGTAAGTTCCATGCATCGTTGTTGCGGGAAAGGCAGCTAACTAAAGGCTTCGAATATAATTGAATTCAAACTCTAGAGAGTAAAAAAAAAAAATCATGTGAGAGAACCAATCTCATTAGTTTTTCTTTTTCTTTTCTTTTTTTTCTGTTTGACACTTTGCATTATCTTGACGTATAAGAGTATTTCTCTTCTCTTCTGCTGCATGATTGGTAAGCTGTTGCATAATATATATTGTTGCTAGTTCTACGTTCCTGTAACAAGGGAGGTTTTCGTTTCCCTAAGTCCTAACCACAACTTGCTTTAGTTTTTTTTTTTTAAATAATTCACTCTGCGTTTATTTCTTAATGAACAATTAATTAACCCTATTCCTTTTTTTTAACCCATGGAATCTATAATCACAAACTTCCAAAACCTTTCCAAGATCGCACCTCTGTGCCAGCTAATTACACCTCCCCACTTCACACATGCTTACATCCTTCATTGCCTCTTCACGTCAATTCTTACAACTCACTTCTCCCTTCCCGGAGACCCACTCCTCCACTATATATACCCTCCCTCCCCTTCTCATACCTCTCATCTCTTCAAAGCTCCATTAGTTATACACTTATAACTATCACTGGAAGAGACCAAAAAGCTAGGGTTTTGAGAGATCAGCTCCATCATCATCAATGGCTTCCAAACCTTGTTCCTCCCTCTCTCTTTTCTTCCTCGTCAACATTCTCTTCTTTTCCATGGTCTCTGCCTGCTATAACTGTCCTGGCGGTTCAAACCCACGTCCTAGGCCGAAACCTATCCCCAACCCCTTCAATCCCACCCCCTCCCCAGGAACCGGAACCGGAACAGGCACTGGAACAGGAACAGGAACAGGCACTGGAACTGGAACTGGAACTGGAACCGGAACCGGAACTGGAACAGCAACGTGCCCTAGGGACGCATTGAAACTAGGGGTCTGCGCCAATGTGCTCAACGGTTTGGTGAACGTGACGCTTGGTCAGCCGCCAGTGACCCCATGCTGCACTCTCATCCAAGGGCTTGCCGACCTTGAGGCCGCCGTCTGCCTCTGCACCGCCTTGCGGGCTAACATTCTGGGTATCAACCTCAACATTCCCATCTCTCTCAGCTTGCTTCTCAACGTTTGCTCTAGGCAAGCCCCTCGTAACTTCCAATGCCCTTGATGACCGATATATCCCATAAGCTTTACAACGTATGTATACCATCATTTGTTTCAACTACTACTACAAATTAAAATTCTAGTATCATGTTTGTGTGATTTTTATTATGTACTTTTTTATGGTTTAATTTGGAGGTTAGCTAGTAGCTACATGCCTAGTTATCCTTTATTATTATCATCTACAGTTAGTGAGCTTGTTTTTATTTGTGCATGGAGTCAAAGTGAATAACTTTCCCCTTGTTTACTTACCAAGTAAATTGTACGGGAAATCACAGAGATTAATCATAGTGTTCTTCATTATAAACAAATGGTTCATATCCTTCTTTGTTAATTGTCTCCATCTCTGGCCCTGTTCCCTAGTGCTAGTATATAGCCAGCTCTTTTTCCTTTCGTCTCTCTCCACTGGAAAAAGGAAGAAAAATGGAAGCAGCAAATAAAGAGCCGGATTCAGAAAGTCTGTGTCATAACTCGTAACGTCAATTCTTCATTATTTATTTATACTTTTATAAACGATTGAAAAACTAGCATTTCTTCGCCTTACTTTCCAATTTCCATATGCATAAACACTTTTTCTGGTTGTAAAAATAAACAACCAAGGCGATATAATAAGTGGAATAGGGGCTTGCAGGGCTAGCTGGGGTGAAATTGAATTCAAGCGAATGATTGAAACCGTTTGGTGATGTAGAACGTCGTTTTCCTTTTGGAGTTACACAAGGAATTAGAAGCCAAACAACCTTTTCCCCTTTTTTTGTTGAATGGCCTATTGGCTTCGTTTAATTTCATAGAAACCAATACTGACAATAAATTTACAATGGCGAAAACGACCCCTTCGCCACTAGAAAAGCACTATTTAACCCGTGACAGGGATCGTGGTCAGACATATTTCTCATAGAAGAAAAAGGATGCTCATTTGAAAACCTTGTGCAAAAAGTGAAGATTCCATACTTTTGGATATCTATTTCACAGGATTCGAAGTTAATTATGCAGAAGAATTTACAGTGGGATCATGTGAAGTTTGAAAACTTTTGCTGCTTGTCGAAGTCATGAGTTTAGTTATGGTATTAGGTTCATTATAAACTAGGCTACTGTGTGTGTAGCTCGAGGAAATGAATTTTGAGCTTTGACCACTTTGGTGCACAAGAAGCTTTGAAATGAATAAATGGAATAAGCATATAGTCTCGGAAGTCCTGTTACCTATTTACTCATGAGTAAGGGATATTTTAAGAAAATGAGAAATACAATGTTCCAGTCTCATTTTCTTTAATGGCTTTCCTTTAGACATGTAAATAACTTCTGAACATACATCTTGAGACGTTGCATGTAATCGGAATCTTCATACAATGGGGGAAAAAGAAAAGAAGCTACAGAAGTGGAAATAGATTATAGATGATGAATTACATGGCGGGAGTGATAATTAATGAGGACTGAAGTTGAGCATATCGTAAAAAATAAGGCTTCTGCATAATAATAGAATGGATTCTGAAATCTAATTTAATTATATGGGATTTAAATGGTTGCGAATGCTATCCCCACCCGTGAACGTTGTTTGGTCATATCCGACAACAAAAGTAAGCATATGTTATGTATTTATGTTTGACTTGGCGGCAACAAAGCAACTAACTGCAACGTTAACGTCACAAGGCTCGAAGGCCGAAGGATTCGTGAGTGTAAAAGCTGTCTAATTTTTGAAAGTAACATATTAAGAAAGGTATTGCCGTACGTATATTAGTCATATTAGGAGATCATTATTGAATCAGGCTCGTACGTACGAAAGTTTTGAAGAGCAAAGATAGAGTTGGGGGGCCACTAGCTAGGTCCGTGGTGACGTGGAAGGTGTGTTCAGTAAGGGAAGCAGCAGGACCACCATCAACCACATATTGTCACATGAATTGAAGAATAAGTCAGTGATTTAAAGGGCTTTTTAGCCCTGAAAAGGGATTTTGAGTTTTGTGGGGATGGTTTCGTAATTTGGAGAGTAAACCCTGAATAGCTAACTCATCAGTACAACTGAATGCAATCCATGAATGAGCTTGAACTTGAAGATTTCTGAAGCCACTTTCAGTTTTGATCTCTCACATTGTCCATCTGCCATTAGTTTCTGTTTGGTATGCAGGAACGTTATTACAGTGAAAAGTGAACTGAAGAGCTAAATAAAAGCATAACAAGAAATGAAGATACTTGGGTCGCGTGAAATTAAAGTGGAAACGCACAGATTTAACTTCTTCTTTTGTGATACGGAGAGGGAAGGACAGGGTCAAGGCCGAAAGCTTTGAGTGGGTTAAGAATGACAGTATTCTGATAGAAACATAGACCAAAATAATGGAGCGCTTTTTAGGCAAGGACAGGTGGCAGCCTCATCATCTATTATGATCACAAATTTAAAGAGAGACTCCATCTTAAAAGACTAGTTTATTAGGTTGAAAGCCCCTTAAATTTAAATACTTATAACTCTCAAAACCAGCATCCCAGCAACTCTACACTATAATAAATAGTTCATTCGGCCTTTTGTTAGTAAGAATTCTCTTTCTGAGAATATAATCTTTCAATTAAAACATCTTTGTTATCATTACAAGTCTAAAGGAAGCGTGCATCTCAAAAGAATCCTATTGAGTGAGAGAGCAACTTAAACTTCATGACTTACGACATCATCCTCGTTGCATCGCTCTTATTAAATTTCCCTGTAATATTGCAGAGTATTCGATTCCACTTTCTGTGGTCCATTGCCGACTCATTCGTCTCCCATTAAAATTAATTTCCCTCTTTATTTCTACCTTTCCAAAACATAAAAAGTATAAGAAACCATGTTAAAAACTTAAAATTTTGTGCAAATAATACACAAGCCACTCTAATTATTTTGTAACCTTGATTGCCCTTAAGTATGTAGTAGATTATTAGGCTGTATTTGACTATTTATCATTCTCTTATTTTATCGTGCAAACTAAATTGAATATTTTTATGAAATTAATAACCAAACACGGGCAAGATCCTGTTTATTTTTATGTTTAACAAGGTGCCCCACATTGGCCTTCGCAATTCCCAGATATTAATTAAAACAAGTTTTACTTGTTTTTCTAACTACCCTGATGAGCGTAATAGTAGAAATGGGGCATTATAGTTGCCGCCTTGCAGGACAACATATAAAGAACCCACTATTTTCTCCACAGATCTAATTCCAGCTTTGCAAATCTTTCACGGTGAATTTAATTAAGGGTAATTACGAAAAATGGATTGTAAATTTTTCTCCAGCCAGAACTCCAAGTCTCCACCCAGATCACGTCTGAAAAGTTTAAATCCAACCCAATCGCCAATCGGACTGAGCCACGCGGATTGAGTCATCAGTTTCATCAAGCTGGTTTAGGGTTATAACAATCCAAATAATTTCTACCACACTATAAATTTTTTTTGGTACAATTTTTTTTAAAAAGAAATTAAAGTCACCCACAATTTAAAAGCATGATAAATTCTCCATTTCTCATAAGCAATATCAATATTAGACAGGATAAATCATCTATTACCCTCAATTGTAAACCTAAACATCTAAAAACTAAAATATATCTTCAAACGCCGCAACTAGAATTACAGGAAATGATACCCCAATAATTTCTACCAGACACCAGAATCCTGCTTTAACGTTGCGACATGAACGGGCTCAAAATCAAAAACTTGCGAAACTATTTTCCCTTTCCCTTTTATGTTCATATTACTGAAATCCAGAGTGCACATAAATTAACCCATGTGATAAAGTTCATTCCTCACAATAAACCACCAGACGAGAAGAAGTTCGAGAATGAAGATAAGCATGAGACTGATTTAAAAAGAAATAAAACAGATGCGACTCTTCCATTCCAACCGTTGATCTAGGCCAGTCTTCACCATTCATTATTTTAACCAGTTACGAACACAAATAACCACAAAGAACGGCTATATCGGACAGCTATTACTCATTCCATTATTGCATTTGAATCCTATGGTTCACCCCCAAGCTCCACTCGCAGATTGTCGTACGGATACACCTTGGGCGTCTTGTCGAAAGAAAATAACAAATCTATCAGTATATATCAAGTATCTTCCAATGAAAAAATAACAATGCATAGGAAACTTCAAAACCAGAGGAATATCAAAATATAATGACTGGAGTGGGAAAAATGGAGATAATATAGACCAGGCTATGGACACATGAGAGAAAACACTTAGTAGCACAAGATCAGGTACAAAAAATGATGAGGATGATGATGATGAATTGATGATTCAGTCAATGAGCATGACTTGATACTACCCATAGCTTGATGACGATTCACTCAATGAACAAGACATGATACTAAACACAGCTTTAGAAAACTTAAAAAGGAGAAGTACCGAGTTCGAGAAATTTTGAACACGGGTATCACGTGATACTTGTGAGTTACACTTTTGCCATGTCACAAAGCCAATATTTATTTTAGACTTAGTATCTATCCCGTCATTTTGAACACTGACATCACACGCATCGTGACACTTGTGAGTTACAATTTTATCCTGTCACAATGCCCATATTCTACAGCTGCAACAGTTCTATGTCCCAGGACCTTTTAAGATAAAGGACAATGGCTCCAAGCTACAATCTACTATAAGATAATTTTTGTAAGAAGCCAATTTGTCTAATTGGGCTCCTAAGTAGAGTTATGATTTGAGATATTTGACTTGTATTAGTTCGTGCGTTTTGTTGTTTAGAAGAATAACTCAATGGACATGTAATTTTTTTTTGGGAAATTTTTTAAACTTAGGCTAGTTTTATTAAAGGGATCATGTGTTCAAATCAGCCACCGTGTTATGCCAGTACGGCAGTGCCATAACGGAAAAGAAACCTTGTGCAACTCAGCAAGATCATCAGTGTTTAACTTTTCAAGAGTTTGTGAAAGTTTAATCATGTGTACTGCATGCTATCAAGATGAAAATCAATATGCTTTCATATTAATATCGAAGAAGAATCTATCATTCTGAGCCCTTAAACTAACTTTAACTCAAAAAACGAAACTAGAACCAAAAGAAAACCTTACATGACCACTGTATTTAGTATCATTTCTTACCCATTTACATTATTAAGGAAGTAAAGAGAAATTTTCACCATTAGGCCTAGGAATGATCTGGTGACATGGACCAACCGAAAAAATCTCTTCCACAGGACCACAACCTTAAGAAGCATTTAACCACCAGGATGATTTACTGTTATAAACATTTCTGGCTTTGATGTAATAACATACTTATGAGTTGTATGCGATTGTAAATATACAAAAAGCTAGATATCTAACAGACATATATAAATTAAGTAGAGTTTCAGGCTAGATTCTTTTGCTTGAAGTTCAAGGAGTGACAAGAAAAGCAGTAGTCCTTAAGCATTGTACTGCATAACAACTCAAGGTACATTACCTAAGTACATCGCACGGTGGTAAAATTAACATCCTACTCATCTTAAAACTATTTGTTTCCTATTGATACACATCAATACGTCAATATAGACTCAAATTCATAACAAGTTACACTATTTGCAAGCCATGAACAATGTGACTCATCCTTTAGATTTTGTGCAAAACATATGGAAAAACATGTCTAGTTAATACCAATAACAATAAAAAATAGAAATACATTGAAATTGCTTTGTGCACTTCTCTCCCATCTCCAGTGAATGATTATCAGTAATTGCTAAAAATATACTATTCAAACATACACTCTAAAGGAAAAGTTAAGAGCCTGAAAATTCCAATACATCAATTTCATTACAAGAATTTATGACAGCACAATCACACATAAAAATCAATTCCAAATCTAAGATCAAGCAGAAATGTGAAAACATTGAGTAGGAATAAATTAAAAAAGCAGGACTTACAAAAGGTATCTTGGAGGCCTTGTCATTCCACACAGCCAATAGTCCCAGAGAGGCAAAAAATCCCAACCCCCCACATAGCCAGGCCAACGCTTCATACTGATATCAAAATTTAAACAGAATGAAGAAATGATTCATACTGATCTCAAAATTGAAACAGAATAAAGTAGAGAGATAATTATCTTTGTAAATAAATTTTAAAAAAATAAGAATAAAGGAAGGAAATCACTTTTACTGCTACATTGTCTTACCTTTCCGACGGTATCTGCAATCCGATCAATACATGGTTCGGGAAAAGCAGTCCCGTTGTCCCACACCAACTCGTCGTTTACAGGAAGCTGAAAAACCAAATAAAAAGAAGAGCAAATTTCAGGGAATCCACGTGATATTGTTTCATATCTTCGAAAATCAGCTATGGACATAGAGTTTAGGTTAAAGTAATTATACGAACGGGTTTGTCGGGTACAATATGCTTGCCAACAGGGAGGCCCATCCCGGAGCGAAGGCGTAGAGAAGAAATCGCAGATCGGCCTACGACCCCATTTCCGCCCAAGATCCTCGACGCTGCGCTTGTTAATCTTCCTGCCATGATTTCTCAGAACTTCACTGCTAGGTGCAAATGAACACAGCGGCACTGAAAATCACTCCCTTCTCACGGCGATGGCAAATATACGACATCGTTTCAGGATACCTGTGCATCTTACTTTTTTTTTTTTTTATTAAAACAAAACTATGGGCTCTATTCGGATGGACCTTTTCCAGCACCTTCTATTCTATATTCGTAAATTAGGAAAAATCCCATTGAGTCCCAAAACATTGAATTAATAAGAGAAATGATAGTTAGTATACATGATAAGAAATAGGTTTATATCTTATAAGATATGAGTTTAATTTTTATTATTATTATGAAAATTTTTTTAATAGACAACTTTATAAATCTCATATAAATACTCTCTAAACTCAGGAGTATATATTGATCTTGATAAAATATTATACTAAAATTACTTAATTTTTTTATAAAAAAAATCTAAAAGTATTTTCAAAAATATGAGTTGCGAATATCTATTGCAATTTGCAAATAGAAATTTTAGTTTCAAAAGGAGAGTTAAATTTAGAACTTAAATTTCTTATGAAATTCCTAAATTTATAGTAATTTAAATTAATATTTACAACTCATTTTTCAGAAAATATTATTGGGGACCCAATTGTCTTGAGCCTAGGGGAGAGCAATTAGCCCGGAGCCCGTGGACCCGCCCACAACCCGTTACTATTTAAGCCCGTTTAAGCCCGCCCAAAATAGGCCCGTAACGGGCGGATTTAAACGGGCTCAAACAGTAAATTATATGGGCGGGCTGCGGGCTGACCATTGTGCAGCCCGCAGCCCGCAGCCCACCCATATATTTTTTTATTAATTATTATATTATATTTATTTAAATTTATTTTTATTATATACTAATATACTTTTTTAAATTTATTTTGTAGAGGTATGGATAATTATATCTATAACAATCACAAGTAAATATAATGTAGATTATGTATAATCATAATCCAATTGAATAATTAAGATTATAAATGATTATATTATATAATCATTGTAGACTGTGTGGTTATAAATTTGTAGCTATTATTATGATATTTTAATTTTTAATTTTAGGATGAACAATCATATCATGTGTGTAATATTGTTATTTTATTTTTATTATTATTAAAACTTTAAATGGGTTTACATAAAAAATATTTTTATTTTTTATAAATGGGCTGCCCATGCCCATTAGAACCCAAACGGGTTTAGCCCAGCCCGTTTAATACAGGCTTAAACGGGCTGAGGCACGGGCATGGGCTAGCCCGTGCCCATAAAAAAATAAATGGGAGGGACACGGGCTGACCATTGGGTCAGCCCAGCCTGCCCATTACTCACCCCTACTTGAGCCTGGAATCGGTTATGAAGCCACATGGCACATAAGAGGAAACATATCCATAATCCATCCAAAGCTTTATAATTGTTCACTTACATTTCATCCTATTCTTTTTTTTCCCCAATAATTAATGTGTGTACATAAATATACACGCAACAAATATATTATATACCCACATATATTTTTTTTGTACAAAAATTTTTGGAAAGGGGTTGGGCTCATCCACGATCCAAGGACAGAGCGAAGTCTCCCTTCCTCATAGGCGATACCAATGTCGGGCAGGGCGAGCTGTCTATACCCTCAGGCGTAAACCTAGGCACCCAAGAGCTAGGATACCTCCCCAAGAGTCGTGACTGGAACCACAATAAAGTAGTACTCCCCAAGATTCGAACACGCTCCAAATGGTAGTATGTCTCAATATACCCACATATGTAGAGTAGTAATTTGAGCAATTTGAATGGGTTGTGCTTGTTTAGGCTAAACCAAAAGGCCCAAACATACCCAAATAGCTAAGTTCCATCCTACATTTTTTAAATCTTGAGTTTTAGCTTTAGTGTATATAAAAAAAAAATATTGGAAAACTCACTCACTATAAGTAGGTGCATGACATTGATCATATTTAAATATAGTTAGAATAAAACTTCAATAAAATAGATGGACAACTAAAATAAAAGTTCGATCCTACACTTTCAATTTTTGTTCTTATTCAAGGTTGGCCTAAAGCCTGAATTGTTATAGTGATTCTTTCCCATCTTTTTGGGAGGTACCGTTAAAACATATTCTAAAAAAAAAGAATAAGGTGGTAGATATATTGACAAAAGAGGGTCTATCTAAATCTTCAATATATACTACATATCCATTCCATTTTAGAGAACTATTTGATTATGAGTGTTTGAGATTAATTTCTCCATTAGTAGAACCTATCTGTATTGGGTAATAGCCCTCACTTTTTATAAAAAAATCAATTTAAAAGAGAGAATATTAGGCTCATTTATATAAGCCTTTTTTTAAAAAAAAGATTTATAGAAAACAAGATTTTGGACAATTTTTATAAAATGACTTTTAGAGAATAGTTTATGAAAAAAGTGATTTAAAAAAATGAGTGTTTAAATAGTTATTTTCATAATAACTTTTATAATTGGTAAATTATCAAAAAGGGTATAAGATAAAAAAATAAATTGATCATCAGTAACAATTGTTCATCATCTCTGTGACACCAAAGACCACACTGAGCAGCAACGGCGAGTGGTGAGCAGCGAGTAGCAATGGTGAGTGGGGAGCAGCGAGCAACGAGTGATTCTTCACCGACAACAACTATGGTTCTTCTCTCCACCAACCACTGCTTCTTCTCTGACTAACCAAACCTGGATGGTGACTTGTGGCGACGAGCAAGATGGTGACTCGTGAAGGAGAGGAAGACAATGACATAGAGGTAAAGGAAAAGTAGAGAGAAGAAGAGAGAGAGTGAAAAAATAAAGATAAAATAGTAAATATATAATCTATAAGCTTCTAATGTTTCAAAAGCTATTCATATAAGCTTATTTAATATTATAGTTTTAAATCATAATTTAATTAAGAAATTTTTTTAGATAAATATATTTATTTATTTTAAAAAAATTTAAATCAAAGATTTAGGTTAAAAATCTTTTTAAAATTTAAGTTTTATACTTATCTAAATAGCCACTATGGAGAGAATCTAAACCTAGTGGACGATGGATGCACACAATAGTTACGATGGCAAAAAATGTACATGATAGTTACTACATAACTGGAGAAATATAAAATGAGTTAACCGCAAAATGTTCCAAGGCCACTAAGAACCACCTCATTACATCATTAGGCAACGGGAAAAAGTCTAAACGAGACCATATGAGACACAAGCCCAACCACGTTAGACGGGGAGAAGAACAAAATCGGGTGCAGGAGAGAGAGGTTTCCCATAATCAATCTCAACCAGCAAGCACACAAGTTAAAACTAGCGTCCATTTTGCTAAAAAGAACATGCATTTAATCACGGAAAGCTTGAAGCTTGGGGTGGGGGAGGGAGAAGCACCCATATACCACTTTAATAGTTTTAGTCAAACAGACATTATAATGAAAGAAATCAGGGAGCATAGGATAAAACTAGGCATTGTCTTATGAGCTCAAGCTCAAATACCCAATTGAGCCTGCACCTCGAGAATGGTCTTGGCGGAGTCCCTGAGCCTTTGTGCTTCCTCGTCGGTTAAGTGGACATTGGTCACACCAAGCAC
Organism: Leucaena leucocephala; assembly: GCA_037074615.1. Classification (NCBI taxonomy): domain Eukaryota; kingdom Viridiplantae; phylum Streptophyta; class Magnoliopsida; order Fabales; family Fabaceae; genus Leucaena; species Leucaena leucocephala. The sequence continues at coordinate 3,202,593 of CM073563.1, read as the reverse complement.
GCCTCCTCGACCGAGCTGCGCGGGCAGGCTCAAGAAAACTTGACCACCGTCAATGCCATAGAAGCCCTTGGCAAGAACAGAGACAGGGTGGATCTTCCTTTGGTCTCTCATAATAGAACGCACCAAGCTAGCCACGGAGTATCCTATAGCCCAAGATGTGTAGCCTTTCAAACGTATGACTTCATAAGCACTCTCTATAACTTCTCTGTGTATGTTCTCCAGTGTCTCTTTCTCGTATGCTATCTGTTGATTCTGGAGAAAGCTTAGCACCGGTACGCCCCCTATGCTGATGCTCGACCACAGTGCCACCGAGCTGTCCCCGTGTTCTCCCACCATGTACGCCTACAATAAGCACCCACATCAACCTCTTGTCATTTTGTCACAAATCAACAATGCCATATAATTTCACTCCGTGCTTGAAAAAAGTTTTTAAAATGTCAAGTATGAGCAGATGTAAAAAATCAAAGAAGTTCTTAACTTTTTACTGTAACGGAGCATGTATAATTATACAGAGAAGCAAAAGGACGGTCAATTCCGGCAGTTTAAAATTGAAATTGCTCGCCCCAAACGGCAAAAAAACAAAAGAAATGGCCCGACCAACCGAGACGAGTACCTTTTTCTCGTTTTCTCAAAAAATAAATATAAAAAGCATGTTATTCTATCAGGGAGGACATAAAACGATTAAAAAAACATGTTATGGTGTAGTACTTAAAGTGACCGCTTTGTCAGGGGAAATGAAAATCAAACCTCAAGGAGCGCATCGGCGTTTCCTAATCCATTTGCAGGGAAATAAATTACAATTTGTTTTCTATTTAATTTTTTTTGGGGGAAAACATAACCTGGTGTAATGTGGAATGACATGAAAACAACTTAGAATGTGGCTTAATTTTATGGGTGTGATGTGTGTAGTGTATCCGAAGTCCCAGCTCTCACGTCAATTATAGAAAACTCCTTGAAATTAAATAATCAAATAATAAATAAAATATTGTATAAAAGGCGAAAAGGGAATTGCCTGAACATCCTGAGCGTTGACGTCCAGATGATCGGCGATGAGGAAACGAAACCTGGAAGAGTCCAAGTTGGTACCCGACCCGATGACGCGATTGGAGGGGAAACCCGAGAGTTTCCAGGTCACGTAAGTCAAGACGTCGACCGGATTCGAAACTACAAGGAGAACAGACTCCGGGGAGTAACGGACAAGCGGCGGAATGATGTTCTGAAACAGACTGACATTCCTCTGTAGCAAGTTCAGCCTGGACTCGCCGGCGATCTGACGCGCCCCGGCCGTGACGATGCAGAGATCAGATCCGACGGTTACAGAGTAATCGGTGGAGGCGTGAATCTTGGTACGGGGGAGAAACGCAGCGGCGTGCTGTAGGTCCAGCATCTCGCCGCGAAGCTTATCGGATTTGGCGTCGACGAGGACGAGCTCGTCGGTGAGGTCTTGGGTGAGGATGGTCTGGGCGATGGCCATGCCGACGTTGCCGGTGCCGATGACGGAGATCTTGATGTGGCGCTTTGTGGGAGACGGAGGCGCTGCGTTGAGAACGGGCTTGAAGAAGGCTTGGGTCAGGTCCAGGCCTCCTGGACCCAACGACGATCCTGACTCACTCTTGTGCATTTTTCCTCTCCTTTGCGAAATTTCTTGCAGACAAGGTTGAGAACGGAAGTTGCAGATATTTATATGTGGGATTTGGGACTTGGGAACACTAAACTGAGGCGGCAAGTTTCCGCTGGGACTTCATGGAAAGACTTTGCTAGTTTCTGATATAGCTTTTCAAGCTTCAACGGTCACCTCTTGTGAAGAAATAAATTGTTTGAACTAGAGTTGAACGGGTTGCAAAAAGCAAATTAGCTTATTATAACTAAGTATGAATTGTAATAAATTTTATATTTCAGTGAATATATATTGTTTGTATGGGAAATATACGTGATTAAAAAAAACCTATTTTTATATTACTCATAATATGAGTTTAATCATGTTATATGGATTTTTTTTTAATTTATTTCTCACACTTCTGTTCGAATTGTATAGCTGATTACAACAAATCTATATGAATAATTGATGATATGTAGAGGAGAGAATCGCTCTGAAAAAAGGAAAAAAGAAAGAAAGAATTGGTGAGTGCAAATCAATTATGCATCACGTACTATGACTGTGTTACACAGGCAAAGGTGACTCTATAGTGGATGGTCTACCTAGCGATGGTCAAAGATTTCTTGCGGGAGCAACTAAGATGGAATTGTAATATTTACCATAAACGTGTCGCTGGTTTCCATTGATCAGTGTTCTGCGGTCGGTGTTGAATTCAATAATTGCATTTAATTTGATCCTTTATACTCTGTATGTGATACTTACTAGAATGGAATTACATTCTCCTTTAGTCCAATTTTTTTTTTTTTTTTTTTAAAAAAAGAGAAGAATAACATTCTCACGGAGCTGTTAAGTAATCATATTGTCACGTGCTTGAATGATCGACCCAGATTTCACCGTGGAATGAGATCTTCTTTTAACCATTTCCAATAAAAATATATTAATTATTCAAACATGGTTGTCCCCAAGATTATTTACGTCGATTTGCTAATTTTCAAATGAGTTATTCTCTCGGAGGAATAAGACTTTGCCAATGCCATGTTGTCCACTAGCACCGTTTCACACCTCTTGGATGATGAGAGGTTCCGCCATTTCTTAGTAAGAGAAAAGAAAAACGGAAGGGATACAACCTTTTTTTTACTATAATCAATTTAGGGGAAATCACATAAAATATCCATTTAATTCTAAAATTATAAAAAGAGTGTTATAATATATAAAATGACTGATTAGTCACAAATACTAATATAAATTTTTAAAATTAAAAATAAAAGATAAAATTACTCATAAAAATATTTTAAAAAGTAAATATTTATAATTAAATTATTTAAGAAAATAATAAATATTTTTATTAAAGTGGTCCAAATTATTATAAAATTTGTTAATCCCATTATATGGGTAGTAATTGATCAAAGTACTTACTTATAACTAATTTGTTAAAAATAATAGTGAATATATTCACTAATATATTTAAAATTATTATAAAAATTGTCAATCATATTATATGAGTAGTAATTGAACTAAATATTTACTTTTAACAAAGAAAGTAGTAAATATTTTTATTAAAATGATTATAATTATTAATCCCATTAAACAAGTAATAATTGACCTAAGTAATTATTTATAATTAAGTTATTAAAAAGAATAGTAAATACCTTTACTAAGATAGTTAAAATTATTATAAAAATTATCAATCCAATTAGACAATTAGTAATTGACCAATTTTTATTTTTTTAAAATATTTTTAAGGATAATTTTATCTTTTTTTTTTCAATTTTTAAAATTTTATATTAGTAAAATATCATATTTTATATATTATGATACTCTTTTTTAAATTTTAGAATTAAAGAGTTTTTTTTTTTTTAAGATTTCCCCATCAATTTAAACATTTACATGGAAACATATTAAAATTAGATTAGAGTATAGCACCTCATTCGACTGTGACAAGTGGCGCAATTACCAAAACAATGTATCATTGATCAATAATATAAGACTTGATTTTATATATATTATTATTTATTTTGTGCGCATGAATAAAATTATAGGTTAACGTCTTATTTTATGTCAATAAGAGTAAATAAATATAATCAAATTATTGGAAGTAACACAAGGCTATACTTTATAAAATCCTCTTTCGTCACCTATATGCATGATAAAATTTAGAAAAAAATTCATATTATTTATAGATGCTATTTTCAGTTTTAAATATAAAATTCTCTTAACCAATTTATAAATTTAAAGAAATAGATAAATTAATTATTTATAATTATTAATCTACAGAAAAATTGCAACACTTTTAGAATTAATCTTTTCAATTAATGTGTGAAGATAAAAAATGACCCAATGAATAGGAGTATTAAGAAAGTAAAATTGGATGCAAAAGTAACTTGGCAAATATATGGATCAAACGTATTTCCGTTGCCGGGAATCGAACCCGGGTCTCCTGGGTGAAAGCCAGATATCCTAACCGCTGGACGACAACGGAACTTTCGATAATGATTGTAGTAAACAACTATACAACTTCTGTTTTGTTGACTGGACAACATTTCCCCGATCCCGCTGCCATAATGCTTTTCTTTTGAAGGACCTTGAATGGGGATGAATCAGTTATTCAGTTTCTGACGAAACTCGCCGCCAATCACGAACATTTGGATTGGCGCGTTCTCCAAAATGGAGGCCATGGCTGAGCTTGAGCGACGTCAGGTTCAACTTTTGCACCGTACAGCAAAACTAGAGCTCTCCTATCTGCCCCCACACCCCTCCATTTTATCCTCCCAACCAACCGCACGTCCCGTCGACGACACCGAAGCTGACACCGAAGCTCGTCTATCCGCTATTTTTCTCTCCAACGGTGTTGACGACTTCTCCTTTAAGTGGGTCCCTTCCGATTACTACGATTGGCCTTTTGAAGCCAGACGTGATGCCCTTGGCGCCGCTTCTATCGATCATCTTTGCAAGAGCATAGTGTTGGTAGAGTGAATTAATATTCCATTTACCTTTCTTCCATTTCGAGTGTGTTTCTTTTTACTACTTTGTTGGTTGAATTCTCACAATCTTTTATATTTTTGACGAGGATTTAAGTGGTAATGTAGTTTGAGTGAATGGCATAAACCAATCTCAAAATATTGAGGAGCATTTTGATGGATATCTGTAAATACGTAAGAGCATTGAGAGTGCGTTTTTTTTTTTAATAAAATAAATGGCGGAGGGCTGTGGCAGCGTTTGCCGAAAATCTGTTGTGCATCTTGATCTGAAGTAACTTACACAATTAATATTGTATGTTATGTGAGGCTAATCAGCTCTTTGCATGTTGATGCTGAGCTGATGAAGCGACCAGTCTAAGTAAAGTAAATTAATGAGGTCGCCTGTTGATAGTAGTGAACTTGATGGGGGAACTTGATGAGAATTGGGTAGCAAGAGTGCTCTATGCAAATAGTAGTGTAGCTTAGAAGACAGGATTAAATGAAGTTCAAAGCAAATAACAGATCTTTAGTTTGCTCTAACTATAAAAAACAGGTTTAGAATTAGATACGTACTGAAAAGTGGCCAAAATTTATCTTGCGTATTTAGATCATCAGGCAGAGGACTAAAAGGTATATTGGCTGTTATATATGAAAAGGAGTAACGATATCGTTAATAATTGGAACTTGATATTTGCTAAACACCTTTCAATTATGAATTGCCAGTTTCATATTTTGGCTGAAGATTTGCATTCTTTTCAGGTTAATACTCAAGCCCAGTCCGATGTAATAGACTGTAGAGATCGCAACAATTCAAAGTATTATGTTGTTGTTGTTCAGGTACAATTTTTTTTCATTCCTCCAAGTCTCTGTTTACTCTTTGACCTGATATATTATCAATCTCATGGTTTACAACTTTCGTTGATGCAGTACACTGCTAGGTTTAATGCTGAAGCTGTTAAAAATTTTCTGTACTTACTCAACAATGGAAAAATAGCCAAAAAGAGATTCAACTGTGAGTTCTTCACTGTAACAACCCGCCAACACACATAGTAGATACTTATAATTCGTTTGAACATGTTTGCATCAGTCTCTCACATGTATACACACAATTAACCATCTTTGAGTGGTTGATTGCCATTCTGTGCATCAGTCCTATGATTTGATAGGATGAATGGAACAAAATAGCCTGTTGGGAAGAAATCTTAGCAAATATTACTGTGGCATCAAAGGAGCACGAATGCCATGGACCTATACGTTCAACTTCAACAACAATCAGCCTCATACCATTAGGAATCCAGCTACGTAGATGACATGACACCATTGGGCATATATGTTCAACTTTCAAAAAGAAAAAAAAATTGTAATTCAGTATCTACACTGAGATCATAGACCCTGAATTGTGTGCATCAGCTGTTATTATATGACATTTTCAGTAGAGGAGGGTGATTGTAAAGTCAATCAAGAAAAGTTTCTATGTCTAACATGGATCTTCTCTATTCTTTTCTTTCCTTCGTTTATTTCTTTTGAACGTTTCTCTAGGACTCTAGGATAAGGTCTAATCTATTAACATGGTGTGGGGATAGGTAATCTCTTGACCATGAAATGAGAAATTTACGCCACAATCAAATTAGCTTATGTATGATGGAAATTTAAAAACATCAACTGAGTTGGAGTTCTAGTCTAGCTGATATTCATATCCTTGGCACACTGCTTCTGTTCTGAACTGAGAAAATTCTCCATATGAATTGTGAAATAGTTTCTTAGTTTTCATTTAATCTGCATGCCTAATTATAGGCACCTTTTTTTCCTTGTTGATCGTCCTATCCTATGTTCATTTAGAAGTATAATTTATGGACGAGTCTCTCATATTTTCTGCTTTTTTTTGCCCCTTTTCACTTTTAAATATAGTAATGTCGAATAATTTTTATTTGTAAAGTATTCCTATGGTTATCATTAATGACACAGTGAGGCTAGCTCCAGAAGAGACATCAACCCAATTAACTGGTTATGGGCACAATGCAGTCACTTGCATTGGCATGAAGACAGACATTCCGGTAAACTAGTCTTCATCCATGCAGTTTAATGTTTCTTTTTTGTAATCAAATTTTTATTCTACTCAATCGATAGTTTAGCTGTGCGAATTTATTGGTAATTGATGCAAATTTTGATGGGTTACTAATAAAAGATAAAAACTGTAACGACAATTCTTGACTTTCTCCCTTTTCACTCTTTGGTGATCTAGTCCTTCTTCTTCACATGGGCGCCTGACAAAATTTTCCGCTTAATGATGTATGTTTCATTGCCCTACACTTGCTTACAGCCAATGTTGCTGAGATGTATGACAGAGGATCCATTAATCTGTTGTATGTCCCCTGTGTGGGATATATGATCACAACATCTATGTTTGATTTGAATCCTTCTAGCCTTTCTTCCAGCTGTTTGGCTGGTCCACAGTTCTAAATTTTCTTGTCTGACTTAACTCCAGTCTTAAAGTGAGAAGAGTATCCTTCATGTAAACTCCGGAAGCAAAAATGGTGTCTTACCATATTAATTGTGGATGTGAATGTTATTTCTGTCTATCTCTTTTAGACAAAAATAAGCTGAGGCTTTATTTTTGTGTGAAAGTTCGAAGTTGAGATTCTTGATTTTTTTTAACATTCATGTCTGAGCTTGAATTGTATCCAACAGTAGAAAAGGGATTCATCTCATCATACTTATGAGTTGAACAAGGTAGGCGGGTTGAAGGACCAAAAAACAGTTGAAAATTTTCCTGTATCTTGCTTTTAAAATAAACATAATATAATACTTCCCTAGTCATAAATATAAGAACTAATTGATTTTTTTGGATAGATTAAAAAAATTAAATAAATCAATTAATTATAACTAATATAAGAGCTAATTGATTAATTTGAGTAGATTAATGAGTATATAATATTAATTCATCTTTAGAAGTTGGATTTGATAATAATTAACTGATTTATTTAACTACTTTAATCTTCCCAAAAAAATTAACTAGGTCTTATATTTAGGATCGGAAGAATACTATTGATCTTCTCTTATTAGACAGCGTTGTGTCTTATTTATAAATGGGAACGCATCCACTCTTTTATTTATTGATTGTATAAATGGGCTGTTTCAGGTGATCTTGGATGAAGCCATTGTAAAACTGACTCCGGACTTTTTCTGGTTGGGTGGTGGCGAGGTTGATCTGAAGCTGGGGATAAGGACGTCTCAGTTAATTAGATTTGTCAAGCCATTCATTGTCAGTTGTAGCAATAATTGATCTAGTTCAGCACGATGTAGTTCAACAGAAAGATGCTTGCTTCAACTAAATGGTTCCTTAGGTGAAGTGCCGTTGGCAGCTCTCCATTGGAGATACGACGAGATTTGGATTATAATATCTGCAACGGAAATGTGATACTCTTTCCAGAACAGCATTTCTAATTTTCTCATTCTCACATTTTTTTAGAGATTAGAAATGCCAGTGGCATCACGGCTTCCCACTTCATAATATGTATTCGTTGAGGTTACATCATAGGATGATTAACAATTTTAACTTCTTGTTGGAGTTTTAATTATGATTCATATTTTCGGGGACGATTGTTCAAAAGTATCAATAGAATGGATTTTTTCCCCTTTTGGTGTTAGATAGAGTTTAATATACTGAACTTGTGGGTAAGGCAACATTATAATTGTAAAGTGATGCTAACTAGTTTCATACAGCTCTAATATTTGAAAATTTCCTTAGTTCTATGTGATGCCTTTATTCAGCTTGAATTTGAAAGGACTTGTATAATTTCCCCCCTTGCTTTTAGTCATAAAAGGTTTCTACAGAACTAAAACTTGTGACATTGACATGTCGTTGTAATGAACTACAGTGTAATTTTTTGTTAGAAAAAATGTTTATATTTAGTATCTAATAATATTTTAAATATGATTATTTTTGATAAAAAAATATCTATGTTTAGACAAAAAATAGTGTTCAAGATAGTAGGATACTATAATGTCACATGGGACCAGAAGTACTTGTTCCTATCTTTTTCTGCATTAATTCAATTTTGATTTGGAGTGTTTGAGCGACCCAAATGTCCAATTTCTTTCGTATGCATAAAATACTCACTACTATTAAACAGTATCATAAATAAATGTTATCCTCATCTAAATTTACACACAGCCATTCATCCATTTATTATCACCCAAATATAAAAATCAATATCCATCTATGATCCCGCACACATAAAATAAGATCGAGGAACTCCCTCAAACCAGAGACAGAAAACTGAAACTTGCATCATTCACCAAATTTATTAGATTCTTTTCACTCAATTCAACTATTTTAGGAGATGAGGAAACACGATCTCCAGGCTGAGACTTTCTCAGGAAATAATGTTACTGGAATCTCACAGCCCAGCTTACAGATTTTGACAAACTAGAAAAAGTACTCTTTTGATTTAAAAGAATGTAATTTATTATAAGCAACTAAGCATCTAGCTATGGCTTTTCATTGTGAATGGGTGGTTTCCGGTGTGGTTGAGCATAATCCATCTCTACCATGTCCTCCAATGAGTCACCTGAGCTTGGATTCACTGTTTCTTCCACATGGTTCTGTGCAGGCCCCAGCATTGATCTGGTCTGCCTCCTCTGCCCCTACAAAACCATATGCTTCACGTTATCTCATTGTAATACAAAATTTTAAGCCAATCAGCATTTAATAGTTTCGTCTGTCTACGCATATTAATTACAGACGGCTAGCTATGCACGTGTTTACAAGGGCTTCGGTTTGCACCAAACAAATCTTATACACAAAAGTCATAGACTATGAGAAAAAAATTTATCATACAAAACCAGTGGCGTGAATAGAATTACATACTAGAAGCAGGGATGGCGAATTTGTCTGAAAAGACGTGGTAGCTCCTGAATGCCGATTGGAATCATGTCCTGAAATTTCTGAATAAAGTTATAAAATGATAGATATTTTCAGGAGTTGTTGACAAGCGGCCATAACATCAGTACAATCCTTAAAAATAGCAAAGGCATATACTTCCAATAGTCTTTAATATATAAATTAATTAATTTTTTTTAATAAATTAATAAAACTAAATAAATTAGTTAATTATAAATAAATCTAAGATGAATTCATATTACATATTTTTTAATCTATCTAAATTAATAAATTAACTTTTATCTTAATTATAATTAATTAATTTATTTAATATTTTTAATCTATTAAAAAAAGGTCAAGATCCAAGGAGTCTTATAGGAGGACACAAAATAACAGACAAGAGTCATGAAGGTTCGAGGGCACTGGTCTCACCAATCTTCACTTCTTTTAAAGTCGATGCGGCATTGCAACCATTCTCGCAAATTATTGTTTCATCATGCGACACTTTCCCTTGCTTCACTTCGTTCTCCTCTAAGGTGGAAGGCCCTGGCTTTGATGCAGCTATAAATTTCTCTACTCCTAAAACCCTGTCCAAATCCTGCAGATAATCCTTAATTTTAGCCACTCTATCATCTCCAAATGTCTCACACATACATACATATATGTATATCTATAGACACACCCACACACACACAGCGTACAAACTTCCGCAGTACATTGTTTCTTTCTGTTTGATGAATCGGTATTCAAAACCAACCTTGTACGAAAGGGGAGAAAGATAGAGGGGACGGGGGGTGCATGCATGCAAAGAAAGACAGAGGAGGAGGAGCAGAAGAGGAAGAGAAGACATGTTCAGATAGTAGGTGTATAGGCCTAGGGCCTAGGAGCTCACGTATATGTAATGAGAGAACAGGGAGCTTATTAAATGCGTTTTTGTGTGGGAAGAGGGACGTTCTTTAAGAGAACATGCTCTTGTTTGGACGATGAACCTTGAAAATGAAAATGGGAACATGGAGGGCCCTTACTTGTCTCCCTTGTCCCTCATTTTCATCACTTGGGATCCTTACTTCCCCAAGAAACGGTCTATCAATCATAGAACTAGTAGCTAGCTAGTGAACCCTAATATTTTAAGCAGTTCAGCCGCAGAGGCATTTACTACAGTAAATTGCTGTAGGAATGTAAACATATATCTGCACTTGCTGTTTTAATGGCTTAAATTTGATAGACAAGGCTTTTTCACGAGATGGGATGGCGAATAGGGGAACCCAACATGCAAGTTTCTTGTTGAAGATGTTGAGTGCTGGCACTGGCCCATTCATTCTACTTCAGATGAAACATGACGATATCACAGTTACGTTTAGTTTCTTTAGTTCATGGGGGAATATTATAAACTCTTGTTCAAGTTGCAGAGACACCCATATATGACAGGTCCAACGAGATAACGAGGTGACGTGTCTTTTGAGCCTGAGGTGAAACAGTTTAGAAACACAAGGGAAAACTGATTTCTCTTGTTCAAATTAATTGCAAGTTCAATGATCAACTAGAATTGGAAGGACGGTAGAGAAACATTTTAACTGTAGAACTGGGTGAATACCTGACAATTGGCAAATGATGAAGGGAACATGTGGATATGGGACCGACAGAGGAGGGTGATGTGGGGAAGAGGGCTCAAGGACAAAGGAGCGTGGCTAAACCCTCACTTGCAATCTTCCTCACAAACATCTAAAGGTCCTTCTATTTTTGTTTCTTGTGATCGATCTCTCATTACCTACACTTTTGTAGTTACCACCTAAGAAAAAACAAGAATATAACGTCCTCCTTTAGCTAAGGTGTTTGAGACTCTAACAGAGACACAAGTCTAAACAAAGGGGAAAAAATAATTAAAGATAAAAAAGGAAAAAAAAAGTGGCAGGATGAATATTAAAATATATGAAAAGATCTCGTATTGACTAAGTGAATAATAAATTGAAGGGATATAATCGTAAAGTTTTAAGATGTTTAAATAGATGGGTAAACATAAAATATATCTAAAGTCTCTATGTTTGGTAGTATGATTTTTTTTTAAAGAAATAGAAATAGAAATAAAAGTAAAATTAGTCTAAAAATAAATTTTAAAAATTTGTTTATTATAATAAAAGTGAATATAAAATTAATGTATATTTTTTTATAATTTAGGGATCTAAAATATTTTTTTTATAATTTAAAAATAATTATTTAAAAATTTTATAATTAGAGATAAAATAGTTTAAAAATTTTATTTATACTTTTATCATTTAAAATTTTAATATTTTTTTATAGAACTTTAAATGAGCTAACAAAATAGGAGTGGAAGTAACTTGTCCACTTCCCAATCTCACCTCCCTCCAACTAAACATACCATAAATTCTAACAATTTCAATGAAGTCCTGATCGATTGGACCGTGGAATTATTAATGGTATAAAAACGCATCATACATTGGATCAAAAGTTTAAGTCACATTGCCCTGCTAGCTGTGTATAATTAATTTACCAGGTGGAAACTGACACAAACAAAATTTGCAACAGGGAAGAAATTAGTCAAATTACAATTTCTACGTAGATAATATTTTGGAACATATTACAATCTGGCCAAAGGTTCGGGAAGAAAATTATAAACCACAAAAGTGATTCTTTGAACATGTCATTACGTACGTAAGCCGACATCATCTTCGTCCATTCTCTGAGTCAAATGAGCCTATTATCTCAAATGGCCACTCCATTGGAAATTATTCTTTTACAGGTCTCAATCATGAGGACTGAGGATGAGAAGAGTAAGAGATCATGCCCGTAGGCTAATCATTCATCACTGTAAGGGGGGAAATTATATTCTGGCCCCAAATACAAAGGAAGAAAATATACAAGTAATTCTATATGTCTCCAGATTAGGGTATAAAACAAGAACATCAACACTGTTGTACAAGTATCACACTGGGTCAGAAGGATCAATAGGAAGAAATGGGGAGAATCGGGTGCAACGTCGATGGAATTCTTGATGATACAAAGTTTAGTCAACCAATTCCATGGATAGGCATATACATAGTTGCAGCATCGCTGGCCTGTCTCATCGGAATGGGCACAGACACTATACTAGGTATTTGTAATCGCAGGTTCTGGTTCCCTTGCAAATATTTTTCTCTTAATGCAACTTACTTAACCTTGATTGGTGTCGCTGTCAAATTATCTGTGGATTTAAACACCTCCATGCCTCGTCACCATGAACAGCTTGCAAAACTCAGTAGCAGTGCTTTGATCTGCACGATTATGGCTAACTCTATGCCTTCTCTTGGAGCCATGGAGATCAAAGACATGTCCATGAACCTTATGGCTTTGGCTATTCTTGTTATCACAGTAATTGTCAATATCTGCATGCAATTAGGAACTGGTGTTATCTATGTTTTCTGGATAGAACACATCGTACTAATGTTCCTCATGCTCATAATACTCCTTCTCATGGTCTCCTCTGCTTTGTCTGTTCCAACCACAAAACAACATTTGGAATATAAATACAGCAAGAAGTATGAAATGGCAGTGAAAGAAAAATTATTGGCCCAAACAGAACGACCAATCACAGAGAGATTTAAAGATAAAATTATGAAATTCTGGATGATGGCTCATACTAGTAGTCCCCAGTTTGTGATGGGAAGGTCACCGACATGTACTGCTTCTGGTGCTTTCTGTCTTTTCAGTGCTGTTATACTAGCCGAAGCTATGCTTCGATCCTACCTTACGCCTTGGTGTTTTAGGTTTTGTAGAGGTGAATCTGATTATAAATGGTCAACCATCTTAATTCTGGTGACTCACAACGCTGCTGTAGGAGTGGGAACGATTGCTCCAGCACTGAGATGGTTCATTGCTATAAAATTCTGCTGCCCAGAAGTAACGAAAAAGAGCAGCCATAAGAAGAAGGAATTCATTGTGGAACATTACTGGATAGAGAGCTTACTTGAAATGAAAGACAGCCCTTTGAATCTACGAATCCATGATCGGCATCGCAGGAAGTTAGCCCATGATGCAAAAGTTTTGGCTCTGAACTTTTGCATCCGTATGCAGATTGGAATCGTGTTGATCAGCAAAGTGACCCGAATCATTTCAATTTTCTTTGTGATATTCATCTTGGAATGTTACCATCACTGCAAGATATTGAAACTCAGGTTTGGCAAGAGTGTGTCGAGTATTAGCTCGGGAAGTACTGAGTCACGACCTGGGTCAAAACCAGATCTCAGACGTTTTGTTCTGCATCTTGAAGGGGAAGAAGAACTAGTGGAAGTGATGCTGAAAGAAAATCATGATGCTACCAATCACTGGATCAAGGAAGGAGAAAAGAGAAAACCTAAAAATCTCATTCAATTATTAGAGAAATCATCTGTTTCACAAGGCTTTAAGAGAGTGGGAGCTTTTGATTGTGATGAAGTCCCTTCTTTACATCCTGAAGAGCCTCCAAACTGTTGGTCTCTACCTTTGGTGACACTTACTGCTATTGCAGTTTCACTTCCAAACATAACTAGAGATTCAATCAAACACTTGTTCGACACTGTTCATGAAGGACTTCACTTTGTAGACCTCGTGGAGAATACTTTGGAGAAAGAAGGGGATTTGAAAAGAGTAAGAAAAGCAGCAAAAATTGTGTTGCTCAAGATTGATCTCTACCGTAAGTGGTTTGATTTGGATCTCAATAAGCTGTCAGAGAAAAGAAGCCCAGAAGAGACACTCCAAAGATTAGCTGATACAGCTAAAGCCAAGTACGAGAAATTCAAGATGAAAAACATAAATGTATGCTCAAGGAAAAGCCCTTCAGCATGGCCCTTCAAAGTATTGGCGGCAAATTCCATGTACAGAATAAGCAACACGGTTATTCTAAATTGTAAGATCAAGAACGAACTTGGTGGAAGCGAGGCACTATTTGAGGAATTGAGTTTGATTATTGCTGATATATTGGGTTCATGTCTGGTTAACATACCACATTATTTATCAGTAAAGTGTGTAAAAGGTGCCATTGAAGAGAGGGAGGACAGTGTGAGACATGCCGGTTACATATTTGGAAAGACCAAGAAGATTATAGAAATGCTATACAAGAGAGAATTATTTCCTAATCTGGTTCAGAGTGGTGCGATCAAGATTGATGATTGGCGCTTAATGCATAAGCAGAACGGTTGTGGGTTCCCCTTCTCTCCAACTTCACCGGAGAATTACAGGGAGACTTCTTCTGAGTCAATAGACATGTCGCTGTGCTAGATCATGGTTGGACCGATCAGGGAGGGAAAGGAACTGGAAGCCACATGGAAAAGGAGACAGGAGCAGTTAACATAGTTCCTATTTTAGTGTTAATTGTCTGTAATATGTACATATATATACCATTACAATGGTGCTTGCAGCTTACCTTCATGGAGTATGTCATCGATTGCAGAAGTATGTCATCGCGTCTGATGAAAAGAGGCAGAAAGAGTTCAGATCAGTAATCCTTTAGTCCGAGAGCTTGTGGCTTACAGTGCAGGGTGTCATTAAAGCAATGCCATAAAACATACCGGCAAGTTCCGAGTTTTAACGACTTTATCGAAGTATATGGGCAGGAACCGCATGCAACAGTATTACCTTAAGATTACAAAGCCGTAACCGTTTTGAGATTCTTTCTTGTATGATGGATATGTAGCCTTAAGAATCTGAGATTACGAAAATCTCGAGTTCTCTATTCTGACAACTCTAGTTTATGAATATATTTCTGGCGGTTTTGTTTCTTGAATTTAGTTGTCCTTCCATTTTCTTGTGCAGAGTTGTGTTGATATCAGATTTACAAAAAATTAAAGGAAAGGTAGAATATGCCATGCGATGGAACTGTGGAAAGAACTGCAAGTAGCAACGAGTCACAAAGTTTATCCTAGGTGATAGGCTAATTTCTCATTCATTATTAAGCTTGGGGACAATTGCGAATACCTCAATTCAAATACCCTCTGGAGACCAGGAAAACAAAACACATTCACTTAACTATCACATTCAAGATTTAAATCTTTTATCTATTCTTTATAGTTAACATTAACCTCATGGATGAATACGTTTGTCACACCATCATAATCTAGGCATATTTCACTTCTCCAGTCTCCATCAATTTCATTTAGTCTCTTTTACATATTGCTGCTTGCGGGCGTTTGATTAAAATGTTTCAAAAATAATCCTTCTTTTATTATATTTAGAGAGATAATCCCTCTTATATTCTTATCATCATTATTTCAAAATAATTCTATTTTTAATTATATTTTCGTTCATAAATATAAAAGATTCTTTTCATCTACAAAATTATTCGGTCATTGATTTTTGGGTCACTAATTTTGATCCTTTGAAATATCTTGTTTCATAAAGTATTCTTGAAGTAGATATTTCTTGCCTAATATTTGATTATATTGATAGTAATAATTTTTGGAAATAACATTTTTAAATATCTCTTGCCTCATAATATTTTATAAAATATAACTCTAATTCATCTAAATAAATCGCCACAACCTTTCTCTGATTTTGGCATCTAACCTTTTCAAAAAATTTTATTGTCAAATTAACAGAGCAAGCAATAGAATTTCTCAATTGGAACAATGTGGACAAAGTTTAAAAACAAATATGGAAGCTACCAATGGTACATCGTGTTAGAATCTTTATGTGTCTCTTATTCAAACATAAGCTCCTTACAATAAGGAAAGACACATATGTGAGATGATAGCTTACTTAACTTGTGAGTTTCGTTATGGGGAATGAGTGTATTGATCACATCTTTAACTTCTGTCATTTGACTTCTAGTGTTTGGAAGAAAATTCTCCCTCGAGATATTTATAGTGATTTGTTTAGATAAGATACTGTACAGTAATTGAATAAAATGATTATAACTAAGCAACTATAAATTTCTTCAAAGATTGGCATAAACATTATTTATCGGAAACTGTGGGAGGCTATGGATAGATAATTTTTTTTTGTAGATGAAACATATACTTTTGATAGAATTTTAACACAAATCAAAGCTATTATTAATCACACTTTGAATAGTTTTAACATCTATAAACTGCTTTTGTAAAGCTTTTCTATTCATATGTGGTTGGTATAGTTTAAATTGTTTGTTTAATCTATAGTAATCTAATTTACCTTTATAACCATAACATTCCTCTACCACTTTTAAGTAACGGCATCTAATAAACTAGGGTGTTATTCCCCCCCCCCCCTCTCCCTCGCCCTCTCCCTCCCCCTCCCTAAAGAAAAAACGTTATGGTGGAGTACTTGACCGCTTTGTCGGGGGAAATAAAAATCAAACCTCCAGTAGCGTATCCTAATCTATTTGCAGGGAAAAAAAATTACAATTTGTTTTTTGTTTAATCTTTTTGGGAAAAACATAAGCTAGATTAACGTGGAATGACATGAAGGCAGCTTAGAATGCGGCTTAATTTTATATTAGTGATGTGTGTGTAGTGTATCCGAAATCCCAATTCTCACGTCAATGATAGAAAACTACCTGAAAATAAATAATAAATAATAATAAACATGTGGCTTAATTCTTTTTCTGCATTAATTCAATTTTGATTTGGAGTGTTTGAGCGACCCAAATGTCCAATTTCTTTCGTATGCATAAAATACTCACTACTATTAAACAGTATCATAAATAAATGTTATCCTCATCTAACTTTATACACAGCCGTTCATCCGTTTATTATCACCCAAATATAAAAATCAAGATCCATCTATGATCCCGCACAAATAAAATAAGATCGAGGAACTCCCTCAAACCAGAGACAGAAAACTGAAACTTGCATCATTCACCAAATTTATTAGATTCTTTTCACTCAATTCAACTATTTTAGGAGATGAGGAAACACGATCTCCAGGCTGAGACTTTCTCAGGAAATAATGTTACTGGAATCTCACAGCCCAGCTTACAGATTTTGACAAACTAGAAAAAATAGTGGTCTCACTCTTTTGATTTAAAAGAATGTAATTTATTATAAGCAACTAAGCATCTAGCTATGGCTTTTCATTGTGAATGGGTGGTTTCCGGTGTGGTTGAGCATAATCCATCTCTACCATGTCCTCCAATGAGTCACCTGAGCTTGGATTCACTGTTTCTTCCACATGGTTCTGTGCAGGCCCCAGCATTGATCTGGTCTGCCTCCTCTGCCCCTACAAAACCATATGCTTCACGTTATCTCATTGCAATACAAAATTTTAAGCCAATCAGCATTTAATAGTTTCGTCTGTCTACGCATATTAATTACAGACGGCTAGCCATGCACGTTTTTACAAGGGCTTCGGTTTGCACCAAACAAATCTTATACACAAAAGTCATAGATTATGAGAAAAAAATTATCGTATAAAACCAGGGGCATGAATAGAATTACATACTAGAAGCAGGGATGATGAATCTGTCTGAAAAGATGGGGTAGCTCCTGAATGCCTATTAGAATCATATCCTGAAATTTCTGAATAAAGTTATAAAATGATAGATATTTTCAAGAGTTGTTGACAAGTGGCCATAATATCAGTACGATGCTTAAAAATAGCAACGGCATATATTCACAGTATATTAAAAAAATTAAAAAATTAATTAATTATAATTAAATCTAATATTTTAAAAATAATTTATGTTATATACTCATTAATTTATTTAAATTATTTAACTAGTTTTTTTTAGTTATAATTAATTGATTTATTTAATTTATTTAATGTATTTAAAAAAATTAATTAAATTTTTTATTAAGGATCAATTATTATATAGGAGGACACAAAACAATAGACAAGAGTCGTAAAGGTTCGAGGGCACTGATCTCACCAATCTTCACTTCTTTTAAAGTCGATGCGGCACTGCAACTATTCTCACAAATGATTGTTTCATCGTGCCCTCTAAGGTGGAAGGCCCTGGCTTTGATACAGCTATAAATTTCTCTACCACTAAAACCCTGTCCAAATCCTGCAGATAATCCTTAATTTTAGCCGCTCTATCATCTCCAAATGTCTCTCTCTCTCTCTCTCTCTCACACACACACACACGCACGCACGCATACATACATACAGACAGACAGACTCACCCACACACACAGTACAAACTTCCACAGTTCATTGTTTCTTTCTGTTTGATGAATCGGTATTCAAAACCAACCTTATAAGAAAGGTGAGAAAGATAGAGGGGACCGGGGGGGTGCATGCATGCAAAGAAAGACAGAGGAGGAGGAGGAGCAGAAGAGGAAGAGAAGACATGATCAGATAGTAGGTGTATAGGCCTAGGGCCCAGGAGCTCACGCATATGTAATGAGAGAACATGGAGCTTATTAAATGCGTTTTTTGTGGGGGAAGAGGGACGTTCTTTAAGAGAACATGCACTTGTTTGGACGATGAGCCTGAAAACTAAAATGGGAATATGGAGGGCCCTTACTTGTCTCCCTTGTCCCTCATTTTCATCACTTGGGATCCTTACTTCCCCAAGAAACGTTCTATCAATCATAGAATTAGTAGCTAGCTAGTGAACCCTAATATTTTAAGCAGTTCAGCCGCAGAGGCATTTACTACAGTAAATTGCTGTAGGAATGTATCATATATATATCTTCATTTACTTGCTGTTTTAATGTTTAAATTTGATAGACAAGGCTTTTTCACGAGATGGGATGGCGAATAGGGGAACTCAACATGCTAGTTTCTTGTTGGAGATGTTGATTTTAGTGCTGGCACTGGCCCATTCATTCTGCTTCAGATGAAACATGACGAGATTACAGTTATGTTTAGTTTCTTTATTTCATGCAGGAAGATTATAAGCTCTTGTACAAGTTGCAGAGACACCCATATAGGACAGGTCCAACGAGATAAAGAGGTGACGTGTCTTTTGAGCCTGAGGTGAAACAGTTTAGAAACACAAGGGAAAACTGATTTCTCTTGTTCAAATTAATTGAAAGTTCAATGATCAACTAGAATTGGAAGGACGGTAGAGAAACATTTTAACTGTAGAACTGCGTGAATACCTGACAATTGGCAAATGAAGGGAACATGTGGATATGGGACCGACAGAGGAGGGGGATGAGGGGAAGAGGGCCAAAGGACAAAGGAGCGTGGCTAAACCCTCACTTGCAATCTTCCTCAAAACATATAAAGATCCTTCTATTTTTGTTTCTTGTGATCGATCTCTCATTACCTACACTTTTGTGGTATCCCCCAAGGAGAAACAAGAATATAACCTCCTCCTTTGGTATGAGATCTTTGAGACTCAAAAGAAATACAAGTCTCAACAAAGGGGAAAAAATAATTGAAGATGAAAAAAAAAGTGGCAGGATGAATATTAAAATATATGAAAAGATCCCACATTGCCTAAGTGAATAATAAATTGAAGGTATATAATCACAAGTTGAAGAGGTTTAAATGGAAGGATAAATATGAAATATATCCAATTTCTCTAAATTCTGACAATTCCAATGAAGTCTTGATTGATTGGATTGTAGAATTATTAATGGTATTCAGTATTTTACTAAAAAAACATTATACATTGGATCAAAAGGTTTGAGTCACATTGCACTACTAGTTGCTTATAATTAATTTACCAGGTGGAAACTGACAGAAACAAATTGTGCAACAAGGAAGAAATTAGTCAAATTACTTACATTATCTTTTGGAAAATATTACAATCTGGCCAAAGGTTCGGTAAGAAGCCACAAAATAGATTCTTTGAACATTTCATCACGTACGTAAGCCGACATCATCTTAGTCCATTCTCAGAGGTCCAATGAGGCTGTTAATTATTTCAAATGGTCACTCCATTTGAAATTATTCTTTTGCAGGTCTCAATCATGAGGACTGAGGAGGAGAAAAGTAAAAGATCATGCCCATAGGCTAATTCATTCATCACTGTAAGGGGAAACGTTATATTCTGACCCCAAAAACAAAAGAAGAAAATATACAAGTAATTCTAGATGTCTCCAGATTAGGGTATAGAACAAGAACATCAACACTGTTGTGCAAGTATCACACTGGGTCAGAAGGATCAATAGGAAGAAATGGGGAGAATCGGGTGCAACGTCGATGGAATTCTTGATGATACAAAGTTTAGTCAACCAATTCCATGGATAGGCATATTCATAGTTGCAGCATCGCTGGCCTGTCTCATCGGAATGGGCACAGACACTATACTAGGTGTTTGTAATCGCAGGTTCTGGTTCCCTTGCAAATATTTTTCTCTTAATGCAACTTACTTAACCTTGACTGGTGTCGCTGTCAAATTATCTGTGGATTTAAACACCTCCATGCCTCGTCACCATGAACAGCTTGCAAAACTCAGTAGCAGTGCTTTGATCTGCACGATTATGGCTAACTCTATGCCTTCTCTTGGAGCCATGGAGATCAAAGACATGTCCATGAACCTTATGGCTTTGGCTATTCTTGTTATCGCAGTAATTGTCAATATCTGCTTGCAATTAGGAACTGGTGTTATCTATGTTTTCTGGATAGAACACATCGTACTAATGTTCCTCATGCTCATATTACTCCTTCTCATGGTCTCCTCTGCTTTGTCTGTTCCAACCACAAAACAACATTTGGAATACAAATACAGCAAGAAGTATGAAATGGCAGTGAAAGAAAGCTTATTGGCCTTAACAGAAGGACCAATCACAGAGAAATTTAAAGATAAAATTATGAAATTCTGGATGATGGCTCATACGAGTAGTCCCCAGTTTGTGATGGGAAGGTCTCCAACATGTACTGCTTCTGGTGCTTTCTGTCTTTTCAGCGCTGTTATACTAGCCGTAGCTATGCTTCGATCCTACCTTACGCCTTGGTGTTTTAGGTTTTGTAGAGGTGAATCTGATTATAAATGGTCAACCATCTTAATTCTGGTGACTCACAACGCTGCTGTAGGAGTGGGAACGATTGCTCCAGCACTGAGATGGTTCATTGCTATAAAATTCTGCTGCCCAGAAGTAACAAAAAAGAGCAGCCGCAAGAAGAAGGAATTCATTGTGGAACATTACTGGATAGAGAGCTTACTTGAAATGAAAGACAGCCCTTTGAATCTACGAATCCATGATCGGCATCGCAGGAAGTTAGCCCATGATGCAAAAGTTTTGGCTCTGAACTTTTGCATCCGTATGCAGATTGGAATCGTGTTGATCAGCAAAGTGACCCGAATCATTTCAATTTTCTTTGTGAGATTCGTCTTGGAATGTTACCATCACTGCAAGATATTGAAACTCAGGTTTGACAAGAGTGTGTCCAGTATTAGCTCGGGAAGTACTGAGTCACGACCTGGGTCAAAACCAGATCTCAGACGTTTTGTTCTGCATCTTGAAGGGGAAGAAGAACTAGTGGAAGTGATGCTGAAAGAAAATCATGATGCTACCAATCACTGGATCAAGGAAGGAGAAAAGAGAAAACCTAAACATCTCATTCAATTATTAGAGAAATCATCTGTTTCACAAGGCTTTAAGGGAGTGGGAGCTTTTGATTGTGATGAAGTCCCTTCTTTACATTCTGAAGAGCCTCCAAACAGTTGGTCTCTACCTTTGGTGACACTTACTGCTATTGCAGTTTCATTTCCATACATGACTAGAGATTCAATCAAACACTTGCTCGACACTGTTCATGAAGGACTTCATTTTGTAGACCTCGTGGAGAATACTCTGGACAAAGAAGGGGATTTGAAAAGAGTAAGAAAAGCAGCAAAACTTGTGTTGCTTAAGATTGATCTCTACCGTAAGTGGTTTGATTTGGATCTCAATAAGCTGTCAGAGAAAAGAAGCCCAGAAGAGACACTCCAAAGATTAGCTGATACAGCTAAAGCCAAGTACGAGAAATTCAAGATGAAAAACATAAACGTATGCTCAAGGGAAAGCCCTTCAGCATGGCCCCTCAAAGTATTGGCGGCAAATTCCATGTACAGAATAAGCAACACTGTTCTTCTAAATTGTAAGATCAAGAACGAACTTGGTGGAAGCGAGGCACTGTTTGAGGA
Source organism: Leucaena leucocephala (assembly GCA_037074615.1). Lineage (NCBI taxonomy): Eukaryota > Viridiplantae > Streptophyta > Magnoliopsida > Fabales > Fabaceae > Leucaena > Leucaena leucocephala. The sequence goes on along the minus strand of CM073563.1, from coordinate 3,180,187 downwards.
ACTGAGTTTGATTATTGCTGATATATTGGGTTCGTGTCTGGTTAACATACCACATTATTTATCAGTAAAGTGTGTAAAAGGTGCAATTGAAGAGAGGGAGGACAGTGTGAGACATGCCGGTTACATTTTTGGAAAGACCAAGAAGATTATAGAAATGCTATACAAGAGAGAATTATTTCCTAATCTGGTTCAGTGTGGGGCGATATTTCCTAATCTGGTTCAGAGTGGTGCGATCAAGATTGATGATTGGCGCTTAATGCATAAGCAGAACAGTTGTGGATTCCCCTTCTCTCCAACTTCACCGGAGAATTACACGGAGACTTCTTCTGAATCAATAGACATGTCGCTGTGCTAGATCATCGTTGGACTGATCAGGGAGGGAAAGGAACTGGAAGCCACATGGAAAAGGAGACAGGAGCAGTTAACATAGTTCCTATTTTAGTGTTAATTGTCTGTAATATGTACATATATATACCATTACAATGGTGCTTGCAGCTTACCTTTATGGAGACAATACTGTTCGATACTCCATAGGTATGAAAGTTTACACACAACGATTGCAGAAGTATGTCATCGCGTCTGATGAAGAGAGGCAGAAAGAGTTCAGATCAGTAATCCTTTAGTCCGAGAGCGTGTGGCTTACACTGCAGGGTGTCATTAAAGCAATGCCATAAAACATACCAGCAAGTTCCGTGTTTTTAACGACTTTATCGAAGTATATGGGCAGGAACCGCATGCAACAGTATTACCTTAAGATTACAAAGCCGTAACCGTTTTGAGATTCTTTCTTGTATGATGGATATGTAGCCTTAAGAATCTGAGATTACGAAAGTCTCGAGTTCTCTATTCTGACAACTCTAGTTTATGAATATATTGCTGGTTGTTTTGTTTCTTGAACCTCGGTTGCCCTTCCATTTTCTTGTGCAGAGTTGTTGTGTTGATATCAGATTTACCAAAAAATTAAAGGAAAGGTAGAATATGCCATGCCATGAAACTGTGGAAAGAACTGCAAGTAGCAACGAGTCACAAAGTTTATCCTAAGTGACAGGTTAATTGCTCATCAATATTGGGAAAAATTGCGAATACCTTAATTCAAATACCCTCTGGAGACCAGGAAAACAAAACACATTCAGTTAACTATCACATTCAAGATTTAAATATTTTATCTATTTTTTATAGTTAACATTAACCTCGTGGATGAATATGTTTGTCACAACATCATAATCTAGGCATATTTCACTTCGCGGGTCTCCATCAATTTCATTGTCTCTTTTACATATTGCTGCTAGCGGGCGTTTGATTAAAATGTTTCAAAAATAATCCTTCTTTTATTATATTTAGATTTTAGAGAGATGATCCCTATTATATTCTTATCATCATTATTTCAAAGTAATTCTATTTTTAATTATATTTTCGTTCATACATATGAAAGATTCTTTTCATCTACAAAATTATTCCTTTTAATTCTATTATTTTGACCAACTGACTCTTAAAGAAAATACAGCGCCGCAGCTAGTGACAAAGCACAGAAGAAAGGCTAGATTCCAACGCTCCAACCCCTAATTTTCGGTCTCTTTTACCTTGCTTGTAAGTGCTCGATCGCCAAAAGCCCTTTCCCTCAATTTTTCTCAGTTTCGACTTTTCCCCCAATTTTATCAGTTTCCACTGAGATGAAGAGAATGCGATACTCATATCATAATTATCACTGCAGTATCAGTGGCTCTCCGGTAGCCTAAAATCAAATGCAAGCAAAACAAAGTAAACTTAGACACTGAATTCCAAGTTAAGAAAAGTTTACATATAGAAACATATGACGTTACCTCCAAGGGAATTCACTTGTATCAATTCCAGCTTGGTGAAGCTCATCAACATACTGCAATGCCTCTCGGCACTCTTCTCGATCATCAAAGAATTCAGTTTTGTCTCCTTCTATTTGGTACGTATCGTGGCCCTTTCCGGCAACAACCTGCATCATGCATATAGAGGGATACTCCTTATTTCTCAAGTCAGAATCCATATTTATTTAACGCATTAGTACGCTAAAGAATGAAATAAGTGAACTCATATTTCCATAAAGAGATTGAAGAACTTACAACCACATCACCCTCCTCTCCCATTGCAACTGCAGCTCGTACAGCCACCCGCCTAATGTCATGCAGAAAAAGTCTATGACCATTTGGAAGAGGTGGGTAGTAGTCATTTTCACCGTATTTCAGGTACTCCTGCATTGTCCATCCTACCCCAGCCAACATATCGTCTAAGATATCCACTGCATATAAGGTAGATAATATGGGTGTAAGTTAGGCTTCTCAGGCAATTCCCACTGCTAATTATCGTCATTTCTAATTATGGTATGAACATGCACAGTAATTCTAAAAATTATAAACAAGACTAAATAAAGATGTCAACTATTCAGAGGGATGATTATTCAACATATTCTATATCTGGTATATAAAATGATAAATATGATGTCGCTAACATATTAAGAGAACGCATTCAATTGATTTGCATTTGGACGCCGGTATTTCATAATACACGAGTTTCAAGAATTCACAAGAAATGAAAGTTAACCTCAGTCTCTAATGTTAGTGATATCATTTATTGCATCCGATGCTATAAACCATGGTCAAAATACATACATGCATCTTCATCCTTTGGATTGTCAGACGTCAATATGGTCACATCGCTTTTGTCTGTTGCTATTTTGGTCATCATGGGTCTTTTCCCCCTTCCACTCTCGCCACAGCAACCAAACACTACAAAGAGAAAACAAAGAGATCGGTAAAACAAGAAAAGATAATTTTAATCCAACAACGTATTCTTGTAAACTTTGGGCATATGCATCGATAAAATGTGCAACATGAGCGTTGAGTAGGCACCGTAGATAAAATGGAATTTTCAGAAAACAGCAGTCAATCCCAGCTTATGATTTTCCAAGTCCCAACGGTTGAGAAGAATTTGAATACCATGCACAGAGAGAAAAATAACCATGATGCAATGTCAAAACCGAAGTTTTATTTTGATCCATTCTTATTTAAATAAAATTGAAAAGGGAATTGTTCCACGGCAATTATTTAAAGGGAAACACAAACGTACCAGTTATAATCCTCCGAGGTCCAAGCTCTCTTACAAAATCAAGCAATCTAGACAAGGCATCAGGAGTCTGAGCACAGTCCACTATTACCCCAAATGCTTGTTCCTCATCAATTAACTCACACCTACCAGGAACTGCATCAACTTCTTCAATCCCTCTGACAATGTCCTCTAAAGGTGCCCCAACAGCAATGCCAACTGCCACGGCAGCAAGAATGTTGTAAATATTATGTCTTCCAAGTAAACCTGATGAAATTTCTAGTATGCCACTGGGGGTATTAACCAAAACCTGTGTCTCAAACAGAGATAGCTCAAACTTCAAGGGATGAACATCTGCATTCTTATTCTCCAGTGCAAATGCCACAACCGGGACTTCTGGGTTCCCTTGCGAAACAAATAAAGCTGCATTTGGATCATCAATGTTGACAACTTTTCTGTTCCGTTCAGGGTCCACCATTTTAGAAAATAGTTTAGCTGTTGCATCTCTATATGCCTCCTCAGACCCATGGAGATCCACATTGTCCCCTGCCAAGTTTGTAAACACTGCAATATCAAAATCAACCTCATCGAACTTTCCTAGAGCTAGTCCTTGAGAAGTCGTCTCCATGACTAGTGCTTCAGTTCCATTGTGAAGCATCTTTGCCATCAAGTTTTGAACTAAAACAGCATCTGGTATTGTGTTCACCGACTCCAATTTATTATCCCCATGCACGTAATGAGCAACTGAGCTCAACATTCCTGTTCGCAGCCCCATTGCTTCATACATACTTTTTACCAAATATGCACTTGTTGTTTTCCCATATGTGCCGGTTATCCCGATTGCTGCCATGTTTCTTGATGGATACTTGTAAAAGGATGCAGCCAATGCAGGGAGAATCGCATTGGTATCTTCCACAATCACCAGTGCCTTACAACCCAAGGTCTCTTCTATGTCTATCTCTTCACTCGCCACCACAGCAACCGCTCCTCTCTTGTCTGCCTCAGTTAAGTACATGTATCCATCAGCTTTTTGCCCAACACAGCATACAAACAAATTACCTGGAGTGACAAGCCTCGAATCATGCTGAATTCCGGTAATCTCAATTTCCAAATTACCGGATACCGATATAGGTACGACCTTACTCTCATCCAAAAGCTCAGCCAAAGAAATTTTAAATATGGGTTCCACAATTCTAGCCTTACTTTTTCCAAAGCTGTCAAAATCTAAATCAAACGAAGAACTTGAGGATGAACTCTGACTTTTATGGTCGAGTTCACTCACCTCACCACCGAATTTATCCGAGTCCTCCGCATCCGAATCATCTGTAGTCATTCTGAGCCCCTGGAGTTCGTCAATCTCCTCCAAATCAACGACCTCCTCGGGCTGCAGCTCATTCACTTCCTCAACAACCTCATCAGAAACCGTCTTTTTCCTGGGATTCGGCTCAAGGAGCCCCTGCTCCACAAACTCTTTACGCTTCATGGCAATAGCCTTATCAATTTCACTGAACAAATCATCCCCGTAACCTTCAGAATCCAGAGAAGGATTGTCGGGAGCGTCTTTGACATCAGCAATGGCAGCGAGGAATGTTGACTGGTTCTTTTTGAAATCTTCTTCTTGGAGCTCGCGAGCACGTGCGGCTTGGCGCTCAATTTGCTGGAATTTGGAAACCCCATGACTAGAATCCTCCAGGGCTTCTGGGGGGTCATCGTCTGCGGGGTTGGGATGGTACTTACCGTCTGGGCCTATGGCCAAAGGAGCTCGCAGAGTTCGAAATGGAGGAGACAGAGAATGAAGCAAGGGTCTGATAGGAGCGTGTCGAGAATTTACAGTGACGAAGTTGAATTTAGGAGAAAGAAAGTATGGAAGAGAAAGGAATGTCAAAGCCATACTGAGTTGCAGCTCAGCGATGAAGTTACGGGAAAGACTTGAGGGGGGCTTTAGCTGCGCGAATGGAGGATTGATAGGGGCTTGCCGTTTGCACTTCGCAGTTACAGGTATCAGTGCTGCTACTGTTTTTATATTTATTTTTTAAAAAAAATATTTTTTAAGACCAAGTAGTCTTGGCTAGTATATGATCAAAATATTTCATATTTCTAAATATTAGTATTAATCTTGACTATCTTTTTAATCTTAAAATAATTAACTAATTTAAATAGATTAAATAAATTAAATTAATTAATTAATTATAATTAATATAGAGATAGTTAATTAATTTATATAAATAATAGATTATATAATATAAATTTATTTTTAAAATTATATTTAATCATAATTAATTAATTAATTTATTTATTTTTAATTTATATAAATTAATTAATTTTTATATCAAGATGAAAGAAATAGCTTGCAACACAAACACAATCCATTCATGAACATGCAAAACAAATAAAAGAAGTTGGATAAGATAGTTGCAAAGTCTTAATAAAATTAATTATTTATCTAATTTTTAATATAAGATATAATTGATAAGTTGATCTTTATTTAAAATATAATTTTTTTGTTTATATTTATTTATTTTTTAAAAAAATATCTTATAGATATTTTTTAACAATAATTAAATAAGATAGGAAGAAAATAAATTAAAAAAAATAGTTAGAGTATTTTAAAAAAATTATATTATATTAATTAATTTTTTTAATTTAAATTAATTATGTTTGAATGACAACATCATGAATGCTATAACTCATATAAACAAGTTTAGCCTTGTCCTTTATTTGTCCTAAGAAATTTCACAGTACTAAACTTGTTTCTTGTTTCATGTCAAACAACATAACAATATAACCATTAAAGCATATACGATTCTTTGACTTTAACTAGAAACAATGCCATAAAGACTAGGTTTACCTGAAAAATTAGAGAGGCTATATTACACACACACACACAAAAATATATAACCATGAAGTCGTGAACATCAATATTTATCAATCAATGGATTTATAAAATTTATAATAAAGTATACTGTTCATAAAATCATTTTTGGTGTTTTGTATTTTATGACTTTGCAATTTGCATAATATACAGAAGAGCATGCATAAAATTTATAGTGAGCTGTATTATTTAAAAGATATGAACAATATATATAACCTATTTCTTGAATTTTATTTAAATAAAGGAAATTGTATATATTAGCTATCTTATACATTTGGCTGCTGAATTTTTAAATATGGCTAGAATTCTTCTTTTTCTAAATTCAAGTGAATAGTACTTGTCCCCATTCATCTCTTAAAAGTAAAAAAGAATATAAAATTTTATATAATGTGCATTGAACTTTAGCGAGAGAGTTTTTAATAGAAATATAAGTAAAAATATAAATATAAATATAATTAAATTAAAAATAAAATTTAAAAATTTATTTAATAGTATATAAATAAATATAGAATTAATATATATTTTTTATAACTTAAAATAAAATATTTGTTTATAACTTAAAAAAAAGATTAAAGTTATTTAATAATTTTATAAATAGGATAAAATTGTTTAAAAATTTTACTTCTACTTCTATAATTTTAATTTTAATTTTTTAATAAAATTAAAATAATTTAAAATATTAAAAATAAAAATAATTTCTATTATATCAATAGAAATTTCCATTTCACTCTCACTTATCATCTACTAAATATCCCTTAGCTGTTAATATGAAGTTTAACTTACATGGCAAATTTTCATGTACTTGTATATATTTATGGCTGATAGAGAAAAAGAAAATGACTAAAGTGATTTGATAATTGATATCCTCCTTAATGCTCTTACCTTTAATTTTATTATTTTTACCTATCATTTCTATTGTATTAATATACACCAGCAATCAATATTAATGTATATAATCAAATCAGTCCACAATGCAGTATATACGTTTATTCATTTGAGTTAGGTGGGAGATTGATAAAGCTGCTGCTTCTTCTTCTTCTTCTTCTTCTTTTTTAATTTTCTCAAATTAGATGGTATCAAAATAAAAAATTTGAACGAAATTAGAAACCATCCTGTCATTTCACCGAAGGCAGTTAAAACATCGAAATTCAAACGATTTAGTCTGGCTGCCTTACATTTTCCATGTTCCAAATGCATCTCCAAGATCATGATTCGAAACAAGATCAGCAAACAAACAAATGAGGCCTGCCCCTTAACTTCATATCCACTCCACTCTCTAAATTTTCGAACTTAAATTGTGATTCTTCCAATCAAAAGTTTTTCCCGGTTCCTAAATGTTTCTGGGATTGGATCTATCTAAAACCGCGCTGTTCCATCTGCATTGTAATCTTATATCTATACTGGATAGATGAATCTGCTGTCTCATCGATTCCCCGCCTCGTTTGAGCTCTCTTTCTTTCATATATCCAAAGCGTGGCACTATAGCTCTCTGTTCCTCAGGTTTGTCCCTCATTTCTTCCGCCAAATAGGTTCGCGCTGATCTGCTTCTCTCTTTCTTTTCTTTTATTTTGGTTAACAATGGGGCTTTGATTTGAAATATAAAATGTCTTGTTAATTGTCAAATTCTTAATTTTTGTTTTTTCCCCGATGTGGGTATATCCACTTCCGAACCGTAGTTTTACCAAGGTTTCAGACAGCAGGGATTAATGAGCTGAAAAAATCATTCATACCAGGACACGTTTTCATTTCTCTTTTTTCAAGACAATATGACTCAGCTGGACTAGCACTGTATATCCTCCAATGTGGTTAAGTTGAATGGAACTTTTCGTTGAACGTCAAGTTGTAAAAAAAAAGGTGTAGCGTTAATAATCCTGTCATGCTGTCTTACTTTTTCCATATTAGTTTTTAATCTTTATTTACCGGTGAGTAGCCTCCAGAAAAACAAGAAACGTTTTAGAGGTTTAAGATGCTATTTTTTTCAGCAGAAACCATTTTCATTGCAGTATTTTAAACATTTGTTTCTTAGATATCCTTGGTCCAGGTTTTGGACAAATTTTTGTCAAGTATCTTAGGATAAATTTCTCACCATCCACGTAAGATACTAAATTATTTGGAATCAGATGCGCTTACTAGGATTTTTTTTTGTAGTAATGTGCAGGCATAGCTAATCAAAAGGACCGGAGTCTGTGTGTTTGAGATAGACATGCAGTTGGAACGAAAAGAACAGGGAAAAACGATTGACAGATTAAATGGTTATTCCGGTGATTTTAACCTAACAGAAGCTTTCGGGGGTATGCTTAAAGATGACCAAGCTATTAGTCTCTGATCCTTTGATTATGCGTATCCCATCTCCCCTCAACACAACTCTAGATTATAATTTTCTTTCAGGCAGCCAGCAGGAATCTCTAGTGAAGTGGATAAATAGTGTGCTTCCTCACTTAAATTTACCCATAGAAACTTCAGAGGAGGAACTAAGGGCATTGCTGAGGGATGGATCTGTATTATGCAGCATTTTGGAAAAGCTGATTCCCGGTTCAGTGGGATTAGTAGGACTTTCCTTCAATTTTCTTTCAGCTTATATATTGTTTATCATCACCATCACCATCATCATTTCATATTGTTTGATGACTCTATATACCTTTTTGTTGCACTGTCATTCATGTTAGAGCATATTTTCCGTATTATAGTTCTTCTATGAAACTGCCTTTTAACTTCAGGGAGGTTATTCTTTGGATGAGCAAGTAAACATTAGAAGGTTTCTACAGGCTATGAATGAGCTGGGATTGCCTGGATTTGATTTGTCAAGGCTAGAGCAGGTATAAGAAATTTCTTTGTAAAATATAATCTGAGGAAATAGTTGAAAAGTTGGGTTTTGTTACAGATGAAAGATTGCAAACTTGACTAGGTATGGAACACTGGGACTCTTTGTTCATGCTTGATTGGAGGTTTGGTTAAAGAATACCTGGCTATAGGTGCTCTTGCCACACATAAAGGAAATCCGATGTACAATTTAGAAGTAAAATTGACTATTTTACCACTGGAACTTGGGAGGATGATAGTAATTCCTTTACATTTCTCTCTTGATGATGAAACAATACTCTTGGTTTGTCCTCTACATTTGGTTATGCTTTGAACTAAGTTAGGCTGGGTACATGGATCGGACAATACTATTGTGCTTAACCAATTCTTTAGATGTAGCACTTACCAATAGATCATGTTTGATAACTTACATGAGTCTCCTTTTTGGTTTCCATCTACATCTCTTCATAAGGCAAAAGAATATTTTTTCAACCCTCCTCACTAGCAACTTCATCAGTCTTCTTTGCACGTATTCAAATCACCTTAAACGATTTCCTACAATTTTTACTTAATAGATATGCACATGTCAAAACTTTTTATCATATACAATCATTACAGATTTTGTCTTTTCTTGTATAACCACATATTCATTTCAACATTATCATTTATGTAGGGATCGATAGGACCTGGATTGCAGTACCTTGAGGCTCTGAAAACTCATTTTGCTTCAAATGTTGAGAGAGAAAATATCCAAAGCCTTTCCAGAAAGAGGTGGGATAAATCAGATATAGCATACTGGGCCTATGGAAGTGAAGAGAGGCTAAAATTTTCAGGTGATTCAAATTTTGAACATGAAGTTGAGGGCTCTGTCCTATCAGGTATTTTCCTAATATAATTCCTCTGTTTAATTATGCCACTGCAATTTGAATCCAAACCTTCTGGTGCAATTTGGTTTACCATACTTTATGTTCTCTCTGCAGATGAAGCTACTCTAACACATCATGTTGGATCTAAGTCTAAAGAACTCTTACAGTCGAAACGAGGATTGCATGTGGATCTTTCTGATAATAAGATTATGGAGTTACTCAAATCAAACAGTTTAGATGTAAGCCAAAGAGCTACTTGTCCATGCCTATGTTCCCTCTGTTAGTGTGTTTATCATTAAATTATGTTGTTGCATGTTCTGTTGTAAACTAATATATGATTCTCAGGCATTAGTTTTTCACCCCTGCAGAGTGCTTCGACTCAATCACTTTTTAACATAGGAAATAGGATTATGGACGATATCTTTGGAAGAAGGAATGGAGATGTGCCTCAAGTAAGAACCCAGAGCACTGTACAATTTCTGCAACAAATATGTGACACAAATCAGTTTTGCTATTCGTGCGTACTTTCACTTTCTTCATTACTGAGCAAAATCTGTATTTTCCTTTTCAATTTTATGCTTGTAGTCTCAGCATGCAGCATTCCTGTTGAGAAAAATTCTTGAAGTGATAGAGTGGCGCTTTTCTAACCAAGCAGAAAGCCTGAAAAATGTAATCTATACATTCTTTATGTATATTTTATTGATTTATGTTTAGGTTGTTTTTAACGGATGATATTTATGTTGTTTATATCTGCAGCAAAACAGTCTATTCAAGGTTCGTGAGGGGAAGTACCAATTGAAAATAAATGCACTTGAAACCCTGGCAGCAGGGACAAATGAAGAGAATGAGGTATTTTCTTTTTTCTCTATCAATAGGTTTGTATGTGTGTCTTATCGTATCTTCTAGCAATTTTTTGTTACATTACCGTATCTTCTACTATTGCTAATATTGCTATTATTAAATTTATTATCTGCGCAGTTAATATTAAAGTTATTTCTACTCTCTGCAGGTTGTCAAAAGTTGGTTACAGCAGTTGAAGGTTCAAACCAATCCCCTGCCCTATCTTTAATTTGAAGATGGTGGAACAAGCTATCTATATAGATCCTCATTTCTTTGTCGAATTTAATTCTTGTTATTTTCACTGTCATTATAGATTTACTACAAACTTCTCTATGGCTATTCTCTACTTTTTCCGGGTACTTGATGGAGGATATGTTTTAATGTTAGACCTATTGCTTACTATTTGTACCCCTTATCAATACACTTGGGGGTTTATTCATCACTATTTGCATATTGAAGAAAAAAAAATTATGAGTAACTATCGATTTGGCATACCATTAAATGCTAATGCACTAAAGAGGAATGGATGTTTGTCACTGTGGATATATAAATAATTATTTAATTTATAGTTCTAATATTAGTTGAAGCTTCTGAAAAGTTGTGATACAGGTAATCTTAACATAATTTGTATTAGCTACTAACTTGATGCAATTATCTGTATTTCAGTTTGCTCTTCAAGTTGAGAAAACTAAAATGGAGGAGAAAAACAGACTTGATGAGCAGGATGTTGCTCGTTTAAAACAAGAAAAAGTTCGGGGTGAAATTGAGATTTCTGCATTGAAGCAAGAATTGGAAATGGTCAAAAAAGCACATGAAGAGCTCCGTATACAGTCAGAATTACGTGCTGAAGAGTGCAAGTCAGGATACGAGAAGAGGATACGGGAACTAGAACGTGGTCTCTCTGATGCAAGGAATCAAGCCAAGAAATTGGAGGCACTTATAGAATCAAAATCTCTTAAATGGAAGAACAAAGAGAATACCTATCAAAGTTTCATTAATTACCAATCTGGAGCATTCAAGGTTTGTTATTTTGTTCATCACCCTTATGGTTTTATTTTTTTCAACTTGTACCGTTAATCTTTCCTGTTGTACTGTACAGGAATTGAAAGTGGCGATGGAATCTGTAAAAGACGATGTGCTAAAAACAAAAAGAAGCTACTCAGAAGAATTCAAGTATTTGGGTACGAAAGATTGTTTAAAATTGAGCAAGATTTATCATTTATTTATTGAATTTGTATTTACAAGATGTGTTAATATTTTTAGGGATGAAGCTCAAAAGTCTCGCTGAAGCTGCTGAAAATTATCATGTAGTTCTTACAGAAAATCGGAAATTATATAACGAAGTTCAAGATTTAAAAGGTAGATAGCTTTGTTTACCTATCAATGTTTTGCATTGAGGAGATCCTTGAGTTGGCCTACCTGTGTTGCTTTGCTATGTTGCTGATATGCTATCTCTTTTTCCCCTCCCTGTCTCTCTTTAACAAGCTTCATTTCTCAATAGGAAATATCCGGGTATATTGTCGAATAAGACCCTTTCTTCCCGGGCAAAGTCAAAGCCAGACAACCATTGAATTGATTGGTGATAATGGAGAATTAGTTGTCAGCAATCCTCTCAAACAAGGAAAAGATAGTCGTAAACTTTTCAAATTTAACAAGGTTTTTGGTCCTACAACAAGTCAAGGTAACCCATTGTTTTTTGTCTAGTTCATAGTAATACTATTATTTAACTGTTTTTGTTGCACTGATGGAGTTCATAGTATTCATTTAATGCATCAACATTTTATGCTCGCAGAAGAAGTATTCCTGGATACTCAACCACTAATTCGTTCTGTACTTGATGGGTACAATGTTTGCATATTTGCGTATGGTCAAACTGGCTCAGGAAAGACATATACAATGGTATGCAATTTGTTTATTCATTCATAGTTTGACTGCATGTGTGGTTTCAAATTGCATAAGATATAACTTGCATAATATTTTCTTTCAACAGAGTGGACCTAGTCTTTCATCAAAATCAGATTGGGGAGTCAATTATCGAGCACTACATGATCTTTTCCATATTTCCCAAAGTAGGAAAGGCTCTATAGTTTATGAAGTAGGTGTTCAAATGGTTGAGATTTATAATGAACAAGTTCGTGATTTACTATCTAGCAATGGTCCTCAAAAGAGATATCCTTAACATTTTTGTGTTTTTTTCCGTATGAAGTTTGGGAAAATTAATCATTTTTTCCAATAGTTTTAATTCAATTAAAACTTAATCCCTGAACTTTGACTTAGTGCAACTCATTCCTTATAATTTTGACTCACTTAAAATGTAATCTTTGAGCTTTGACTCGAAGCAATTTGGTCCTTATAATTTTGAATGTTTAAAATATTAGTCCTTATATTCCAGAAAATAAACTATAAAGGATAAAATTATTTCTTAAATGTTAGGGACTAATGTTTTAAAAAGTTAAGACTATAGAGATTAGATTGTACTAAATTAAAATTTCGGTACTGAGTTTTAAACAAATCAAAATTATAAAGATTAAGTTGCATCAAGTTAAAGTTTAAAAAGTGAATTTTAACTGAGTCAAAACTATAGGATCAAATGATTAATTTTCCTAACTTTTATAAGATTACACAAGTCTTTCCTTGTGTTTGTACAGAGAATCACTTGTAGGCATCAAGTATATGCATACACAACATTTTTTATTTGTTTACTTTCTCCTTGGATTTCGAGGAAATTGAACAGAAGTATTATTTCCTTGACTTGCATACACTTGGGATTTTGAATTCTGCCCAACCAAATGGGTTGGTTGTTCCTGATGCAAGCTTGCATACCGTGAATTCTATGACGGATGTGTTGGAGTTGATGAACATTGGACTAACGAATCGGGCAACTGGTTCCACAGCCTTAAATGAAAGAAGTAGCAGATCACATAGGTTGTATTCACAGTTTTTGAGATTTTCTGATCTATTTTCACAACAGTTAATGCTGGAAATTCATAAAATTTGTATAATTATGTGATAGTGTTCTTACTGTTCATGTTCGTGGCACGGATTTGGAGACCAACACTTTATTGCGTGGATGTCTACATCTTGTAGATCTTGCAGGGAGTGAGAGAGTAGAGCGTTCTGAAGCAACAGGAGATAGGCTTAAGGAGGCACAACATATAAATAAATCACTATCAGCACTTGGAGATGTGATTTTTGCTCTAGCACAAAAGAGTTCACATGTTCCTTATAGAAATAGTAAATTGACCCAACTTCTTCAAAGTTCGATAGGTACTGCCACGCTTTAGTTTTCTAATTGGTCGTTATTGTATCAACATGCAATTTGTGATATCATGTTTTGTAACTTTTTTACAGGATAGCATGTTCACAAGACATACTAACTGTACCTTTTTTCTTTCCTCTTTTCTTTTAGGTGGTCAAGCAAAAACCCTCATGTTTGTACAGCTTAACCCTGACACTGCTTCATATTCTGAAACGATAAGCACCTTGAAGTTTGCCGTGAGGGTTTCAGGTGTGGAGCTAGGTGCTGCTCGTAGTAATAGAGAGGGAAGGGATGTCAAAGAACTCTTAGAGCAGGTTACTTTGAATTTTGATTGCTTGTTACATAGACATTCTAGTTTATGCGAATACTGTCAATGTTCTATTATCAGTAAAACATTAAGCTTTAGGATGTTAGTTTTTGTACATCTTGTATTTGTGCCGCATCCCTCTTGCTGTAAGTGTCGTGCCTGCATAGGTATATGTACAGCGGATGAAGCTCTAAAATTAAGCTTGTTTTTTGGAAGATAATGAAAGGGGAAGGGAAACTAAAGATGTTAATCCTCCCCAGTTTGAATTAAGGAGGAAGAGTTAAAAAAAACAAACATCAAAGAAAAATTGCATGTAGGCCTACCTTTTTTTCCTGAAAACCAGAGGAAGAAAAGGTGAATTTCATTGGCCATTTTCTCCTTTTAGGTAATTAATTATGGAAGTGTTGTTTTCCGTAGTTACACATCTCTTTATCAATATCCCAATCTGCACTCGTTTTTGTTCCTGCCTGCTGCCTAGGATACAGAAATTGCATTCACCAGGGAGGTAGGCTTGTTCTTTCTCATGCCCGGGGGGAGAATATTGTTGGGTAGAAGAATGGAGAAAATATTCTTCCTTCAGATTTCTTTTGTAGGCCGGGAACTATTCATGGCCCAATGATACCTGTAATTGTGAAGTGAAACCATTTGGCATAAACTGATATTTCACTATTGTTTGTAAGTGACATTTGTCTCAATAATTATTCTTGCAGGTGGCATCTCTCAAAGATGCACTTGCAAGGAAGGATGAAGAGATTGAGCGGTTGCATCAGCTCCAGCCTAATCTCAATGTTGCCAAGCGTGAGATGATGAGGTATGGGTCATTATCTCCAAGGAGACATTCCACTGGAACTTCGAGGCATGGCACAAGACTTTCTACGGCTGTGGCCTTGCGAGTTGGTGAAAACACAGCTTCTGACATGGACAACTGCTCAGAGTATAGTGATAAGCATTCAGAAGCTGGTTCTCATCAGTCAATGGATGATCTCAGGATCAATCCCACTTCCCCACTATTCAAATCATCCAAAGAAGATACTAGTCAGAATGTCAATGACGACATTGATCTCTTAGGATTTGGAGATGCAGATTCTGAAGAGAGATTAAGTGATATATCTGACGGTGGTCTTTCAATGGGAACAGAAACTGATGGTTCTATCTGCAGCATTGTGGAGTACACTCTTTTCCCTGAAGAGGAGAAACCATCTGAAATTACCCCAAGTAAGAGCACAACAACAGACAACCGGTCAGCTGTAAACAAAGAGAAGTGAGTATTATTATTATTATTATTATTTCTCAAGTTTATCTTATGGACAAAGCATAATTAACTCTTTTTTTTCATTCTAGATCATGTAATTTCTTTGATTTGCTTCCTTACCATCTTTATTTAAAGCAAACCTGATATTTGTTTTGGCTGGATACAGATCCACTTTGGCTTCCAAAATTCCCAAAGTCGCAGAAGTTCTACAAAAAGCACCAGTAAAATTTTCCAAGTTATCAATGAACAGAAGTTCCTCAAAGGTTTCCTCAAGTGAGTACATCTAATCATGTATTCTTGGTTTTCACTGTGCTATTCTACAAAATAAACGACTAACCTCTGGTTTGCTCTCATAAACTTCCTAATCTAACTTACGTAGGCGTCAAGAAAACCACTGCCGGTAGCTCAACTTCAGTGAAGGCCCCTCCTAAACGATGGCAATAACTAGGATACCACTTGGATCCTCTAGATTATTCTTACCGACGGGAATTTATTATTCGTACCAGGTACGTATTATTGTCATCTATATAATGTACTCAGAGCAATGGCTCACTTTGGCTAGAACCTTATATTTGATGGGGCGTTTACAAACTCTAGCCTGTAACTAGCTTGTACTTTATCACAGTCAATGTTTTAGTTTGAAAGGTTCATTTTTTTTTCCGGGGCTATTGGTGATTGATGTAAAATCTCAGCATTATAAGTTAAAACGAAAGGAACTTGAAGGTCGCGCGCTCAGTTACTATTTAAATTAGAAGCAAAGATAAATATACCCAACATTTTTTGAGGGGAAAATGCGTACTCCTAATATTGGCCTTCAAGCTTCGTACATATCTTCTCATAGCACAGATCTTCTGCAAATTTATATGTGCTGACTCTCTATAAATGAGAAAGAAAATTGTTATTTATATGTGCTTGGCCATGAATCGTGTTATTCCTATTATAACAATATACATTAAATATTATATATATACATGATATATTATCCGGACAACATGTGAAATTTAAATTTAAATGCATAAGGGTTTTTTAGGGACAAAAAGACGGTCGATGCGAGGCAGGGAACAGTAGTTCTAGGGTGATGTCTAGTTTTGTTTTTATTATACTATATGTTAAACTGTTAAAAATGAGATATGCAAACTGTTTATAATATATTAAATTTTTATAAAATATTATTTTATTATAATTTTAGAGTTGACAATTTATCTTATCTAATATTAATATTATCTAAAAAAAGAATTTTTACCATATCTTTAGATTATAAGTGATTTTAATTCTTTTTTTAAAATTTTTATACTAAAAAAAATTATACCATATTGATATTGATTTTTGCTAAGTTTAGATGATAAAATTATAAAACTTTTGCACGCTAAAAAAGAATAACTATTGGGAATCTTAGTTTGAAAATATCATTCACATAAATACTTATCAAATTGATAAGCTACTTAACCATAGATTCTTTTCTGGTCAACTACCTAATTATAGACTCTTGCCTTTTATTTATTTTTTTTTTGTTACGAAAATTCTTACATTTTAAAGGAAAGGAAAAAATGTATTAGACAGATTTTTCTTAGCTATCAAGTAAATTTAATTGATTAAATTATGTCAAAGTAAACAAAAAAAAGCTAAATTATGAATGATAACATTGTCAAGAAAAATGTTAGACCAAAAAAATAAAAAAGACTGACAAGAGAAATAAATATACATTATTACATAAAAAACTGGATATATATATATATATATATATATATATATTTATTGGAATAACATACCGAGTCGCCCTGTTTGAAAAATGTGTTATTTCCATGAAATATAGACATATCATTCATTTCATTCACTGCATAACTACCCAAAGCAATAAATGAGAATGAAAATTTAATTTGTGATATTAAATTTTTGAGTTTTGACTTTCAAGAAGGATTCAACTTGATACAAGCATGGACTTAAATTATTAAATCAAATATATTGTATTTATTTATTCATATATTAAAAAATAACAGCAAAAATATTATTTAAATTTTAAAATTTTAAATCAATTTATTTGGTCTATTTTATAAATTATTGACTACTCTTATAAATAAATAATAATATATTTTTATAGTAATTATTGATTTATGATTTTAAAATTCAAATAATATTTTTTTAAAAAAAAATCTAGTATTCAATGCAAAGGCTTCCGTTTTTTTTGTCACTTACAATCTTAATTTTATCACGATTTACCGGAAAACAACTATAAGTACAAAAAATATCATCGTTTATTCATTTTTGAGGAAAAAATCTCTGTTTTGAGGAGATCAGATGGTTGGAGAAATAGGAATGGGGCCTCATGTGTGAAAAGCTTAAAGAAAAAATGGATCATATGTCGGTGGAAAATACAGGAAGGGCTGCAATAGCATCATGCACGCAGCAAAATAAGGGAAGTAAGAATTTGTTGCTTTTTTTTTAACATTTTTATAATAGTCGTATATAAATTTCAATTAGCTCAAAAATTGAATTTGAAAATTCTTATATATTCGGCAAAGAAGCACTGGGAAGGCGACAACAAGGAATTCAGGCTCAACTTACTTTCTGAAATCAGTTTTAATGATAACTATAGCTAAATTTTTATGTCAGACGCCAAAATCACAAGTAGAAACGAAAGATCATTCATTTTTCCTGACTTTTGACTGAGTCGAGGTCGAGGAAACGCTCAGTTTGTTGAGGTACTCAATGCTTATCGGCTTCCTCCAATTCCTCCTTAAATTCATCTTGCTTTGATGCATATCTATACTCCTTCCTTGTTAGTTGAGATCTTCGATTCTGCAAAACTAGTGCATTCGCTGCTTTCAAAGAGGTATGGTTGATTTTTTTTTTGTTATTTCAATGTTGGGCTGACGCATTTTACTTGAATTGATATTTTGAGCTTCACAGAGCTGGTTTTATTATTGGGTATTCACAATTCTGGAAGCACCGTTGAGCTGAATTGACCGAGTATTGATTCGCTGCAGAAGGTTGGCTTTTAAGTTGCTCTAATGCTGAATATTCAATCTCGTTCTACTTATTCGGTGCTAGTTTCAGGCATATGCTTTCGGTAGTTATCGTCCCAGTCAAGTGCTAGGAGTCCGCCACCCCCAACCTCAACTGGGAGCTAAAACGAGCTTCGAAGTGACATTCAATTATGAAATCTTGACGCCTGATTCTACCATCGTTTCCGAGTACCGGCCTGCTCGGGAATTGTTTTTCTATTTCGTCATAATTTTTATTTGAGGCAAAATTTTCTGGGAAATCAAAATATGTAACTCCAGCAAGTGAAACCTTAATAACATATCCTATTGTAATTTAATCAGCAATGAGCATTTTCTGTAAAAGGTTACGATAAACTCCACTTATGTTGTGAGTAAAAGGAAGTTTGGTAAATTTGGCGCATCTACGCTAACTAGCAATCACCAATGTATTCTAGGTTTAAGATGGGGTGTGATTTTTCCAAGATCTCAGCATGCTGCTCGGGTGCAGAGCAAAGTGGTCCAGTTCCTGAAGCAAACATTGATGGTAAGTCTTGGTCATATGTGCATCTTTTGTTCCTGCTACTATGAGAGTGCTGCAGTCACGGAGTTCTGGTTTCCTTTTCAGAAAATGAAGAGAATCATGGGGCCACTGATGTGCCATCGTTTCAAGAATATACAATTGATCAGCTTAGGAAGGCTACTTCTGGATTTGCTGTCGAGAATATAGTTTCTGAGCATGGAGAAAAGGCTCCAAATGTGGTTTATAAAGGAAAACTAGAAAATCAAACTCGAATTGCTGTCAAGCGGTTCCATAGATCAGCCTGGCCTGATGCTCGACAATTTTCGGTAAGCATAAGTGGCTTTATGTGCCAAATTTTTGTATATTTCATAAAGTGGTTTTGATGAAGCTTTCTTTTACTCTTCTGCATTTTCCCGATATAATGCTTAATCTTTTTTATGTTACGCCAAGTACACATTGAAGTCTTTTGTGTGTTGGGGAATGTCAGAATTAAACATTATTAACTTTGTATGTATCCCTTGTTGCCTTCTACACATTTGTGTCTCTTTATCTGTAATAGATAAGTGTACTGTTATTTGATAGAAACCAAACTGAAATTGCTACTGAAACGTTATAATTCTGCCGGAGTATAGAGTCTGAGTGGAATTATACAAGGCTGAAATTGAAAATGGAAAATAAATAGCAAAAAATCTGGCACTTCGAGAGGCTAGTCTCTCCCAAATAAAACTCACTAGTTGCTTGTCTACCCTGTCCCCATGACCTACACTTTCTCTCTCACACACTCACTCGCATGCCCATGGGTTAGTTACCAGCCCTGCCCATATTTACAAGTCCAACAATTTCATGGCCCTTGAAGTTTCAACTCGCCCTCAAGGTGGGAATTCAAAGTTGGAACCCACGGCTTCTTCCTAGATAAATCAGCTTAAGGCTGTTCTCTTCATATGCCCTCACAAAATTATAGGAGAACTCAAGTTCATGAGAAGCAACTTCTCCTTGATCAGAAACGATGATCTCCACCTCAGGCTGTATAACAACCAAAATTCGATTAACTAGACACTCACAGTAACTTCTCAAGACTTGATTTTGTCCTGTTAATGCTTCATCAAGGCGATAAAAATCAAAAGGCATGGTTGTTGATTGTCAAAGTAAGTTAGTCATAGCACCCTTTGAACTACACTCCTGTTATACCTTTCTCATTCTGAAATTGCAAAAGGGTTTCAGCAAACCCATTGGCCCCCATAAAAGCCTCTTCATCGTCATCTTCAGTAATTATTAGTGAAGAACACTCACTAGGTAAACCTCTTGAACCAGGTTCATTACCATCCTCCTGGGTTGTCAAGAAGAAAGCATGTATCATCAACCGAATATTTCCCATGAGTCTAACATTCTATGACCTTTTGTTAGCTCAAAAATAAGATTGAAATCAAACTTACCGTGCAAACTGATGCTGGTACAGCCATCAGAACAAACTGATCTATATATATAAGCAGGCATTGTCCGGAAGAAACAACTCTGATATCCCAATATGATTTTTCACGGCCACGATTATAATGCATATAATCCATTTACCAACTACCAATAGATGAAAAAGGGTAAACCTGATAATCAGTATGTAGGCTTCTATTCGAGCTTCCTGGAACATCTTTGGAATATTTTTTGTTTTGGGGCCATTCAGCTATATCATATGCAGTGCTAAACATCACCTTTTCTAGTTTTGTATGTCTGAACTTTGGGAAATTATATTTCCTTTTCCCTTTAAAATATTGGTCTAGGGATGATTATTGGTTCTCAAACCAGGAAGCACCTGTGATTTAATAAGAAAAAAGTAATGTTCAAAGTACTTGACTTGATTTATAGCTTTGAGGGTTTGCATTTTACTCATACGGCCTCTTGAATTGTTTTTCACCATTTTTGGATTTTCTTTTCTTTAGGTAATTTGGTTGGAGCATGATTTTCATTATTTGTTCTTTTAGCAACTTTTTTTTCACCCCTTCAGGAAGAAGCCAGGGCTGTTGGACATCTAAGGAACGAAAGATTGGCAAATCTACTTGGATGTTGCAGTGATGGTGATGAGAGGTTACTTGTGGCAGAATATATGCCTAATGATACTTTGGCAAAGCATTTGTTCCACTGTAAGTGCGCAACTAGCAACAAATTCTGCTTCTCTACATTAGACTTTGCATTTTATATTTCATTTTAAATATAATTATTATCTATCCAATGACCCGTAGAAGCCTGGTTTCACCAAGCCATAGTTTATGGGAACATTCATTGCCAGGGTAAAATCATATCTATGCTTTGAGTTCTTCAATTTTATATTTCTATCAATCTTTGAAAGTCTGTCACATGTACAAATTGTAGCTATGATTCTTTCGTGTGGCACTAGCTAGTTAAATGCAGTTCATTGACCTAACTGACCTCTTATTTACATGATTATCCAGGGGAAACTCAGCCCATGAAATGGGCAATGAGACTAAGAGTTGCTTTATACCTTGCCCAAGCGCTAGAATATTGTACTAGCAAAGGGCGTGCACTATATCATGATCTAAATGCATATAGAGTACTTTTTGATGATGTAAGTTCATTTCCTCCAATGTCTCAAAATCCTGCTATTGTTGGAGTGAGCTTTGTTTTTTCATGACAAAGCCCAATTGCCTTTTAATACATCAACAATCTTGAAAAAAAATCAGATTCAGTATGCAATCAAATTGATGCAATCGTGAAAGCTGTGTTACATTGGTCAAAAGGATGTTATATATTAATTTCATTTAATGCTATCTCAAAATGTTGTTGAAAATGACCAATGTTAAACCGATAAGGAGCAGGTTGAGTACCAACCTTTTTCCCTAATTTCATGGCCCTTAAGGAGTGGGTAAGCATAAAAAATAGGAAAGAAAGTAAGTGCCAATATACCAGACTAACAAGCAAGGGAAGAGTATGCTATTGTGGGTGAAAGTGAAACAGTGTAGATTTATGTTTTTCAAGTTTTTAACAGTTAGTTTTGACTATCCTCATGCTCTCTTATTTGTTTTTCAGGAAGGAAATCCTAGGCTCTCATGCTTTGGTTTGATGAAAAACAGTCGGGATGGTAAAAGTTATAGTACAAACCTGGCCTTTACCCCGCCTGAGTATTTAAGGACAGGTTCTCCCTTAAACTTGTTGCATCAAAAATTTGTATTATTTGATGTTCTATGTCTTTGTGGGGGTTGAACTTCAGGACCATATTATTTGAAATTCTCTTGCTAAGATTCTTATTTTATTCCAAGACTAGGTCACTAAACTTTGTTCTTAGGCCAATTTAATGCTTTCATGATTTCTTCTCTAAGCTTTCAGTGGTATGCTATTTCTATGGGCATTCAGCCTATGTTAAAAAATGATATATGTTTGAGTACTGATAGCTATGATGATTCATTATCAGTATTTTGCATATCTTTTATTTCATAACTATATATTATATGATGGTAAGTGTTTTTTTGGTCTACCGGTCATGCAGGTAGAGTTACTCCTGAAAGTGTAACATATAGTTTTGGAACCCTTTTGCTCGACCTTCTCAGCGGAAAACATATTCCTCCAAGCCATGTAAGTTTCTTACCTTGATGGAAGATTCTGCATACCAAGTATATTGCACCTTATCATAAACTCCTTACCTATTTTCTGACTGAACTAAGCTCATTTTTTAAAAAAAAAAAAATTACTGGTGTTATTCCCCTTTATGTGGCTAAAACTATTCTGTTGGGAACATCAACCTTGTTTGTGAACATTGTACTATAATGATTGAATATAATAATTTTTAGCTCCAAGTCAAAGCAATGAGTTTTGATTTTAATTAAGTTGCACATCTAACAGTTAATTTTCTATTCTTCTAGGCACTTGACCTGATTCGAGACAGGAACCTTCAAATGCTGACAGATTCTTGTTTAGAAGGACAATTTTCAAATGATGAGGGGACTGAATTAGTGCGCTTAGCCTCACGATGTTTACAATCAGAACCACGGGAGCGTCCTTATCCAAAGTCATTAGTTTCTGCTTTAATACCCCTACAGAAGGATTCTGAGGTTGTCTTGCAAGTGGTTCACCATATACATATTTTTTGAAAAATTACCCATCTTTATTTTTTCAGTTTCCATCTATGGACAGTTTATTTTGGCTGGCCATTGGCTTTGCTCTTTGCTGAGAATTAAAAGCTTACTCTAGTAAGTTGGAATGAACTCGTGTGTAACATTTTCCAGGTTCCTTCTCATGTTTTGATGGGTATACCGCACGGCACAAATGCTTTACCCCTGTCACCATTTGGTGAGGCATGTCTAAGAATGGATTTGACCGCCATCCATGAGGTCCTTGAAAAACTTGGGTATAAAGATGACGAGGGTGCTGCTACTGAGGTTTGTTGCTTATGAGTAAATTGTCAGAGCGTGATTGTATGGTCATGATAATCATTAAATCTTCTAGTACTTCGTTATCATCTTCATTATTCCTTTTTGAGATATGTATCTCTGGTTTTTGATGTCAATACAAGTTGCTTTTGTTTTATGGAGCCTTATTCATAATAGTTTTTTTAATACATTCCTTTTTTTTTAATACATAATATTATTTTTATTGGACTCAGCATGGGGGTGTATGCATATTTGGTATGGTGCTAAAAGGTAGAGAGTAACGCTTGGTATTTTAATGATTGTCATGTATTCTGTAAATGTGTTTAATTGAAATAAACCAAAAACTTTTAGCATTACATACCTAGGTTGAATATGGGTATGAAGTTAAATGTAACATAGCTTGAATATTTTAACTTAACATGCGTATTTTGTTATTGACCTGATTTTCCAGGTAAATTGGGTGATCTGCTCATTCTTTTTTTTTTTTTTAACTTTCTGCAGCTTTCATTCCAAATGTGGACCAACCAGATGCAGGAAACATTGAACTCAAAGAAGAAGGGCGATTCTTCTTTTCGTCATAAAAACTTCAAAGCTGCAATTGATAGCTATACTCAGGTTTGTACATTTCATAGCTTTTAAGTTGCTTATATCCTAAAATATGTTTGAACTTTCTGTCTTTATGAGTAGAGAGTGGATCAGAGATGATGTTTATAGCTCTATTCTGGTTGAGTATTTACACCACTCAAATTGTCACAGAAGTTGATTATAACAAAACTTTATCCCCTGGCGTGCACCCGAAATATATATATATATATATATATATATAATCTGGCGGCTACGTTTGACAGGCAAGATGAAGCATATAAAGAGATAGTGAACAATTTAATGGGTTATAATCTGAAGATACTTCATAGATCTGAATCAATTAAAACATGCAGTTGATGGCTTTGTTGCAATGCTTGCAGTTCATAGATGTTGGAACTATGATTTCTCCTACTATTTATGCACGCCGCAGTCTGTCTTATCTCATGAACAACATGCCAGAAGAAGCACTGAAGGATGCATTGCAGGCACAGATAGTTTCTCCTGTTTGGTATATAGCTTCCTACTTACAAGCTGTGGCACTTCTTGCATTGGGCAGGGAAAATGAGGCCCAGGCGGCACTCAGAGAGGCTTCTTCACTTGAAAGTAAAAAGAACACAAATTAATCGAGGTTATCATCTGGATCTCATACACTCAACAAAAAAAGTAGAAAAAGGCCAGAAAAAACGAAAGAAATTAAGATCTTATTTTCCTTTCCCAAAGATTAATTTACATAGAGCACAGGATGGCGTCTACAACGTTTGGGCAAATTCCCCAGTTACTTATTGAACAAGTTGTCGCGTGGATAGAGTGGTTTATACTTCCTTGTGCAAAAGTGGTTCATTGGTTGGCAAGCAGAATTCTTTTGCACGGGCTGAGTTTCTGCTGAAAATATACAAATTACTTTGCTCAAGGTTTTCTGTTGCATGCTCAAAAAGGGGAAAAATGTTTCTTTTGTCGCAGTCTAATTTCCTATTCTAGTACATAGACTTAGGGACTATTTTGAGAACTTCGGGAAGAGTGAGTTTGTAAAGGATTCGCCTACTAGTTTAAGTACGCAGTTGTTGGGCAAATGTTGTCGTTATGTACAGGGCAATCATTATGGCTGCCTTTTTTATCTGAAATAGGCTGTTTTGTATGTTATTGATTCTGCATCTAATAAAAATTTTCAGTTACATTCTCAGATTCCGATCTTGTTTTCATTTCATCATAAAATAATTGTCGGGTTTGGCTATCTTTCCCATGCTATATACTGACAATGTGTGCGATGTAATTTTTTTTTACAATTGTAATATATTTTTAAATTTCTAAATCCTATTGCATGCCTAAGAAAAAAGAACTTATCGAAATATGTGGGAAAATATTAATGGAACAAAAAGAAAGTTCCACTGAGCCTATAAAATGTATTTAGAAAATTGAATGATAAAAAAAATGCATAAATAACTGGTGATGCATCACACATAGCATATAATTATCTTATAGGTAAGCATTGAATTACTGATGCCAAGATGAAGTGTTTTTTTTTTATAAAAAAATTTAGATAAATTTAACACTCGTTTCCAATCAAGGTTAAAGTATAGTTTTAAAATTTTAAAAAATATTTATAAAAAATTTATGAGATTATCTGTTAAAAAAATTCTTATGATAATGATAAAAATATAATCCGTCTCATTATAAGAAACATTGTTTCCATGAATGTCATAGCATGCCATTGCCATTGCCTTTGCCCAACACCAAAAATATTCTTCATCTGATGTTAATTCTCTCCATTCTTGGTCCAATAAGCCCAAATTTTGCATAGGGTTTTGAGTTTATATTTATACTCAATATACTATCCTCTTACCTATCATTTATAGATTTAACTAGTAAAATAATGAGATATATAACTATTTAAAACGTGTTCAATCCTTAAAGAGTATTACTTTATTGTGGTTTTAATCGCGATACTTAGGGAAGTATCTTAACTCCTAAATGCATAAATTTACTCATGAAGACAAAAGACAACTCGTACTGTCCAATATTAATATCACCTAGAATAAAGGGAAATTTCACTTTACCCTTGAATCATGGGTGAATTAAACCTCTTTCTAAAAATTTTTATACCAAAAAAAGAAAAAACATACCATCTTCTTCATTGGAGGGAGAAAATATAAAACAATTATAAGGGCCCAACCGGGTTCGAACCGGTGACCTCTTGATCTGCAGTCAAATGCTCTACCACTGAGCTATGGACCCTTACGAATTATAAATCTATACAAAAGGTATATGATACATATATTCTGTTACATTTTGATTATTTATAACTAATTGGTGGTGTGATTATGCTATTTTTTTATATATAAAAATTTTAGATAAATTCAGTACCAATCACTTATTAAGATTAAGATACAGTCTTATGACACAGAATATTTATAAAAAACTTACGAGATCATTTATTAAAAAAATATATAATAACAATAAAAATTAAATTTATTATTTTATATAATATAAATTTATTTTTGGCTATCCCCGTCAACTTTTATTACTGTCTTTATTGTTTTAAAATTGATTGATGAAGTTTATCTCGCCTAATATGCTACTTTTTCGCCTACTCTATAACACTTCATTATCTGCAAATTAAAAAGGCATCCAAAGGCATATCCTCAACTCACCATCATGTGCCCTTGTCCTTTTGCTTTAAATGATATCAGATATGGTGAGCTCTTCTATTTTTCTCGAAGAAAAATATACAAAAAGTAAAGCTAAGCGGAAAATAAAACATGTTATCTTCTTCTTCCAAACAGTAACTAAGAAAACTCTAATCATAAATTATCAGTGGAGGTGTCTTCTCATTTTTCTTGCAGAGTACAGTTGGTTTTGACTATAGTGGAGGAATCCCTCGTCAGAATTTGGATGAATTTGTGAATGATTGCCTCCAAGCATGTCACGTCTCTTTTCTCTCCCAGCTGAATTTAAGTTATTATTATTCTAGATTGAAATCTTCTCATATTATCCATGTATTTGAAATTATTATATTGTCTACAATCAATCGTCTTCTGCATCAAATTATTGCAACAAAATCATGCACTGATATATATAATTCAGGCAGCTATGGTGAAAATTGCTCTATCTAATTTAATATATTTTTTGTGGAGTATTAATACTAATATTTTATATATTAAGATGAGAGAGGGTGGATTACCCGATTTAAAATCAGTTAATACATAATAAAAAATATTTTTTTCAGTGGCCGAATAATCATTATTTTCCTTCTAAGTTTTGCGGTGTTCCAAAAATATAAGTAGTTGAAAAACCAAGCAAATCTGTCATTTTTTATCTTCAAGCAAACATCGGGCTTGTTGAGAGTTCAAAGCGTGGCACCGCTTTTCTATCCGTGTGGTCTTCACGAGGTTCATTTCTGCATATTAACTTAATTCTCTGAAACTTAGGGCTTTTCTATTTTTATCTTGTACCGAGTATTAGTCTAATTATAAGCTTTGATTTATTTTGTGCTTTGGTTTATTTGCCCTCCTTATTGTTTATGTATTTTTTTTATGTTCTGGGTTTTGGTTAATTAGTTCTTTGTATGTTGACTTTCAACTACACCATGTCTTCTGGACTATCAGGATTTATACATTTTGATTGATCGTGTGTTTTGTTTTTGCGTGACAGATTATTTACACCTTTATCAAATAAGTTGAATTTTATTGTACTGATCTCAGGAGGAATGGCCAAGAGTTACTTCAAACAGGAGCATGATCTTGGTATATACTGGTTTTTATTTGAAATCCTCCTGTTATTACTTTGTTGTGTTTGGGAAGCTGAGAACTTACAAATGAATGATTTCTTTTGTCAGAGAAGAGAAGAGCTGAGGCTGCTAGGATCAGAGATAAATACCCAGACAGGATCCCGGTAGCATCTGAGAACTTGTAATCATATTTTTTATCTCTTGTTGATGATTGATATCTCCATCTATGATCTAAAATACAACTGTAGTTTAAGCGTTATTTTTCTTTTATCTGTTTTGCAAGATGTAGGAGCCAATGTTTTTCATAATTATGGCTGTCTTGTCTGAATCTTGTTTGGTGTCTTCAAATTTATTCGTCTTGGTTTGGTTAATGTTGATAAATACACTGTTTTAGTATTTTATATAATTTTGCTCCCATATTCATAAAATATTCCTGGCTTTCAGTTTTCAATTTTATGAAATCATCATCTGTTTTTAGAGATAGTTTAATTTGAGGCTCCTAGCAGAAGCATACCTTGTCAAGGACATTGTGAGTAAACTTATAGTTTGACTTATTGCTTGCCGCTCTTGCTTCAATTGAAATGCCATTGCCATTATACTTTGAGCATTTCTGCCTCTGAGCTTACTAGTCTTTGGATATGCCTGAAGGTGATCGTGGAGAAGGCAGAGAGGAGTGATATTCCAAGCATCGACAAGAAGAAGTAAAAATGGCACTTTGTTTATTTCATTTCCTGCCTTGTGGCCTCTGTGTTGAAAAAGTAAAAGTTAATGTTTATGGTGAATTTGACATTATTTGTTTCTAAACTAGAGTATATTAATTTTAAGAGGGAGGTTGTTGGCTGAGGAAAGTGAATTGAGAAAGATCTTGACTTTGAATTCAGGCATTTCTCTCTTGTTCTGATATCAGTAACGCTCAAATCCCAATTCGTAGTGTCCTGGGAAATTGAAGCTAAAATTGCTGTTTCTATGGTGTGCGCGCTCCATTTCATATTAGGACATGAATTCAGTCTTTGGTAAAGCGCAATTAAACTGCTATTCTTCTATTACTAAAAGAATGTCTGACAACTTATTTGCATTTGGTTCTTGTGTGGCTTGATGATGATGGCTGGATAATTGTTGCTTCTAGTACCTTGGCAAATTCTAGATTTTAAGGTAGAAATGATGCTATTTTTGTCCGATGTAGCCCTTTTCAAGTAGCATTTCAAAACTGATGGAATAAAATTGCAGGTACCTTGTCCCTGCTGACCTGACAGTTGGACAGTTTGTCTATGTCATCCGCAAAAGGATCAAGTTAAGTGCAGAAAAGGCCATTTTTATATTTGTGGACAATGTGCTCCCCCCAACGGGTAATCTTTTTTTGTCGAAGGCCATGATTCTTCACTTTGTTGCAACATAAATTCTGTTGTCATCTAATCCTGAATAGCATTCTATAAAACATCAATCTTTCAGGTGCAATCATGTCTGCTATATATGATGAGAAGGAGGATGAAGACGGGTTCCTTTATGTTACATACAGTGGCGAAAACACCTTTGGCTTGGGGAATCTGAATTCTTAGTTGCAGTATTAGCTTCTATTATTTTACAATATAATATCATCTCGCGGTTTTCATTGGCTTGTCTGATGATTCCATTATGTTACTACTTACTCATTGTATCAAGAACCTTGCTTTCAAAATCATGTACCGTCTTGTATATATAAATTCCAAGAACGTGTTCAGGGCACAAATCTCTTCCTTTGCAACCGATTATATTCTAGTTCGCATACTCTGAACTTGTTCAAATCAAGTGATGAGGTGGAGGGATTATGTTTCGGAAATTTTCAAAGTTTTAGCCTCTAGGTGTCACGTTTTTCTCTCACTTGAGTGCCTTATCTGCCAAGATGCGAAAGCAAAATACAGAAGAAGAACATTCTTAATGGTTACTTTATTACTAATAGCATTAATCGTTATTACAATCAGTACCCCATTGGTTTCTTTTTTTTTTCATGTTTTTTTGGGAGAATTATTATAAAATCTTAAAAAATGATTTAATTAAAAAAAATTTTAAATAATATAAATTTATTATTAATTCTCTTACTAAAATTTATTATCGTTAGCTATTCAATTATTATTGAAATTTTTTTATGGTAAAATTTTTATTTAGGATTTCATACAAATTTCTCCATGTGTCTACTGAAAGTTTAGGTAGCCATTTGTGTAGTAGGTTCATAACTATATTTGGCGGAATAAAAGACTAAAGCCAAGGTTTAGTACATGATATTAAAAGTTTGAGACTAATATAGAGATAGATAATTGGCTAAATTGACTGTTTAGTATGTAATATTAAGAAAATTTTAGAATTAAATAATATTATATAAGCGTGATTGGGCATTATCATTTCCCTTAATATTGAATTTTCAGTTTTAAGACTAAAAATTTTTAAGATAAAAATATCCTTCTTTCTCACCTCCTCTGTCAACGCCCTCCTCTCTCTAGTGAATCATCAGCGGGGATGGGTTTGGAGGAAATCAGCGCCCTTCCTCTCTTCTCCGTCAACGCCTTTCTCCTTCGTTAATTTTTTTAAGAATCATTGGCGGAGACGGGTTTGGAGGAAATCATGGTGTTAAAGAAGGAGTTGAACCGTACCACCACCATAGTCTCTATTGCAGGATCATACTTCTCCATCTTTTTATCAAACACCGTTTTCTCCGTCGCCGTTGTTGCTTTCTTCGCATCCGCCGAACCAGACTCAGTTCCGGCTGAAGCATAATCAAGTGAACCAAACCTTGTGATAGTGGGATCCGTACCTGTTGAGACCCATCTTGAGCCTCCAAAGAATACGCATCCATTCAAGCTTATTCGTTTGGTGCTCTTGGGTGAATGTAACGAGGAAGTGGATTGAAGAAAAGGAGCCTAATAAGTAGTGATCTGGAAGTGTTTTGAGATAAGATGAAATATTAAGGCAGAATCTGGTGGCCACTGCGGAGTAGAAGAAGACGACGGCGGATGCTTCACTGGACTGCTTTACTGTTCACTGCACTAGGCTGAATTTTGGGAAGGTACTATAGACTATTCATAATTTTATAAAATAAAATTAATAAAATTATTTTTTTAAATACTACTTCATACTAAATATAATCTTAAAATCCTATTTTTATTTTTATTACCAATTCCAATCTTAATCCTATTTCTAATCCTAATCTGAACCCATTAAAATATGGTATTATGTAACAAATGTGGCCTAAAAGTAAGCCATCATGGACTGTCAAAGGTATAAAATAAGTAACCAAACAATGGAAGAAAAAATTGATGATAAAGTGAGTAGAAGTAGGCAGCTTGGAGTTTCTGGTTAAAAGTTAATGGCAATGAAGAGATATTTTTAAGAAGGGGAAAGGTTAGACGCTAAATGATGGATTGAAGCAGTTATCCCACCAATTGGGAGAAGAGGGTACCATAGTTTTTAGTACCTAAAGGGTATCTAATAATTTTTCTTCTATTCCGTGGTTGGCAAATTCGTAATTGCAATTAGGTTTACTACGAACCATAAAAAACTGTTAATAATAATAATAATAATCATATTTTACCATATTAGAATATTCTTATAATAATAATAATAATAATATTATAGCGTGTCTAAGTTTAGAAGTTTTAATAATGTATATTTAAGCAGAGTTTTAGAATTTTTATATTTTTTTAAAGAAATTATTATGGGTAAAATTTTCATTTCGATTTCCAGCTTCAACGCACGTTCAGACGCTCATATTCTCTCCCTACCACAGAGAAAATAGAAAAGGAAAGGAAATCAAATCTTGTCATCGCAGCATTGCATTTACAGTTCCCCAATTCTTCCTTCGATTCCATCCTCCTCCTCCTTCTCGATCTCTCCGCCCTTCTTGCGGTCACCCAACATACGTGAACTAGATTCTGCGCATCTCGATCTCGCTGCCTCCACTGTTGTTCCCGAACAGTTTTTGCCTATCATCACTCTTCCTATATCAATAGCCATTGTCCCGAGATGAGCACCGGCGAGCTTCTTAGCATCGAACCTCTAGAACTCAAGTTTCCCTGTAAGTTTTCTCCTGGATCTATTTGTCGTTTTCTAGGTTTTTCTCACGCGCTTGTTTTAATTCTGAATTTTTCCTTCATTTATTCTTAGTTGAGCTGAAGAAGCAGATCTCATGCTCCATTCAATTGTCAAATAAGACCGACAGCTATGTAGCTTTCAAGGTATCACAATTAGTTCACTTTTCGTCCTTCTCAATGATTATTTGTGATTTCTTTGTTTACGGAGGATGACCCGATCGTGAATTTTGGCTTTGCTTCTCGTATAAAGCTGCCAGCGGCATAAGATCTCTTGAATTGACCTTAATTTTTAGTATTGACGATATTAACGTGACTTCCTCTTTTAGTTAATGCTGCATGTCCAAAGAACAAACCATCCTGGTCATAGTTGTAGTTTTAATTCGTATGTAGTGGTTATGATTGTCACTTGCAAGATTTGCATGTTTGAGTTTGTATTGTTCATTTCTAGGTCAAAACAACCAACCCAAAGAAATATTGCGTTCGTCCAAACACTGGAATTGTCTTGCCGCGATCTATGTGTGATGTTATAGGTACTAATGTGAATGTTTAAATATGCTTTACATTCTTTTTCCCATATTTTGATATATGGTCAATCCATGACTGTTGACGTTTGGCTTTTCTTAAGTTACCATGCAAGCGCAAAAAGAAGCTCCACCTGATATGCAATGCAAGGATAAATTTCTTCTTCAAAGTGCAAAAACAAATGATGGTACCAACCCAAAGGACATCAATGCAGAAATGGTATTATACGACATGCCAATTGTCAAAACAACTTATTCAAACCTGGATTTTTTTTTCTTTTTTAATTTGGATAATCTTTGTGTGAAATCACAATATTTATGTCATTGGGATTGTCTAGTTCAATAAGGAGTCTGGGCATGTGGTTGAGGAGTGCAAATTAAGAGTGCTGTATGTTTCTCCACCTCAACCACCATCTCCAGTTCCCGAAGGTTCAGAGGAAGGATCATCACCCAGGGCCTCTGTTTCAGAAAATGGAAATGTCAGTAGTGCGGACTTTCCCACGGTAGGTTCCTAACTTTTTCATGGTTTTCATGAGCCCCCTTCTTCCCTATAAAAATTCAAGGACTTAAACTTAATAAACCTTTGTTGTTGGGTACTGCAGGTAACAAAAGCATTTACTGACCGACCTGAGGTTCAAGAAAAATCTGTAGAGGTGAACAAAATCTTTTAAGTGAATTCCTTGTTTGTCAATATGTATTTTGTTTTGCGGTTATTTTTTTGTGACTTGACTGGCAGTAATATATGCAAACTTTTCATTGCTTATGTTCTTAGTCTAGCCCTGGATGAAGATGCTTTGTTTCTGTAATCACAGTTCCATTTGTTTGCATTTGCTCCAAAGGATATAAATACTCTTTAGTAAAAGTAAAGTGAGATCTATAGGCTATTCCGTGCATCCTTGGTCATGTTGTGATAACACTCACAAACGCACACAATATGCTATTAAGAAGCATACATATGCTCTTTTTTCAAGCTCATTGTCGAATGAAAATTTCCTAAATGAATTTTGCGTCTCAACTTTGAAGTGTTTGGACACCAGATTTTTTCAATCGGAGGCCCCAAACCCATTTTAATTAAATGGTTATTTTAACCAGCATTGAGTCGTTTCTGCTATGTGCATATTTCTGAATTTTGGTGAACTCTTTCGTTCGCGTGGTTTCCACCAGGTGGGGTTTAAAGAGTTGAATGCACGTGGCCTTACCCCAATAGGGTTGCCATTAGAAAACAAAACTCAGTTGGATGTTGATTTTTCCTTTTTATAGTTTGGTTTTTACTAAGTAGTCTCATATATCTTTTAGATTATGTGACGATTGTTTGCCAGTGATTGCCAAATGCCTCACAAGTGCAAAATTCTGACATTATGTCATTCCCAATGTGGATAAAGAAATGTATCTTGTTAGGCCAATTTTGCATGAATTCCCACATAAGAATCTTGTTTGAAGTTTACAAATTTAGGCTTGATTATGAATTCTACTTTTGATCGGGGTTATGCTAGGTTTATATTACATGAATCAGCATTTTTCTGCTTAAGAGAGTGGAGACTGCTGTCCTTTATCGGGATAATGATTTTGACAGTAATTCCCAAGGGACAGTGCGTTCCCCTGTATGACCAATGCTGCAGGATAAGTTCAAATTTTCAAGTGCCAACAAGTTGTACTGTTTGTGACCTATCAATATTGGGTTAAGAGATTAAAAGAAGAGAAAATCAATGAGTTTCTTCTTTTGTTTGATCGCAGGCTGTGATTTATGTCAGGCATATGATTTTTAGAGTTTGTACCACATGACAACTTTATTTTGATGGCGATTGCTTTCGTTGCAGACAAAAGGTCTAATCTCAAGGCTGACAGAGGAGAAGAATAATGCAGTTCAACTAAATAACAAGCTTGCCCAGGAACTGGTAAGTGATTAACAAAGGATACAAGGTTTTGAACCAATAATCTTTATCGCCTATCTGTTTGTCTATACTTCTTTTCTTTTTGGTGAATGAAGAGAGAACAGTAAATCTGATTTATGAGCGGAAATGTTTAAGAGTAATACCCTACCCTAAAAGCTACCTACTGAGGTGGGAGAATCAACTCACTTAAATATCTCATTAAGCATCACATACTACTTAATGTGGAAAGGTATTCCATATTACCAAGTCTTCATCACATTCTTATCATAGTTCTGAACATAATTGAAAGGAAAGAAGATGAAATGATATGAAGAGGGCGGTCATGATCTTTTAAATGGCTTCCCATGGGTGCATGTCTGAACCTGATGGGTGTCTGGTTTTACTGTTAAATCTAGTTTACTTCGCATCTCACATTGGTTTGGGAAAGGCAGTCTGTGCCATCGGCCATAAATATTATTTTGGGAATCTAGGATGAAGTAAATAGAAGAGGTAGAATAGAAGAATTCAACTGATTTTTACATCTTGTGGGAATTTTAGTAGTGGGACTTGGATTTGAAGGTTAGTTATTATAAATTTTTAAAAATTAAGTGGGCGCATGAATTTTAATTTCATTATAGGCTTTTGATCCTGTGAGTATGACCCATCTTTGCAGGAATAGGGGGAAATAATTTTTTTATTTGCTCTGGCATGTCGGTTCTGGACATGTTTATTAATGGGTTTGTGATTTCATGCTAGCTCCACAACTTACATTGTAAGCTAGTGCCTATTGTTACTATGGAATACAATGAGAACAGGAACATGCAATTTCTGCCATTAGGCTGTGTTAAACCTGGGTCTCTTCCGAAAGACATGTTTTTAAATGGACAAGGAAAAATTGCTGCCTCAGTCGATACATCATCCTGATTCTTGTGTTACTTTGAAACTGGGATACTCACTTCAATGATTTGCCTGCCTGTAGGAGCTACTGAAGCGTGAAGCCAACAAAAGTGGCGGTGGAGTCTCTATAGTGATTGTTATCTTAATCGGTTTGCTCGGCATAATTTTGGGTTATCTCATGAAGAAGACCTAAGCACTTCTGGTGTTCAATCTTTCATCACATGTTTTCATCTTAATTCAGTATTGTTCCTGGCTAGCAAAGAAAAGATGAAGAAAGGGAAATAGGTTAACTCAGCAAGTGGTGTTTTCCCTTCTTTTTTGTTTTTTTTTTGGCCCGATGGATAACATTTTGGAATAGAAACCTTGAGGTAAAGTAATGAATCTGTAGTTGCGCAAACAGGGTTCCTTTTTGTAACTTAAGAAGGGAAGTTCATTTGTTGTCTTTTCATGTGAGTTTTTCCATTGATTATCTACCAACAAGGACCGCTTAATAGCATACATCGTCAGAGTGGAATTACCTTTTGGACAACAATGTTAACAATGGCCCCCAGGTGCTGTACTAATTTAACCCTTTTTCTCTAATTTGTATCAGTTATCTACTTAGAACTAGAATCCCCATTTTAACCATGTCGGGTTGGTGGTAAACGCAGTAGTGTATACAAGTATTAAGTATTAACCATGAGTGCCTACATTAGTATATATATTTTTTGACCAAGTACTGCGTACAGTACTCAAGTGTCCGTTAAAGTAAGGGAAATGAGCAAGAAGCTAATAAGCTATTAATTGTAAGATAATCAAAAAATAATTTCAAGTGTCAAATGCTAGTATTTAATTTTTTTTTCCTTTAAAATGCAAACACATCAAGCAATATCTTTTACTAATAATTGTAATACTTATTTGGTGTTTAATGGGTAGGATGCTAATTGATGTTTTTTGAGGAGGATTGTTATTTATTATTACTTCTAATATTTAATATAAAATATATTTAATTAATTTTAATTTGAATAAATTAAAAAAAATAATTAAGTTAGTTGTAATGATTATGTGATAATTTTATTAAAATATTCCTTTTAAATATTTATATTTAAACTATCTTATTAATATATGTAATTATATAAAGATATTTTAAGAAAAATTATAATTTTAAAAGATAAGATGGATTGAGATATTATAATTAAAAATAAAATAAATTTTTTATATAATTTTTATATTTAAAATTGGAGAGTCCATCTTATTTTTCTAATCCTCCTATCTTTATCTTTGTTAAGACTTGAATGTTTTTAATTATTTATTAATAATTATTGATTTACTAATTAAATTTTGGTCTATTCGGATATTCAAAATTTAAGAATTTTTATTTATTAAATTAGAAATATTAATTGATTGATGTTTGATTAATTGGTATTGATGATTTATGACTCGTTTTAAAAGTCCCAAAGATTTGTGGCTTTAAGATTCCGAATTAATGACGATTCAAAATCGCGCTTCGTCCACTCTACAGAGTTCTAGAGATAGCATCCCCGAATAGGCTCTCCGTTCTCGAACTTTCTCGAGACCTATCCCTCCCATGTCCCCACCTTCGTGTCGCCCGTTTCCCCTCGCCCAAGAAATATTTATGAGTGCATTTTATAAAAGCCCAGGGCCACTCTCATTGAAACTCGTCTCGTTGATAGCATTGTCTAACTTCTCTTGTTTCTCCAGATCGTCGCTTTGCTCTCTGATATTTTAGTCTTCAGCATCAATGGCTCTTAGAAGCGTCACCGGCACAGCTCCCACTCTTTTTTCCAGGCTTCTCGACAGCCGTCTGTCCCTTGTCCGCTGCACTCCCTCCGTTTCTCGCTCCTTCAATACTAATGCCCAGCTCTCCAACTACGATGACGACGACCGAAGCGTTGATATTGACCGCCACTATGATTCCTCTGCCGTTCGGCGCCGTGATTCTGTTCCAAGCTTTTTCACAGGTAATGTTATCACTTTGCTCCACGCTACTACTAAATGAAGAATGATTCTGTTTTTTCTGAGAGTTTTTCTTGATTCAAGAATTTTATTCTGACTAGAGTCGAAGTTTTGTTTAGTTCATTGAGAATCTTATGGACTTTTTTTTGGGTGCAATTTTAATTAGCAGATGCATTCGATCCATTTGCTCCACCGAGGAGCTTGTCGCAGATGCTAAACCTTATGGATCAATTCATGGACAATCCATTTCTGGCGGCGTCTCGCGGTGTTGGAGCAGGTTTAAGGAGAGGATGGGATGTGAAGGAGGATGAGAATGCTCTGTGTTTGCGAATGGACATGCCTGGGCTTGACAAAGAAGACGTCAAGATTTCGGTGGAGCAGAACACGCTGGTAGTGAAAGGTGAGGGAACCAAAGAATCAGAAGCTGAGGAGGACGGCGTTAGGAGGTACTCCAGCCGACTTGATATTCCGCCCAAGTTATACAAGATGGATTCTATCAAAGCTGAGATGAAGAATGGAGTGCTCAAGATCAAGATTCAGAAGGTCAAGGAGGAAGAACGAGAGGACGTTTTCCAGGTTAAGATAGAGTGACTCCCTCTCATCGTACGGTTCACCAAATCTTGAATCATAGTCTTACAAGGAGTCTTTTCTGTAATGTCTGTGTCTAAGTTTTTTGTGTTTTGCCTGTAGCATCGCCGTGTAAGCCGTCGACGCTAGGACGTAGGACCTTTGAGTGAACAAGTTTGTAATAACTGCGCTGATCAAAATAGAAGACGTTTTGTGTAATGGTTTCCATTAATGTTGTTTCTCCTTTGGTACTTTGGCCGGTTAAAGGATGAACATGAAATGAATGCATAAATGTGGAAAAAAACTAAGTTATATACTACTTAATATTCATTTATTTTATTTTTATATATTTTTAATATTTTAATTTATTTATAGTATAATTTTATTTATAATATTTTTAATTTAATACAATTTTATCTATAATTTAATATAATTTTTAATATTAAAAAATAAAATCATGTATTAAATTATATTAAATTTAAAAGATTATAATGAAATTATATTAAATTAAAAAATTATAAATAAAATTATATTATAAATAAATTAAAATATTAAATGGATATAAAAAATAAAATTAAGATATGGTATGGTATGGTATATAATTTAAAAATTAATAAATGAATGCTGAAGAGTAACTATGAGCAAAACTGTTATCGGTAGATTTGTAGCTCCACATCCACATGTATCGAAGAGAGCTTCGCTAATCCATCGACTACTCGGTAGCCATGGGGCACACTACGACTACTTTCCCTCACAATTATTTTGTTAATTATGGCATTTGTTAACGTTTAGATGTAATACCAGTTATTCATCGTTTTTTACTCCCCTCCTTGCTTACTAGTGTTCAAACTATTAAGTACGGCCATGAAAAGTCGCCAGTTGCCTCTGTTTTCGGACCAAAGTTGCCATTCCCTGCTCTAGTGTGTTATTTGCAGGGTCGTTTCCCTTCATTTTCTTTTTCTCGTTTCTCTTTTTCAGCAGCAAATAGTGGTGATTATATTGTAGACGTACATATGTTTGTTAGTCTGCATGGTCAAGTAGCCCTGCGTTTTGTTAATATTTTTTTTAATCTTACGTTTTGGCTCCTGGTTGTCTTATGGTGCTACGCGCAGTGTTCAAAGCTTATAACTTTAAATGGAAAAAGGGCAGTTCAGATCACCTTCTACGAGAGGAGAGAAATCAAGTTCTGCATTTTGTGTGTTTTATGTCAATTTCAAGCGCATGGTATGGTATCATCTCCCCGAACGGGAAGAATCCATGCCATCTGATTCTTAGAACATCATATGGAAAACCTGACAGATGTGTCCATTCAATAACATAATGTGGCTTATCAAAAGCCGGAAGATGACTCGTATCAATGGTATCACCAAGAAATTGTTTCTTTCCAGAAAATAATAATTTTTCTTCTGAATAATTTATACTTCGATAGAGTCGGTATAAGGAAGGTTTAGTCGTGTACAGATTATTCCACCGGGAAGGAAAAGAATAAATTGACCTCTTTTTTTATCTTATCTTCCCATTGATTTTGACAGGTTCACACACTAACCATTTCACTTTGTCGGCTTCTCTATATGCTGTTCAAGTTCTCTCAAGGCCTGCAAAGAAAAAACACATGAACAAAACAAAGCAAAACCAAGGTCATTATTTCACATTGACAGGGTCTGTAAGCTCACCATCCTGGCCTCTTCAATTGCGGCTTCAAGTGTCTTCATTTTCTGCCATGTGGAATTGCAAAAAAAATAAAAACATGTTAATCTTTTGGGATGCTATGTGTTCGAGAAGAGGCATTGTCTAAAAGGCAGGACTCACGTAAGTGACATCTCCAAGAGCAGCTTCTAGCCCATTAATTTTCCTTAATGCCTCTTTACTAGGAATCTCTGGTCCCATAGTCTTTCCAGCAAGGTCATCTTCATTTAGGAAGTCATTGTCAGCCTGTATTTTATCAAATTCAGCCCATTTAGTATTTAGTAGTAAGTAACAAAGATTGTATGACAGTCGTGTGAAGAAAAACAGAGAATTTATGACATTCAAAGATGAATCAGTCCATGCCTTGTCGGGCATCCACGATTCTTCTGATATACTATCATTCATCTCTCTTCTCATAGAAACTGCCTGCAAAGTACAAAGTAAATGAAGAACTCTCAATTAAATCTTCATGACAAATAGTAAAAATAATGAAACTAATTGCGCTCAGAAGTTACAGGATATTTGAGCGAAAATAATGACCTGAATCATTTCTAGTATTTCTGTATCATTCCATGGCCCTTTATCGCTCATCAAGCAACCTCCAGAGTCAGAACACGAGCACTGCCCACCCAGAAAATCTGGCAAATTACTGCCAAATCAGATGACCAAATGTTCGAAGTCAATAGCCTTAACGTGGGCAAAACCATTCAATAGCATTCACTAGCAACTTCATCAAGAAGCTGTATGATGTCTTGTTATAGAAGAACCTAAGGAAATTTCTTGTTACCTTGGATCGATATCCTCAAGCAGAACATGCCGATAGTTAGCACCCAATACCTGGAACAGTAATCTTGCACGCTAATATACAGACTACTCGTTGATACAAAAAAAGATGAATAAAGAATTGAGGATGAAGTTTGACGGCAAATAACGATCCATACTTGAATTTTTGCGAGGGTGCGTACATCGAGAAAGGCTTTCACTGCTTTCCACAGCATCCTAAACCCAGATCCGGCATTGATAATATACAGCCGGTTCAGTGTCTGCAACAGAACCTCATCAACATGTGTTAATTGACTCAAAACTCACGATCAAAAATGTTTGTAAAGTAACTGTAATCAGCTCTAGCCAAAATTGGTTCAGCTTTGCTTCAAGCATTTAATCGATCTTCATACAATTAATTTAAGTCTGATATAGGTACCTCAGGATAGTAATTGCTATCAATCTTCTGAATTTCTGTAAAGAGATATCTAGCAGGCCTGGAGAAATTAGACATTCCCTGACAACAACAGAAAAAATCAACTGGATATGGACTATTAAAATTCAAAAGCGGGTAGAAAAGAACCATGACAACTGAGGGACAAAATACTAATCTCAGAAACGCATAATTAATTAATTATGATTAATGTGCTTACCACTCCGTTTACGTCTAAGATAGTGGTGGTGGATGCTATATGCCTTTTAGCTGCTAGTGAACATGCAGGATATCTTATATTTAGTGTTTTCTCTTGCTCTGACACATGATATTTGATGTATCTTTCAATTGTGGTGACTTCCAGCAGTCTCTTAAGGTCTATCATCCCAATTCTTTCCATATACAGTGGTCTTCCATGCCTGTCAACACCATGGTACCCATGAGGATAACATTTCTTTACTTCTGTGTACTCCGTGAATTTGAATTCCTGATTATATCCGGGAGAGAATCAAAATCCAGAGCCTTACCAGAATTCGTAATTTAAACAATGTCATATGAAACTAAAAACCACTGCTAAGCAACACGCGCCAATTAAAACAACAAAGTCCTTAAATCATCTCACAAGAAAATGCCTAAATTCATATATTCACCTTAGGAAGCATGTCTACTCGAAAGTCCTCCCGCCATTGCAGAAAATTCAGAAACATTTCTTTGGCTTTCAAGATATCGTAATCTCTCATGCGCAGAAACCTTAAATCCAAAGCGATTAATATTAAACACATGCACCAACAAATCAGAAAAGCGACTCTGCCTGATAAAAAGCATGATTAGTTAGATGACATACCGTAAAAGTGTATGATAATCGTTGTGCTTTGGAGGTAAGAGACCCTCGACAAAAAGCATTTCGCGGAAAGAGTTAACAATTTGTTCATCTTTGAAATCACGAGGCCCTTCTAAAATCATTTTTGTACTTTTACTCCTTCGAAGTTTCTTTAAAGGGTAAGCCAGCACTGACTTGACCGATGAGGAAGAGGAAGCCTTCTTCTCTTTCAGCGAGGGTAGCTCCCAAGATGTTTCAATGGGTGGATGAAACATTTTAGTCCTTCTATCGCTAAATCCGTCAAGCCCATGTCTCCGTACACCCGGAGATTCTTCTCCAGCACCTCTTGCTATGACTATATCCTCTTTCACTTTCATTAGTGACCAGATTGCGTTCTTTAACCGCGAGAATACTGAAAATATAAATTTCATGCACAGTTATCGAATATTAAAATCAGTAGCAGAAATCAGATTGAGGATGTAAGGGAACAAAATTTATCTCACTACTACTAGGCAACATTATTTGCAACTAAAGAATTCAAACCCAATTCTTAAGAAGGATGAGGCCTTCGAAGTTCAGACGAATGCGCGTGATGAAATTTCCAAAGCAAAACAACGAGAAATTGACTGTAAAGTGAGCGTTTAAGCAGAGCGTAAGTAGTAAGGAAACATATAGAGGGAGCAATGAAAGAGGAAAATTACTAAATCACGTACGAAGGAATAGGAAGGCGTGTTGTGAAAAAGGAAAGAAGAGATGCATGAAGTGCTCGTTGGTTGGGGAGGATCCAATTCCATGCTTTGCTTGTATTTCTCCAACGCTTGTTTCCTTATTCAGAAGAAACCGCGAAAACAAGGAAGGAAGTTTTGCCTTGTTTTTTTGTCTATATGAAGTTTTGCATTTGAATATACAGATTTCCTGGCCCCGCGTGGTAAGGGAATCGTATTGTTTGGGCTTCTCATAATCTAGGAGCCCAACTTAATTCGGCTCCATGTTAACTTACAGCCCATTTAACCATCCGGGGGAGTAAAAGCTGGCACAGATATTGCTAAATCAAGCCCAATCAATGGCCAATGAGCAACACGATCAAGGGAGCAACTGGAATTGATGTAAGTGTCTATCGTCTTAACTAATAAAAAAATAAGATATATAATTATTTAAAATATATTTAATTTTTAAAAAATATTATTTTTTTATAATGGTAATCGCGACACTTGAATAAATATCTTAACTTTTGAGTATTTAAATTTATGCTTGAGGGTAATAGATAATTTATCCGACTAGATATTAGTATTATTTAGAAAGAAAAGAGACTTCGTTCTATCTTAGATTGTAGATAAGTTTAACCCCTTTTTAAAAACTTTTATATAAAAAAAAATTGATGTAAGTGGAAAGTGGTGGAAGCAAATTTCATTAAAAAATAAAAATGGAAGCAATTTGACAAATTGTCACATTTTGTGGTGCATTTGATGAAGATTTTCAATTTTGCAATCTCAAATAATTATGGTTACATTTATTTCTTTATTTTATTGTTATTAGTTATAAACAAAAATAAGAGCATGGAAATGTTAAAAGAAATATATATTAATTGTATTTTAATCTATGAAGGGATATTTTAAAAGTAAAAAATGTGGATAATATTGGACATGGCATTGCCAGCGTGCGTAGAGTAGGTGAAAGAAGAAGCGTCTAGAAGTAGAATCACACGCATGGGAACAAGTGAGATAGCTGTATCCAGAGTTTGAAGCTGTGCCCGATGCTTCCACTTGTTCCATGCGTCATCTTCTTGCTCCTGGAACTCCCCTGGCGACTGGCCCTCCCTCCGTCCTTCTTCCACGTCAGCACCAATTCACCGTAAAGTTAAAGTTATCCCACTTGATTCCAGCTTCCCGTGTACGTTTATCTTTACACTTCACTTCAGCCGTGCATTAACCAGTGAAGGCAATGTAGTAGTAGAGCACAGGTAATGGTACGTGAAGATCTTCTGCGAACGAGAGAACCAAATTAATGCTTAAGAAAATCGGTAGAACAATTTGAACTCGCCCCTAAGAAATCTTCTAATTAAAAGAGGCTGGGTGCATACAAAAAAAAATATTATTAGTTAAAAAAGTTTAAGTTCAATTATTTATACATTCTATGTAAAAAATCCTTCAGAACACTAATATTGTATGTGTATAAAAACATATAATTCTCCTATTATAAATATAAAATTTAGTTTATAATACAAATTGTACTAAAAAATAATTATTATATTTAAAT
The DNA here is from genome assembly GCA_037074615.1 of Leucaena leucocephala. Taxonomy (NCBI): domain Eukaryota; kingdom Viridiplantae; phylum Streptophyta; class Magnoliopsida; order Fabales; family Fabaceae; genus Leucaena; species Leucaena leucocephala. The sequence goes on along the minus strand of CM073563.1, from coordinate 3,136,907 downwards.
TAAAAAAATATTTTTAACTAATAGAATTTTTTAATACATATTTTATATTTATTTTTTTAATATTAAATATATGACTTAATTAATAAATTGATATTAATCTAAAATATAAAATATATTTTTTAAATTAATTAATTATTTTTTAGATTATTTTTATTAATATTTTTTTAATAATAATTAAATAAATGAATGAATGGGTTAAAAAAGATAATTAAAATAATTTTAAAAAAATATTATAATAATTATTTTAATTAATTTTTTTAATTTAATTAAATTGATCATATATTTATAATTGGATAAATATTTTTTAAATTTTTGCAATAAGGCAATGACATTGATAATGGGAAGGAGGAACGTAGGGGGCGGAGGGCATGGTGTCCGTTGCCCCTACTTTTCTATGTGCCCCTATTTTGCACAATTTGACAAAAGCTAAAAAATCCACTTGTGCAATTTGGCCCTTCAAATCTTGACCCTAACTCCACCTAGTCATCTGGCATTTGACATTACCCCAAATCTCCCTCCCGTGAACATCCTTTTTGTTCTCGTGAACGGATGCATTTTGTTGCCAAAATCCTTGAACATTTGTCCATTCCCCCCACTTCGTTCATTAATCCTGCTTTATTATTACCACATGTCAACGGTTATTTTATCCGTGTTTCTTCACTCATGGGGCGCCCTACGTCTCGTTCGGCATCCTCAATATGACCTTGAAACATGACATCGATACTATTTCCACAATCGTCGTACCAGGATGGTCCCAACATTTTTTACACCTCGCCGCTATTCCTAAACCTTTCCTTGCTTGGTCGTGTTTATCGTCTACCATGGTTCTTTCTCCCATAACTTGTTTGTCAATTTCTAATTCCATTTATTCCCAACACTACTTCCCATAGCCAATCACAATACAACCTTGTTACTCCCTTCTAACAAGGTACGTATAATAAATTATTTTAAAATATTTATATTTATATTAATTTGTTTAACTTATAAACCACTCATTTTAAAAAAAAATATGTAACATATACTATAATTAAATAATGTATTTAACTTAATTAATTTTTTAAAAAAAGTGGATCAAATTTTATATTAAAAATAGAAGGTAATATATGTTATTTCTACTTACAAGTACAATAATTTTAATGAAATAAAGAATACAAATTTTGAACTATGCTCACTTCTCTTTGTGCCTCCTGCGTCCATCGTTCCATACAAAGTCCATGGGAAAATATTTCTCTGTATAAAAATATTTTAAAAGGGGTTAATCTCATTTTTTTTAAAATAATATTAATATTAAGTAAGATAAATTATCAATAATTCTTAAATATAAATATAAATATCTATAAATTAAGATATTTTTTTAAATATCGTAACTAAAACTATAATAAAATAATATTTTTTAAAAATTAAATATATTTTAAATAATTATATATCTTATCTTTTTATTAACTAAATTTAATATATAAAAATCCCAGAAGCTAAACATGAAGTATAAACCCTTCCTAAGTACATACAAATAAAGCCAACAAGCCTACATAACCACTAAGTGTGTATTTTATATCATGGTTTGAAAAGGTTTTTTAGATAAAATTTTGATTTGAAAAAATTTTAAACAAACAGTCATATTCGTTCAGAAGTGATTTTGGCCAAAACTATAGTTTTGAATAAGCTACTGAAACTAGTTTTTGAAATAGTAAGAGAACTTATAGACTATCCAATTACTATATTACCTCTATTTTTTCTTATATCATCTCTCCTCTCCCATTTCTCTCCTCTACCCTCTTTCATCTCTCTTCTCTATCATATCTTCTCTTTCATCTCTATACTCTCTCATCTTTCATCTTTCTTCTCTACTCTCCTACTTTTAATCAAATCATACACTTTTTAATAATCTAATAATATAAAAAGTGATTGTACTACTGATCATCTAAACATCTCTATTTTTAAAATATATTTTTTAAAATTTATTATTCTCAAAATCTATTCTCTAAAAACTAATCTAAAAATACCTTTAACGAGTCCTTACCTAATGGAAGGTATACCAATCATATTAATTAAATTAGCTATGAAGAGGCTGCTTCTGTCTAAGAAGACGAGAATCTTCTCTATAAACAAATATTGTTATTAATATGAAGGTGATAAATAGTCTTATATTTATAAAAAAAATAATATAAATTTAAATTTTAAGAAATATACTTATTATGAGAGGTAAATATGTTCTAAATTTTAAAAAGATATATTTTATAATTTTTTTTCAAAAAAAAACATAATTTGTTACTATAAACATAGTAAAAATCAGTTATTTTCTGAGTTGATGAAATAAACTGGCATTAATTGCAAAGAGTGATAGAGGAGGAAGTCATTATAATCATTCCCGTAAATGTGTTACTATAACGTAGAGATTTGCAATGCGCGGCTGTCATGAAGCCAAATTGCCCAACCACGTGTCAACGTCGACTGCTTCATACCCCATTATTTTCCTTTCATCCTTGTTTCTTTCAATTGTGTCCACAACTACATTTTAATTAACTTTCTCTTGCCATGTCTCCATCTAAATGTTTTTCAACCGGCGACCCGTATGCCGTTGAATAATTTAGTGCTCAATCATTGTGTTCCTGTGTAAACTACTCAATAATGTACACCAATAACTTGCATCTTATTCACGCACACCATGCCTCAGACACTACTGGAAATTCCAGATTCTCCATTTCTGTAGCTCTGAATTATAAGCATAGAATTTTAAATCCCAGAAATTCACTTATCAAGCAAAGTTCAAGTGACAGCTAGCCAAGGAGAAACATGGAATGAAAAGCAGCAAAATATTGATTGGCTAGAGTAAAGAGCGGGCCCTTTATCCTATTCTTTCAGTTCCTTCAAGATAACCACTGGCCAGGTTACCATCATAACACGGTGATGGTACTCAAGACATAATTGCAGATCTCTAATTCAGGCAACTATGTTGCATAGACTGGCTTTTGGTTGTGAAATAGGGTAACTAGCACCACTAAAGCATTCTTAGAGTTCCAATTTCACGCATACACTGTAATGTTGAATACTTTAGTACATCAGGAGTTTTTCTGTTTATATAAATAATCTTATTATTGATTCTGCTCCGCATGTAGGATGAATATTACAGTGTATCATTATCTATAGGTTTTTCAGCATAACTTCAACCACAACCATTATTCATCAGCTGACTCAAGAGAGGTATGTTTAAATGGGATCAAGAGTATCAAGCATCTTAAAACAATGGAAAATCACGATTTAAACAGTAATCGTAAGACAGTTGTACATTTCAGGGAACAGCAGCCACGGGCTTTATCTTCTCCAGAAGCTTGTCCGCTTCAATAAAACCAAGTGATCCCAAAGACAAGTATTTCATGCATCTGCATCTGATTTGAGTTATGGAGTGGTAAGTATTCATGCAACAAATTGAACAATTTTAAGCATACAGTAACCGGAATGAAGAATAATAAAGATTATACCTGGGCGTATAGGGTAGTGCCAAACAATGGAGGTGTAGGTGGTTAACGGAGTTCAGTGGAGGCTGATGAAAGCCAAATCTGTCAGAAAGAACCTCATGGTAATGTTTAGTCTAAGTACTGCAATCAAATACAGGTTCAATCAACCTATTAGTTCAGACCAATGCTATCATGTGCTGCAAATTCTTGTTCAAGTGCCTTCAGTGTGTTCATTGTAAGTATTACCAGGTTTCCTTTTTTTTTACAACAGTATTACCAGGTTTTGATAGAGGACAGCAGAAGCACATCCGTGGTAAAAAAAACCCTTAAAGAAGACAAGCAACAAATGGCCTTTCAACCTTCTACATATCTCTAGAACCCTCTTTTTCTTTCTATCCAAATAAACTTTTCAGTGGTTACTCAAAATGTTGATAGAAGATATAGCGCATAGAGAGCATATTCAATAAATAGAGATTACCCCTCAAATCTTTATGAAATAGCCATATTTTTCTTTAACTAATTATTGAACAAGATATAGTCAAATTTCTTTTCCATGTTTTATGCACAAACAACAACAAAAAGCAACCCTACAATTGTAACACAATAGAGAGTATACACTATCCACCTTACTGTTCTGAGTAGATTTGGCAGAAAAAATCAGACACCATCAAATGATGTTAAACAAAGTTAATGTAAACGATAAAATTATAAAAGATTGCTTCAGAATATATTGTCAACATCTCCAATGAACGGGTGAAATTGCGGAAGGAAATGCAGTGGACAATAACATCTTCGATCAATCTAATAGTGTATACATGAAAAGATAACAACAGTAAGCATAATTTGTGTAAAAGGAGACAGTACCTGTGCCGCTTGGCTTGAGGTGCATCTCTTAGTAATAGCATTTTCCCCACGTCTAACATATGACACACTGGATGGAGGAAATAATCCTTGCATTAGACTAGGAAAGTGTCCATGAATATGCGGTTTAAACACTATAGTGGCCACGGACATCAGTTTCTTTACCTAAAGAGTAATCTTCAACTTTTCTATGGAGATCTTTAACAGTAGGAATGTGCTCCACAGGAATAACCAAGTAATGCCTAAAAAGTTGACAAATTCAAGTTAGTCTATCAAAAGCATAACAACTATTAACAAGTATAAAACTAAACAAGGATTGAATTATTTATAAAATCCGTCAATGTTCATCTATCTTTATTACTCTCATCCCCTTATTTAAAAACCTATTTTAGATCTTCTGCACAGCAGATTCAATTTTTTAAATCATTAGATAATCTGATTACTCAATTCAGCTAAACTAGCCCTGTTGTAGCTAACTGATCAGCCGAGGAAAAAAGAATACTTTTCAAGCGCTCAATTTGAAATGATTACATTGGTTCGTCAACTAATAAAGGGGCAAAAAAAAAAAAAAAGATGAAGACGGAACAATTACAGCCTCGGAAGTCATTATGAATAAGTTAAACAAAAGAGAGGGTAAATCTCAGTACCTGAAAGCTGATGGATTGATGTCCTGAAATGCCACAACCTTGTCATCCTGCAGTTACAAGCTCAATCAGAAGGAGAAAATAGTCGGAATCCCCAACTGGGATGATCAAAAGAACATGAAGACGAAAAAGAAATCAGTTTTCATGGGGGGCTTTATATGCCCTCAAAAAATCAGAGAAGAACAAAAGAAAATTGTGAAAACGATGACTGGAGAGAGAGAGAGACGGCGTGGAGAAGAGTGGTGGAGGTTGATTTGCGCACAATGTCGCAAAAGATGCAGAATGATAATCCTGCCCCTGCTGCTCCCACTCCCGCCATTGTTTTGCCCTAATAACGCAGCTTCATTACGCTTTCCCTCTCTGGGCTATGGGCTGCTTCTTCTATTAAGTTCTAACCATTCAAACTGAATTTTGATACATTGTTCCCAACTCATTTTAGTGGGACACTTGTTGACTTTTAAGAAAAAACTTCATCCGGTAACAGAAATCTAACTTCGAAAATGGCAAGGTTAAGTTGCAAATAAATAAATAAATTTAGTTAAATTATTTCTAATTAATATCAGTTATTCCCTAGAATGTGTGTTAAATTCAGGGGAGAACAAGAATATGTCAACCAACTGTACTTAACTTTAGCATTTACAACAAATAAATTGATATGTGAGAGAAAAAATAGATTTAAATATTTATTTAACTCATTAAAATTAGCAACCTAACACTTAATTTTGAAGAATGTAATTTGTAAAAATTCCAATAACAATAACTCTTTTAACTAAGGCTGAAGTCCCTTGTGGCCTTGTGAATATGCTCATAATTCCAAAAGAAAAGGCTAATTTTTATTTTTATTTTTTTACTAGGAGAGTCTTGATTTGTAGTTAAACATGTTCAGATGATCATATATAGCCAAAGAAAATCGTCCGAAGCAATAATTTTCTTCTCGAAGTAAGAATACGACTCAGGTCTAGCAACCAGGGAAGTGTTTGGAGGGGACGCCGTCAGTTCTCAGGAAGACCCCGATCATGTCTTGTCTTCCTCTTCAATGGCTACTCCGTTCCCCAAAACCCCACTTGTTAGTCGGTCCCTTTTGCTCCTGCCCCATCTAGCTCGAATCCATCATTCTCTCTCTGCTTTACGAACCATGAACTCCGGGTCTATTCAGCGCGTCTTCCAGCTCAAGGTAGATCCACTGACCGGTAACTCAGAATGGGTCGTGATTGAAGAAGACGAAGAAGAAAGCTATGCAAAGGAGTTTCAGCAACCTCTTCTGGCCACGACCTCCTATTTAGACATGCTTAATGATTCTAGGAGGAATAGAGCTTTCCGGGAAGCCATTGAAAAAACCATCACCAAACCCTGCCGCGTCCTTGACATCGGGTATCATGAATGTTAACATAAATGTTGCATAGTATTATCTGCATCTCATTCGCTATTGGACTTTAGATACTGCAGGATTCAACCAATGTTAATGAAAATTGCTATTTATAAGAATCATACCATGATAAAAAATGTGCAGTGCTGGCACTGGACTTCTATCGATGATGGCTGCACGAGCTATGGGCTCTGGTGACTCAATCGGGCCTAGTAGCAGCAAGGGGATGATAACTGCATGCGAGTCGTACCTTCCAATGGTAAAGTTGATGAAAAAAGTTACCCGCTTGAATAAAATGGAAGGCAATATCAAAATCATCAACAAGCGCTCTGATGAACTCAAAGTTGGCGTTGATATTCCGTCGCGTGCGGATGTACTTGTAAGTTGCAATAGCAATACATTGAAGTCAAGATAGAATTTTATGTTATTTTTCTTCATATTTAACTATTGTAGTTAATTTTCAGCACGTAAGATGATGTTGGGAACGTTATGTCTTAGGATTCAGAAGACCGAATCGTATCTCAGTCCATCTGTTAGTTGCTTCGTTATAACTAATTATCGAATATTAATATGTAGTAGAACTAATTGCTGGTTTCTTACAAGTTGTTGCATGATCAAGCAAAGCCTAGTACGTTCTCTTCTTTATAAAAATAAACCATGGTAATATTTATTGCAGGTAAGCGAGATACTAGACTCAGAACTACTGGGCGAGGGGCTTATACCAACGTTGCAAAATGCACATGACATGTTATTGGTGGAAAATCCTTTAACTGTACCATATCGAGCAACTACTTATGGACAGGTGCTTTAGGGAACCTTCAGCTATTCTGCCTTCTCATGAATTCTTATTTTAATTCCAAGCAAATTATTAAATGATATTATATACGATCTTATAAACTAAAGTTGTTCTTCGTTAAATCCTCTCTCTTTCTTCTGTTTCCAAGTCTCACAAGGTTTGTGCCTCTTCCCCTTCATCCATCTTTCAGCTGGTTGAAAGCAGATTCTTGTCACAGCTGCATGATTTGCGTAACAATGAAGCAAGTGTATCTGATAGCATTCATCTTATACCCCCTGGACTAGATAGTGTTTTGAGCATCAAACACCAGCAATATGCCATGCATTGCAATCCAATAAGAGAAGAAATAAGACTGGTAACTTAACTTATAATTCTTTGACTGGCTTCATAAAAAAATTGCTTCTACTCAAATTAAGATCCATCCAGCTTTCAGAACCCTTCAAAGTTTTTGAATTTGAATTTTGGAAACGGCCAGAGAGTCATGGAGAAACTGAGCTGTGGATAAAGGCAACTAATGATGGTAGAGTTCATGCTGTGATCTCATGGTATTGATCTATGTGATGTAATTTTGTGTTGTTAATCCTATCTCTGTATTTCTACTTGGTTAATAGCAGTTACTGTTATCAGGTGGGTACTTCAACTTGATCAAGAAGGGACAATCTATTATTCCACTGCTCCTCGATGGATAGACTTACCAACAATTACAAGTGAGAGTTTTTTCTTTCCCCCCCTTCAAATAATTAAATTAGTTATCTTGGGCGCCTAGACATAGTTTGCTCGGTTACTATTATTGCTGTATTGCCTTCCGGAAATTATGACAGAGCTAGGGAGTATATATGAAAGTAAGTTATCACATTATATGAACTATTATGGTCATTAATGTAGTGGAGTCTTCATTAACATTTTGTGTGGTGATGCTACACCAGGTTCTATTGATTGGTGTGACCATTGGAAACAGTGTGTTTGGTTTGTTCCTGGTGATGGTATTTCCACGTTCAAGGGGGACAGTATTTGTTTGCATGCTATACGTACTGATGCTAGGATCTTATACAATCTAAAGAACCGAATACCAAGGACTGAAGTTTTACAGCACAGATTGAGTGATGCAGATTTACCAATTGTCCTGTCACCAGAAAGGATTGCAATCTATGGAGACAGAGAGTGGAGGCTTTCAATGTTGAAAACCATGGAAAGTGCAGTAAGTTATTCATCCCTACTCTTCCCTTGATGTACGGCTTATGCCTTTTTACTATATAAGGAGCAGATTAACTTGTAGAAACTCCTTGTTCTAACTTGCTTCATTGACCATATGCTGTTTGTTTACTTGAAGTATAATGTATACAGTTGCAGGGAAAAGTTTGCCCGTTATGCTTGGTTGCAGATGATAGTGTTTTTTTACCTCTTCTTGTGGCACATCTTTCAGAGACATCACATGTAATTTCCTTGTTTCCGGGGCTGGGGAGGAAGGGCCTCCAATATTTGCAAGCTGTTTCTCATGCAAATGGTTTATCAAGGGATCACATAGAAGTTCTTGAAAAAAGGGCAAAACACTTGACTATGCATGATACACGTCAGAAAAAGGTAGGATTTCCTTATTCCACTTGCTCACTATGTTGTGCAAATAATTTGAATGCATGTGTAATTCAAGCTATTTTAGAAACTAAGACAACACTTATATTAAACATGAGGACTGTGGACTAATTAATTTAAAAGTTTATGTGTGTCTGTTCATCTGTAGGCTGACCTGTTGATAGCAGAACCATTTTACTATGGACATGATGGCATTCTTCCTTGGGAGAATCTGCGGTTTTGGTATGCTTCTTAACCCATATTCTTTTGATGACCAATTTGTTTTGCTGCATTGACTCTTGTGGTTTATGAATTATCTCTGCATGTGCAAGTGTTCTTTGTGGTATGACCAGATATTTATTAATGAGAACCTGTGAGTGAGAGAGTGCATTGAAGTTTAGCGTATCAAATAATCTTTTCTGATGTTTCCTGGGACATTAAACACAGCAACATGAAAAATTTGGTGAGACCAACCAAACAGTCTTGGCTCAATAGTAGTAGAATCTACTCCCAGATTGGTGGATTTGAATTCAAACTCCAATTGGAGCCAAATGCCAAAGTGAGACCATTGATATTTTAGACCCTGAAAGCGCTGTAAATTAGTAAATGGTGTGTTTATTGCATTTGTAACATGGTTTTAATACTAAATTTTGAGAAAGAGCCTCTGCTTGTATTTTGAGATGTGAGCTACTTATATGACATCTGTATTCTGGTACATCTGCCTGCTTATTTGGAATTTGAAAAATAGTTGGCCCGATCATTAAATATATTACTGCTGTCTGTATTTCACTAACTGAGATGCTTCATTTATAATATTGTGTTAAAGGAAAGACCGGACTACTCTTGATTCTATCCTCTCTGAAGATGCTGTGATTATTCCTAGTAAAGGAATATTAAAGGCTTGTGCCATGTCCCTTCCTGTAAGTTAACCCTTTTTCACCTTCTTAAACTTTGATTTACAGAAACTCACATAAAGGCATGGTGATTTTTGTTGCTTAAAAATCAATTATTTTTGCAAAGGTAACTTGTTAAGGGGACAGGACCTTTATATTTTGTTGCTTGGTGGCATGGCTGTATGATTAACGAGATGAATTTTTTCCAGGATCTTTGGAAAAGTCGCTGCTGCTTGAGTAAGATAGAAGGTTTTGAGCATTCAGTGGTAAATACCACGTTAGGGGCTTGTGGTTATCTACCCGAATCAGAAGAGGCTCCTTGTCTCCCCTTTTTTGTCTGGCAATGTGGGGAATATGAGGTAAAATCTGCTAAAAAGCCTTTTTTGCATGATATAGTAGAATATGACGAAGAAAAGAAGTTTCCGTTGTGTAATAACAATCTTGTCACTAGTATCAATGCAGCCTTGTTAACAACTTTTCAGGAACTTAGTGAGGCATTTGCAGTTATGGAGTTTGATTTCTCAAAACAAATAGATCTATGTCAAGGAAAATCCCAGGTAATATGAATATGATAATGCCTTTCGAGTTTCAGATGCATTTGTATGGTGCATGATCAGCTGGTGCATTTGTTAGCCAAATAGTTGCTTAGCAAAAGAATTTAGTGCCCTTTATGGCCTAACGTTTACATTGCTTTATTGGATCTCACAGGGCAGCATCACGTGGGTTAAAATTACCTCACTAAATGTTTGTGAATAAAAAGATTTCATAAGCAAGGCGTCTTTCTTTATATCTGTTCTGCTTTCATAACCTGCTTTAGAAGAGCTAGTTTAATATTTATCTACAATTATCTAGAACTCAATCTAACAAATTTTCTTAACATAAAAACTCCTATGCTGCAGGTAAAGTTTACTAAGACGGGGGTGTGCCATGGATTTGTACTGTGGATTGACTGGGTGATGGATTTGCAGAATTCTATTGTTGTATCTACTGGTCCAGGTATGGATCAACTCCCTTCCTTCTAGAAAAAGCAGACAGTATGGTGCACTCTACAAGCAAAATGACAGATATGAAACTGATCAAAAAATGAAAGATGCTAACTTCATCATCCACATATTTTGTGAAGCGCGTAAAACTACGGGGAGCTTTTACTTGCTTGCACTTTGCTCACACCATGTTATGTATGATTTCAGACAAGAGATATTGGAAGCAGGGAGTAAAGCTTCTGTCAACACCAAGAGCAGTTGGACCCCAAGATTCGAGAAATGTGGGAGAATGCTGTTCTGCAGTTCTTGAAGCATCCTTTGATCCAACAAATGGGGGGCTCAAAATAGTGCTTGATTTCTTATGATGGTGCCCGTTTTACAATATTACGGCAGGAAAGAGGGTGAAAATCGGTGGTGGACAAGATATTTTGATGAATTGATCTTGACACTAGCGATAATTTGCGGGGTTCTTAGCGCTTTCCTTGTCACTTTTGTAAAGCTGGTGTCTAAGATCTGATGGAGTAACTTCGCAGAACCTGAAGCAGTATATATATTACTCATCAAGTACACATGATTGTTTTTGTGTGTAATTTTATAAACTAATTTGATGAGATAGAAACAAGTTGAGCGGGTGAAAACTCAACAGCCAGTTTCGATTGTTAAGTAGGGACTAATATACCATATTTTATTTGTCTGTTAAGAATTAATGAATATGGTGCCGTGTCGTCGCATATCCAAATGTACGTTGTTAGATTGCGCTAGTGCCACGCTGGTCCTGCGCCTTCTTATCTGTAATGAAAATATTTTTTACTCCTTAACGGCAATGCTATAATAAATAAACAATGCAACCGTGACGTGGACGGTGGGGTTCCCAAACTGAGGGCGATTTTGCCCCATTAATTAACCATACTAACGAGTAATTTTCAAGAACGGGAACGAAGGAATTGTATTTTGGTTGAAGCAAAGACGCCTCCTGGCACCAAATCGTTCGAAACAATCTGATGGGGTTTAGCTGTGAAGGTGTTAGGACATTTCTGTCATTTCCTTGTACTTTGTTGCTTTGGTACTCATTTCAATCAAGCATTGTGATTAAGCTTTGGATGCAAGTCAAGATATGATCTTGCATAATGTGGTTGCAGATCTTGTTGCTTTCCTTACATTTCCAGACATGATATTACTTAATGTGGTGAGAGCTCTGAAATAATTGAAGTGGGATTTTGCGTTTTAACTCAAAATTTCTTGATTTAACATCCCTTTATCTAATTTTATCATTGAAAATTACTTGTAGGTATGGTTGGTCATGAAAATCTAGAAAGATATGAATTTGAGAGATTAAACTTATCGGTCAACTTGTGTTTATCAGCACAAATTGGCAGTGATCACTTGAACATGCTAGTTTAGGTTCCACATGTGCAGCTGTTTTGTTGATACTTATCAGGTCCTTGACTTGTCTTGATACTGTTGAATACGTATCAACAAAACACTTGTACATGTTATCCCTAGGATAGAAGATATTTGTGGAACTGATACTATTGATGGGTAATGCACAGTCATAAGGGGTACCCATCTCAAATTTAGTTGTGAAGTTACTGTTATGGTTGTTTATAATAAAAAATCTAAAGATAGTGTTGGATCCAAAATGGTTTCTTTCTTTCCCCGTTGGAGAGATTGCATTTCCATATGAAGTTCATCACCTGTGTGATTGATGCTGCATTTGATCTTTTTCCCACGGTCACGTATTTGACTGAGCTATTTCTTTCCTGACAAATGTAAATCTACTTTGCTAGGAAGGAAGGACAGGATACTCAGGAGGAATTGCAGAGAAGGAACCTACGTGATGAGCTTGAAGAGCGGGAACGGAGGCATTTCTCGTCAAAAAGTAAATCATATAACGATAAAACATGAGTAATAAGTGGTTTTGTACATTTAATCATTGCTATAAGATTTGAGTATATTGTATATTGTATTAGATAAGCTTTCACTATTTCAGTTGCATTGTATATATTGGCAGATGGCAGGGGTCGGGGAAAGGGAAGCCATCTTTTGTTGGAAGGTATTTTATTTAATCTTCTATTATGTATGAATTTATTGTTTTTGATGTTACTGTAGAATACATCATGATTAATTTTTCTTAGTGTTCTAATTTTGTAGTACAACATTCACCCAGGGATAAAGAGGGAAACAGAAGATCGCATTGTTCCACGCAGGGTAGATACAGATGATTCTGATGTTGAAGTCAAAAGTGATCAGAGGTGAATAACGTTGGAAGCGCTCTTCAACACTATCCAGTGCTTGTTAATTGTATTATCTCCGTGTCCGCCAGAAAATTAATTTTCTTTTTGTAATCGTTTTATATCAATATGTGGAATCAGACTTGTGACAACGTCTTCCTTCACCTACAGTAGTATGTAATAGAGTGCCTCTGTTGTGCCAGTGATGATGATAAGGATGACACTGAAGCTTTGTTTGAGCTTGAACAAATAAAGATGGAAAAAGCAGAGGAGAAGCTTGAAAGGGGAATGAAGCTTATTCTTTCTGATCATCATTTCCCTAGGTTGTTTTAACACACTAGCGAAGCTCTCGAGATATGTTTGAGCCCTGTTACTGATGTGTGTGTGTATATATATATATACTTATACAGGAACGCCAACAGCGAGAGGAAGAGCTTACAGTAAAGGAGGACGAACTTCTCCGAGGAAACCCATTGATAAATAATCCAACATCCTTCAATGTGAAAAGGAGGTATGAATGTTTAAATTGAAGTAGCTGTCTGTTAAATGAAATTTAATAGAGCTTTTATTTGGTGTGATGACTTGGATTTATACCTTGGTTGGCGTAGGCGGGATGACGTTGTGGTGTTTAAGAACCAAGCCAGCAAGGCGCCCAAGCGATTGATCAATGACCCCATCAGGAATGACTTTCATAGGAAATTTCTGCAAAAGTACATGAAGCAAATGAAACTTGGCAATTTGCAGGGATCCGTTGTACATCTAAATGTATGGCTCACTGTTTATGGATGTTGACAATGCAACTTATGATTTTGATGTAAACTCGCGTTTTGTGGTCAGTTTAGCTCAGTGCCATATCAGAGAATACAAGAGATCCGTACTTATCTAGATCGCTGCGCTTCAATAATGGGATCAATCCCAATCCTATTGGGTTTTGTGGTCAGTATCATTTTATTTATGAGGGTAGTAATAAGTATATGAGCGAGAGAATCGAGGACATGCTGAATCCTGCAGTCCATGTTTGCTTGTCTTGGAGGGTCAACACTCGGCCGTAGTCTGTGTTCACAGAAGCCCAACGTTATCTTCGGATAGGCCCCTCAACGGGGACCCACGATGTTACCTAATCCTTGTGCTACCCGGTGTCTCCTACGCCTTGACTTGTGTCATGCTCATTGCTCATTGTGTTGTATAGTTCCACAAAAAGATAATAATAATAATAATAAATATGAAAGTGCAGACCAGTGACTAATGCCCACAAGGCCAAACTAATTAGGGTAACTTACTTTTTAGATGTCATACATAATATACAAATGATGATACGGGAGAACTCTTTGATAATTTAGGGGATGTAATGATGGTTTAAAATAGGAAATAATATCGAGGTAATCAAGATAATAATGTTAATTAGGAATCTTTCCTTATCATTTTGCTGTACCAATTAATCTCATTCGCTAATCTAGTAATGACAAGATTGGGATCCTTCGTCCCTCTAAAATATGACAACGGACACGACTCTAAATTAATAACTTTTTTTTTTATAATGAATTGGTGAATAATTGAGGTCAGAGAATAATTTTGATGGAAAACAGGATTTAGTAATTTAAACGTGTGGGAATCTCTTGATATATAAATTTCCCTTTATTGAGCAAATAACTTATTTAGCTGCACCATATCTCCATTTTTATGTGAAGAAAAATCTAAATATTTGTTGTTTATTATTACTATTATCCCTATGTTATTATTGAAAAAGAGAAGCAAAGGCAACCCAAAAACTGAAGTATTTTTTTTAATTTATAGGTATATTTTTTTTATTAAAGATAGTCCTACTTAACTAAATGGCAACACTTCATTCCATAAATATTTAAATTTTTGTTTATAAAAAATTAAATTTTTATATTAATTTCAATTTTTATGAGCATACTACTAGTTTATCAATGTTATTCGTAGAAAATAACATATAAAGTTAGTTAAATGTCATAAATAATAAGAAAAAGATGGAGGGGGTAAGCAGTTAAATAAGTTAACTTTTTATTAATAAAAGTTAATTTAGTTATTTAAAAAGTATTTTATAACTTATAAAATTATAAATTTAAATTATACTATTAATATAAAAAATTTATTAATATATAATTTATAAATACTATTTGATTTGGAGAAGTAACCCTTCGTCTTAACGAGTATCATAACCAACCTCCCATCAATTTTTTAATAATAATAATAATGAAAGACAAGTCAACCTCTGAGTCACATAGGGCAGTGCCTGGCATGCCTTGCAAACCAACTTTGAATATAAAACTAAGAAAATTCAATTATTGAGAGAGAAAAGCCTCTCCCATTGGAACTGGGACACAACACAATATAACTCGTGTTCCTGCTTCTTTCTTCCCTAAACATCTTCACCAATCTCATACGTGCCTTCTAACGTGCCCGCCAACTTGATTGACCAACGGACCTTCCTAATTTTTCATTATCAGACCACCAAAGTTACAACGCGTTCCTAACATTTTCCCCTCAATTAGTCAGCCTTATGTGGACTAAACCTAATGAATCAAAAAGAAACAAAGAAAAACTGGTAACGGAAGTTGCACATAATTATTAATTGAAAATTTCCGTAAGATATAATCCCTTTAGAGGAGCAAGTAGTTTTTTTATAAAAGTATTTATAAACCATTTTAGATTTAAGAATAATTCTTGTTTAATTTAAAATATAAAAAAATATTTTTTAATAAGTATATTTTTATATATTTAAATTTGTGTACAATATAAAAATATAATTTATCACATCAAGTAATAATTTATTAATAATATCAAAAGATTATTAAGACATTCAAAGATTTTTAGGGAAAAAATTTAATGAATTAAGATAAAACAGCCTCTAGAGCGATGGATAATGAATTATTAATGACATCTAGTAGTTTGGAATAATAATAAATAATAGTATTGAATAGGGGTGAGACCGGGCAAGTTGGGCAAAAGCCTAAAAAGGCTAAAACAGGGAAGTACATAGATGGCCCGGCCGTATTTGACAGCTACATTAGGTTATATGTAGGGAGAATGACATTTAGAAAATCATATAAACTCTTTACTTATAGTTTTTAAAAATGAATTTAAATATTTAATGAGAAATAAATTGTTTTGGACAACTAAAACAGGAAATTAGTTCAAAAATCTGATTCATTAGTGTATATAATATGAGGATAAAATGTGAAGATTCCTGCTTTGGCAATAAGCGTGAATCGGCCCGTCTTCCATTTAAAAGCTTTCGCCTCGGCCCTCCCTCTTTACTTGTGTTGTATGCTACTTGACAAAGAAAAACCCTCCCTTCTCTCCTTCTCTCCCTCTGTCTTGTTCCTTCCATTGATTTTTTCCTCTCAGAGACCCAAAACAGACTTCTTTTGTTGAAAAACGCCTCTATCTCAACGTGCTTAACAATCAGAGTTCAATTGAAGGAAGGAAGACGAATCGGTATTAGTATTCCTACCTTGTAGCTCCCACCACCTTCTCTGAAATATTTATAAAACCCAGCACTTCTGGGTTTTCCTTATTCGGAATGGGGTGGCTGAGGCAAAAGCAGCAACATCGCAATGCGGAGTCGTTTTGGAGATACTTTCTCATGGCCTTAGCCTTATGCTTCGTCTTCTCCACACCTCTGTGCAGTGCCGGAGGAGCCCAGCACAAGAATGCTTACGCCACCATGATGTATATGGGCACTCCCAGAGACTACGAGTTCTACGTCGCCATACGCGTCCTCCTCAAATCCCTCGCCGCCCACAACGTCGACGCCGATCTCGTCGTCATTGCCTCCTTCGACGTCCCTCGCCGATGGGTCCGAGCTCTGTACGTTTACTCCCTCCCTCCCTCCCTGCTTTTTGTCCCGTTCTTCAATTTTAAATTATATTTTAGGTTTTGCTTCCACCAATTTGCTCGTTCGTTGCCAATTTCTTAATTTCTCTATGATTTCGTCGAGGTTCTTGTTAGGAGGGAAGCTTTTTGATTTAGGGGAGAAAACAAAAGAACAGAACATCCTGGTTCATGGAGAGAAAATCGGATTATTAAGATAAGATCATAGGGACCTAAATTTCTTTGCTTACACAGTCACAGCGCACCATTTTTAGGATAGTAAAGTAAAATCCTTCATCACAAAAAAAAAAAAAAACACGTGTGGGGGTCCATAGTGACTAGCCACATTAATTAATCCACCAATCGTGCTACTAATTTGATTAGCTTTTGACTCAAGTCTTAAGAACTAAGCTTTACGCGTGAATTACATGGAGTCTTACACTACCCATTCAACTATCCTTGGCCGCGTATAATTTTTCTCGGTTTCCCCGCTTATTTAAAAAAAAACATTTTTAATTTTTCCCACAACTAAATAGATATATATCTTTTTAATTTGATATTTCATAACGTTATATTCTTCATTTAAAATATATTTTTAGTCTGTTTCTGTTAATTTAGTATTGGCAAGATAATTAGATACAGTGACATGTAAGATATTTTATTAGTAAGTTGTTTTACAATATTCTTCTATCTACTTATTATATGAATTCATTCATAACTCATATAAGCTATGCTGATGGAAAGATAAAATATCCTAAATTATTTCTAATGCCTTTGGAGTAATTGGGGCATTGATTGCGCATTAATTCAAAGAGAAATACTTAGTACTCCTAAAATACCAGCTCATCCACGCTCTACCCAATCAGAATGTTCCCAGTCAGATAGTTTTACTCTCACATGTCAGCAACTTATTTGTACTGTTTTAAAAATTAAAAAAAAAACATAGGGTTTGGTAAATTACTCAGGCTTCCCCTGTCTTCCTTCTTCCTCTATCTCCCTCCCTTCTCCCTGTTTTTTTGTGACCCTCCCTCCTCTCTATGTTAGGTCTGAGACTTTGCTATCAGACGGTACTAAAGAAATTCATAAAATTAGGCTATTTCAAACTGTGATCATTGATGGTGAGACTAATTGAAGTTTAGACGTTGATGAAGGATCCCAAAAGCAAAGCTGTAATAGAAGGGTTTGGGTACCCCTTGATGATCGACTCATTCCCTTGCAGATTCGGAGCAAAAAATTCAAGCTTTATGCATAAACCAAGGTGTTGCTTTGAGTTGTAGGTCACCACCGTCCCTAAAATTTTTGTTGGAGTAGATTGAATTTTATATGTTTTTTTTAAAAAAATAGTAATATTTACTTGTTGACTTTTTTTTGTATTATGTCTGATGTATGTATAAATATTATACTTATTTATGAATTAATATTTTTTATTTAAATTTTACTCTTTTTTTAGAATTATATATGAATATTTATATATTTTAATTAAATTATTATTTTAACTTCGTTTTAATCCTGATTTAAATCATTAATCCTTAAACCATTTTCTCATAGTTAGTAGCGCTTTAGTCTAAGTAATCAACAAGAATGAAGAATATGAGTATGCTGACCCAAAAGAAGTGAAGGGTAGGAGCACTTTTGCAAATCTAACAGGTTCAGCTTTTGTGTTTACTTTCCCAGCCTTTTAGAAAATGTGGTTGGGCTATCGGCTCACCAATATTTTTTTGACCTTTAGTTCGTGTCACGTGCCACATACACGTGGAGACCCAACTGCCTAAAATCCTTACACATGTGCACTTACCAAATTTCCACGGAAAGTGGCTTTGTATTCTTCCTTCCATTTTAGTGTAATACCCATCACTCCCGATCCCGAAAGTTCACTAGAAAATACACAATCATCAATATATTTTGCAAGTTAAATTGTACGTTTGCGTGACTAATTGTTTTGCTTTTGCTTTCTGAAAAGCCCCCCTTTTTCTTTTCTAAAAGAGGCTCCACGAACAAGCGCTGTTCAATGGGGTAAAAAAGAAAGATACTTTAATGGATCAGACTGGGTTTAACTTTTATGGGGACTGGAATGATGGAATATTAAAGAATCATTTCGAAAGTACTAGTAGTATATGGATTTGAAATGATTGCGATTGGATGAGAACCCAGAAACTACTCAGTTGGCTATGATCCCAATAGGTAAAGGGGAAAAAAAGAAAGATGTCTAAATTCATTAATTGTATGAACTAGATTGGTTGCTATTCCTTCATAACCAAGGTTCTGGAATCCTTGCTAAGACACATTTAATGTGCAATAGTGTCTCAAATAAAACTATCACTAAGAAGATATTTATACTTAGAAAAAAGATTCATTAATTGCTTGTGTAGAATCGTGTAGTGCACAACACAGCACAAGGCTTGTGTTGGAGAGCTTGTTAGGGTGTATTATTGTTATTATTATTATTAAGAATGGTTTGTTTTTGTGGGATATTTATGTATGTAGGGAACAGGAAGATGGAGCGAAAGTGGTGAGGGTGGAAAATATGGATAATCCATACAAGCACCAAAGTAATTTCGACAAGAGATTCAAGTTGACGTTAAATAAACTGTACGCGTGGAGCCTGGTTGATTACGACAGGGTTATCATGTTGGATGCTGACAACCTCTTCCTTCATAACACCGATGAGTTGTTTCAATGTGGACAATTCTGTGCCGTCTTTATCAACCCCTGCATCTTCCACACCGGCCTCTTTGTCTTGCAGGTCACCCTCATTTATTCGCCTTCCTCCATTATTATTATCATCATTATAATCATTTCATTTAATTTGTTAATCGCCATCACACCTATCTTAGCCAAACCCTTTAATTACTCTAAAAATTTCGTGTCCTTATCTTTCCACACGTTGCTGACGTGTGCTTGAAGCAAACAACTTAACACAACCTCGCTAAGGAGTACTAGATTTATATATTTAATGAGAATTGTTTATTATTAGTATAATAATCTGATGATGTGATATTTGCAGCCGTCCATGGCGGTGTTTAAGGATATGGTGCATGAATTGGAGATTGGAAGAGAAAATCCGGATGGTGCAGACCAGGGTTTTATATCTAGTTACTTCCCGGAATTGCTTGATCGGCCACTGTTTCATCCGCCGGCAAACGGCACCAAGCTTGAGGGAACTTATAGGCTTCCTTTAGGATATCAGATGGATGCTTCCTACTACTGTAAGTAAAACTGATCAATTGAAGTAAAACGAAATAGCTGAACTCAGTTATAGAGGCTTAAATCGATGTTGTGTTGTTTCAGACCTGAAGCTACGATGGAGCATACCTTGTGGACCGAATAGTGTGATCACATTCCCGGGGGCACCCTGGTTAAAGCCATGGTATTGGTGGTCGTGGCCTGTTCTGCCACTAGGCCTCCAGTGGCATGAACAACGTCGTCAAACTTTGGGGTAAATTCTTTCTATTAAAATAGTTTAAATCAATTTGATAAGAATTTCTTTAAAGTTATATACTTTTAATTCTCTCTCTAATTAGTCAGTGAGACTTTTGATTAAGGTCATCATTGACGAGAGATGGTGTGTGTGCAGGTATAGTGCAGAGATGGCAGTGGTACTGATCCAATGTGCAATATACATAGGAATAATAGCGATGACTCGTTTAGCAAGGCCAAGTCTCTCGAAGCTGTGCTATCGGAGATCCGATAAGAGCATTAACTTAGTGCAAAACAGCCTCAAGTTGGTGGCATTTTGGTGCATACTTGCTGCTTACATTACCCCATTCTTCACCATTCCTCACACAGTTCACCCTCTTCTGGGATGGTCCCTGTATTTGCTCGGTTCTTTCGCGCTGTGCTCGATCGCCATGAACGCGTTTCTGCTTCCAATTTTACCAGTTTTGGTCCCATGGTTTGGTATTATTGGAGTTCTCTTAGTAATGTCATTTCCCTGGTATCCAGATGGTGTCGTGAGAGCTTTGTCCATCTTCGCTTATGCCTTCTGTTGTGCACCATTTCTGAGCGTAGCCTTAACGAAGATATTAGCAGCTCTGCAATTAACTCTCGAGAGGGAAGCTTTCTTGCCCAGATTGGGAGAATCTTCTCCTCCTTCTGGGTTTAACAAGCTTTACTGAATTGATCAGTCGCCATTTGTGCATAATACAGTTCCTGCCACAAAGCCATGATTTTTTCTGCAGAGAACAGCGTCACTTGACATGGGGGCTTTGGAGCATGAGATCGATCATTCGCATTCTTTTGGATTCAGCATCTGAGGTCTTACGGATTGCTATTTCCCACTTTACCTTAACTCGTGGTTGTAAAATTGTTGAACAGTGGTGAAAGGGCTGAGAGATTTGAGTGTCATTACCACTCGCGAGTCCTTGTATAAAACACTACATTGGTATTTTATATTATGTTATAGAATATAAATTCGTCCCGTCATTGAAGACCTCTTCATCTCTCTTTCTTGTCTAATGAATCATTCATGTGATGACCAGTCTTTTGTTTTTTTTTTTTAAATACAAATGAGGGCAAATGCCCAAAAATTAAAACCAAGCTACAGGAACTGAATCCCAAACAATCTTTCGTTGACTAAAAGTCTATAAGTGAGGCAGACACATCTAGTATTGATGAAGTAATTAAACTATCCTTAGCTAAATCATCAGTAAGACAATTCTATCTTGTGATATATGATAGTTGTAACTCCTAGCTATAGCCCAACATGTTCTTGATTTATAGAGAAATCAAGTTACATATATTAATATTGTATCTTTTGTTTTGTACAATAATTTTGAAAAGGGGTTAAGTTCAAAGGCAAGACGAAGTCTCCTTTCCTCCTAGACGATATCAATATTAGACAGAGTGAGCTATCTATTATCTTCAGACATAGATCTAGTTATCCAGGAGTAATGATATCTTTCCAAATATAATGACTGGAACCATAATAAAGTGATACTTTTTAGAGATCGAATATTCTCTAAATAATCATATATCTTATTCTTTTATCAGTTAAAACTCTCACAATAAGTAATTAATATTGTATATATTTAGTAGCATATTATGTGAAGGCCATAGAACAGGTGAGCCCAAGATATGGATTTGGGCGTTGGGCATATACCAACGTGAACATGCAAAATCAAAGTGGGCCCTTAATAAATGAGAATGAAAAAGTGACCCATCGGGGGTGGGGACATCTGAACCTGATTGACCCAGTGATGGCATAGTGTTGTTGCTGAACTGATAGCAATTGACTGGGGCTTCATTGCATTGGGACTGCAAAACCCCAGCCCAATGCATGATTACCTCAATCATTATTAATCTTTCTTTGTTTTTGTTTTTTAACCAAGTTAATGCGGCATTATTAAATTTCACCATTGGATAATTTTTTGTCTGCAGCAAAAGTCAAGACAAAACAGTGGTTCAGGTCCCAACGTTCGAAAAAATTGTGTGGGCTTTCTATGAATGTACATATATAAGCGGGGACCCCACATGTCTGGGGACCAGAAAGATAAAAAAGTAATTCGATACAGAATACTATTTCACCCATACTGGGGCCATAATAATTTGTCACGCACTCCATTTCCACCATATATAATATATATATATATATATATATATATGACCGTTTGAGCCAAAACAAAGATGCCAACCAATAGAAATTCAAAGAATTGAGAGGTAGGTCCCAAGAGTCTGACTGGGCCTACTTTCCCGCTGCTTTCTTTGTGCCTCCCACTTGCGTTGAATTTCAGGTCACAAGTAATTTGCTTAATCTGTCTTTATTTTTAATTTTAATGATCCTCTACCTTGTGAATGATGAGGTTTCCTATTTTTTTTTTCTTTTATTTTTTTAAATATAAATATTCTTATTAAAGATGATTATATTTAAGACACTATTAAATATTAAATATATATTTTTATCAATAATAATTTAGCTCTTGATTTGTCGCAAAGATTAATTTTTCTATTATATTTAACTTTTATTAGTACTATATTCTTTTTATATATTTGTGATAACTTTTAAAATCAATTTTAAAAGTACACCAGCTAAACGCAGTTTTTGTCTTCTAAAAAGTTTAAAATCATGGTTTAAGAGTAAAAAACCATGGTTTTCAGTAAGAATATTGTTTTTTTGTTCAGAGGCTATTCTCCTTTAAAATGACTCTCATCACTCTTCTCCCTAGCCCAAGTAATTCTCCAAAAGAAAAAACAGTGATCGTGACTTTGATTCCCTCGAAAGAAAAAGCACAAATCAGTAGAGCTCGAAATGTCAACTTCTTTAGTTTGGCATAATGAAATGCAGGCACGGCAAACGAATATTAAACAGTGACGTCGTGCAGCGTAAACGTATACAAGAGCCAAGTAAGAGATAGTACAAGGAAAATGCCATATATAGTCACGGGTTTGGTGTTTGGAGTTCAGACACGTCTGAGTTCTTAGGTCCTATGTCTCTCACCTAGCGAATGCAAATCCAATTCAGCCTAAAAAAACCAATATGATTCTAAATATATATGACCCACATCTTTTGTAGATTTATGTGCAATGGCAGCCAATGAAGCATTTCTTTCAAAAGAAGCTATTTTACAGGGATATTTACATTTAAAAATTTAATATATTTGGTCCCAAAAAACCTAGCCGTATGATATGAGCTAGCTTGCCCCCTAAAAGAGGGTAGCCGGCAAAAGTGACCGTTGGAGCCGTCAATCTAGCCATGCTGTCAATAAAATTAATCAGAAAAAGTTAATAGCGTATTAGTGCTGTTAATCACAAGGTGTCCAAGGTTAATCCCGGGCTATAAATTGCGTCTCTTTCTTCCCAGTGAGCTTTACTTTGACGACGTTGCATATTCCTCCGGAAGATTATATTCTGCTCCGCGCCGCCCTGCAAATTCCACATTCTGACGACACTCTCTTATCTTATCACAATCTTTATTATGTGCTTCGAATGCCTATTGTAATGGCTTCTTTGTTCTTGTCGTTGATTTTGGTTTCTGTTTTGTTATCGTTTCATGCAGAAACAGTGAGATGTAATACACCCTCCTCCGACGATAACACCCCGAGTTCATCAGTGTCTTCTTCCACAAACTGCTCGTCGTCGAATCACCGTCACAAGTGGATGGGGCCTATCGGTTACCGTATAATCACCGTGGACGTGAACGGCACCGGCCAATTCAGATCTGTGCAGGCCGCAGTCGATGCTGTCCCAGACAATAATCGAATGAACGTCGTCATTAATATTAGCACTGGATACTACAAGTATATATACAATAACTCTTGCCCTTTGGCAACAATATGTAGCTAATAATTAATTCTGCTGTGTTCTTTTGTCCTCCACTACGTTGATGATAATGAAATTGGGAATGCAGAGAGAAGGTGGTGGTGCCGGCGACGAAACCATACATAACGTTTCAGGGAGCGGGGAGGGAAGTGACGGTGATAGAATGGCATGACAGAGCCAGTGACCCTGGTCCCAATGGACAACAGCTACGTACTTACAGAACTGCTTCTGTTACAGTCTTCGCCAACTATTTCTCTGCCAGGAATATCAGCTTTAAGGTAAGATTCGGCGAGACAAGAGAACCGATAAGTGATGAAAGAGTAAACTTTTGCAAATGGGGTTGTTTGAACTTTGAAGTGTGAAGATGAAAGTAGAGTTTACATGAACAATGCAGAACACGGCGCCGGCACCGATGCCGGGAATGCAGGGATGGCAAGCGGCGGCGTTTAGGATATCGGGGGACAAGGCGTATTTCTCAGGATGCGGCTTCTACGGAGCACAAGACACTCTTTGTGACGACGCCGGCCGCCATTATTTCAAGGACTGCTACATCGAAGGTTCCATCGATTTCATCTTCGGGAACGGTCGTTCCATGTATAAGGTCGTTTACGTTCACTTTATTTTACAGCTTTTATTTTTCACACGACACTGGAAGAAGGGTATGCCATTTTGGGCAAACTACGTGCATTTGAAAACGAAATATCCCATTGAAGCCATGTCATATAACATAATATAATAGAGCCAAGATATATATCATAGATAAGCTTTTTCAAAAGCACTTTTCCCTCCAACTTTTTTCCTTCTCGAGTTTCACTCTATTCTTTAAAATTCAAAGGCTACGAAGAATATTACTATATTACTAGACAGTCCTAAAATGGAGTATGACGCGAGTGTCTGCGTTGGTGCAGGATTGTGTGGTGCACTCGATAGCGACGAAATTCGGGTCGATAGCAGCCCACAAGAGAAAACACGTTGACGAGAAGACTGGCTTCACGTTCGTACGGTGCAGGGTGACGGGTACGGGCCCGCTCTATGTGGGCCGGGCATTAGGCCAGTACTCGAGAATCGTCTACGCTTATACGTATTTCGATGACATAGTTGCACAAGAAGGTTGGGACGACTGGAACCATGTGGACAACAAAAACAAGTAACCTCTCTTTCCATCCTTGTCTCTCGACTCAAATAATAGCAGGCTGTAACAACTGTGTAAATTTTGTTCCAACGTAGAGTTTCTGGTTATGTGATTAATAGTTATATGTGACATTGTACGTGGTCCATCAGGACTGTGTTCTTCGGAGTGTACAAGTGCCGGGGACCAGGAGCGGCGGCGGCGAGTGGGGCGTCTTTGGCCCGTGAGCTTGACTTTGAATCCGCCCATCCATTTCTCGTTAAGAGCTTCGTCAATGGCAGACACTGGATTGCACCTTCTGATGCTTAATCTTTAGTATTTTACCCACAAACACACTCCATTAATGTTTTCATTCTTTGAGTTAAGCCTTCTGATTTACGATATTCTTAATGTCTTATTCATTTGTATACAGATTATTCTTTGTCATCTTCCACGTATTCATTTTCCTGTTTAGATGTTGCTCCTGCTTTGGATATCTTGTATTAAAGAAAGATGAATAAAGAGAAAGTTCCATTTTCTTATCTTCTCTGATTTATATTAAGGCGAAAACGAAATATTAGATTCAAACCTCAACGAAAGAAAATACAAAATACATGGGAGGACCAAATCATTGTAATATTTCTAATGAAAAACCTTGCAATTAATTTAGTCTTATGGAGGAACAAAGGACTTTATTATTGTAAGCAAGGTTATCAAATTTGTGTATTAAACTATACCGGAGATGTCATAGTTTCAACAAGGCCATTTCATGTAATCCATTATCGTTTTCTATTTCTCGATAACAAGACTGCTGGATGTCAGATTATCATTCACATAAAAGTCCCAAGCTCAGTTAATTCATCTACACAAAACCCTAATCTGAAATGGAATTTAATTATGTGAGGAGTATTTTATATTATATACTCTCACTCATCCTTAATATAAAAGATAGTTAAATTTTTTAGGTAAATTTAAAAAGTTAAATAAATCACAGTTAATTATAATCTAATATAATCCTGAGATAAATTTATATTATATACTCCTTAATTTATTTAAATTAATTAAATATCTTATATATTAGTTATAATTAATTAATTAATTTAATTTCTATAATTTATCTGAAAAAGGTCAGACTAACAATATTATCCCTTGCTTTAGCTGGATAATATAGATGTCCTCCTCCCATTACCTTCCTTGGTTCATGAAGAATCTCCTTAGGTAGTTGTACAGATTCCATGTCCTGAAAGAATTTAAACATTATTGTTAACGCCAATTTTAGGAACAGCAAAGCCGAGATTCAATGATTAATTGGCTTGCAGTGACAGAGATACCTAATTAAAAGTGGTGGCAAGTCTTCACAACGGCTCCAACCTAGATTTCTGATGCATTTGTCTGTAAAAAGATGAGGAGATAAAATATGGGATGAACAGGAGACTGTAAATCTCAGATTAACATCCCCATTCAATCATTTTTGCACCGATTCGGACAAAATAATAATGCAAATATGGATAATGGAATATTAGGTGCTATCATTTAGTAGGTCACAGCAATACCTTTAATCATGACAACGACATTTGTTCAAATCCTCCATTTTGTGACGACGTTCCTCATTCCGAGGTCATTACCTTTTTCTACAGCAGCTTTGACTTTCACTTTGACTTTTGACATCTTGTAATCCAGAGATAATTTACCTTTTTTAATCTCAAGGTTTTCATTCAATTATTCAAATGCCCATACTAAACTAAATTTACACCTGCATTCTATCTACTTTTTCTTTACAAACCACATATACGCTGTAACAACTTCCATTTCACTTTTGCTTCATTCTTTTTCCTTTTTTTTAAATTCACATTCCTTCAAGAACCCATCTACAAATCCAACTAGTATACCGAATAAATAGACTCAAATCCTATCAGTAATAAATCTACAAGCACCACTAATCAGCACAAGCAAGATTACTCAGGCTAGCATCTGTATAATGACTGGATTATAAAGCATAAGACATTCCTAATCAAAGACAGAAGCCTCTTATTTGAAAATTTAATTCAATTTCACAACCGAAACAGATACAAATGGGGCAAAACTTATTTTCCACGATTCATAGACTATACTTTCATCGTTGATCTGTTGCCGTCATCTTTCTCCCTCGAGGGACATTTGTTTCCTGATAAAAATGAACAAGTGTACCGCACTACTTGTCTAAGCAGGTGCTCTATCCCTTGCTGTAGAACACCATGTGGTGGCATATGTCAACTCCCTTGGCATTTAACAGAAAACAAGATCCTAATATCAAGTGAATCATATATACATGCCAGCTCAGGAGTTGGTAAGCCGTATCTCAAAGATTTAGAAGTGAAAGAAGGGGGTAAAAAAAACTGTTGTCTTTTGCTTCTTTACGAACTCCATGTGAGGAGTAATACTATTCCGTACTTCCCTCGATGTGCAGAAGCCGTGGTTGACCATGGCAAACAAAATTTGATATTTACAGCTTGTTTATCTGCTTAAAGTTCCACCTCATGGAGATCTCCAGAATTGCCACTGTTCGTGGGAGGAGATGACTGAGAAAACTTATCAGGCATAAATTCTGATGCTGGCATTCCCAAAGCCTCCCCCAAGGGCAAAATATGACCCGTTTTGGGATGGCTAAATGAATAACTGGAACTCCCACCACTCCATGAAGCTGTTCGACGCGAATGAGGGGTATGAGAGCCATTGTTGTTTGTCATTGGGCCCTTGTAAGAGATGTTGTCCATGCTTGGATACCTCTGAATAATTGGTGGTGATGAAATTTGGGGGGACCGGAAGGAATCATTAGTGGAGAAAGTTGAAAGATTTTCTTTAACTTCAGTACATTCTCGATTGCTTTCCGCTATAGCTTCCGTTGTCTGCTCAGCTGGTAATGGTGCAGGAGCAGGAATAAAAAACTTCGCATTTGCAGCAAGAGAGGGTTTAACAGATGGGGCAGAAGGAGACTGAAAAAAGTTTGTAGAGCTCCCACCACCTTGGTTGAAGGTGTCAACATACCTGCCAAAAGACCATAAGCAGTTTCATCAAGTTCATATGCCTTTCAAATGCTTTTGAACATTGAAAGATAAGAAATCATCAATAGGAAAATATTCCTCTTTTTTCTGGAAAACTAAGCCGGCTGCATGGAAGGACCAGCAGCTAAATGCCTGGTTTCCTTTTCTTTGGTTCTGGGTAATTTCAGTATAAATGTTAATTAATTAGGCAGACGATGACTCTTCTCAGCTTTGTTGAAGTTTCATCTTTGAGACATAGCTATCATGGTAGCTAGACTTTTTAGGTGCTACAATATTTATAATTAATAATGAAGATTCTTCAATTCAGTGTTGTCTAAATCTAAAAGAGAAGCCAACCGGTATCAACTTCACATCACAATGCTCAACTAGCACTCTACCTCTACCTATAATAAATTTCACATCTTCCAATATTAACTTGATCTTTACAAAACTTCAAAGCAAACATTACCTTGACCGAACACCTATGCGCCCACGGGCAGAGAATTGATTTGAGCTAGGTGGTATTGGGGGGATTCCTGAAGTATTTTCAGAAGTATTCATGGTTCTTAACTCGGGACCCTCATTAGAAGGAGATCCTTCTGTCTTCAACGCAGATTTCAAGTTATAGTCAGGATTACCATTCTGGAAAGAAGCAGTTGTAGGAGGTGGCGGCAATGCAGCTTCTTCGGCTGGAGGTTCAGCACCTCCCTCTACCCACCTCTTCAGCTTTTCATCGTAATAGAATTTGTTATTTTCACCTAACTTAGCCTTTAAATTGCAAAATAAGAACCGCACAGTAGTTAGAATCAGACTATTGAGAAGAAATCAGAAAGTGTCAACAAAAAATTAAGTAGCATGAAATGAGCAATGATACCTGTTGGCTGGGGCGGGGTCTCAAGACCAACCCCAACGTCTTCTGCAAAAGAGATGTTCCAAAGCTAAAATGAGAGAAGCGAGATGTGCCCCCTGAATCTGATGCTTTTCCTTGAGAATTAGGTGAGGCAGTCTCCTGTGATGTCACAAATTTCAATTGAGTAAAAATACAATTGAAGTCAACCATAAAAAATTAGAGTAAACTGAAATTAAAACCTCCAAAGTACACTTTTCAAAGCAAACACACCTGTCTCGGGCTCCTTCCAATGTCAGGCTCTGAAACACTCCTATTATGCATTATCCTTTTATTACTATCAGCAGTCCACTCAATAATGGGTTCCACTAAAGATGACATGGCCATTGTTGATTGGCTATTGAGTACTCTAGGAGCCATAGTTTGGTAGTTTTGTTCATTTCCATGGCCAATTCCTTGTGATGACGATGGAGCAGGTGGTGGTAGACCACCAACAACACGATGTGCAGTACTATCAAAAAAGTTGAGCAATTTGCCCACTAGTTTTGCAGGAGCGAGATTTGTAGCATATCCACCCTGCCAATATATTGTTTATTAACAGGATGACTTCCGAGATAGTTAAATTATGAAGATTATAACAAGACAAGGAAGTACCTGTTGGTGGGTTCTAATCCTCTCCTCAAGTGATAATACAAATTGTTTCCATGACTCTACTTCAGGTGCTCGTCCAGTTTTTAGAGACTTCAGTACTGCTTGGCAGTACCTGAAGTCACACCACCATTAGAAGGCAGATTATGTAAAACAAAATACCATCAATCTCTGATAACTTACTTCAATGAGCCTGACACCTTTCCCACTTCAGCTAGCATATAAGCATATATGAGCTTATATGGCAGAAATGGAAGCAGAATAAACTGAGAGTTTCCAAGCACCTTCGAGTACTCGAATAGCTCTGTCCTCTAACCAAGTACCCATTATGTCAGATAAGGTCTAGTTCCTTAGAGTATACAATAAAATACACTAAATTAAATTAATCACATTATTTATTTTAGAGAGCAATAGATGCCCAACGTTTACACAAGCAAGTCGCACAGAATAAGATAAACACAAGCAACAACATAGGGGATGATCAATCTCACATACGTTCAACATGAACTTATATTTGGATGTGAAGAGTATATATAGAGAATACATTTCATCGGTTACGGCTCTCAACCAAATTAGTTGAGAATAGGGGGCAATCCTAGTTTGAAACTTGGAAATCCCAGGAAGTTAAAACTATACCTAGGAATCCGCCTAAGTGCAGAGCTAGTAGAATATCAACAACAGTATACAAGATATTTTGTTTGAGGACAATAGAACATCAAATTTTGAGAGAGAAGCAACTAATAGTTTAAAGGGATCCACTCCTACCCTGAGAGAGAGAGGGTGAGAGAGAATTTCAAATAACCTGTATAGCCTCTGGACTAGCATAAGTTCGAGGGTTATTCAAGTGATCTGCTCCAATTAGACAAAGTCTAGCAGTGTCTGAATATGACTCGAAGTTTGCTTCAGCAACTATATAGCATATGTGTGCGGCAGTAATCTAAAATTTGAGTATCAAATCAGAAACATAATAGAAACTCCAATTATAAAGACAGAAGAAAAGGTAGATGAAGAATAATAATACCTCGCTTCTTTCCTTCCATAGGCAATCTCCAAGATGAAAAATCACAAGTTCATCATCTTTTGTTCTATTTGCAGTTATTACAGCCAGATTCTCTTCCCAATCATTAAGCATGCCACTAGATTCAAACTAATAATAACAAAGCAACAAAAGCTTGAGCTTTCCAAGTCAAATAAAAGTAAACTTTGCAGCTATCGAACCATGAAAGTAAGAAAACTTCTACATCTCACAGGCCATAGCCCTTGGATGAATTGTACGTTTATCCTATCAAGATCACCTGTTCCTGTGCAGGCTGGTGAGGCATATTAACAGCACCAGAAAACCTATTAGTTGAGGTGCCAGTAGAAAAAACTTCAGCTGGTTGACCTGCAATAAGGAGGCATAACGTTCGCAAAGGTGAACCTGCAACCAGCTGTATAATTGCCATTTGCTTCACTGTATCAACATAGAACTGCATTGCAAGCTAGCAACATGTGAGGGCTAGTCTAGCTCAGACAGACAATCCAGCAGAGCATCTAATTCCATACACTGTAAACCACAATGGAAACTTGAGAACTGACCTGATCACCAAGTTGTGAAGCAAGAACAAGAGCAGGTCCCCACAGTTGACCTTCTTGTGCGCATTGTAAAGCCTCTTTTTTTTTGCCAGAGACAAGAAGATTTTGCACCTCAGTTGCAGTTGCCTATAACAAAAACCAATGTCAGTTACAAAATATGGATTTAACGATCTGAGACGAGAAGGGAACAGTCAATAACAAGAACTTGCACACACCTGCTTTTGTCCTTCAGAAGGCAGATTCTGCAAGCAGTGGTGAGGCAGGCCATACTGGGTAAACTCTATGCCCTTTTTCTTGGTAGATGCAAAAAGATTTGCCACTGCCGACTCAGGAGTGTCATTTTCCTGTATATATAATACAAACCCAAAAGGTTGTCAAATTTAACAATGAACTCTTGAGGAAGCGTATTGTAGTAGCTATTTTATTTTATCTTTTATTGAATGTGGCAGAAATATTGCTCAGAATTATGAAGGCATTATAAGTCTATAATAATATTTAAAGATTGTCCTAAATAAATCATGTGAGTTACAAGGGGAAGTTGATCATCAATTAGAAATTTTGTAGCCAGTCTAAAGAACTTTTAAGGCATAAATTTGCACCACTAAAAGCCAAATATTTTTGTGCTAAAGAACACAGAGAATAACACATACTGATATCTTCTTGCCTCATTATCTAAAGCAACGTGACAAAGAAAGGTAAGTCTCACAATTGCTCAAAAAAATGACCTTACAAATCACCAAAAATGTATGGAGCTTAAGAGTCATTTGGCATAACAAATATAAACCAGCACAGGAGATTATTTAAAATGTAAACTAACCATCTTTATCATCAGACTGTATAAACTCTCCAAACTGTAGTCTGAATTAATGTTATAAAAATACCTATTACTAATGACCAAAAAATAAAAAGTAATGCAATGACGCCATATTGCAGATTTGCAGTCACAAATTCAGAATCAATGTTATGAACTGTACAGCTTTTAATAGAATTTTTCTCAGGATTGAAAAGTATGCCAAATTCAATATACATTATATGCAATGCAAAAGAAAGAGTTTGAAGAACAAAAGATGGAACTTACTTTTAATAAGGTGTCTGTACCAAAAGGAGAACGTAGTTTTCCATAGTGTTGACAAGCTATTTTAAGCAAAGAGAGAAGCAATCTCAACCTTTCGCCTTTAATATAATCCATATCAGGTGACTCGCAATGTGCAATCCTCTCATCTATCCATTTGTACAACTCTTTACTTCCAACACTCCCACCAACCAATGGACCTGGGAAAGATTGTTGGCACAAAGCACGAAAATAGTCTCTTGCTCCATTTGCAATGCCAGAAGAATTGATGCTTCCCATCACAACTTCCATCAAGTTCAACACAGAGACAGAGCCCTGTACAGTACCCTTAAAAAGAAGGGGAAACCATATGCACAATGTGAATCCTTAGATGAGTTACTGCTAGAAAAACAATGACAGGTTCCATTTGCCATAGATCCTTAATTGGGAAGATGGGGGCAAAGAAAATACTTTCAAATACAGATAGAATGAAAGTACCTCCAAATCTTTCAGAAACCAAAAGAGACATGGAATGAAACTAAAGAGAGGAATATAGAATTAACCTGGCTTCCATATGATGAGCTCAAAAGACTAGAATTTGTCATTATAATGAGTTTTCCACCAAACCCGAATGTAACCAGGGCATGAGGAGGACGTCCAGCAGATGATCGTCCCACATGAGTGGCAGAAGAAAGCTGTTGTCCACCGGGGAATGATTGCAGGGAATGACTAATGGGTTTTGTAATGGCAGGGTCATTATTTGAGAAGCTTTTTGGCTCGTCTAACTTAGTATTTAAATAATTAAACTGCTGAGAACTGTCTGCGCCAGGGATGAAGCTTTGTAATTCAACAGTTCCATTAGCCAAACTATGACCCTGGCCAACTTTATTATACAATGGTATTGATCCAAATGAACTAGAAATCATTTGTTGATCCTTGCTGGCTGAAATACTTGATCCATATGAATGACCAAATTGCCGGTGTCCACCAGAACTATCATCCATACTTCTATTTACAGTCTCAGTAGTGTGCATGTCAAAACCCTGCTGATGGTTACTGCCATATGTGCTATTCAAGCTACCATCTAAGGCCTGACTACCAGCATCCTGTGACCCATAATTGCTAGCTTGGCCATATTCATTATAGAAACTATTACCATTATTAGAAAATGTGCTGGTAGCAGCAGTCCAATTTTCAAGACCTTGAATGGAAGAACTGTAGCTCTCCAATGTACGCCACTCTTGGGCAATTGTGTCATAATACCAACCAGGATATTGAGGATCGAAAACCATATGGGCTGGGTACCCATTATTTCCATGAGAAACCTGACTCCAGCTAGAGACACTTTCAGCTGTGCCAGTTTCAGCCAAAGTTCCAGTTAGAAACTGAGAAGTTTGCTGCAAATACGAAACCTCGGCTATTCCATCAGAAGCAGCAGTCCAATCCACAGCTGAATTAGTTTCATAGTTTCCCTGAGTTGTAGCTGTTGGATTATATCCATCTATTTGATACCATTGTCCAGTGTTGGTGTCAAACTTCCAACCAGGATAAAGATTTTCCCAGTACTGACTGCTATTCTGATCATTCTCACTGGTGCTTGTTTCCATAGATGCATAACCTTGGCTGTCTTGATATCGTCCGTCATTATTTGAATTATTTGAGCCAACATTTTGATTTTCATGATGAGAATTCACCTCACTAATTAGATTATTGCATGTTTCCCTAGGAAAATCCCCAGATTGATCACCTAATTCATTGAAAGAGTCGGAGTATGAACCAAACCCAATGCCTCCTTTAGAATCCGCATAAAATGAATTCCAGCCCACCTCTTTTACCCCAGAACTTGCATTTTCATTGCTCTTGCTATCATTAGTGGGTTCCATCCTGCAAGCATTCCCAACTGACGTGGAGAACATTGAATTTCCATCTCCTTCATGTGCACCAACCAACCCCGGGTCCAGCTGCATACTAGACTTTTCCCCTTTAACTTCATTCACACTCTCACCCCCAACTGGTTTCTCAATTGACGCGCCAACATCACTAATACCCAGATTGGCAAATGCCTTAGCGTCATCAGAATCATTTCCTTTATCTTCCCCAGACTCGACAGGCTCCATATCATCCTCTACCAGTTTATCAAAGAAATCTTCGTCGGTCTGATCCTCCACGTTAAATGGAGGATTTGAAGCCATCGACCAAAAAACCTAATCCTTCAACCGCTCCTCCTGATCCCACCAAGTATTCAAGCCAATTTGCAGCGAAACACTATAAGGAAACCACTAATTTCACCTCAAACAAATCCAACCCCGATGCCCAAGCTAAATGACAACCAAACCTTGGGATCGTAAATCAACTACCTCAAAGTCACTGACCTCTAAATACTAACCTCATGTGGAAGAAACAATGATAGGAAAACCAAACAATATTAGCGACTTCGAAAATCTAGCAATCCAAGAGCCACAGATTATGCAAACCATACCCGGAAAATGCAGGCTTCGACCTCAATTAATTGCCACGAGTAAAGCGACACAAAATAAATTCTGAGAAATCCAGATTAACTTACAGATCCATTGAAAGTTGAAATGGATAATCCGAGGAGGAGACAGTAGAAAAAAGGAAAACCCACGATTTCTCACCACCCAGCTCCACAACAATGACGTTTTTTCAATGTTTAGATTAAATTATTCTTTCATTATTCATTGCTCTAATTTATTCACCCCAACATACAACCCCCACCCGCCCCCGGTTGCTCTCGATCCTATTTTAATTTCTTGAAATTTACAATAATATATTTGCCGCCAGATATATATATATATACATATTGTCGAAAATAAGCCCCGCTCCAGTATATCCATGATACAACTGCTTCTTACAGCTCCGCTATCTGCTATTTATTAGTTTCGCTTTGGTTGTTGCCCCGCTGTCGCACAGCAGAGGCAAAGATAAATACAGTGTTAATCATAAAATTTAATTATTTTTTTAGATAAATTAATTTTTTTAAAATAATTTATATTATATATTTTTTAATTTATCTAAATTAATTAATTAATTTTTATATTAGTTAATCAATCGTCATACTAGAGACCTCCACGTCCACGAATCCTTGCCTACATCAGGATGGCCTAGAAAAAATGTAACTTAAAACGGAATGACTAATAATATGACGATTAATTCTCATATTATTTTATTAATAGAAAAGAACAATAAAAAACAGTAAGATTTTGAGAAGAAGGCTCATTTAGTGTGAATATTACTGAATAAGTACTAAAAATTGATTAGATTTATTACCTTTTATTGGGCATGATTAGATTGATTACTAGAAGAAAATGCAATTCGACCATTTTTCAATTGTTAACACCACATTGTGCATCAAAAACACCAAACTAATACCCCATCAAGGAATAGCATGTTTAGTTATTTTTAGATCCCAATAATTGCTTCCAGCACCAACTCTTTTATATTTACACTGTATTTTTTTTTTAAAAAAAAAAGTTATCAACATTAAAAAATTACTTCTGACATTATAAATAAATTATATTTTTTCATAAAGTGAAATAATACATTTTGAGCAGTCAGATTATCTTCAGGAAACGATGTCAACCAAATTTCCTCTGCTGTGAAACTCACGAGATTGACTCCCAAGAAAATTTAAAGAAAATAACAGAAAAATATTATAGAAAATAATAGATTTTAAATTAGATTTGTTAACAATTTTGATATTTACTATTTTTATAGTATTTTTTCAAAAATTTATAGGAATTAACCAAAACAAAAGTAATTGGAATGTACCGAAATCGGTTAAGATAATTCCAACTCAGGGGATCATTGTCAGCCCAATAAAACTTGTGTATTTTGGTCCAATGTGGATCGATGGTCCCACGTTTGATACGATACGCGACACCTGGTTCCTTAATATACTAAATACTTTTTTTTTTTTAAAAAAAAAAAAGGTTCCTTTGCTTGTTGGACATGTCCACCATGGTTTCTGTTTTTTATTTTCTTTGTGGGTAATTTTTACTTCAAAAGCCACAAAATCTTCCTCTCTTTTTTAAATGACCAGCCCCTTTGCTTGGAGGAGGGGGAGGGGGGACCCTAAGAATTACACGCATTGGCTAAGAAGGAAACAAAAAAAAGAACATGGAACAAGAACAGCATAGAAATAAGAACAAAGGAAAAAATGAACAAGAGGTACTGGACACCCAAAAAAGATGAAATGGTTCAGGTCCCCATAGGATGTAGTAGGGGTCATGTGGCTTAAGCATCTCAAAACATGCATGGAGTAGCTCGTATCAAAAGGTAGACGAAGAACTAAGTAGCATAGGCGCAACAGAGCAGGTATGTGATACTCAGCCAAGAGAAGAGGCTACGATCACTTAATTCCCCTGAGATTTGAGGAGAACAGCTATCCGCCGAAGCAAAAGGTTAAAGAAGCACTCGAGAACGAAGATGTCGATCGGAACATTCTTACATCTATAAGCTACCATCATCCATGCAACGCCCAGAGGAGGACCAAGCATGTACACTATCCTAGGATGAAACGAAACACATCACATGACAGGGAACATCCTAAAACGCCTAAATAGCAAACGTATATGTAATCAAACCTAAAGCAGAACGGAGAAGTATGTTTGGTAAGCTTGGACGTTATTTGTTTTTCAGTTTAGAGTTTTAATGTTTTACCGTTCGGGTGATTTATTGAGTTAGGGACGGATTAAGAGGCGGAGAATGTGATTAAATTACTTTATCATACAACCAAAGTATAAGAGATCGATGGCGTGTCTCTTCCTCTCAGAGCCGATCCATGTGAACTGTTCAGCGCTTCCATATCGCCTCCCACAGCATCAACCGAGTGTTCAATATAAACAATACTACTATGAATTGTTTGGGTTGTGTTTGTTTCCGCATTAATTGGTCTAAACCGAAACAGAAACGCTTCTGCTCTTTAACTTAGTTTTGAGTAGAAACTACATTTTTTCGACTTAAGACTTGTGTTCATATTTGTCTTTTAAGTTTATTTAATATATTTTATTTATATTATTTAAAATAAGTTTCAGTTTGAAAGAAGAGTCTGTAAATATAAATTTTATTACGGGAACTAATTTTTATCCAAACTATGGCAAACATCAATTAAAGCACGCACTCACTCGGCTGTTGGTAAATAATTTATAATTTGACAAATTTTTTTTTCTTTCTCACGAAAAACATTGTCTCCCTTTCCATATTATATTCCTTTAAGAGGGCCCACTCGAAGATTCTTCATACTCAAATATTTTAGAAATGGAAACCTATATTTTCTTTATTCCTTATTTTCTTCCAACGCCTTTAGGAAAGAATCAAGTAACAGCAATCCTTAAATTATATTCCCCCTATAATATATCTAGCTATTCACACCCTCTACTCGTTCTAAACAACATAAAACGGCCGGTTAACCCAACAAGATTAAAAACCAAATTTATTTATTTTTTAAAAAAAATGTGA
This sequence comes from Leucaena leucocephala, assembly GCA_037074615.1. Classification (NCBI taxonomy): domain Eukaryota; kingdom Viridiplantae; phylum Streptophyta; class Magnoliopsida; order Fabales; family Fabaceae; genus Leucaena; species Leucaena leucocephala. The sequence goes on along the minus strand of CM073563.1, from coordinate 3,099,291 downwards.
AACGAATATATCGGGTGCCAAACTGTCAAAAGAATCTACAGACGTGGAAAGCGCAGATTAGTAGGAAACAATCATGGTGCCTTTCAGCAGCTTGTTTTTCATCGTCGTAAAGTTTCACCCAAATAAATAGCATAAAGCCGAAGCTATAGACGACAATTTTCTAACCGAGGATTTTGTCGTTTCGTTGATATCTTCTTCGGTGATGGATGGCTCAATCACACCCCGAGTCCACCCTGACACACTCCGGAACCAAGGCTGCTCCCAAGGTCAAAACTCAAAACGACACAGATAGAACTCATCCCACAGCTTCCTTCACTCACCGGCCTAATCAAGATCTCTATTTGGTCTATTCACAGCGCAAGTTTCAATTTAGAATCTTGTGAAGCAAGACGTGATATGCATCCAAGAAATAAACCCACACAAAACAATCGCGTTCGTTATGACCTGTGAATAAAGTATTCTATCCTCTTTATATTTTTGTTTGTTTATTTATTTATTTTTGGTCCACTGTAGAGAATTTTTTTCTATTTAAGAAACAAAAGTCCGCGTTGTAAGACGCATGGTTTATTAATGATTTATCATATATATATATATATAAGCAAGCTTTTGATTGGCATATATTTGATCATATATCCGACGATGCATAACTGACTCTTCTACGAGAATAGTATTAAGAGGGGACCTCTATCTTCCTCTTTACCCCGATACTTCTTCGTTATTTTCAAGGCAGATAAATTCTTCCCATAACAAAACAAAATATATATCACATTTAGAAATTTCATAAGAAGTTTCAAGATATTCTCCCAGGCGGCAATCCCATCTGCATACTTTTCGTTGGTTTCTTCCTTCTTTTACCCTGTTACTATTTACTGACGACTCCGCCTGTTGAATCATTCATTACATGTTTCGCTCTCCAACAACAGAAATGATAGAACCCCAAAAAAAAAAAGCTGGTTTTCAGAAAATTTTGTACCAGAAAGTGGTAAAAAAAGGTTAAGAGAACGGCCTGGAATAGAAGCAGAGCATAAAAAAACAGGAATGGAGCACTTTAGTACCTTTAAAGGGGAAGAGTTGTTGTAGGTCCACAATCAAATCCCAAAAAAAAATATATATATATATATATATATATATGTGTGTGTGTGTGTGTGTATAACTGAGTTTTGCAGGGGCAAGTATCAAAACTTGTAGTCTGCGCCGAGAATGATGATGATCAAAGTAGAGTAGTACAAATGAAGAAGAAGAAAAAAGAAAAAGTGAACGGTTAGCCACTAAATTCACCAGCTACCTCTAACTCTATAGAGAGACATAGCCAGACAGTTGGTGAAAACATAAATTATAGTCAGCCATGATTGTACCATCAAAAGCATTGATCTAACAATAAAGACAATGAAATGTTCCTTAACTACAACAAGAATAATTAACTTTACCCAATTGCATAATACGGCTAAGCATAGAGCAAGATCAGTGACCAAAAATTACGCATCAGAAACCACGCTTAGTTCATCTTCTTCCGCCGGAGCTGGCAGGTTGAGATCTATGGAGCATTTAGCAGAGTGGATAGCGGTTGAAGACGAAGATGGTAGGAGGTGGGATCTCTTGTGGCCACCGAGTGCTTGTCCCGAACCAAACACTTTGCAACAAAATGGGCATTGGAAAATTTTATCGTTACCTGCAATTTTGGTCTCTGCTTCTTCAGGAAAGTAGGTAGTATTGTGATGAGTGTTCAATGCTCGAGAAGATCGAGAAGTTTTCTTAGTGTTATCAGATTGATGCTTCCTCTTCAACTTGATCTCTTCCGGTCCCTTCGATCTCTCCACCACTTGATCTTGTTCCACGACGTTTCTCATCCATCTGTCCCTGGAAAGCATCATGAGGCACATAGCAACATCTTCATCCGGCGAAGTATCAGAAACCGAGCTCACCGGTTCTGGCTCCGTCGGTGACTCCGTCAAATTTGACTTGGCCTTGGTCACTTCAAATTTCTGACTAGCTCCGACGCTGGATTTTCTGGTTCGATTGGATCGCCGGCGAGTCGGATTCTTTGACTCCGTCTCGCTTTCTCTATCTTGGACGACGGAGCCAGCATCAACTGCAAAAGAGAACTCAGGATCTGCGAACCTGAAATTTTTCCTTGGATTCTCTCTCAACCCGTAACTCAAAGCCTTGTCGTCAGGTTCTCTGTTGTAAGCAGGCGCTACTTCAACTTCTTCTTCTCCGTCGTCGTCTTCGGAGGAAGGAGAGGAATAAGAGAAGGAAGGTGCTGAGGGAGTGATCAGAGGTTGGGGCTTGGGAGGAAGAGGAAAAGAGGTCAAGTGAGCCTTCATGTGACCACCTAATGCTCTGCCATTGTCGAACGTTCGAGAGCAAAGCTTGCATTTGTGCCTCTCCATTGGAATGACCAGAGAGAGCTCCAGAGAGAAAGCAACAGGTTGAAAAGCCTTTACTCACGAGTTTGGGGGAATTGGGAACTCAAAAGGAGTAGGTGACAAGCATTCCTCCGCTTAAAAAAAAATAAAATTATAACGTTTTTTAATTTAGTTAAATACAAAAAATACAGTTGTAAAATGTCAAAACATCACATTATAACATCGTCCAATCATTATTCGACTCCAAAATTTGAGAAAAAAGGGTGAGTGCGACCCTCCCTCCCTCTATGTAGTAACATGCAAACCTTGCCTAAATGGAATCGAATCGTTTCTTACTACTTTCCCATATTTCATACCATTAAAAAGAAAATTCCATAAATATTTTCTCGCGACTTAAAATTCTGAGATCTCTACTGCTCAATTAATTAACGCGTGGCTTGGAAAGATTGGTCGAGTTAAAAATTATTTTGGTTGTGACATGGATTCACTGATAATGAATCATTGATGGCTCCATTAAATTCTGATTGTGCAGTGTAACCAAGATGACTATAACTAGAGATTGGAAACAATCTCACGCTGTTCAAGAAAAATGGCTGAAAGTTGTGAATTTCTCCATTTCATTGCGTCTTATGACATTTTTATTGTTTTTTTTAAACGTAATATTAATTTCCTGGCAATTTTAGAGTAAAGAAACAAAATCAGAACTGAACCGCATCACGTCTAGCAGTTAGCAGAGCGGAATTTAATTTCAATAAAATTTCGATGCGTGTACCTGTGAATATACATATAACTGGAAAGTAAAATTATCCTGTTTAAGATGGATCCAGGCTAAAAGCAGCTTTATTAGGTGGTAGCTAAAAATAAAGAAGGGGGAAAATAGCAAAAAATAGAAAAATAGACTTTTGCTTGAGTAAACAGTTTTAGCGAAATAGATGCGGCCAAATCTGGCCTTACAATTTGGATGGCCATGATGGTAAGTTGGCCGGTGGTTTTTCTTTCTGTGTCTAAATAAATTATTATATTTAATAAAATGTTGAAAAGCCAGAAAAACGAAAATCACGTATCATCACGCAGATTAATATGGTTGGTCTTAATATTTATTAGAATTAGTTATTATAAAAGTTATAACGCCGCAACCCCTATTAATGAGCCCTCGGTGCTTGTCCTTTTACTCCTTACAACAAGTAAGTTTGCATCTTCAATGAAACTCGCAAACCCTCTTTATAAATCAAATCCAAAAGTCATATAGTCTGATGTACTTATTTTAAAAAAAAAATCGTTAAAAATTATATTTATCACATAAGAGCAATGTTATTTTTAATTTTTTTTAAATTTAATATTCCCATACGATTACTAAAAAATGAGTAAAATTATCGTAAATATTAAAAAACTAATATTGATAATAAATAAATTAATGTTGTTATTTAGAAGTGATATTATTTTATTTTTAATATTTTAAAGTGATATTTAAAAAAATCTGAGACAATATTATTTTTAAGTTATAATTTTTAGATGGAAATTATGAATAGGATTTAGAAATGAGCATGTGGGAATAATTAATTAGAGGGATTGTTGACTATTGATGATGGAGAAAAGAGCGGGGTGGTGCTTCACAATCTGGCGACTGGGGTCATGTCAGTTGCAACGTGATCGCTTGCTTCCACCGCTGATCTTCCCACACTCTTCTTTTGCTTCTCTTTACGTAATTCTTACCGTAATTACATTATTCGCTTCCTTTTATCCGTTGTTTGCTTCTAAGTCCTTCAGGATCTTGACTCTGTATTAGGAGAATGACAGTGAAGAACTTTACATGAGAATTAATATATCAAGGACCTTCAATCCATTATAAATATAGGGATTTGAATGGTAAATATTTAAGATTTCATATTAATTTTTTATAGGGTTTTATAATTTTCATGCTCTTGTTTTTTAGAGGTTAAAAGTCAAGAGTGAAACATATATATATGTATATGAAAGAGACAAGCATTGTAGCAAGACAAGAGGGTAAGAGAAAGTAGGGTTGTTCATGGGTAGGGTTAGGCAGGGCAATCCCCCTGCCTGGTGCCCTGTCCGAAAAAATCATGGGCTGCATTTTGCAGCCTGATGCCCGCCCCTGCCCAATAAAAGCCCTAACTATTTTGGGCTGGGCATGGTCGGGTTGGGCGTGGGCGGGTTGGGCGTGGGCGGGTTGGGCGGGCCCGTTGTGATGCTCTGCTCATGTTGAAAAAAATAATCTGTAATTATAAACTTCTAAAATAATACTATATTCATATGTCTTCAAAAGTTAAATAATATATATAATCTACTAAAAATAAGATAACAAAAAGATAATAATTAAAATATTAAAATTCATTGCATATAAAAAAAGTTTTGAAGTTTAAGTAATTTGTAATTGTAACTTTGTATAAATTTTCTAAATATTGACAAAGATGAAGCATTTAAAAAAATAAAATAAATAATTATAATATATAATATAATAATATTATGATTAGTAAAATTAAAGAAAAAAATCAATATAGTTATAAATATTAAAAAACGTAACTTACTTACTTAACTACTTAGATTTTTAAAATGACTATTTAGTCATCAGTAACTATTATATTCTCCCTTCTGAATGTAGTATCTAGGAAGAAAAGTAAAAAAATAAAATAAAAAAAGAAGTGCCTATGGGCAGGGCAGGGTAACCCCCCTGCCCGGTGCCCAACCTGAAAAAAATATGGGCAACATATTGCAGCTCGGTGTCCGACCCTGCCCTATATTTATCGGGCTAGACAGGGCTATTTTTTCACGGGTTCAAATGGATATATCGGACCGCGAGCTTTATGAATACCTATAAGAGAAAGGCACCAGAGTTGGTGCGGGATGGACCAAAATACGAGAATAAGGAAGACACGAGTGGTGAGTGTTATATATACAAATGCCCTACTTTCACTCTTGTTCCCTCTCCTGTCTCCTCTTGTTTATATATCTATACATCTCTCCCCCTTGCTATATCGTACCATTTCACCCTCCTCCATTGATTATCCAATTTCTGCTCATTTTTTATTTCTTGAGGTTAATTTACACATATTCATATATAGTGTGTTTTTTTGGGGGGAAATGCCATGCTCTATGCATATCATGCTGGCAAGAAAAAAAAGGTTCAAGAGTTTACATATCATACATTTTCCCACTCCTGCCCAATAATGAACCCGACGATTCGTCATGTCGACATTTTTTTATAAAAGAAAAGAAGAAGAAGAAGAAGCAAGTTCATATGCATTGGCTTGTCGTACGCGTGTTGATAATAATGCGGATAATGCACAATGTCGTGTCATGGCTTGCCAACGAAACATTTTTGCCATTTCCTATGTGTCGGCTGTTGGATAAGTGCCGGCCAATTAATGCCCACGAGTTCGGAGTTAGGATCTCCCTCTCTCGTCAGAGAATTAATCCGTTTTCTTTATCTATTTATTTTTTAAAGGGGCTGCGGTTAATTAAGACGGCTTTCAAGCTGTCCCTTGTGAGAGTGGCGTGGCGGCTTAGAGGGTCAGGCGACTAACATGAAATTCACGAGTCCACTTTCTCATTTTGTATTTATAATTTTAGGCTAATTGACGACTCAATTCGCAATTTGTAGCAACGGTCAACGGTTTAATTCGAACCCTCCTCTCTCTACCGCAGTCCCTCTATTTTTGAAGTCCATTGGTCCAATCACAACAAAACAATATATTAAAGGTTTGACTTTGACTCAGAAATTTCAGTCCCATGGTAAGGTTTAGTATAAGCCTTTTATACGACTCTTTTTTCTTTTTGCCAAACTACTCGTGTTCTAAACTTGTACTGGTAGTTTGTTAGTTTTGAAAAATGAGCAACTAGAGTCAACAAAGTAGACTGGGTCTACGGACTTAGCATGCAAACTTGCCATAAGCAGGCAAGTTTAGGCTAGAGTTTTGGTGGGCTACACTACCCTACCCCACATAGCCCGCACGTTGTAGTGGAATGACCCACAATCCGTGATGTGGCCGAATTTTCCAACTCTAAGACCAACAGTTAACCTTTCAAATTTATTTATCCTAATGGAGCAGAGTCCAGATGGAGACTCCGTCTTTGACTGATTTTGTTTGTATTGAAGTGGATCATCCAGTTAGTAGCAAAAGATAAGCTGCTTGTAAAAGGGAGATAAAGTAAATCAAATTCCTATATTTAATTTGTAACAAAAAAAAATCCTATATTTAAAGATTAAACCATATATAATTATCTATCAACCAGGTACTATGTTTAAAACTGAAAGGAGTAATAAGTTTTCATAATTTTATTTGCAATATCAGAAAATAGGGCATGCTCTTATTAGGCATATAGAAAACAGGTAAAAAGAATATTCCATTAAAAATATATGTAAAAAAAAAAAAAAGTATGGTGGGAGTTCCAGAAGAGGCAGGCGAGCTAGTTTTTAATTTGTACTACGATGAGATGACAATAAAGCAGGGTACATGCAGTGTCCAATTCGAAGAGCGATACGAGAATGCGTTTTCCATGGAGCCAAACTCGCATGACTAGTCATGAAACACAGCCTCTCTATTAAATTAGATCACTTCACCCCAAACGCCGCTTTTAATTTTCTAATGGCTTATGCAAGTCGTCCCCTCCTTTTTCTCCACAGCAATCTTCATTCAAACGGCGACAAAAAAAATAAAAAAATAAAAAATCTTACGGTTGCGCCATTTAGAAATAAGACAAAACATTACCCTTCCAACTCATTATACAACATACAACATAGGTACTTGTACAATATATACCTACAAAATAGTTTTTCCCATGTTTTTCTATTGAGATATTTTCTCTTCACCCGGATACTGTAGGCCCGTATGGCCCAAAAAGCATAGTTTAGGCCCACAAATACTTTTACGCTCCAAGCCCCAAATTAATTCCACGTAAGAAAGTGGGGACTCGTGTGAACCAACAGTACAGCCTTCTTGTAGTATATCAATATAAATGCATTGTCATCTAAATTTAATTCATTACTTTTTGTTAAATACTAAATATTAAATTGTTACCCACTGGAGTCGGATTAAATAAATTATCCATCTTCAAAAAATATAACCGACGTCCCAAGTTCGTCACCGAAAGCATTCCTTTTGTCCATAAAAAAAAAATATGGAGGAAATGCAATGCGTTATGAGATTTGTAATAAATTTGAGTGCTTGCAATTTTCTAGTAGAAGAGTTGATTCTTCAATTCAACGATTGCTCCAAACATAAATTAGAAGTTTGTACAAATTATACGGATCCTTCTCCTAAGTCAAAAGGGATATGAATAAAAAGATGCAGATCACCCCAATTAAATAACTCATCTATCCCACTTTCTATTTATTCTCTGAAAGACACTCAGTCATACATAAACTCGTCCTGAATTCCCATCTCCTTACCGTAACAAACACCAGAATCTTGCTCTAAAATCTACTGTAACTTGTCCTAATCTTACTCTATGGTTCTAGCGATGAGAATATTTACATAACTGCACGCTCAAAAACACCCTAACTTCAACTTAAGAGAGGCTTCTCAGCATCAAAATGGGTCTCTAAGGCATCTCCTTCCTCCAACCCTTCTTTCCCTTTAGCCCAAAGCACAAAATATAGCCCAGAAAACATCAGGAACATACCCACAAGGCTGCAATAGTATAGATCTGTGTTATCATCAACACACCACAACTGGGAATACGATTTTCGATCATCATCAAATGACGAAGAAGAAACTGGTAAAACATAGGGTTAAGGGGCAATGTTACTTATGAAGTTTTCATTCAAGAACAACATCAGTTAAATAGTTTTTTGGGTTCAAGTTAGCCTCAGATAGAACAATATTACTCGTTACCGTTAAAAATATTAACAATCCATGTTAGTTTTTTAATAAAAATAAAATAATATTGTTATATTTTAAAACTTTAAAAAAAATTCGGTAACATTGTTCTTAAGCAGAAATTTCCGAAACAATTTAGCACTTAACGTAGAACATATATACCTTCCGGTGTTGATCGTATCTCCAAGTGTTACGGCAGAGAAAATGATGGAGCAGACTGTAGAAATGGGAGTGAACATGGACACCAGAACTGGTCCTTTCTTCTTCACTGCCCATCCATGGAAGCTGAAGCATAATCCAAGCACCGCACCTGCCTGAGCTTTTACAAATTTTCTCAAGTTAACGGGAAATCAATTAAAGCTTTCATACAAAAAAGAAGAGAAAGAGCAGAATATACCAGAAAAGTAAAGCCAATGAGTTTTGCAACACTGAGATTCTGCCCAGCAGTTTTCATCAATCTGTGATCTTCAAGCAACTGAGCTATCACAGTCATGAAAGCTCCGAGTAAAGATATGGTCGCGCTCAGAGATATGGGTGCAGGAAAATCTCGTAAAATTAAAGCCTGCCAATATAAAAAGACATCAGTGAATTTGTTTTTCTTGTGGTATATGATTCTTTATTCATTCCAAGTTACCTGCAAGACGAAGGCGCTGGATAATATGACGACAGCAGCCATGAGATAAAGGCAACCTTTGATCTTGCTCATATCAAATATAGTATCTGGTGGGAACGTTGATGATGGCAATTTCATTCCAGATTCTATCTTCAATACAGGTGAAGATATGCTCTGCATTAGGCTCATTGTGAGAGCCCCTGCCACGCAGATTATTGTGCCCAAGATTTTGACTTTACTATATGTTGTTCTTACGTTGATTTTCTCTAACCTAAAAGTGCAGGCGATGATGAAGATAAGACCTGGGGCAAGGTTCGGCATGGCTGTTCCCATTGTTGGCGAAGTCATTTTTATTCCTTTGAGTAAGAATGACTGGAACAGAGTTACCCTGCAGATAACAACTTAAACTCCAGTTTATAAAATGAATGAAAGATCTAAAAATAAAAAGAATATAAAAAAAATATTTCCTCACCCTCCGAAGGATAGCGTCAAAATCTGTATGATTAACTTGAAACTGAATTTCTGGGGCCATTTTTTCCTGCACCGAAAACAGAGATGTGAACAGAATTCTGCAACTCATTCAGAGAGAGAGAGAGAGAGAGAAACGGAGAGGAACCTTTCGAAGAAGATGGCGAAGGGGAAGACGACGAGGAAGGTGGAGAAGCAGGTGAAAATGACGATGGTGAGAGGATCGATCTCCAGAGTCATGAGATAGCTCTGAAACACGGCGTGGACGGCGGCGAAACATTGGACGGCGATGAGACCTCCGGCGATGGCTAAATCTTCAGCCATAGCCTCCTTCATTATTCTTGGGCCTTGATCACGAAGACAGAGCCACTGCTCTCATTCTCTGATTATAAAAAAGTTGGCTTCTTCCGACAGAATTAATTAACTTTACGGGTGTTTGTTTGTTTCTACCACCATTTCGGAAAGCTCGTCCGTTTGCAGATATTTGCTAATTGCTCTGCCTCTTCATGCCTTTGAATATAATCCCCCTCCCCCCACTTTCTCTGGTTTTTCTTCCTCTCTCTTCCTATGTGGTTATATATAGTAGTAGCCTGTAGTCATCCCTTTTTATTTTACACTAAATCTAAAACTAGATTAGATTTGGATATTTTTCTAAATAGGAATCATATTTCTGACCTGTAATCATATGTTTCTGCTACTTAAAATTCCATAACATAAACTCCACAAGTTGCAATAGGTAAAAGGATAGGCTCAACTACTTTCCTTCTTGCATTTTTTTAACTGATTAATTTAGATAAATTTAAATTAATTAATTAATATAATAGTTAATTATTTAATTTAAATAGGTCAAAAAATAAGTCATCTAAAATATAATATATAATATGAATTTATTTTAAAATTTTAAATTTAATTATAACTTATTTATTTATTTTATTTAAATTAATTAATTTACTTTTTATATGGATAACTGAATGAGCACCAAAATGACGCATAATCAACAAAGAAGAATGCATTTCTTTTGATAATTAGATGATAATGTATTTTCGTTTTTTTTTATGTGCTGCGTCACCATCGGCAGTGCAAAGAAGGGGGTCTTGCAATTGAGGATGTGTCGTAGGTTGTATTGTGTAGAAGAGGAAGAGTTGAAGTGAAAGTGACAAGTGGGTGGGTGGACATGCAAGGCTGGGTTGTTGTGTGGAGGACACCTCATCACAGTTTTGATTTAATTAGTGTAAAGCTTGAAGCACCCCGGGAACGTTGGAACCATTTCCAACATTGACCGAATCTTCTCTCTGGGATCTGAGGTCCCCCGGGAAATGAGGACCACCCTGCCTCATGCTTCGTCACGTGACCCCTGTCCTTCTCACTTTTGACTAACAATGAGTTGTCTTTATTATAAATTATTGGGTGGGATATTAAGTACACTTTTCTCACATTCGTCTTGTTTAAAGTTTGATGTATTTTTTTTAGCTTTTACATATACAATTCATGATTTTTTTGAACAAAAAAATTTAGACAAATTGATTCAATAAACTCACTCGTCAACAAAATACCACTTAAACTACATAATTTTATAAGTTAATTTTTTATTTTTTATCCGTTAAATTAACTTTTATTGTTAGAATTTATTATTTTAAATATGAATAATTTTTGTTTTTGTTTTGTGACAGATTTAATAATTTAATAATCTCTTTTATTATGATGAAGTGGCTAGATATTACCTATAATATAAATGGTCACTTAACACTCTTAAGTATTTTTTATGTTTAAAAAAAATATTCAAAAGTTCTAGATAACAAAATTTATTATAAAAAAATTCTGTAAAATAATCAAACAATTAAATAGTCACAGGTGATTTAAAGATGATAACATTAATTTGTATAATTATCAAGTTATAATAATTTATATATAAGTGATAAGTTACTCAAAATGTGATGACAATTTAAATTGGTATAAGTCATTATGTGATTACAAATTTATTATTTGTGTATAAATATAACTTGATAACTGCAATTTATTATCTCTAAATTAAGTATAACTATTTAATTATTTGATAATTTTATAAGATTTTTTTATAATAATTTTTTTTCACACGAAACTTATAAATAGTTCTCCTAAAAAAAATGCTTTGGAGTCAAACTATTAACGAACAAGTAGAGAAGTCCAACAGTTTTTATAAGTATTTTTAGATATTATCATAAAAAATGACAATTTTGTTTATTTGTTATTTTGTTATCTCTTATCTCTCTATTTACTTTATACATATATCTTAACTAATTCTACTTCTATTTTTAATTATTTACATTAATTGAAACATATAAAATTAAATTTATAATTATGCACAAGAAAATAAAAATATGAATATAAATTTTTAATTGTTTATTATTAATTACTCTAATAACATATACATGTCATGTATATTATTTTTTAATATCAAACAGCAAAATATAAATTTAAAATTATACTTTATATAATTACTATAATTTTCGTGCTCTTTTTAATATTTTTTATTATGATAACAATTCTTTAAATATTTATCTCTTTAAAATTATTTCTCATATGAGATCTATTTTACAAAAGTCATTCTTTTACTTCTTTTCAATATACTTTTACTAATATTGTTTGTTCATACTACATTAGTTATTTGTGAGACATTTTAATTTTAAATCTATTTTTTAAAATTATTTTATAATTAATTTTTTTAAAATATATTCTTCAAAAATTAAGCTAAACAACACCTTAGTTAGATATGTACTCTTATCTGCTACTCACTCGTTAACGTGGATTGGAATTGTAGAGCTGGGAGAACTAATTATTCTTAGGCAGATATCTGTTGCAAATGTATGTGCTTAAATAATTTACCCAGATGGACATTATATCTGAACATTCAATGTTTCGATTTTAATGAGAAAATCCCAACCTGGTCCGTTTAACTTAACCAAATTTTGAATTAATTAAAATGTATGAAGAACTATTTGATATTCATTCTTTTCAATATAATGTGAAAAAAATATGTTCAATTGGTTAATACTAGTCCATGTAAATTTAAATATAATTCCAACGTATTATTTTTCAAGAGCGGTGATTGTATGGTCATACCAACGGTTTAAGAAATGACCTTGGAGAATAACCTCTTACTGTGTAGCTATGCAAAGGCTACTATGCAATGGAGGTAAAAATTGCGGGAATGGGAGAATAATCTCCATTTTCTTCCATTAGGATGCTGTAGTTCCAGTCTTAGGAATCGAGTTAACCGTTTCAGTTCATCCCCAAATCTCATTGCCGAGGCTGCCAAAGATGAAACTAGTGCTGAATTTGAGTTATTTGAGGTCTCTCGATTATTCAATTCTGGCACAAAACCAGATGCCTATGCTCTGGTTCACCTGCTTCGAGCCACCACTAACCTTGGTTATGGCCCACTTGGACATCAGCTCCACTGCTATGTTTTGCGATCTGGGTAATTTTCCGATGCCAATGTCTCCGCCGCTCTTATCAGATGTTACGTCGGAATGCAGTCACTTGGTGATGCCCACAATTTGTTCGATGAAATTCCTCAACCGAATGTGGTTTCCTGGAACACTTTGATTTCTGGGGATGTGGATTCCTGGCAGTTTCGTAAAGCCTTGTCTGTTTTGCTTCAGCTGGAAAAATCTGATATTTATGCTGATGCGTTCTCCTTTACATCGGGTTTAACTGCTTGCGGCCAACTGAGTTTCTTGAAGCTAGGCAAGGCAATTCATTCCAAGGTTTTGAAAGCCGGGTTGGTTGAAGATACTGTTGTTGCCAATTGCATGATTGTTATGTATGGCAAATGCTACGGTGTTGAAGAGGCTGTTCAAATGTTCTCTGAGATAACTAACAAGGACGTTGTTTCTTGGAATTCAGTTATAGCCGCAAATGCTAGTAACGGAAAAATTGAACAAGCATTTCATTTTTTGCATCTCATGCCTAACCCTGACACTATTTCATTCAATGGACTGATAAACGGCATAGCTCAGGTGGGGAATATGGAAGATGCAATTCAGATTTTATCCACCATGCCAAATCCAAATTCTTCATCGTGGAATTCAATAATCAAAGGATATGTGAACAGGAATCAAGCTCCAGCAGCCTTGGATATGTTCAGTAAGATGCACTCAAGAAACGTAGAGAAGAATGAGTTCACATTTTCCATCATTTTAAACGGAATTGCTTGTCTATGAGCATTAACATGGGGATGCGGATTCATTGGTTCACTATTAAGTATGGTCTAGATACATCTGTGGTTGTTGGTAGTGCATTAATCGACATGTACTCAAAATGTGGGCAGGTTAAGAATGCTGAATCAGTTTTCAAATCACTGTCTCACAGGAATCTAGTAAGCTGGAACGCAGTGATCTCTGGCTATGCTGGCAAGTGGTGATTCTGTCAGAGTTATCCAACTCTTTGAGCTGCTACTACTAACGGTGGTTGATCCGAGTGATAAGTGGCTCGATATCGCTTAAGTAAAGTCTCGAGTTTGAGCCTTCGTGTATGTAAAAAATCCCCGTTAGGAGACTCACCCACCATAGCCAGATGTGCGACGCGGGTTGGATCCGGATGTAGTCGGTGCAAAGCTCCAATGAACTGAGTGGGAAAGAAAATCAACTCTTTGAGCTGCTCAACACTAAGAAAAACACAAAACCTGATGGTATTACATTTCTTAACCTGTTTTTTGCATATTCCCACAATCAAATACTTCTCAGGTTGCAACTCAGTACTTCAAATGTATGATCAGCGGTTATGGAATAGCACCGACGATTGAGCATTGTTGTTCGATAATTCGGCTGATGGGACAAAAAGGGGAGATGTGGAGAGCTGAAAGTATGATACATGAACTTGGCTTTGAGACATGTGGATTGGTTTGGAGGGCTTTGCTTGGTGCTTGTGAAATGAACAGAGATTTAAAAACCGCAGAGGTTGCGGCTGCTAATTTGATGAAATTGGAGGGCAATGAAGATTATGTTTACGCGATTATGTCTAATCTCTATGCATCTTGTCGAAGATGGGAAGATTTTGGTGTAATTAGGGGCATCATGAAGAAGAAAAGAGCGAGAAAAGATGCAGGTCCTAGTTGGATACAAGTAGAGAACTTTGTCCCATATGCTTCCGCTACTGCAATAAAATAGCTCACTCAGTTATTCTATAGATAAGATAACACGACGCCCATGTCTTGAGAGAGGGGGTGGGGAAGCTTCTCATCTATATACTATTTTAAATGTTAATGTCTTTAAAAAAAAAACTTAAATCAAATATGACATTTCTCACTAAATTCAGAGTTAGTTGCATGACGAGCATTTTTTAAAGTATATCATAAATTCTTCAATAAATTTTGCGAAGAATCTTATATCTTATATATTACGAACTATAAAAAAATTTCTAGAAAAAAGCTTTACGTTATGTACCGGAAATAGGGTAACATAAACATATCAATTAGCACGCCTCTTTTACGGTCTACAAAACGGGCCCCAGCGTCCCGGAATTCGATTCTGAACATCGACATGTTCCCTTGCGGTCTCTCGAAGTACGAAGGTGACGGAAATATTTTTAGACCATGGACTTTAGACTAAATAGATTGGTTGACAAGTTGGGTGTTGGATTTATATAAATCCTAGTTTGCAACCAATAATAGGAAAGGCATGACCTTATTCACATTTAAAATGTTACAATCGTGCCGCTGTCCTGATAAGAGACATTGGGAGGGCAAAGAGAAGCAATTCATGACTTGTCAAGGTGATTTGACAAAATACTTAGCACGCACTTTAAACTGTTAAGAAATTCATGAAAAATAAAGAAATGTAACTACGTTTAAGTGTTTTGAATTTCTAGTTATTTGATTTATTTGAGAAAGGATATAACAATTAATTTGCAATTCCCCCTTTCCCCCTTTTTCCGGGGACCATGATCTATCTGCCCGTGATCAGACCATTGATCCACATAGATCAACCTTGAATGTTACAGCAGCTAAAGGAATGGAGATCAGGAAATCAATACGATTGAGGGAATTGAAAATCAAGTGTAACAATAAATGGACATAGTGTAGATAGTCTGAAGTTTCAATTAGTAATTATGCATAACATAATTTCCTAAAAATGGGGCGACCAAATATTATTCGTCATGATCCGAATTTATGAGCTTGAAAGAATCACACGATAGCTGCTTGCTGGATCCCGAAAAACATCCAAAACAAAAAAAGCCTTCAGATGAGTTAAGTATATAATCTCTCTCTTAGCAGGTCACCTTGGAACTGACAATCCAAGCTCTGTAAGACACAATAAAACAAGGCTCAATCAGTAATATGCCGGATTACAAAAGCCTACACATTGTAATTGTAAAGAAAGTAAAGAATGAAGAACCTACAATGAATACAGTTACAGTGATTCCGAAATAAGAAAAAGAACTCTAAGTTTTACGTGCATCTCAAAATTATAACCTCCATTCATGTACATGTTGCACTCGCGTAACTTTGCTTCAGAATAAAATACAATGGCTAAAAACATTAAGCACAATTTATGAGATTGATATTATCTATGGTTGTCCAAACAGTTTGAGGTCAAACGTACAAAGATAAATCCCACCTTCAAAAGTCCATGCATGTCTCACGTCCCATCAATTCCATCTGGCCAAAGCAGCAGTTAGGTTATCATATTATGCTTATTTATTGTAAAAGTATATTGTAAATTTAATGCAAAATATTTGCATCCAAGCATCTGGTTGGCTGTCCTATGTCCAAAAGTAGCTCATCAAAATTCAACACCCAACCCACTCATAATTTCAATTTTCCTATTCGACACTGAAAGGCTTTTGACTTGTATCTTCTCCTAATGAATCCCGCCCACAAGTACCAAAATGAATGCTTGCTAGGATAGGAAGCCATCCTATCAGAGAGAGACACATGATGGCATTCTCCTCATACACTAACAGGAGAGAATTTGAATTGCACAAATACAAAGTACAAACCGCTGGTGATTGTATCCATAAATCGTTTATTTGTTTGTTAAACAAAGATATATAAAGCATGGATCATCCCTACACTTTATAGGTATGCTTTTTGTTAAGAATAAGAAGAGTTATTAAGATTGTCCTGTAACGGAATTACGCTCTTGTGGAAGCTATTTACAATAGGTCCACTGTAAATTATCTTGTGGAGTTTTAAACAACCCAAGCCACAAGATACAAACAATTAGGAAGAAACCTAGTGATTAATGAGGTGAGGCATTGAAACCAATATAGGCCACTCATGAAGAGTTCATCCAATGTTACAACAATGATCGTCTAATTTTATGCTAGTACAGAGGGAAATACAGCAGGGTTGGGACTTCTAAAACCAGACAAAATTACCGTAAGTAAACCACCATACCATACTACTAAGGATGAATTCAAGAAAAAGCCACAGATAGAAAATCACTTTGCCTAAGAGAATCTATGAATTATGAGATGGTACATGCTTAAAAGCTTTAGACAATACTAGTTCATATCACTCAGTTTTTCCCTCCTCGTTTTGTTTCATTCACTAAGCTTTAAAGCCACTATTCCTATAGGAACTTCATATAGAATTCCAATGAACACTAGAAAATTCCTTCAGAACCTTTTGATGATAACAAAAATTGTAGCTCTATTCTAATACTGCTGAAGAGAGAGTTAAATGTTAAAACATCATTTTTATTCATACTTGATAATGAAGCAGTAGGCCATAATTGGTAGGTCCCGCAGATTCCCAACTAACTATGTGCCTGCAGGAACCAAATTTTACAGTTAGTTGACATTGAAACTCCCAATTAAAGCACTTTCATTTTGTATTTGCAGCCCTCAAATGGCTCCACAAAACCCACTACCCATAGCCATGACACTATTAAAGGTTCTGGTGTAAACCAGACTATGTGACTCTGCCCATCCAACGCTCAAGTTCTACATACTTGTTTACTTGGTATTACCAGCAACAGATCTCAAATTAATCAAGCTACGATGTGCTAGTGCCAGTATGCAAGTCATGAATGCATAGGTTAATTAAATTTCTCAAGTAAATTGAAAACAAATCGATAACAATAAGTCACATAAAAGTTAAAACAAACTCAGGAAATCACAACAAAGGCTTCAAAAATTCCCCCCTTCATTTCAAAAGTCTCGAGTTTCATCCAGTTTAAATCATATTGAATGCAATTCAGATGTGAATAGCAAACATGTTCAAAAGGAACAACAGTATAAGAAGCAAGGGAGCTACTCACAATTGCTAATAATTTTGAAAAGGAAAGTATTAGAGGCCGGGAGAGGTGCAGCAGAGTGTACCCTGAGAAAGAGCTCGGCAACTCCTGGAAGTTATGCTCAGGCATGACGTCATTCTTGCCGCAGCCACCGCACTGTGCAGCGGCAACATTGACTGCAGGCATCCCAGCTCCGGCGCAATCTTGCTGCAGAAAAATCAAGGAAAATAACCAAAAAGAAGAATATAAGACTTATGTTTATTCCGAATTAGAAATTTGAAGATAAGAGATATTAAAACCTGGTCAAGGAGGATCTGCAAAGAGTAGAAGTGGTGGATTTGATAGGAATAGCTGGAATGGTGGCTGGTTTGGATGAAGGAGTACGAAGATTGGATTTAACGGCAGATTTTACGGTGGCAAGAAATGTCCTTTGCGCAATTCTGCTGCAGCCTGAAGCCATTGACGAGTGGAGGGTGAGGATGTAAAACGAAAGATTTTCTCGCCTTCCAGTCGAAGAACTGAGGGAAAGAAGGGTTTAGGGCTTTGCAGCTGTTGGAGTCATAGCTCCAGTTAAACGGCGCCGTGTTGCCCACTTTTTTCTTGGTACAAACATTTCTCTCTCTCTCACCTCTTCTTGTGTCAAACATTCTTTTTGCCATTAATAGAGCCCAAAATGATTCAATGGGTTTTGGGCCTGCATAGTCAGCCTTTTCACAACCCAAAACAAGAGCAAGATAAAATCTTATTCACCTATCTATTTTAAGTGATATTTACATTTTAAAAGGATTAATTTTTAAACTATAAATTAGAAGATACTACTTAATTTCTAAAAAAAAGAAAAGCAAAAGGAGGAGCCCCTACTAGAGAGATACTCATTTATATCTTTTATAGAAAAATACGTATACATTAGTTAAACAGTACGGGTCAGGTGGATCATTCATAGTATTAAAATTATAGAAAAAGGATCAAGGGATTTAGTAATTGAAAATCGAATACTTACATTCCATGAGGCATTCATTTGAATTGTCATGTCATGGTGACCCTAAATCCTTAAGTTAAGGCTTAATCGATGTTATGATTATATATAGATTATATATATATATATATATAGAAAAAGGTATGCCCTGCGACTTGTAATCCTGCCTTCCGGAAAAACAGTGATTGACGAAGTTCACAGGCCTTCTTTTGTTCCCTTCCACTCGCAAGAAACGAGTTGGGTTTCTTTGGAAATGTATCGACAGCACAAAAAGAGATAACTTGTTTCCTTCAATTACGCATGCGACGCATATATCCCTTTTTCACACTTTCCATGCCTTTTCCCCGGTGGGCTCTCATTGCCCTTAGCATTTTCCATGTTCCCTTCTCATGTGTCTACTGTCAAGTCGAGATCAAAACACTATTCATACCCAAGTTCCTTTTCATTTCTTAAATGTAACTCAACACCTTTTCTTTTCCTTTCATGTCACACAGAATTTCATAAATGAAACTTCCTTTCCTTTGAACTTTGATTGTAAATTAGTGAATTCTTCTATGATACATACACTTTCGTTAAAGAATATGTAATTTAAGCAGCTAAAAATATTATGATCAATCCCAGAGCCAAAGAAAGAGTCCATTTGGCCAAATCTCTCTCTGACTCAGTGGCAAGATTGGAAGAACTTTCCGACTGTAGCAAAGTACTAAATGCGAAGTTAGGGTTTGACCCATACAGAGCCTGAACTCCCTCCACGTCGTCAATCTTCAGCTCTACCTTCTTCGTCCTTGGCTTCAAGCTCGGATACATAACGGCTCCTTTCACCGAAGTGTGAGCCAGACCAAGTATATGTCCTATCTCATGCGTCACCACAGATTCCAAATCCACGGCCACCTTTGACTTATCACGCTCGAAATCGACGGACCACGTTTCAGCTGCGTCCAAGTGGATTCTCCCATTTTCTGGGCAAAACGCATGTGCTAAAACCCCCAGCACCCCGTCAAACGGCTCTCCGTCACCGTGATTCCTATGGTAGAACCCGATACGGATATCGGCCGATTCGTATCGGCTCGTCTCGTGAAAATTTACCGGAATCACCGATGCCCAGCGAGAAAAGGAGCCTTCAAAAACCGTCCGAATCTCCGATATGCTGAGCCGCCCAATTAAGTTGTAAGGGGAAAACGCATACGTGAGAGTCATCGGAGAACCTCGACCCCACCGTGGTTTACCGTTAAAGTAAGAGAACTGATGAGTTGAATGGATTAGATGCGACGAGTTATCGCTTACGCCACATCTCGGCGTCATGATGGTTGATATGGTGTGAGAGTCAAGTTTTCCGCTGACGGGCAAGCCCAGCTTCTTCTGGTAAAGCACAAGAGCCGACTCGAACTGAGCATCGAAGGCATCGGTGAAATCCGACGTCTTATCAACTTTAGGGAGATAGCCGAATTGGTGGAAGTAGTTCTTGAGCTTCGATATACCGCTGATTTGGCTGCCCCTCTCTGCGTGTAGCAATCTGGAGAAATTGTGCCACGTGGCGTTATGACTGTGAGTTTCGGCGGTTATTACAGTTGCGGTTTCGGGGATGGTCCTGGCGGGCAAGCAAGGGCGGGAGAGCAAAAGGGATACCCAGGAGAAGAAGAAGAAAAGGCAATAGTAACTGAAATTTTGGAACATAACGGTAATTGTCTTCTATCGACCGGGTGGAGCCCCGATCGACGTTGGGATGAAGGATGAAGAAGTTTTTGTAGAGAGTTAAAGAAGTCTTATCATGGATCAGCACATAAGTAATCATCCCGAATTGGAATTATCATGATTCTGAATTTGAATAAAATTATGTCTTTGGCCCGATGGAAGCCAAATATAAGATGTCAAAGCTAAGAAGATTCTGTCTTTTTAGTTGGGGATTCTTACTTTTGAAGTGTGATGGCGGTAACGTATTGGCTTTGTTTACTACTTTCCTTCTATATGCAAATATTTGGGTTCTGGTTTCTTATGAAAGGAAACATGCTCTGCGTTTCAAGTACGTGTTATGTCGATTGATGTACGGGTTATAGTTGACTTGCCCGTGTTTGCTGGTTGAAGTTCGCGGAGATCAAAGTTTGTTTTTTGTTTTGACCTTTTTTGACATAGAAGACAGTGATTGGATATGAGAGACTCTCCAAACTAAAATTCTCTACTTTCAGGATCAGCAATTGCTACGCCATTCAATCAAGTAAAATCGTATTTGAATGTTTATCCATGAAACCAATCCCAGTTTAGTGAACCACGACTCATTTAGCTGAATAAGTTAATTTCTTTTGCGGCTTGTCCCTGTCATACATATAATTACTCCTATAAAAAGAATTAATTAAATTAATTAATAAATTTATTTTTTTAAAATTATTTTAATTATCTTTTTTAATATTCTCTTACTTGATTATTTTTTATAGAGTATCATAAAGATAATTTAAAAAAAATTAATAAATATATCTTATATTTAAAATAAAGATAAACTTTTCAATTAAGACCTATAATAAAGACATAAATAATACTACTTATTATAATTAATCCAATTTCCGTAGTAAGAAAAAAAATAAAACTTGTGAATGGGAAGGGCCTCAATACGCAATTCTAATGGCTGTATATATCGTACAAGACATCCACAAGTACATGTTGATCAGGTGCAAACAAGATAATCATTATGTGTAGGGGTTAGTTCTATTCATAGTAGTAAAGTAAAAGATGATGGCCTTTTAAGTGTAGTAGACCAGTACTTTAAAAGGGTGTATAGAAGGATTTTGATATTTTGTTATGCACTTGCGAGAGCGGGTGGTTGAGTTATTTTTCTAGTCTAAAGGCTTCTTGGATTTCGCTTTCAATAGGCAATTAGATTTAGAATATGTGGACGAGGGATTGGGGAAGTTCCACTATGCCTTTATGAATGATTTGATTCTCTTTCACTGTCACTGATTATCACACTTGATCTCTTTCCTCGGGGGATGCCTTTCTTGTGAGCCCCGTGGAATAAAATTGAAGAAAAGAAAAATACAAAACGCAGAGTTGCAGGAAGTAGCAAATGAGAAGGCAAAGCAGATGAGAAAATGCGCGCACTGGGGATCTGTTAATTGTTTCTTTCACTTTTTGATAGATTGGAAGACTGTAGGATCTGTGTGATTTATGCGAAAACCCTTAAAACCTACAGAAATTGTGCTTTGTGGTGATATATATATACTATGAAAATTTCTTTCAAGTTCTGAGGGAATTGAGTGTAGTCAGAGGACTAAATCAGGATATATAGATTGACTTCACCTATTTCTCTGCTCTTACCATGTAGATTGTGTGTGATGAAATTGGAATGTGCTCCTTTCCAGGAATATTTAAGCATAGTGGTTCTTCCATTAAGAGAAAAAGGGGATTCTAGAAAGTTCACGGATTCCAGAATTATTGTTTGATCTTTCTTGTTTTGTTTTATTTTTTCAATACAAATCATGATATATTCTTAAGAATTAATTATTCAATTTTAATCTAAAATTTATATTTTTATTTTAATAAATTATACTTATTTTTAAAAAAACTCAATAACAAAAATATAAAGTTGTTACAATATAATCTAGAAAATATAAATTTAATTTTTAAAAATAATTTCTTCATTTATAAGAATAAAATTGTATATATATATTATTCTCTATAATTTACCTAGCAAAATTCTTGTGTTGGCCACTTTTATAGCCTCTTTTGTTTAAGAAACTTTAATATTTCACTCTCTCTTCTCTCACATTCATCACTCATTTTACTTTCGATAAAAACTTATTAACTTTTTATTAGATATAGATATATTTTTTTATTAAAAATAATTATATTTAGGGTACGTGCTTGTTTTAATATCATTGTTATTATGCAGCGAAGATAAATATTTTTATATTAATATTAAAATACATATAGCTTATTAAAGATGCTATAATTGTCAAGTAATACATGAAAGTCAACTCTAGAGATTTTTGTTGGTCAATTAGTTCCACGTAATTAAAGTCATTCTCCTTGGACATGCCTCAAGTCTTCCAATCAAAGACAGGCGCGAGATAATTGCAACTTGCAAGACAAGAGGTGGCGAAAAATATTAATATTAAAATTGTTACTGGGAAAAAAGTAAAATCTATTATATATTTTACAATTTAAACAACCAATGGCAGCTCATCAGGAAAGTTGTATGTCTATGCAGTTTCGACTTAATCCAAATTGTTTTCCCATATGAATTTCAACATCTTAATTTTTCCCACTATAAAATATTCATGTTTAACACTGGTATTAGTACCTTTCTTGGGCCAATCAATATTTCAAATTTTTAAATAAATAAAAACATGTTGCATGGTCATTTATCCTTTCCATTCTCGGCTGAGATCCCGGCATTGGTGAAAAAATAGAGGTAACATCATACAAATTGCTTCCATTCCTCCCTGCAAGCTAGTTTTCTCCGTGGAAAGTCTCCATAGCCACTCGCATCAAGCATACTTCACAGCTTACTCTCCAAAGAGATTAACAATTCACATAAACTCTGAATTAGGGTTCCTTCACAAAATCTGGATTGTTGGAAGCCTTAGTTTACAACCATCCACAACCACATTAATTGCTTTCACACTCTTCTCAACTCCCTCCCCGAACTTTTATGTTTTCACGCAGCTCGGAAGGTACTGGGGCTTTAATAAAGGTGAATGATATGTTGGCAATTTGGGGGTGTTGTCTTGACCCGAATGGGTGGGGCCAAAGCGTGGAGGTTTAGCTTGTCGTCGGAACCTGGCTCTGTTACACCACCCAAGTACTAAGGATGTGTGTTGGAGATCGATGGCGACAGTGCCGGCGAAATTTCCGCACAGGAAACCGATCTCCTTGTACGTGGTGGTGTGCGGGTTGATGCTCTTCGGGTTGGGTTTAGTTTCGCTTTTAACTGGTCATATGGCTTCTGATCTTGAATGGTACTCCCAGCGATTGGTTCAGCACACGTTCTACTCCAGACTGGTAATTTTTATGTGAAAGAATGTGTGTACGTGTGCGCGTTACGTAATTAAACTGGTAGTGTTGCTTGAATTAGCGCTCAAATTGGTGTCTAGTTGCGTGTGTTGCATTACTGTTTTATTTTTTGAGTTCAAGCTGAATATGGAGTGCGGTTGGCGATGGATAGCTTTGGTTTCGTAGGCATTGTTGTTGACTGGCAGCTATAGATGAGAGATGGAATTTGTTGCTTTTGTGTTTAATTAAAAACATACTCGACGTTAACCTTTGTAGAATGAGTTTTATCGGGATCCAGTTGATGTATGGCAATCTCAATATTCTAGATACTACTATGGATGCAGTGAGCGGGGACGTCACTTTGCTCGTAAGTAAATGGATCATGTTTTGCCTTTTGTTTCCTGTTTGATAATGCATATTCTCCCTTGATTTGCTAATAGCTATGTATGAGACATCAATATTCTATATAAATTATATAAGCTTCCCTATTTATACTACAAATAATGAGGCTCATTCTTAAGATTCCATACAATGCACGAGAAAACGTGGTTAGTTGGCTTTGCTCCAAAGATTTTTCCCCATTATTCTCTATTACTTGAAGTGCCTTATGTTACTCCTTAAGGTTGGAGTGAGAAATACTAACTTTCTATTTGAAACTTTCTTTGATTTTGGTAACTGGATAACGTAGCCATTGTGCGTTAGCATATTTCAAATGGCTACTTGCTTATTGCAACTAGTGGTGGACTGAACCAACAAAGAACAGGGGTAAGTACAAGATAATATTTTATGGTATACCATGTCCCTCTAAGAATTTGTAGATCTGGTGGTCTTTATTTAATGATAATCTACACCTATATTCATAAAAGCCTGGACAAATCAGAAAGCTTTCTTCTCTGTTTCTCACAAGCCATTGTCTATGTTTCATCTGTTGCAGGAGGATATAAAATTTAATGAAGTTCTTTTTCATATTCACGTGGATAATCCACTATACATTTTTATGCTCATATAGTAAATGTGTTTTTTCTTTGGGAATGGCCATGCCATTATGTTCTTGCATTCAGATAACAGATGCTGTGGCTGTTGCTCGAATTCTTAATGCTACACTGGTAGTACCCGAGTTAGATCATCAATCATACTGAAAGGATGGCAGGTAATTTGCTGATTTCAGGAAATTAATTTATGCAGGTTAGACTGGGTGAGAATCAAGTTTACAGCTCCTTCATTTAAGACACCCCTTATTTGTATACAGTGACTTCAACAAAATCTTCGATGTTAATTGGTTCATCGCTTATCTTGCAAAAGATGTTAAAATTGTCAAAAGAGTTCCTAATAAGGTCATGCGTTCATTGGACAAGCCCCCATATATAATGCGTGTATCCAGGAAATCAGAGCCTTAATATTATCTTGACCAAGTTTTGCCAATACTCTTGACAAGACGAGTAAGGCCATTTTGTGATTGTATGTGTTTAAAATTTCTGTTCTTTTTTTCCAAAAGCATGTTTTGGTTTGTGCAGTGCAGGAACTGATGATTGGGATGCTTTGCAGGTTCTGCAATTGACAAAGTTTGACTATAGACTTGCGAATAACCTTGATGATGAGCTGCAAAAACTACGTTGCCGGGTTAATTATCATGCCTTAAGATTTACAAAACCTATAAGGGTACTTGGTCAGAGACTTGTCATGAAAATGAAAAAGATGGCGGACCGTTTGATAGCTGTCCATTTGAGGTTGTTTGAAGAACCTGATGCATAAAGTTTGAGTTTAACTATCACTTAAAGTGACATAAGTTTTGTTTAATTTTATATAATCGAAACTGGTTCTCTTTCCTTTTTATTTTCTCCTCATTAATGTATATGCACGGTGTAGGTTTTGTATTTTCTTGTCCACTGTAGTCTTCACTTTTTTCAACCTGATTAATTTGTCTCTCTTTTTGGACCTTCTGCTACGTGGGTTGTGCAATTAGAAAGGAAACGTATGTTTGCTTCTGCTGTGTCAGAGGTGCCCAGGGAGGGTGAGAGGTAGTATACTTACTAGTTCCTAATCAATTTTAATGCAGCTTATCCATATAAGCAGTATTATTATTTTCATAAAAGAATGGGCAATAGGGTTAATGCAGATTTCAAGTGAGAGTTTGGCCAATAAGCTTTATAGCTCACATAGTGCTTGACTCGGTCTTTAAGATTTGGGGTGAATATGATGCCAATGGTTCGATTCCTATCCTGCCCATTTCCCGACTCGTGCCTAAGGTTTTGTGTCTCCTTCGTTACTAATAATAAGTGAGAGTTTGGCGCTAGGGATACTGATGGCAATTGTTGTCAATGATTTTAGATCGTCTTAACAGCAATCATAACTGATTTATGGCAGGTTTGAGCCAGATATGCTAGCATTTTCAGGTTGTTACTTTGGTGGAGGAGAAAAAGAGAGACGTGAGCTTGGCGAAATTAGAAAAAGGTGAACAACATTGCCTGTAAGACTTCATTCCTCGAAAATATTATGGTATAATCCTTATTCAACGGGCAAGATGGCAATGTTTGGCCATTTTGGTTACTGATGCTTGAATTGCCAACCTGCATTGTTTTCACATGCATAACTTAAATATGATATCGAATTCCATATGGTTTTGCCACATTATTGTTATTACAGTTTATGGCAGGAATATTTCTTTTGAATGCTATATGAAATGAATGAAGTTTACAGTCATGTAAATAATTCAGGACTTGAGCCCCGATGAAGAGAGAAAGCGAGGGAAATGCCCTCTTACTCATGAAGTTGCTTTAATGCTGCGAGCCCTTGGTTTTGCAAATGACACGTACATCTACGTTGCTTCAGGAGAGATATATGGTGGAGATGAGACAATGCAGCCTCTCAAAGCTCTTTTCCCTAACATCTTTACAAAGGAGATGCTTGCTGATGAAGAGCTGAAACCTTTCCTTCCATTCTCTTCCCGCCTTGCTGCCATGGACTATATTGTCTGTGATGAAAGCCATGTATTTCTCACAAACAACAACGGTAACATGGCCAAGATTCTTGCAGGCAGAAGGTAAGATATAGAAATTTCTTCTAATATCATGAAATTGTAGGATGTTATTCTACTAGCGCATTATCTATCCTTTTCTTCTATTTAGGTGAAGTTAAAAGGACATTCAACCGGTTTCAAAATATAATACAAAGTACTGCTATTACTTCATAATACAATAGCCGAATTTATAGTTGTGACTACTCAGTTATAAAATCTGGCTATTATGGGTATGTTGGATTTTATGCTCTTTTAGTTATATGCGTAGGAGCAGGTTGACCCATGTGGTTTTACTTTTACCTAACTTATATAATTAACTCCATCCATGGTTATCTACATTCTTGCGGAAAAAAAAAAGATGGATTATTCTATAAGCCTAATTTGTCATGATTATTATGAACATGAAAGATGAATCTGAGTCCTGGATATAGATAAGTAGAGATGGTCCGATTTTAAGATTAGTGTTGTTTAAATCGTATGATCCATTTAATTTATCAGGGTTAATAGTATATTTTATCCTGCAGTGTTCATAGTTAATAGTATATTTATTATCCTACATTGAGTTTGCCCTTTGAATCAGTGCTAATTTTACATGAGATTTCTCATTCAGCCAGCGTTGACTTTGACTCCTTGTGTAAAAATATAAAATTGAGGACTTGATGCCAACTATTGGATTGTACAATGCGTAGCATACGTTTCTTTAGTTGCCTTCAAACGTGTATGTTCCTGCCTCTGAAGGTTATAACTGCTCTTTACCAATTCATGATTTGTCTCTCAAACCTTGTGGTTTATTTTGTTTGATGTTATTTTCTTAGTTATATTTCTTTTTCAAGGGGATCTGAGGGCGGTGTTAGGGATTTGAAGAATCTAAACTTACTGATCTGATTTTGCAAATTGAAGGAGATATATGGGTCACAAAAGAACCATTAGACCCAACACGAAGAAGCTTAGCTGGCTGATGATGGCTATGGATAAGATGGACTGGGATACCTTCTCCAGAAAGGTTAAGGCATGCCAGATTGGATTCATGGGGGAGCCAGATGAGATGCGACCTGGACGAGGAGAATTTCATAAATATCCCTCCTCTTGCGTGTGCGAGAAACCATTTGTGGATGATACTCAAAGAGGATATCACCCTTCTAAGCACATCGCGACGAACATGACGACCGAAGATGATTGAGCCGAGACTTAAACTGGAGTGATAACTAGTACTTCCTTGTCTGGGATCGAATGAAGGGAACAGTTATTGTGCTCGGGCTTTATTGATTGCGTCTGGGTATTATTGAAATGGTATGGTAATTTCTCCATCTTCACATCTGACGACGGGGTCTACGTAGTTGGTGAATGGGCTAATTTGGACCCATGTATAGGTTAAATGTCCATGGACGTGCTCAGTGCAAAGTTTGAATTGAAGCAGTTAGATTGACTGGTCTTATCCAATTTCTACTTGACCTAAGAATTATAGTTGTATTCTATATCTTGATTTCGAGTTCCAACGTGCAGATCGTGACCATTTGGTTCTTGTCTGCAGGTGTAATAAGACCGTCTTGATTTGTGATAAGCTGAGCCCAATTAGAACTGAATTATAATTATAAACACCTTTTTAAAATTCATTTCACTAAACTATAACTGAGATATGGCAGTTTATCAGGTACAATAGCTCTTCATCGGGCCATTATCCAATCCCGAACCTCCACAAGAAGCAAGGAAACGGAAAAGCGAAAACAGAAAAGAGAAGTCTATAAGTCAGTATCTTGAGGGGTCATCACGTTCATTTTATCATGGGCAAGCCTCTATAAACCAGATTAACATGGAGAAATTCCTATACAGCCTACAGTACCAAAGCCCAAGGAGATCAATTCATTACAAATAAGACTAAACTGCGTCATTATGAACAGCTACCGGGCTAGTTTGCCTAAACCGAAAGAAGCAAGAAATTGACTTTCTAGCCTCCCTACTGTAATAATATACACATCTATGCCGCCGGGTGTATCTGTCGCCCAAAATACAGTTGGAACTTTGACTGAACTGCATCACTGCAACGAGAGCGTTCACCCTTGGTTATTATTCCCTGTAAAAATCAGTCAGTCAGTGATAACGTAAAGTGGACGCGCACCGGAGGTAAATAAACACTGAACATCACCGGAAATAGAAATCCTTGTGTAAGGACTCTAACCCCTTGAAGCATTGCGGCTCTGGTTTTTGTGACTTTTGTCATGGGAAACGGATGGAACCTTTGTGATTATCAAAGAACTCTGCAGTCCTTCTAATAGCTGCCATCCCAAAGCAAAGATCACATCAGCACCAAAACAAGCAAAACAGTGAATACTGAACCAGTATTTCATCCCAAGGTTTAAATAATGAAAATGCCCTGTAAGAATTAAAATTACGTATCGGTGCAGGCAATTTTTCTATCCGGAATTCAGTTAGGTAACTCATTGGGTAACTGCTGCGGATGATCTCCCCTCCCCATGCTGGAACTATATTGCTAAATGCAACCTGTAACAAATCTCAGTTACAGAAAAGGAAATTATATTAAATACTCACTCTTGATGTTGGCTGGATCTTACGATTGGATCTACGGGGTTCAATGACTTCAGATGTTGATTTTACAGAATCACTGTTCAAATCTTTTTCCTCCTCAATCTGGCCCAAATTTCCACTAGCAGGGGCAAGTTTTCCTTTACTTGCTCTTGATGTATATGTCTTAGAGGAAGGAGCATCAACTGAGGTTGGCAGTGAAGAAAACAGGATTGGTCCCTCTGCTGCTCCATCAACCGGAGAGTAGGATACTGTCTCCAATTGAGTTCCATTATCTGATGCATTTTTAAAATGGCTTGCATACTTGATCCTTTCTGTATGATCTTTTAGATCATCGGATTGAGAAAATGCATTTGCCACAATATTGTCTTGCAGCGGTGGGATTGAACGGTCCAGAACACTATGCGACTTTTCAGGCTTGGAAGTCTTGTGCTTGGGGTTGGCTCCTCGTTTCTCCTTTGCATCATTCTTTGAATTATTTTTCCATCCTCGAGATCCTGGAACTTGAGGCATCAAGAAATTTGCCAGCTTAACCGAGTCATTCCCATCATTAAGTTTATTGCTACTATCAGCAACATAATGCTTGCTTACTTCCATAAATTTCCTTTTCTTCCCAGGCTTTGGAACCCCAAAAATCACTCTTGATCCTTCTTTCTGAAGACCAGTCCTTGCCATTCTCTGTGTATCAGGCTTATTTTTGTTCTTGCCGGTCTTACCAATGTTAAATACTTTCTCATTCTCAGTCAAATTAAGTAATCTCAACTCATCATGGTTCACTGGTTCCACGCTATCAATGCTTTTTAAAATATCTTTCCCTTTTGCCTCTATCGTAGGACCACCTAGCTTAAGCCGTTTTTCAATTGGTGTATCACCCTGCATGCAAAATAAATGACTCAGCATAGACAAATATGAAGATGACCATAGGGTGAAGCTATAAAAAAAATACCTCAAGGGTAGAACGGTCATTTGCTCCCACCCTAGAGCATTCAGTCCACTTCCCATCCTTCCAAATGCGTGATGGACGCAGATGCCATGCTCTAACCACTGATGTTTCTCTAGTAGCTGCAGTGAACAAATATGATAAACTTACATTCAAGAAACTGGTAGGAAACGTTTTAATGCAAAGACAAACTTATATTCAATAAATTAAGCATGTACCTGGAAAGTGGACAGTAAGAGTTTCATCTTTCTTGATCTCTATCACAACTCCTTCCCGCCAGCTGACAACAAAAACAATGAGATGTCAAATAAAATCCAGCAGCATGCATATGTTGCTAATATAAAGAACTTAAAACCCTATTGAAGGAATGAAACATTAGATGGGCTGCAAACATGACGTGAGAGAAATAATGATACTCCATAACCAAAGAGTAAGAAGACATCATGTCACAGGGTCTAGCTTTGCAGCTTTGATGACCCTGAGGTAAAATCAGGCTCAGTTGGATCTGTAATGATGATAGGTCATTCAACGTGCATTTCTCCCAGGGGAAATATATCCATCTGGTGCAATATCCTTATCATCCGTGGTATCTCAATCTCAAGTTATTTCATGATTGTAACAACATACAACAAATAGCTTATAAGTAAAAGAACACTGAAAACTGTAGATAGTTGCACCTTTCTTCTATCCATGCATCAACTCTATCCCCAACAGACCAAGCAAAATCTCCTATAGCTGCTCTACGTCTCTTCCTTGTTCCTTCATGATGCAAGTCAGTTAAAGGGCGAGCAGCGCGTATTCTGGGTGGCTTGTCTCCTTCACCCTTAAATGTAAACCATTCCTTTAAGGGCCCAGCACCTTAAAAATGTGAGATTTAATCATTAGAATTAAAAAATTGTTTGCAATCTTAATCCAAGATGACTGGCAATATTTAACCACAAAATATGTTATAGGACATAGACAACAAACTGAACATCATATAAACAAAAGTTTTCACATCCAAAAGTGCATAAAAGTTAGATTCAAAAGCCAGGAACTAGCTTTAAAAGCCAACACAAACGCTTCTAAAAGAAATTGCCATCACCAGTTAAATGATTTGGTCTACTAATTTTTACATTAGTATGTTCCTTGTTTCAAGAGTTCAGAATCTTTAGATTGCACACATAATAAGCCTAATCCTTAGGATTTAGCATACATGATAGTCAATATTAGAAGACGAAGTCCAGTGAGTTTTATTCCCTGGCCAAACAGTAAGATTTCATTCTCATCAAAGGACAAGCACCAGGAAACTCTAACCCACCTCCATCAGCTATGAGGGAAGTGTAACAAACATAAGCATGGCCATCCTTCAGGCTCAAAACATTGGCTGTATACCATGCTGCTTTCCATCCTTCTCCATCTTTGAAGACCTGAAACATATGATTGCTTCAGTTTTTCTGTTCTTGTTTTCTGGGGGCCTAAATTGCTTCGGTTAGGCAGACAAAATCTCACTTAACAGTAAAATATTCATGACCATAAATTGAAATAAATCAACCAAAGAGTCAACTCTAGAAAACACCTCTATAAGTGAACCCTCCTTGATGTTCTCCTCCAGCTTATCAGATTCATTTCCAAACCGTGTTTCAATATCCAATTCTGGAACCACATCAATTGAATTGCCTAAATCAGAAACCTTATGGCCCTTTGCTCCTCTTGTATTTTTTCCATTGCTGTTAATGGAAATGGAAATGCTATCTATTGGTCTCATATGATCCTTTAATTTCTCATTATACAACTTATGAAAAGGTGGTTGCTCATTTGTAACCATCTGCTTTCCCATCTCACCAGAAAAACTGTATTTGTTCAGTGTATGAGAAGTTTCAGGGCTGTCTCCAGCATTAACAAAGTTTACCAGACCTGTGGTCATTTCTTTCAATAATCCAACCCCCTGAGAAGATTCTTGGGCTAGACTCCGAAAGCCCTCAGGAGCAGCATCTATTAAGTCGCTAAATGGTAAAGGATCACCCATAGTTACAAGCCTTCCTGCCCGACACACAGCTTCTGCAGCCAGCTCAGCAGCTTTCACAGTAGCTTCCATATTTTCAGCTCGCTTTGCAACAACTGAAGTAGCTTCCACTCTCCTTCTAACAGCCTCCTTGGCAGCAACCATGATAGAGCTATTAGTTCCATTAGTACCCCTCAAGATAGATGCCCGGGTAGCTTTTCCAAATTTATTAATACCATCAGAAAGTTCAATACTCTGGCAGGGATTCTCATAACCAGATGATATCAATGCTTCATCAGCCATCAGTTTTGCTTGCAATGCAACATTTGACGCAACATTGGCGGCGGCAGCTGCCGCCTTTGCAACAGCAGCAGCAGCAGCAACAGCAATGGCTGCAGAAGCTAGTTTGGCTTCAATATCTGACACAACTTCAGAATTTTTCTGCTTATCTAACTGATGCCATATCTCTAGGCTGTGATTAACAGCAGCAGCAGCAGAAGAAGCAGCTTCCTCTGCATGTGCTGTAGCTTCCTTAACTTTACCAAGGGATTCATCTGACAATGCTCTCTTCTCAATTATCTTATCACTTTTGAGGTGATCAGCAGGAGATAGAGTGGATACCGACACAACTGATTTTTCT
This sequence comes from Leucaena leucocephala, assembly GCA_037074615.1. Lineage (NCBI taxonomy): Eukaryota > Viridiplantae > Streptophyta > Magnoliopsida > Fabales > Fabaceae > Leucaena > Leucaena leucocephala. Next base: position 3,066,708 of record CM073563.1, on the reverse strand, counting down.
ATATTTGTTTTGGGCACATTACCAACAGTAGTTGTGATGGCGGTGGAAGTAGATACATGGCTACTAACAGCAGAAGTCAACTCTAATTGAGATTGGGACTCCAATGCCTTCTGGCTGAGATCATCGGATATCAGTACCTTCTTTCTTTTCTTGGGCTTTGGATCAGAAGAATGCTGAGCAGGCGATACTGTCACATTGGTACTGTGTAGAGGAGCACTTGCAACAAACATGCTCTGTGGACCTCCAGTGGAAGATGGGATACTAGAAATAACATTCTTTATACCAGAGGAAGGAGGCAATGGCGATCCTTTTACAGAACTCAATTTAATTGTACCTGAAACAGGCGATGCTGAAGGATGGGAACTGTTACCAGGTGGAGGGTTTGAAGAAGCCATCCATGGTCCATGAAGGGGGCCCTGGGATATCCAAGATGTATTATGTCCCAGAAAATTCCTCAGAGGTGAAGTTTGATAGGGATGCAAGGAAGTAAGTGCCTGCGGATAATCCACAACAGAACCTCTTGCAAGGGTACTGGATTGAAGAGGATCACAAGGAGTTGGTATGGTCCAAAGGGGAGATGAATGAGGCATTAAAGGATTTACAATTGTTGGAGTAGCATTGCTGCTTGCTAGACCAAGAGTTGAGGAGATGGCATTGCCCTGGAGTGTGCTCTGCTTAACTGCAACATTCCCAATTCTCAAAAGTCGCCCTTAAAATCAGAGGGGAAAAACAAAAAGTTATAATAACATACCAGGTCGGGACTGCTGAGGTGTTTCTGGGTTAAGTAGATGAGATTTTTGACCAAGCTGTCTTTCTGTGCATGCACGCCAGGCTTTCTCCCACCTGTTCCTTCCACCATCTATAACACAGGTTGAAAGTCAATATTTTCAGTTATGAAGAAATAATTGAAATCGTAAAATTGCAATAACCCAAAAATATCAACCTGGACCCCCAAAAGCTGATATCATATATGCCTCATCAGGTGCCAGGCCTTGACTGCAGCAATACAAAAACAAATAATTAACTTAGACCACCACTGTCATATGAAAAGAAAAATTTAGAACATCCGTTTAGTAACACAAGACAAAAGACCAATCACTATATCATGAAAATCCAATATCTTCCTCAGGCCTTGGTGTCAAACAGAACAGTGAAGAAGCAACAATGAAATAGGCCATAGGTTTAATATGCCAGTGAGAACTGAAAGGACGGCAAAAAGACGGCAAGATTTTCCCCTTTTCCATTTAAGTATTTAAATCATAAATTGTGAATAGATAAATGGCTGAGAAAACACATTATTCCTAAAACACCACAACTGTGCCCCCATAATGATTAAATAATGATATAACGAGAGCATTTGAACTCACATCAAAGCTCCATACACAAAGATCTGTGCACGCAATTGTACTTGCTGTAAATCTGTAAAAGGCTGTTGACACAGAAGAGATGAAGAAGCAGAAGTATTCATATCTGGAAGACCAGATGTTGAAGCATTTAGAAAAGGATAGGGCTTGGTGCTGCTGGAATCAATATGTCCATACTGCTGCATCTCACTGGATTGTATCGGCTGGAGATTGGAAGATGGGCTCACAGAAACATTACTTGGTTTATCCCCTCTTTCTGGTTGTCTAGCTGGAGTTGTCTCTTTTGCAACACTTCTTTTCCTAGAAGACTCCTTTCGTGGTGTCTTATTATAAGATTGCCTAGTCTTACGCACGGTTGTACCTTTGGAAGCACTACTTCTGTGGGATATATCTCCTGCAGTTTTAGTTTTTGTGGGGCCTAACACAGAAGTTGTAGGAGATACCTCAACCTTCAATAAAAAGGGTAAAAAAAAAATCTCCATAAGATTGCTTGGCTAATCATTTACATTGATTACAATGATCAAAACAACAGAATATATCACCTACACATTTCATCCTATCATAGCCCCTCATATCCAGAGGCTAATTCAATCAGGAAGTAAGCAATAAAGAAAACAAGATTCAGAAATCAATATCATTAGACTTTGATTATGAACTTCAACAAGACTTACTGTTGATGCTTTGCTGGCTGTAGCAGCAGGAAGTGATTGACTCTTTCCAATATCTTTTGTAGTCAGATTTGTAACATCTGTTTTGGACAAATCTGCCATTGGATTGACCTCAGAAGTCGAACTTTTCTCATTTTTAGATGCATTACTTTCCTTTGTATCAGAACCAATAGACGGCACATCTATTGCACTTGCATCCCTATTGATGTCCTCTGAGACTAAGGGATTCTGATTCTGATCAGCGGATGCCTTGTTCCCATCTGTTTCAGTTGGAGAAGAATTTCCAATTGTAATGGAGGTACTGCTAGTAATATTGGCAGGAGAGGCAGAAACATCTCCAATCTGATGTGAAGCAACATGAGAATTAGGCAAAGGAGCAGAAGGTATGTAAACTTGGCTTGCATGCAAAATGTCACCTGCAAAACAGAATCTTGTAGAAGTCACATAAACATCTGAACAGGAAGGACATGAATGAATATATATATATACTTAGCAAAGTGCTGTAATCAGGCGGACAGAGTCAACTAATGATTAATTAGTACCTCTACAAAATTTAGTAATCCATCACTCACTCAAAGAAAATTACATATTTGGTACGTTCTAGAAGTACAACATCAACCTCAAAAGTTGACAAATTTAACTTAGATCACCTGAGAGTTTTGAGGATGACTTTTCATGACTCTCCTTGTCATGTTTATCAAAAGAAACTGCAACTTCACCATCACCCTTCCCCACTGTTGATCCACATGGAACTGAAGACACATCACTCACGCCTGCGCATTCCTGAGTAACCTTGTCAATTCGTGTTCCCTGAGGCTCACTTAATTTTTCAGTACCACTAGTCCCCTCAACCTGCGGACAATTGGTCACTGTTTTGCATAAAAGATTTGTAGAAGCATCAGAAGACGCATGCATTTCAGTTCCATCAACAAGATGAGAAGCTTCCATTTCAGTAGACCCAACTGCAGTAGATATGGCTACTTCCGTACCTATTTTGGCTGGATCTTGTTTTCCATCGACTGGGGCAGACATAGCAGATGCATTCTTTTGGACATTATTGTCAGTAACTCCATTGATGGAAATGAGAGAACTAGGAGGTAGAGCGTTCATTGTCTTACAGGGATCTGAACAAATATTTTCCACCATAACTTTTGAAGCTGAAAAAAATAAAAAAAAGAAACCTTGGAGTCAAATTTTGTTATATGTCAATCAGCGTTCCTCTCTACGATAATTACAAAATACCTGAATCATTGACAGCCATGCCACTGGCTAAAGTTGTGGAAGTTGTCAACTCAGTTGCCCTCCCCCTAGTTCTCAGAGATGATGAATCAACTACCTTATCAACCAAATGGGATTGGTTGATATCACAATGCCTTTGACTAGAAACAGTAGGAACCTTTGTACTCATTTCCTCATTTACAGAAGCATCTTTTTGCAAGTTTTCGCGGACACCATGCCCATAAACATCGCTATTTTCACATGTTTGAGTTGATTCCCTCGTACTAAGAGATTTTGTAGGAGAAGCAACCAAAGAAAGATCTACTTTGTTATCACTATTTCCTTCTCTCTTACTAGAAATACTATTGTTTTCCTCACTAATTAAAGGATCCTCAGACTGACCAACTAAATTCTCCTTTTCTATTGGGTCATCATTGTTCAAAACCACGTTTTCTTTAATGGTGCTTCTCCCACCATTTGTATCCCTCTCAATGGTAACCACATACTGATGCTTATAAGAAGAAATCGCATAGTTGGAATTACTGATCTCAACAACTTGTCCCTTTGAACTAGTGTCACCTTTAATTTCAACCTTAGGTGAGTCACATGGATTTTGTACAGATTTATTATCTACTGCTGCATCTGCGTTCGTATCATCCCCGCCCGAATTTTTGGAAGAAATATCTTCACTGCATCTTTCTGCTTTAAGTAAGTCAGCACCTGACACCAACCCATTCATGCCAGCATCAAAGGCCTCAACTGCCTTTACATCTTCCAAAGCTTGTTCTGTAGAGACTGAACAAAGAGGTTTATCTAGAGAATGTGCATCACTCGCAGGTGCAATTCCATCAGAAGCTTGGGTGTCAATGTGAGCATCTTTGTTCGATGTAGAAGATTCCATATCTTGCTTATCAAGTTTTCTAGGCAAACAACCTTGCTGCACATCACCAATATCAATTACACAATTTTCTAAATTTTGAATGTTCAACAACACATCACAAGTAGAAGAGTTATTCTGCATAGATGCTGCAGAAGCATTAGCCTGCACCCCAGATGCAGATAAATCATGAACTTTGTCATCCAGTGAGTCATCAGCCAAAGCCCCAACTACTTGATTTACCTCATTACATTTGCCATCAGTAGAAAGACTTCCCGCAGAAACAGGCAAATTAATATTTCTGCACATATCATTACTTTCCAGATTACTGGAACTTCTGATAATAGATGAATCAACTCCATAACCTTGGGAAACATCATCCTGAGACAGCCCCCTTTCAACATCATCCTTCAATCCAGACAAGCTTCCATGAATAAAATCAGGTGGCTGTAAATCTCTAACATCTTTCTCTAAAACAGTTTTAACATCAGGTTTAGGATTGGGCTTCATTTGCTTAGTTAAGCAAGCCAGTTCATCAAAGGCATTAGATTCCTCAACAGCTTGCCTAGGAATAAGTTCCTCCTGCCCAACAGATTTTAATAGCATTTCAACAGATTCTGAGGAAGTAGCCTCAGACCAAACATTGTTATGCCTTGATATAGAGCAAGATTCAGCTGCAGCTGAACTGAACTCTATACCACTACTCCCCCGAGAGAATGGGTCAATCCACTGGTTATCTCCGTGACTTTCAAGGCCAAGGAAAGCTTCAGTTTCAACCAAACTATCAAATCTTAAATGCCCTTGAAGGTTCTCATCAAACTCAAATTTAGGTAGAGCATATGGCCTTAGTACTGGAGGAAATTTGTTGCTCCCTTCACCAGCTAAATGAAGATTCTGGCTTTCATTGTCATCATAATCCATGGATGTATCCCTAAATCACAGTAAGATAAAAGAACAGAAAATATAAGAGTAAACTAAATATATAGACGAACAGACACAGACACATGAATACAGCTTGCTCTACAAATAAATCAAAACATATATAGGATTGCATTTACACCATTCTGTGCCTGAGCATGCAAACCATGAACAAAGAAATAACTAGACGGATAGAAATGCGAAAATTTATATTACAAAACTGTTGCATAATCAATAAACACCTATATAAGGCAGGGCTATATACAAGTTCAAACAAGCAGGAAGGAAAAACTTTGGTTTAATTCCATCATGCATTGGGAAAGTTTCTGTGAATGACATGGTAGCACTTGGAACCTCTTGGTCACTTCTCTCATTGGCCTTATCCTATGTAGCATGAATGCTCTCAAAAAGGAGCCATTTCCAAGTCAAACATATGTTAGATAGTGGTACTAAACACGCCACTACAAGAGTAACTATTTCAGTCCATTCTATGTAATTTGATGATAGCAGGAAAACTGTTATGAGCTTTACATCAGACAGAGGAAAAGTATGAGTTATCAGAGAATCAAGCAATTAAAATTAATCAGAAAACACAGTGATTCATCCTTTTCAAAGATAGTTGTATAAACAATGTTTATAAAATCACATTAAAGCTACTTGTTAAGCTGAATACAGTGAACTCCCCCTCCTTTTTATACACAAGGGGTCATGGCTATATTACTTGCTAACTAAACCGTTTTCCTCTAACTAAGAAACTTTCCTCATTACATTATAAATACCATACCAATACTCCCCCTCCCAAAGGACCCTTGCCCTCAAGGGTCAAGTAAAGTAAGTTAGGGAACATTCCTTAGAAAACATATCGATTTTAGCTGTATTCCAAACGCCTTGTCCCACTAATGTAAGGGAATAACAAGCTTGCACTTATCCTTTGAACACTTAGTAAACTCCTTGATTGGTCCCTCTACTCCCATCAGCTGCATTGAACTTACGTCACGGTATTGGAATGTAAATAGGCTTCCTAGATAGCGAGTATATGTTAGCATAGGCAACAAATGTCTCAGTCCATATTTGGGGGGTTACAATTGCATAATTAGTAGGATGCCATTATGTAATTATAAGTCTTCAATGCCTTGTCCTGTCTTGTATCATTCTCTTATAAATACAAAATCTCATACAGGTCAAAATTCACTAACTTTACATTTCGCACAAGGGTTTTTCTCTCTTTCTCCATTTGGATGTTGGCTTGGCCGTGTTGCCAGTCAAGTGACCGTGCTTCAAAGAACTTATTCAGAAAAGAATGGGATTAATAATGCAAAATCTTTGTTTCTTGTTAAATGAACTCGCAGTTTACATAAGAGGGGTTGCACAGCCCTGACTTCCAGGGAGATGAGCAACCACATTCCTTCACCAACTAACGACCATGATAGATTAATAAGTCAGAGCAAGACTAACCATATTCCAATGTGAATAGTACGAAAGAAATTAACTTTCTAAAACAAACTGGCAATTTCAGAGCAAAAAAAGCAGAGTCTGCCTAATCAAATATCAAATAGTAAGAAAATAGAAAAAGGAACCCTATATCCCATAAAAGATGGACAAGAACAGTACCAGAACAAGTAAGTCTAGAGACGCTACCTCCCTCCATCCGGCGAGGAAATCCAGCCAGTTTGATCTCAACTATTCCCAAATCTTACAGTCATCTAATGCTTCAAAAAAAAAAAATAGTTCCTGGTGTAAATCTGTGAAGCGCACAGCATATATATACACATATATATATAAAAAAGATGAATAAAACCAGAAAATGTCAATTTTTCTGTGCAGAAAATTATATATATATAATTTGATCTGTGAAGCGCACAGCTCCCAGAAAAAAAAATGTCAATTTTATCTGACAGGCCAGCAGAATCTTACCGGAGGCTTGGAGGTCCGTCTGATCGAATTAGGGTTCCGACGTCCAAAGATAGCAGTCAGAGAAAGCGGAAACAACCCGAAGACACGAAGAGTGGGTAATACTTCTCACTTCTCGGTGAGTTTTTTTTTCCGTTTGTTTGTTAGTTTATTTTGTTTTCGCCTTCTAGTCTCTTTTGCCGAAGAAAATGCACTTTGGTATCGTTTTTCACGAACTCATTAAAAATAAATGTCTGCGGACGGTGACTGAAATTGAAAAAGGTGAGCTTGTTTGTAAAGGAGGTGATATCCAACGTGTATAAATTAGAGTATATACACATGGGCGGTCCTGATTCGAGCATAGAAATTATCTAGGGACTAGGGTTAACTACGCAATCTTTCCCTTGGCAAGCAGCGTCACAGGGACAATAATCGTTGTTTAAAATAATGTAGTAGGGATCAGGAGTATGAAGTAGCTCAATCTGACGGTCGTAATGAAAATGAGATTAGGAAGGCCCGAATCAGCTGTGTCTCAGACGAGTTCCGAATGTGGCCGATAAAAAAGGACGGTTAGGTATGTTTTTGTAGAAGAATATGGTGTAATTAAAAAAAAATACTACTTAAATTATAACGCATTGAACTTGCCATGAGAAAATGATTTTTTTCTTACTACAAGTGAAAAATGTATTTTTATTTTAGTTAAAAGAATAAATATTTTGTTATATTAAAAATTAAAATATATATATTCATACGTATTTTTCTTAAATTTTATTTTTATATTTCTTATTAATGTAAAATTCTAAATATCATTCTTTTATATATTGTCATACAGAAAGGCTATTTTAATTGATAAATATACAAAAATCTTAATAAATTTAGTAAGATTCTCAAACAAAAGGAATTAGTAAATAACTCATTTCAGTTGTTTGGCCCAAAAAAAACTCATTTCAATTTAAATTTAAAAAAAAATATTATTCTTTTATTTATGGAACCTATTTTTTAGCTATTAACGTTATTTTGAAAAATCCACTCAAACCGTCAAACAAATTATGCAATTGAAAATATTAAATGCATGCTGACGTAATAAAAAAAATTAGAGGTTCTGGATATTCTTTTCTTTAATGAAGAAAAGGAAGGAGCAATGATAAGACTTGATAACAATAACTGTAAATTGGTAACACTTATATTTAATATTTAATAATATTTTAAATATAATTATTTTTAATAAAAAAGTATATAAACTTATAAAAAAAATGTAAATAGAAAGTTTCGGGGTTTATTTTAAAAGGCAATAATAATGGCATAATATATGAAGAAATAAAATAGGATGATTCAGTCATGTGAAAGCAATGTACTCACGATAAACTATATTAAATTATTAATTAAAGTTTGGATTACAAAACAAAATGAAAGAAGGACAGAAAGAAGGCAATAGGAGTTGTCTGAAAGAGATTGAGCTCGTTTAGATAGATTTTTAAAAAAATATTTATAATAAAAAATAAATTTTTAAACTATTTTTAGAAAATAACTTTTAAATACGAATTTATAAAAAATAATTTTAAATAAATAAATATTTAAATATATATTTTTAAAAATATTTGGAATAATTAATAATTTATTATAAAGGATATTAAATAAAAGAATTATTTCTCACTTTTGCATCACGTCCCACCTCATCTCTCTCATTAAGGGTTTATCTTCAGAAGCTGTTGGATTCATGACTCTTGCATTTTTCTTTTAATTCTTTGCAAAACTAGCTGCTTGCATTCTTTGCATTTTTCTTAGCACATCATCGTCATCTTCACAATCTTCTTTATCTTCACCGTCGTCTTCGTACAGCTCTTCATCTTCTTTAGAACTAAAAGTTGAGGAGCTTAAAGTCATCATCTTTAGTCATTTCTTCACAGACTAGCAACGACACCGACCGCCTCCAACTCCTTTCCTCCATTCCATGACCCTTTCCCTCCATTCTATAGCCCATTTGCTCGTCGTCACCGTCACTCGCCCCTCCCTCGCTGTCACCCCAAAACCATAGGATGATGAGAACAGCGAGAAGATGAAGGAGCGAAGACATAGAGGAAGCACAGGAAGAAAGAGGGTGAAAAAAATAACAGCTAGAATAATAATTGAATAATATATAAATTATTTTATTATTTTAAAAATTATTTTTAATAATTTATTTAAAATAATAATTTAACTCAAACTCTTTTAAATAAATATAACTGTTTATTTAAAAAAAATAGATCAAAATTTAGGCTATAAAGCTTTTAAAATCATTTAATTTAAGATATTTTTTAATAGATATGATAATGTTGAGAAGGTAAAATAATTTTAGCTAAATTTATAAGAATTAGTTCATTATAACTTATAAATAGTAATATTGAGAGCAACTAACTTGTCTCAGACTTATTGGATTGGATGAAAAACTGCGGTTAGTAACTAAAGTGTAAAGCTTTTAAATTTTAAATTCAGATTATCAACGCACTAAAAAAATTGCATTTGTTAAAAGGAATTCGACTAGATTTGTCAAAAATCAGAACAACACACAACAATAATCTCAAATAGTAAGTGTACAGAATCAAAGGTGAGAAAATATCATAATTATAGTAAAAATGTACAAGGAAATTCTTTTATGCACCTTCAGTTAACTTGACTCAAGATAATCGATTCCTGTATTCCAGGCAATTTAGAAGCGTCACATCCACCATGGCTTGTCTATTAGATCTTTGAAGAACGTGTAGCGAAACCTTGAACTGTAAGGTAGCCATTCTATTATTTGTGATGCTCTTTTACTACTGGATTTACGATCAAGGCACTCCTGTATCGAATCATGCAGCTTCTTGTCAACGTTTTGCATGACCCATCCAAGCAGATCATCTATGCTCATTGTGGTTTCTCTGCAATATCTTTCTACCAATTTTGGCAGAAAAACTTTTCTTGACTTCTTAACTATCACATTTGCTTGAAGGAACTCTCTCTTGGCCATCTCCAGTTCTTCTCTTATATTGGATGCTGCATAAACTTTTAGCTGCAGCCCATATCGTAACAAGATTCATTAACAACTCTTGCAAATGTCTGTGTGGAAGAGAGCAGAGAATATTATCATGGAAAAGAATGAAGGAGAATAATTACCACAGGATCTGATAAGGCTCCGGTACAGAGAGCAAAGCACACAAGGGGTTGGGAATCACTAAGACCTAATTTTGAGCTGATCAGTTGTCTTTCTTCATTACTTTTCTTCCTCAAAGCAGCAGATACGATGCTTTCAAGCCACTGTTGTTTAGAAAATGACAAGTAAATTAACTAGATAAAACAGAAGATTATCATGGATGCCATGCATGCTAAAATACCTACAATCCATTCTACATTATCATAGAAACTGTAAGCAGAAGATGTCAATCCTATAACCCTCCACAGGCCAAGACAGAAAAGAAAGGTAGGAAGTTTCATGGTATCTGAAAACTTCGGGTCCATAATCATATTCCAATATACGACAGAATGCGTTTAAAAGAGGAACGGTATTATATATATATATATATATATCAACACGCACACAAAGTATTGTCTCATTGTTAACATGAGGGTAAGATCAGTACCCGTCCAATGCGGGGACTTCTGAAGCAAAATATTGATTGTTCTATGGCATTTGCACTAATGATATGACCTCCAATGTTGTAAGCAGCCTGCACTACAATTTTACCAATTACTTGATATTGTGTGCATTGTCACAAGAAAAGGTACAACAGCACAGAATGAAAATACTGCCAATGAAGAAATGAAAATGATAAGCAATAACAATATCATGGAAAAATTTACAGCAAAAAGTTAACAACTAATTGAAAAAATGGTGCCAAAGAGAAGAGTTCTTTCCTTTGCTTTCCCCCTTTTCTGAAGAGATTGGGAGGTTACAAAGAGGTCCAAATTTTTGTTCTTTTAGCTGTAAGAGTGGCAATTTCTTAGTAATTTTGATGGACTGGCGAAATGAGTTCTACTGAGAAAATAAAATTGAAGGAAATGAGAGATAGATGAGTTATTTAGTTACAGAGGCAAAAGTATTCTTGGTACAGGCATCACAATAATTAAACATTGGTTTGGGAAGAGGACTTGGGAGAAAGTTAAGCCCTGCCAGCTGTTCTCTGGATCCAACATTATTTCCTAGAAATTCATAAACTTTGGAAATTCTTTCAGGCTAATAGCAATATAAAATTGAATAAAAAAAGTAAGCTACCTTGTGAAACAAGGCTAACCTCCTCAGAGATCCCTGAGGAATTCCATATGCTAAATATGCCTGTCAACAGCAGAAGAAAAGTTATATGTGGTGCAAATAGGCAAGGCAAACATAAATCTCTGGTCACATGATTATTACATGCATCACAAGAGCATTATGCACGTTTATCCAGAATGCAATTTGGGTGTCACGTTGCATTTGACTGACATTCACCTTTTCCAGTTGTTCTACGAGAACCCTGAAGGTAAAGAGATAATATCGTGTCATGCGACAAATTCAATTAAATACAAAATCCAGGGCAATTTTAAACAGAACAAAATGAGTATGCATATAAGTAAGTCCGGAACATCTCTTATTTGAAATTATCATTCTCATAGAATTATAATAATTGAAGTTTGATTTATATATAAATATACATTTACAAACATCTTATTTGAAATTATCATGCTCATAGAATTAACCTGTAGTTATTGATGGCATATGAAGCATGAGATGAATGACGTTTTTGAGTAGATATCCAAGAAATTTCAACTGCTGATTTGCATGACCAGTCTCGATCCTCTTGAGTACCATGCCTTGGCTGTATAGCATTAGTTGATGACCTTGACAATAACGGTGATCTATTATTTTCAGTATTCACAGTGGCTGCACTACGAAGCCAACAATACACCGTAGCCATGCACCTGACCATGTCCTCTGACAACTTGCTGGGACACTGGTATAGATGGTCTTTGAGAGTTCGCAACACTGGAGTTTTATTCATCGTAGAAAACTTCTCATGAACCTGACATATAATTGAGATATGAATCTTAAGATCAATGCTGCATTATTACGATAAGTGTAAGCAGATAACCAGATACAGATTTCTGTAGGATTGGTTTTTATATGCTGAAAAAGTTATTATCAAGGAATGATTACTTTGACAAAGGCTATTCATTGCAAAGGTAAGGCAATGATAATTTCAAGAAATGCATGCATAGATATATTTAAAGGACAAAAATTATGCTCTACCTTAGTGGAATCAGAACAAGTCTTTTTAAAATAAATGCTGTCTTTGCCACTTGATAAAGAACCATTTGTTGAGCCAAATATTATATTTTTTGAGGCATTGGTAGAAATCAAAGCTTGCAGTGGTCGCAGAGGGAACTTTCTTGAGGAACAGAATGCACTTGAAATAATACTTGGATGCTTCCTGGGTTCGTGCTTTATATGAGCCGGTGAAGCCACGCCAGAATTTTGTTCAGAGGATGAGCGACTTACGCAATTTTCAAAAATATTCCTGTACAGAGTAAGCACATGCTGCTCACGGCTAGTAACCTCTTCTTCAAGTAACTCAATTTCAGCGATCAAGTCTTTTGTCTAAGAGAAGGTAAAACAGAAGAGTTATTTTCCACAAAGCTGACATTTACAGCTGTTGCTTACATTCTGAAGGAGACGTGGACAACAAAATCTTACAAGAGTCATGTTGAAAGGCAATTGTAAATCAAGGTAACAGGCATAAAAGTCACATGGCCGTACCACACATTCCAATAGAAATCTAATATCTGACTACCAAGTGAACAATCCTGACCTTCTATCACCAATACTTATATCTGTGCATGTCTTCTTCAATGTTAGGTCAGATTTATAAATACATGACACCTTGGCAAGTGGTTCTATGTTACAAGAAGTCTATCACAAGACTATTATGAAACGTACAGAAGAACATGAAACAGTTAAGCTGAAGTAATCTTCAGGACATCCTTCATTTTAGAATAAGGAATATTATCAGCAAGTGATCATTTCTCGCATATAAATTATGTTATAGAATCAATGGCTGAACATTTTGCAGTAGTGGTCAAGCCCAAGCACTGAAGCAACTGGATGGGAAGAACCTATAGGATGAATATAAAATAGCTATTTTTTGCAAAGTGTGAATGTCAAATTACCTGTGCAGCAAAGTGCCTGTGTCCAGGAGATAAAGTACTAGAGGCTCGGCCCATTGCTCTCTCAAGCAAAATGCGCATAGATCTCTCCTGCTGCAGGTGTAATTGCAGTTGCTCAACCTGCAAATCAGTAAATTATTTCAAGGAATAAATAAATTATGGCCAAAAAATAAATACTAAGCAACTTCAAATCAGTAATTGCAGTTGCTCAACCGGCAAATCAGTAAATGATCCGACATATAAATAAATAAGCAAGGGCCGAAAATCATGAAGCAAATAAGAACCTTCACCACCTAGAATCGTCTATTACTCTATTTAGTAGTTAATGCTCTCTGGGAGTCTGGGTGTGATATAATTAAAGCTCTCAATAAGGGCCGCCCAGCCCCAAAGGCATAGTCTTTTGAAGGGCCAGGGAAAAGGGTCAATCCTTTAGAGCCTGCTTACACTATATTTTTAAAACCCAGTCTTTAAATATTTGGGCTTAGGGCTGGCCCTACAGGACTTTCATGTTATTTTATTAAATTTCATTTTTTTTAAAACTATTTTAAAATATAATAATAAAATTATAAAAAACTTAAAATTTAAAATTCAAATAATAAATATTAGTAAAATAAAATATCAAACTATTGTTCAAATGTTCAAAACTAATACATATCAAATATCATATACTAATGGTTTATCAAAAAAACCTCAAACACTAATAATAAACTATTGTCCAAACTAAAAAAATATCAAAACTAAATAAAGTATACAAATAAAAAAGATAGAAAGAAACTAAATAGCTCAACATTAGCAACATGAATATGATTTTTATCTTCTTCGTCTTCATTACTATAAGTAGGCTCTTCTTCCATAGCAAAAATATCAATGTTTTCATCACCATTATCTAAAGTAAAGCCTTGCAACTAATTAAGAGCACAAATGAGAGCTTGAAAATTAGTTGAAAGAAGAGAATTTTTATACTTCATTAAGACACATGAACTAAAGTTAAAAGTTGATTCACTGATTATTATAGTGATCAGAGTGCTAAAAATATCATCTACTATCCTTAAAAGAAATAAAAATAAATTTTGATAGTTCTTCTTAATTTAAAATTTTTAATATTAAAAAAAATAGAATAGCTTAAAAAGGGCCTATCCTAGACCCTAACAGGCTGATCCTTTTATTTTTTAACCCTAAAGAGTTAGCTCAATTGCATTTTCCACCCTTTAAAACGTAAGTCCGACCCTCTACTTAAATGAACTTAAAAGAGTTCGTCCGACGGGATCGGCCGGAGGGCTCTAGGTATAATCATGTCATCGAGTGGAAAGTTATAGAGTTTTTCGCAAGGTATGTTAAAGTAAATATTCCAGAGAAAAGAATAAAACCCAATATGCATCTGAATACAATGCTTACATTTTTCTCCAACGAAGCTCTATGATTTGTCAAAGCGTTCCCGTTGATATAAGATAGATTGTCATGCAAAGGACTTTGTAATCTTGAAGCGCTGACAGAAGATAGTGATACCTGTTCAAGTCATGTGGAAATTAGTGAAGTATAAATTAAGTCACTTTGAAAATTAAATTTGCGGTGCAAGCGTGCATCTGATCTTTTCTGTTTCAGGGAATTATAGGATATGATTATAAAGTGGAAGACCAATTTCAATTTGCAGTCTCACTAGATACTCATTGTGGTCTTTCTCTTTGGCAAGCAAGACTCCACCTCTTGAGATTTTCTGGTTCCTGTCAGAAGCACTGGAATGAAAAAAAAAAAAATCAACTGGATATGGTAACTGCATTAGCAAGATCAACAGAATACACCCCCTCCCAAACACACACACACACACACACACACAGAAAAAGAAAATATTTTTTCTGGAAACACACGCGACCTAGTTTTCCAATGGCGAGACAAATTGCACAGACACCAAGATCTTGAACCAGAACCCACCAGCCATCTTAGCAATATAGTATTAGTCAAAACTCGTTTTAGAAAATAACAAAGATTTATGAGGAAGAAAAACTCTGGGTGGAACGGAAACTGAAAAGTTGTCACTGATAACAACAACTTCATTCTCCGAATGAATTCGTCACACTTCCTAGCTTCCTCAACAAAATAACTTCACTTTGTATGCAGTTACAAAACTGTTGTTCCTATTACTTCCCGATCAGAAAATTCTACAGTCCTCCAAAGTTTATGCCAATTCAGCCTTCATTCTTCATTTTCATATTTAACTGATAAACACCACCCAAAGATGCTGAAGTTTCCGTAGAGTTTTTCGCATAGAAAAGAAATCACATTTTGAAAAAGGGAAAGAAGTTCATTAACTAAATGCATAAGGAAGGGAAGGAAAACAACAGCCAAAACCAGCCATAATTGAGTTTGTGAAGTATGGACCTCTTAGAGCGCCGATGTCGAGTTTGGACAGGTTGCCACGACTGAGAATCTTCTCTCTCTCCATACCCACCTGCTTCTGCCTGACCTTTTCCAGCTACATGGAACTCACCCATTATTATTTCTTAATTATTCCAGAAAGCGTTCATATTCTTCTTCTACAAAGACTAGCATATTCAATATAGATATAACTGAACCCAATTTGAACTCGACAACACGGATATCCACAGAGTATTAGCATCTATCTATAGCGAAACGGAAAGAGGGAGAGGGAATGAGCATCAATTAATTGAATAAGCTGGTTTTAAGAAGAAGAATAGAGTTGATTATTGTAAGAAGAAAAATGAAAGAAAAAAAAAGGAATAATTTTGCATTGCAAGAGAAGAATCTGAAGTAAATGGCAGTAGTTACCCAAAGACTACGAAAACAGGACAAGATAGCTGGCCTGCCCACAATTCAATACGATCACTTTGGGTTGTTGACAGCATTCAATGTCTGGAATTAATTCATCTACTAATCAGCCCCAACTCTTGAGTCTCTTTCTCACTCTCACCCTCACCCCTCACACGCACAACATAGACTGAACGGTACGTTACTCGAATTTGAGTTTGAAAAGAAGAGGTTCACATCCGGGCGATCCTGTTCCATTTACCCGCCAAACTTGAGCGTTTTACATTTTTTTTTCATTGGATTTGTTTGTGCGAAAATGTAGATTAATTTATTATATAATCGACTTACCATTATCAATATTGTCAATGTAAGGCTGAATTAGCAATAAAATTAAAAAAAAAATAAAAGTGTATCTATTAAACACATAATTGTGCGACAGTGTGAATTTTTTTAAAAAAATATGTGTAAAGCTGAATTAAAGTCTTACTCTTTGTAAATAAATACCACTGCTCGTAAGACTACATAGGGCCATCATCAGCTATAAATTAATGTCAATATATATATATATATATATATATATTTATTAAAATTCATTAAAAATTGTTTTTAATAAATTGATACTCCTTCTTATCCTAATTATAAGAACTAAATAGAGGTTAGATTTAATCCTAATTATAAAACCTCAATTCACTTTATTTTTTAAAATTATAATTTTTTTCAAAATATCTCAATATGATTATACATATTAAAGGGTTTTTATTAAAGATATTTTAAAATGTGTATAATTAAATGAATTATTTTTAAAAAATTAGCACATAATTATTACAAATAATTAATTTAGTTAATTTTTTTAATCTACTTAGATTAGTTAAATAAATCTTATATTAAAATAAGAATTAATACTAATTTAATATGCCTGGGGAAATTTAGCATTTATCATAAAACCCGTCGAACTTTTTCTGCTTCATAACTGATGGACCATCTCCTTCAATAACAAAATAGGTTAATGAACCATCAATAAAGCAAAATAGGAGTGTTGAGTCGCATCCAATTTACATAAACAAAAGTATTCTCTTATTGATTCTAAGATATAGTAAATAAATTTTGATTTTAAATTTATAATTTTTTTAAATTCTCTTAGAGATTTTTCATCAAAGGAATAATTTATCTTACAAATGATTATAAATTATACTCTTAACAAATTAACACATATTTTTTTATAAATAACTATATTTTTTATTTTTATAAATTAATTATTTAACCCTTATTTAGATTAAAAAAACTATAATATATAGTTTGTGTGAAGTAGTAATGGAATAAAAGGAAGAATCAATTAATAAAAGGTTAATCTAGTCAATAATAATTAACTCACATGATTTAAAATATTGTGAGTTTAAATTTTAATATCGATATAAATATTTTATTAGTAGATAATTTAAGTATTTTTATAAATATTTTTTAAATAAAGAATTACTCTCTAATCTTGGCGAATCTTAGATCCAACTTACCTGAAATTTCTCTTATTAAAAGAAAAGGAAGAATCATTTTCTTTCAGACGGTATATCATGTTTAGATATGTCCGGCATTTTCCTAACAACATTTACTTCTGAAGCCTCAGTTTAGGGAAGATCCAATTTCTGTGTCAAAGAAGTGTTAAATATTGTACAGAAAAGTAACAGATTACTGTCTGGTGCTTCCATAGCCTTGTCCGCTCTTCAAGGCGAAATTTCTTTCAGAAAAGCCTGTAAATGAAATCGCTTTTCAATATATTTAAAAAATCCAGCTTGAGTGCCGTGAACATGCTTCACTTTGCTTCTTTCACGGCTCATAAACTCTCAACACACAGACACCTAAATTGTTTCCCATTCCAACTATACACCAAAAATTCGACTATATCTAGGTGTCTCTCCCCAGACCAGAGGCTCTATTGATTGTTAATAGTATCTTAAATGTTCAGAGTTACATGCAGTACCATGTTGCACGTTACAATCAAATTGAAATTAATACTGCGTTGAAATTTTAGGCCCTGGCTAGACACAGACATGAAATTAGCAAACCGCGTTTGGTAAGATTAGAAAGGGAAAAGGGTAGAGGCAGTTTCCATTGAGTTTAATTAAGTTGTTAACCATTTAACTGAAATTGACAATTCACTACTGATTTTGGTCAAAACTGATTTTCACTGCGTCAACTGATGAACTTTGCTGTCACTGCAGATTCCATCACATATAGCAACTATGACATTTCTGCTCATTTTTCCTGATTTAATCTTCACAACCGCAAAGCTACATTTTGAAATTATTCCCGTCATTTAAAGCAGGTTGAATAGAATGGGACACTCGAAATGGAATATTATTGTGAGTCAGAAATTAAACTCAACAACTGTGTCATGAATTTCGAGCAATATTAATGCTCGATCGTATGGTTGAATTAATATATCGTTAAGAACAATTACATTTAAAAGAATTTTATTAATTTTATGGATAGATAAATAAAGTAGGTTGAAGCAATTAAGGAAGCATGTGCACAACCTCGATTTAGTACATTTGTTTGCCTCAATTCAGGCTTCATCTGCGTCCATTAGCACTCTTTACTTATTTTCGTCCCACTATCTCATGCCAAAAATATAAGGTCTGAATACTCTGATGATGAGAATTACTAAATTACGGTTTCAATTTACTGAAATATGATTAAATTGAATTTGTTGTATATTTTTTTAGTCTTCAATATAAAAACTATTTAAATGATTTGAGTAAATTGAGAAAGCTAAATAAATTAGTTATTATTACTAAATATTCAAAATGAATTTATATATATTATATATATTTTTAAGAAATTTGAGGGAGTAGCGTATATGAAGAGTAGGGTATATACTCAGGTGCATGGTTTAATTAGTCAATGGGATGACACAACACTAAGGTAGAAAAAACACGATTACGTATCGCATGATATATATGGTCTCAAAACGTCACTATGATTAAATCTGGTTTTTATAAAACAAACATGATTTGCCACAATATGCACAGAAAATTCACCGGATAAAGCATTCTTGGACGATCATCACTCTAGAAGCTTCAGCTACAAAAAAAAAAAAAATCCTTTCACATAGTGGAGAAAGAAAGGACAAAGTAGCATCACTTGAACTATTCCACTATGAACCGTCCAACCATTCGTGTGACTTGTTCCAACAATCCTTGGAACTAAACAATTCCTATGGAACAAGACTCTGAGTACCTAACCATGCTGTATTCTAATATGGCTCTATTTGATAATTCATGTGGCCATAATTGAAGAACAACTATTAGGTAGAGAATAAGAGATTTATTCTTCATTAATCTTTGTCATATAGTGGAATTATAATAATCCATAACCATAGTTATTTCCATCATCGTTATCGTCATGATTAAATTTAAGTTCTCTGTTGGTCCAGGAAAGTGATATCTAAAATTTCCTATGTTTTCTTTAAAGTCGACGAAGTTTACTTTGATAATATTCTGCACGAACATGCTTATCCACTCAGTATTTTATAAGTTTCTTGTTCGTTTTAAGAATCGTCATTATGCTCATAATGAATATTAAATATCAAAACTGATCCCAAAAGCTTGTCGATACAAGTAAGAAAGAGAAAGGAGGAGAGTGGTTTTAGTCGACTTTTGTCATGCGTCATTCAACCACTTATGTGGCCCCTGATCGGTGCCAGCCAAGCCGGCCATGGCGCTTTTTTACTTGTATGTAGATATCTATGTATATATATATAAAGCTTGGCAAAGTTTTCTGATAAGCATCCACACTCTAATAGGTTCAGAACGTTAGCTTCAAGGGATTGAAAATGGTGAAGATAGAATTCGGTAGCTTTCCTGACTCTTTTAGCGTTAATTCCATTAAGGCTTATTTAGCAGAGTTCATCGCTACTCTTCTTTTCGTCTTTGCCGGCGTTGGATCAGCCATCGCTTACGGTAAGTGCTCCAGTGTAGCTAAGCTAATCAATCACTCGCTGAAATTCGCTTGTATATGTTTGGCAGTTAACGGTTATATATGTTGGAATTGGTGTATATATGTAGGTGAACTAACGGCGGATGCAGCGTTGGATGCGCCGGGACTGGTGGCGGTGGCGGTGGCGCACGCGTTTGCCTTGTTTGTAGGGGTGGCGGTGGCAGCCAACATCTCAGGTGGCCATTTGAACCCCGCGGTTACTTTTGGATTGGCAATTGGAGGCAACATCACCATCTTAACTGGCATCATGTACTGGATTTTCCAATTGCTTGGCTCCATCGTCGCATGTCTCCTCCTCAAATTTGTTACTGGTGGAAAGGTATTTATAACTAAGGGGTATTCAATTAACCCATATTTGTTCGTCCCTTTAAGCTGGGCCGGGTCAATTCAAACAGAAACAATAAATGATACGTTTGGGTTTGACCAAGCCACTCAGTTGCTTTTGCCTATGTTTAATCTTTGGGAAATATTGTAACAAAAAAAATGTTTAAAAAATATTATTTTATTATAATTATAGTCATGATACCTAGAGAGACATTCTACCTCTTAAGTGCTTAGATTTATCCTTAAGGTAATCAACAGTTTATCTTACATAATATTGATATTACATAGGAATAAGGGAGACTTTATTTTACTCTTAGATTATAGGTGAGTTTAATTATTTTTTAAAAAATTTTGTACTAAAAAAGAAAATTACTTTTGCCTCAGCTAAACCGACTGGAACTGGTCGAGGCAGTAGTGCAATTATAGTTGAATAAGAATTAATCCAATTATAATTATGAAGGCTTACCACAAATCACAATTAACACTTAGCTAAATTTTTTTAAAATCTAGTTAGAGGATCTCACGTGGTGTGTATGAAGAGGGTATCCACTAAAGCTCTTTAAAATTTCTACAAGGAATTAATTATTACTTATAGTAATTTAATTAACGTATATCTCTAAAAAAAAGTAAAGCTCATGTAAAAAAGGTATTAACCCACATATAAATAAAATATTCATGTATAAACTACACATAATATAAAAAAACATAATTATTAAAGTATAAATAGGATTAATACTTTTTCTTTTTATGCCTAAAATGAGGTCGTTTTAGGTTCAACATGAGGAGAGAAAAAACTTTTGACATGAGTGATTGGGGGCTAACTCACTAGTTCACTAATCTATACCTAATACATGTTTTTCTTTTGCTACAATAATAAATGTTTTAATATGAACTGACGTGTACTCTGAATGTGTTTGGCAGAGCATTCCTACCCATGGACTAGCAGCAGGTGTGGGTGCAGGAGAAGGTGTAGTGTTTGAGATTATTGTTACTTTTGCATTGGTTTACACTGTGTATGCAACAGCGGCTGATCCCAAGAAGGGTTCTCTTGGGACTATTGCACCCATTGCAATTGGGTTCATTGTGGGTGCCAACATCTTGGCTGCCGGTCCATTTAGTGGCGGTTCAATGAACCCGGCTCGTTCTTTCGGCCCAGCTGTGGTCAGCGGCAACTTCGCCGATAACTGGATTTACTGGGTTGGGCCATTGGTCGGTGGCGGCTTGGCCGGCTTGGTCTATGGTGATATCTTCATTGGTTCATACGCTCCAGTTCCTGCGGCTGAAAGCTACCCTTAAATTTCTCGTGTGTAACAAGTTTCTCACCGTGTGATTTCTTACTTTTATGTGGAAATTGAATCTTTGACTTTTGATCATCCCACCCAGTGAAGGAGCTTGTGCTTGTAATAAAATGTAAATAATAATTACAATTTAATTTCCCCAGCGTTGCCTTCCTAAGATTCTATATTCTCAATGTACGCTGGTCTTTAATATCAATGAACGACTTCAATGTTATTTAATGACAAAACATTTAACAAATCATGAATATTCATTTTATCATTTAATACATAATCCAAATTTCAGGCTTGAATTCAATTCACTCAAATCTAGCATATACGTTCAACTGATCAATTCGAGCGGCGAAATCCCTTATCTGGGTCTTTCGGTCATCGGAAGACATGAACGCAACCTCAAGGAAGTTGGCTTTCTTGATCTTCTTCTTCATCATTGTATCTCGAAGGACGACGCTAGGATTTGGAGAAGCCCCAGCTTGCAAAACTGATGAAGATTGCGAAGAACAATGCGATGCCGGAGGCTGCAAAAAGAACTACCTTGGATTACCTAGTTTTTGCTTCAAAGGCTTATGTGCCTGCCCTTTTGGCACGGGACATACTTCCACCAAACCTATCACAAATTCCTCTTGTTCTGTCGATCAAGATTGCTCTGCCCTCTGTCCTTCAATTTGTAACGTCAAGAGTTGTCTTGAGGCCAAGTGTCATTGTCGGCGTTCAGGATGAGAACGCATCCTCTTCTTCTTATACCAGTCATTTTACAAATAAAAGAAACAAAATTACAAATACAAGTTGCATGTCTTCTACTTCTGTTTTTATCCTTATAATTGCCAGATTTTAACTTGCTTGCATGTAGGGATCAAACCTTGGCAATTGCCAGCAAAGCAAAGGGGGGCCTACGTGCCACTTGCACTACCGAGGTGCTGGCTTTATTTTGCCCTTTTACTAGCTTAAGTTCACACCTTAATATATGTGGGACTTCTTTAGACACACAAAAACTATGCTGGATCAAACTGTTTTGGAACGAAATCTTCGGAACTATACTATGTTCTAGACTAGAGTGCTACAGCGCGTCAGAAAATTGCAACTATACCTCACCATCTCATGATCTCAAATTGTTCTGTCTTATTTACGTAACCTCCATTCAAAATTGGATTGTTGTGTCATGAACTTGACATTTGGACATCAGATTTGCTTTATTGCTGTATCATAGTGTATAAATGATATATATATATATATATAGGAGTACAGGCCTTTGGGAAAACTGTCTGAACAAATTATATGCTGTTACTGACGCTTAAAGTTTCCAGAGAACGCTCTGTTGCTTCAGTGGAATTGAGTTGACCAAGCAAACTCTCTATCCCTTCAACCCATTGCTGATTGTGGAGTTTACTTTTGCACTTAAACTCTAGAAGACCCTGTGCTGTTTTGAGCCCAAAATATAACTCTTCTGGTGCTTCCCTTTCCTTTTGATACGGCCACGCAGCATCTTTATCACAAATTCCATAAACCATACCTAGCAAAATATGTTACACGGCTTCTTTCAGAATCCACAGATCCAAACAAGAAAAATATATAGATGCTTTTTTTGTATCTAACACTTACATTTTTTCTTTTTGGAGAAGGTTCCTCCAACATGCTTGCTTTTTAGCTTAATCTTGACCTGAGATTTCTTGTTGATGTAAACAGTGACATGCTTCCATTGTAAAACACCTGAATAAAAGGGAAGACTCAGAAATGATGAAACTAAGGACTAATCAATCCAACACAGTAAACCACCCCTAAGAATGTTCTTTGAAACATGACAGCAAGTAGCCAATTACCTTTACGTGTTAGCAGCAATAAATCTCCGACACATGTAGGAGGACGTTCCCACGTTGGACTGTCAAACGCAGGAAACAAGTGCGTTTCAACTATTCCCCTATCATAGGGACTAATGGAAGCATTCTTCTTTGCCTCCTTGGGCAATCTCGCTGTCAGAGCTGCTTCTCCTCTCAGGGCTAATTTTAAAGAACAAGAAGCATCTATAAGCGAATGAATAATAGCTTATATAGGAACTATCTTCACAAGATTAGAGAAAGTAATTAAGCAAGCACCTGTTGCAGCTGCAGCAGTTAGAGTCATTAGATCACCGGAAGTTCGAATATCAAAGGCGGACCTCACCGTAGAAGCGACCCGCTGGTGATCGGCTCCGGCTGATTCAGCCATTTCAATGCAATGAGACGCTAAGAGTTCAGCGGCTGAAGCTAGAGCAAGGTTCAATTTTGAAGGAGAACCATTGGAGCTCTCTGCTGCGGCCACAGCAGCCAATGCCGAAGCTAGTGCAGCAATGGACACAGCAGAATGAACACGAGCATTTTCAAGACGTACCCTATCTTTCTTTCTCATCACTGCGATATTGTTAGTACTATTACTATTACGCTTCTGGTGAAACCATTTACCAATGGTACTAATTCTTCTGCAATTAGTAGAGTTAGAACTTATGGTCTTCCCTGGCTGTAAAAACAGAGAACATGAGTTCAAGCTCGCACGCAATTATGCTAACAAATGATCAATAATTTAAGGATTCAGATGGCTTACAAGTTGAGGTGCTGAAATAGCTAGTGGCAACGTGTCTGGATTCTTATCGAGGAGATTTTGTTTCTGTTTTTCTGAGAGAACCTTGGATATTTCAGAAGCAGAGAGGCTCCAAGATCTCGATAGGAACTCGATAGGTTCATGTGGTGTCGGTGGCTGAGGTATGGCTGGCAATGAAGAGACAAGCTTGAGTTCGTTACTTTCCTCTACATCCTCGAGACCATACCAGGAACCATTTTTACATGGTGCGAAGAAAACACCTTCCATTTTTTTCTTCAGAGTTCAGATAAGTTCTGAATGGTCCCAGCAACAGTTCAGTTCCTTGAAATTGCTATATTTATACACTCACTTTTGATTCGAAAAGCCTGCAATGCTACATTAGGCGCGCAACACAAGACCCACAAAGCCAAAAATAAGGTTAGTTAGCAGATTATCTAGAACAATACTAAATCACTTTCGGAGAAGCTAAAAGTAAAAGGTTCTCGTTTTGTGTCGATTTGAATGTATACCAGTTTGGTGTCTAAGCCTGAACTTTACAAAATCTTCCGCGGAATGGATAATCTGACTCAAGAAAAAGAAAACCCAATCGAGAACTGATTAAGATCATTTTAGAAGATACCAAATGGCAAGAGACAGAGATTATTCTATAACAAATAACAATTCTCCAAAAGAACAAAAACATTAAGAAACAGGGAAAGAAACCTGCTTTACAGAGCTTAACAACCTCAAGAATCAAGATATAAGCCTTTGACCAAGTCAACTACTTTGCGACCAACTTCAGACTTGAATACACACACACACAAGAGACACGGCCAGGAAGCAGCGAGGCCAGACAAATTACAGGAACAAGGATCGAAATCTAGTGCTTTGAACCAGCAAGAGTGTAGGTGGGGATTTCATTACATAAATTCAAAAAGAATCGGAGACAACCTGGAGTTTCACGAAGCTCGAAAACCTAATTTACTATAAACTTGAAGAACAGAATCCAGGAGAACAGGGTTTTGGTTCCAAGGCATAGAACTCATGCAAAGCCCTCTAGCGTAGGACACACATCATTATAACTATTACAGATTAATGTATAATATATAAATTTAGGTCGTCTGAGGTTACCTCGATGTCTTCGTGAGTTTTGCGTTCAACGTACGTACTTTCGGTCGATTTTCATAATCGAATAAATTAAATTTTGTGCAGGACCACCCTGGTCGGTGGGACGATTCTTAGTTGTTAGTACAGCCCTTCTCACTTCTCACTTCTCAACTTAGCTTCTTCTTCTTCCTCCCATTTCACCGACGCCGTGCAAGTTATTTTACTTACATGGTGAGTTATTAGTAGGAACTAAAAAGAAAGCATTAACAAAAATACCAGCATTGATTGGATAATTAATGTAATGCAATAATGAATGAATGTTACATGAAGCTATAATGTCGTCTTCCTTTTCCCTGCATGAAGTTAAACTTATTAGTACCTAAAAGTCACTTTGAATGATAGATTGTTCTCATGATGGTAACAGGCATTGGATTTTAAAGAGCCATCAAGAAGTGGACCCTTTTTGTGGTGCCATTTGTAGTAGATGAAGGGGTGGCCATTGATTATTAGTAGAGGTCATAATCCATGTTAGGCGTACAGTTCATACCCATTTAGCCTTTTAATGAGTTCAATGAGGCCCACAAAGATGTAATCTAAAACCTAATTAATATTCTATCATGTAAAAGTTAGATAAATAATATACATATAATAAAAAGTTAATTAAATTAATTATTTATAACAACTATTTATTACTTTTCATAAAACACCATTTATAATTATGCCTATTATAGTTATTCATGGGAACCCTTACTACACTACAAATACAAATAAGAATACATTTAAAAAAAAAATTTGAGAAAACATAAAATAGATTGGGATTTTATATTTAACACTAAAAGAAATACATTTCTACCTTTTATGTGACTATTTGGATAAAAATAAAATATTAGTTTTAAAATGATTTCTGACTCAAATTTTATTTGAGAAAGATTTTAAAATAAAAAATTATATTTATCTAAAATGACTTATGGATCAAATCATAGTTTTAGATAAACTCATATGAATAGTTTCTAAAATAATATAAAAACTTATAGATTGCACAATTATCATTTTGCATATATTATTTTCCATTCTCTCCCCTCTTTTCCTTTCCCCAAAATCTGCCCGTCACTTCCTTCTTCTTTCTTAATCGCCATGGTCCGTCATAATGGATCATGTGAGTCTTCTTCATTTTTGTTTAGATCGTCATAGTTTGTTGTTGTGGGTCACGTCTTGATCAAATGTTTTAATTGGAGCAGCATCTTCTTCCTCCGTCTTTGTCTTCTCTTCTTTCCCTATTAGTACTTCTCGACTTCTCTTCATCTTCTGGCTTGATTCGTCACTACCACTGGAGATGAAAAGATGAAAATTCTCTGCAAATAGTATGGGACAAGAGGAGAATAGTTTTCTTTTTAATTTCATATATTTTATAATAATTTATTTATCATAAAAATATTTCTAGTAATAACTATCTAAATACTCATTTAGTTAGAACTATTTTTTTTATAAATTATTTTCCACAAATATTTTTTTTTAAAACTATACAAAAATTCTTTTTTTTTCCTATAAATTAATTTTTAAAAGTTTATCTAAGCCCAATATTTAAAACCAGAGGAAGTAATCGATAATCACTTGTCACCTACCGCATATTCACTTTCGTCTGGAATTTTCAGGGTTCATATTCATGGCAATGACATATAGCTAGCCGCACACATATATATTAGAAATCATGAAGCGTAATATGCTGCGTGATTGAGTCAAATAGCCAAGAAGTGGCCCCAGAAATTTATGGCTTGAAAGTGATGGATTCCATCACGTAAAACAGTTCGGCAACATAAAATTAATACTAATAAATAATGTTTCATAAATTTTGTATCCAAATTCAAACATTCTAAAGAGTTGAATCTCAAACAGAACCTAAATCCTCCTGTTCTTAAACATAAAAAGTAAATAACTACTTTAATTAAATACTTTATGCCACACTTTATTTTTTCTTTTAAAAAATACTCGTAATAAAATTATTAAGTAGGAATGCAGAATCATACCTTAATTGATTCGTAATAATTAAATAAAAGGCAAAATATGATAGGTACAACATTAGTTACACTAATTTCCACCAACTCATATTTTTGGTACAAACCGACAAAATAAAAGTCGAATAATTCTGTCATAAATAAGGTCGAGGTTGAGTTCCTTTCCGCCACCCGTTACTTGTTTTTACTCCTCTTTCAGCCAAACGTTACATCTTAAAGCGTACTAATAAACATCACCCTCCAAGGACGCTTTAAAAACATCAAAATCACTGAGATTTCATACGCATAAATCGCGAAAGTAAATTCCCACTCTATGACGAACGCAGTTTCCTCTTAAAGCAGTATTGAGTTTAGAAATGTCAGATTAATATGAGGGGAATTTACCACGGGGCACAATTAAATAAATATTTTTTAATACATAATGTGATTGTTGTACTCTGTGCAGAGGCCACCCAAACCTAATTCCACCTTCCCAAAGCCTCACCGACACGTATTCTGTCTCCACGTCTGACAGAGAAGTTGAAATCAGGTGAGGGGCCTCCTTCTTCGAGCAGTTTCGAAATGGGAGCTTGGAAAACAAGCACAACTGTCGATCCCATGTTGAAGGCACCTAACTGAGGACCAAGAATATAAACTACATTATGCCATAGCTCACTAGTTAAGTACCGACAAATAAACAAAGGGCTAAGAAATGAGAAATCCACTAGCAGGCCAACAATCTCTCTCTACTTACTAGCAGCCATTTTGCAATTCTTTTTATTGTAACTATTAATACAACAACAACAACAAGCCTTATCCCATTAAATAGGGTCGGCTACATAGATTATACGATACCATTATGCTCTATCGAAAACAAGCACAACTGTTGATAAGCAAAGTGTTAATGAAGTATAAAAAATATTAAGATAAGCAAAGTGCATGCCTAACCTCTTCTCCCTTGCAAAGCATCTTACCCACCCCTTCAGGTTTATAAACCCGTTCCTCAGGAGGCTCTGAATAAAGAAACTTCTTCCTTGGCTTGTTGGTTTTCAGTTCAGGTTCAATCAGAAGCTGTCGTGTCAGGGTTTAAACTAAATTCATTAATGAAAAGCTCAATTTACTATCAACAATAAATACAATATGCCATCCCTGTCATTGTGTTCCAAAGTTTCTGGCTTAAATTTAGAACGAAAATTTAACGTTACTTCACAATTTGAAACCAATACAGATGAACATAGAGCATATTGTATCATGAGCTTGTTTTTAATACACCCATAAGGAACTACTAAAAAACCTGGATTGACCCAATATTTGTGGCCCCAATTGCTGCAAGCGCCATATATCCTTGTCGCCACAGACCTTCAAGAACAACCTGCAAAAATAGGAGCAAATCAATGAAGATGTTAGGTGATCATAATTTGTAGAGGTGGACGATTGGAAATGTTAATCATGGTGTCATAAATGGAAGTAATTATAAGAGTTGCACATAACAATAGCCTCCACAATAAATAAATAGCTAGATCAGCACAAAGAAAGTCAGGAAATTTCCCCAAAAAAATATGACAGAAAATATAATTATTTTTCAAGCAAGATATTTGAATGACCACAAAAAGAAAAACCACAGCATGTGTGCCCCATACTTCAACAGCAAGTGGAAGAGCTTGTGGTCCCCACTTTTCATCAAACATTAAATATTTTGAGAGGCAAAGTATTCTGCGTTAAGTTATGAATGAATCAACAATACAAGGTTTTGAGAGGAAAGATAACACAGGTTCATAGAGACAAAATTGTTGCATCTGTCCTTGGCAGTTTAAATTACCCTTTCATTCTCAATATATAAATTTCTTATTGTTCTTGTAGCACGTTCATTCATTGGATAAAGACGTCCTGCAACATAACACAGAATAAGAATCTGAAGGGGAAAAAGATTAGATTAAAATAGAAAAATGTCTGATGAAAACTAACGAGATAAATTGTCAAATCTAGTTCTTCATTTTTTATATCCCATTGATTCCAATGGTTCTCAAATTATTTAAACATAAAGGCTTTTACCTGAGAAATGCCTGCGAACAAGAATGTTCCAGTCAGCAGGTGAATGTATGCGATGGTAGTCCCCAGGGCTTAAGTAAATCACACAGTAAAAAAGGCCTCTCTCTGGACTGCAATTGAAATTTTGATTATATATGAACCTTCATCCATTGCATTCATCATGTACCAATTTAATATATAGAAGCAGATATATTGTTTCATTGAGCCAGATTAATGGAAAACACTCGTATATTGTTACACTAATTGTTAATAGAAAAACAGAAGTTTCTGATAAAAAAGTTAGTATCCAATATAAATTCAAGCAATGAGTCAAAAACAGGGATGAGACTGACAATATTTCAACATTTTCAGTTTAGTTTCCTCCTAGAGTTGCAAATATGGATTATCATATGCCTTGTAACATCCAACTAACCGTAGATGCATTTTGAAAATGTGGAAGTTAATTTGAGTGAGCAAACATCAATTTCCTTCAACAATTTATTCACCCCAAAAAATAAATTCTCCAACCATTTGGTCCTGTTAAAATATGAACTTACAACCAGACAGGAGACAATTACAAATTCAACATCTAATTACCATGATGATTTAGGGTCCCAAACTTTGGGAGAAGCTAAGGAGATACTCCACCATGATCTGTTTCTCTTCTCATCAGTAGTGCTTACAGATTCAATATGCTTCTCATGTATATTACCATAAGCTATTGTCGGAAAAAATTGGCTTGCCCCAAGAAGAGAACAAGCAGAATATGAAAATCCTTTGACTTGTTCAATCATTGCACCTGCTCCTTTCAACTCTCCAAATCTCAAAATTGTACCATCCACAGGACTAACCTGAACGGTCATATGTTATGTATCAGTTGACAATGCTAACAGAGGAAACTGATAGGAAATTTAAGATTTCTTATAAGCTGTTACCAGTTACCAGACACTGTGGATCATGGTCGATGGGCCTGGAACCTTCTTTCAGAGTGCGAACAAAAAAATCCCTTAAAGAGGCATACTTGTCTAAAGGTAAAGCAGCTTCATTTAAATCTAGATATCAATAGGATCATATTAGCATATAATGTAGTGAATAATATCGGAATAAAAGGCTGGAGAGACAAAACAATCATACTTGAATGAAATGCCTGAGCCCAAGCTCTATAAACATATGGTCTTAACCACACGGGAATTTCCTGAAAATTTTTCCATAATAGCCCAATAGGTAAATTATGTAACTTGAAGAATATAAAGGATGATAGACAATATTCAAATTAAAAATAAAATTGAAAATGATCATTAGACTGGAAAGATCATGCAGCACACATTGTTAATTTGCAGGACAAGAGGAAAGCCAAATTAGCGAGGAGGAAAAAAACAAAATTGCAACTCAAGAACAAATTTAAGTTGACGTTCAACAAAAGCATCGATAAATATCAAATATGATAAATAAAAAAAGAGAAAAAGAAGAAAACCTCTTACCATGCTTGTCAAATATCCCCACAATCTAGATATTGAACGCAGAGGCAGCACTCTAAAAAATGTGGCCTATTATAAAGTAAGGGCACATGTCAAAGTTGGCCTCAAAACTGTGACACCCTTTGATACAGATATATAAAATAACGATAACCAAATTGCTCTTATTATATATATTGTTTAAGGGAGAAGGGGGGAGGACCTTAACATCAGGTTGAAACTCCAATTCAATTCCTTTCTCCCTCATCTCCTCAATCTGTCACGAAACAAAAAAAAAATATTATAGAGATATATAACTATAATATAAATCAGGTAAGACTTATTTTAGCAAACAGGGAGCACATGCAGTAAATCCAATTTATTGAAGCAATGCATCTGAATAAATCCCGGCGTCATGCATAGAAAAAAAAAAATTAAACAGAAGGCTCCACCAGCAATAAAGCAGCAACTGCTCTTCTGCCTTGAGTATTCCAGTTTTTTCTTTTTTTTGGTTTTTTCCCTCTATGAACTCTTGTTGCAATGTGTCCCCTATTAACAAGGTATATGGAGAATGAAGTGGGGACTCTTAATACGAGCAACCCAAATGTCAATAATCAATTGTTCATGATAACAAAGGCAATCTAACTGGGAAGGAGATTGTCTCCTTACTTTCTTCCTAGTTTGGAAGGAAACCCCAACCCCCCTTTGGTTCCCATACACTTGGAGAAAGATTACCAGTGCATGAACAAAAAAACAGAGGTACCATAGAGTTCTTGTAATAAACAATGACTTATGAGTTATCAAAGTGCACCTTCTTGTCATCATATAGTCGACGGCCATGGAGTGCACCAAGCATAAGTATGGCAGCTACTGTTGCGCCAGGTATAAGAAAATAATCACCTACACACTCATAGCCATAAGCTCCAATATGCTGGAGATAGACGTGGACAATATATAAAACAGCATAATCACAAAACATAATTTAGACCAACTACAGAATTTTGAGGGTTTGCATAAAGATGTCTGGAACTCCGGATATTCCATCGTATGAATATTAATGCAATAACAATTGACAAGATAACTCCTAAGAGACATACATATAGTTAACCAGTTTTCACATTATTAATGGCTATTTGAAACAGCTTAAAGCGTGATAGAATGAAAATTTTTATCAGTAATATTTTCAGACAGCTTTCATCAAATGCTGACCCAAATGTCACTGAGTCGATTCGTCCAACATATGTACTTCATAATTTGAATGGGATTCACACTTTAACTTTCTGGATTTAAATTTAACGACCCGAGTCTATGAAACACATTCTGAACAATCACCAAAATGGGTCAGAGCGACAGTGAGGAAATACTTCATCACTCAAGTAGTAGGAAAGCGAATATTATTTCACAGGAAACAAAATACCCCAAAGATAATCATTACCGGCGAACACCGAAAGAAAAGCAAATTTAAGCAGGACACAAATTTAGCAGAAGAATGGTTCCAGGAAGAAAAACCTAAGCAAGAGACTTCCTTTGTCCCTTCTCCACTTAATTCTTAAAAGTTTCAGCATAAATGAGGTAGCAAACAGAGAAGCCACTGACCTTGAGAATTGCCACTTCCACCATTCATAGAAGCTCGAGCTTGTGCTGCTTGAAACTTTTTGAAGAAAGAAGATAAGGAACGAGACTGGTTAAGCACGTAATAAGGCCGCGCAAGGTGAGGGAATGCAGGAAATCGGTGCGAAACCCTATATTTCATTTTTGCTCTTTTCCACTCCGTTTGTCCTATCCAGTATAACGCCGGGTCAGCTTTACGGTTGAAAGCACGCTTCGGAAGCAAAGCCTAGCTACGTAGAGCTATTGAGCTTCGGCAACTCGCTTCGGCGGTAGTGACCAGCAACATCACGACCTCAACACCGCAAGAGCAGAGAAATCGTGTGACGTATTTATAAGTGACTCCGAACGTCTCAACCATGAACCGTATTACTGGTTCTCACAGTGCTTGGCTGTTTCTTGCACTTTGCACTGCGAAAAAGATGCAAATAATCCATCTAAAATCCTTTCTATTTTTATTATTGGATTTAGATCCCCTCTGACCTCAGCCATTCAACTGTGATATAATGGTACAGGGAGAAGTTCTAAATTTTTTTAAATAATAAATGTATGTTTTCACTTTAAACAGTATTATCATATCACAATCACCCCTCAATTAAATTAGAAGAGCTTGAGGGATTCAAATTCTAATTTGTCATCAAGTAATGGAAAATTGAACAGATATTTGTTGTTTAATTTTGTTTACTTAGTTTTTCTTATTTAGGTGTGCAACAGTTTGTACTAATAGATTCTTTTCTTAATATACTTTTTATATTAATAAAATTGACTTATTTTAAAAAAATAATTTTATGTTATCTTTAAAGGCTGTTTTTAATTTTCAAGAAAAGAATTTTAAGAAATATTTGGTCTAAATTCTAAAAAGTTTGGTAAATCACCTCCTGTGAATATGTGATCCCTTTAAAAACGGATACCTAGAAAATTCAATTTAGAAACGACGTCCGATTCCGAAGAGCCAGTTAGACCTTAGCTTCCCGCCAAAGATATGCTCGCATCATAAGGTTCTTGCGCTGCGCGCCCCGCCCCAACACACACAACATCGTAAGCGAACGCTCTTATAACTACCTCTCCCGCTGGTTCGCAGTGCAAAATTTGCTAGAACTTGACCAGCCAGCTCGTACAAAGCAATGGAAGACGACGGTGCGGAGAGTTCTAGTATCGTGGTCGGTCTCATCGAGAATAGAGCAAAAGAGGTCATGTCCCTCCCATCCTTCGATGTCTCTTGCTCCTTTTACATGGAACTCACACTGATGCTGATCATTTCTTTCATAGAGATTCTTCAATCCACTTTATCTCATTTAAATTTTCATTCCCTGCTGAAACCGATCGCTGGATTTTAATTTACTTTGTTCATCAAGTTTCTTTATCAATCAAGCGAGCTAGCACGAACTGTTTTTCATTAGTTCGAAAAATCTGGCATCTGTGTTGCTTAGTTTTGTTTTTTATTTATGTATTTTTTATGGTAGATTGTTGGAAATATCTTCAGTTTTTTGCTCGTACGATGGTTGTACATGTTTTACTGACTTGTAGTGGTAGGGATTCCAAAAAGGCAGTCACTGGAAACTCGATGATCAAGGACTTCCGTGAAGAATTGATTGTCCGTTATTTGCGTGTGTTTCAATCGCCAATAAAGAAAACTGTTATCGATCATATATTTCTGTGAAGAATTATTATTTCTATGTCAAGAGATTTGTGTTACTGGAGTCGGAATTTAATTTCAAATTCAAGTGTTTGGCCATTTTTTTGGCATATGAGTTGCAAATGGAGGTTCCTTCTTGCTGGATCAGAACTTAAAATTATGCTTTGAATTTCATGTATCCATTCTCCGTAATGGTTGTTCTGTACTGTATGTAATCAGGTGACATGTCTTGCACTGATGTTCAGATGTTTTAACTGAAGCTGGACATGACTAAAACTATGATGCTAATTGCGATTTCTTGTTATATCACCGAGGCAAGAAGAATTTAGGGTTTATTCATAAATAAATTGTAACTACAGTGAGTTGTTTGGGTCTTCAATTTTATGATTTTATGACCAAGTATTACTATTTTAGTTCCACTTTTGAATCAGGATTCCTTAAGCCTTGTGTTTAGGTTGCTTGTCATAGTTAGTCGTCTATATAGGGCCTGTAATGGCTATCTTCGAAATTTAACCTCTTGGTCCTTGAATTCGAATTCAAATGCTGTGAAAACTGGTCCTCGATTCCATTACGCTTTTTAAGTACAATTAACAATAAATATATTTCCCTTTTTTTGGGTGTAAGGACGACTCTTCCTTTTAATTACTGAGGAGGATGATATATTTACAAAATAAATCACTTGGTCTTGAAGTAGCTTGCTGTTTGATTGTTGTAGCTATCATCAAA
Organism: Leucaena leucocephala; assembly: GCA_037074615.1. NCBI lineage: Eukaryota > Viridiplantae > Streptophyta > Magnoliopsida > Fabales > Fabaceae > Leucaena > Leucaena leucocephala. Next base: position 3,032,148 of record CM073563.1, on the reverse strand, counting down.
GTCGGGAATAATTATCTAGAACTTAGTTTGCCTAATCATTATTCACTAGCACATGCTTTCGTGTTTGATATTCTTGGGTTTTGATGAAAAACTGGATTTTTAAACCATGTGAGAGAGCTGGAAAGCTTGTATATATATATTTTTCCAGCAAGAAGTAAATATTTATTTCAGATAAAGGAAATCAATACGCCTAACCGAAATTCATAATATGCACAGGTCGGTTTAGCTGCTTTTGATTTAAGATCGGCATCATTGCATCTTTCTCAATATATTGAAACTAGCAACTCATATCAGAATACAAAAACGTTGCTACATTTCCATGACCCCATCGTGATCATTATTCCTCCAAACAAGTTAGCACCCAATTCTCCAGCTGGAGTAACAGAATTGGTTGATAGATTCTATGGGACATTGAAGAAGGTGATGTCACTTTCTCTATTAAGGGGAGTAGTGTGTGTCTAAAAGTTTTAAATTTTAATGAACCACTGTGGATGTTTATTTATGATGGCAGTCTTTGCTATGCAGGTTGTATTGGCCCGTGGTTTTTTTGATGACACAAAGGTGTTGTTATATGCTTTTCGTCCTTTCAGATGTTTCCAGGATTTGGGATGCTTAACATTTTTTTCTCCTACATGTCACTGAAGTATTATTCCTTAGGGTGCTATGTTAATAAAAAACCTAGCGTCTAGGGAGCCTTCGGCACTTGGCTTGGACACTTATTACAAGCAGTATTATCTCTGTTTGGCTGCCGCCGCTGCCGCCATAAAGTGGTATTTCCATCAGTCAGTTATTTATTTTGGTTATAGAGGTTATTTTGATTGCTTAATTAATTATATTGATAACTAGAAGCTATTCAATAAAATTATTAAACTTTATCGCCTTGATGATTCCCCAACAAAAGGAGTAAAAAATTCTTCGAGTAAAGATTTCACCTCGCCTTGCTCTAGAATTATTCTTCAGGATTATTTGTTTTGATGGTGTAACCTATCTCAGTTATAGTGTAAAGAAAATACTCCACTCTTCCCATCACATGATGCATCCTAGCGACGTGGTAGTTGTTTCATTATGAAATTTAATACATGTGATGTTAGTGTTGCTATTCTGGAACTTCTCGATCACATTTCTGTTACTGTACAACAGGACTGAAGCAGAAAAAGGGGTTATTGTTACCAATCACTCCTTGTCGGTAGGCACAATTATTCTTTGTGTTGGACCTTTTATGTTGTAACTTTCAAGTCAGCGTTGTTCATCTTATCACCATCATTGCTCACTAATAAGATCAAGTTCTGTGCAATTTACAAGCCATACTCACATGGTTATTTGCTCAATAGGCCGTGTGTTGACTTGGTCCTTTTCTTTCCAAATTTGCTATAATATTACTGCTGCTGCATTTAATGTTTCAACTTTCAGCACATGCTTGTTCCTAACGATAATTTTATCAAGTTGAATACTTCCCCGCAAGTCCTTAATAATCAGCTTCTGACCATTGTCTTCCATCAATTGGGTTCACCTTGGTATTGTTTCTTGGGAAAGTGACCAGTGTCCAATTCCCATTATACGTCCACCAAGGAATGCGTACTGTATCCATTAGATTTCAACCTGTACTTCTTAGTTCTTGTTTGGAAGCTTTAACTCATTTGAAATTCATACCAATATCTCAGGTCACCTTTAATGGATCATTTGATCACATGAATATTGATACTACCAGGTTAGCTTGCCTGCTTCTCTGTGCATATTGCTATATTTTGGGGATGGGGGATTATCACTACTCTCTGTTTATGTTTAATCACATGTATGAAGCATGTTCCATTTATCCCCAATGAACCTAGGGTGCTCATGTTTTTGACTTCCTGATAAAAGAAGCTCATAAGATTACTATTTAATGCAAATGAAATTGATGGAGGAACTTTATACAGATATCACTTCTGGATATGAATTTAAGTATTTATGTTTTAGAGAGTCTGACTAAAATTAAGTATCGCTGAGACCTGTGTGGCATTTAGAGTTCTATTTTGACCTACAAATATGTTGTGATATCATTATCTTTAAGTATATATGCATTTTGGAAAATGATTGTTTACAACTGGTCGAGGTTTTTGATTTTTGAAATTAAAATCAGTAAACAATTGATTGCGGTTAACATACCTTCGTTCAAGTAGATGAACATATTCATTGTAGAAATTGAGCATATCTGCATTTCACATTGCTTCTATTTGAATCGATATAGTGGTTGGAATTTGATGACAGCGTCCAAAATTTGGAAATTATCGAGCCATTTCATTCTGCCCTACTGGGAACAAGCAACAAAAAGAGAAGTCTGTTTCACATGTTGAAGACAACTAAAACTATCGGAGGGTATGTCATGAATGATACTAGTTTTGTGATGCAGGATTACCAATATGACATTGTATTTGTTCCTTCCAGGACAAGGCTTCTTCGTGCTAATCTGTTGCAGCCTCTAAAAGACATTCAAACTATTAATGCCCGCCTTGATTGCCTGGTCCGTGTGTTTTGGTCTATATGATATATTTCTTGCTAAATGTTTCCCTTAAAGCTTTTTCATTCACTTTACAGTTTCCACTTTCTTCACAAGTTCACGCCTAAAAAATTTAAAAGTTGATCTTCATTGAACTTCTGTGCCATGAAGTATAAAACTTAGAGCAGAGATGTTTGTATTACAATTAAACAATTACTCTTTCTACATTAGTTGTCTTTCAACTGGAAAACTTGAGCACCTAAATCTAGTTAACATCCAAGTGAATAGGGGCCATGAGATATAACTGAGTTGTTATTAATTTGATAATTTAAATTTAGTTTTATGAGGTCAAACATCATCTTTAATTTGGAAAGAAGTTCTCTTAATATTTTCTTGAAACAAAACTTTCTTAGACTAACTATGACAGAGTAAGCTTTTGAATTGATACCTAGCACAATGAGACTGCCATATGGTGGCTAGCATGATGCTTGTAGGGCTGGTTTACATATGATCTAAATCATTCAGTAAACATATGAAGGGACTATTTGTTGTCCTTCAACTACAGTATCTAGTGTTACTAGTGATGTATTTCTCATATAAAGTATACAATTACCCCATATCCACAAATAGCATCATTAAGGTGAAATTTAGGCATTCAGTTCTGAGAACTATCTGGTTTAATAACTCCCATGATCTAATAAGTTTTGACTCTCATAACTTCACCGTTACAGTCAATGTGGACGTGAAAACAAGAGGATGGGAAAATAATGAAATTCTATTAGAAGACTTCATCATCACTATCATGGCTTTGTTTCAGCATGTTTGTGTACTTAAGTCTTAAATTATCATTCATACAAGGTACAACATATTTATACTCATGTGCCATGTCAAATCCCTGTTATCATAACGAAGAAAATGCGGGCAAGTCCAAGGACAAGTTATTTAGTTAAAATGACGCTTAATATGCCATCTCAATAGTCTTAATAGTAGACTAGTGATAATTCTTTAGACTCAAAACCTAGTAGTGCTTTAGATCCATAACATTTTCTTCAATATTTCATTTTTAGGATGAGCTGATGAGCAATGAACAGCTATTTTTTGGTCTCTCTCAGGTTTTGCGTAAATTTCCGAAAGAGACTGGTAAGTAGGAACCACAACTGAGTGAAAATTAATCTTAAAAGTTTATGCATCGTTGGTCGTTAAACATACAGATGGACTGTACAATGCTCTTAATTCAGATAGAGTATTATGTCACTTCTGCTTTAAGCCAAAGAAAGTTACGAATGAATCCCTGGTAGTTGATCATGCTAAAAAGAGTCAAGTGTTAGTATCAAGCGTTATTCTCCTTAAGACAGCTTTGGATGCCCTGCCACTACTTTCTAAGGTACACCCCCCCACCCTCTCGAAATAATACATGCGGACACACACGCACCTAGATACATACATGCGCACGCACACCTCAACTGAGAAAATAAAAGTACAAGTAAAGGATACGAGTGATCCTTTCTTTTTGACGAACATGCCAGTTGCTAAAGGATGCAAAAAGTTTTCTTCTGTCAAATATCTACAAGTCAGTTTGTGAAAATGAGAAATATGATCATATTAAGAAAAGGTATGCAAACTTTTTTCTGTCTATGAGCACATACTATTCGGACATTAGGAACATTTCGCTCAATTCCTTGGGAGTTATCTTGCTCCAGGATTGGGGAGGTTATTGATGAAGATGTACTCCATGCACGGGTTCCTTTTGTTGCACGAACTCAGCAATGCTTTGCTGTCAAGGCTGGGATTGATGGTCTCTTGGATATTTCACGGAGATCATTTTGTGACACTAGTGAAGGTTTTTATACCATTTGACTTCCTTAGTTTTCTATCTCGTCAATCACTTTATCTTTGTCGGAATAGAATGTACAAAATAAGGGTCTTCTAAAGCATTTTAATTTGCATTACATTGACAGCAATCCACAATCTTGCAAACAAGTATCGTGAAGATTTCAAGTTGCCCAATTTAAAACTCGTCTTTAAAAACAGGCAGGGGTTCTACTTTGTCATACCACAGAAAGATGTTCAAGGAAAGCTTCATAGCAAGTTCATTCAGGTTAGGATTATATCTTCTTTGCTCTCATTTCAGAAATTCCTCTTAAAGTTGTTTTCCGCAGAGCTAATGCTCTGATGGCTTATGTCAGGTCATAAAACATGGGAAGAACATACATTGCTCAACTTTGGAGCTCGCGTCTGTAAGTAATTTGATCGTATGGAATTCATAAATATGATCCTGTGCATCACATAACAATTGGGGAACTGGGAAACAAGACCATGGCACACATGACTCGAAATTTTTCTTGTTTGACTACGTAATTTGGTCATAGTAGTAATCATGTGAGTGCATTGAAGCTTGATGGAATCATAGTCATGCCAAGTCAATTATGAGGTGTAGTGCTCCACATCGTCCTCTAGAAGAGAAGAGGAAATAGGCCTCCCATAAAGGCCTCTGCCAACGTTAAGGGGATTCTTACGTGTTGTATGAGAAAAGGAAAAAATACCGGGCAAATGCCAAGAAAAAAATGACTTGAATGACTTTCAAACCGAAAAGCATAACTTGATAATTCTGATAACAAATGAAACTTCAAAATGCAGTTTTATTTGCTTTATATGCTTCCACACAACAAAGATAGCGCTTCCTTCACAACTTTTGCCCTGGCTTTTGAAACTTTTCTTCTCTTCTTTCACTTTGAAATTTGCAGTTGAATGCTAGGAATAAATCTGCCGCCGCAGAATGCTTTACAAGAACAGAGGTCTGCCTAGAAGGTTGTGCTAATTATTCTGGCAGCAAAGATACTCACGATCTTGACGGCAGTAGTTCTGTTTATAATTGAATCTGATGTTAATCTAATGCTCTCTCCCCTTTTGTGTGCGTTTTTGTTTGGAGGGGTGTTAGATGTACTCTGGAGTCTGGACATGATGATGCTCTTAATTTCCGTTGAAATCTTGAACGATCATTGTGACACCGATCAAGCGTGTACAAGATAAAATTGATCTTGTTTCATAAACTTCAAAATTTGAAGTTAATTAGAACGAATAGATTCCTTTTTTTTGTCCCTAGATGTAGATATTACCTGTTGATTTCCTTGGACTCGTGCAATATCTCGTATCTTGGTTGTAATCTAGGTAGCCTTTGAAATGAAATGAATTGTAATTGTAAAAATTTGCAGAACTTATGGATGCCATTCGCGAGAATGTCTCTGTGTTGACTATGCTTGCTGAGGTCTTGTGCCTGTTGGATATGATTGTAAATTCATTTGCTCATATGATATCAACCAAGCCAGTTGATAGTTATACAAGGCCAGAGTTTACAGGTAATTGAGTTGGTAAGATATATCTAACATTTTTGTACGTTCCGATAGTTCCATGGGCAAAATTAATCCATAATTTACTTACTAGAAAATGGACCGATGGCAATTGATGCTGGTAAACATCCAATCCTCGAGAGTATACACAATGACTTCGTTGTACGTACTGGGTATATTGTATATCAGTCTCTATTCGTATTTCTTTTTCTTTTTTCTGAGTGTGGAAAAACTTTGCGTTGTTATCTGGGTAAATATGGATCGATCTTTCACCTTGCAGGCCAATAATATATTTCTATCTGAAGCCTCAAATATGGTGATCGTCACAGGCCCCAATATGTAAGATCACTTCTAATTCAAAGATAAATATAAAGTTTGCTGTTAAATAAAGAGTATTGGTGAAGGAAATGATAAAATTATATATAATTGATTGCGACAGCCTTCAACTTGAGCAGCTATAGCTGATCAATGGTGATATTGTGTCCCAGGAGCGGAAAGAGTACTTACCTTCAACAAGTGTGCCTCATAGTTATTATCGCTCAAGTTGGATGTTATGTTCCTGCTCGCTTCTCAGCTCTGAGGGTTGTTGATCGGATGTTTACTAGGATGGGTGCAGTTGATAATCTTGAATCAAACTCCAGCACGGTACAATGCGGCGCCTGCAATTAAGCTATTTTGCCATATTCTCTTAATGTCGCTTGGTTTTTTGACTTCCATGGCAAAATCCTATTCATTGGCTCTTCACATATAAAGTTGTCTGGGTGTGTAGTTCATGACAGAGATGAAAGAGACCGCTTTTATCCTGCAGAATGCCTCGCAAAGGTAGTTAATAATCTTCATTCCTCTGGGTAGAAATGGCAGTGTTCTTCTAAATAATGTGTTTGAGACAGGAGTCTAATTGTTATGGATGAACTTGGAAGGGCTACTTCTTCCTCTGATGGTTTTGCAATTGCATGGAGCTGCTGCGAGCATCTTTTGTCACTTAAAGCGTAATTTTTTCTTGATTCCCAATCATCATAAAATCATAATCTTCGTATTCCTCTTGGTTAATATACATGACTTCAACATTTGTGAAAAGGAATTTACATTTTAGTGTTTATTGGTGGACCTGTTTATTTTAATGTAGTGATTTTTTCATGCATCACCGGCTATGAAACAAGCTTGCTGAATACTGATGTTCATTGATTGGTCTCTCCCCCTTTGACTAAGTTATACATATTTTTTCTTCTCAGTTACACCATATTTGCCACTCATATGGAAACCCTATCAGAATTAGCAACAGTCTACCCAAACGTGAAAATTCTCCACTTTCATGTTGACTTGAAAAACAGGCATCTAGATTTCAAGGTTGTAGATCTATTTCTTTATTCTTACATTAAGCATGAGTTGATGATCTACAAACTAACATTCCGCTTTTCCTAGTTCGAACTTAAGGAAGGGCCAAGACATGTCCCACACTATGGCCTTCTCTTAGCAGAAATGGCTGGTTTACCAAGTTCCGTTATCGAGACAGCCAGAATGATCACATTCAAGATTACAGAAAAGGTGATTATTCCCACAAAATAGTCTAGAAATAGAAGTTAATGAAAATCTCTGCATTTTTATTTGAGGTACAACTCAGCGTTGGAGCATAAATTAGGGAAAAAACAAATAGAAAATTCAAATCGGACTCCCCTTTTGTTGGAAAATAGAGATTATTGATTTGCGAACTTGGATTTACAGCTGACTATGCGTGTTCAGGAAGTAAAGAGAATGGAAGTCAACTGCCTCCAGCATCATCCCATTCAGAGGGCTTACCTTGTTGCTCAACGATTGCTATGCCTAAAATATTCCAATCAAGACGAGGATACTATTCGACAAGCGTTGCTAAATCTTAAGGAATGCTACAAGGACAGGCTCTAGTATTGGCTCCAACAGGCTACAAGTGATCTGTGTGCTCTTGAACCTATTTTGGTCTCTTGATAGTGAGAGAAATTCTACAGATGGTGAGTAAAAAGGCAGAAAACACAGTTTCCCTAAGAATTATTATTTTAAAGCCGTGTTAACTTAGGTTTGCAACTTCTGATGAATCTCAAATGAAGCATATCCATTTGCTGAAATGACCAATATTTTAACGGAAGAATTGAGAAAGAATGACAGCTAAAGACCTCCTAAGAAGGTTAATATTAAATTAGGACTTCATCGAAACTTAAATTTTTAAATTTAGTACTCATTTTTTATAGTTTAACGCTAAAAATCTTTAAAAAGTCTTAGTTTAATATTAAACCTCTTATAACGTCATTAATTGTCATTCTAAGAATCAATAAAAGTGATATTGATATATACGATGAAGAACAAATTTATATCTATAAAGACTGTTTAATTTTTGTTATTATTATGAGAATTTTTTTAATAAACAATCTTATAAATCATCTGTAAATACTCTCAAAACCTTTAAGTTATGTTCTGACTTTAGTGGTAGACTAATGTCAAATTTATTTAAATTTTTATTTACCAAAAACATAGAATAAAAGTGGTGTTTCAATTTGAAAACATTATATACGTGCAAGTAAATAAAAATATTATAACTACATTTTTTTTTTAAGAAAGTAATGGAATGAACCATTTAAAGAATATTTTCTTTGCTCCACTATTGAAAATAAATTTATGAGCCATATAGTTTTAACTAAATAATGCAGTAACAAAAATCCGTTAAAACTTGAAATACAAGCCAAACAAAATTAAAATCGTATATTTATTCACTAACAAGCATCGCTATATTTGTAAATTGTATTTTTGAGTACCATGTTATTTTCCAATCAATCATTCAAAATTTCATCCGCCCATTTGAACACAATAGATCGATCACATGCAGAATCACGAAATTTTGGGTCGAAAAAAGTTGCCCAAACAGGCCTAGAGCCTAGTAGCTAGAATACTAGTCACGAAATTTTATATTCAGATTTCAGATGGGCATAAACGTAATCAGATATACAAGTTTCTAATATCAATAACTGTGATACCGATATAAAAAGATATAACCAGACAGAAGACAGCAAGTTAATTTTACTTGAGCTTGTCCTTAATCTGCAGTCATACTCTTCTATACAACTACGGAAAAAAAATAGTCACCGCCCATCCAAAGTTCCAAATCCGAACAAGGAAAGTAGTGAAAGGATGAAGGAAGCGCCGCTTTATCGGTACGAGGGCTCAGCTCTAACATTTATATAATGAAAGAAGGGATACAAACAAAACAAAAGAGAACAATTAACAGACAATGCGGAGCAAAATAATAATGATAATATCTATCAAGGCAAACTTAACAACAACCAAGCTTCAGTAAGCCGATCCAGAAACAATGTCCTAAAACTCGTACAGGAGCTACCTAGTTAAAAAAATAGCCGTCGGGTTTCCAGGAGATGGAGGATTCTGATTTAGAAGAGAAACTAAAGAACCAGCTTTAGCCACAGCATCGGCATCTGCTGCAGACAAAATTTCCACATCTTCAAGACCTATCTGTCTCTTGATTAGGTCCAGGTTTTCCTGAAGAACCTCAATCTCACCAAATGGTAATCTCAAATCCAGAGCCCGAGCCCCAAGTGCAATTGCTTCATCCTTCTTAAACCTCAAGAAAGGCATACAAAGCTTTTGGATTTGTTTAAAATTGGAAGACTGACCAACAGAACTCTTTTGTAAGGCCTCGATAATCTCTCCATCTGCAGCAAAAGTACGGGTTACAGTATTAAATTTGCTCTGAAGAATCCTCAGGCACTCAGCTTTCCAACCATCAAATTGTTCATTCACATATATCAAGCCAGTTAACTTGCTGTCCGTTGGTGCAACTGGAGCACCTGTTTTATTGGCTTTCTTTGAACCAAAAAGTTGCTTTTGAAGCAACTTCCTCAATAAAACAATTGAGTCCTGCAAATATTTATTGGCACTCTTCAAGGTAAGATCCGGAGCATCCCCTATAGGCCAACCTGCATTCACTACAAAGCCATCCTTCTTCAAAAGCTCTCTCCAAACATATTCAGCATAATGTGGACATATTGGTGCTATAAGACGTGTTTGAGCATCCATAAAGCGCAACACCAGTTCACGATTATAACCTCCAACTCCGCATGAATATCTATACTCATCCCTAGCAGCCTGAAGGTCATAAAAGCCAGTCTTCAGAGCTTCTCGGAACATGTAATTCCTATAATGCTGCTCAGTTGTTTTGACAGCAATGTTAATTTCATTGGCAAACACAAGATCAGCATAAGTAGATGGAGGACCAGTTCTCATTGATGGTTCAGAGGCTAAAACATCTTCGTACCATGCAAGCTCTTTGGTAAGCCTAAGAATTGCAGCATTTGCAGTCTCAAACACAAAATTTGCATCATCAACACCATCACCAGCATCAGCCAAAGAGAATCGTGTAGCATCAGCAGAAAACTCCTCAATTGCCTGGCGCAAAGTCCTGAAATTTCCAGTAGATTTAGACATCTTCTCGGAATTGAGCATGATGTGACCATTGCATCTAAATCCACGAGGCCACTGATGCTTAGGCAGAATTGCAGTATGATTGTAAATGCAGAAGGTAAGATGATTCTGGATCAGATCCTTACCAGAAACCCGGAGATCAAAGGGATACCAATAGTCAAACTCAAGTTTCATTTTTTGGAGAATAGATGAAGAGATATCAGTTGATTTAGGGTATGGTCCACCACAGAATATATAATCCCAAACCTCATCAGTCATTTGTTCTGGTTTAACAGGAGACTCACCAGATCCATACATGTCCCCATTCTGTAAAAGATGAGCGACAGTGTAGTAAGCCATATAAAGAGTGGAATCAGATAGAGACTCAACCAGGTATTGTTCATCCCATGGTATGCGTGTGCCCAAACCAAATGATCGTGAGCATGCCCACTGATTCAGCCAGTCCAAAGTATGCTCAAACCCATGTCGTGTCTCATCAGAATAAAGATTCATACTGGACAGGCACTCCTCAGCTAGCTTCTTCCACTCCGTTTCTCCATATGTAATGTACCATTGATCTGTAAGAGCTACAATACATTCATCACCAGATCGTGACATCACCTGCTTCTCTGGTTCACTGTAGACAATAGCCTGACCTGTCTCTAAGAGTTTGGTCCTAATCAACGGTTTGGCTTCCTGAACTTTCTTTCCTGAAAATTCTCCAACAATCATCGTTCCTTCAGTGAATCCTTTCAAGTATGTTTGCTTCTTGGCTTCTGCAAGTTTTTCTTTCTCATTCTGACTTTTTATTTTCATCTGCAAGCAAACTGTCTCCGCACACGTATTTCCAAACTGTGGAACTTCAATAATAGGGACTATTTCAAAGGGCAATACCCATTCATCCTTGACACCATACTTCGCTCTGAGCGCTGGTTTTGACTTTAAGTCATGCAAGGCCATGTAGTCATCAGGGGCATCACTAGGCACACTAGTAACTATCCCAGTACCTTTATCCATTAAAATCGACAACATTGGAAGAGCATAAATGACCTCATTAAATGAAAGAGGAGATTTCAATGGCAAGCCAATCAAGTCATGGCCAGTCAGTTCCAGCAAACAAGTGGGTTTCTCAGGGACTCGTGAGTGATTCTGATAGGCAAGATTGAGGGCTGCTCTTTTTGAGAGAATAAACACATCAGTTTCATTGACTTCAAAGGCTCCATACTTTCCTTCAGGCAACACCCATGCATTAGTTTGGCCATACATAGTCTCAGGCCTCAATGTTGCAGCACCCAAATATACTTTTCTTCCCGCCAGCACGCCAAACTTAGGGGGAAAAGGTTGAAGGACCTCCATCTTTATGATAGTGTACTCTTGGGGCTGCACTCCTTCACCACTTGCTCTATCATGATCCGCACATGGCTGGCCATCCAAAGGAGAAAATATTGTATATCTAATGTCTTTGACAACCTTGCCCATGGATTTCAACTTCCTCATCTGCCACCTAACAAAGGAGTCAAAATATGGGTTCATATCTGTTGTGATGAAGGACCTCCTCCAGTCACAACCCAACCCAAATGCTTTAAGGTCCTCAACAGCCAGCGGAGGAAAGTAGGACAACCATTTGTAAGCATCCTGGAATTCAGATATCTCACTATCAGATATACCAAAGCTGCGCATGATTTCCCACTGGAAGACCTGTCCAGTTGATTTTGAAGCAACCTTGGACTTCTTTCCTTTAAATTTATCTGGAGCTGACCCTCCAGTGTTATCCGTGTTCTTTGAAGGCTCATCTTGTTCCTCTACTTCACTGGGAAAGACAGGGGGATTTCCAAATTGTCGGATCTCTCTGGCAAGTTTATCAGCTGAGGCCTTGATGGGCATACCAGTGCAGTGGAAAGCAAATGGCAACAGCACATTGGCGCCTCTCAGCCTATGATACGCAGCCGCGAACTCTAATTTTGAAAGTGAAAATGCATGACCGAGATGCAAGTATCCGTTCATGTAAGGGAAGGGAAAATTGCCAAAGAATTTCTCGCCAGGTTCAGGAGGCTTCTCACAAGGTTCCGCCCTGAAAATATCTTTCTCTTCCCACCATTTACGAACCTCGACCTCAATCTCGCGCAACCGGTCCCTCCTTGCAAAACTTCTACCAGTCTCAGTCGCCATAGTGGTAATCTGACGGCAACTGCATCAAAACAATTGTGTCACAATAAGTATAGCTCAAAAGAGTACTTGATAACAAAATAACGAACAGAATTCACATCCAAAATGCCAAATCCAACTAAATGTAGTATCATAAGAAAGAATTAACGCATGCTTGAAAGAAATATTATAGATAGTGGAGAATCTTTTGCATCTAATTCAGAAAAATTCAATTTGCACGAGCAAGATAGAGAATTTCACTGCACTCATCCCCACTTTTACTTGCTCTAGGATATAGATTTGACAACTCTTCTATGATACTGAAGATCAATATAGTTGTTTAGCATTTATATGCATGATGGAGAGAAAAGCTTTAACTGAAGAATTATTCCATCTACGTATGATTTGATTTGTGTTCGAAGACTGAGGACAAATTGAGGCAGGGATTTACCTTAGATGGAGGCGTCCAATAACCATACACAAGAAGGGAGACGATATGGGAGCCCGGCGCGGAAGAGAAAATAAAAGGAGGGTTTTTCCCTTTCATATGGGTCGGATCTCCTGGTGAATAGCCCGAACTTGACAAAGTGGGCTTTGTTTGAGTGTCTGAATAAATTTCGAGAAAGAATTAAGATAAATTATATTTATTGTCCAAAAATATTTTAAAGATGCCCAGAATACATTTTAAAATAATTATTTAAATTTTAAATTATGAAAAAATAAATAATAAAATACAAACTTCTAAAAACTAAAACAGTTTTAAAAACTATTTTATAAATAACGTAAGAAAATAAAATCTCAACCATTGAAAATGTCAATCTGACAATTAGAAAGGGAAGATGATGGACTCATCTAGGATGCTCGTCTTTTTTTTAAATGGTAGGGAGTATTTTATAGCTAATAGTTAGTTAAAAATTAATTTTGTCTAGAAGATATTATTAAAATTAGTTTTATCTCTCTAATAAAAAAAATTCATACACTATATAAATTAAAATGTTATATTTAAGGGAATTATATCAGAACCCAGCATTGTTGATGAGTTATACTTGTAGATGATTATTTTTTTTATACAAATTTTTTTTAAAAGTTATTAAGATTATCTAAGATTTAAAAGTAAAATAGAGTCTCTTTTCTTATAAATGATTATGAGGTAAGATAAACCATTAATTACTTTCAAACGTAAATCTAATAACTAAAAAATTAAGATATATTTTTAAATATCTAGACTAAAATTATAATAAAATAATATTCATATAAATCGAATATATAGACTAGTTGATTTTTTTATACAAAATTTTTTAAAAAGAGAATAAATTTATTTATGATCTAACGGTAGAGTGAAGTCACTTAAAAATTACGATATCTATTAAGTATTGTAATTGAAATTATAACAAAATAGCATTATCTAAAAATTAACCAGAATCAAATATATTTTAAATAATTATATATTTTAATTTTTTCATTAATTAAATTCACAGGAGACCAACTGATCTTTTTGATGGCGTGGATGGTAATTGATGTTTTTGGACTTCCCTACCCAACTCCGTAATGGATACCAGGTACTGGGTCAGCCGAATACATAGACCCCCAACCTAATCGAACCGGCCCAAAAATGTATGCCCTGAACTCTTCGAGCAGTAGAAAGCCTACTGGTAAGCATAAGTAACAGAGTTTCGAATTGGTTTGGAGATTGATTATTAATTTTGCTATACTCAACAGAGTTTAATTCAAGAAAGGATAATACATATTATTATTTAAAATATATTTAATTTTTAAAAAATATTATTTTATTATAATTTTAATTATGAGATCTAGAGAGATATTTTAATTTTTAAATACTTAAATTTATATTTAATAATAATAATAATAGATAATTTATTCTATTTTATATTAATATTATTTTTAAAAAAAGGAAAATTTTATCTTACGTTTATATACATAATTTTTTTAATTGGAGAAAAATTTTTGCACTCAAAGTCAAACTCCAGTGGTCGGATTCAGTGCATCTCCGAAGTTGCAAAGAAGCCTTCCTCTCCAATCCTTCATACACTTGGCAAGCACCCATAGCCTGATTTTTCCGACTATAAAAAGACGCCGCTTCCTGCGAAATAGCCTGCCTCGCTTCATTCGTCTTCACCCCCAACTGAGACTAATTTCAGTCCAGCTCCAACCTCTCCGAATTCGTCAAGGGCGCCTCTGCAAGTGTTTCTCAGGACCTCAGCCGCATTTTTTCTCTCAAACGCTCATGTTCCCATTCACATTCGTCTGATCGTCGGTTCATTAGATTACCCACCACTTCGATTGGAGCGAAGCCCCTTACCAGCAGCACCCAAGGGCTCGCTCCACTAACTGCTTCTTTAGTCTCACGTGCGAACACTTCCCCTTCCCCTACCCCTTCCTCTACCGCCAATTCACAGCCTTCCATGGCCTCTGTTACGTTGTCGGTGACAATATCGACACCAGATAATTCCCGCCGAGTATTTAACCCTAGTCCATTCTAAACCCGATGAGTATGAACAGCTTGGGTCATATGCACTTATTGGGCCACCCGCATCTTACACCACTCGATTTATAGAGCCCAGTCAGATGAAAACCAAGTATTCAATTGTCATTGCTAGATCCAACTTCGGTTGCGGTTCGTCTCGCGAGCATGCTACGGTGGCGCTGGGCGCTTCCGGTGTAGCTGCTGTGGTGGCTGAGTCTTACGCGCGTATATTTTTCAGAAATTCAGTGGCGACGGGCGAAGTTTACCCGCTGTGGAGGTGAGAATATGCGAGGAGTGTAAAACAGGAAATGTTATTACAGTAGGGCTCGGCGAGAGTCGATTGATCAATCATTCAACTGGGAAGGAGTACAACTTGAAGCCCATTGGCGATGCTGGACCTGTTATTGAGGCTGGTGAGATTTTCGCATAATGCAAGAAAAACTGGGATGATTCCCTCTCATTCGGCATGAAGTGCTAGTATTGGGTTCGTCTTAATTATGAAACTTGAAAGAGATTAAAACTGCTAGGTCATGTTTGAGTGCTGATAAATTTCTAAAGATTTCTTCTTGCGCCAAAAGAGAATAACGGTTTTTACCATGCATCCGTGGCTTTTATGCATGAAATAACTATTATGTTGTGGTTGAGATTATGAAGACTATGATGGAAAACATTGATTTTCAACGTTTTATAGATCTCATGTTTTATTCACTTTAAGAATCTATAATTTATATTATTATTGGTTCTGTATGTCATGTGCTGACGCTTATTACCTGTTTCATGGGGCAGAGAAAGAGCGCAATCAACATAAGAAATGAGCTGTGGCAAAGTCTCCTAAGATTATGTCCGTAGAGAACCAAAACACTATGGTCGGAATATCAGTCTGCTGTTATGAATTTAAAAGTGGTTACTCTCTGTAGGTTCTCTCAATATTCTGCTCTGTTTTATGTTGAATATCTCATTTTTGCGGCGAGGGACTGGAAAATTTTTGTACAGGGTTATGTACAGTGTAAAATTTTTGTTTTGTCATGGTCATTGAGCGGAATCTCCTGGTTAATAACCTATTTAAAGATTTAGTTTTTGATAGAGCACAATGGTATCGTATGATCCATGTAACCGACTCCATTTAATGGGATAAGGCTTGTTGTTGTTGTTATTGTTGTTGATGCGTCTGAAACCATTATAACCTTTATATTGATTTTTTAATTAAAATGATGTGTTAAAAAATTTAAAGTATAATTACATCACATTACATTACAAAATTACAAAAAGATACCCATAACTATAAAATTATATAGTTATCATTTAATTATCGAAAGCTTACTATAAAATGAACACAGACTACATTTGCTAGCTATTTTTTCAGGAAAAAGGAACGTGCCCAATAATTAACAATACTTTAGCTTTTTCCTATCTTTCATATAAACACACCTCAAAAATCATAACCAGTAAATTTAATTTATAAATTTTAATCATTCAATACAAAATAAATATTATTTAAATGATAAGTTTAAGGTATCTTATCCAATAAATTGTATAATTAATAAAAAAAAGGGAGAATGACATCTGAGTCCCATGGAAGGCATAAAATGTCAAAAAAGTCCCAGGAAATGGTATAATTCATGTGAAGTCCCATGGGACCTCATATGAATTTTTTCCAATTATGAAAAGACAAAATTATCCTCAAGACTGAAATTTTTCCTTTCCTTTCTCTGTTTCGTAATCCCCTCTCAGCTGCTTTAAAAAATGCTTAGGTCTTATTGGGGAAGCATCAGCTGCAACTGGCTATTGCTTTCTTTTTGCTCGGAGGTGATCATGTTTCTGCTGTAAATATTTGTGCAAGTTTCCCTCATGTCTGGTTCATTCTCCTCTCAAAGTTGGTTTGGACGATGCAGAGTATCCTACTCGTATGTCTACCTTTGTTGCTTCCGCTTCTTCAGCTCCTTCAGTTGGTGGCTCTGGTGCCGAATATTCTGGTAATTTTGATTCCCCCCATCTCGCTGTTAACCGAATCAAGCCTGTTATTTGTGTGCTTGTTTGTGGAATTTTTGTTTATCAATAGTTTTCCCACCTTCCCACGAGCCCAAGCTGAAATTATATAGATTACCATTTTGTTGGGTTTGAATCAAACTTACTCTAGTTAGGATCATCACATTAGAACTTACAATTTTTTCTTCAATTAAATATCCACACTTTTTAATATGAAACTGCTCAAAGAATCAATCTTAACAAGCTGACTTGTTTACACTTATGCATTTATGCTGCCTATATATTTTGTGCTTGGTTCTATTCTCACATGATTCATCTAATCAATGGGCACTAGAATTCCATCATGGGTCCGCACGACATGATATAGATATTTTTAGATAGTTGTCTTTATCATATATGCAAAGGTTTACGGACATTTTGTGAGTTGGTGTTTTATGCTTTTTATTCGTCAATTATACATTAGGTTCTTTGTCTTGTTATAAGGGCATGCCTTATCCTTAATTTCTGTATACTCTGTCATTTATTGTAGTCTTATTTTATCAAGAAAAGATGGGCATGGAACAATGACTAAAAGTAGCGTCTTCATCATTTTCTTTATCTTAATGTACTTGGAGATGGATTACTGATTAGTTTTTATCTTCTTTTGGTCTAGTGAGTATTGTGGCATTTGTGGCTTACTTATAGCATTTTATTCTGAACCTCTTTTCACTAGAGCAATTGTTGGATATTGGAACAAAGAAGAAAAGGAAGGGAATAGCTGGCATCAGAATGAATTAGTAAATCCAAAGCTTTTAGCTGATCCAGCAGTTGTTTTTGTGAGTTCAAAGGAGTACACATACACCATAATGATATATGAACTTGATGGCGGCTGTTAGATTTGAATTTTTTGATACTGGGACTTCGGTGCAGGTGCTAATAGTCAGACGGGTAGAGAATGGAAGCAGCTTCTTCCATATCTACGGTCTCACTTTGGTAAAAAATGCAATATGAGGTCCCTCCCTGGAGAATAAGTCTGCAAATTCTGACAAAAACATCGCGCAATATGATTAATCTCTTGAAAATCTGAGGCAAAAATTCTGTTGGGCCTGCTCTGTTTGAATAGAGGTTTTCATTGGCTCCATTCTATTTACTAAGAATGGTATGTAATTCGCCATAATCTGGACTAAACCCTTTGGTCACTATAAACTATATTCTTCTGGAGAAAAATCTTACTTTTCCTCTTTTCCTGCAGATTTTACTCTCACTTTGCCATCAAGGATTAATGAATATAGGATATGATATAGCATGTGGTTGTGTTCCAGGAGATCAATCTCATAAGAATAGTGATAAAGTTGACGCTTATATTCTTCTGGAGAAAACTGTTGATATTCTTTATTTGTATGAGTATTATTTACTGTTTTCATTAGCTTGGCTTCAAAATAACTTAGAAGTTGTTTTCTTAATGGTTCAACCTTTCTTGATTGCACGTGTTGATGGTTGTAACCCTTATGAGGTTGATATGGTGAATATGAAGAAGCTCATCCCAAAAATTATGGAATTGGTGGCTCAAAATTCATTGGTAGACCATGCCTCAGAATGTGGGCAAGATATACAAGCTGTGAATGTAAAGCAGTTGATTCCTGATGATGAAAAATCAATTATTTTTTGGGCTTGCTTATGGAAGCATATTTCTAGATTCGTGATGTATAATTTGAATATATGATTATGTGGAAAGGATCTAATCATTTTATAATGATAAAGAATCTTAATTATTGAATTGTTATTCAAAGATGATGGCTCAAGCATTTTGAACTGTGAAATTTACAAATAATATATGTAATTGAACACTTTTGAAGAAATGTCAAGTTTTTAAGTTGTTGCGGAAAGAATGATGTCATGTTGAATAAGAAGGTATTATATTTCATGTCAGGTTTAACAAATGCATCAAACTCAATAATATATTGGGGAATATTAACAACTAAACCAACAAGAAATGATAACCACGTGGTGAAAGAATAACAACTACACCACTTATAATAACAACCCCAGTACCTGCAACTAACAATCCCATCACCTGCACTAAGAACCCCATCAGCTACAACTAACAACTCCATCAGTTGTACTTACAACCCCAGCACCTGCAATAACAACCTCAGCACCTAAAATAACAACTACAGCACCTGCAACTAATAACCCCATCACCTGCACTAAGAACCCCATCAGGTACAACTAACAACTCCATCAGCTGCACTTATAACCCCAGCACCTGCAATAACAACCCCAGCACATAAAATAACAACCCAATCACCTGCAACTAATAACCCCATCACCTACACTAAGAAGCCCATCAACTCAACTAACAACACCATCAACTTTACTAACAACCCCAGCCCCTACATTAACAACCCTATCAGTTGTACTAACAACCCCAGCACCTGAAATAACAACTCCAACGCCTGAAATAACAACCCCAGCACCTGCAGCTAACAGGTGGTTGTTATGCCTTCACTATAGGGTTATTATTTTCTACTGGTGGAGTTGTTATTTCTTCAATATAGAGTTGTTATTTTTAAGTGCTAGAGTTGTTATTTTTAATGTCATTGGTAAGTTATTTTTCAGTGATGACAATCTACACCAGATACAAATTATTAACAACCCACCCACTCATATTAACAACTATCGCGTAACATAATGACAACTCAACCACTCATAATAACTTCTCATATGAATTTGCCTGCAAAAAATCAGCAATTTCCTGCTGCTTAAAGTATCTCCTGCCCTCTTCATCAACCAACACCAGATTTAAGAAGTACTTCACACTAAATTTGTTATTAATGTTGCGATGAGTTGATGTCAGCTCATAGGGACTGAGGAACAGTCATATTGGTATAGACTCACCTGTAAAAACAAAACTCAATCAGAGCTATTGCTTCTATTGGCTCATACTAAGTAGTTTTTTTTAATGAAAAGGTTCAAAAGGTTCAGAGTTATTTTAGGTGCTGGGGTTGTTATTGCAGGTGCTGGGGTTGTAAGTGCAGCTGATGGAGTTGTTAGTTGTACCTGATGGGGTTCTTAGTGCAGGTGATGGGGTTATTAGTTGCAGGTGCTGTGGTTGTTATTTTAGGTGCTGAGGTTGTTATTGCAGGTGCTGGGGTTGTAAGTACAACTGATGGAGTTGTTAGTTGTAGCTGATGGGGTTCTTAGTGCAGGTGATGGGATTGTTAGTTGCAGGTACTGGGGTTGTTATTATAAGTGGTGTAGTTGTTATTCTTTCACCACGTGGTTATCATTTATTGTTGGTTCAGTTGTTAATATTCCCCAATATATTATTGAGTTTGATGCATTTGTTAAACCTGACATGAAATATAATACCTTCTTATTCAATTTTCTGGCCAACTATAGTATTCTATACTGCAATTGAAATAAAGAAAGACAGCATGAATTCAGCACAAAAATACCCCAAAATTCATCTTCTTTTCTTTTGCATATCAATACTTTTTCATAGTGGCTAAGCATCGATTTCTTGTGAGTACTTATTGATCTTTCTTGTAGGCTGTATTGACTGCTGCACTGCTCATCATTTATAACTATTCTGATCAAGTTCTCTCTACCCGAGAAAGAAGGCAAGCTAAAAAAAGGGAAGATGCAGCCAAGCATGTGAGAGAAATTGCACAAGCTTGTGAACGGTGGAAATCAGCAAAAGATGTGGCTAAGGGTGCAGCGGGATTGCAACAGTCATTCTCGCGCACCTTTTGTCGCAGAAAGTCTACACAGCCAATTGGGCTCAAGAACTTTGGCACCAAAACTAATACAAGTGACGCTACAGTGCCATCATTTCCTCTGGATTCTGTAAATGAAGATTCAAAAGCAAAGAAGGAACCTGGCAAACTCACACAAATGATGAATTCCATTGAGGATGATCCAAATAGCCATCAAGGGTTTCATTTGAATATTGGAAATAAACATAATAAAAAGCAGGCAGCTACTAAGAGCCAAATTTTCAAGTATGCTTATGGTCAGATTGAGAAGGAGAAAGCAATGCAAGATGCAAACAAGAACTTGATTTTCTCAAGCATGATTTCAATGGCTTCTGGAGATGACATCAGGAAAAGACCTCCTATTGAGGTAGCTTTCAAAGATCTAACTCTCACTCTGAAAGGGAAAAACAAACATGTGCTGAGATGCATGTCAGGAAAAATCAGTCCCGGATGAGTTTCAACTGTCATGGGCCCCTCAGGAGCTGGCAAAACCATATTTCTCTCTACCATTGCGGGAAAAGCAAAACCACAGCAGCATTATTATTCGAATACAGACCTATAGACTTAAAACTGTCATATTCTATGATGATCCTTCAAAAGAGGCATAAGCACGGACCAAGTGGTGAAAATCTTCAGAAATTGGGCGAGCGCAAACGCAAGAAACGCTGAGAGAAAGGGCAGCAAGAGACAGGAAGAGAGAGAGAGACTCCTGATGCTAATGAAATGGAATTACGAAAAAGAGAAAGGAAAGGAAAAATTTCAGTCTTGAGGATAATTTTGTCTTTTCATAATTGGAAAAAATTCATATGAGGTCCCATGGGACTTCACATGAATTATACCATTTCCTGGGACTTTTTTGACATTTTATGCCTTCCATGGGACTCAGATGTCATTCTCCCTAAAAAAAATGGGGTATTATATTTGAAAGTATGTTAACACGCCAATCATATAAACATAGATTAATTTTGCGTTTATGAGGCGCGTTTACAATGACAGGTGTAAAATAATCCGGACATCATGACACTGCGCTGCAAAATCTAATTGCAGAATGCTGGAAAACATTTTCGTATTGATGACAAGGTTGCAAGTTACAAAGTCAAAAAGCATTATACACAAAATCCTTGAAGGAAAACATTCTATCCAAATTTTCTACAATTTCTCTATACACCCTCTGTATATTCTATATGCATTATCCCTCTACCAGTTTTAAAACGCCCGAACAAGTTTCTTTAGGATGCTAAAAGCAGCGTATAGGATCAAAACCATCACGACCTTCTTCGAGGCCAAAATCCTTAGGTTTACCCTTAGACCGTACTTTCTCATTAGTCCAAGAGAGGCGGCCCCCAGGAAAAGAAACCAAGAACCAACCGCACAGAAAAACACCTTCAGGGCCTCTGAAGGTCCACATACATGGGCAACATCAGATGTTACCCCCACATATGACCATTTAGAATCCACTTGACTGCTCCCTGCTTGATTCAGGCCAAGACTATCATTCAACCATGCAGACAACTGAACGAGCGGTTTTGCAAGCCACGCAACCTCATCGTTGGATACAGGACGTTTCATCCAGTCACCTTTGTATTGAAAATCGGTAAACGCATGTTTGCCAGCTCTTCTTGGCTTGAATATCTCATCATGAGATTGGTGATGCTGCCTTGGTTCTGGTGCGGTTGAAGAAGACTTGATAATTTGCCCATCAAATATGAAACCCAGTTTTGATTTTAACGAGTCTATGCATTGGAGGCTGGGCACAATATTATCACCAGACATTGCTTGCAACTCAGCTTCTGCACGCAATATAAACAACTACAATGGCAAACACCAAAATGAGAAACCCAAGCATGTATATAATGATCTCTGGAGTAAGAGATGAATTTATACAGGGCACAGTATAATAATGAACCTGAAGCAGCTGTCGTCCACCATCCTCTCCATCAGCAAATAGTCGCAAATCTTTGTTCCAATTTTCATGCAAGAATGAGCCATCAGCATCAGTCTCGCATAAGCCATCCTCCCAATCCTAAAAATAACCAGTATCAAAGATAAGCTCAAGCCTCATACTTATTCATAACAGAAGCATTCACTAATACACCCAAACTGACAATGAACTAAGTCCAAAACTGATCACGTAGTGCCAGGATTCAAAACCACATTAACTTCTAATTGATACCCCAAAAAAAGGTAAAAAGAAATTATAGTTAACCAAATCAAACATAGAATAAACATGAAGAGTGGAGAACACAATTGGAGATACTCAAATCAATAAACATTAATCTGAAAGATAAATGCTACTAAAAACACTTAAGCAAGAGAAGAAATAACTTGCCTGCAGCTGTTCACGTATAACAGAAATATATCCGTACAAACTATTTGGCATCGATTTGCTTGATCCAGCCTGTCTGGAATGGAAAAGGGTATCCACATTCTTTAAAAGGTCAATAAGCTCTTTTGATGATGTCAAGGTGTCTAAAACCTGATAAAACATATTAAAAAGTTATATTTTCTCATACAAGAATGAAAAAAACAATTGAGATGAGAATAACTTAAGAGAGAATCAACCCTCAAAGCTTCACAATGACAAGAACTTTAGACATAATAGCAAGTCCCATCAGATAAAAAACGACACATCATAAAGTGTCAAACATAAATTTGATACAACTTCTTTTCACTAAAATACTGCAGTCTGGTTTTCCAGAAATATAAGAACAGCTCCAATAGGAGTAGCACTACCCGAGAGGGATATGAGTGATGGGTGATTAACTTGAAAGTGGAGTTACAGGAAGCACATATTCAAGTGTCCTTAGTAGAATGAATCCCCCTTCATGATACGGCTAGCTTTCCCTATTAATTTTAAATCCATGCCAATGCAAACCCAAAAAAAAACAATCATCACACGCAATAGACATTATAAAGCTTAGGGCATTCCTCATTTCCCCCCAACACTTTTCATGCTTGGAAAATCATGGGCTAATGAAGCAATGCCAAAGGTTTCATTTTAAAGCCAACACATCTTGAAAATGTCTAAAACGAATGAAGAACATTCAAATGGTAACTTCTAAAATTTTTGGAAGAAATTCAAGGATATAACCCATAAAATTTTTGAGAAATAGTTGACGGCTGACACTTTGACTCATGCAAGACAAAAGGCAGTCTATGACAATCATTAGGGTAGATCATATAAGAAATCCCAGAAACCTTAAACGTCAAATCTCACCCCGGCAAAGGGGGGACGGGAAGAAAACAGAAAAAATAGAAAATACCTCAAGTTCCCAATGATTGGAAATAACTTGAATATAAAGAAAAATAATGTCATTGTGTGATAAAGAAGCACACCTTAAGCACCATCTGGACTATTATCTCCACATCACTGTGAAGGAACCTGTGAGCAAATCCAATAAAATGCATAACCAAGGAACTATAGTATAAGTAGTTTGATAGAACATAATCCTGCCACTGAGGTGTATATACACCAGCTCTAGACAGGGAGTTCTCCTTCCTCTCATTCGTGGCAGATACAGAGGTAATTGCATCAAGTTCAGAAAAATCATCCGAGTTTATTGTCCAAGGTTCCATGTAATTAATCCAAACATGAAACACCTGAGATGCATTCTTAACGGAAGTTGCCACCGGGCAAAACAGAAAAGTTCTCAATAAAAACCGGTACAGAGGTGTCTGCATCCATGGGTTCCAATATCCAAGTGAACGCACAGAAAGGAACTTAGATGTTACATCCTTTGACTTCATGGCATCCAATGAACCAATAGTCCCCAGTCTAGGACTCCCACAATATTCACCACTCTCATGAACTTCAAGGGCTGCAAAAGTACTGCTATTCAAGTACCTCACAAACAATTTAACCACCTCCCCCAACCCCGGGGTTGGAGGTGTCTCTCCTAAGACTGAACGCAATGGAAATGAGACTCCAAAAGACTTGCACACATTCACAGGTAAAGGAGAAAAATCATTATCCACCAACCAAAACTGTATGAAAGTATCCACCAAAAACTCTGCTCGCATCATAACTGTACCATCATAACCCAAAGGATAATTAAGAAGTGAACTACGATATGGTTGGTGCGCATTTAGATCATATGTAGGCACAAATGCACGAAGATAAGCATAGAGAAGCCGTGAGTACAGATTACACTCCGTTTTTTGTTCTTCCTCGCGCTTAGGGGTTGAGAAACCCGGAATAGACGAAGTCCAATTCTCTAACCTAAACCTTCGAGCTCTCTTGACCGAGACATGATCCGAAACATCACTATTTCCCTTGCAAACTGGATAATAAGCAAACCACAAGAAGTAATACTCGAGCGCATTAAGCTGGATTTGACGGGAAGAACCCTTGACGGAGTCTTGTTTTACTTTACCTCTAAATAGAGGACACAAATCCGATAAGACACTGGAATCCTGGTGGCTGGACAGCAGGAAACGGGACCACTCCGGCAACCGTTCGGCGGGGAAGACGTATTTAACGAGGGAGACGCGATCGACGGCGAAGATAGAGTTGAGTAGAGTGCCATCAGGGGAGAGAAGAGAGAAAATCCGATCGGCCAAATCGGAATCATTGGAAGCTGCGACGGTATCGATCCAACCATTGGATGAATTAGGAGCTCTAGGGCTGGAATTAGAGTCGTCGAAGCCGAAGAGCTTGCAAATTAAGGTTGGGAAGGCGATAGAGAAAAAATGGCGAGATTGGTCGGGTGAGTGAGATCGAAGGAAACAATCGATGGAGGCGCAGGTGGAGAAGATTTGAGAAGGAGAGGCGGCGGCGACAATGGCGGAAGCAATGCCCTGGGATTTGGAGAGAGAATCGACAGCATAGGAGTGAGGAAGCATAGTGAGGAAGAGGTAGGAGGTTCAGGGTTCAGAGGAATTAGGGCTTTAAGGCGGAAAAGGTGAAGAAGAGAAGAACGAAAGGGGCTTTAGATGGATTGGAAAAGTTTTTCAAACGACAGAAGAAGCAAATGGCGCCCTTTTAAGGGAGAAAGAAGGAAGCTGGATACGTGGCGAGTGGCGAGTGGCGAGTGGCGAGTGGCGAGTGGCGAGTGGCGAGTGGCGAGTGGCGAGTGGTTAGAGCTCCGCTTGTGAGGTTAGGCCTACAGAGAGCGCCTCGTTTCACTCACGGAAAGGTCGAAAGGGACCCAAACGATTCCGTTGGCTTCAGGGAGGAATGGTCGAGACGTAATTATAATTTTAACTTTTAACTTTAATGATGTGTAATGGGCTGATCCCTGTTTATGATTATGAACATTCATTTTCATTCTTAGACGTTAAGAGTAGTTTTTATCTATTTTACTTTATCCTCATGCGAACGCGGCCAACAGAAAATAGGAATGCTGGATACGCGTTTACGTCATCCAGAAGCCAATATCGGATTTTTGCTGTGAAAATCTTTTATTAAACGAGAAAGAGATAAACACTGAAAACCATTCTCAATTGCTACAACTTTCTGGAGAACACTGGGGTGATTGGCGGATAGCATTTTAATTTTAATAAAATTTAAAATGAAAGACAAATTTTTTTCATTAGACTTTTTTTTTATTACAAGAAATTTTTGAAAAATATTAGATTTATCACGATCTAAATGTATGATGAAATCTCTATTACTCTTAAAAAATACTAATATCGAGTAGGGTGAGCCGTCTATTACCCTCAAGCGTAAATTTAAGTACCCACGAGTTATGATACCTCATTAAATACTGTGATTAGAATTATAATAAAGTGATACTTTCTAAAGATCGAACATACTTTAAATAGGAGTATGTTTCACCTTTTTAACAGTTAAACTAACACGATGGTTTAATTAGATTTTTTTTTTATATAAAAGTGAGGCAATAGCCCAAATAAAGTAATTATATAAGTAGAGAATTTAATCCTAATCTCTTAAAATCTAATTAATTTATCAAATAAACAGGGCAAGTGGTATACATTGTAGGCTTAAGGGAAGCCCAACGATCGATGTTGTCTATTTTAGGCGTCCAAGCTAGATATACATATCCCACGCACTTGATATTTTTTTTTTCCTGTACCAAAAAAAAATAGTTTTTTTACCAACACAAATATACAAGATATTTCTGTCACCGACACAAAACATCCTAAGATATCTTAATTTAATGTTTCGTGAACTGCTACCATTAAGGATGCATTTTAAATTTTAAGAGCTTGCAAATAATGATTTTGAGCCCAACATAGAAACTATGACCGATTAATTATGGCGAGCTGTATACTGCCGTTGCCCATACACAGAGAGATCACAAGAAAGGCATGAAATTTGCTAGTGTATACCATTGGATCAATTTTTGAGATTCTTACATAATTATAAATAAAGTAATATTTTTACAAGTTCTAAGATTATCGTTAAAAGAGCTCGATCCTGTCATAGAAATCATCACACAAAACTTGAGAATACAATCCTTAACACTCGTCACCAATCGTCAACAATGTGGTGAAGATGTGCTTCCATTTCCAGATACACCAAATTGCAACTTCCTATAGAAGTATAATTATTATAGCGATTTTACGTCTCTGTATGCTGCAATATAACATACATCTTCCATCCATACCGAATTTGCTACCACCTTTCTTATTATAACTACTACATTGTCTTTTGAGACTCAGATTTCTTCATTAGAGTCTAGCATTCCGAAGTTGTTGCTTCAGCATTGGTCGAACATATTCCTGGTAACCGTCTGGCACAACCGAATCATTCAGAGGATCCTTCCACGCCTCCTCATACAGTGTCGGATATACATTTCCATCGTAACGACCCAGAGCCGAACTAAGGTAGTGATCGGTGTAATTGAACGCATCGACAAGTGCAATTGCATTAGGGCGAACCTTGAGATATTATATAATCAAGTTAGCAGTCATATAATCAAATTATAGATCTTATAGAATGTGACATCCATGAAGAAGTAAAACAGCTTGAGATTGTTGAGGACGAACCTGGGAATACAGGGATCTCAGCTGATCGTTGGCAAGTGAACCCTGTTTGGCAGTGATGCAGCCAGTGGAGAGAAAATCGCCCAGATTCTTATGAACAAGAAACAAAGCATATACGCTACAAAGAATTTGTAATTGCTGTTTCACTCCCTCTCCAGGTATATCTTGCTGCAACTTCTCCAAAAATCTGAAATCAAAGGGTTGATCAAATAACATGTTAAATATTCAAGGAAGCACTATCTACAAGTGCGCATCTCAAATATCTACAGGGAAAACTCACTTGGAAACAACAATCAACTGGCAGTGAGCAATTGCTGCCTCAACTAAATCAGCTGACAGTTGTTGAAAACCTGCGTCCAGAAAACTCTTAGCATTAATCATTATAATGTTTAATCACCTTCTTTTGATCACAGAAACTACATACACATGCATCTATCTTCCCCAATGAAGATTTTTATGCTCAGAGGCAATAATGAAGCATATACCTTCTTCTGGATTGGTAAACTTGCTCAGAGCTTGAGCGCAGCCAACAGACATCCTAGCAGCCCTAGCTTCAAATGCTTCCAGCACTACATTAGGCCTCAACCAATCCTCAGCTGTCATCAAGCAGAAGTTAAGAACAAAATTTATCACAGAACTGATACAATCTCAGTCAGTTAAATTTTAATATAGAATTATGCCTTTATGAACATCAGAGCAACACTGCATCAGATGTTCCACTCGACCCATATAAGCAGTTGTACCCACGGGTTTTTTCCCGGAGCCCAGCTGAGAGACAGTCTTCATGAGATGCCTTGCTACCTGCATGGGATTTTCTAAAAGAACGTCAAACATTGAATGACTAACCTCTAGTGAATTTAATCCAATAACAAACCAAAATCAGACTGCATCAGATTCAAAAATTATTAAAGAAATGAGAAGGGGCACATGATAAGTCATGGAATGAAGACAAGGCCAAACAGGAGTATATAAGTATAAAAAAAGGTTTGTTTTACATGTTCCTAAAGCTTGTATGACTTTTAAATGTTGTAAAATACTATAGATATGATGTATCCTACAAAAACTAAAAGCACCACAACAGTATAACAAATGTCATTGCCAAATCCAATATAACAAAATATAGATTACATTCTATAATGTGTCATTCTGCAGTTTAAATTCCATTTTAAACTGAAGACGTGCTTGATACCTAGTGTATTAACTAACGGGGCACAATTGATAGTGCAATATAAATTAAGAAACCTGTAAAAGCAGCACAACATTGTCTCCTTCATAAGTGCAGGTAGGAACGTATACTGCAAATAACTCAGGAAGGCCACTGCTACAAAGGTAACCATGACCACCACAAAGTTTTCGGCATTCTTCAATCGCATCCTGCAAAGGGGAACTGGGTTTTACTTTACTTGAACAAGAATGTATTCAACAAATCTGCAAAGTTGTTTTAAACACTACTGAAGACAAAAGCATGAAGATTATACCAGAGAGGAATGGGCATTCTAAAATGAAGATTAGAAATCCAATTAATTATTCCACAAATAACAAGACAGATATAGACTAATGATACTAAACTATAAGTACCGTATTGCAGCAAATTTCAAACAACATAGTAAATCATAATAAGAAAAGCATATGGTCAAAAAATCGCATGAAGCACCCCCTCCAGAAGGGGATATGCAGCAACTCATTGAGGAGGCCCTAAAATGATAAGAAGACGGGAAAAAACAGGAACTTATCTATCAGCATCACTACTGAAAATTTAACTGTAGGATTGTATAACATTAAACATGTACACGTATAAGGATACTCCCAGATGGTAGATAAATATTCATATTTCACACGCCATCTAAAGAAGCAGAATAATCAAACTAAGCAACTAAAATCATTTGATAGAGCAGTGAACAATGATAAATGATTACATACTGCAGTAGCTGATGTAGTCAAGGACTTCAATCCTGCAGTGCATGCATGAGCCTCAGGCAATGTTGAAAAATCATTGGCTTGCAACCTTCGGGTCACATCCATATATAGCCATTTCAACCATTCACCAACGAATCTGAAAGCATATGCAGAAGCTAGCAAGGGGAAGAGCCTAGCTTGCTGCGTTTTGTAATCAATCACCTATAAGAAAACAAGTAGTGAAGAGTAAGACCCACAAATAATAAAGATACATAGGTCAGAAAACCATTGGCACAAAAACGAAGGCATTGCCAACTGAACCAGCGATCTTACAAAAATTAGAATAGAATACATTAGTGGAAAGCAAGATTTCCAGGAACCTAGGCAATGAGATATTGAAATACATTGCCAATAAGGAGCAACTTCATAAGAAAAAAATCAGGTCATTTTATAATTCGATCCAGTGAACCTAGGCTCAGCACCCTTATTGTTGCTTAAAAGAATGATGATGAAACTAAAATAAAATATTTAACTATGCCCCTTATGACGTGAACACCCCAACAACCTAACACTATCAAAAAGTTCAACATCTGACCTGTGTTTCAAGGCCTCCATTATGTGAGCCAAACTGTCTTCGAACAGCACTATATCTTGTAGCAATGCAAACTGCTCGTGACAAAGCACTTGATGCATCAGACACAATTGATTGTCTCACATATACCATCGTACCATAAACTAATTGCCGTGGTACATTAGATTGGACACATTTTCCTTCTCTTGTAACCTGTAAAACCCTGGTGGATTCAAAAAGTATCAAGTTGTACTCAACAAAACATATATCTACTAAAAATTAAGCATCTTCAGGATTTGAATACTCAGGTATTTAACAATCCCCAGGCAATCTTCTTATACTGGAAACATAATGTAAAAGCAGGCACCGTAGCAATGCTCTCAATATATATGTAATATTTAAATGAGGTATTTTCACTTATCTGTCTACCAATAGTCAATTCACAGACAATAATGACAGATCTAAAAAGAACTAACCTCATCAACATTTGATTCCTTGGAATTCTAACATTATCAAATCTTAGAACCCCATTATCCATAGAGTTGTATGCCCCATTTCCAAATTTCATTCCAATATCACCAACTGTTATGCCTGGAAGAGGCAAGTGATCATCCAAGCTCCGCAGCTGGACAATGAATCCTTCATATTGCATGCTCGGTTAATTCTTAGAAATATAAATCTAACACCAAATGCTTGTCATTCAAATAGTTGATTACCATGCACTCCTCGGTCATGACCTTCAGTGATTAGATGGGCATAGACAACAGCATGTGTGGAAACTTTACCCAATCCACCAGGCCACCACTGCACAAAAAATCAGGGGGGAAAGGAGTGATGACAAAATCCTATTACTGTCCAAAGTATAACACGTTAGACAAACAGCCTAAATAACCAGCACACATAGTGAATGAATGAATGAAAAATGGTATGATATCTTTTCCTTATTGTACTTATAACTGCATCCGGTAACATAATAAGATCATAGAATCTCAAATCATAACAATTCCTAAATGACCGGTAAAAGCTCTCATAAGTCATTGTCCTGCTCACTCACTTTGCTGGAAGTTAGCGTGGGGCTATTAATCACAAACTCATCGGTTTGAAGATCAAAGGTTGCAGTTGTTTCGAGCCCTTGAACATTGGATCCATGACCAAGTTCAGTTTGGGCATAGCAACCAATTATTTGCATCTTATAAGCCAAAGGCAACCATTCCTGCTGCTGCTGCTCAGTTCCTTGTCCCTTTATAGCTGGGATAAACATTCCCTGCAAGATAATATGAGTAACCCAAAATTTAGAAGCAGTTGAAGTGGTCTCAAATGCACATCATGATGAGTGAGAAAGAGGTAAATATATTTATATGAAACCCTTAAACTAGTACCATATACAACCTCACATTGTCCCTTTGGCCCACATATTCCTTTAAGGATAGATAGAGTATGGAAAAAAGGAATTCCAACAGGAAAATAACTTGAATTATACCCAATGAAGATCCGTAAATGCAGGTTGATCCACATAGAATCTAAGTCTAGAAGCTTCCTCTTCTGCAAGGATACAACTTACATGGTTATAAAGCATGATAAATAGAAATTGCAATGTGCAACAAATTGCCTTCCTTAGAAGAAAATAACAGGCTTGGAAGCCAAATGCAAACGACAAAAAGATCAACAGGCTCACCAGTGAGGCGAAGCTCAATTATCCTTTTCCATGCATGAGCTGCTTTCCTCAAAGTGTTCTTAAATAATTCTTTTCTGTCAAGCATGGGCCTATTATCCTTTCTGAATACCTAGAGACAACAGAGAAGTAATCAAGGTTACAGGTGCTAGCAGAAGTCATAATGATGTCCTATTACTATGCATATTCCAAGAAGAAAACATGAATCAGTATCAAACTACTTTACATATTGGTGCTGAACAGCAGTTTGCGAATCCTTAACTAACTAGTGATTTTTCACAATGCCTAGAGCCAATAATTTAGTTCTTATTGGGAGATACATCCTACAGAAAGAAAGGCTACATAAAACAGGTTGAGTTGGAGGCACATTGAGTTCAATAGTTCAAAATCTTCAATTTAGACTTCTAGGAACCGGAAGTAACCAAAAAAATGAACATCGATAGCCAATTTCAAATCGAGACTCAAATTTTCGTCTTTTAATAAAGCAAAAATATTCTTTTGAAAAAAATCATAATTTGTCCTAGTATGGTCGGACACGCATTATATTGCTCCAAAATCACCAGCAATGATAAATCAATCATTGAAAAAAGAACAATCGTACATTAAATCGTAAAAGAGATGCAAAATATGCTCAGAAAGTTTTTCAAAATAAAACGTAACAATTAACAGCACAAAGGAAAATGCACCGGATCGCTGGCAACAAGGCGAGCCATTCGATCGGAAACTTCAAAAGCTTCACGAGAACCAGCCCAGACGATTTTCATCTCTTCGACATCGAACTGAGCTTTGCTCCTCTCGGGGGCCAAATAGTCAACACCTTCCATTCTCGGGAACGAAATTAACACAACCTTACCTCTGGCCTTCTTACAATCAAAACCCAAAGTTTTTATACCAGCTTCGTTGAAAACCGACGGCAAGATACTCAGGCTAATTTAATGACAATATAGAAATTTAGAAATTATATAATAATTCCTAGTTATATTATTAATTATTAATTTATATCTGTACAGTAATCTGTAAGGAGACGGTGCATTAATATTCATTTTTTTTATATAAAAAATTTTAAAAAATATTTATATTCACTTACCTGAATAAAATTCCTTTTTTTTTAAATAATATTAAAATTAAATAAGATAAATTATAAATTACTCTTAAATATAAATTTATACATCTAAATCATCATTTATCCAATTTGCCAAGCGTTGGCGGGCTCTCCACAGTTAGCAGATCCAAACTGTTGTACGAAATAGTAATAATAGAGAAATTGGAATAGATTTTCATTAATTTCATCTTATTTTCTTCAAGCTACACCCGACAACTTGAATTCGTCTATCTGATTTGTCGTGATTACGCGGATTTGGTTGTCGCTTTTGTTTAGAAGGGAGGGGTTTATTAGGGCAGTGCATAATACCCATAGCCCGTTATGTCCTGTTTAACTCGATTTTTATCAGGCAGGATTGAGTATCGAGTTGCAAAATACAGCCCATGTATTTTTCAGACTGGACACCGGGCATAGGGGCTGCCCTGCCCTGCCCTGCTCATGAGCACCCATTCTTTTATTTTTTTATTTTTTCTCTATCTTAAAAGGGAGAATATGATAGCTGCTGGTGACTATAAGGTAATTTTAGAAATATAAGTAGGTAAGTTGTATTTTTTAATATTTATAACTATACTAATTTTTTCTTTTTTTTTAACTTTGTTAATTATCATATGATTACATTACAAATTATAATTATTTATTTTATTTTTTTAGATACTTTATCTTTGTCAATATTAGGGAGATTGATACAAAGTTATAATTACAAACTACTTAGATTTCAACACTTATTTTTTATATGCAATGGATCTCAAGATTTTAATTATTATCTTTGTTCTCTTATTCTTAGTGAATGATAGATATTATTTAACTCTGAAAGACATATGAATATGGTATTATTTTAGAAATTCATAATTACAAATTTTATCACAACATGAGCATGACATTACGACTTGAGTATACCCAGCCCGCTCATGCCTAACCCGCTCATGCCCTGCCTAAAATTGTTAGGGCTTTTACCAGGTAAGGCCGAGTATCGGGCTGCAAAATATAGCCCATGTATTTTTTAAGTAGGGCACCGAGCAGGAAGACTACTCTACCCAGCCCTGCCCATAAGCTTATTTGGTATGAAGTGGAGAGAAGCTACGAGCCTTTCCTTTCAGTTTTCTTTCATACAAACGTGCCTTTCCTTTCAATTACCCGCCTTGTTGTGCCCAAAGTTTGGCCTTTGGAGCCTGGATGCGCCAAAAATAAACAATTAGTTTGCAATTTGTTAAAGAGCATGGGTGCGTTTGGATATAATTTAAAAAAAAATTTATAAAAAAAATTTTGGAAAAAAATTTATAAAAAATATAATTTTAAATAAATGAACGTTTGAATAGTTATTTTTAAAAATACTTTTATTATTAATAAATTATAAAAAAGGGTATGAGTATTAAATGAGGAGATATAAGAGATGAGATGAGAGAGAGGAGAGAGAGTGTAAGAAAGAAAAGAGAGAAAAAATATGAGAGAGGAGATAGGGTGTAAGAAAAAATAGAAGAGATAGTATAAAAAGAAATAAGTGTAATATAATAATTAGTTAATTTATAAAATTTTTTACTCTTCTATAAACTAATTTGATCATCTTATCTGAAATATTAATTTTAAACTATAATTTAATCTAAAAATTTATTTAAATAAATATAATTATTTATTTTAAAATTTTTCTAAATTAAAATTTTAGTCTGTATATTGGATTTCACTTCCTTATTTTATACCAAAGTTCTCTCTCCGATTAAGGACCTATAGCTTTTTTCTTTTCCTGTTATTACCACTTCTCTTATATTTAATATAAAATATATTTAATAAATTTAGATATATTAAAAAATTAATTAATTATAATAATTGTATATAAATTTATTTAAAATAATTTTTTAATATATATAATTATAAAAAGATACTTTTAAAAATTATAATTTTAAAAAATAAAATAAATTAAAATTTTATTATTAAAATTAAAATAAACTTTATTTAACTCTTGTCTTTAAGAATTTTGAAAGAGTATAATTTATAAAAGATTTAAATTTTTGACACGGTACGTTTGTGGTGGAATCCATTAAAAACTTCACGACGTCACATCAGAACCAAGACAAGCCAAGGCGGAGGTGATGATGAGCTCTAGGGAGTTACCAAAGATCAGCCGATTGAGACAAGGCCGGTGACCAAGATCGATAATTGGCATGCTTAATAGGAGGGTTTATTCCCTCAAAAGTCATAAGCTCATTGGCCAAAATATATTCTCTCAAGAAAGCTTACTCCCATAACTTCCATTCAGTTTATTAATCTTTGGGCCAAGCAAGCAGCCTCCATAAGTTGAACTTTGTAAAAGGTAAGGATTGGATACTTGATTAATCTGGATTTTAGAAATGAAGTGATATAATTATTTAAAATATATTTAATTTTTATAGAATAATATTTTATTATAATTTTAATTATAATATTTGAATAAATATTTTAATTCTTGAATATTTAAATTTACGTTTGAAGATAATAGATAGATTAATATATTCAATATTAGTATCGCCTAAAAAAAATTACTCTATATTTAGATAGTTTAATATTTTCTAAAGATTATTGTAACCCAAAAAAAATTGGGTTTTAGGAAAACAACTAAATATCTCCTGTTTTATCTCGAAGACAAAAAGAAGAAAGATAATAAAAAGGGAAAAAAAACTACTACTTATTATGACTCCTATGCTATATGGATCAAACAATAATTAATCAATAACTTGACTGATAACAAGTTTTAGACCCAGATAATCCCTAGATGCTACCTCCTACCGGAAAAGAAACGAAGTTAATAATCACTGAAAAAGTAAGAGAAAACTATACTGCTATCCCACAAACAGATACATGTGGCTAACATAAGAACAAAGTTGTGAACCCTGTATATGTAGATACTCGTGACACTACCGAGGTAGCCTAAAGTTAACTAGGCAGAAGATTCCCTTAAACTGCAGGGATTGCATTGACATTCATGTCTAAATCACCATATGAGGGAGTTGCGTGAAAAGCGGACAGCCGAGAGGGTCCCTTGAGGAGTTTTAGGGAAAGAGAGGAAGGGCCAGAGTCACCAATAGAGTCCCCTAAACTGAGTTTAGACATGCCGACCAATTCATCAACATTGATGGGGCTTTTGGAATGTACTGCTGTAGGCTTCAGCACTTCATGTACTGTCTCCTTCTTGGCGGGCTCTGGACGGTATAAATAAGGCAGAGGAAATGGGACGAAAGGAGAAAAGTAAGCAGGATATAGCACCGGGAATTGTGAGTGTGGCTGTGAGCTATCTGGCTTCAAAGAGGCAGATTCTCCATCATTTGAACAATCAGAATCCATGGATTTACACTCTTCATCAATGACTGGGGGAGCTGGCAAGGGTTCATTGCCTTCCGTTTCAGCCTCTGGCGGACTAGCCAGCAAGTCTTGTTCTGCCATTGATGTATCAGCAGTCTGCAACAAAAACATGGCAATAAAATGTAAATGAAGTCTGGAAGAGAAAGCACTAAGGATGGAGGGTGAAACTCAATTATTTTAATTGTGGGTATTAATAAGATTGGAAATGAACAGTTTTCAAACATGACAATTGACCATCTATGTGCAGCATAATGTCAAGAGAAATTGGTTTTGGGGGATTTTCTTATGAATGGCCATGAAATAGGTTATGTAGCATCATTTTCATCATGCATCGGGTTCAACATGGATACTAACTTCATCAGCAACAATGTCAAACAAACTTGAACGTCTTTTCCTCCTAGACACGTTGCTTTGCCTGATGAAATATTTCTGAGCATGGCTTGCTACTTGAGTAGGTGTCCTTGATATGACATAATTCCGTGCAATTCCACGCCAATCACCTTTGCCAAGCTTCTGCAATCCAAGTAAGAACAGTCTATGTTCCTCCTCAGTCCACGGAACACCTGCATTAAAAAAAGAGCAAATCAATGAAACAAAAATTCAATATGCCCAATAAATCAATGGATTTCTATTTCTTGCCTTTAGTATATAAAAAACTGAATCCACGCTTTCTGCCCTAGCATTTATGCGGGTATCAGACGCCATTCACTAAATTCCAGTCTACGTTGCCTCACAAATAATGAATTGTTTAAAATCATCTTAGCATCCAAAGTGACCGATGGAAAAAATAGAAATTTTAGATGCATGAATTTTTTGTTTCCATGGTACATTAAAAATTCCACGCTCTTTCTCGCCCATCCTGGAAGGGCTATGTAATTTCCTCTCTGTTCAAATGATCAGGTCAGTGAGAACGTAGCCTCCTCGTTGATGATAATCGGAATCTTTCATAAGCAATAGGAGCTGCTGCCTGAGGCCAAGCAGCTAAGCGTGTTATACTAGCATTCTGTAGATTCGATCATCAAAAGACAGTACCCTTATAAATCTAGTCAACCTATAACTTCGTGATCCAATGATTTTCAATATTGTTACCATCAGCAAGAGATACCAAATCACACATTGATATGCTATCAATCAACAGAGCACGCAAAACTAAGCATGTATCATGAAAGTAAATGCAAATAGAACTCAAAACACAAGACCATTAATTGAAATATTCCTTTCCCATTACTTGATCGATGAGTTCAGAAGAAGCTAAGGACTTTAAAAGAATACTTCCAAACTAGAGTCCATCAACAAGACCCACAAAAAAAAACAAAAATAAATGTTTAGATATTCGAATTCGAACCCTTCTTCCTCCCCTGGGAAACTGACGATGAACCAGGAACAAAATCCTCAGAGGCGTAACCGTCGGTTGCAGCACGATGATCAGCCGTGTCACCGGGCGAACCCGGATTGACGGAACCAGCATGATGAGCTCCGGAGCTCGAGCCAGCATAGTGGCTGAGGCTACTCATACTAGCACTCTTCCGGATCGAGCCTTCAGTCAATCGAACTCCAAAGAGCTTAACACCGCGGTTCGGGCAAGTCCTTGAGTTATGGCCATTGTAGCTGCAATGAGAACACCGCCGAGTCATATCGACGGCTTCTGAGTTATGATTCAGCTAAAATCAGATCAAACAGACTAATAAACTAGGCTTAAGCTTGAGAGTATCGGGTAACAGGTAACCCGAAACACGATCCGATACAGAAATGGAGAATGGGTCGGCGCAGACAGAAATTGTGTTTGTTATTTTGTGGTGTATTAATTGTTCGTTGCTCTCTCTCTCTCTTTCTGTGTCAGAGGGTTTTGGCAGAGAGAAACAGAGGCGGCGGGGAATGAAACACTATCCATATATCGGTTTCTTGTACCCCCACAGAGATGGGGAAATTATAGTATACTTCGCGGCGGTATACTCCCATAGTCCTCGGAAGCATTGACACAATCACCGAGTGGTGCGTGTTGACGTGGCAGATTCTTCAGAACTGCCGCAAGACACGTCACCATGATGCTGTTTACGTAGGCAAATGATTTGGTCGTTTTGTTCACACCCCTTCTGCTTCTACTAAACTCAAATCGAAATTTCGTTTTCACAGAGCCATTCGTTTTGTGAGTTGGCTCCACGTACTTTGATTTCTTCAATTGTGACTGTCCAAAAGAAAACTCTTGAATTCGAGTTTTATCCAGTGAAACAAGCCAACCTAGAGTAAAAATATGATGAATGAGTGATAAGACAAGGTGGATAATTGGTAAATGGAAAATAAAAGAAGAACTTTTGAACGTCAAGTTGATTTTAGTAGTCGTCATTGATAAAAAATATTATAGAATTGATACGCGTTTTGAAGCGAACAAATAGTCATTGTCTGGTCAACTATGAACAACTCGTTTCCTCTTCTGCGGACGGTGACCATTGATGACTTTTCATAGATTACAAGTCATCTCCCAAACCACAATCCACCTCCAATTGCCTGTCAAAATAGCCAAATTCACATTTGTCTCTCTCTCTCTATTATAAATTCTAGTTTCTATATTTTTAAAAACAAAATTAGAGTAAAATTTTATTAAAGTCAGATTATATTTTACCAATATTTTTCGTGCAGGAGCTTGTATCTTAAATTAACTTAAAATATTCTATATTTTAAAGTATTTTTATTAGTATTTAAAATCCTAAAATATTTTTTTAATAATTTTTTGAACATCTAGCACCATAAATCATATTTCTAATAATACTAAATATTTTAATTTCATGGTGTTTATTATTACTACTTTGAAAACTATTTTAAAAGTAAAATTATATCCAAAAACTTTTGAGATATTAGGTGCTACTAAAAAAAATATTTTTAAGATTTTAGATGAATTACAGAGTAATTTGGATATTAGATGCTACTTGGGAAAATATTATTTAGTGTTGAATGGATTTTTATATAAAAATAAAAGAAAAATAGACTCACTAATATTGGAAATGTCCATTTGAAAAATTAAAGTAAGCTTGTGAATTGTGATGCATGTCCATGGATAACCTTATCTGTCTCGATTCACATGGCAAATAGCCGGAAAAAATGGAGCATAGAATAATCTTAAACATATGTCCTGTCGGTGAAGCGAATCACTACTTATTAGAGGCAAATCCAAAGTTTTCTTTTTTTTTTTTTTGCTTTCTTACTTTTTTTTTTCACCTTTTTGGTTATACCTTTGGGATTATAACTATAAGAAGTGGATCTCTCCTAACCACAAAAGTCATTGTAGTTTATCTAAATAAGAACCGAATTTGGAATTTTAGAGGCAAGAGAAGTTGATGTAAATTAAATTATTTCAATATAGAATTTAAATTTTATGATAAGTTATATTTTTATAAGTCATAAATAACACAACATGTTATTAAGCTTTACACGTAGCTAATTTATCCAAAAGAAAGGGATAATATGGTTGGTTTTTCAATAAGAGCGGCTGGGTAGTCAATGAAGGACCTAAAGGCTAATGAGCTTTTCTCCCTGCAAATAGAATGCCTGGGAAAATAAAAGAAAAAAGAAAAAGGGAACGATGAAGAAGGCATCATAAAAGCAAAAGAACAAAAACAATAAATGTTGATAAAAAGTATGAATGCACAAGGTCCAACTTTGAACATTTTTAGAGAGACTCTACACGTGATTAATAGTATCT
This sequence comes from Leucaena leucocephala, assembly GCA_037074615.1. Taxonomy (NCBI): domain Eukaryota; kingdom Viridiplantae; phylum Streptophyta; class Magnoliopsida; order Fabales; family Fabaceae; genus Leucaena; species Leucaena leucocephala. The sequence continues at coordinate 2,992,313 of CM073563.1, read as the reverse complement.
AACAGTATTGTAATTTAATAAAATGTAAATTCCTTGTAAATAGGAGGCAATAGATTCAATCTCACCAATAATTTTAAATTATTAGTATAGGTGTCTTTAAATAAAAAAAAAAGAGACTCTATAGAGTAAATTATTTTAAATTTTGTACACCCTAAACTTTATATAGCATTTAAATACTATTTTGATTATATTCATAACGTACTTACAATATATTTTATTGAAATTTTAAAGAAATTAAACTTATAATTTCATCGTAAAATTTAATAACTTTGAGTTTACATTAGTTAGATTGAACAATTGATTTTATTGTGTGATGGATAGAGGAAGAGGATTTGGACTCACCAAACCATATGGTCCAAGGAGACGCGGTTGGAATAAAAGGGTGTATTCCGGAATCCAGCGGCATAATGAAGATTATCCCACTTCCCCTTCATCAGACATACTACTATATTTAAATTTTAGGAAGTATCATTTTATTATAATTTCAGTCGTGATATTTAGAGAAATATCCTAACTCTTAGATGTTTAGGTTTACGCCTGAAGGTAATAGACGACTCGCCCTATCCGATATTGATATCCCCTAAGAGGAAGAGAGACTTTGCCCTGCCCTTAGATCGTGAGTAAATCTAATCCTTTTTTAAAAATTTTGATATCAAAAAAAAAAAAATTGTGGTATAAAAAAAGATTATCCCACTTGACCTGGCCACATTCAACACGTCATTATATCACAAATATCTCCCTAATTACCATCATCCCTCTCTATTCCTAAGCCCCACTTATAAAACATAAACCAACATAGTCAACGAACTCTCTTCTATCCCTATTATAAAACATTTTATATGCATTTATCCCTTCATGTTTCTCAAGGTGTAATTTACGATTTTAAATATCGGCAAATTTAAAAAAAAAATTCAAACAAATTTAATAACTTGATCATATCTCATTAATCAGAAATGTCGGTTAAAAAGGGCAATTGCAAAGGACTTAAAAATGATCTCGCAGTAACTCGAAAAGGAATCTGCATCCCCTCTGAACCACCTTTAAGCTGGTTCACCCGTCTATAGTCAATGGCTTATAAGCCCAACGGATTATTGAAAGGAAAAGCCGCAAAAATATTGGATTTTAATAAGCTCATTCGTTATCTGGCATTGCACATCAGTAAGATTAACTGCAAAAATATATAAGTGACTTCCAGAATCCAACAAGTGAGCAAGGGGGTACACTATAAATTGCCCAAGCAGCATATTTTTGGGCCATTGCCCCTTAGACAGATGACGGACTGAAACTCACCACTCTGATACCTCCGCTTTGAATTTGCTCAAAATATTATCAGTAAATCTACATTGGAAATGGACCCTCAAAATTAGTATTTCCTTCTCTGAATATTAGGTACACAACTATGACCACTGTAGTCGTAAACTTAAAAAATTGGACCTTCCAAAAAGGCACAACTCTCATCCTAAAACAGCTCTTTCAACAAGAATGTTACCTATTAATTTCCAGATAATTCCCAGACTCCATACCAAAGGAGAGTCGTGGTTTTCATCTCTTGGTAAATCTGCTACGTCTGGTTTTCCTAGTTGAAGTTGCATGATATGCCATTCCCATAGCTCTTTCTAGAACCTTCTCTTCTTCCTCATCGCCAGTTTCTTCATCCGACCTCCACCTTGGACCACCATTGGTGTTGCTTTTTTCAATAGATAAGTCGCCTTTTATATGGCTGAAACAACAATATACACAAAACAATGCAGTCACTACATTTACTTAACCCTTTACGGGTAAATCTTACAAAGAATTAGAATAACTACAAGCATCTCAGAAACATAATTAAAAAAATTCTGAATCTCAACTTATCTAAACTTTTGTTTCTCATGAAAAAAAAGAAGAAAAGAAAAATAAATTAACAGAAAGAGAATCATGTAACTAGATCCTTACCTCGAAGAAACATCCATTAGATCATCATCAGACGGAGCCATGCTCCAGTTTCTATCATCTCTATGTGATTGAACTTTTCTGCTGGTCATATTTCGTAGATCATTTACAAATTCTGGAGAATCGTCAACATTAGATCTAATAACAGGATTAGCTGTAGCTTTCCAGGGGTACATAGGACTGCCGTTTGAATTATGAGCAAGAAACTGATTCCATCCATCTTCAGTTGAGATTTTATCCTGCATGTTGTCTTGGGAATGACTTAGTGATGTTCTGCTAAATCCCCTTACAGGAGAACCATTCATGGAACGGATCCTATGATTTCGTTGGGAAGTATCATATCTGAGACTTTTGCCCGTGTGACTTTGATATTTTGGCCTCCTCTCACTATTGGTAAATAACCATTCATGTGATGGAGAACCAAATCTACCAGGCTCATGGCTGATACCGGAGAAAGCCTGGCCAACTTTTGTTGGAGTCTCATAAGTTGATGACCGCAACAAACTAGTTGCATTGCCTACACCCAGCGCATGGGTAGAATTAGTGGATAAGGGGACCAATAAACTAGTCAGCCTGGAGTCCTGTATCTGAGGAACATCAGATTTAGATGAACTTTCAACTTCCATGTCAGAGGTAGCAGAACCTTCAGTGAAATCTCCACTCCTCAGTTGTCGCTGCTTAACTTCAGGCAGCAACTCCAAGCATCTATCCTGTTCATCCAAGCATCTAAATATTTCATAAATCTGTGTCATATGCGCACAAAATAATTTGAAATATATTACAGCACAAATGCATGGTGCATCTGACACTGTATGCTTGGTTGGCTTCAGCATATCTACGGAGTTTCTAACGTGAAACAAAGCATATCATGTCATCTATTTTCTTTGATTAATCTTGAAAAAACTATCTCTACTTTCTCAAATTCCTTTCATGTATAAACAAACTTATTAAAAGGGGAAAAAACTTTAAAAAGGGAAGAAAGGTAGAGATCAGAGATGACAACGTATACAGGAAAGTAGGCCCACCACAACCATTGTTATTTAATTCCAGTAAGCTCTTGCAATTGTGTATTTAAGCCATATTTGGATGATGTCCTAAGCTTTCCTTTCAAGTATTCAAAAAGTAAAACAAGATATAGTAGTAATCAATGGTATATCCGGTGTGACGCACTACTGTTTATTTTGGGTAATTAAATTTCATTTACATGTAAGATTTCTGTCAATGGAAGCATCAACTTCGAAGACATCGTTTCCCCTCAAAACTCTCATGAGTAAGCATTTATTTTTCATGCAATGTTGATCGAGGAATTTGTCAGTCTGAGTACTCGGGTAAAAATCATCTGATGTTTGCCATGATCCAAAGGCTAAATACTACAAAACAAAAGTGTTAAAAAAAATACCACGTAAACCACTTACAACCAAATTAGCTCTCCATTGACCGATTGTCCTTATTCTAGATAGAGCTTCTTCTCCAACAGAAACTTCTGAAATTGACTCTTGCTCTACCTTTTCAAGTTTAAGATGAACTTGGTATGCTTCAGCATATCTGTAGCGCTGCACCGAACAAAAACATTTTTTAATCTTTCATACTTTTTCTCAAATACCCCCAGACACATTTTAAGGAGATTAAAGCAGTTTATTTTCATTTGCAACAAATGGTAACTCAGGGAAAGATGCAACTAAAATCCACATCATCTTTCAGGTTAACCAAAGTACTGATCAAATCATGACCCCTTGCTTAAAGTTGTAAACCAAATATGATATTTATGTGTGACGAACAAAATATTCACTTATTAAAAACAATCCCGCAGGCAAGTTCCAGGTTAAGCTCCAGTAAGGGAATCACTATTTAAGTGGTGAAAACACTTCTCCAGCAACAATAAGATTGGCAAGAAAGATAGAACCAACTCCATTATTTATGTCAATCCATCAGATAGGGTGTTAATGTTGAGGAAGCAAAATATGGAAACAGGACAATAGTGATGGTGGATGTGGCATCAGTTTTCAACTAAGGCTACAATCATCAGATTGGGTGGACATTAGTGAACATTAGTGATGCACGCATGATATGCACAACTAAACTAAGATAGACAAAGGCAGAATTGCAAAAGTACAACAATCACAAGATCTCAAGCCAGCTAGCCAGCTAAACCTAATCAATAAATCAGTAGCACCAATCTTGCTTGCAGAAACAGCTATTTGAATGGCTTACTTGAATATAGAACACAACAAGAAGACTTCCAGTAGCCTTAAGAGGGTCATCAACAGCATAATCCAAAAGGCACTTGTGTATATATTTCTCTTCATCAGAATTCCATGGCAACTCTATCATTCGGTCCACCCAGTTCCTCCTGATACAGAGCCAACAAATCTCAGTTACCAAGGCCTCAACCCACTCCAGCCAACTGCCATATTGACCTTTTAGTTTGTCTGAAGCATTCCCAGCTGCTCCACGTATCAATTTTTTTTCCTTCACTCTGGTGTAGAGCATTCTCTGATGCATAAATGCTTCAGTCAGAAGCCCACACTCAACCCTCACCCTCACTGCAGTAACAGCATCTCTAAGCGAAATCAACTGTGATCCACCATCACGGCCAGCCCACCTTAAAACCATAAGAGCCGTATCAGGACTATTCCTTTCCAACAGAACTTCTGCAATTTTAGGATGTGATGCTGGGCCAGAAATTTCAGGAAGAAGGCGACAAGATTCCTAACAGGATAACAGATTATATTACTCTTAAAGGAAAAGAGATTACATTGGAATCCATAAAACATGCATCAGAATGTAAAAACCCTTCTTCTATTTATTTGGGAAGTACAGATAATCCCCTTCCCAAATAAATATGTAAAACATTAAGTATGTAGTTATAATATTTTACAATTTGAAACCCAACAATTCTTCTAACCACTCTTGTTTCAAGGTCAAAGCTCAAGCGAAGTTTTAATATAAAACAATATCAAGAAAAATAAGACATTGATCATTCAAGTCAAAGGAAACTGGTGGATCAATTTAATATAAGAATTCATTTGAAGCGAAGACAAAAGCATTAGCCAAACTCAATGAGCATAGTGATATGTGCAAGTTACCTGTAAAGCCTCCTCTGTGTGATCATCTAGAAGATAAAATATTAAAGACTCCAGTAATGAGTGCCTACTAATTCTAAAGGTAGCCGCAAAGTCCTCCACTATTTCTCTCCATTCTTCATCTGGAATTGTCCAGTGGCGATCATACAAATAATACAGAAACTACAGAAATTAAGGAAATCAATAAAGTAATGCTCTAAATAATGACAGCCATTGAGACCTCATAACCACAATAAAAGGTAAAAGAAAAAGGATACAATGGCTTGTTTTGCAATCACCATATCAGAACTACCACGTAAAAAGAGTAAGTCAGCAGCAGCTCGAAGATTTTTAAATGGATAGCAACCCAATACCCCATCAATATTAGCCCTGAAAATTGATGTACCATCCTCCTGCAAGGAAGCGACTGTCAAACCCTCCCCAATGTCCTTTATCAAACCCTCCTCTAATTCAAGATTATTCAACGCATCTTCAATAAATAAAGAACCATCCTGCCATGTTAACTCCGCAGGTTTGCTTATTGCATTGGGCCAAGCACGCTTAATTGCCGCTGATTTCCGTTCACGTACAACTGAAGCCCATGATGAACTATCAGTAAAACGAGATCTCACAGGCTCCAAAAATTCATGTCGTGTACACCAAATAATAATCTCCAGATGCTGGAAGGAAAAACACAGTATGAATTAGTCACTTGAATGTAGATTTCAATGAGCTAATTTATTTGATCTGTTCGGAACTTTCATAATTCTGGGTAGGGGGTGGACAGATAGAGGTAGAGTATGGCCACTACATACTTAATAAACAATCGCAATCAATAAAATAACAAGATTAAGGGCAAATATTGACCGCTTAAGTCCATCTTTTATATGCCACACTACATCAAAATTATCCAGCAATAATAGCTTTTAAATAGTTAATTCACTCGTTCCATGATTTGGGCTACAACCAGAGCCTCCTTATATCGAATATACAATTGTCATCCATACTTTTCAAGACTCAGGACAAAATCTCGTTGAAAACAAAGGTTAGAAATAACAGTAACAATATTACATCAACCAACTTCTTGATTCTAAGTGTCATAGGAAAGAGGGAACATTTAATAAAGCAATCTCATAAATAGTTATGCAATCACTCCATTGAATACAAAACGTTGCAAGCAATTAGACCTGCTTTGTCTTTGATACGCTCTCCTGTAGATGGTGCAAATCATTGAGTTGCGCTGAAAGAGTGCCGTTGAAAGATGAATCCAAAACTTCTAGCACAGTAGATATTCCAGCCAAGTGTAATTTAAATTTAGGAAGTGAACTCAATCTATTTTGCATTCCTCCAATGTCAAAACTATCTAGTAAAAATCGTTAAGAAACTTAAAGATTTAGGGAATACAATAAAAAACACAGAATAGAATTAGCTTCAGATACCAACAACTGAAAAGGCTTCAGGATACAGATTCCCTGTAATTCAGATATGATGTTTTTGAATGTCCTCTTGCACCAATCCTTCACCACCACTTCATCCAACAAAAATGCAATGACAGGATCACTGGAAACAGCAGTTTCATCCATACATACATCTGTCACGTCTGTTGAATTTCTGTTAAGGGGAATGTAAAGTCTCCACACAGGAGGGGAAGCAAAATATTGATGATACTCCAAGGTGATAATGCTAATAACAAAACTAAAGAGGTTTCATTATTTATTTAAAGATACTTCTTGAAAACATATTTAATTAAAATTAAAACAAACCTCTATACCTAAACAGATGGCTGACATAAAAAGGATACAGTGACAAATTAGAGAAACTAAGTTATTCTCAAGTGCAACATCAAACAAAGAATAAAGTCGTTGGACATCAGCAGTTAGTTGTTTCTCCCTGTCTTCGATTTCTTGAAATCTCTCATCACATCTTTTAGATATAAGACCAGCTTCAATGCACAAATAATAAAGACGTTGAGACAGTCTAGTGCCAGTCTTGGGTACCGGGGTTCTACAAATTGGACAGATATCACAACGTTGACTGCATTCTGCACATAGAGAGGCATGCCCACATGAATTCAACAAGTGGTGGACAAAGCGGCCACAGCTTCTCAAGTCTCTAGTTGCCCGGCAGCGCTCAATTTTGGCTTCCTTGCTCAAGTCAATTAAATCAATGGATGCTAAGATCTCCAATGCTTCCTGGAATTAGATGTTAGAAGCCATATGTATTTTTTGACAGTTAGTATATGAAAAAACTCTTCATGGATAGAATGAAAATAAAAATCATCTACAAGATGTTTCACGTTTAAACATGTAAGATGCTATGATCAAGCTGCAGATTGAAATGACAGCGCAGTTTGAAACTTTTTATTTTGGGTAATCCAGTGAACCATATGCAAGAAAATTATAAGGGCCTCATAATATTATAAATAGGTTCAGCAAATGACAAGTATTCACTTGCTGTGTACTTTCCAAATACGACTATCACTTCATATATCTTTAGTCTTAGCCCAAAAGGTTTCTACCAAGATAAATTGATAAAATTCAGACAATAAGGACCAAGAACTTCATGAAGTTATGAATAAACTCAGTACTTGTTATGTACTCTAGTTTTGTATGTTATAGCAATTAACAAACGGAGACACTAAAATAACTAAAGCAATCTCCGCTTGCAGCATACAATTTTGAACTGCTAGATTCATCCGACTACCCAACTCGCATGGTCTTTTTTGCGCATCTGAGAATGTTTCAAACAAACGCCAGTCCACTCTAGCACCAAAAAAGAATGTCCATAGAAAACATGCAAGTCCGTTACTCCTATCAGTATTTTGGAATATCAGGCCTTAAAACTCCGATCACGCTCCGTGCCGCACTATAAATTGACCTCAACACCCAATATGAACTAAGATAGATAATGAAGATTGTAAGTCACTGGAGAATACAGAAGCTGATTATCATATCGAAAGTACACAGCTCTCTAAAGATGTGACTCTACTTGGCTAGAACGACACTTAAGAAGCTGTAAGCTTCAGACCATCTCGGCCGACAGGAAAATAAAGAAAAGTTGAGAAAACCAATTTGCCGTTCGAAAGGTGGCAGTTAGGGTTTATGCAGTAGCTCCAAAAGTGCCATACATGAATTTGAACAGATAGGTACCTGAACTGATTGGTTGCTGTAGTTTGGTTGCAAAGTCGTCGGAGAAGATCTAGTGCTGGCGGCGCCACCGGTGGGTCCGTTGAGTCTCCTATCCATTTTCAGGACAAAGTCCAAACAGTGTCGGGGAAGAATTTGTCGAAAAATCCAAGTAGAAGGAGGCGATTATATCCGCGACGGCCGAACAATGCGGGTTAGAGTTCAGTAAAGCCCATTGACGCTCAATCAAAGTTCCCTCGAGAGGGAAATGCAGACAGATTAGAATGCCTTCGAAACACCTCGCGAACGATGTTCCCACTCTTTTTTTTTTTTTTCAAAATAATCCCTCAGAAAAATGTCGGGACCGGGTTGGTGAATATCCATGGATTAATTTATGTGACGGCTGGAGTGAATGGGCTTTTTATGAAATATATGAGATCAAGAGGAGCAGCGTGGGGAGATATGGGCCTAAGGCCCATAAGGGACATAGAAATTGACGGAGACAGACCGCGTGGACTTAGACAAAGAATGAGAAGTCATATAGCGAAATAATAGGGTTAATTTGAGTAGTAAGTAACTCAATATTATTTAAATAAGATCTTAAGTTTAATAAATTAGGTAAATAATTAAAAAAATCATATAAGGGACCCATTCGTCTGGGTTCAACTGTCAAATGAGTGAGATATATAATTATTTAGAGCGTATTCAATTTTTTAGGATTACCATTTTATTGTAGTTCTAGTCACGACACTTGAGGAGGCATACTAACTCATAAGTACCTAATTTTACGTTTAAAAATAATAAATTATTCGCTCTACTTGATATTGATATCGCTTAGGAATAAAAGAAATTTTGTCTTATTATTATATTGTGGATGATCCCAACTTTTTTTAAAAAAAATTTGGACAAAAAAAGTCAAATAAGGGTGATAAGCGAATAAAATTTGACATAAATAATAATAAATAGGCTCGTATTTTATAAAAATATGAATTCAATTCCTATTATTATTATGATGGCTCATTTAATAAGTAATCTCGTAAATATTCTGTACTTGCTCTCTGAATCTAGAACTATATCTTAATATTATTAGAGAACTTATGTCAAATTTACTTAAATATTTTTATAAAAAAATATAAGGGGCAATAAATAAAAGCATTTATTGTATAAACAAAATAAGAGCATTTAATTCGATTTATTTAATTGCCGAACAAACATGTGAAATTAGAAGAACATGGAAATAGGGGGATGCTAGGGGTGCTTCCGTACTCTAAAGCATAGACGCTTTTTGCACGTTTTTATGTGATCTTGTAGTAAAAAAAACGTATATACGGTTGGTAATCATCATTGGACGTAATCCTGATTTTTACATGGAATGCCAACGTCTTGTTTTCTCATCGTGGCAACTTAGCCTTTTCTTTTTCTTGGGCGCGCCTTATCATACTTATTTTTATGTATAATAATTATCTAATTTATTGTATTCCCTAATTAGATTTAAGATCCTTCATGCCTAATTAAGAATAATTACTATATCGTCCAATAATCGTTTATTCTGTGGGACGTATACTCCACTAATTGAAGGCTTCGTTTCTCTTAGGTACTGAGAGCAGCTCATAGATTTTCTCTAAGTTGCTACATACAAAAGAATTAAGATTCTAATTCCAAATATTCGTTTAAATAATGAAAATCCCTACCACGTCAATTTAAGTTGGTCCTACTAGTAACATTTTTCATGTTGGGTCTATCCCAATCCTGATTATATTAGGACTAGACTGTCCTATCTAAAGATTTTTAAAACTGGTCAAAAAAAGGACTGGAATGGGATCGTCCTATATATATATATATATATATAGGGAGTGGATACTCTCCTTTTCCATTTTCTGTTCACTATCTTATCTACACCCTTAAATTAAAAAATAAATGGTTAAGAATTAATATTTTACATAAGTAATACTATACTATTTTATGATTTTTTATTTTATTTTTTCTGTACTACAATCATAAATCTTATGCATCAAATTTTAACAGTTTAAATTTATTTGTATATATAATAATTTTATAAATACTAAATTTGAACCATTTATTTTTTATCTAATGGTGGGCATGAGATTTTGAGAAAAAAAAGGAAAAATGAGATAAACTGGATCATTTAACTTTCAACTGTACCCCATATTAAAGGGTATATAGTGCTAACATCTTTATATTATAAACGAGATTTAATTTACAGCCTCACATTTACAAATAATTTTTTATACTATTAAACTATAATTAATAAATATATATTATTGAAAGGGTATTTTAGATAAACTAATAAATAATCAATATAAATAATTAATTTAATTTACATAAATTAATTAAGTGAATATTTAATTAAAGACTATAGGTAGTAATACTTTTTGTCAGAAAACAAAAATAACTATTAAATGTATTGATTAATTTACTAAAATATTTTTTTAGTGTTTTTAATTAAAAGAGAAACAAACTGTACAAATAAGATTGAGAAGGAAGCAAGGATCAGATGAACAAGATTTATATACATATTGCGATGTCTTTCCCATACGAAGGAACACTTGTAATGAAATTCAAAATCACAAATTCCATACAAAAAATAAAGGAACTGTGTATGAGATCACTAGAGATTCAACCATCGAGGTTCGTCTTTCAAAGTGAATTCCCAACTTCGAGGGAAGCGCCTCAAACTAATCTGGATGGGTGTCTTGGGATCTTACCAGCAGGAATTGAGTGTTCGAATGAGATGTTGCTGCTCAAACAATTGGAATAATTGTGTATTACTAATCCATCCCTTCCAGTTTTAGAATTATGGAATTCCGACGTCAATCATAAATACGATGGGTATTATAATACATATTAGGAAACACGTGACGCCGACCGATGTTTTTCTCTTTTATTTTCTCTTTTTAAATTTTAAGTCAAAGTCTAATCACATGACTCCGAATAATATTCAAAAGGGTTTTATGGACCATGAAACTTTAATTGCAATTGAGAATAAACGTTATGAAAATCATCTTACTCTCAGTCAATCGACGGGTCTAATGAGATATTGTTTATGCTTCCATGAATATCTGAGCGACAATTTTATTTTATTTTCGTATTTTTTTAAGGTTTGAATAAAAATAATTTGTATTATACAAAATATAGAGAAGGGATTACATCGATTTACATATGAATTGATGGTATTGATAATGTGAAGATAAAAATATAAAATTAATTGTAACCAATGTTATTTTTATCAGTAAATACAGGACTTTATAATTATGAAATCCCATGATGTGTTTTTGTACGGCTAAAATGAGATAAAATAAATAATGTATAAAGTTAAAAATGATTCAACAGTATCTATATTTAACTATTTTAGCAGGGCTCACTTTGATTAATTCCTCCCTAATATCACGCGGATATTGAAATCTATTTATTTATAGCCTTCACCAAATTTGCATATACTAATTGCTATTGGAAAATATCCTCGAGAGACCTCGAGAGACCTGATGTTATTTAGACCTGGTCTGGAATATAAAGTGGATTAACACCCTACTTGATATTGGATAAGCGAAATCATAACTGTTTCCATTTAATTAACATGTCAAACAAACAAGTTATTACAGCTTAAATTTATATGACGTGTAATTTGATATAAATTTCATGTATTTTTTAGCTTTAAATAACGTATTTTAATGCATTTTATTTTATGTATATATTTTTCCCTAATGTCATATCATAATATATCAATAAATAATTTGTTTTTTTTTAAATGTATTGTTGGTTATTGAATATGTCATCGTGGGGTCATGGTAGGGAGGAGCGCAGGTGATGCCGTTAACGTTAACTGGTCCCCATAAGGGAAGGCAAAGGATACAGATGGGAATAGAGAGAAAGTCAAGGGCAGACGGCCTACATAAACGTAGTAGAACGAACTACTGGCTCGTTTTGTGTATGGGAGAGAGCTGTGCCTAATACATCTAACCACAGCGCCTCGTTCTCTCTAAAAAACTTCATCCCCAAACCACCTCTCTTCTCCCTCCTGCCTCCCTTCCTTCCCTCCTTCCATCTATTCCTCTCTTCCCGAGTCTAGGGTTTCCTGAAATCTACCATTGTCTCTTGCTCTTTTGATTCGATACAGTTTCTCTTTGCTGCTTAGAGAGAGGGCCGCGTTGGTTGTCAATGGCCACCTCTACTATGAAGTCTCAGCCTCTCCATAACTTCTCGCTCTCTTTCTTGAAATGGGGTGGCAAGAATCAGACCGATACTAGTCATCGTTCCCGCCGTCAGACGTCCGGCGACTCCTCCCAACCAATCGCTGACCATAACTCAGAGCCGGAGTCGGAATCCGAAACCCGAGCTTACAAGGTCGGATCGAGAACTTCCAGAAACCGATTTGGGTTATCTTCGAGCTATTCTGGAGAGAAATCTCTGAAGCGATGGCAGCAACATGAGCCTTTAGAGACAGTGAGTAACACTGAAACTGATGATGAAGCTGGAGTGAGGAAGAGGGAGACAGAGGACGCTGAAGAAGCCGAAGCTGAAGATTTAGTGCATAAGCCATGGAATTTGAGGCCCAGAAAACAAATATTCTCAAAAGGCGCGGTGGAGATCGGAGTAGGACCGTCGAGGCATGGAGATTTGGCGGAAACCGCTCCGGTGGGTACCGCTTTTCATGCGGTTCAGCAAGATAATAACCATCCGCAGCCGAAATCGCGTCGCTTGAGGGGTTCCACTGAGACGCAAAATACGGACACAGAGAAGAAGAGGAGATTCTGGATCGCTTTGTCAAAGGACGAGATTGAAGAGGACGTATTCGTGATGACTGGGTCGAGGCCCTCCCGAAGACCTAGAAAAAGACAAAAGAATGTGCAGAAGCAGCTCGATGTATGGGTTCTTTTCTCCGTCATTTTTATTGTTCATATGGATTATCTGCTTGCGTGGATTTTGATCATGCTGTGTCTTAAATAACATTTCTTGTTGAATTTCAGAGTTGTTTCCCTGCCTTATGGTTGGTGGGACTCTCCGCAGAATCTTACAAGGGGTTAGCTACTTCAGCAAAGGTACTCTTTCGACTCTCCTCTCTGATCATAGTTGTTACATAATTGAAGCGGTAAATATGGTGCCATCTGTAAACTGGTCAACAACTCTATGCCTATGTGTTTTTAAGACGGGGATTGGGCATTACATCTCTGGTTCTTGGGATATATGTTTAATGAGAAAGCTGATCATTCGATAATATGCATCTTGCAGAGGTAGAGAGAAGCCCTAGCGAGTTGCAGTTTACAAAATGGGTTGAAAATCTGTTGGGTTCAGTAAATTGAGAATCTTGAATGGAGTGTACTAATGCGCTGAATTTCGTGCAGATCAAATGAATTACAAAGATGAATTCTGGAAGTGAAAGTCGTTAATTCCTTTAGTTATGTTTTTACCGAGATAGGCAAAGATGCTGGTGTTCAGTTTAATTGGTGTACTTATCTATTCAGCTGTAACCAAAGGAGAAACATATAGATGGTCAATAGCGTGGATTTAGTGGCAACTTTAAGCGTGTGATTTGGAGTTTTCTGAGGTTTTCTTTCATTGAATAAATTTTGATTCTTCAATTTTGCACAATGTTTGGCAGGCTTCCCTACGTTGTTGGGGGCCAGAGTAGCTAGCGTACAGTTGTTTTGCGAACCCGCAATTCAAATCTGGATATATTACTGGAGGCACTCGTGCCGCCTAGCTCTGCTTGAGCCATTTTGGAAGAACCTGGACGAGGTTGAAAGTTATTAACCATGACTGCATGCTTTGTGAGTGTGCCCTTGATATGCCGATGTTTTTTTATATTGATAAGTCATCTTTGGCGTCGTATGGAGACTAGCAAGATCGTTTACAAACTGGAGAGCAATTTTAGGGCTCTTTAGAATATGTTTCTTGTTCATCTTGCCTATTTTATTGGCTGTGCAGCTATATCAAATAACCTGAGGGCAGCTCAGGTTAATACTGCCAACAGTGACCAAATGGTTTCCAGCAACTCAAGAAGCATTGAGTTGTGCCATTGATCTTCACTGAAAGTGAATCAGGTACTTTTTTTTTTTTTAAACGCATATAATCAACGAGTGGAAAAGAAAACACAGGTCTAAGCTATTGGTGGATTTTGAGTTGTGAGATTCTATTTGAGAGCTATTGTTTTTTAACCATATTCATGTCTTCTACACCTTCTTTGCTAAAAGAGGTCCCTGCCACAAGCTATGGTCTGTTCCGGACTAGTGATGATGAATGAGGCCCATATTTTCAAACTGGCATGTTGAGCCACATATTGTTTTCATGATAATCAGAATGGGGTTTTCATTTATGAGTAGATCGGTAAAGTTTTTCTACCAACCTTGTTTCAAGATTATGGTTGGAGGCATATATTTAAGGAGTTCATTATGTCTTCTCAATCGTCATTGTCTTCTCGGTGTTCAACTAATGCTGCCACAAGGAAAAATATAAAAATTATTTTCTTTGACTAGTACATAATCAAAGTCATTTAGAGTGGGTCCCTGAATTTGTGGAATTTAAATGAATTGTACTACTCATAAATTTTAACTTGGATCGCTCTATACATCTTTTATGTTATGCATTGAAATATTATTTCTTTTAAATTTACTATTTTCATTTTATATACTCTATCTTGGCCTACAGGATAATCGTATTATTTATAAATTTTATATTAATAAAATGATTATTAAAAATAATTAATTTAATTAATTTTTTAATCTTTTTAAATTAGTTAAATATATTTTATTATAGCTAGTATTAATATAATGATTATTGTTCTATTGCATTTATTCATTTCAAACTTTCTCTATGTTACGTTTGATATGACATATAAGTTCTAAAATAGACACACATATCCATCATTCTAAACACCATATCATGAATAATATTTTTCATAATTTTTCTAATTTCTTTTATATTTCTTCTCCCGACATACTCAATTTTTTCATTCATTTTTATACAATTTCATCAAAATAATTTTTAGTTATAAATCTCAGTAACAGAGGTTCAAACAAAGCATGGTTTTGCATTTTAGTTAATAGGCATGTTTGGAAAATCACAAAAATTAAGTTTTAAACTATAGTTCCCATTGGTTATTGAAAAGTTAATTTGAACAGTAAAGGGTTATTAAACAGTTAACTTAAATTAGTTATTAAACAAATATAGTTTCCATTTTAGTTATGAATAAACTAGGGCTGTGTACAAAGCCTGTTGCCCAGTCCGAACCTACAATAAAAATATCCTGCCCAACTCGATAAATATATAATAGGGCTGAGCATCAGGCATAGGGATTGCCCTGCCCATGAGCACTCATTTTTTTCTCTATTTTAGAAGGGAGAATATGATAGTTACTGGTGACTATAAGGTAATTTAAAAAATATAAGTAATTAAATAGGTAAGTTGTATATTTTAATATTTATAACTATACTAATTTTTTCTTTTTTTAACTTTGTTAATTATCATATGATTACATTACAAATTATAATTTTTTATTTTATTTTTTTTAGATGATTTATCTTTATCAATATTTTGGAGATTGATGCAAAGTTATAATTATAAACTACTTAAACTTCAATGCTTATTTTTTATATGTAATGGATCTCAAGATTTTAATTATTATATTTGTTACCTTATTCTTAGTGAATTATAGATATTATTTAACTCTTGAAGACACATGAATATAGTATTATTTTAGAAGTTTATAATTGTATATTTTTTTCACAACATGAGCATAGCATCACAACTTTGGGCATGCCCAGCCCACACATGCTAAGCCCAAAATTATAGGACTTTTACCAGGCAAGGTCAGGCATCTGACTGTAAAATGTAACTCATACTTTTTTTGGGCAAGGCACCGGGCAGAGGGGCTGTCCTGCCCAGCCCTACCCATACACACCCCTATAACAAATAGTTTTAAACTATAGTTCTATAAGCTAATTTTTACTTTAGTTGGTTTGAGTGGTAAACGGCTCGGTATCTCTTAAACGAAGTCTCGAGTTTGAGTCTTGGCGTATGTAAAAAAATTTTATTGGGAGACTTACCCACTATAGCCAGGTGTACGATGCGGGTCGAATCCGGATATAATGAGGGTAAAGCTCTGGTGAATTGGGTGGGTAATAAAAAATTAAGTTTAAATTTTAGTTTAGAGATTTTAAAATAAACAATTATATTTGTTTATAAATATGTTTTGGTTAAACTATAATTCAAAACTAAAATTTTGAATAAATTACTATTAATAGTTTATAGAATAATAAAAGAATTTATAAACTATCTATTTATTAATTTATTCCTATTTTTTTCTACTCTATCATCTTCTTTATATTCTTCTCTTTACTTCTCCTTTGCATTGTTGGGTTACTGTTGCCAAGTCATTGTCGTTGTGTTGCCATTGTTAGGTCACTATTGTTGCTCAGAGAGAAGTTATCACTGCTTCCTAGCCACTCTTGATCCTCACCATTTGTCACTTGTCACTCGCTGATTGCTGTCACTACTTGCAATGGGTTGCTATACGCAATGGGTTATTATGGGTCATTGTTCATCACGGAGATAATAAACAGTACTTATAATTAATTTATATTTTTTATTTCATACTTTTTTGTTAATTTATTAATATAAAAAATTATTTTAAAAATAATTATCTAAACAATTTTGTTTATAAACTAACACTTCTTTTAAAAGTGTTTTTCCCTATAAACTCTTTTTTTAAAAAGTATATTCAAACACATAATGAAAAAGGGTCAAAACAGCAAAGAAGGCTTGGCTATGATTTAAGATTATACTTATATATATATATATATATATATATATATATATAATTGGTTAACAAATGATATATATGACTATTTGAAATATATTCAATCGTTAAAGAGTATTATTTTATTGTGATTCTAGTCGTATTATTTGGGGAGTCATCATAGCTCATTAATGCTTAAATTTATACTTGAGAATAATAAATAGTTCGCCTTACTTGATATTGATATCGCCTAAGAGAAAGGGAGATTTGGCCCTGTCTTTAGATCGTAGGTGAGTCTAACTCTTTTTTTAAAAAAATATACTAAAATATATATATATATATATATATATATATATATAATATCGGGTGGTGACGGAAGTAGATGGGTCTCATAGATGAAACTTTTTTAAAAAACAAAACGGTTTGTGTATGTGAGAAAAATTATATTTGTTTAAATGGGGTGGCTGTGTGCCTAAGAAATGAAGTATTATTCTCCCTCTGGAAGAACTAATTGATATTTTTTTATATAAATTAAAAAAATAAATATTATTAAATTTAACTTCTAAAATAAATTTATATAATATACCTATAAATCTATTCAAATTAATTAATTAATTTTTATATTAATTATAATTAATTAATTAATTTTTCAATAAATTAAAAAAAGTCAACTCAAAAATAGTACTGTTACTGATAGTTATCACGAGATGAGGTGATAAAGAAGGAAGTTTGGTAAAATAGATGGGAAAAATGGTGACAAAAGCCGACAGCCGCCAACAGAGTCATCCCCTCCAAAGCTTGCGAATTTTACCAACGACACCAAATGATTCACCTATACGTGTGCAACTGACACCAATGTTGGGATATATATAATTCTCCATAAATTAGCTCGACTCAGCCAATTGCCCTTTTTTCCAAAAAAACTAAAAACACGTGTCCTGTAAGCGTTGAAATTCTTTTATGATAATGTTTTTATTCTTTCACTTTACTTTGTTTTTTAGACATGCAGTTATTTTGTTTGAGATTCTGAGGATCTCCCACAAACCAAATCAGGGGACCGCAATGAATCAAGAGTTGTGGTCAAAACAAACCATGGCTCTGAATTCAAGTTAATTTTTGGGAAGCGTCACCGCATAAAGATTTATCCTCATCACCCATTCTCAAAGCTCGACTATTTATTAAAATCCCACGTCGCCAGAATAATGAGATCGATGAAGGCAGTTTCAAGGGAGGGATGGAGTTTTCATTCGAGTGAAGACACAGAGGATGCGAAGTAGGGCAGTTGATGAAGATATCAAAATCCTTATCAACTTCTTTATAATTCAAATATCAATGATCAGATCACATATAAGATTATCCTCCAAACTGCAACAACAATATTCGAGACTTACTTAGACGAAATATTTACTTTTCAAGTTCAATTCCTTCTCTACAAACAAATATTAATTAAACAAAGACTCGTGTGTCTGAAGTTTTGTTTTTGCCAACAGAAAAACGGGGGCCACACTCTGTGTTAAGTTAAGTGGGACAAGTTAGAATGGACTCAATTTCAGACTGGGTTGCAATATCTGTTTTGGTGGTTTAAGGGAGTCAAGCAAACAAGTCAGGCTCACGTTCCAGATCATGTAATGTCGTGGGGAGTGGCCCCCTATGGACACTGTTTTTTTATTTATTTTTTTTTAAAGTAGTATCGTACCCAATAGTTAGATATTAATTCTTTTTATGCATAGAGATCAACGGGGTGAATTTTACCTCTTCTAATAAAGTATTTATTATACACGTGTCCTAGTCTGAACTTAGTACATCATATTTAAGGGATAGATCTATCTAATAATTATGCTGGGCTTTATTTGTCACTATGGACCCTTAAACAACAGAAGCTTGTCTATCTCTTCTTCTCTTTTTGTCCGGTACAACATAAGCTTATACATCTAACAAAACAACAACCTACATGAGGCCCACGACAACCCAACATACTTAGGACCAGAAACTACAATAAGCCCAACTTTATGTTTTTTAGATCAACAAATTAGCCTCCAACATGTTTCCTGCAAGGGCCATAAGATAGCCCAGCCCAGCCCATCCAAGTTTATTAGAATATAAAGGCGTCAAGCTACTAGCAACGACAACTTCAGTAAGATATATTCCTCCCTATCTAAATAGAATATATATTTAACTAATTTAATTAGATTAAAAAAATTAATTAAATTAATTATTATAATATTTTTTAAAGCATCATATTCATATTTATTAACTCCTTCCTCTTTCTCTTAATTAATGTTAAAAGTATTAATATGCTTAATTTAATAAATAGTTAGTTAATTTAAGAAATATATTATATATTTATAATAAATATAAACTCACTAATAATTATATCATATATTTAGAATAAAAGGAATATTATATGACAGATTTTATCAAAATCTTATATTCCACTCTCAATTTTTTGTGTAAGAAAATATATTTAGATGAGTCGAGTCATCGAGCTTCATTAAGGCTAAAGCATACCACTATGCTCAAATGGCATTTACTGAGGTAATCACATACCATCCACTAATAATTTACTTACATTGACAAATGGATTTTAACTTATGTATGAACTAACTTATTTTCAATTTGACCAGCATCTATTATACCACTTTCCTCATTATGTCTAACAAAGTATCATTCCAATAATTTTTTCCATAGAGTAATAAGTTCTTCTGTTAAATTACAAGGGCATCCCCATGTCACTTTGGACATACGGCTAGTCCCTTTCAAAACTCGAAGCACAGTTTTTAAAATATTTGTATCTCTCATAATAATTATATTTTTTTCAATTTAAATTTATATTTTCCTACATAAGTGAGGTTGCTATCACCAAATAGTTTATAATGACAACTTTTTTTTTTTTGATAAAAGTGAGACAATAGCCCAAATAAAGTCATTACACAAGTGGGGAATTTAATCCCAATCTCTCATAATCTAATTGATTCCTCAAATGAAAAGGGCAAGTGGTATGTATCGAAGATCTGGAGAGTCCTTCTTTTGCCAAAGCATCTGCCATCTTGTTCCTCTCTCTTGAGATGTATGTTAATTGTACCTCCCATAGCCTGCTAATCAGTTGTTTGATCTGAACAATGAGTAAGCTTCCAAACTGATTATTGTTCTCATTTTCCAACATGTCCACAAGTACTTTAGAATCTCACTCGAGGATCAGCCTCCTGTAACCATAATTCCAAGCAATTGTGAGACCTTTAAAGATAGCCCACTGTTCCGCTTCTAATGCGCTACATGATCCAATGAAATGGGAAAATCCTATCATCCAATTGCTTGTATAATTCCTTATTAGACCCCCACAACTCGCAATTTAACTAAATAGTAGCAGACTTATAGACCCGATTGTTGCGTTGCATGGACGTTATCAGCCCATCCCAGACAATCCATTCTCCAACTATAATTGTTTTGCTCCCACCCCATAACATCTTACCCCCTGTGAATGAGTAATATTTTAGAATAATTCGTTGTGCCTTCAATAATCTCGACTACTATCTCTTGTTATTAAGTTCAACTAGTAAAAGAATAATATATATAATTTTTTAAAATGTGCTTAATTTTTATAGAATAATATTTTATTGTAATTTCAGTTGCGATGTTTGAAGAGATATCATAACTCATAATTACCTAAAATTATATCTAAGGGTAATAAGCGACTCGTTTAACTCAACATTGGTATTATCTATGAGAAATGGAGACTTTATCTTATCTCTAGATCGTGAGTGAGCCCAACGCCTCTCTAAAAAATTTTGTAACAAAAAAATAAAAAAATTAATCACCAACATTTTTTTTCAAAACAAAATCGGCAGGTTGTCTTGCCATGCATTGTACCTTCTTCTTTTATATAATATGTTTTCAGCAATTCTTAATGGGATTTGTAGGACATTACTTTATTTTCTTTTCTTTCGGGTGGATGGAATGGTGGGTCTTTGGTATTATTTTTCCTTCATATGGTCGAAAGCCATATTTTTTTAAAAAAAAAATCATGGACAACAGATCCTTCTGGCGATGTCCCTCGTGTGTACCAGGATATTTCCTTTGATACCTAAATAATCATCGCCATTCATAATATGCTGTACAGCCAATGGTCTCCACTGTCTTCCGTGTATATCTATGCTCTTATCTAGCTATAACGATTCATATAGATTCTAATTCGATCATTGATGCAAATAATCAAATCCAATGTCCCTTCTCAAAGGGGTCTAAATCAGTGAGTCAGTGCTGACATATAGAATCATATAATTCTCAGGCTATACATCCCCCACGAGACAAGAACATAATTATTCCTATCTATAAGGTCCCGTTACTTAGTTTATCTGAATTTCTTAATTCCACAAATGAGTTTAAAGTAGCTTATGCTTGAAGGAGGAGGGAATATATTGCAGGGGCAATAATAAATACGACGCGGTGACTAGAAAAATCTGAGATTTTGAATGATTGATGATATGAGTTGGCATATGGCTCGAAACTTCGTGTGGTTTCCCAAAGACCAAATATGGCTTTGCCCTCGTAACAATCAAAACTTGTATAATATCGTATTCTGCAATAACCAATTCAATTCGGCAGTAACATGTAATTATGAATTAATATTTAATACAGCTGCAAGTAGGCCACGTTTTGTTTAGTACGGGACACACATGCAAACGCAGCTTTAAGGTTCTTCGTTCTTTAATCCAACATGGCCCCCCTTCTCTCTCCCTCCCTCCCTCCCATCCATCATTTCACAATAATCTTAACTCATTGTTAGGTGGGCCTTCCTTTAATTAATAATCTTGTTTATGGTTCGACTAATGCAAATCAAACTCAATATTATAAAATTTCAGTCTTAATCATTGTCCCACGCCCTCCTATTATTACTCTTAACCTCTTTCATCCCTTCCCGAATCCGAATTATTACCTCTGCGTTAGCCATCGATTGCCCTATACTTTTTCTTTTAAAAAAAAATGGTAAATACTTCAAATTATAACAATTACGCATGTTTGGGTCCTTTTAGTTACATCATGCGATAACCGTTTAAACAGACGAGAACTATGTAACATGTAAATTGACTATTTTTTCAATGAACACTGATTAATATCAAAATCATCACAAAACTGAGTCATATTAAGAGCTTTATCAATCAAATCATGCTTCCAACCGATATTATTGAGCAGATCTGGACGCCTCAATTCAATATATAATTATTTAAAGCAGGGGCATTTATGTGGGTCGGATCCCCATCGTAATCTGATTAATAAAGTTAAACCAAGAACAAGCAGGTACAGCCAGCGCACGTGCGAACCAACAGGAACACAATCATCGATTAACGATATAAACCGATCCAAGTAAAGGATTCGTTTAACCGCTAATCACATGGCGGCCAGATCAGAGAATCACGTGGCCAGATACCACGGGACCCACTCAAGAGAATAATAACCGAGCCAACTTGGCTTCTAAGGGGGGGAGAGGACACGCACGTTGGGGAAATCCTTGAATACCACAGTGGCGAATAGTTTATTAGAGGATCATGAGGCCAGGGGATCCCAGCGTGCTGTGGGGAGATGACCGGCTTAGCTGGTGACGAAGGAGAGAGGAAGGGGACGAATTAATAGTTTGACTGGGGAAGAGAGAGAGAAGAAAAGGGGGTTTGACCGAGAAAGTGGTGGTGGAATAGACATTCTACACGTGTGCTTTGCTGTCCGTCGGCAAGATAGAGAATGGTGCGCCAAGTAGGATCCACGTGGGGGGCCGCAGCTCGAGGTCACAAACCCAGCACCTTTTCTTTGCAACTTGCTGCCTCTTCCATTTTTTTTTTATTTACTTCGCAACTTGTTCCTTTCTCTATTCTCTCTCTCTCTCTCTCTCTCTCCCCCTCTTCTTGCCTTCGAACATGACAGTTACGAGGACCAATTAACTGGAACCACTACATCCGCATCGTGTTCTTTCAGGCCATAATTTAAAGGACTACTGTTTATACATCATTGAATTTATTTTTTTTAGAAGAAGAAAATACTCCCACCGTACTTTATTAAAAAAATAGTTTTTTATTGAAATAGTTGGTTCCCTTTTATAAGATTAATTTTAGATTTATCTTCTCATTAAATATATTTTTATCTATTTTATATTTAATTAGTATATTCTTTATTATTATCTTTTTCTATACATGTTATTTTATTATTTTCTTTTTTATATACCTATTTCTAAATAACAGTATATTTAAAAATATAATACATTTTTTATACATTTATTATTTTTAATTAATTCTGAAAGTTTTTTTAACAATGCAGTTCGGTTAAAATTAAATGGTATTATAAATAAGGGAGGGAGGGAGTAGTTATTAAAGCTTTGTTTCTAAGAATTATGTGGGGACCACGTAGCTTCCGTCGTTTCTATTAATTGAGTTCTCATCACGGACCTGTATTTCGTTAGATAAAAGCAAAAAAGGGTTGGACGTGATATAATGATTGTATGGCAAAATACTCTTGAGGGTTGACAAGTTAATAGGCTTTGAAAAGGCAGATAACTATACTGATTAAGTAAACGATATGGGTAAAAAACCTGATTAGTTATAAATTGTTTGGATAAAATTTTAAAAAAAATGATAAGAAATATTTTTAAGTATTTTTTAAAAAATAATTTTTAAATAAGAGTTTATAAAAAAATAATTTTAAATAAATGAATGTTTAAATAGTTATTTTTATAAATATTTTTATTATTGATAAATTATAAAAAATAGTATAATTATTAAATATATGAGAGAAGATGATAGTATAAAATAAAGATGAGAGATGAGAGAGCTTATAGAAAATAAAGGAGAGAAGGCGTATGATATAAATGAGAGAGAGAGAAAAATATAGAACATAAATAATAGAAGGTATAAAAAAAAATTTGAGTAATATAGTAATTAGGTAATTCATAAGTTATTTTACTGTTTTATAAACTACTATAATTAAATTATCTAAAATTTTAATTTTAAACTATAATTTAGTCAATTTTTTTTAATAAATACAGTTATTTATTTTAAAAAATTTTAAAATTTAAATTTTAACAAAATTTAAATTTAAAAATTAAATTTTATTACAAACTAAACACACATTATATATATATATATATAGTAGCTGATGATGCAACTAGATTAATTAGAAAATTAATACTAGTTGCGTATGATAAGTTGATTCTTCCTAATAAATAAAGCTTTTTTTCATAATTAGAAGAGAGGCGTTGGTCTTATCGTGAAGAATTTTAGGCATTTCAGCACGGGATTTTAAAATTAAACTTATATGAATATTAAAAAAAATATTTTTTTTGAGAGTTAACTTAATTGGACTAATAATATTAAAATCTTATAATCATAAAAAAAATGAGAGATACACACATAAAAATAATTTAATAATATAAGGTACTATTATATCTCTTTATATCTTAAATTTAATTCATATATAAGATATTTATATTATTTAATTATAATTATTTTATTTAATAAAAAGATTAAATAAATTAATTATAATTAAATATAAAAATTTAATAAAAATTTATATTATATATTCTTTAATGTATATATTATTCTCTATTAATTTATTAATTATATATAATTAATAATTAATTATAATTTAAAATAATCTATAAATATTAGTTTATATAGATACTAGGAAGACGAGAAGATTATTTAAGAGAACACTTATTAAATAAATATAAAAAAATATAAAATATTATAAAATTAATAAATTAATATTAAAATATTTAAAATTAAAAATACCTATGAAAAAAATAAAAGAATAAAAAAATATAAATTTAAAAAATATTATATATATAATTATTTAATATATATATATAAATTATTTAAATTTTATTTTTATATTTATATTTAGAATTAGAACAAAAGTAGATAGAGGGAGAGGGAGAGGGAGAGGGAGAGGGAGAGGGTGGGGCGGAAGGGACAAGAAAAATCGAAAGGAGATTCGTGATGGTGAGGATGGGTCCACGGGGTTAGAGAACTGAAATAGGAGCACCTAATGCGGCTTACCTCCAATCATTGAACACCAACAGCAACCCATTCAAATCCAGGGGGGCAACACGGTCATTCTCACTATGAACCCCCAGGGTCCTGACATCACGCGCCCTTCACATGCTCCCAGCCCCACCGTAGGGACCCATCTCCCCATTGTCGTTTCCCTGGTATTCCAATTATCGGGTGCCTCCTGACAGGACCCGCTTCGTCCTCTGCTCATCAAACTCAAAATTTTATAGATTTCATAAACCCTTTAGTCCTTTTACTCAGTATATCAGGAATCATAAATCTCCAAACACAACACTTCAACCCATATCCTTATAGTTATCTGATATTCAGCTGAAAAAAAGAAATTATTTTATCATTTTAAAAAAAATCTTTATAGTATTATCTTCCACCAATTTCCCTTCACTTTTATCATTATCTAAACACAGCCAATTTTATGTTTTATTATCGTTTTCATTTTTCATTCTATATTCTTATAAATAAGGGTTATTCTTTAAGAAGTTATATTTTTATATATTTATTGCTTTTAAATAATTATTGATGTTTAAATAATTCGACTTATAAAAATAATTAAGGAGAGGAGTATAAAGGGACGGGGGAAGGGGGAAGGCGGGGCCTGGTTTCCCGTGCAGGTCACAAGGGGGGGGGGGGGGGAGCCTCGTACGGGGTTTTTATTGCGGGGGAGGGGCTGGAAGTGGAAAGATGGGTGAATTTGTCGGGTAGTGGCGGCTAAGCCAATGAGTGAGGATGATTTTAATAAGTGAGATCCATTATTGGGCTCCGTGGAATGCCTCCTACCCAGAGCGTGGGATAGCTAACACGCACTCGTGGGGACACCATTAATCATCACACGACACCTTGTCTCTCCATCCCCGCGACACCTCCTACTTTGCTAATCGCAATTCAAACCCTCCAATACTTAAATCCTTGCTTCTCCTCCGTTATTAATGATATCACATTCACACGAATCGGAGTTAGCTTTTAAACCCCCCCACCCCCCCAAAATTTCTTATTCTTCGTACTAATCCATCATCCTACATGAAATTAAGCTCCCTTTGTCCAATAATGTCACCTTTTTTAATGCTAAATAAATATCTATCCCTGTCCAAGCTCTATAACATGGCAACCTGCGAACAAGGGCATACGCAATCATTAGTTTATGGGAGACTTCTTGTTGTCATCCATGGAGAGAAGGAGGAGAGGCTTGCCTGTAAATTACGTGAAGAAGCCGAGGGTAAAGGTGGTAAATAGGGAATATAAAGATAGGGATGAAAGAGTTCCAGAAAATATCTGCTACTTGCGAGTGGGGCCATGAATGAGAGAGGAGGGCGGGATCGTGTGCGGTGGCATTCACGCCTGGGAGGGGAGAGTGGGGTGGGTCAGGGGAGTTCAAATGATTGTGAGGAGGAAGATGTCGGTGAAGGGAGGGACAAGATGACACGGAGGAGTTTGTTTTGTGGGTTGTGGGTGTGGGGTGTTGAGTGGGGCCCTTGGAGGGTGTGGGGTGGTGTAGTGAAGAGGTTTTATTTATATAAGGGATGGCGTGGGGGTCGAAGGAGGTGATACAGCACGTGTCGAGGAGGCAGGCATGTTGGTCCACGTGAGTGAGGGACCGGTTTTTCTTCCACTCTTCCCTCAAATCCGCAGCCCGGCTCTTCCCACGTGAACTCCACGCACACTTGTCCCCCCCTTCCCCTTTGGATCCTCTTAATTTAAGCATGCCTGCCTGCCTTGCGTTTGCTAGCCTATTTCTCCAGGCACACGATCTCGTTTGAGAATAGAGAGTATCTTCAATAATCATGCACCTCCTATGCCACTCTTTTCATGTCATTTCATAATAAAAATATTCATATTAAGAACTCATGCCTCTCTTTCATTTATTCATATTTTTATTTAAGAAAATAATAAATACACATTTCTTGAAGAACCATGATATTATAATTACAATTTTGGACAAACATAAAATATCATACTATAAATTTGAAAATTATAGTAAATTATTAGTTGCTAAACGTGATTTTCCAAATTACTATTATATATGATCATTTAATTTATTTTTTCAAAAATCAATAGTGTCTTTATCTCATAAAATTATTTTTTAACTAAAAAATATGTTCTTATCAATCATTTTTTATAAAAAAAATCACAACAAAAAGTTTAAAATAATTAAAAATTTAACCCTTTATATTTAACTCCACCACCGGTAGTAGTACATTTTTGTATCTATTTAAAAAAAACTATAACTGTAATAATATATATATATATATCAATTTTTTTTAACAGAGTTTAAACTCGTAGTGATTGGCTGTGATAAAGCAGTGGGATGACCAGGAAATATTGGAGGGCAGAGAGGGTGTCGGTTTCACGTAAATACAATTATTAGCGACCAGAACTTGGGATAACGCTCTTTATTGGAGGAGTGAAAGACACGAGTGGGAAAGTGGAAGCAGGTGGCCAGGAGGGCCAAACCGACGCGCGAGAAGGCGAAGGAGATTGATGCAGGGATGCAAGAGAAAAGGCGGAGAAAGCGACGTAGGTGGAGAGAGTGTGGGGTGATACCCCTCTCGTGGTAATCGGACGGGAAAGATTTCAGTGTCGTGTAGGATAAGGGCAAGCGGGGCCCACATAAGAGACAATCAGCACCATCCGTTTGGGAATTGATGAGATCCGTTGATGTAGGGAATTGGTTCTGCAAAAGGAGAATGGTTCAGGTGGCGATGCCATCTGTCCCCACAGGGATTTAAATGCCTCAGGATTTCTTGTGATTTGCATATCACACTCCCTCCCCCAACCAAAAGGTACCTGCATTTATTTTGAGCCTTTCCTTGCCACTCACTTTTTGGGACTCTCCTCTCCCTTGCTCGTCTTTTTCCCTTTTTCTTTTATCTTTTATTAAAAATAATACTTTTTCTTATTATTTATATAATATACAGATAATTAAAATATAGTTAAAAAATATAAAATTAGTTCTCAAAACACACACACTCTCTCTCGTTTAAATAATGGTTTAACCCCATATGAATAATTAATGAAGTTTGACGAGCTAATATTGGATTATTGATGTAGTAAATAATAGGGATAAAATAAAAAATAATAATTTATGTTTTAGATAGTTTATTGAGGTCTCTTGTAAAAAAAAAAAAAGTGTTTTGCTGCAAAAAATTGATAAAATTCCTATCAATTGGTAAATAATATTTTTTTCTTAAGTATATATATTTTTTATTTGAGATAATTATATTTAAAATATTATTAAATATTAAATATTAGTATTTTTTAAATAAATATTTAAATATTAGTTGAATATGTCATGAGAAATTAGTTATATCAGCTAGAGAGAACCCATTGTTTTAACAAATAATAATAACAATAACCCTGAATTGAAATAATTCCTTAGTACTCCCTTTCATTCTTACTAGAGGGCATTAAGAATTATTAAAAACATTAAAGTAATTATATGATTTAAATGATTTTTAATATTATTTTTATTAATTATACTAAATCTTATGGTTATATTGATTTTTTACTCTCTCTCGCCATCCTTATTAAAAATAAGTATGTATGAAGAAGAATAATTAATACTCATTTAAATTAAACAGGTGATTTGTCAAAAAGACAAAAAACACTTATTGGTTAATATTTTATAATAAGTAAAGACATGAGGAAATATTACCAATATATTAAATGGCATGCCAATGACTTCATTTTGGACGAAGCATGGCCAAGACTTTAATGTCACAAATTCGTTAAAATTTTCTGTTAGTAAACAACAATATTTTTCTTATATGACAAATGTGAGACTTTTTATATTTCCTTTTGACGGGACTATAAATTAAGCATTGGAACCATCTTAAGTGAATAGTAATATTAGTAGTATTTGGAGAGACAATATTTTGATAAAATTGTTATCACACTTGTTACTAAATAAAATAGACATAGAGCCCATTTAGATATATTTTAAAAAAATAATAATATTTTTTATATAACTTTTAAAAATAGATTTATGTGTAAGAGATTATAGAAAAAAATAATTTTAAATAAATGGATAATTTAAATAATTATTACTATAATTTTTTTTAATAATTTATTTAAAAAAGTATATAATAAATAAATATATTGTTCATCACCACTATAATAACTAAGTTCTATTTATTGTTTATCATCACAATGCTATCCTTTCCTTTGTCTTTTATTTTCTATCTCTAATATCTTCTATCATAATGACCCTTATCCCTTCTAGTAACATTGACGAGGAGCACAAACATAGAAGATTTTACGAGGGAAGAGAAGACACATGTCAAAATTTCTATCTTTTGTCATTGGCATCTTCTTGTCCAGTCATAATGACCTTCCCACCTTTTAGCGACGACATCAAGGAGCACAAACGAAGAGAAAATGAGAGAGTATAAAAAATAATAAAAATAAAATAATTTATAAATTTTATTATTATATAAATTAATCCTATACATTTATATAAAATCTTAATTTTAAATTATAATTTAATTTTTTTTAATAAGTATGATTATTTATTTTATTTTTTTAAAATTTAAAATTAGATTAAAAATTTTTTTAGAATTTAAATTTGAATATAATACGAACAGGCACGTATGGGATTAATTGTAACTGAACAGTACGCCGTAATTTCGAAGACAGTATTGCATGCTTATAATAATTGCTATTTTTGTAAGTTACAATAATTGCTGTTACAGGTTTATGATTACAATCACGCTATTGATCTCTACTCACTGCCCCCATTTGAATATGGTATATAAGATAAAAATTTAATGGTTATTAAAATTATCAAAACGTTTTATAAAAAAACAAAATATTGTACAAAAATTAGAACGTCTTATAAAATAGATCGGGGGAAAGTAAATATTACATAATTTAAAATAAGTCTTTTTTTTTTGCCATTTTAAACTAGTCATACTACTCTCATATTAAAGTGTAGAAATATAAACTTTTGATGATCACTTTTTTATTTATTTTTAAGATATTAAGATATTATTAGTAAATGGCAGTTTTGCGTTAGCGAGTTGGGGGTGGGAAGCAGAGAATAGGGATAGAGGAGAGTGAGAGTGGAAGTAGAAGGGAGTTAAAAATGGAAGAGAGGATGGATATGAAATTACCAAATGCTCAAAGGGGGGGAGAGAGAGAGATGACACGGTTTGTATTATTTGGGGGGCAAAAGCCATGATTGAGGAAATTGGGCTTCCTGACATTAACTCTTTATCATTGCACTGCCTTTCCCTCCACATTTTCTCCCTCCATCCCTTTTACTTTCTTTCTATAAAACCCCCCAACCCCTCTCATTCCCATCAAACTTACACAACTCCCCCCCCCCCTCTCTCCCCCCCCTTCCCACCCAATCTTGTCCCTAAAGACATAAGCTTGGTTTTTTATCTGCAACGTAACACCATGGGTGAAAAAGAGGGCCTGCGTTTGAGTCTTACCTTGAGCTTCCCCCATAATCCACCTAATCCTGTGCAACTTAATCTCCTTCCTTCTTCTGCTTCTCCTGCCGCCTCCAATCTTCACAAACCCTCTTGGAACGATGCCTTAACCTCCTCAGGTGCTTAGCTTCTTCTTCTCTGCATAGTTTCTTGGTTCCAGATCTGTTCTGCTTTCTCGCTTTTTCATTATTTTATCTTATCTTGTGTTTTGTTTTTGCTTTATTGGCTCTTTTCCGAGAAACGAACACACTCAGATAGAATAATTTGCGCCCCCCAGCACACCCACACACCCACTTACACTTTTTACCTTTTTTTTCGCTTCTGCTTTTCACTATGTCTTTTGCAATTCAACAACCGTTTTCCTTCCTCCTTTTCTTCTTTATGCTCTTTGTTAAAATTAAATTTGAGTTGAATGAATCATCATCCGGTTTCGTCAATTAATAATAACAATCCGACTCGTGCTGTTATGACGTGCAGATCGAGATTCTGAAACATGCAGAGGCGAAGGTCGATCTTTCCTGCGAGGAATCGACGTGAATCGATTGCCTTCCAGCGTGGACTGCGAAGAGGAGGCCGGTGTTTCGTCTCCAAACAGCACGATCTCGAGCGTGAGTGGCAAGAGAAGTGAGAGGGAGCCCAACGGAGAAGATAACGACGCCGACAGAGACTGTTCTCGAGGAATCAGCGATGAAGAAGACGGTGAAACCTCCCGGAAAAAGCTCAGGCTTTCAAAAGATCAATCCGCTATTCTCGAGGAAAGCTTTAAAGAACACAATACCCTCAATCCCGTAAGAATCATCACCCCCTTGTTCTGTTTCTGGTTCACGACAGAAAAAAAATATCTCAATTTTCTTACCCTCCAAACGCTTTCTTCTGCAGAAGCAAAAGTTGGCACTTGCAAAGCAGCTGGGCCTTCGATCAAGACAAGTAGAGGTCTGGTTCCAGAACAGAAGGGCCAGGTAAGAAATGTTCAGCGATCTTCGTTCTTCGATGATTAGATTTTACATATGAAAATCCAGAAATTTACCATATCTTGAACTGAAATTTCAGGACCAAGCTGAAGCAAACTGAGGTTGACTGTGAGTTCTTGAAGAGATGCTGCGAGAATCTTACGGAAGAGAACAGACGGTTGCAGAAGGAAGTTCAGGAGCTTAGAGCACTAAAACTCTCCCCACAACTATACATGCAAATGACCCCACCCACAACCCTCACCATGTGCCCGTCATGTGAGAGAGTCGCCGTGCCACCTTACGCCGCTGCTACCGCAGTACACAGCAACCACCCGCACCCGATGGCCCAACATCACGCTCGGGCCATCCCCGTCGGCACATGGGCCACTGCTGCAGCTCCCATGGCTCACCGGCCCTTCGACGTACTGCGCCCCAGATCGTGATAGGATGATGAGGGCAGTTTGGTCATTTCAGCCCCTGTGTGGGGGCGTGTACGGCCGGGAAAGATGGGGGACAAGGATGTAATTGGGAACACGGGAGTAATTTGTATGTTTAAACTTGGTGTCTAAGATATGGTTGGTAGGAGAAATGATTTGGTGGGCCTCGATTGTTTTGTACCGTTTTGTCCCACCAATGTTGTTTTTTTGTTTGTGGCTACGGTGGTGTCCGTAGCTATAGCTCTTAAGATTAGGCTTAGTTTCTACAAATACTTTTCATATTTCCCATGCCGAAGAGTAAAGGGAGACTTTTGTGTATACTGCAACGGTCTAATATAAATTCTCCGTTGTTTGCGGAATTTGTTCTTTCGTAGTCAAAATTTCAATTTTGAGAGAAAGTCAGATTTCAATTTACGAAAGAAATTAATGGTATGCGGGATATCTGGGGACTAAATATGGGAAATATGAGGATGGACGCTCAACACGTAGGGGCCCAAGTGTTGGGTTCATACTGGGAAAGGGTTATCTGATTTTCAGGGGGTATGAAGTCGCCGGTTTGACCAAGAATCAGGCTTCCTTACTCAGATCTTTCGACAAAAAAAATAATAACTTAATCCCTTGCAGTTCTCAGTTGATGTCTCGCTATTCTAGATTTCGTCGACTTATGCATGGAAGCCGAATCTTTTTTATTTGATTAGACTAAAGAAGCCCTTTCTTTTACTGGAAGTAGGAGTTTTGCCATCTGCCAAACGCTTCATATTTACTTCTCTTGCTATAAAGTTCATGTCCACAAACTTTGTTCTTTTTTCTTGACATTTAGTATGTGATTAAAGTGAGGGGGAACAAAAGTAGCAACACTCACTCCTACTAGGGCTTGCAAATATGCATTTTTTTTTGAAGGGTACACATTCTATCTTATTTATAATATCAATGGGAGGGAGGCTAGAAGTGGGGTTTATGGGGGGAGTTATTGATGCCTCTCATAGGTGATTATGATTTGGTGACAGAATTGAGGGACAAACAGTTGGTTGTACTCAGATAAAAGTCTCCGAAGTGAGACACACGGGGGTGTGGAGGCACGAATTGGCACATGGAGGTTGGTCCAAAGGCCATTCGGCGGGAGTGAATTGGAGGGGCCACACGGAAGTCTCTTTGCCTTCCATGTTCCGTCGCATCATCATCATATTCAAACCCAAGAACAAACAAAACTTGTAAACCGCCGGAAAAAAAACCAGCCCACAGATTTGAGCCCTTAAACAGGGTTTTAAATCCAGATCTCTCTGCTTTGTCTCGGGTTTAACAGCCCCAAGATACCTATGAGTAAGTTTAATTGGTACCAACGATAATTTAAATAATATATAATTTGATATTATTTAAATTAAATTTTAAATTTAAATTTTTATGTACATAGAAAATCTTCGTTATAAAATTTATTCACTATAGTCAAGTACATGATTCAGATTAAATTTAAATGTAATTAAAGTAAAACTTCGGTAAATCAGGTAGACAATAAAAAAAATTAATTGGTGAAGATATAAAATTTTATACAATTATTTAGAATTTATTCGATTATTATATAATATTATTTTATTGTAATTTTAATCACAATATTTAGAGAGTTATCTTAGTTATTAGATGTTTAAATTTATGTATCAAAATAATAAATAACTTAATTTATTCGATATTAATATTATTTAAGAGGAAGATATATTTTATCTTATTTTTAAATTGTGGATAACTCTAATCTTTTTTAAAAAAAATTGAGGAAAAAAAAACAGCCCCCAAGATTCGTTTATCGTTTTCAGTTTTCATTTCAACTCACCCACTGGAATGCCACCAGGGGATATAATATCATTATACCCCGTCATGTTTGATGCTCCCAGTAATCTTCTTTAATAGCCATTAACGGTAACAATAGTATCCTTCTTGTACTATTTATAAACCACTGTAAGTATATCTTACCGAAACCAAAAGCACACTTAAACC
The DNA here is from genome assembly GCA_037074615.1 of Leucaena leucocephala. NCBI lineage: Eukaryota > Viridiplantae > Streptophyta > Magnoliopsida > Fabales > Fabaceae > Leucaena > Leucaena leucocephala. Next base: position 2,958,589 of record CM073563.1, on the reverse strand, counting down.
TTATTTAATATGCACCATGCTCCAGAAATATAAAGTTAACATAATCATGGAAGATAAAATTCTATATTCATATAAAAAATTGAGTTAAAGTGCAATTTGCCATATTAGTCTCCACCCACTAGCCCTGAGTATTTGATTTTTTTTATAAATAATAGTATTTTGAAAGTTTTTAAATCATAATATTATTATCTTAACTGTAGTTTTCATTCAGAAATACTAGATATTTAAAAAAGAAATTACTCTCAATATTACTCTAATTATTATCTAAATTTAATTTAGCTAATTATAACGAGTTGAATATTTTTCATGTCATCTATTTTATTTTGTCAAAGTCAAATATTAGAATATAACATATAGAAAATATAAGAATATAATATATAAGACTATTATATATTATTTTTTTATAGGTTGTCAGAATTTGGTCTAATTATTGAAAGTGATACTTTAATAATAATAGAACTTTAAGAGATTTATTTATTTTTATTTGTTTATAATTATGACTTTGAAAAAATTAAAATAAATGAGATGTATATCGACAAGTTTAGTATTTATTATTAAACTTAGATAATCATTAGGGTGCTGTTGAACCCTAAATTTTTTTTTTAAAATATCGAACGCTCTTAAATAAAAATCTGGGAAGCAAATTTATACTTAAATATAAAATAAAAGATAGTATAGATATTATATTATCAAATTAATTAAATAATAATTAAACTTAATTTTAAATAATACTCGTTATGACATTATTATGATTTGAAATTTTATATAGTAATATTAATTATAAAAAATTTGTATATATTCAACGTTTTTAAATATAATTTTTTTAGATAAATTTATATTTTAACTAAAAATATTAAATGATGTGGTATATAAATAGAGAAGAAGAAAAAATCCTCATCAACTTATTTATAAGGGATGACGAGTAAATAATTAAAGTGACCATAACATGAGTGACAGCTAGTTCTTATTGTTGGGTGGGATGGGATCACTTTCTGTCGTCCAAAAGAAAGAGTAAAGCAGATAACGAAACGACTTCAAGATAACACCGTAGAGTTTCTTATTCACTGGCTTTTGAGATTTACTGTTAGTTTAGTTGAATGTGAGCTCTCAACAGCCATGGTGATCATCCTCAGTTTCCGAGTGTTCATTGGATTCGACAATTAAACGAACTGGTTCTGACACCAGAGGGACACTTCCCTGACCCATCAATTTGTCGGCTCTTAAACACACATATAATTAAATTATGAAATGCCTCCTCCGCCTTCTTTCATAAAATCGTCCTCTCACGCATATATGCTTCTCTGCTTTGAATCCCTTTCCCTCTCAATCTCATCTTTCGAATCTGTCTATATCTGCTCAGCCCTACCTGTCTGCTCCTCATCGTCCAAAATATCTCTTAAGTTATGACTGATGCTGCTGCTTATTTTTCACATTATAAATGGCTGGCTCCATGTCCAGTTGTCAGTATGTTTGAAAAATACATAATTGTTTTTGTTCATAAAAGAAGATATTATTTGTTCAGATAATCAGAAAGCAAGTTTAATGAACACGCAACAAAAGTACTACTCTATCCAACAACACGCTTTCCATTCCTTGTTTATCATTGTTAAAAGAAATTTATTTTTGCTCAACAATTAATAATTAATGACCGCCCCCTCTCCCCCCAAAAACAATCAATGAGAACACAAAACTTCGTAATTAAACATGGGACAGTTTTTTCTTATAGATAATTCGAATATTTTTACGGATAAGTATATTGGCATTATTAGTTAAGAACAAAATTAATTATATTAATTATTTTTTTTATAATAAATACAATTTAATTTTTTAAAAATATTATATTCTATTATGACTATCCTTAAATGGAAACTCTTTACATGTACAATTAATAGAGATATTTTGTGAAAAAATTATAAATTTAGAGGAATAAAATGAATTAAAATTTTATATTTAAAATTAAATATAATTATTTAATTATCTATTATAATAAGGATAAGAGGGAGAAAATATTGGATATTCCCTTGGGTATTTTGGATTGGACACCTCTAACCTATTCTGCAAAACATAAGGGCACGCTTTAAAAGGCCTGTTGGGCTTGAATTAAATTGGGCCATCTCTCCACATTTTGGGCTAAAAGATTAATATTAATATTAAATAAAAAATATTACTTTTTGATAATTGTTTTAAACATATCTTCTGTTTCCATTATTATTTAGGTATTCTATCTGATGTCAGAACCGTATGGAGTATTTCTGTTTTAGAGAAAGCAATACAGTTTAAAACGAAATACTCAAAATAAACAAAATATTTTGATGACAATAAAATTTTAAATATCAACAAAATATTCCTAAATATTAATATGATTTAAAATAATAAAATTAGAAATATAGGATCAAATTTTTTCGATAAATAGTGAATTCTAGTGAAATTTGGTATAAAGTTAGAGATTAAATTTGCAATTTTTCCACATTTATTATTATCAGTACAATTTCGAGATGCGCAATATCAGAGCTGTCGGCAATAACTCTCAACAGGTCAAAAGAAAAGCCACATCATATGTCCATCTTTTCTACGTGTCATTCCCTCCAAGGCTTTTACGTGACTCCATCTCACCGTCAAGGTAGTTTAGACTCTCCCCTTTCATCCCTATTATCGATTTCTTTCTTCCTCCTTTACTTTTCATCGCAGCATGCAGATATCGTTCAACAAAAGGTGGAGTAGAACCTAGGCGATTCTTGCACCCAAGCAAATATAGGCTTACGGATTTCAAGTCCTATTTTCAAATTTTTATTTACTTTTCCTTTTTTCCGACCAGGATTTGATTTCTTGCATGATAGGATCGTATCTCCCTGTTTTCAGCGTCCGATCAGTCTATAACTAATATGCTGTTGTTTTCTCTGGAAAGTTTCGTCTACTCTTTCATCTCTTCGAATTCTTGTTCCATTCTTCGTCGTTACCCCTGTTCCAAAATTCATATAATTCCTGTAGGAATTTTGTGATCTGCCGGGTACGATTGGCTATTTTCCTTTACTTGTGCCCTCCCCATCTATATACTCGTTCGGTGGCTGTGATCATGGAAAAAGAAGGGGTGTAATTGAAGTTTCCATGTGTTGATATATCTGTGTAGAATTCTGTTGATTGGGTTTTTGTAAAGCTTCGCGTATTGCTCTGATTGTTTTTTGACCGCAAAGAGAGTTATGCATCTTGAGGAATTGAATGGAGAACAGGTGGGAGGTAGAGAGCAAGGTAAAGTGTATCTCGGAAATGGTGTTGTTGGCGGGGAAACTTTTGTCGTGTCAGATGCGAAAAGGGCTCTGGTTGGAGCGGGGGCTCGTGCTCTCTTCTATCCCACTCTGTTGTATAATGTCGTCAGGAATAAGGTGCAGGCCGAGTTTCGGTGGTGGGATAAGGTTGATGAGGTATAGTGTTGTTAATAACTTGATTATACTTTTATGACTGGGTGGAATTGTTTTTCTGTATGGAGCATGGAGTTTCATTGCTTGCTATGGAGTGATAGTTTTAATTGGATTATTTCCTGGTCCTGTTTGATCAATTTTTGCTTTTCTGATGTTCTTGGCAAATTCATTTTTATGCATTAACAGTTTAGCCCTAATTTAGCATGTGTGATTGTGTTTGTGTAGAGGGTAAAATGCTTGTGGGTTCCTAAAAGGGGATATGTTAGAGTTTCAGGAGGGGAGTTGAATCTAATTTGGCTAGCTGACAGTTAATTTTCCATCGTCTTGGCTGATTAGTGTTCATTCTTCTACTATATGATTTTTAAAAAGTTTGATTATTATTTTAGACATATGCTGCGTTTCACTTCATTGTATCTGTTCTGATTTCTCTCACAAAAGAGAAAACTGCATTAAGATGTAAAGGTTGGATTATTTGGTCCTTATTTCCGAAGTAACATGAGACAATTGCAGGATTCCATTGGTTAGAGAATACGGGTTGCAATTTGTTGGTATCATCTGTAATGCATCGATGTCTTTGTGGAGTTTTCATGTGTTTGTGATTACCTTTCTTCTTATGGTGTTTGGATCGAGTTATATGATTTAAGGGGGTATTTTTTGTGAATTAGAAGCTTCCATGTACGGTTCTTTGCTCAACGAAGATGTGTAAATTTAAGTCATCAGATGTATGGTTTTTCATTGGCGTGTCCTTAGTTTTGGTTGATATGATACCTATTTATTTGGTATTTGGTTGCATAATGTTCTTATATTCTTTTGGAATGTAGGCTTCTCCTTTATCCTGATTCCATATATATGTATTATTCAGTTGTTAGATATGTCTATATTTCATTGGTTTGTCCTTACTCTTTTGCTTGGGAGGATTTGCATAACGTTCTTTGTTCTTTGGGACAGTGAGCTTCTCCTATATTCTGATGCACTTATTTTTCAGTACATATTATTAGGTGCTGTTCCCTTCCCTATTGATGTTCCCCGCTTAAAGGAGCTGGGTGTTCGAGGAGTCATCACATTGAATGAGTCATATGAGACTTTGGTGCCAACCTCACTTTATCACGTGAGTGTTCTGTATATAGTTTTTTTCTGCTGCCTCTGATGAACATTTCGCCCTTCCCACTGAATAGAAACACTGCTTGTTCAGCTAATTGATAGATTGGGTTCCTGTAACCTTTTGTGAATGTTTCGATGGCTTAATGACATTTTTGAATGGAGAAAACTTTATGACAAGTGGGATTTTTTTAAGTTAGCATTACATGTTTTTTGTTTTGAAAAACTTGCACATTCCTTCTTTTTTTTTAAAGAGTTTAACGGGAATCATCTTAGAAACTGTAACTAAATCTTGTGCTTTCAACTATTTTATGTTTAATGTATTCTCATCATGTTCATTTGTGGCTTAATTCATATTTAAATTTGGCAGGCACATGGAATTGACCATCTTGTGATTCCTACTAGAGATTACTGTTTCGCACCTTCATTGCATGACATATGCTCCGCTGTAGACTTCATTCATGGTAAGCATTTGTTTGACTATAGTAGACATTGAAATATAAAATAATAGGTTTAATTTAAGTCCCTTGCTTACCCACATGGGAAAACGGAAACTGAGGAGTTATATCCCAAACAATTTAAGTCCGTTTCTTCCCTCTTATTTTGCTCTGTATTTCTCTTCACTGTTAATGCTGTCTTCTTTTGAGCACTGATGAAAGAAGAAAATAAAAGAAAAATTGAGCTATATTGATAAGTTTCATTCAAGGAAGGTATCATGGAACACCAGTAGAAGGCTTGTAAAGATTTTATTCGTTGTTACTATAGCATACAGTTAGACTTGGTATTTTCCAATTGATTTAAATATGATTTTCTATTAAAATGGTTCTTTTTATTAAGAAAATGCATTGGCTGGACGGGTTACATATGTCCATTGCAAAGCTGGGCGTGGTCGCAGCACAACTGTTGTGATCTGTTACCTGGTTAGTGCCACACCCTTACAAGTAGAGAGAAGTGAAAAAAATTATTGAGTTGTGATTTACTAGCAGCTCTCACAATTTAAGCTTTTCTGTATAGGTGCATCACAAGCTTATGACACCCAGTGCTGCATATGATTATGTAAAGTCAATTCGACCAAGGGTTCTTCTAGCTTCCTCTCAGTGGCAAGTAAGTATGAAATTTTATTATGTTCACGAGAAACTTTTTCATGATGTGAATTCATAATAGTAGTGGTTGTCGGCAAGTTTCTGACATAATTTGAATGCTGAAATTTCAGGCTGTTCAGGAATACTACCACCTTAGGGTGAGGAAAGCTATGGTGTATGCTCCCTCAGCGAAGCTAGTAATGAAGGCGCCTGCAGCAGCAGCAGCTTCACTTGAGCTTGTAACATTTGATGAGGGTTCAGTAGTTGTGGTAACGGAGTCAGATCTGGAAGGTTACGACCCCACTTTGGGAAGGGAGATATGGGCGAATGTGAGTTTGGTTTACCGTGTGCGGGTTGTGGGACAGGCAGCATTGACAAGAATATCTTGCTTTTGGCTGAGCTATGGTAGGCATCAGCAGTTTTCCTCAGGCATTAGTGTTGATATCCATGTCTACTGAGAGAGGGGACGAAATCAATAATAATTCCCTCTTCAGCAGGGCTGAACCTGAAATTCATATTTCCCTCTTGTATATATTTCGCTTGTTTCCACATGGTCATCGTCTTATTTGTTTGAGTAGGAAATATCTGATTTAACACTTGTGCTCAGTAAAATTATGTAAAAAAACTCAGGAAACTGGAATTAAAAATAATGAAAGATTAACTAATGTTAAATTATCATAAGAATGTAAGAACTATAATTTTTTTTATTGCTTAAAGCAAGAGAGGCTAAGATGCATAATCGATGCTTATAGCATATAAATTTTATAATCAAGTATGCCCTGGAGACTCTTGAACAAATTGCTCCAAGTTAGGATCCCAACTTTCTGTTTCGAGATTTGGTTGAGGCATGGCCCTTCAAGTAAGGCACTACATACTTGTTCATATCGGCGTCTGACAAGTCCAGATGATCTCCCCCTACGCGAATGAATTTCACCTTACCACCTTCATCCATGCTCCTTAACCCAATCCAGTCCTCCTTATACAGTTTTGTCTGCAAATTCCAAATCATATCACCACCGTAACAATAACTTTCGTGTTGTGACGGGTGAATTGAGTCGAGAATCCTACCTGTTGTGGAGATAAAACGGGCTCGAAGCTACCATCGGGATAATATCCAAACCAGGAAGTTTCCTTGGGTATTAATACTGTGTCATTCTCAAACTTGGTCACGCATAAAACCAGACAGATAAATAAATTAGCTTTCTCAAAAAGTCAATTCCCAATATTCATAGAATGTCAAAGAAAAACTACCTTACAAGTTCAACTTACCATGATAAGCACCAAGTTCTCCAAGCTACTCAGTCTTTCCTTGTAAGTGGAATTCCTCCTATCCGGGTGTTCATTGTTAAGCACGGGAAGAAAACTACATTTCCCCAAGTAATCATGGATTGCCTACAAACATATTTCGGTTTGGAAAATATCAGACAACAACTAAAGCTAAGCAGCTTTTCATGTCAGTCTAAGATTTCTTCAACATGTGAAACGTAATACTCACATCTGGTATTTTTAGGTAATTGCTAGGAGCCAAGTTTTCCTGCAGCAATAAAAGTGTGAACTGTGAACAATAACGAATCCTCTGATGTGATGCAACAAATAAACAAACTAGATAGAATGATTAGACAAAAAACGAGAAACTTGGTGAAATTAAAGATAAGGTAAAGTGATTACTTGAACAAGGTCAGTGTAAACTGCTGATTTGATTAGTTCATCTACAATAATGCACCAGGCAGCTGACTGTGGAAGCCAAACAAACAGCATTCCGATCAAGTCAGAAATTATCAAAGAATTACAACAGCTGGAAAGCCACAGTGATACTCACGCCACATTTAGGAACAGAGGCAACGCCAGCATGAGGGCCCGCCAATGATATATAATTCTTAACCTGTTTCAACACTCAAAAGGGAAAAAAACATCAATGTTTGTCAAGAAATATATTGGTCCTTAATACTAGACCCCTTCCAAAATTTAATGAAACATTTTAGTATATCACTCCTCCATTTTTATATAAAAGATATATTTAATTAATTTAATTAGATTAAGGATATTAGTTATTATAATATATTTTTCTTAAAACACTATAATTATCTTCTTTAACTATCATTCTCTCGTTCTTTTACTTGATAAATTTATGAAATATGTCTTATAATTATGACTACGATCAACTCTTTAAATAGATTTTATATTTAGGATAAGAGGAGTATTAAAGTTTTTTTTGGCTATCAATATTTAGTTGAAGTTTAAATTGTATAAATAGCAGTTACAGAGATATAATGGGTACTTACCGGAGGATCCCCATCACAAAATTCTATAACACCACGAGCAATTACATTACCCTGTCGAAACATTATAAACAAGATAAGTCAAATAACATTAATATCTTAAACTTGTTGATTGACTAATGTGATCAAATTTGGTAATTTTGGTATTTAACGGGAAACCAACATAGAAGTATTTTTGCAATAAAACAGACAGGAAGTAAAACAGTTCTCATATTTCACCTGCGAGAGGCCAACGATGTTGTACCCCTCACGCAATATGCTCATTTCCTTAACCTACACATTGTGAGGTGAAAAACTAGTCAAAAGGCAATGTTAACTGCAAAATTCAGGTCATTACACAATGGTCCATGAATCGTTATCACCTTCTGGCAAACCATCTCAACCTGCAATTTACAAGTAGAAATGGTCAAAACCATCAGACTTGGCATGCCCCGCTCTTAATTTTACCCACTCATTCATATCTTATAATTAGTACTTCCTCTCATATTTTATAAGAGTTAGTTAATTTTTTTTAGATAGATTAAATAAGTTAAACTGATTTATCTAACTTCTTTAATCTACTTAGTTAATTAGGTTTTATGTTAAAATACTAGATTATGATTTGTGTAGATTTAATATTGATATTTAATAATTTTATTAGAGATAAATAATTAGAAGAAATATTATTCAAAAGTAACATGCTCATATAACCATTGTAATTCCCTTGGAATTACATGTTAATCTACCCTCATTTGAGGAGATGAATTAATCTCATAATCTATAAAATTTTATGAGGAGATCATACTCAAGTTATCTCCTTCTTCACTATAGTGAGGATCTCACTATCCAACACTTCAGCCTATAAACTAGAACATTTTACATAGAATTATGGTCACCTAATAACTAAGTGATTAATACTAATAATTTTTAACGAATTAGTAATTCAACCTTATAACAATATTGATGATTAGTATTTATTTTTTGACCATATATTACCTGTTTGTGTATGGGCATCAACCACGAATCAGAAACTCCATTGCCTACTTCTCTGGAGCAAGATGAGACAGCCTCATTAAACATGTCGAAAATAAAACCTGTTCTATATCTAATACTAGATTATATTGGCTTAGATATAAAAAAGAGTTAGTTGCTGCATACTGTAAGCCGTAAGGAAACTGATAGCCAAGTTAGGGAAGAAGCATTACATGCAATGTCCTTCGACACCAGAGAAGTTGGTCAATTTCTCAACGATTTTTTGAACTTCATGGCTAGAGCACTCACTATTTAAGCCTACCATTAAAAAAGACGATGAGCATTTATTTTGCTTTAAACAGTGTATTGTTAGGAATGAAAAGGCTCGCCAATCATGAAAAACAAATAAAGAAGAGAGAAACAAAGAAATACCGTGGAGTACTATAAATGGTATTTGATGTGAAAATGGGATGAAGGAGCAGGCCACAGAGTAGACGAAGAGGAGAGACAGTGAACGAAGAACCATTGTTTGATAGTTTTGTAGATATCAACAATTTGACACAAGTGGCCATTGCATATTCGATATATATATATATATATATATATATAGTGTGTCTCCATTGAAATAAATGCAATTAAACAGGGAAAAAAGCGAAGTAAATGCAATTAAAGAAGAAATGAAAGGGAAACGATGGGCTGTACTTCTGTTAGGCTTCTGTGGAGAACAGAAATTCATTTATTTCTCTTTGACTTTAATTGAATTGAATTTCTGTTTGCCGATTTTGGATGATTTCCCTCCACTCTGGCTTTCTCTCCAGTTTTCATCTTTGATTGAAATTTGAGAGGTTTGGATTTAATATTTTATGAATAAATGAATTTAAATTGCTAGCTTTTAAGCCGAACAATTTAAAACTACAATAAAAACTATTTTTAAAAAATTACTGTATGAAATATTAAATCTGAATTGCTCAAATTGTAATCATGGTGGGACTGGAAGTGGGGAGAGAAATCAAATCCCCATTTGGCACTGTACATTTATAAGGTTATGTGACTACTTCAATATGATGACGGCGAAATCGGATGTATTGTTGTTGTCCATTATTCCAGGACGAAAGATTGTGAGAAACTGATAAATTTTACGCTTCTTTTGTTTTCTTAATCTTATTTTATTTTTCGAGCTGTCAGTGTGAAAGCATTTCCTCGTTAATTTGTATTTGTTCACTGTAATTTTTTTTAAAAAAAATTTAGACAAAATTCTTTTTTTTTTTTAATATATATATTTTCCTATAAAAATGATTGTAAATCAATGTAAACGCATTCATGAGGTAAGGGGACTTCCCTTCCAAAAGATAAAGGATTTGTGGAGAGAATCACAATCCATGAGGGGCCGGCCACGTTATTCTTACTTATCAATAATAATTCAGCAAAGAAGTAGTAGAGGAACCAAGCCATGTTTGAAACTAACTTCTTAAAACCGGTGAATCCCTGTTGAATTATTGTGCAAACATGAAGAAGTTATGTGCAAGTCCAAAATGAGCATGGAATTAATGAGTTAAATGCTCTAAATTCATCACATTGGAGGTCTCATCCTATAGGATGGTTTAAATTAAATGTTAGTCGAGCTTGTACTACAAACCATAATAAGGCGGGATGTGGGGGTATTATTAGAGATCATACAGACAATTGAGTTGTTGATTTTACAAGTGAATTGGGGTCTTGTAATATTATTGAAGCAGAGCAATAGGCGATATATAAATGGTTCAAACTGGCTTAACATCTAAGATTTAAGAATGTTATTCTTGAATCCGATTATAAGAATTTTATTGATATGTTGTCCAATCTAAATATAGATACATGCAGCTTGCTAGTGATACAGATACAGAGACTCCTTCAGTTATCATGGGATATCAAACTCTAATTTATCTATAGAGCTCATAACATACTGGCGGATGTCCTAGTTAAGGATGTGTTGACTTCAACAAGAATATTATACTTATGTCCTCTACATTTGGAGTCCATTGTTTATACTGAGTGCTTGGGATCTAATCCCTTTATGAGTTAGTTTTATTTATTTTGGGTGCAACCCTCATTTGTATAAATATATATATATATATATATCAAAGAAGTATTTCCATGAACTGCTCATCCTATCTTTATGGCGTTTGTGGGTGTCATAATTCTATTAACAAATCTCTTACTCTCTAAATATAATATTTTGTATGTTTCTACCTACTTGCCTTGATTTATATTTTTATATTTTTAATACACATTATTTAATAAGAGCAAATTCAAAAAAAAAATATAAATTTAAAGTATATTTAATAATTTAATTATCATTTATTAATATGTAAGAATTAGTTAAAATAGAATTATAATAAAGATCAGATTGGCATAGACTGCATAAATTTCCTCTTATTAAATAGGGTATGTATAAAAAGATAATTTATTAAGGTTGATAAAAAAATCATTAAATAGGGATATTTTTAAAAAATAGTTTCAAATATCATCTCAGAAGGGGCCAAAGGTTCGGTTGCCAAGCCGTACGGTTTCCTCCTTGTCTCAGCTCAGACTGGAAGAACTCCTCATAAGGCACGTTGTTATGTGATTTGCTCGGTCATTTTTTTGGCGGTCTGTCTTTAGTTTTGTTTCACTTTCTGACTTAACAAAAACCAGGACAGATACCAAAATATTGTATATACAGTACTCCCTCCGATCCAATCAGATACTATGTATAAATAACAACTAACTTATTATGTGGATCAAAATATTAATTAAAATTAATTAAAGATAATATTTTGTAAGTTATGTATCTTTAAAATATACCTTACTTATGAGGATCATGAGTGAGAGGGAGAATAGGTGAAAAAAAGAAATAAAAATATACTAATAAAATTCAATATAGTTAGTAGATGATTATGTCATTTTAATATGATATTCTGAGATCAAATTAGTACATATGTATAGAAAAAACTTTGTTATAAGAATAAAACTTATTTCAATAATCTCTATATCCATATCTCAAGAAGATTATTCTTTAACTATTAGTTGGAAGAACATTGCCTTGACTCTACTAAAAGAAGATATAAAATTAATTGAAAATAAAAATAATATATATATATATATATATATATTAAATTTTTGGATAAACACATACCTATATTAGTTATATATATATATATATAGAGAACCAACTCCATATAAGAAAATGTTAAGTGGTACTATAGAGTATTTGGGGACCGGGGCGGCGCCCTGGGGGAGGGGGGGGGGGTTGTGTGTGTGTAGTAACACAATGGAAATGTGTTAGCAATAATTACTCACTAGGGCAGAGCACGTTAATCTGGTGCAGCCTAGGAGTAGGAAACTTAATATGGAGTTGCAAATAACTGATTTCCAAATTCAACGCTTGGTCGGTACTGTGTTGCCAATAATACTATAAATGTTGATGTACTCATCGTTGACTAACTAGTCAACAACTGTCGATTATGCATTTATGGGCACCACAAATTCTTACCCAATTTCGTCGTCCTATTAATTTTTACGATGATCACTGTCGCCACTCCAAATAGACTCAAGAGCCCCCTATGCTTAATGCAACTGCTCAAACATTCGAACGTGTGGTTAGACGATGAACACCAATCACCCATAACCATAATATCCCTCAACGGGACATTGAGTTAATAAACCAGTTCCACGTGCTGTGTCCGAATCTCTTGTCTGTTTTTGGTCAGATTCTTGTAGGTCTCAGGTTAATCCAAGGCCTAGAGTGTTGCCTGAGAGATAAAGGTGGCCTATGGAATAAGACTTCTATTAGCTGGACTCTAGGGATAGATAAATATATACAATTTTATCTCAATAAGTAGAGAAATTGTTTTTAAAATATGAACTTTGTAACCTTCAAAACACAGCTGCAACTTTTACCGTTAACCCAAAGCTTACACTTTGTTGTAATGCATTAAAAAAAGAATTGCAGCAGTTTTCAGAGACTCACGTGAGTTGGGGACTGAGAACGAAGGGTCAACTGTGTAAACACAGTAACTTTGCCCACTTAAACATGGGACCTCCATGAAACGATGTAGACATTGGTGGATAATCAGTTAAGGTAAAGGTAAGTGTAGTTTCTCAGAACATGATCGTATTGGGAAAGTGCGGGAGAGATTAAGGTTCAGAAAGACTTCATGGGCATGATTTTTGGGGTAAAAATGGTCTACTTTTTTGAGGTCATAATAAATTGATCTAACTACTTAGTTCCCTTAAGAAGGAAAGTGAATAATTGTGAGGTTGTCTTTGCAGAACAGCTGAAAATAAGAGGGTGTTGGTAGTGAGGAAGCTGACCTTTCATCTGAAAAGGATAACGAATATGAGGACCCTCATCACTGCACTGAGTTGCAGTGGAATTTGCATTCAGATCCTTAATTGAGCGTTGGAATATGGAAAACCAGAAGAGAATGAGGAAGCTTCTGAATGCATTCATCTCTAGAGAATACCAAAATGAGGCAAGATCAGGACTTGAAGCAATGAACTTGTGAATCACTCTTCTTTAGGGTTTGCTTTTATGGTTCAGGCCGAAAAGATGTTACTTTTATGGTTGTGGTGGGGGAGACATTGACTAAAAGTAAACACGTAACGTCTAGTATTTTGCAAAGCAGCTTCTGCAGACATCTATAATCACTTTACATAAAGCTTTCGATTTCTTGTATGCTTAAGCAATATAGGGATTTGGATTTTTTTAACGTTGGGTGATTAAGACCATGTGAAGAAGGAAAAAGAAAAAGTAATAAATTAAAAGGGTGCAATCAGAAACTCTGAATCCAGTAATAGTGAATCCTTCACTGATCTTTGCTAACTTATCAAGATGAATGATATTTTGCTCATTTCCCATCTCACTAAGATTTTTATAACCGTCTCTAAAAATTACAAGAACTTGTAAATTCAAGTGATAACTTCAACAAAAAAGCGGTCATATTGACCAAATGAGTTGCTTCTACAGAGCGAGATAAAGTACAGAACAGACATACTGAAAAAGTACAAAAATTTGCAACAGAGTACCTTGATAGTACTAAAATTACAAACATTCTTTTGTGTGTATACAAATATAGAAACTACAGAGATTTGTTCAACTTTGAGTGCGATGTTAACTAACCAAAAGAGAATCACAAGAACTCACGCGCCAGGCGCACAGGATTTTCCTTTACAAAGGCCACATCACCAAGATTAGGTGCAGTCAACAGATTTTGATCAGCATCCTCATTATCACTATCCCCATATGAAGACAACCCCCCCGAGTCCGATCTATCATCATCTACAATGGCAAACCCAGGGAAGATTAATATAGAGATGGAGAATAGAGGCAAAAAAAAAAAAAAATCCATTATCCTAAGGTCCAGAGGCTTATGCCACGTAAACCCATGATAAATGATCGTTGTTATCATAATAGAAGGTAACCGGAATTTTTGCTTCCCAAAAATCAAACCTGAGATCTCTCTCATATGCAAGTAGTTCAATAGTTAACAAAGGTGTTTTGATGTCAAATAAGTGTTTATGTTTGTGTTCAATAGGGCAAAAGAAAGCAAGTTCAAGCTTTGATTCTTTTTCTTCTTTCACCACAAAATGTATTTTTTTAAGGTTTTCTTCTGCATTTTTCCTCAATAAGTATTACAATGCAAAAATATATAAAAATCATGATAAATATATTGCGGACATATAGTTATAAATTATACAAGATCGTTGCCTGGTCTTACCAGAATATGCCAAACGTTCTGGAATATGTGCAACTGCAGCAACCTGAAGGCCTTCCGGCAGGAGACAATTGCAGAAAGAACCTGAAACTTTGAATAAAATTTGACCAGATGAAAACAACAATTATGTGGGGTCACCGGATTCCCAAAGCACGACTAGAGATAAGTGTCAATTCCTAGTCCCAGAAACTCTCGTATAGATATTTGGTGTAGACACAGAAGCATCTAATTCAAAATATAAATGACAGGTAGAATGGAAGGCAGCAAACATATCTATATTATGTATTACTAGTATGCATGCTAACCTTATAGCTAACACTACACAAAGATGAAAAAGGAAAATCTTATGGAGAGAGATTCCTCACCTACTCGAGCCAACCGATTTACCCATGCAGGTATAGGCTTTCCCGTTAGTTGTTGGCAAACTTCATCTGTAAAATGGTTGCAATTCTTGGCAATCAGATGGTAAGTGTCTCCATGGTATTTACTGGCCAGGGTTTCCATAAAAGAACGGAATTCTGAAATAGACATATCTGTGGTACCCAAGAACACTGATCGCCTGAAGATGAAGCCGGGGCAGCTTCTAGGTTCCACCTCAAAGACACCACTTGTTGGGAACTCATGAGCTCCAAAGCCATATTCCATACCATGCACTGTCCATAAACAAGATAAGCTATACCTTGTTGCAACATTGTATTGGAAAAATAAAGCAGTGTAGGCAAGCTCCTAGTTAGTATACATGTTCAAGCCGCATGATTTGACGCCTTTATCTTTATAGTATGGCTGCTTTTGCTATTTACTTATTCACATTGTCTCCTTGTCAGTTCATGTAACATAGCATGATCCAGACTTGTTCGAACAAAGAGAAGTTATACATAGTCAGGAACTAAATGTTGAGTTATTAGGTCCTAAAACTAGGTTTAAGTGAAAAATCCCCTTTGTTATATCAACACGAGTATTAAATGATCATCCTAATGTGACCTACTGATGATATTTCAAGAAAGTTCTTCCTGACATTATTTTATAATTAGTATTTCAGCTTTAAATGGCAGCATGATCTTCATGGCTCAACAAAGAAACCATGAAGCATGTTCCAACTAAAACCCCAACCCTCAACTCTCTCAAATGACCGAACTTAAATATCTTCTTAAAGTATAGAACATGATACTAAATCAAGTTCAAAATTGCTCTACATACTTATTTCAAAAACTCGATCATAAAATAATGCAACAAACAGCAAGATAACTGTTCTATTTGAGGATATGTTCTCATCACAGCAACTTACATCCAATATGCAAATATTGGAATATCCTTTTCCTCTTCATTTCCAAGTTCAAAATTGAACATAATATCATCTAATAATGATGCAAATTGATTCTCTTATAACCAAGCTAATATCCAAGGCAGTATAAGAATTTCCTACAACACACGCAAAGAAAAATAAAGCGCTGAAAACGCAAGATTCTAAAAATTTGCTGCAAAGGAAGCATGAAGATTGTGCAGCCAGCCAATATTATTAAAACCTCGTACCTTCAATTCCTGAATGATAGATTCCAATTCCAAACATGTAAAAATAATTGTTTATAGGCGTAAGGTCATATACATTGAGATACACCATAGCACCGTTTTTCTTCCCACCATCCTGCTCGCTTTCTGGGTTCGGGTTTAACGGCAACGACCCCATTTGGTGAAATTTCCCCCTATCCTTATCCAAAATTCTGAGATGATAACTCCGTAATCAGAAGCCTATCTTGTTCGTCAACAAACGCCTATAAAAACATCAATATAAATGCGTTGGCGAATCAGCTCCGATTTTCAAACATATAGATCCCATGAAAGGGGGGAAATCATAGCTTTTATATGGTTGGCACCAAAACTGATAAGGATTAGAGCAGACAAAAGTAATGGTGCAAAACTTGAAGTCGGTGTCTTTAATATGGGGTTGATTTGAAGAAAGCGGACCAGAACTAAGAAAGATCAGGTGAAGTGCAAAGCTTCTCAGGTTTTATCTATTCTTTTTCCTGAAATTCTCCGCGGCAAATGAATGAACTTAATGAATAAGGTTTCTCAAATTGGAAGGGTTTGGATGAAGAAGGATCGCAAGAGAATCCCCAGAAAGCAAAATGAAGAGCGGGATCAAACGTCAAGCAATCATGTTAGGCAAAAGGACGCGCGAAACAGAGAGGAACTTACGGAGGGGTAGGGCTTATTGCGTTCGCGCCTTCGCGGCACAGGCCGCCATAATTATTGTTCTCACAGATTAGCCGTTCTGTGTATTTTGTTTGGTCTTACAGTTGTGTGTGCTTATTTAAGAAAACATATAATATAATTTAATATTAATAAATTTATATTTCTATTCACAATCAACATATTTTATTTATTTTTAGAAAGTATTTATAAGATTTGATAAAGAGATGGTGTTTTTACTTTTTAATTATATTGTAGATTTGTGGTGTTTTGATTGAATGATTATATCTTTTGTTATTTTAATTAATAAAAAAAGTTGTTCGCAAGAGTAGATAAGGGTAATTAAATTTAGTTCATGAGTTTAATCCAACTTGCTAATAATGGTTGGATTGAATGTAAAGGATTTAATTTTCTCTTAGGAGTTTCAAAGGTTCAATCTTGACCTTGTGGATGGAAAAAATTATATTACGATAATTACTCTTAATTAAACTTAACAATAATCAAATCTCCCTCAGACTGTAACGATAAGGAAAGAAGTTAGAAAATGCTATATGTGGGACCTCTCTCGCTGATTTTGAAGAAGGGTAAAATTCAAGTTGAGGCAAAAGAAACAAGATGATGGAGCCAAGTCAGTTCACAATCAGGGTTGCCAAATTGATAAATTATGAAGTGGACGGACATAAGGATAGAACATCATAACCATAATCGAAATCACAAGGAAAGCTTTGCCAGGAAGAATGTCCACGCAGTTTTAAATAGTCAAGGAAATAAAGAAGGGTTGAATCTGCGTTTGTTGGGTTCTGAGATTCCCGTCTTGAACTCACATGCCATTATCTTTCCTGTTCTCGGACACATTGGATTTGATCACATCCACCACGCTACCTGTTTTCAGATTCTATCATTAAACAAATGATATTATTTCCTCTTAATACATAATATAAGTCCCATCTTGTAAATAGTTTAGTTCAAAATATACTCGTTCGAGTTATTATTATAAAATACCAATTAATAAGTATTTTTTATTATTTTTATAAAGTATTTGTTTAATTTCAATAAACATTAATTATTATTTTTTATATATGCCTATATTTAATAAAAGTAATGAATGAGAGCAAAAATTAATATGATAATAAAATTTAATATAATTAATAAAAGTAATATTAGACATTATTTAAATTTTAAGATAACTTTAATATTTTAACTATTTTTTTAGTATATAAGAATTAATTAAAAAAATCTATAATGAGGACCAGAGAAAGTAAGCCGTTGCTATGTGCCTTGGACATTGCAAAGGTAAGTAGAGGTGAGAGAGAAAATATTTTAGTCTACAAGGGAAAATTTGGGAACATATTTCAATTTAACGAGCAATAACTGAGGTAATTATCATTTTTTGATTTATGTAAATTAATTACAGCGACTTGTAGGGTAGACTGGGGGAGGAAATATATTATATAATAATGTGTTTCAATTCCACCACTGACATCTCCTTTAACATTCTAGTCTTGATTAAAAGCTTATGTAACGTGAAAAGATCCAAAAATCATACTTCAAAAACCAGCTGATGCGGTTGAATAGCCGGACACCTTATAAAGCCTCTCTTTCAAGGTAACTTGCACAATGTGGGAGTCTTGATAGCACAGACAACGAATTCCTCCTTCACTCCTTACACGTTGATTTTAATCCAGATGTTCGAATTGAAAAGGGAATAAAATATCAAATATGTACAGAACTCTAAACGTGCAAGCAAATTCAACTGACTAGGTAGAGTTGAAGGAAAAGGAAAATGGGGGCAGGTTTCGTGTTAATAGGTGAAAGTGTGGTGTGAGGGGAGGTTATATGTATACAGAGAGGAAGCGGATGAAGAGGTTTAGTTGCCTATACAGTTGAAATCGTCTGGGTGGGTGTCCATGACATTATAATACAATGAAGATGACTTTCCATCAAACCTAGAAATCATGTGATGAGGTGAGAGTCCACAGTAACGCTTTCCCATGCGAGCAATGCATATATCTATTATCTTCTTGAACATTGAATCCTCCCGTATCTGCGGTTGCTCCACAAACTCCACCAGCGGCATCCACTTCGCAGCTTCTATTTCAACTCCATCAATAATGATGTTACTCGATAGGGGTCTTAGCATGCAGATGAAGTACAAATCTGACTTCTGGAATGCCACATTGTGCGCATGTCTGCACCTCATGTAAATCACATTCATTAGATTTTTACAAGCAAAGTGATAAGTTCTATAATGTTAGCCTCAAAATTTAAACTTGTATTGTATCCTTTATTTGTCAGCAAAGCCACGATTTCTGCAGAAGGAGCTGGCCTTATGGCTACTGTCAAAACCTTTTAGATGGATGATTAGTGGGAATAAAATATTTGATATTCGAATGGAATCTCCAGTTATTAATATCAGCTTTGTCGATTCGTGTTTCGGTTCTAACCTGAATGCTATGACTTCAATGAACTCAGTATCAATCTGCAACATAAGGCAACGAGTCTTAGAAGAAAGCCCTGACAAACGACATTATCAATAACAAATTCAATATAGAGTCACATCATGTGAAGATATTGTTCAAATCACTTTATTCTTACCCCCGTTTCTTCCTTCACTTCTCTTACAGCTCCAGTATATATCTCCTCCGCCTGGCAAAAGATCAGTCATGTAATCTTGATTTGTGTTGGAAATTGGAATACTAAAGCAAAAAAGTACATTCTGCTCTTTTAAATATGAGAATCTATAGAAATGCATACCTCAAGAATAAATCCAGTTGGAATCTTCCAAAGACCTAAAGTTGCAGGAGAACAATGTTTCTCTTGAACTACAAGTACCTATGCAAATTCATAGTTGGAAATTACAGTCATAGCTTTGCCCCGCATGATGAAATTAGCCAAGAACAGCTTGAGATTACTGATAAGGTTTAACATGGCAAACATTGAGTAACACAAAAATGGTTCCTTGCAAAATTTTTTAAATAGAATAGAAGCAAGCAGACCTCATTGTTGTCATTGATGACAAATCCCCCAACACCTACTTGGTGGGATGCATTAGCAGGAAGCATGCAAGGTTCTTCAGGAATCCAGTATGTTAACATCAAATATCCAGGCTCCGCATGGTGGTACTGAAATCCTTCCTGAGACCAAAATGAGTTTACCTCAGGTTCAACAACACGTGATTGAGTAAAACCAAGAGGCAGAGATAGATATAGAAAGACAAATGGGTGATTGTGCAGGGATCTTTGGACATACACATTCTGGGATTTTTCATATAAACATGCATAGAAGTATAGATTTTTCATTCCCCCTAATGATCTATTAATCATATTACAAGTAAGCAAGAGCTAACTAAATTACCTTCACAGCGATGGGCACAAGGTCAGATTTTTCTAAGGGCAACTTAAGCCAAATCCCCTTCTTACCCTGCAATCATCAGATAGCTATATGTAAGCTTGTCTGCAAGAAGATGACTTTTATATCCTACAACATGACAGAAATCTTGACCTAACATCATGGTTGCATTGAGTAAAGTGTTAAGATAAAAATATGAGATTAAGTAAAGGGTTTACCATCTTTTTCCAATGAGAAAGAGAGAGACGCAAAATGGGTGCAAAGGCAGAGGGGTTGTCTGGCAACCCATCTGGATTAACGACAACTCCCCCATACTGGTCGTCCAAAGAATCAAGTGTTCTTATATTCCTGAAATATAGATTGAAAGCTGCCCCATTTAAATTTGTTCCATTTATATCATGGGAACTGAACTTTGCTGCAACATTATCTGTCAAATACTTGTGATCTGAAGCGCCCGACCAATTAGCCCTTGGAATCAGCCCTGTAATTGGATTAGAACCAAAATCATACATGAGATTTCAATTTCACAGATAAAAGACAAACTTCTGAAACATGAAAGGAAAAATAAGGAAATGCCTTTGAGAATCTATGGGGATTTCTTTCTTACCTCTGTGACAGTTGAAGTGTAAAGAGAATGGAAGCGTAGCTTGACGGCCGAAATTGGAGAGCGGAGCAGAGTAAGAAGTCCCTAAATGAGCAATCTCAGAAGTAGACACGGACATGGAATCAAAAGATATCAACCCCATCTATGTCAAGACCCAAATCTGACCGAAAACCGCAAACCCGTTGCAAGAACTAACAAGAATCGGAATATTTAATATGATTGGAGGCAAATATAAGGGAGAATCTTCACGAAAAGCTAGAGTGTCATACCAGATATCGCTCTATGAGTGAAGGGGAGACATGGGATTCACCGTCGTTCGGAGAGAACTAAAGCTCTCCTGATTGAGACAGAAGTAAGCTGGATATTGATAATGGAAATATGGGATGGAGCTTGGCTCCTTGTGAGGAAATGAAGAATTATGTATATTAATGAGTGGGGGATGGCGTGTGTTTTGGGCAATGATCAATGGGAAACCGACCGACAAATCTCTAGTGAGTATTCATTATTAGATTAAATAGATGCATAAAAGAGAGACGAGGGACGTGACTCGACTCCATAGTATGATGCCAAGAGGTTGGGACGCCACCCCCACGCCTTCCAAAGAGCGCGTGACTCCAATCACAAAAGTAATTCCTGTGAAAAATAAACCAATTTATAATTGGGCACGTGTTTAATATATTTCACATTAAGTTATATCATGAATAATTAATTCTACCATAAAGTGAATCTTATATTAAAACTAAAGGTAATATAATTTAGGAGAAATCGATGAAAAATGCCTATTTAATAAACAGAAATATGGTTACTTATGGAAGTCTGGAGCAACGTATGAGCATCCGACCAAAGGGATCAGAGCATTTGCATTGGCATATGCTTGAATGTAGGGGAGCCGCCCTATATATGCTGCAATATTAAAGCTATATTTCACATTCTTGACAAAATTTTATTGGGTGCATAATGCCATCTGCCTTAAACCACAATCGGGTGTTGGCCAGGCTGTGGAAAGGGGTAGTCAGCAAGCATTCTTCAATGAAGTAAAAAGTTCAGAGTTAGCCACAGTAACCCAAAATTTTTACATTAAAAATTAGGATTATGGAATATACCCATTTCCTTGGAATCTGTGAGGGAATCAAAAGAGTCGTCTCAAGCCTTAGGAATACATACATCTATCTTTTTAAAATTTAAGGGATAGATGCTGAGGACTTGAGATCAAGATTAAACTCGCAACTTGTAACATAAAAGAAAAAAGAAAAAAAAACTGGGGCATTGAGCTTCTGGTGTTAGTTGTGGAGCGTCCATGAACATGAACCAAACACACGCTGCTCATGATATAGAGATATTATATTAAACAACCGTCTGTCTGCTCATGGTTCACAATTCGAATATCCAAGTTCCACTTGCCTTTAGGGATAGCGAGTGTGATAAGGAGCGTGGTGGAATCACACCTGGATTTGGGCCATGCAGAAATTGCGTGGACAGCATATCAGTGTGTCGCCCATTATCCACACGTGATTCCGCAACACTGTCGATCGAACTACCCACCCACCCCTCCGATGACATCGTTTCTCCTTGACGCGCTTCCTAATTCAAGCCCTGAAATCCCCCTCCTGTTTTTCCCCCCTTTCCTTTTCTTTACAGATAAATAAAACTTGAAAGAGACTATGGCCTTCTTCTCATGGTACTTGTCAAATACTTTCAAATGCCCAGTTGTCCTCATGCAAAAAACATCCCCAACACTCCATCCACAAAAAAAATCTCTTCTCCTCTTTCTTTTTGTTTGATTATATATATGTTAGTGTAAATTT
Organism: Leucaena leucocephala; assembly: GCA_037074615.1. NCBI lineage: Eukaryota > Viridiplantae > Streptophyta > Magnoliopsida > Fabales > Fabaceae > Leucaena > Leucaena leucocephala. Next base: position 2,936,084 of record CM073563.1, on the reverse strand, counting down.
TATCGTCCGATCTTATTTTGTAGGGAGTTCTGTTGGCGCTAAACTTTATGCCGGGAATCTAAATTGTTTGTGGATGCCAAGTTGCCAACAAAAAAGCCCGTGGCTTTCACTCACGTGTTGCTAATGGGTGGCTCCCTCCTGGTTTAGACTAATTTGGGCCTTCAAAATGCAGAAACGTGATGCTAGGCCCAAATAGGTAACTATAGTAGGCCTTTTCTTTAAGCCCAATATAGAATTGGACTATCGGAATACTGGTATGCGACGTAGGATCATAATGGATTGGGGGTTGAAAGAGGGGGTCAACGTAATTTTTCAGATGTTGGCGGTGGGAGATAGTGTCAGAGGGTGGGAATAGAAGAGAGAGATGGGGTATTTTTAATTCATTAATTGAGGAGGGAGAATTTTCAATCAAACAAAATTGGTGAAAATTCAAATCCCAGAACTTTCTAATTCCCATTGTTAAATTCCCTTGGACTAATCCAACCCCCCCCCCCCCAATCATTTAAATTTGTGGCCTTTTTTAAATCCTCCTGCGATGCGACCATTATATAATAAACATACGACTTCTCACATTAATCGCCTATTATTATTCTTTATGGCTACCGTTTAATTCTAAGCTTTTAAAATCCTATAACTAATTTGTCTTGAAGTCCTTCTTGAACGACCTTTCTTGGATACTGTTTAAATATTTTTTTTTTTTACAAACTGTTTAAAGATTTGAACATCACTGATTCTCCTCTAGCTTCTGCGGTACCTTCAAAGAGTCCTGTCCCACGTGCACGTGGGTGATATCCTGTGGCCTGTGGGGGTTATTTAACTGTAATAAAATATTTTTTTAATAATATTAATCGAATACTATTATTAAATATTCTAATTTTAATATTTAGGTTACTCTTCTCAAACTCTTGGGACGATAAAGCAAATACAAAAGCTCTCCACAGATACATACCGTAATTGCAAAACATACACAATCTCTCTCTCTCTCTCTCTGACAAACATAAAATTGCACAGTCTTTTTCATCTTCGTGTACTTTTTTAAGTGCACCATATTCGTTGAATTAACATGTTTGTGAATATGATTGAAAGTTTTTCGGCGGTCAAAACTACTCGGGTGGCCTTTGAAATTTAGACAAAGGAGTGAAAGTCAAAGGATGGAACAACTTTTTGTTTTTTTGTTTTAAAAAAATGCACGTCACAACATTATTATTGGGTAAGATAAGACATCAAAATTCAAAACACTTGGGTCTCAGGATATAGACATTCTAGATCATTTTTTAGGCAATGGAAGGGGTATGAATGTCCCAACCAATCGCGCAAGCCCGAGTCTTTTACTTGTATGCCTGAAAAACGGATGGAGGTGTAGGGAATTGAGATCCCCACAATCATATCCTCCCATGCATATCCATATTATAAATAATCCATACCCTCCATCCAATCATATTTACAAGTTATTTTCAGCATTTATTTATTTTAAATGAAATGAAGGGAAGCCTTAATAATAGCAATAGTAGAGAACAGGACATAAAGATGTGCATCAGTTTGAGTGGCGCTTAAATCAAAAGGCAATGGAAACGACGAAGAAGACATAATAGTAAGAGAAGTCGATGATGAATGCCCTCGAATCATCGCTGCAAGGCATGCACATGAAGTTGCAGGGGTAGGTATTTTATTTATTAATTAATCACCGTGTTACATACATTTGAATGTTTGAATCATGTTAGAATAGTTTACATGTTTCAGTTATCTCATTTAAATAAAATATTCTCAATGCATGTGATGCGTTAGTTAGTTTATTAGATTGAGTTAATTTAATCGAGTCAGACAATCTAAACAAAAAAAGAAAACAATTGAACCGTGACGGTTATGAATTGATATATCAGGCATGGGACAGTGATGGATTAATTATGAAGTTTAAGCCGCAAGGCAACTCGTTTGTTTATAATATGAGAAGCATGGGGCCAGATGAGATGAGATGAGGTGAGGTGAGGTGAGGTGAGGGATTATAAGAAATCAGCAAGATGTATGTTTGTTTACTTGTGGATTCCGAATTAGGCACGTGAGGCGATTCCCCACACGACAATCGATATTATAGATTCAGTAAGTGCCTGTACAGTAATATAGAATTCAATTAATTCAAATGAGATCAGCTTAAGTTTTCAACAAATTATAAAAGTTTCGTACAACCGCTGAATCTGTGAGTGGCTTTCAGAACCCTCCTACTTGGATTTTATGGTATATTCCTTCTTTTCTTGGTTAGCTTGTGTTTGGGTATTGTGTGTTCAAGTATGTGGAACCATTCTACCATGGTGGGTCAGTGTGCACGTGTTTGCATTGATGTTATTAACAATATAACAAGTGTTCCTTACTCCTTGTTTCTGATCTCGATCGAGAGTCCTATATATACATAAATGTACAAAAAAACACATATAATAAATTACACTAATTATAAATCATTAATTAATAGATCAATGACTCATTTATCAAACTTCAAATAATGCACCGAAAAAACTAGTTAACTTACAAAGATGATGACGCAACAGAATAACTTCAATTCTTCAAATCTTGCCCTCTTAATTAATTTATCTTAATTTGTATGTAAATAAACAGAAATACCATTTACAGAATTTTACCCTAGAATTTGACAAAAATATCAATTAAATTCGATTTTTGAGAAAATATTACAACAACTCTATGAACTGCATGTGTTCATCTCCAGAACGGGTTGTAAACAGGGGAAAGGTTAACCGTGCACGGTGGATTTCCATGTCATACAACCATAAGCCGTGCACAACCCAATGGAGGGAGAGGCGATAACGGCGGGACACTGAAAATCCCGTTTAAATCGTTCTCCCAGAACCCCTTCCAATTAGACGGTGTTAACGGAGCGTCCTTTGGACACTTCTCCTGAGACTCCGATTCCCTCGTAGTTTTCGCCTTCTTCACCACCGCCTTTACCTCCACCTCCGCCACCTCCTCTTCGCCTTGACGACGGCGTTTTCCCTCTCCGGAACTAACCTCCGAGCTCGATGTTTCTATTTCTAAAGGGAAGTTTAGGATGGCCTTGGAGCCCCGAAGCTTGAAGGCAGCTCGATCGTAGGCTTTGGCGGCTTCGATAGCTGTGTCGAATGTTCCCAACCACACCCTGGATCCCCGCTTGTTCGGGTCCCGGATCTCCGCCGCATATTTGCCCCACGGCCTCTGTCGGACTCCTCTGTAGTGCCTTTTCTCGACTTCCTTTTGGTTTTTCTGCTCCAACCCCTCGGCTGCCTCCTCTTGCTGCTCCGGATTCCCAAACTGGATCCACTCGGTTTTCTTCGGAAGCGAGATTTGCAACGTTGGTTTCCTACTCGAAGGAGATTTCTTCTGCGATTCATGAAATCTCGGGTCGAAATCCAACACGCAACTGTTTGCAGGAGAGCTTTCCAGTGTGTTAGATTCGAGTTTGGGAAACCTTGTTTCGACTTGCGAAGCTTGGATTTGGGAATTTGGCGTTGCGAGGTCAATTATTTGGGGTTTAGACTCGAATTCAAAATGATTCGTTTGATCTTGTGATGAAGGTACGAGATTGGTGGGGAAGTCGAGGATATCAGGAAAGCAATCGGACAAGATGGAATTAGCGTCAGAAATGGAAGATTGGGAACAGAGAGATTGAGAAGTTGAAATAGATGAGTTGGCTTCCTCAAACCAAGATTGAGAACTTGGCAGCGGAGAGAGTCCACCTAGAAGATGTAATTTGATGCGTTCGAGGGCGGAAAACTCGGCTTGATTGGCCATCCTAGAGTTTGATCAAATTCTGCAGGGGACCTTATGGAGGAGAAGAAGCAGAAGAGGAACTAGTTTTGAAAATTTCAGAATGGAAGAAGCTACGTTGGGCGTTATCTAAGTTGAGTAGATAGGAGTGTGGAAAAGGGGATATATATAGGCGTGAATGTTTGACCATCTCAAGTTCTATTCCACTCCTTTCAACCCGAGCGCTACGAGGCACGCGGGAAGCATCGTCTTCCCTTATCAATTATTCTCCTAGCTTATTTTCCCTGCGGTAAGCAGCACGCAGCTTATCCTGCTCTACTGCTTCTGAACCGTTGAATCTGATCTCAGTCAGAGTCAACGGTTACGCCTTTGAGATAATTGCTCATAGCGCTCGCCTTTTCTTTTGTCCCTAGTCTTTTCACTTTTTAACTCTGTTTAATTCCACATTCTAAGTGGCCTCCTAAAAAGTAGTTAGTGGTTGGGTTAAGTCGAATATGTTTGAGTGTTGTTTACATGCATTAGGTAGAGAAGAGATATATTCAACAATCAACAGTGTATTTATAAATTAAAAGTAAATTCTGATGACCTGGTTTGAAGTCTATGCATTGCATGCAATAATATTATATATATATATATATATCCAATTATTTAAACTGCAGGAATTAATAATTAATTAGGACTCTATCCTTGAGTGAAAAACGATGAAACAAAAGTCTTCAAAATCTGGTCATTTGGTTAACAAGACGGTAACGTTACGATTTGATAAGGTTTCTAGAAACCTAAACGTTTGGCTAGCTCTAACGTGCAAGTAAAGAAAAATTTGCCCCAGACATTTTTGTCTGCGGTTAGTTTTGCATACGGTAAAAACTAATAAACTACCCGTTACTCATAATTATTTGGGTAATTAGACACGAGAAATTACTCCGCTAATGGGTAAACTTCTAGAAGGCAGGATCATGTAGAACTTCTAGAAAGGCGATCCTTTTACAAGTTTCATTTTTGTCTTGTGTAGCTTCCTTAGGATGGTGATCACGATGGACTCTATTCTAGTTTTAGGTGCACACTGTAACATGAAATTAAAGCATCGAGAAAAGGTCTACAGCTATTGTTTATGCCAACAAGATTTTCTTAGAAAAGTATTTCCATGGACCAATATGTACGATATAGACATGCAAAAACAAGGAAGGATTCTATTCTAGAAAAAGAAACGGAAACTTCTGTACTTTATTTGCAAAATGCATGGAGAGTTATATATATATAGAGAGAGAGAGATGGAAAGGGTCTTGCAGAAATTAATAATTGTGCTTAATATATAGTTATAAATCTAATGCTAAATCAAGGAGATAAGTATAAGTAGAACAGAACAGACCTCTATAATGTATGTCCGGCAGCACCGCCCCATGATCAGTGGTTTAATTATTTAATTAAAACCGACATCGTCGTCCAAAATTTTTGTCTATTTGCATTTGGCCTCTTCTTTACGATGAAATTAGTTTTAGATCCCAGCTCTCGTGAGTTTTGCCGGCTATTTAACCTTAATTTCTTAGACGTCATTTGTAACCTTGCTAACTATGACTTGGTTTAATGCACTACCTTACATTTGGAAATAAATTTTAAATGTCGATGTATGAAAGGATATCTACTCCTATATAGGACCTGTATACGAATTAGTCAACGGTCGCCGGTGCATTTAATATTCATGGCCCAATGTCTCTTACTGTATTTAGGCATGTTTCAACCGCAAAGCACTTCTTCAGTTTCCCCCCCTCGGTTGTCAAATATAGGACCCACCATAGGCTGACCCTATCTTGTTCAAATATTCTTTATTCGTCTCGGAATTCTCTTCCTGTGAGAAGCCAAGAGGAGCGGTTAATATAATATAATATTTGTATATATAACTAAGTCTTAATTAAGATGTACCGAATTAATCTTGATGAGCCTGGTTATAATAGCCATGTCAAATTAAATGATCATATGCTTCCATACCAATTAAGCCTTCGCATCATAATTTTGATGTATGGACAGTATCTTCTTAATAAATATAGTAAAACGATGTCCTTAAAATTTGTCGTTGACCAAACTTGCCACAATGAATCTTGTAGGATGGTAAAATTCCAAGGTCTATGATCACAAGAGAAATTGTGACGAGTTCAACTGCTCGACAGCTCTGCAGATATACGCCTGAATTTCTATGGAGTTTTTATAGGACCTCTTTACTTAATTTACGAAGATTAAGAAAAGAATGTTAAGCCAGCTATTTTGCAGTTAACATATCAAAATGATAGTTTTCCTATCATATCCCTCTCACTCATTTATTGGATTGTTGACTTTCATTCATTTGAATTTGAAAATTTTGGTGCATTAGATAGGAATACTTCATTAAAAGATAACCACTAGACAAATGGATAAAGTTATATCAATGACGAAACTAAATTCTTTAAAAATATACTATATTTAAAATAGGAAATACTGATTTTTCTTTAATAATAATACACTAAACTCTGTTATTCTTTTTGGTTCTAAATATAAGAATTAGATGATTGGTTTATTTTTATCCTAATTATTAATCTTTTAGTAAAGTTTCTATTAAGGCAGTTTAAATACACATAATTAAATGAGATATTTTAAAAAAATTAATATACACATTATAAATAGTTAATATAACTATTTTTTTAATCTATTTAAATTAATTAAGTATATCTTATATTAAATATATGATGAAGTATAAGTTTATGTCAAAACTTAAGTGTGCTCCAATCTCATGGCACTCACTCTCAAGAAATGTCATTTTTGAATTTTTCAAGTTCTAGCGACATTCCGGTTAGGATTTCTCTGATTTCTTATAAAGATGGTTGACACTTGACAAAGACAACGCTGATGGGTCAAAACATGCTACGTCTCGGTGCCTCCCTAACTGGAGAACTATTAGTTCTGAAGGTCAACGAACCTAATGAGGTTGACCTGCTCTTGGATGGATTTGGATTTCCCGCGTTACAAGAAAAACTTGTGATTAAGATTAAAAAAAGTATACTTTAATACAAGTAAAATAAAACGTTGGGGGTATGCAAATTAAAATTTGTAGGATAACATATAACTCATAAACATCAGTCTGACGGATTATAAGTTTTTTCCCCACAGTTTATATTAATAATTTGTTGAGTAATTAATTTTTATCTTTCGAATATATTTTACAAAATTTAATTGTAATAAGGAATTAAAAGATTCAAAGAGGTTCTATTTCATGTAATTAGATTATCTCAATTTTATTTATAAAATTTACACGATTTTATTATTTTATTAGTCTTACATATTAAAGAGATTTTATTATTTTTTTATATATGTTTAATATTCTTACTTTTAAAAATTTAAGTAATTAATTTATTTTAAATTGAGAGGAATAGCTTACTCGTCAGCTAATCAATTATGGTATATTTCATTTGCGTGTATATCACAATCCATACAACTTTTTCCGAGCATACATCATCCTATATTTGTGGCCGCCTTTCCCTCAAACACTCCCTCACACATTTTTTGAAAAAAGGAAATAAAAGCTTTCAATTTTATTGACGATAAACTCGCAGGGCCCACAGAAAAGTTGATTACTGATGTTAACATGACATATTAATAGCTCATCCTAATTAGTTTTTTAATTTTCTTTTTTATTTATTCTTTTAATTATTTTTAAAAAGAAATATGATTTTAAAAAATAATAAATAAAAAAATATATTTTATATTTAAAATAAATAATAACTTTTTAATTAGATTATATATTAATAATTAGAAGAAGATTAATCAATACTAACTTATAATAACAAAAATTACTAGTCATATATGTCTTAATACAAAGAAAAAAAAGGACCCTCTCTTTATCATGTTATAGGAGAGATAATTTGTTGTAAATATAAATATATAAACTTGTGGATGTCAATTACTATCCTAATTATAATTATAAGAGTTAATTAATTTTTTTAGATATATTATAAAAACTAAATAAATCAGTTAATATAATTATTAAAATAAATTCATATTATATATTATTTAATATATCTAAATTATTAGTTAATTAATTCTTATACTAATTATAATTAATTTATTTAATATTTTTAATATATATAACAAAATTAACAAACTTTTTATTTAAAATTGGAGCGAGGACATTATAATTTAATTATAAGAATTATTTTATTAATGGGAAGTCGTAAGTTTAATTTATTTATATATCCCTTTAATTTAAAAACATAGGGAGATTTTTAAAGCACGACCATTTTTTATTTTTTATGTATATATTGAAGTAATATGATTTTTAGAAAAGATGCAAATTTTTGCATGAATTTATTTTGGCGATCTTATTTTTTATCCCAAAAATAACATTTGGTCCGGCATCCGTGTGTGTATCTGCGTGTTAGCATATGATTATATCGTGAACCAAACAAACAGGGTTGAAGGTTTGGGTTTGACTTTCAAAAGCTGCCATAATTGGAAAGCTTCAAAGTTGTGATTGTAGCATGAGTCAATACGTACGTGAGAACGCGATGGGCACGTGCATGTACCCGACCGCAATGTTTGAGTCCTCTCCTTTGTCGCTAAATCCAACATTGCAGTCTTCCGCCTCACCACACTCCCGAGGCATGAACGGGCCCCAACCCCGGGTCTTATCTTATATTTGAATAATCCTTATTCCCACGTGCTCCTATTTAATTCGAAGCTGCTTGGAACCTTCCCCCTTTCAACCCTAGACGCAATTCTCTCTCCCTCCTCCGTGTCGCGTTTTCAATTCTTACTTCGTTGAATTATCTAACACATCCCCGTTTGTTTTAACCTCTTCGGTTTTATATAATACTAATACTTATCTAAAATAATATTATTAATAATAAATATTGCACCCCAAGTGTTTGAATGGGATTAATTGAGAAAGTCTGACCGAACCTTTCACACTTTGCGAAGGCCCTGTTGCGTGTAAGTCGTCAATCTCTCCATCGTATTCAAACAAGTTGAAATTATATCTCGTTATTATAAGAATTATTACACCGCTTGACTCTCAAGTTATTCATTATTAAATATTCTAATTAATATAAGAATTAATTAATTTTTTTATAAATTTAAAAAAGTTAAATTAATTAATTAGTTAAAATTAATATAAAAGTTAAATAACTAATTTAATATATTAATAATATATAGTATAAATTTATCTTAAGTTATTAGATTTAATCATAATTAATTTATTTATTTTGTATTATTAATTTATCTAATAAAATTAACTAATTTTTATAATAATAATAGAATTGAGTAGTAGGAGTATTATATTATCATATTGTCAAAGATCAATTTCATTCAATGTTTGCAGTTTGTGCTTCTTATCTAATTGCTCGCTAATTATCGATAAAAATGGATTAGTTTACACTTGCAGTGAACGTATTATTGGTCAATTAATTTGCCCGAAAAGCATTTGTCTAAGTCTTGCATATTAATGCCAATCACAGTAGTACATATGTTGAACTTTGCAAAAAGTCATTTACGTATTACTTGAGAATTCTTTATCTACATTTTGGGGGTGAAAGATTCTTAATTTATTGATTTGTTCAATATTTAGACTTTCCTATTATTTAATTATATCCCTATACACAGGGAATATCTTTTTGTTAGGATATTGGTGACGATGAGTGTCAAATATAAATAGCCTTATATTTTTGAATTGCAGGGTCTCGCATTCTAATGTGTGGAGGAAGATGAATAGACGAAACAGCTGGGTGAGGACTGAAGCATCATGTTCATTTCATTCCATCTAAATACAATGTTACTGTTCGCCGGAAACCTTGAACTATGAAAGCAGAGGTAGGTGGAGAGCTTCAGATTAAAGGGTATCAAATCTGACTTGCATTCAGTAACTTGAATTTCTTTGATAAGGATTAGAATAGCTATAGTTTTGAATTGTCTAATTAATCTGCGGGAGTGATACAGATAAACATCCGTTAATTTAGAATCCCTCGCACTAACTAGAGATCGAAGGAAAGCTAAAATTAAATTCACCACCAGAACCGAGACGATTACAATAAGAGAAGCACATGCATGTTAGAACTTATTTTTTGAGGTTTATACATTAATTAGCAAGCTGATCGTCTTCAGTCTCGGGAAAATGTTGGGAAGTATATAATATTCTTTTCTAAATAGTTTTCCACTAACAAGGATTAATTAATCTTTTACAGCTAAAAATGTTATAAGGTGGGCGGTAAAGCAAGTTGATGGCCAGCGTGGAGCATTGGGTTTATTATGTTGTGCCACATATTATTCCCACACGTGAGGTTTGACCACAAGCCTCCATAAATCCTACATTTCAAAATCCTCAATATTAGCTGGCCTGGATAGGGAAATTTTCAACCGATCAATGTCCAAAAAAGGTCCCAAAAGAAAATTCAACTATAAAATATCAAAGCCCCTCCTTCTCCTATATATGCCCATTTTTATCCCAACCCCCATCGTTCCACTTCTTCTCTTCCTAACCTCCATATTCGATATATATCTATATCTCCCCTCCCAAACTCAACAGCTCATTACTCTCAAGCTAATGCAAACCCACAACGCCATGCCCGGACCCACGAGCTCCGACTCCAACTTAGCCTTTTTGGAATCCATTCGCCGTCACTTGCTCGGTGAATCCAACGCTGCTCCGGCGGCTAAATCCAGTCTCAACATATTGGACCCGTGCCTGAGTCGTCATTGGGGCGAATTGCCCCTCAGACATGACGACCCCGAAGACATGCTGCTCTTCAGTCTACTGCGGGACGCACTTCAAGACGGATGGGCTCCAACCGTAAACGTTAGCTCACCGGAAAGCGTCTGCTCGACTTTGCCATTCACCGTTACGGTGAAACAGGAGCCGGATGTAGTACAGGTGGCGGCGGCCCCGCAAGAGAAGGTGAAGGAGAAGGTGAGGCATTACCGAGGCGTGCGTCAACGGCCTTGGGGGAAGTTCGCGGCGGAGATCCGAGACCCGGCTAAGAATGGAGCTCGGGTATGGCTGGGAACATTTGAGACGGCGGAGGACGCGGCTCTGGCATACGACCAAGCGGCTTACAAGATGCGGGGCTCGCGGGCTCTGGTTAATTTTCCGCTTAGGGTGAACTCGGGTGAACCGGAGCCTGTGAGAGTGAGGGCGAAGCGGTCTTCAACGGAGGCAATGTCGTCGGGTTCGGAGACTGAAAAGAGAAAGGAGAAGGTGGCGAGAAGGGAAGTTGGAAGTGAAGTGGCATCTTGTACAAATGGACAACACCTATTGGCCAGCGAATATGCTTAATGCTCACGTGGTTCTGATTTCTGCTTTTCTGTAAATTATGCTAGTTGCTAGGGACTAATAGGATTTTCTGCATCTTGCAATTACGCAGAGAAATGTAGATGTGAGATGTATTCAATTCAATTCATTCAAGAATAATAACAATTCATTTTTTTAGTTTATATAGTGCAAACCGGCAGAATAGAATCTGATTGAAAAAAAAATTAAAAGGCAAGTGTAAAGGCTCCTTCTGATTTTCGCTACAACGGAGAATACAGATTCCTGCTCCAAAAGAAGAAGAAGAAGAAGAAGAAGAAAGAAATAGCGGTGTAAACATTACGTTGTATCCCCCGCGGAAAAAAATGCCAACTGTCAACTGATAATATATAGTTCATAGACACGCCTATTTGATTTCTTTTGAAACTTAAATGGCAAATTTTGGCTTGAAAGCTTGTTTGAAGGAGAATTTGGTAACCTAAACTTTCAGCTCAATAATTTTGGGTTATCAAAATTCAAATCAGAAAAAGTCTCAACATATCATAACCCACCAAAATCAGAAGACTTTTGCTTTATTACGTGAGATCAATAAAAACAATTTATAAAAAAAATTATAAATTTAACAGACAAAATAGAATGAATTGTTTTCTAATATCAAAACAAATTTCTCTACTAATCCTTATATTAATTTAATAGGAGGTTCGGCAAAAAAAGGTACATGAAGTGGAGCAAAATATAGGTTTTTTGACATTGTTTCCGGGGCAGGCTCAATCAAAATACAATCTTAACTTTCTCATGATTCCTAATAGTATGTTTGGTAATGAGAGTAGAAGTACAATCTTTTATTTAGTATAATAGAAGTCAATTATATTTTTATTTTTAATATTTTAAACCATTTTAATTTTATTAAAGAAGCTAAAAAATGAGATGATAAAAATAAAATTAAATTATTTTAAATTATTTTATTTTAAATTATAAAATTTTTAGACAATTTTAACCTTTCATAAATCATAAAAAATTATTTTAGACTATTTAACTCAATTTTTTTAAAAAAGACATTAATTTTATACTTATTTCTATTATATTAAAAATATTTTAAAATTTATTTTTAATTTAATTCTATTTCTACTATGAAAAACTATTTGATTCTACCAAACTTACCCAAGTGTTTTTGTATTCATTAGTATCTTGCTAGATGCTAGGTGCCAAAAAGCATTCCAGAAATACGGGACCCATGCTGAAACCAAGAAATTGCTAAAGACTCTTTGGGGAAAAAAAAAAACAAGAAGAAGAAGTACTTTTAAACCTAAAATTATGTTTAATTTGAGTCAAAAAGTACCTAAATATTAATTTTAGTAGCATAGTCACTTTTAGGTAAAACCATTATTTGAGTCATTATAAATCATGATTTTATATAAATAAGATTCACTAATTTTTAAATATTAAACATAAAAAATAACTATTTTAACTTTATGAATTTTTATCACTTTCTTGTTTCTTATTTTTTATTTACCTCATGTCTTTTCGATTTACCTATAAAATATTCTGATAACTATTCAATCATTTATTTTTTTAAAATTATTTTTTATATAGAATCTATTCTCTAAAATTATTTTAAAATCAATTTTCTTTAAAATTTATTTTATAGACAGTCTTCGTCAACCCCGGTGCTTGTACGAACCCTTTTCCAAACTTAAAATATACAACGGTGTTTCTTGTGGGGCATCTTGCACTTGTATATCTTTTTATGGAGAGGTTTAGTCGCCAACGCAACATCTATCTCATACCAAAGCTCACTTGCTTTCATGGCTATATCCAAAATCTTCTTCATTATCTTCCTCTTGGCTTCACTTGATTTGGCTCATGGAAACGTGACTTTAGGCTCAACACTCTCCACCAATGATCAAATTAATTCTTCATGGCTCTCACCTTCAGGAGAATTCGCTTTCGAATTTCAACCAATCAACAACACTATAATCTCTTCTTGCTTGCCATCTGGTTCAACAAATTACCTGACAGAACCATTATCTGGTATGCAAACAAATCCAGAAGTGCCATCAGGATCGCACGTTCAGCCCACACCAACAGGTCTCAGTCTCACTAATCCTCAAGGTCAAGCTATTTGGAATGCTACATCACAAGAAAATGTGTCCCATGGAGCTATGTTGGACCCTGGAAACTTTGTTCTGGCGTCCTCAAAATCTTCCTATTTATGGCAAAGTTTCGAAAATCCCACTGATACACTGTTGCCAAACCAAACTCCCGAGTCTCAACGGTAAGTTTGTCTTCTCGCTTGACACAAACGAACTACACAAAGGGAAAGTTTGAGCTTTATTTCGATAACAATGCCAATCTCTTGTTAAGTCAGATAGGGTGGCCAACTGAAGCTCGTTACACTAATTACTTTAGTCGCAACACGAGCTCAGCAACAACCAACGATAATGATTCTGCTTTACAGTTAGTCTTCGATACATCAAATGTTTATGTAGAGACAAAAGGTGGAGCTAAAAAACACCTTGGATCTGGATGGTCCGGTTCAACTCTTGATGTTGAACAGATTTTATTACAGGGCTACACTGGATTATTATGGGGTTTTTACGTTGTATTATTTCCCAAGGGATCATGATGATAGCAACCAGCAAGTTTGGTCAATTGTGGAGTATGTTCCAAATAACATTTGCATTAACATTTTATTGATTCGGGTAGTGGTTGTTGTTGGTATAATAGTTATTGTTTAATGGACAATCAGAGGCGAACTTGTAAATGCCTAGATGGGTACTCTATAGTTTATCCAAACAACTTGTTTGGAGGATGCGAACCTGATGTTTCACTTGGTTGTGGGATTGATGATGCAGAATCAAAAACCAATCCTGAAGAGGTTTAGGAGTTTAAGGTTATGCAAAATGTAGATTGGCCCTTAGGAGATTATGAAAGATTGTACAATTATACCCAAGATGAATGCCAAACATCTTGCTGGGATGATTGTAATTGTGAAGTTGCCATTTTTGACAATCGTGGTAGTTGTTGGAAGAAAAGATTACCACTTTCTAATGGAAGAGGAAATGCAGGTAGTGGTCAAACGGCACTTATCAAAACTAAAATTTTGTCAAGGAGAAATCTTCAGCATTACGTTGACAAAAAAGAACCTGCAGCTCTTTTAGTAGCTTATTGGTTCCCTTGTCATGAACACTTTGCTTGTAGCCATTGTGGTTATGATGATTCTCTCAAGGCCAAAAAAGAAGATAGTCCAAGTTTCAAGTGCTCTTGATATAAATCTGCACTCTTTCCATATGAAGCATTGAAAAAGGCAACTCATGGGTTCAATGAAGAGCTAGGAAGGGGTTCGTTTGGGATTGTGTACAAAGGCAACCTTAAATCAGGAACTAATAATAATGATAACGTTGTTGCGGTGAAGAGGTTGGATAGATTGGCTCAAGAACGAGAGAAGGAGTTCAGAACAGAGTTGAGTGCCATTGGGAAAACATGCCACAAAAATTTGGTGAGGTTAATTGGTTTTTGTAACCAGGGAGTTCATAGACTTCCGGCATATGAGTTCATGAGCAATGGAACTCTTGCAGACATTCTCTTTGGAGAAGTTAAACTCATTTGGAATTTAAGGGTTAACTTTGCTTTAGGAATTGCAAGAGGATTGCTTTACTTACACAAAAAGTGTGACACTGCCATCATTCATTGTGATATAAAACCTCAGAATATACTTATAAATGAAAATTTCACATAAAAAATCTCAGATTTTGGGTTGGCCAAGTTGTTATATTCGAATCAAAGTCGAACTCATACAATGATGAGAGGAACAAGAGGATATGTTGCACCAGAATGGTTCAAGAGCGTTCCGGGGACTGCTAAAGTGGATGTTTATAGCTATGGAGAGATGCTGTTAGAGATAATTTGTTGCAGAAGAAATGTGATGATGGATGTGGATGAAGATGAAGAAGAAAAGGCAGTGCTAATAGATTGGGCTTATGATAGCTATACAGAAGGAAGAATAGAGATTCTGGTAGAGAATGATAAGGAAGCCATGGCTGACATAGAGAGGTTGAAGAAGATGGTGATGATAGCGATATGGTGTATTCAAGGGAAACATGAAGCAAGGCCAAGCATGAAGACTGTGATGCAAATGTTGGAAGGGCTTTGTTGACGTGGCAAATCCACCATTGCCTTCCTCCTCCTTCGTCACCTCAGCCACTTGATTCTCAGGCATTTCAACCGCAAACAAATTGCCATCTTTATCCAACCCACATTTACAGTCTTTTATATTGTTCACATGCATAGTTAGCTGTTTATTGTTTTGTATTTACTCAGTTTAATTTTTCTGGTATAATTTGTTTTATATATACAACATGCAGTCGTAATCATTTAAATCTCTCTGTGATGGAAACTTTGACAAACTAGATTTTTTTTAACCGTACCCCACACTGTTGAAGATAATTACCACTTGCACTGTTTTTTTTGGTACAATACCCCCTTGCACGTTTAGAACTTGAGCGTGCTGCTAATGGATCCATGCTTTAGATGGTTTGCTTTTTTCTGAGCATAACTATTTTTAAAATAATCATATTTAAAATACTATTAAATATTAAATATAAACAATTCTTTTAATAAAAATTTAAATATTAATTTATCATATTAGGAGAAATTATTATATTCCACTAGAACTTTCCTAATTGTTAAATGGTTTATGAAACAGGGAAAGAGATGAAATACTACGACATTTGATTTGTGTCCTATAATGTTGAGGAACTTAGTAGATTCAAAGTGTTTAGGATTAAATTCCTCAATACTGTAATTTATTTTATTTTTAGACTTTAACCCTCTATTATATCAAAAAAAAAATATTGCCCTAGATTACCCATCATATATGAGTTCAGATTTCTAAAGAGTACTACTTTATTGTGATTCTCGCCTTGTCAAATATTAGTACCGCTTAAGAGAAAAGGAGAATTTATCTTACTTTTAGATTGGGGGTAAGTCTAACCCTTTCTAAAATTTCTTATAAAAAAATTGCACCAAGACTTTTTTTTGTATAAAAAAATTTAGGTATATTCAACACCAATTTTTCACCAAATTTAATTTATAGTGTGAGGGGATTATTCATTACTTCTAAGAGTGAATACTTTAGACTTATTAAAAAAAGCCTATAATAACAATTAAGAACTGAGGTAGGTGGTTGAGAGTAACAAAATGAATTAATATTTTATAATTTAATGAATTAAAATTTAATTTTTTACTGTAAAAAATACCTATATTTAATAATTGATTGTGATTTAAATAGAATTGTTTCTAATATTAAAATACTTATAGTTAAAAGAAAAAAAAACTATAATAACATGGGTGCTGAAAGAAGACAAAACGATAATCATAGGGCCCCCTTAGTCACCCTAGCTAGTTTAGCATATAACACGTCAAACATGGCCATGTTAATAACATGAGCTCTGATTTTGAGAGCTTTATTGACTAACACTCAATTAGGTCTTTTATATTAGTCCACTTTGGTAGAAAACTTTGGTCTTTATTATAAATCTACCATAGAGTGGTATTAATAATGAGTACTTTACAATTTTATTCCTATTGAATGCAATAAAAAATTGATTAATTCAGGTTGAAAATGGTGACTCTTCAAACCATCTCTCTCTTTCCCTCTCCCGGAGTTTACATTTTCCATGCTCACCCTGCTTTGTTCTGTTGGAGTGTCTCTCTCTTGCTCAAACTAGTAACTAGCTGAACCATCCCTCTCTCTCTTCCGCTCTATCTCTCTCCAACTTTTCATTTCTCATGCTCAAACTACTTCGTCCATTCAAGCGTCTCTTTCATTCTCACACTGCTACGTCAAGGAGAAAGAAGAGGGAGGGAGGAGGTGTTGGTATTGGTATTATTAGTTATCCTTTCTAAATTTTTCTTCTTCCAATCGTCTGGACATGTTGGAAAGAGAGAAAGATGTGAGAGAAAGATGAGAGAATAATTTGTTAATGAAAAGTGGGGATAGATAATTTATAATTGTTTTAATATAAAACTCATTCTTAAACAAGGGCAAATCTGGAAAAAGGTTGCACTCCAAGACATATTTAAATAGCTTACCTGTTAGTTATTGGTATCTGGAAATTAGTTAAAGTGGACAAATATATAAGAGCACAGTGGTAATTATTATTATATTGTCGGACAAGCATTAAGGCACGCTATTAAATTATCTTAATGGCTCAGTCAATGGAGCTCTCGTCAGCTTTGCCGCATCCATTAAATTAATTAACTGGTAATTACCACATATGTTAAGTCAATTACTCCCGTGCGTATTTTAATATTATGGTAATTAAATTGGTGACGTGGTAATGGATGATATCATGACAGCACTCCTACCCACCCAAACCTGGGGATTTCAACAGTAAGTTATCTTCTCGATTGTCACCGCCCAATTACACTGAGGGAAGGTTCGAGCTTTATTTTGGTAACGGCAATCTCGCCTTAACTGAGACTGGGTGGCCAACGGAATCTCGTTACACCAAATATTTTGATATTGTTATCACGAGTTCTAATATCAATGACTCTTCTTCACAACTGATGTTCAATTCATCAGGAAAAATTTACGTATGGATTGGGTGGCTCACATATGAAGCATTGAAGGAGGCGACACATGGGTTCAGTGAAGAAGTAGGAAGGGGTTCATTTGGATAGTGTACAAAGGAACCCTCAACCCAATAACCAATAGTGCAGTTGTTGCGGTGAAGAGATTGGATAGAATAGCTCGAGAACGTGATATGGAATTTAGGAATGAGTTGAGTGCTATTGGAAGAACATGCCACAGAAATTTGGTTAGGCTAATTGGGTTCTGTGACGAGGGAGTTCATAGACTTTGGGTATACGAGTTCATGAACAATGGTACTCTCGCTGATATTCTCTTCGGAAGGGAATTGCGAGAGGGCTGCATTACTTACTCGAAGAGTGTGAGACTCCCACCATTCACTGTGATATAAAGCCCCAAAATATTCTCATAGACGACCACTTCATGCCAAAAATATCAGATTTTGGGTTGGCCAAGCTGTTGTATTCTAATAAGAGCAGAACCCATACAATGATAAGAGGAACGAGAGGATATGTAGCACCCGAATAGTTCATGAGTATTCCGGTGACGTCTAAGATGGATGTTTATAGCTATGGCGTGATGCTGCAAGAGATAATCTGTTGCAGAAGAAGCTTGGAGATGGGTCTGAATGAAGAAGTGGAGGAAAACGAGGCAATACTGACAGATTGGGCATATGATTGCTATATGGAGAGAAGAACAGAGATTTTGGTAGAGAATGATAAGGAGGCCAGGGTGAAGAAATGGGTGATGACAGCGTTATGGTGCATTCAAGAGAATCCAGAGGTAAGGCCGAGCATGAAGACTGTGATGCAAATGTTGGAAGGCCTTGTTGAAGGTCCAAGTCCTCCATTACCTTTTTCATCCTTCATCACAACAGTTTGAGAGCCGCGGCTATGGAGATAGGAGGAATCCTCTGGCAGATATATTATTGCCGTAAAGGGATATCATAGGTTTTTTCTTTCCACGTTGTTCATAATGATTGTCATTACAGTTGATCGGTTGTTTTATTCGCGTTCACGGTTTGTTGTCTGTCTGTAGTTATACTTTTCGTTTTTCAACAAAGTCTGCCAAAAAGTCAACTCGTCTGATTTGTCAAGAGTTTATGTTAATTTAATATTATCTGTCCTTGTGACACATTAGGTATGTACTTGCTTCAGGAACTACGCGTTTAGGGCGCCTTCCCCAGCTCGCTCTTAAATGTTTAAGAAAAAATCTAAATAAAAAGATTCAAAGAATATAACAATTCTCTTTGAAGTTTATATCAACTCTGATTTCATATAAGACCCAAATATCAAATTCCTTTTTTTTAGGCAACAAATTGGCTAAATTTCACATCAAATATTTTAGGGTGGCCAATGGAGAGATAAGTCCCAGGGTAGCTTGTTACTTCACTGGGCTTTTGATCACCATAGGTGTAATTGTGGCCCATTTTCTGCGTGTTACTCCCCGTTTAATAATTGTGGCCCATTTTGTGTGTAATTGTTACTCTCCCCATAATTCCCCCACAATACCCTGTTATGGGACTCATCTACTATAGTCAGGTGTGTGATATAGGTTAAAGATATAGTTATGACAAAATTTCAATAAATTGAATGGGCAATAAAAAAAAATAATTCCCCCACAAGATGGTATAAAAACTGAATGTTGGTAGTATCGTGTTAAGAATTTGTCCTATTGTTAGTTGTGAAAAATATAACAAGGGACTGTATAAGTAAATGGTATGATGCTTATGACTTTAAACAGTGAGCAATCTTAAAAAGGTTTCTACTCCCATGAAATCATAGTTATATAAAGATTATCTTTAAATCAGATTTAATACTCATTATTAATACGTTGGAAAGGGAGAATAATATTTAAATTGGTAGCATACTTTTCTTATGAATTAAACAATTGATTAACACATCATAAGAAATATAGTTGAAATACATTTTAAAGGATAACAAGATGGCAAATGTACTAACAAAAAAATCTTTCTAAATATTTAATACATATTATATATCTGTTCCATTTGAAGGAACTATTTAATTCTAAATATTTTAGATTAATTTCCCCATTAATATAACATATCTATATTGAACAACATCCCTCACTTCTTATAAATAATAATAATAATAATATAAACACAAAATTTCAAGTTCAAACTCAAATAAAAAAAGTATTTGAGAGAATTACCTCAATTAGACATAATAATACTTGAATTTAATTTAGTCAAAAAGCCGTAACAAATAATGATAATAATAATAATTCGACCAGTTATTTGTCCTAAAAGACAGCGGACTCGAAAATCTCTTCCAGCTTTTAAAATACCATTCATAGGTTCAAGCTGCCCAATCAGTAGGCACCGCACAAATCTATGCTATATATAAAAACACAAAATCCGAGTACATGCACAACCTAAGTGTACTAGTAAAGAGTTCCTTGAATAACAAGGATAACATCAAAGACTACTTATAAATGGGTTCAACCACGACCCAGGATACGCCAAACCTACATCCTTATTTTCCATCTCCAGATTTCTTTGAAATGGCCATCACATTGAAGTTAAGAGAGTCAGGATTTTTCTGGATCATGCCCTGTATGACCTTAGCTGCATCCTGTTGTGGAACAAGCAACAGATTGATAAATTAAAAAATGTAATCATTGTTAATCCAAATATAAAAATTGAATATTTCCCACGTAACAGCATGTTCCGCGAGTAATGAAGACAAATAAGCTAGATGATGTGCACAAAAGCCAGCAAGTTGTTACATGATCCGGATGACTAACGAGACACAATACAAGGGCTGAAAATGTAGCGTGAGCACTAAACAATTATGTAGAGATGCAGTAAGAAGCAAGGAAGCGACGCCTTTTAAAAGGTAAAGGGAAAGACAGTCTCCAGATACTTTAAAGTACAAGAAATTCTATTCCACCAAGATTTTATTCCCATGTCATGTGAGAATCCAGAGCCATCTCAGTAGATAAAAATACATGTCTCATGTTTCTGCATATTTGCATCTGTGTTTAACTTTTTGCGGGGAAAGAAAAGAATAAAGATAGATTGGTTTTTGGACGCAATGATGTTTACCCTCAATAGAGTATTTGGTGAGGATTGACCATGGGATATAGGTCCTGACTTTCTTCCATCAAGCTCATAAAGTTCACCTGCATATGACACAAATAAGTTAGGAATAGCATACCATTTCACTTCTTAAAAATACAAGTAAAATCAACTATATCAAGAAAGTACCATCCACACAAGCAAAGCAGATGAAATGAGTGTCCACATTAACTGATGCCTGCATAAAAAATTTAGAAACAAAAGGTAAGACAAGAAAAAAATCTACTTGAGAGCCTAGCACCAATATAGTCAAATAACATTTCACCTCCCCGGGTTATCCATACTCTTTGGTGGAATGACGAAGAGTATAATGTCTTGCTTGAGAAGAACAAAGTATGTTTACAGGGAGAGGCAACCATAGGAGTATAATAAATAACAAGTGTCTTCCTCCAACTTGCATTTATTTCATTCATAACAGGAACATAATTATTTGCGTAAAAAAGTTTTCTCAATCCCTACAAGTTTGAAACAGGCACCTAAATTGTTTCCACACAAAGGATTCTCCTATACTATTCATAAATCAAACTATTATACTATGCCATAGTGAAAAAATTTAAATCATGATTTAATTAATTTGCACAGGTTCTGTTACTCAGTTCCTTCAACACAATCTACTTATTTTGGTAATAAGCACTTCAAATTAAAACCATATCGTCACACCTTGACTAACTGCTATTTGTTTAAACTCATTTGAAGTCTTCCTTCCTTAGCATGATGAAAACTAAAAGCATATATCGACTTTCCCAGGGTGAACCATCTAATATTTTCTAGACTATTTCAACTTGTTTCAAAATCCATTACCCCATGAGGAGTCTGCCACACAAAAACTAATATTCTGCCCCAAATTGCCATATCCAAACTTCAAAGATCCCTCGTCACAGAAGAAAACTCAAAGCAACTTGGATTGTTTTCAAATACCAATAATACCTTATTACAAGTTACAACAATATAGGAGAAATAAAACAAATTATCTTTTGAAGACACGAATATCAATCTTAAACCACAGCATCATCAGATACCACATCGTTCCCCATTTGATGCTGCTTCAACAATAAATTACCTCTGTATCACCAGCAGTCGCAGCTACTGAATGAGCAACTTCCATTTCTCTGTCATTCTCAAGAAATGCTGCACGCTATATAATATAAAAGTAAGAGAATGCTAATCAATCATACTTTTTATGCCCACATAAGCGGCTGCATGAGGGGAAAACAAAGGAGGGGTGGGGGGAAGTCTAACCTGTAATAGGTCCATGTTTGCAGTAGCTTTAAAGAACCTATCAAAGAATGATCCCTCCGCTGAAACAAGCAATACCAATAAGTAATAACAGCTGGTGTACTAACTACTTAAACAGAACCGGACTAGTTATTGCAAACTTACTAAGTTTGATCTCAGATTTTATGTTGCCAAGAGCATGAAGAAGTCCTATAGTACCACAAGCATTTCCCACAGTCTGCTTCATAAAATATACTCTAGATCTGTATTCCTACATTGATAAAATAAAAAGTTGTAGTTAAAGCATATAGTTCAAATGAAATCAAAACCAACAGCACCATACATGCCACCCAAAAGTACAGCTTCTTGAGCTATTTAATTGGTAATGGAACATGTAAACTGGTGTGCATGTGTACATGCATAGCAGCAAATCAATATACGTGACACTTCCAAGTACGGACAATAAATACTCCAAATTAGATTAATCGATGGTCAAATGTCACAGAACATATGTTTTTTAGAGAAAGCATGTATATGCATCCATTCACTCACCTTTTTTTCATTTTCCTGTTGCAACCTCTCCTCCTCAGTCTGATGAGAAATGAAATTGACCTCAAATCAGCAGGCGCAATAATTCATTAAAATGCATACCATGCAGTACAGAAATAATTGACGTTGACTAAAAATATTTGTTAGAGAGGGCTGATCTGTATCAAAATAACCTTTGAGGTTAAGGGATAAAGAAAAAGCACAGCTAGTACAGGCTTGGGAACCATTTCCAGTAGTTCTTCATCTAGACCATACACATCATAGCACTCTGCCTCGTTTTCTGGAAGGCCCAGTCCCCAGAGGAACTGCAAATCATTGAAATTAAATACATATTTAATCAATCCATTTTTTCGTAAAACAGAAAGGCAGAAGGATTGAGTCTAAGACCTCCAGCAAACTACCTTAAACCCTTGCCACTTAATTCGCTTCATAATATTTTGATATCAAGAGAATGTAATGCAAGAAATTGTACTTTCGTACAATCAAGGGCAATCCTTGTGCTTTCATCATGCTTTGTTGTTTTTTTTAAATCTTACATCAAGCCTTCAAGTTCAAACAGCTATAGATTCTTCCAGTGGCCTATCAGCTATAAGACGGCGATCCAAGTCGAAACTCTAAACAAGAAAGACGCTCAATCTTTCGCAAGAATTTCTCGACCATCAATCTCAGAATTTATTTGCGATCAAAAAATCCACACGGAGAAACAAAAACATGACGCGCGTTTCAAATTTCGCGATAACAAGATACGAACCAGAACTGAACTAAAACTGCACTCGGACAATATTTTTTCAAAAAAGAAAAATAAAGAGAAAGCTAGAATTTAAGCGTTGAAAGATAAAATAAAATGATAATAGCACCTGGTTCATAACATCAGGGTTGGCTTCGAGAGGAAGCCATCTTTTAGCAGAGGCGCTTTCGTCCATTGTAGCCATTTCCAGTGCTCTTTCTTCTGCTGTTGGCCTAGCAAATATTACAGGCAGAATGGAACTTCGCTATGTCGGCTGAACGTTTTTTCTGGATATAGGCCATGGTCTATTGTAACGTTTGGGCCTTAAAGAAATCGTGCCCAGAAATCGACACCGACCCAAAACCCCATTTCCGTTTTCCCCATATTTTATACAACTGGAGTCGAATATACTCAGCCCATGTAATGACGTTATGAGCTAGCCATTAGAAATTATAAATACACAAGTAATTAGGGAGTAGTAAATAGTTTAGTATCATTTAAATAAAATCTTAAATTTAAGCCTTAACGTATACAGAAAATTCTCGTTGGGAGACTCATCTACCATAACCAAGTGTACAACACAGGTTAGATCCGAATATAGTCAGGATAAAACTCCGGTGAACTGAGTGGGCAACCAAAATAAATAAATAAATACACAGCAGCACTTGGATTATGAACCCAACTCACCTAAATTTCTTTTTAATAATAATAAAAATAGCTTATGACTAAAAAAAGATTATATAGAAATTATGTTAAGTTTAAATTTCTATTAAAAGAAAGTTTGCCTTTAATGTCTAAAAATACCTTTAAGAGTAGGGGAGAAAAACTTGTATGCTTTTGTGGAAGGTTTTTACAATTCCAAGTCATGATATCATATTTTTATTAGATAATCTTATCGCAACAAATTTAATTTGATATAAGAACTCTAAAGTTTTGTTTTTGAACAATACTGGCTTAATGAACCCAGTTATGACCGCCTCTCGCACTAGCTTTTACCAACAATATGCATGGATCTAGGTGACAAATCTAAATTGAGCAGAGTCCAATATTTTGTTACCAAAAGAAATTATTAGCTTTGAAAATGAAAATGACTTGAAACAGGCAACGTTGTTTAGGCATATTAGAGGATCGAACTAAACAAAATGCATGCTTCACTGGTAATGCACATGCCCTTATGCTTTGTGTGATCCAACATTTGAGAAAAAGATCGAGAGACTAATTTCATAATCTCAAACGTTTACTGGAATCCAAGGTTGATAATTTTCCAGTTTAAAGTGTAGCCTTTATTGAATAGAGGATCAGATTGGATCGTTCGTTCGTTTCTGTCATTGGCCTTTGTAGATAGGCTTGCGCTTCTCAACAAAAGCAGCCAAACCTTCGAGCCTATCTTCGGAATTCAACGTCATCTCGTAGCATTCTTCTTCCAAATCTGCCGCTTCCTCTGCATTACTCGCCAACAGTCCCTCTTCTATTGCTCTTTTTCCCGCTTTTATAGCTATTGGACCCTGCAACCGCCAACGCAGCAATCACAACCATTTTCTTTCTTGTTTTCCATTAATCTCATTCTCATAGTTCTACCTTGTCATTGATAACCCGAGCAACCTCCAGTGCTTTTGAATAAGCTTCCCCCGCAGGAACACAGTAATTAGCTAGACCTGCACGGTCATGGAATGGTGCATTTCTTAATATCTTATCCTTCAAGTGATCAAAGCAAAACCAGCGTTAGGTTCAGGGAATAAGCTTGCCCAGAGATTCTGCTTCTCTGCCTCCAACCCTTCTTCCAGTCAACACCAGATCCTTTGCTATTGCCTTATTTATCAACCTCGGTAATCTTCTTGTGGCTCCAGCCCTGTCATTAACCCACAATTCCATTATCAATTTATTTGTCCTAATCATTTCCTAAACAAACAAATCAACAATTATGATCAACCAGGCTTTACCCACTATCCTAGTGGCTTTTTCGGGTTTCAAAACCATTCCACAGCTTGAGAATTGAGGCTTAAAGGTGACCAAGAACCAGATGCTGCAGTTCGATGATAAGACTCATAAAATTTGCTCATAAACAAGAGGCTATAACATAGAGTTAAATAGACCAAAAATATCTTGGTTGTTCATTTCTCAGCCTAGTAAGTAGTAACACTATGCTCTCCAGTTCCCACTAAATATCTTGCAAATCTCGTTTTGAACTATTATTACTAATGAGCATAACCGATCAGACAAAATGTTATAATAGAACAATGACAGTTTATAGGGATATAGAGAAAGCATACCCAGGGATTATAGCGTGTCCAGTTTCTGGCAAACCCAAGAGAGCATCTTCTCCTGGGTCATGAAAGGAAGAAAACTGAGTGCCAATTAGATGCATTCCATTCCAAGCATTCAAACCAATTAACAACAAATTAATTTCAAAGAAATTATCTTCTAGATATTGAAATACCACAGATACGAAAATCACATGCAAGGGCAAGTTCAAGTCCACCACCCAATGCTGCACCTTCAACTGCAGCAATAGTTGGTATAGGAAGTGCCTGCATAAAGAATTGATATTTTAATGCGATTTCTGCTAGTTTACTGAGATGCAAAGACAGAAATAGAGTTGAACCGAAGAAAATCCATGATAGAATTCACTTATAAACGTAGAAATGAATTAGGATTAATATAATTGAATTTGACTCATATAGACAAACCTCTAGATATGAGAATGTGGCACGAAGAGCTTTCGAATATTCCCGAACCTCAGATGCATTAAAGGTCTTGCGTTCCTGGAATACCATAGACATACAATTATTACACAAGAACACGGTTCTACTATTTGAGGTATCTTTCCCTGCGACTATTTCTGTTTCTGTGTGTAGTGAAGAAAAGTTAAATCACAAAACAGTTAAAAACACCGTATTTTTATCCTATTGAGATGAACAAGAAAAGTTGACTAGTTACCTTAAGATCAGCCCCGGCACAGTAAACCCCTGGAACCGAACTAGTGAAAATAGCAACATTAGCGGATGAGTCCTGATGAATCAATTCTAATACATACTTTAAGCCTCTCATCAATTCAGTGTCTATGGCATTCTTATTTTTAGGTCTGTCCAAGGTAACCTCAACAATCCCTGTAAACAAAAATTTAACCCACAAGCTGGAAAAAAGACAAGACAGAAGTAACAAGTTACAAAAATGTAGTAAGAAACGGATACCAGAATCGGAGCCGTCAAGTTTTTGAAGCTTGGCATACTCAGAACCCAAAGGCTCCAAAATGAGAGTCCTTCGACTCTGGTATTGAGGGTGCCGTCGTCGATTGGGAGTGCAGGCATCAGTTTGCTGAGAAGCGGCTACGAAGCTCAACCATGAAAGCTTGTGAATGGGAGAGGAAATTTTGGAGTATTCTCCCCCAATAGATCTTCTCAATGGCCTGAAAGTGTACATCTTTTGGTGTCGGAGTTTTTGGGGAAGAATTGAGGTCAAGTTCACGCTTCACAGTGACGCCGAGGAAATCAAACCGTATTAAAACACAGAACCGGTAAACCCGTCTTGGAGCTAAACAAAATTAACATCTCTTCATTTTATTTTTTATTTAAAAAATATAAATTTCATACCTTAAAAAATAAAATATTAAAAAATTAATTAAATTAATTATTTTGTGAAAAAATGTGTAATAGTTTTTCTAAATATCCTTTTAATCATTGTATTAGAAATTGTTCTTAGAAAACTAGAGGAATTAAAATTTTATATTTAAAATTAAATAGATTGAAATTTTATAAATAAATCTCTCAGCTAATTTCTACAGTAAAAATGACCAATAAATTAGTAACAAAATTGTGAGGATTGTCGTTGGTCTCTCAAGTCTCAGCATTGAAATGCAATTTATCTAGCAAAAACGTTGAACTTTATTTCTACGTTGCCTGTAAACTACAGCACACACAAGCAACATAAAGATTTAACAGTTCATTCGACCGCGTGAAAATGGAGGAGTGTTACCAATCATGATTTTAAAAAAGTGACTGGATCAGAACATTCCTGACAAGCCATGAAAACCCTTCAATTTCTACGAACCCAACGCTCAAGCCTAAGTTGCTTCAGAGCAGGTCCAACGTATGGTTTACCTTTCCGAGGGCACTTCCATTTCCCTGTAATACCTATTTCAATATTTGTTACTTCTGCTAATGTCTTTCTCTTCATATCGCCTTCCTTCTTCCACGCCGTAGAATCTCTTCCCCCTTTGGTTAAACCCGGTGATGACTTCTCTTGTGTTTTCTTTGTTCCACCGTCTCTGTTCTTCTTTGTTGTTACAAAACCATTCATTGCCGTCATATCAATATTCTCTTTCTCTCTTAAGTGAGTTGTCTTCCATTCTGAGAACACATTTGTTGGAGTTGTTGCAGTCGTGACACGATTTTCATGTTGGATCATTGAATTTGACATAGCTTCTTTCATATCAGTCTTGTGTACCAAATCCCGAGGACTCGTACAATTCTTGTCCATGTCCAACGTTAGAGTGTGTTCTCTTTTACTTCCACCACTTCCATGACCCAAGCTCATCGACTCCTCACACTTGATTCGATTGGCATTATGCAGAGACGGTCTATCTTGCTTAATCTCAACACTTCCATCATCCTGAACATGAAGACAAGAAAATTAGTATGTAAATAAGGCTTGGAGACATTTAGTTTTCTTGGATTCGTATGTTAATTAAACCGCTTTGTTTTTTTACAAACAACCTAGGTATAAACAGATTGAAATGATGGAGGGAGCAAAAGGAGCCTACCCTCTCCTCGTATGATCAGCTACTTGTTAATTGTTACAATGGAGAAGAAAATGAGTACTGTAATTTTTCTTCTCTTTCAACCTCTTTAGATTCCGTAAACAGAAGATTTGTTTTGGGCCAGAAAGAGCTTGGCTGAATTTTTACATAACTCGAGAATCTGATAGAGTATAAATGCTTGGTGACGCTTGTTTTTCAATTAAAGGCTATGGAAAACTCACCAAATGCAAAAGAAAACAAAACACTCTGACTAGTGCTTTGTTTATCAGACTCTATCAAATTCCTAAATCCTCAAAGAAGATAACTAAACAACACAGATTATTGCCCAAGTAATTTTATGACAGATTTTAAGAGAGATTTAGAATAGGTACCCTGCATGACAGCTGATTTGCCCTCGTACTTGTATCAGAAAAGCTATCATGTGTTAAAGATTCTCCCGTGTCAACATTCTCACGGCTGATTTTATGCTCATCTTTTTCTCGAATAATAACATTCATTTCCTCACATCCATTCTCTGCTGATGAAATAGCATCCTCAAAATGGCTGCTCGTACCAGACGTAGGAGACTCGTAAACATAGCTAGAGAACCAGTTTCTGATATCAGGAAGCTCTAAATAACCAAAAAACGAGAGAGAGAAATGCAGTTAACAATTGGAATTTGGTTATTTCGCATCCTCTGCTTGGCTATAAGGGAAAGCTAATGGAAAACTACAAACCTGAAAGGAGTACTGAGTGGGAGCTGAAAGTATCCAGATCCTTTGGCTAAAAGAAGGAAAATGAAAATTCCATTGTTTTTAGATTTATTGTAGCACGGAAAGATATTTCTTCTTCAAATTCAGAAAGGGAAAAGAAACCCTACCTTAGCCAAAGACTGGCCATCGTTATGCTTATCATCTCGACTGGTTCTTAATAGCTTCTCCCCAGCAACCACCTCATCTTGGGACCTGATTTTTGGGCTATTTACTTCTTGTTTCTCCCTCTCTTCATCTTTCTCCGATTTACATCCTTTGAAAGCAGAGTCTTCAAAATTAAAATTTGATTCCGGTTCGGGAGATTTATACTCGTAGCTTGAGAACCAGTTCCCAACGTCAGGAGGCTCTGAGACACCCCAGAAAATAAAAGGAACAGTAGAGTTACAATATAATACGCAGATGAAATTCATCTTTATATCTTAGGTGCTATAAGAAATTGAATCCAAAAACTTCAAGAATCCCAAATTATCATCCTCATTTCATTCCTAAATACGTATGTTGTCTAGCAACCACGAAGTAACTGAGTAAACAACATTCGGTGAATTTTTATTGGAGAAGTCGATACAAACCAGAAGGAAGCGAAAGCGAGAACGACGCATTGGGATCCTAGAACAATAAAAATGAAATACAGTGAGAAAAAGGGACACAGCAATACTGTGTAGGGAAGCTGAGAAATGATAGGGATGAGAAAAGGTGTACTCAATGGATTTCTCTGTTAACACTTTCTTGGAAGCCAAACGGAAAGGGAAAATCTGTTCCATATGAGAAAGAAACAAGGTGCAGAATGAGAAAGTTGGTACCTGGGAATTACGATGTGGAGGACTTGGGAATGAATCCATCAAAATGCTTCCGCCGTTCAGCAACCTAAGCTCTGGAGAGAGACGCAGCGTAAAATGTTTGTTATTTTGTGAAATTTTTTGAACTTCGCGGACAAATATTGGCGCCAGTTATCTTCGGGCGCGTTTTGTCTACTGCAACGAATCCTTCGTTAGCTTTTTCCAGAGAAATGTCAAATTAACATGAATATATTCACCTAAAATAAATCACAATATAATATAATGCAGACCTCATTTTATTTTTAAGCACATGTATCATATTAATACAATTATATGCAAAATATTATAGATTATTAAATTAAATGTGTAATTATTTCTTAAAGAAGATTTAAATATTTTTTTGAATAAATTTTTTTAAAAAAGATGTTGAATTTAACTAGGATCTAAAGGTAGGGTAAAATTGTTCTCTCTCCTATGTGATATTAATACTGGGTAGGGCGAGTTATTTATTACCTTTAAATGTAAACTTAGGCACCTAAAAGTTAGGATGCCTCATCAAATATCGCGATTAAAATTACAATAAAATGGTATCCCTTAAAGATTAAATATGTTCTAAATAATTATATATCTTATTATTTTATTATTTAAATTTGATAGATTAAATATTAATTTATGAGGTTGTAAAATATTAGCTCATTCTATTGGACACAACTCCTATTCGTAGCCCAATAATTTTGACGGAGAGACAATGCCATGGCTATAGGCCCACAGCACAAGAGCAAGAACCAGATCAGCCCATGTAGTACCTCACGGTGGGCCTTACTATTCTATAAGCCCATCTCTTCTAAATCTGGCCCCATTTATTCATTGTTATGGCTACACTGCCTTGTAATCTGAATCTACAACAGTTTCGATTTGTTTCCATACTTAATTTGTAATTCAAACAATATATATGAGAAATTGAGTTTGAAAACTAATTTAGTTTAAGCTGCTACTTGGCTCAATTTTTTCAATTCTGTATTAGGTAAAATTTCTTGAATCAAATTTTATAATTTTATACCTTTTTTATTAACTTTCTATATTAATTTTAGATAATTTAATCAATATATTTCATATTTTTTAAAATGCATGCGGTCCATAAAAAAATGACAGATGTGGATTTGGGAAAAAAAACGGAGAATATAATGACGTATATTCAAGGTGCGTATTTTATTATGGCAATAAAATATTATAAAATCTAGGCAAAAATTTTAGGGACAGCGACTTAGAAAAGGTCATATATTTGCCAATGAAAAAAATTAGTCAATTCAATTCAATTCACGTTTTTTAAAACTAAATTGGTGACGTGGAAATGGATGACAACCCTCCTACAGTTAGGCCCGTTTGGTTTACGAAAATTGTTGGAATAGAAAAAAAAATAATTGAATAAAAAACTGTTAACTGAGTATATATCTAGTTGGTACTAAAATATATATATATATATATATAATTAGTTTAAAGTGATAGAAAATTATATAAAAAAATATACAAATGATCATAATGTCCTTAATGAATATTTATTAATTAATGTGTATCTATTAGTTAGTTAGAAAGATAATGTATGATACTACATACATTATTAAGATTTATATAAAATATAATAATTATATAAATATTAATTAATATATATATTAAGTTAATTAAAGAAGAAGAATAAACTAGTTACCAAGCTTCTTCTACCTTACCGCCTCCTTCCTTTCTCTATTTATTTTCTCTCTTTCCTCTCACATGACCAAAGTCACCGTCTTTTCCCTCTCCACTGCTAAGCCCCCTCCTCTTCCCCTCTAATATCATGTTGCTGGCGCTAAGAAGCATTGTCATTGCCATCGTCATCTCTTAGAACTTCGTTGTTGCCGTTGTCACCATTTAGACCTTAGAAGCATCGTTTGTCATTGTTATCGTCGTTGCCGTTATCTCTGCATCTCAAGCTTCTAGTTTCGAGTTTCTCCCATCGCCGTCATCTTCACCGATGCTATTGTTGTCGCCCTCTACATCTCAAGCTTGTCGATCTCCAACTATCAATGACATTGCCATAGATCTATTTAGGGGCAAATGAGTCATTGGTCATATTGCCATAGATCTTATACATTAGAAAATCACCTTCTGCTGGAAAATTTTCCCTCACCTCTTCTTTCAACCAAATGGCTGCCTCCCATAGAAATTATAGATTTTCCCTTTCCCTAATCATATTTCAGCCAACTGATCCAAATTGTTTTGAATTTATCAAATCCTAGTTGCTGGTCTCTGTCTTTGAGATATATATATATATATATATATATATATGGGAGGCCAAGGGATGCGCCGGTGAAGAGGGTGGATCAAATAGTATGAACACCGATTAAAAGGGGTAGAGGAATGTTAAAGAGAACGCTCAAAGAGGTCATTGAACGGGATCTCCTGGTCAATAACATATCTAAGGATTTAATTTTCGATAGAGCACAATGGCGTCGTATGATCTATATAGCCGACCCCATTTAATGGGATAAGGCTTGTTGTTGTTGTTATATATATATATATATATATATATATATATGGGATAATTTCATTTCGTGTATACCTGTTTAATCAACAGCAACATTATTTTCCCCCAAGAATAAATACAAGTTCATCAATTTGAGAACGAGTTAAAGTCTAAAAGACTACTTCAAGTTTAACCCAATTAATGTGATAAAAGACTTGACGCTCTTATAAACGAAAATTCAGAACCGACCAATTCCTTAATTAATAATTACGTACAACTGAGCCTTTCGGTGGAGAAGAGAGTGGAGACAAATTATCTTTTAAAAAAATAACAGAACTTTTAGTAGTTACACGCTGCATGCCAAGCTAAGCCAATGGTTTGAACTTTGAAATTAAGGTGGCAGTCTCGTCAAATCGTTAACTTATTAGAATTTCACGTGGAAATATGAGGGAAGTTTGAAACAAAGAACTGTCGATTTTTTTTTTATTGTTTAGAAATGTGTGTATAGAGAGAGAGAGAGAGAGAGAGAGAGGAGTATGCATGAAACAGATTGAACAAAAATTTGGATAGAAATTGCATTAAACTCGATAAAAATGACGCTGTTGTGGTCATCTAAAACTTACATACGTCAGTCATGGGTAATGGCAGGATGAGGGGACAACTTATGAGAGTCGTGGCTTTTTAATTTTTTTTTTTTTATATTATGAATGTGATGTGCATTTATAATTTCTAAAATGTTATGCAAAATTCATGTTATATATGCCTCTTAATCCCCTTCTTTATTAATTAAACCATATCTTCACTCATGGCCCCCGTGAGAAATGAGAATATTGAATATTGACCATGACGCCAGCTTCAATTGTCAAACTTCATTTCTCTCCCATTCCGGGTTAATATAAATAAGGATTAATATAATATTTATTATTTTAATTATTTTCTCATTCTAATTTTTTAGTTTATTGAATTTTAAATTTTAGTCCTTTAATTTTTTTATTTAAAATACTAATCCCTATAATTTAATAAAAAATTAAACTATTTTATCATAAATGACTAAAATTCGTGGTTTAAAAACTTTAACAAATTAAAACTAAAATTCATACAAACTTAATAGATAAAAAATTGTTTAACCTTATGGATAATGAAATCATGCAAGTGTAAAAACAATGAAATCATCGCTGTTTGGTGATATTTTTAGCGAGAAAATGTGACTGTTTCAAGATAAAAATGGTGCACTCGACTAATACTCCGAATTGGAAAAATGAAAAAAAAAAATATATCCCCTTTGATAGGATCAGTCCACTTAATTTTTAAAAGTTACTCTCTGGTCAAAAGCTCGTCCATATAATTACTACAGTTTAGAGAATAAGAAAATTACTCATTCATCCTAAATATGAGAATTAATTATTTTTTTAAATAAATTAATTAAATATAACTAATATAAGAGATAATTAACCAGTTCAGATAGATTAAAGAGTATGTAAAATAAATTAATTTTAAAAAATTGTATTTAATTATAATTAATTAATTAATTTAATTTTCTTAATCTCTTAAAAAAATAATTAGTTCTTATATTTAAGATTATTAAAATATTATATAATTATTATCAATGGTCAAACAAGGATCACACGCAAGCAAGAAGAGGGTAATGAATACTATCATCTACTTTACTCGGTTTCCAGGACCAACGTAAAGAAAGTGACAAATATGTAAGCAGATATTCTTATTACGCCGTGTGTTGCACAAACCTTCGTATAATTAATGAGAGGAAGAAAACAAGGTCGGTAAGAAACTGAATGTATAAATCGTAATCAATGCTCCCGCTACAAACTAAACGTCTCAAGACGTAATTAATACCCACAAGCTATATATATATATCATCATAGTCCCTATCATAAATCATCTATGACCAATTCTCTTATACCAGATAGTATTATTTTTTGTCCCTATTACATTAATTCCACTCTTTAGAATAACATAAATGTGTGATTCTTATTATAAGCTAGCTAGGTTATTCATTACATATTTTTTTTAAAAAAATATCCTTCCTACTTAAAATATAATTTTGTAGTCTCTTATTTTCAGTTTCACTTCTCATACTTTTAAAAATGGATCAATTTAAAAAAAAAAAACACTTCAACCAAATTTAACGAATAAGTGACCATTTCTTATTTTTTATTCTAGTAATTAATTAGATAGTTGGATGTGTGACTGATATGGACAATGGGAGTGTTTGTTGGCGAAGAAGGCGTTTCGATAATGGGATCAGAACGAACAAGTTTAGTTATGCTTTAATTCTCTTGAGAGGTGGGAACATTCGGTTACACATTGTGACAAGAAATCCATTCACCGACCCAATATCTAGTTTTGATGTTGAATTTTAAAACCACGATCGATGAGCGGGAAAAAAAAAACAAGAAGAGTCAAGGGCAAGTATGGTTGTTTACAAAGTAAACACAACAGGGTTGTACACGGCGGTAAGGCACTAGTACTCATACTGGAAAAGACAGCAACCAAACCAAGTTATGCGCTCAAATACAGAACATAACATGCACCCATTGTTAATTGGAATCCGGAAGAAGCTTCAACTCCAACGTCAAGGTGACATTCTCACTGAGACGACAAATAGAACGAATTAAAAGTCCAAAATTAAAGAAACGAAAACAAATGCATGATGTTTGACGTGCGTGTGTTGTGTGTGGGGGTGGGGGTGGGGGTGGGGGTGGTGGATGCATACAACAGCCAGAAAACACGAGTGCACGTACAAATGAAGAGCAAAGATTGGAACGAACCAAAAACACACGATGAACAGCACTTGTTCTTGTGGGGCTTGCGCTAATCTATTTCATGTCAAATCCAACGAGTTAAAGACTAGTCTGGTCGGCGTTCTTCTGTCCCTCTCCCACCCAACTTTCCACTCCGAATTCCCTTTCACGTGATCCATGCTTTCTTCAACGCTCCTTTTTCCTCACTTTGTTGTGAAAAATGTTACATACATCCATATATATATATATGCGTGTGTTTTTGTTACAAGCATGCTCTGGTTAATTAGGTGAAATCATATCATGAAATTAGTATGTATGTATGTATATACATGTGATGCGTGTGTGATTATGTTTTATAGAAATATAATTAATTATATGGGATATGGATAGTGAAGCAGCCTAATTAAGCTGAAAATGGCGCACGCTCGTCTGCGCTCACTCTTGCGTTTTCCACGACCACGTACGTAAGGTCGGTGGTCTCACTTTGTCACTCCAACATTAAAAATGCTTCCAATAAAAATTCCACCTGCCTCATAAACAAATCCACAAGGGACTTGTACTGTTTTTTTTTTTTTTGTCTCTATAATCGAAAGCATTTTGAACTAAATATTCCACTCCTTTTTTGCCCCCCCCCCCAAAAAAAAGGGGAAAAAATTCACTCCATCGATCTTGTGACATCATTTATATATACGCCTTGCCACTCCTGCCTTTTTTTTTAAAGGGAATACAAATTAAAATAACTAATTAGTTAAAGCAAATTGTTACTCGTGGTTTTGTAATTGTATTTCAAAGTCTCGATGCGCTTGCGTACGTGAATAGGGTAGAATTTCAGGCTTACGCGTTCATATATGACGTGTTGGTGAGAAATAATATATGATGTCCCTCTTGTTGCTGCCACTCGGTTTTCTTTAGGTTGTGATTCGAGTTCGTCCCTGAGAAACCACAGCCATATAATTGCTGCCACGTAGACCAACAAAATGCAATTAAATAAAACTAGTCAATTCATCCCCTCCCTTCCAGCGTATCTTTTAAAAGGGAACCGCTGATTGGCCAAACTCTCTCTCTCTCTCTCTCTTTTGGATGGGAATTTCTTAATTAAAAAAACAATGTAAGCTGTCCACCCTATAAATAGATGCAGAAAAACTAATGTTAATTGATGTAGGAAGCAGTTTCACTCTCATAAAAAGGGAAACACAATTTTAAAATTATAAAATATATTTACTATAAGAGGTAAAAAAAATTAATAAAAAAATAAGAAAAGAGTTTCTATGTAAGTGAATTAGGGAAAGTACGCTGTGTTTTGTGGGGCACCAAGGGGCATGTGAATCGTGTGGAAGTTTAGACTAAGAAGTACCCAAGTGAAGGTGATTTGGGGTCAGTGGGTGAAAGCACGAGGGTCTCACGTGACACGTGCCTCGGGCGCAGCAGAAGTAGAATTCGTGAAGAGAATGTTGAGAGCGGGGATTAAGGAAGCAAGATACACCTTTCTACTTGCTCCACCCATGTGTTTGAAAGAAACTAAAATCTTATATTTCAAAAAAAAAAAATAGTCTAAATTTTAGTCTTTTTTTTAAAATAAATAATTAAATTTGTTCAAAAAAAATTTTAGACTCTACTATAATTTAAAATTATAATTTTAGATAAACTATCGATAGTAGCTTATATAATAATAAAAGGGTCTATGGATTATCTAATTATTATTTTACCCTTATTTTTTTACTATATCTCTTCTCTCCCTCTTCTCTCTTATAGTTTGCCATCTTCAACTCTTCGTTGTTGCTATCTCTGTGCCTTCGTCGTTAGAGTTCACTGTCAAGATGGGTCACTAGGTAGTCGATCTCCTTTGTCATTTAGCTCCATCGATATGTGGGTCGGTGGGTTGCATCAGTCGTTAATCTGCAACTTCTTCCTCTGTCCAACTCCATCATCTTCATCTCTTCTATGTCAAGTCGTCATTGTCACGTCTTCACCTCTTCGTTATCATTGTCTTTATTGGAGAGAGAATATGAGAGATGTAAATAGTTGATTTTTTTATCTCCTACTCTTTATAATAATTTACTAATCATAAAAGTCATTCTAGTAATAATTATATAAACATTCATTTATGTATAACCATTTTTCCCCCATAAATTCTTCTCTAAAAACTCTAATTTAAAAGATGTCTACAAATTTCTTTTTTTTTATAAGCTATTTTCTAAAAATCTGTCTAAATATGTCTATTATCATCATCTATGAAGCACCGGTATTTCAAATTGTTTATTTGTTATTGAAATATTATTTTTTTTTAAATTAAAAAGTGTATATTTTCGATAGCATATGAAAAATTTAAATTCTGAGCCTATACTTTTAAATTAGTTTGTAGATGTTATTTTATTTTATTTCCGTCTGTTTTGTCATATGGGAAAACGATGCCTCCTACCTATTGGTTTGGAAAATATTATTTAAAAAATATAAAACTAATTGGAGAGCATGAGGTTTTATAAAACTCCTATTTTAAAGTCACTCTCACACTGATACTCAGTTATTACTATCAAGGGATTATATACAAGTATGCTAGCTAGTTTAGGTGTTTGCTAATTTGAAGGATTGCAATTATATTTTTAGTGGGTTTTACAAATACTTATATTCGTAATAGGAGCAGATATCAGCCAAGATGCTATTGGTGGTGGCCCCACGTACAAGGAAATAATGGAGGAGATCATATCGGAAGTGGTGGTTGTAGGGCCACATCTTCTACATTAGAGTTCTCGCAATCATTACAGTGAATTGAACTGCGTTCCCTTTTGAACACTCGATATTTTAATAAGCACTTCAAGTTTAATGAATCTGTACCGTCTAAATTCAATTTAATTTTTAAATAATATTTATACGGTAAAAAGTTATGGTTTAAAAAAAATATAATAGTTACAAGATTATTTTTATTTTAGATTCTTTATCTATCAAAATAATTATTTTTTATAAAGTAAATATAAAAAATTAGATATAAACAGTTACGTGACAGAGCACGTAAACTGGTTATTTGAATTGCGCTTCCTCTGAATATTCATTGCATTAATTCCATGGGTTTGTTTCATGCGGGCCCACGTATGCTTCCTCCTGGTTTCTTGCTTTGCGTCTGGGATGCCATTACCGTCCAGAAAAGGTGTTTTCTGGGATAGTGAGTTACTGGCATCTCATCTTCTTCCCTTGATATTGTTTC
Organism: Leucaena leucocephala; assembly: GCA_037074615.1. Taxonomy (NCBI): domain Eukaryota; kingdom Viridiplantae; phylum Streptophyta; class Magnoliopsida; order Fabales; family Fabaceae; genus Leucaena; species Leucaena leucocephala. Next base: position 2,898,142 of record CM073563.1, on the reverse strand, counting down.
CCCCCCCCCAAAAAAAAAAATGTGACCTTGCAGCTGCATTTTAAATGTGGCTTAATTATGCGAAACCCATCTCAACTTTTTATTTGCTTATCACGGACTCCCCATTGTTACTATGTCATATATGTATATACAGCTTCTATAACATTTTAAACGTTTAATTTATTACAATTCATGAAAATTTTATACAATTATTAAATTATATATAATGCCACGTAGAATGTCACTGTCTTCTATTGATTTCGTTTTTTGATTTAATACAACTTAATATCAAATAATTAAGGGCCTCTTTGACTACTTGTAAGGAAATTGATGTAAACAGAGGCATTAATGCAATGTTAGGAGAGTGACGGTTGCTTTAATCTATAGTTTAGCGAGTATGTCACGTAAAAAATTTATTATTATTTATAACTTGATTAAAAAAGAATATTATAAATTATTTATATTATATACTTCTTGATTAATCTAAATTAATCAACTAACTATTATATTACTTATAATTTACTAATTTATATAAATTATTTTTTTATTTAAAAATATCAATTAAATCTTATATGGACCGGATGAGTTCAATGGTGGCTAGTGGTGGACAACCATGGTCGATGACAGATTATGGTCGGGGGGGAAAGGAGTATGGTGGTTGACAAATAGAGTTAATTGCCAATATTCAGGATAATGATAAATGGCAGTGGCAAATAATGGTGGTCATTGGTGGAGAAAGACGATGATTGACCACAGAGGACAGTGGCTGACGACAACCATGGAGGATATTGATTGAAGTCGAAGAACGGGGATCATGGTGGGGGATAGTGATTGAACACTGTCATGGCTAAATAGGAACTCTTTCAAATCTCTGTGTTTTACCTTCACAGAAATTTATGAAAATGGAAACAATGATATCCAGAATACATTTTGGGAATTATTCTTTGTCACTTTCGAGTGTCTGGAGGGGACTGGGGAGAGACATCATCCCCTATTCACCTGATATAATCTGTACTCCTTTATAACTTCAAATGTTTCATATTTATCTGAGCCTTTTGAAGATTTTGACTTACTCTTTGATATAAAATCTATCTACTTTTTTTTTAATTACATTAAATATTTTTTCTTTTTTTGGTTGAAGGAATATATTTTTATAACACCCCCATTTAATACCTCTATTTAAATGATTATTAGAAGTCATTAGTCCAATCAAATGATAGAGAAATATTAATAATATAGAATTAATTTAATAGTATAAAATTTTATTATATCTAAATATCGAGTTAGATTTTTATAGGAGTTACTAGGGGTAGCTAAAGTAACTAATAATTACTCCTCTGTATATGTAGCACTGTTACTCCTCCTAGCATTGAATATTGCAACCGGGATTAGCAGTAATATTTTAAATCTAGTTGTTGCAAGATTAGTAGAATTGTCTATACAAGTGCGCGATGCATTTTATGCATGGAGTAACTTTTTGTTTGGGATAATTTGTCTTGGTTTTCGGCTGCTCACTTTAGGCATGGAGAATTATTAAATATTAGAATCCTCAGAGACGTGTTGAAGATCTCCAGCACCAAGGATTTTGACAGCACGTGAACCACAATTTTTATGATTTATAAGCATTTCATATTGGTTCAGATTTCTACCAAATTAATTTGAAAAAAATAAACAATATAACTTGAAAGGGAGATAATTAATTAATGGAAATAATAAAGTGATAGAAATTAACCCAACAACAGTTAAGTAGTTGTGTAAGGAAGACTTCACTTATCAATAAAAAATTTATACTAAGAGTCACCTCTAATTAAACTCTGATTATAATAAATCATATTTAATGGTATTATATAAAGATAATTATATATATTAATAAATTGTTAGTTGAAATGGTAATGAACTCACCCCATAAAATAATTTGAAAATACCCTTGAAAATTGATTAAAAAGATATAGTAGAGAATTAGGAAAGGAATAGAGTTTTTGAATAATTTAAGGGTGGGGAAAGGGAAGAAATTAAAATAATTGGAGAGCCCTACCAATCCCATTATATTACCTTTATTCTATTGGGGGGATTGAGATGTATGAGAGATTCAAAATCCATCATCACGTGCTTCTTTTTATTGTGGGGCTGAACACGTATTACCACTTTTTTCTTTATTCACTAAAGTTCCATTTAATCACATGCGTCCTAATTCATCACTCGCCTGAGTACATTTCAACTTTAAACACTCCACCTCATGAAGCTCTATTTTTAGTGTTATTGTCATTTTTGCCTTTTGGTTCATATTGCTCACTATGTCCCACCCAATGCCTAATGTCTCTATCTCACGCCCCCACGTTCAAATTCAATTACTCGTTTAATTTTTAATCACCCCTTAATCATCATTTAAATAAATATATTATTTTATAATACTCAAGATCCTGCATAATATAATATTATGTGCGTTAGGTATGCGCCCCATTATATAAATTCGTTCGTATCTACACCCACTGCGTGTACGAATCCCTATCGAATATAATCAACTTGTCATGTGATAAATCTTGATCCTAATGCCATTGGATTTTATTTATTTTCTGTGAAATTCGAATTTCTGATGTTTAACAGTCTAGCTAGACTTAATTGTACGTTGCGTGCAAAAGGCGACGACTTTCTAGTTCTTTTGTCTGGAGAGTAACATTCTTAATTTTGATATATATGAATGGTTGCCTGTTTGATTAGTTTATAATGGAGTGCAGCTTGTAATTCAAGTATGTATGTATATGTGTGTATATATATATAGCATTACGCAATAAAATGAGTCAGTGCAATTGTAATCCCTGGGAGCAGCCGAAAAATGGCGTATTGATCTAAGAGGAAGACCAGTTTAACATTGAAGGGTGTCGATCCCCAAGAATTTTGGAGGATTGGATTTGCCTGAGGATCAAGTATTTGACTTGAATCGCTCCAACGTTAATTCAATCAATGTTCAAACTTCTTAACACCGAATAAATAAAATCTCCTCAACGCTTCGGACTTTTCCGGCACAATAAATGTTACTTTGAGCTCGTCAAACTATGTATATATCCACTTATTCATAACAACAAAATGGTGCAAGAATAGGGCCTCCTGTGTATTTTATCAAATTCCCCAGCAAGTAAAATAACTTATACTGGGACAACCATAATTATTAACACTTGTCATCTTATCCTTCGAGGTGATCCCAGTAGTTTGGAAAGCAGTTATATTTGTCTGACTTTGAAAACAATTTGAAATTTGTCCACACGCGGCACAAGTCTGTGTGTCCACATACATCTAATTCATCCAAACACGCTTACATATTATAGGTACGATGTAGTAAGTGCAACAGTAGTCTACCATGAATATAAAAAACACGAAGAAGCTGCCTTGTGATAAACAACAACATTAAAAAAGAAAACTTAAAAGCATCAATACGAGAATTACAGCGATATATGTTGACAATCACCAAAAGTTGACAAGCAAACCAACGCTTCTTGCCTTCACACATAGGAAGAGTCAACTCGCTTAATTCCTAATCCCACAAAATACAGATTCTGACTATTGAAGGCCATTTCAGTCAATTCAGCTTCAACAATCCGAGTGATAGCGTTCCTCTTCTCTCTCCTTTCTCTCTCTAATATTATTTTACACTCTTCAACGGTCCGCGTCATGACTCCTTTTACAATTGAACCCTCCCAATCGAGACTCGTAATCACAACTCTAGATTAACGCAGGGTTATATTCGTAAATTCATTCCTAGATGCCTCGACAGATTTGTGGTTCTCACCTCTATATATATATAGCCTCTTCGATCCGTGCTCGTGAGTCGGTTAGGATTGAAATTCAAGCACCTCGCTCAGCATTTTTGACAGAGCTTGTCTTCTTCTTCGGCTACCAAACCCTGTTTCTCCAATTAAAGCAAGATGATGATGCAGATCAACTCGACCGTGCCAGCCCAAAACCTTCACATGTTTCAGGCCAGACGCGCCAGCTTCAAGTGCCATGTCTCTCCCCTCAACCCCGCCGTGATGGCCGCACCGCCGTCCACCGACAACTCTCTGAAACTGGTGACCTCCACTGAGTCAACTAGGCTTCACCTCGCTAACCTCGACAAGGTGCTTCTCCAGACGAAGCAACCATCACCCCCACAACAACCGCAACCACCTACTGAGATCAAGAAACAACCCACTAGTGAAAAGAAGGCCAAGACCATACTCGAAGGACTGAACTTGGCGAAGGTGTGGCCGGAAATGAAAGCGACCGAGGAAATGTCACCCAGACATCTCAACCGCTTACAGCGCCTGCTGTCCATGACCCAGGAACGTTCCCCGAGGAACGTTCTAGGCCGCAGGTGGTGCGAGTACCATGGTTGCGACGATTGGAAGGGCATGCTTGATCCACTTGATGAGAATCTCCGGCGAGAGGTGGTCAGGTACGGCGAGTTCGTCCAAGCCGCTTACCATTCCTTTCACTCCAACCCGGCCATGTCCGCGGAGGAGCCACCGATTCCCCGCCACGTGATCCTTCCCGATAGGTCGTATAGAGTGACGAAGAGCCTCTACGCCACATCCTCCGTCGAGTTGCCCAAATGGGTAGACCACGCCGCTCCGGATCTCGGATGGATGACCCAGAGATCAAGCTGGCTAGGTTACGTCGCCGTGTGCGATGACCGGAGAGAGATTGCGAGGATGGGACGGAGGGACATCGTGATCTCTCTCCGGGGCACGGCGACGTGTCTCGAGTGGGCCGAGAACATGAGGGCGCAGCTCTGCGACATGGACGACTCGCCATCACAAGACGAAGATAAGCCCAAAGTAGAGTGTGGGTTCCAGAGCCTGTACAAAACCAGTGGGACCCACGTACCCAGCTTAGCAGAGTCGGTGAAGGCCGAAATAAAGAGACTCGTTGAAATATACGAAGGAGAAGAACTGAGCATAACAGTAACCGGACACAGCCTAGGGGCCGCACTAGCCTTACTGGTGGCCGATGACATAAGCTCCATCGACGGCAAAGTGCCGCCGGTGGCTGTATTCTCATTCGGAGGGCCCAGGGTGGGGAACAAGGCGTTCGGGGATCGGATAACAGGGAATAACGTGAAAGTACTGAGAATAGTGAATTCGCAGGATGTAATAACGAGGATTCCGGGGATGTTTGTGAGTGAAGAGGTGGAGCAGAAACTGAGGAGCTCAAAGGTAGGAGGGGTGTTGGACATGTTGGAGAAGAACACGCCATTGGGATACACGCACGTAGGGACGGAGCTACGAGTGGATACGAAGATGTCACCATATCTGAAACCAGATGCTGACATGGCGTGTTGTCATGATCTGGAGGCGTACCTGCATCTGGTTGATGGGTTCATGGCGTCGAATAGTCCATTCAGGAGTAATGCGAAGAGGAGCTTGGTGAGGTTATTAAAAGATCAAGGCTCCAATATTAAACAGTTGTATACTAGTAAGGCAAAAGCCATGACTGTCAATATTGAAAGACAGACATCATTCTCTATGTCTACTTGTTTACCTAGTCCTTCATAAATGTGAATATCATTCAAAAACTTTGCATATATATCTCCCTCTTGTTTAATGTTTCAAGATTTTACTCTTATTGCAATACATGCATGAAAACTGGGATTTATACGAGAAAACCTAAGAGTTAGTTATGTTCGGACGAACAAAGTGGCGGGAGGTATATATATTAATTTATCAGAAAGAGCGTAAGTAGGCGAGTTGTTAATAACGACATGTTTAATGCAGATACTATAATAAAATAACATGGTTCATACTCACTCAACAGTCAAATAAAATGGGCAGGCAGGCAGGCCGGTTGGTTGAGCTTTATTCCCAGGTTTAAAGTGCAAAGTGTTTCTCACCTCTCTCCCGATAAATAAAGGGTGCCAACAGCTTATTGACGAAGCTTTTATTAATAGGTGAGTGTGTTTATGTTAATCAACAAACAAGCCGAGAAGACCAAGAACTAAGGTTTGAAGTAGGTAGCTTGAAATTTTGAAGTGTAAAAGCTTGAAAGGAGCGATTGTGTTGAACATGGAAAAATAAAAAAACTGAACGGGTCTTCAATTATTGTACCTCGTACGTCCTTCTCTGAAACCGTCTCCTCTTTCTCTCTATATGTATATATATTATATAGGAAAGGCGCGTTCATTTTGTGGATTCGTACGATGTGGTAAGGTGGTGATACTATGCAGCAGTCATACTAAAGTATACTGCTAAACTGCTATTAGCATAAGCCCTTGAAGCATGATGAAACGTTTTATTATTCCCTCCCACCAAACGTTTTATGAAACGCAGACAGCCTCATATAGTTCATGTTAGGTTACCATTAAAACTATGATTTTATAAGGGGTTTTAGCCCAAATTTTAGTTGAAGAAATTTTTAAAATAAATAATTATATTTATCTAGAAGGGTTTATACATTAAACTATAGTTTAAAATTAGGGTTTTAGATAAGTTATTATGAATAATTTCTAAAATAGTAGAATAACTTATGAGTTACCAAATTACTATTTTAATTATATTTTTTCTAACATCATCTATCATCTCTCTTATTTTTCCCTATTCTCTTCTTTCTTCTTCGACATTGAAGAATATCGTTGTCGTCTCTCTGTAGTTTCCTGCATCAATGGAGATCGCCCATAGTCTTCTTCTTTGTCAGTGGTCATCACTGGAGCTCGCTAGCCACTAGAGCTTATCTTCTTCCTTCATCGTTAGGCATCTTCAACCCGTCTATCATCGTTGTCATTATAGAGAATAATTAAAGAAGAGGAAAAGAAAAGGCAGAGTCGTGGGAAATAAGAGTGATGATATTTTTTTAATTTATTTCATATTCTTTCTGATAATTTATTAATTACAAATTTTTTTTAATAATAATCATCTAAACATTTATTTATTCAGAACTATTTTTCTAAAAGCTATCCAAAAGCATATCTAAACGAATCCATATACCCATAATTTCCCATGCCTATTAATTATTATGTGCCTATTTAGAAAGGAGTAAAACTTCGATTTTAAAAGGTTTTTGCCCAAACTTTGGTATAGAAAAATTTTAAAACAAACAATCATATTTGTCCAAAAGAGCTTATGGATCAAATTATAGTTTGAAACTATAATTTTAGATAATCTCATAGGAATAGCTTGTGCAACAATAAAAAATTTATGAACTGCCCAATTAGCATTTTACCTAAATTTTTTCTATTCCCTCCCCTATCCCCTTCTCCATAATTTGCCCATATCCCCTTCTCTTGTCTCCTTCACCTCCTTCTTTCTCTATCATAGTGGTCCATACAAATTATTGTGGTCTGTCACCATGGGTCACTATGTGTCACGTGGTCCATTGTCATGGGTCGTATGTTCCATCACCGTTGGTCACGTGAGTCAACGATTGGAGCATCATCTTCTTCCTCTGTTGGTGCTTCTTAGCTTCATGTCATATTCTTCCATCTCCATCTTCTAGCTAATGTGATGATAATATGAGAGAGAAGAAGAGAGTTCTACAAACATGATAGAAGAGGAGAATAGTTTTTTTTAACTTATAATAATTTATAAATTATAATTTTTTTTCTAATAATAACTATCCAAACACCTATTTATTTATAACCACTTTTTTACATAACCTCTTCTCCATAAATCATTTTCTAAAAGTTGACAAAAAACCTATTTTTTTTTAAAAGCTATTTTTTAAAAACATATCCAAATATACCTTATATCAATTAATCTCGTCAACTCTTTGTTAATTATATGCTCTCTCATGGGAAAGAGTTTTAGTGCTCGTTAGATCTAGACTGTCCATATTTGACATAGATAGTCTAGACCTAATATTTTTTTATATTTTTATTTTAAAAAAATATTTTAATGGATAGAAAGTTTTAAATAAAGATAATCTCTCAATTATTATTTTTTAAAAGATATTTTTTACTAAAAAAGTGTAAGATGAAAAACAATTAAATCTAAATCATCCATATTAGATTGACACGATTCAAATATGATGAGTTAATAGTGTTTATCAAAATGATGATCACAAGTGCGTCCCTTCCCTCATATCCCTATATTAATTAAATGGCGTTTCCGCATGGTCCCTAATATAATAAATATACTTTATCATGATATTCTAGCTCTATATTAATTAAATTCAATATTTAATTCAATCTACATAGACCTATCAATATCCTTATAATAAAAACAGGGTTAAGCCGATGAGAATTTCATTAGTTAAGTATTGTAACTTGGTAGAGTGGTCGAATAAATTGATTCACAGACAAGGATGCACTGTTAATCTGGTGTTTGAGCTTAAATCATACTACGTATGCTACTCATCACATGAACCTACTTTTCATAATGAACAATAATCTGTAGAAAACGAGTCATGAAATATACGAATTAATATAATCTGATCCTGGAAACCTCATCGATCGCTTACTTTTGTATATTAATTTACTTCATTTACTTTCTGTTATTGTAACTTGCAAGTGGGAAATAATTTTTGTTTTTTTAATTTTTAACCTTAGGATGTTATATATTCAAAGGGCATATTCTTCCGCAGCAGGAACAATGGCAGCAGCTTGAAGTAGATCAGAACTATTAAAAAACATGTTTAAAAGCTTTAACCAACAATTAACACGCTTCAATCTGACACCCCCAACTTGCACTGCGTGGAATATATGACCAATTATTTTTCATTTTTTGTAATACAGAGAGGAGGTTGAAACAGCCTAAAACAAATAAATTAGGTAACTAAGTCTAAAAGACCATAACAAAGGACATATATGTCATTGAGACTCTGATACAACCTTCAATTAAGTATTCTAAAGTCATGCCATAATAAATTTTCTTTTACAATACTTTTTAACACCAAATGTTGTGTGTGTTTTCCAAAGCATTCAGCAACTCTGAGCATAAACTCTTTGTTGTCCTTCTCCCCACTTTAGCTTGTACATTTCATAACATTCAACCCTACAATGGCAAAACCAAAAATTAGATAGCATGCATACAAGATTCTTTTTTGGTGCAAAAAAATTTAGGTGAATTCGGCACTAGCTACCATCAAGTCTAGATTATAGCCTTAGTATTGAGAGGGTGATTACAAGAGATTTATGAGATCATCCACCAAAGGAACCCTTACGACGATAGTGAGAATCAAATTCACATTCTTAATTATTTACCATATGTACCAACTCTAATTGTTACATGCAAGATTTGATTAATCTTACCCTAAGCAACTTTCATGAGAATCAAATAATTGATAAATTTCGTGTCAACTCTTTCCCATACATGTCATGTCCACTCTTCCCCGAGTATGTCTACTATCGATAGCAAATACAAAAACCGTTGGGAAAAGAAAGAAAGCACGATGGAAATGCTCAAACAGTGAAGAAAAAACAAAATGTTGAATTAGAGACGATGCTGACGTCCACCCCACTAGAGATGACAACGGCACGTGGAGGACAATCAGAAGTTGAAGCAAAGGTAGGAGATTAAACAAGTCTGGGAAATGAAATCCTGCGACATTGTCGCTGGTCGAAAGAGGTGCTGGTGGAGGATAAGAGATGAGTACCAACCAACCACGAGATGAGGGGTCGACGATTAAGAGGGCGTACGAGAAAATGAGGACAAGACTCAGGAATGCCAATTCCTCTGGCCATTCCCAAAAATATGATAATACTATCATTCTATCGAGCAAGATTTCCTTACAACCATAGAGATGGAATCCTCCATAATTCAAGTTTTTTCATTAGGATTTATGTAATAACCAAACGGAGCGTTAGTCCATTCAAATTTCAAAGACAACGCGTCGGCGTCGCTGTAAAATAAGCTATAGCTGCCATTTTCATAAATCCTGCAGAACATGAGCCAACAGAAACAAATAATTAATGCCTCACTTCTGTATTTTCTTTCTAAAGCTATTCTACCTTGATGAGGTGGAGTGGTATGCGTGCAAAATATACAAGCCAGTCCCTGTTGAGCAATCCATTACAGGCAACAATGGGTACATTGCCTAGTCCGCAAATCTGAGCACCTAACCTAGGGACTCAAGACGAGACATCGTGTACGCATACATGTAATGGACGGTATCATTTATACTGGCCGATGTAAATGCGACTAAGAGCAAGGCAAATACTGCTATTCACCAATATTCCTAATTTTGTACAAATGTTTTTTCCTTTGAAATGAAATACATTTAAAAGAATGGATGTTTCAACAATATGATAACGCCAACAACAAAATCAAAATTAACAATCTTAAGCATTATATGAAGAAAGAAAGAAACTAGTTTTACATGCCAGGTAGACACATAAACGTCCAAATCACAAATATTTAAAACTCTAGTTTGAGCAGCAACCAGACTTCTGGTTCACTGGTTGTCCTCTAATCTGAACTGTTGGAGGCCTGGCATTGTTCATTGGTTGGCTGGCCATTCTGTGCAAAAGAAACAGGGACAGCCAAAAAAGTCAACATCAAAGAAGATCCATAGATCAATAGCTACTAAAAAAACGATCCCAAATGCCACCCATAAAAAAATTAGACCAACAGAAACGTTAGGTGCTTTTTTTTTTTTTGGTGACTTGTTGACAGAAATAAGAAACAAGTTGGTAATAGTTTCCTTACAAACTAAATGGCACTACATGATGATGCTACAGTACCTGTTCTTAATTTCTGCAGACATGGCCATGAAAGCCTGCTCAACGTTGGTGGCATTTTTAGCACTAGTTTCCATGAAGGGGATCCCAATTTCATCTGCAAAGGCCTGAACAAATAAAAGGAGCTCAAGGATCATACCTCTAGACTAAAGAAGGATTGAACATATGTTATGACATTGTATGACGTAAACCCATCAATGTACAATTTACCTTTGCTGTCTCGTAGGACACAACTTTATTTGCTGTGAGATCACTCTTGTTACCAACTAGAAGCTTGTTAACATTTTCGCTAGCATAACGGTCAATCTCATTCAACCACTGCTTGACATTGTTAAAGCTCTCTTGGTCAGTGACATCATAAACAACCTGCGAAAAATAAAAGAATCAAGAGGATCAGACCACTGTCTCACAAAATCCAGTAAGAAAATTTCAGGAGAACAGCCAGTTTAATACTCACAATAATGCCATGGGCACCACGATAGTAGCTGCTAGTGATAGTACGGAAACGTTCTTGACCAGCTGTGTCCCACTATGTATCCAAAGAAACGGACATTGTCAGCATGGCCATGCATACATGATTAATAACCATGATCTACTTATCCTGGTTTTCATAAGTTCGTAGCACTGAATAAGCACAATATTTTTTTTCTTCCATACAAGAATGGATAAGCCATGTCATCATATTAAATAGAAGATATACTACAAAAAAAAGTAAGATAACAAACACAAGAAACATTACTGAAGGTTGATTGCCTAGTTTTCAAAAAATTTTGGTTGAAATTAAGTTTTACAAAAGAAATTCAAATAATTCCAAGGCAGCACAGTGATTAGTGCTGAGAAAAAATTTTCTCCCAAAAAAATTTTAGCATCTAATAAATTTTAAAGTTATCATGGACTTACTATTTGAAGTTTGATAGTCTTCCCATCTTGTTCTACCGTTCGAATTTTCTGCAGAAGAGAGCACAGCAAATAATTAGTCATATAGTTGTATTTCAATAACTGGAACTTGACCTTGAACGGGAAATATATATACTTACAAAGTCAACTCCAATTGTACTGATGTAGCTATCAAGGTACGAATCATCCTGGTTTACAAGGAAAGAAAAATCAGCAAGCTTCAATTGATTTTCAATTAAAAAGTTCGGAACAGAAAGAATATTGTTACGCACTGCACAAACCACCATTAGAAATGACTTAATGACCTGCTATAGATTCCAATACCCAAAATAGTGCAACATTTGGGCTTGAAAATAACCACGGTTGTCACTCAAGCTATTTACAGAGCTCAACCTTTCCGAAAACAAAAGGTGTGTTCGATTTGGCAGATCCACACCCCAAACCATGTTTATTTAGGTGCAAATGCTGTCCCAAACACACTAAAAACTTCAAACAGATAATGCTTAACATGAAGCACACCACCCAGAGAAAGAAGAAGAGAGAGATAGAAGCTCAGAACTTACAGCAAACCTCAGAAGGAGACATGATTTGCCGACACCAGAATCTCCAATAAGCAAAAGCTTAAACAAATAGTCACTGCATAAAAAACAAAATATGCCTCCAGTCAAGGATATAAGAATAAGAATAGATCCCTGATAGGTCCCTCAACAAAGACACTACAATCTCAACAGAACAGAGAGCAAACAACAGAACAGAAACTCTAGAACATAGAACATAATAGGTTTGCCAATCATTCGAGAGGATTGGCTCTCTCCACTCAATGAACCACAATAGATACATTTAGAAACCTTAAACTTTCAAAGAAGTATAAACTTCCAAAAACGCAATTCATGCAACACTAACTAATAATTAACTCACACTTAATAATGAAGGGTATTTTTGGGACATTGTCACTAATGAGTCATTGTTTTCTCCAAAACACCTTATATATGAAACATAAAATCACTCCAAATACTGTCTTATAAATGAAAATGGAGGGAGTATATTAAACACTGGGTAAAATTAGCTTGATTGCTGTTAATCAGAAGCATATTGGAGCAAACTAGGAAAAACGTGTGTAGATCCAAAGGCAGTTCAGATGGATCCCCTGTTATAGTTTCTAGTTACAAGATGATATGATCAGTCCTTGCCAAGGAATCAAAAGTAAAATGTACGATTAGTCCTGTATTAAGTTTTTCCAATATGGCCATTTAAGCTAGTGTTGCAATATTAGTTTTGTAAAATTTACAATCATACTTCAGATGTTAGAACTCGCACGTTTTGTTGATAGAAAACTTGGCATCTTTTACAAAAAAACAGTAACTTATTCCTGCTCTTTCTGATAGAAAAACTCCACTTCTTCTTTTTCTAAATAATTGAAACTTATTTCTACATTTGGTCTATCTTGAAAGACAAGCAACCCTTCTGCGATGCGATAACCTCAGACGCCATGTGATTGTAGCATTTACATAACAACCAGATCAGAGAGAACATATATTTCCAGAGTAGACCGAAAACAACTGAGCATGTAGCGGATCTATCATCCAAACAAACAGATCTAAAGCAGAAAGGAAGTTTCAGAACAGGATCCAACAAAACGTCCGTAACATAATTGATTATCTGCGTCTTTAACTTACAGAGAAGGGGGAGAGAGAAAATTAAACAAGCAATTCATAGAATGTAAAATTTCCAATTCCCTTACTAAGAAATAACGATAGATCTATAAGAGCTAAACAGAAGAAAGAGTTTGAAAAATTACAAAGACTAAATGTAATTCGGATAATCAAGGGGTAGAAAATTAAACAGAAACGGGGAAGGGTGAAGGGATTTGAACATACTACTCAGGATTCATGGTGGCTGATGTTGAAAAGGAAATGAACGACGACAATACGGAACGAATAGTGAGAGAGAGGTGTCAGCTGGCGGGAAATATGAGCGGAATCTGAGATCGTCGCCGGAGATGAAGAAACAAAAATAACCAACGATGGAAGGAGAAATCGAGGAAACGCGAGAGAGCTGCGATTTAAAACGAGCCTCAGATGTCGGAGGCCAACGAATCAACGGGACGAGTGGGATGACGTGTCAACATGACCTACGGCTTGCCACGTGTCCCGCGCTATGCTTCCATCCCATTTCCGAATTGGTCGTAACTTATTCAGTTGCTGGATTTGCCCTCTGGTGCGTTTTGCGCTACGGCTGAGTGCTTAACGCATAAGCATCACTCTTATTTAATTCCTAGGTTATACCCCCAGGCTTGTTTAACCATATGTAAAGGTTACTTTTTCAAGATAAACCAAACGGAGTAAAACAAAGGAAAAGATGGATTAATTCAGAGGGACCAAAATTGTAAACTCTTACACTAATCAATTATCATGCTGAAGGCATGCATGCAAATTATTAAAAAATCTCAATAACATATAATAGCAAATTTTATTATAAAAAATGGTAATAAAAATATATTGTTGATTCGTTATTGGAATTTTTTTATGACATCATGGTTATTCCTAATTTTTAAAAGTCATGTGTCTGGCGTATTATTGATATTCATCTCAAATTCCATATAAATATTAAATACACTTTTATTGTTCCAAGAAAAGGGGGGGAAACACCAGGCAGTAACTAGGAAGAAGAGAAAGCCATACGACACGAAGCATTGGAAAGTGATTAGGAGGCTCGTGCTTCACACGCGCATGGAACACGCGGTGACGGGCCTTCCAGGAAGGTCAAGAATCTAAAAAGGTCGCTTTCATTAGGGCCACGTACGGTCACGATGATTGGGATTTGGGACCTCCAAAGCATTTTGGATCTCGACGCAGTTAATCCTCTAATTATCCCCTTTTATTTCTAATTTTATACTCAGCATAATGATTTAGATTGACGTTTGAAATTGATTGAAAACAGAGGTGCCAACCAAGTTGGACTGAAAAGCATTCACTATTGAGAATCCTGGAATAGCTGCGATCGCCGTCGCCGACAAAGATGCACAGATTGGGGCGTGCTCCCGGAGTCTCCCTCTCATCATCCTCATCGGGGTATTCCAATTTCACACCCACCGTTGAGGCTGACCAAGACCTCCCCACATACGATCCTCGCTCCCACGTTGCTCAGAAGGAGCTCTCTCGTCTCAGATCTGCCCAGAACGCAATCCACGTCATCCCCCTTCTCCTCCTTCTCTGCGCTCTCATCCTCTGGTTTTTCTCCACTCCAGGTCTCTCTCATATCTCTGGGATTCTAACCCCTCCCGCACTTATTATTGATTCTCATACTTGATACTTTTCTATCAATTCAGCATGTTTCTGTCGGTGCATAAATTATTGGAATTAATCTACTCGTTTTCTTTTTTACAGACGACAGAATTTGACGGATGATTGCGACCCTGGGTAACATCTCATGAAATATATACCCTGTTATAGAACTGGAACGCAGAGGATTGGCTTTATCTCGCAAAATTGGACGGGAGGAAAAGGATGAAATGAAGCATAGGGGTATTCATTTCGTCAAACGACTGGTGCTTCAATTTTAATTGTATCTATTACTATCCAGGATATATTCAACTGTGTCCACGAGGCACAGAGAAAAATGATGTAGTATGATTACACTAGATTGAAAATCCAGTAGAACTCGTATCATGCTTTCTGGACATGCTCCAAAGTTTCCTGCGTTATAAATGACAAATACTTTCGCACTTTGATAATCTATTGCTCTGGAATTGGGAGGAAAAAGCTTACATTCTGATTGTTTGCTTGTATATGTTGTGGTATTCTTTAGGTGCATCTATAGTTGTTGCCTGATGCAGCAGAAGGAGCGTTTTCTGCAATCAGAAAGAGCCATTCCTAGCTCAAATTAGTCATATGGTACGGTTAAAGATAAATTTTAAATGCTGGTTCACAAAGGCTATAAACAGTTGACCACTGTTCTACTGTTTTAATACAAGTGATACCAACTTATATGATGTATATGTAGAAATCAGTAGGAGTGGTATGATTCACAAGGCTATAAGCATGGGGGGCATGTTCACAATTTCACGGTCTCTTCCCACCTATATATGTGGAAATTTAGATCTGAAGTCATTTATTAGTCGGATAGACAAAGTGAATGAAGTTCAAGTGGGCCCAAATAATTCTGCATGCTCCCATTACTTGTTTTGTCGGTGACCATTCTGTTGGCTACAATATTCGCATGATTGTGGAAATGAAGAACAATATTGAATAATGACGGAAGATACAGGTGTTAAACGCAGAATATGAAACAGAGCATGGCGTTTACTAAAATTCATCAAATTTGCAGTGTCACCCTTGTATACATTATTTTGTTCTGGACAGAGAGTGAGAATATCTGACGTTGATGAAATAATAGTCATTCCCATTCTCGAAGTCAATTTCATTTCAGTTATGGGAATTACACCTCATTCCGCTTGTCCATTAAAACAGAGGATTTGCAACTGGCAGATATATCAATACCTGCATGTAATTGCCAATCAACTTTATTCAAACTTCTGTCAGTGTGGTGTTGAGAAGGTTGTCCCCAAAGTCTCAGTCAAACAAGTGGATTTGATCTGGCTTATTCATTTCTTTATACAATAATTCAGATTAGCACTATATATTTGTAATACCATGTTTGGTATTTGAAAGAAATAGGCACGATATACAACATTAAATGCAATCTATATTTTGGGGTTTGATTGGTTGACTGGATAACGCCATTGTATTTATTTCTCTGTTCAAGAGGAACCACTCTTTTTTGGGCATGGAAGAGAAACCACCTTTTATCTCGTGGATTGTCTGTGTGGGGGGGTTGTATTCAAGGGGAAAGAAATTAGGTGAGAAAACATGGCGGTGCTCGCTACCGCCAATTAATGGAGTATTCTGTTGCGGGGGTGGGATAATGGTGCCTTGGGCAACTATTAAAAACTTTGGATTTTGGAGCCGAGTTAGTGATTTGCTTTGATATGCTACTAAATATAACGTATCAATTCATTTATTTTTCAAAATTTAGAATTTTTAAATTATTTTTATTAATTATATATGTTGAAGAGATGGTTAGTATTTACAAATTAGTTATATAGCTTACAGAAATATGAACTGATACATGACATATGGACATATTCGTTCAAATTTTAGTCGTAGCTTCTCCGATAATTAATAATCTCTTTGAATTTTGTTAAAAGGATACTTTGAGCGTGAGTGGGAGATGTAGTATTTAGATACATGCCCTTTAACTTGGATTAGGGATGAAGGTTTGCTTACGCGAAACGAATGTTGGTAGCTGCTATTTCATTAATATTCTGAGTAGTTTAAAGCTAGCCAGCTGCTTTCTTAGTTAATGCTTGCTATACGCCCAACTAGTCGTTCCCCCAACGCTTACCCGCCCAATCATAAATGTTGATTTTTTTTTTAAATTAATAATCAATTCATATTATATAACTCTTTAATTTGTTTAAATTAGCTGATTAGTTCTTGTTGAATGTGTTTCCTTATAAATGCAAGCCAAGGACAACACCAGCCCCACACCGAGCTTTGTTGAGAGAGAGAGAGAACCAAAAATGAATGTGCCCAAACTACAATATGAAGCCGTCATCACCGTACCTCCACTGAAGATAACAGTCCCACGGCGTGTTCGCCGAGTTCTTGTGAGTGATGCCAACACCGACGACGCCGGAAAGTTTCGTGGGTGTTACCAGGTGGTTATGTACTATGAGAATGTGAAACAAGAGGGCTTTGGATGGGTTCTTGCCGGGTGGATCGTGGAGTCGCTGGGCATAGCTCTATTGGAGAACCCAATGATCGCTGGCCGGCTTCAGAAGAAGTCGGAAGCAGAGGGTGGTGACACGGAAATGGAGATTGTGTCTAATGATTGTGGCATTCGAATGGCGGAGGCTCGAATCTCCGTTGCTCTCTCAGAGTTTCTTGAATCCAGTGAAAAGCATACTCTTGAGCACGAGCTTGTCTTGTGGAAGGATATCGACGAGCAGAGTCCTGAGTTCTCCCCTCTGTTTTATGTTCAGGCAAGATACTACCCCATTATTCACGATGAAAAATATATTTTTTTTTTTTTATTCAAACGCTTAAAACTGTGAACACTT
Organism: Leucaena leucocephala; assembly: GCA_037074615.1. NCBI lineage: Eukaryota > Viridiplantae > Streptophyta > Magnoliopsida > Fabales > Fabaceae > Leucaena > Leucaena leucocephala. Next base: position 2,880,503 of record CM073563.1, on the reverse strand, counting down.
AATTTCTCAGTTGACCAACTTCGAATGTGGAGGGTATTCGGTCGGCATTAGCTGCAGTCTGCTGCTGGCAGATTATCTGGTGGTAGATAATTTCCTGAAGAAATGGGCAGACATACACAAGAACCAAGTAATACGTAATGGAGACACAAGAACACCTTTATTTTACCATCCTCGTCTGAAAAATCCCGAGGCTCCTCCTCCAGACATAATCCGTCGAACGCCATACAAAAACGGCGGGCAAAGCTTATTGTTCAAAATCGCTTCTCAAGACTCCGAGTTTGAGAGTGAATCAGCTGGGCTCTGTGTTCAGGAGGCGGAGAAAAGGCTCCACAGAAAAATGGGGTGGGGTTTTTCTTTGTTCGTGAAAGAACCATCTGAGGTTGTGAAGGTGGAGACTTGTGAATATAGCAGGAAGGTGCTGGGCCTCAAGAATGAAATGAGCATTACAACATGGGATGAGTTTGGAGTATACGACATAGCGTTTCATGAAGAGAAGAGGCCTGTGCATGTGTCTCGTTGGATTGGATCGGCTTCCGAAGGGAATGTTATGGCAGTGAGATATCCAAAGGAGGGTGTCTCTGCGGTGGTTTTAGTTACACTTGCTGCTGAAAACGGAACTCTGAATTGATCCATATGTGTAATGTAATGTAAGCAAGCATGAACATTTACCCGTGAACGACAGTTGCTGCTGAAAAATGATTTGTTGGCATCTTGTAAACTTAATTATCATATATTTTACTCGCCAAAATGTGATTTGTAGAAATTTACTTTGCAATTCAAATTATGTATGCGTAAGAGGAAGTGTTTGCCCACATTTACAATCTTATCTAGGTTTGATTTTGTTAACGTAATTAATTGCGTAGTGCTCATCCAGTAATCACATGCCAATATGTAAACCCTGAGATGTACGTCAACGATGTTGTCGCTCCCACCCACCGATTTTCATCGATGCACTCTTTCTTTTCCTTTTTTCCTTTTTATCCGGACCCCAAGCTATTGTCCAATTGCAGTACTGCCCTCATATGGTAAAAAAGTTGACTCTCGCCCCTCGAGCATCATTAAATGAACCAATTTTTACCGCTGGAAATATTTATGATATATAGCCACGCCATGGGCCATCCAATTATTTCCTTCTAATTATTTTATTTTCTTTTTCCCCCTTGGTTCTGCTTCATCCCCCATCCTGATCCCATCTCACTCACTATCGTGCGAGTCAACGACCCAACGCATCAACATATTATATATTCCCGCCCTTCAATCATAAATAAATATAAATATTAGATAAAAAAATTATTTTAACTATAAATATAATACCCTAAATCAATTTTATCTCTTAAAATTATTATTCTTCCCTAAAATCTTTATGTGATTATGTTTATTAGAGAATTTTTATTAAAAATAGTTTAAATATACATGATTAAAGAATATATTTTTAAAAAATAACATAAAATTATTATAACAAATTTTATTAACCTATTTAAATTAATTAATTATATTTTATATTAAATACTAGATTTAGTATCACATTAGTCACTAAATCAGTTAAGATAATAATTATAAGGCAAGTAGTTTAATAGGGGTTGAATTGAAATAATATAATTTAATTAAAATGTATAAAATAATTTCTATAAATAAACCAAAAGGAGTAATATATAAACGAAAAAAAAGTATTAATACACAAATATACGAAATATTCATATATAAACTAAATATAATTTAACAAAATAAAATTACTATAACATAAATATGATAGTTTATTTTTTTTTTATTTAAAATGATGTTATTTTAGATTATACAAGGGAAGAAAAAAATAAACATGCAACTTAGTCATCTTATCTGAAACTTTTATCTAAACTAATCGAAAGAATTGTTAACTAGTTTATAGATATAAACAACTTACTTGAGAACCTTTTTTATAGTCACAATTATTTTTTTATTAAAGATAATTTATTTAAGACACTTTTGCATTTGAATTTTGCTAATACCCAATCCCGTGGATAACTACCATTTTTTTTTTTTGGGTTTTTGGGTAAATGAGATTTTGTTTTTTCATTGGCCCATGATATCAAATTTAGGGCTGTGGCCCATTTGGGTTGGGCTGGACTTTTGCCCTTTGGAATTGGTAGGCCGACTACCTTGGTTTCTTTTAGGGCTAATTCACGAGAACCGTGTTTGTAGGCACAAGTTATAGGGCCTATTTAGATAGGATTTTAAAAATAGACTTATAAAAAAAATTAGTTTTTAAACATCTTATAGAAAAGTGTTTTTAGAAAAGAGTTTATGAAAAAAAAAAGTGATTTTGAATAAATGAGTGTTTGGATAGTTATTTTCAGAAGTATTTTTATTATTGGTAAATTACAAAAAAATGGTATGAGTATTAAATGAGGAGAGATAGGAGATAAGATGAGAGAGGAGAGATAGCGTAAGAAAATAGAAGAGATAATGTATAAGAAAAAGTAGAAGAGAGGGTGTAAGAAAAAGTTGGAGAGATGAGAGATAGTGTAAGAAAAAGTAAGGGTAATATAGTAATTGGTTAGTTCATAAGTGGTTTACTGTTCCATAAGCTACTAACTTATCTGAAACCTTAGTTTTAATCCATAGTTTAGTTTAAAAGCCCGTTTGAACAAATATGACTGTTTATTTTAAAATTTCCCCAAATCAAAGTTTTGTCCTAAAAGGATTTTTAAAATTTTAGTTTTATAAAAATCAAACAGGTAGATAATATGTTTTTGCTGACACAGAACACAAGATTTTAGCCAACAAAAATTGGCCCAAACAATAAAGAGTTAATTTAGAATTTATAAAAAATATTTTTAAAATTTAAAAACATATTTTGATCTAAGGAAATATAGGGAACCAACCCACCTAAACCTTTTAAAAGAAAACACACACACACACAAGCTTGCCGTTTACATTTTACTGAGAACAAATTGAAATATTGGGATTTTAGCCCCCGCTAGTTCTTTCTTCCTCCACAATTTTATTCATTAATTTACTTCTGTATTGTCTTCGGATAAATAAATGTAAGTTTTTAATGGATATTTTTTTCTCTAATGTTTAAATTAGTTGAGGAATTAATGTGGGACACTAGGAGCTAATTAAAAATAACAGAGCCGTGTGTTGAGTCGAATGCAATTAGGAAAGGTTTAAAGTATAATTTTATTTTAAAAATTTATATTATTTAAAATCACTAGTTATTAAAAAGTTTGTTTTTAGTAATGTTATTTTGGAAGTATCTAAAATGTAGCAATGTTCCTATGATATTTACATACGTTAAATTTGACCGTTTTCTTTAACTATAACTCTAGCATGGCACTCCATGATCCAAACTCATTGCAACCTAAACGTATTCTTCCTCCTCGTTGTTTGTTACTTCTTCCCCTGCTCAAACCGCACTTCTTCCTCTTCTGAAGAAAAACCCCGAACCCACCCCTTCTCGTCAGATCTGGATTCAGTCAATGGCAGCAGCCGTCTTCAACATCTCCTTCCTCCAGCGATAGTCATCGACGGTGAGCCTCCGTGCATCTTCCACCGGGCTTGTTCCTCCACGTCTTCGTTCAGCTTCTCGTTGCACGCCCACTCCTTTATTGCCGTGCCACCCACCGCCCACTTCTTCATACAGCTTCTAGTCGCCCGCCCGCTGTTTCCTTCCTTTGGATTTTGGTGGCAGTGCTTCTTCCGCAATAGCATTTCGATCTGCTTTTTTTCATCTCTGAAGTTTGGATATTTGATTTTTCTTTTTCTTTCTTTATTGAAGATCTTGTGTTGTTCTATTGCTACACTTCGATTTGCATCAGTTCAGCTTGTTAAATGGCCACATGCTCTGATTAATCTAGATTTTCTGTTCTTCTTTTTGTGTTTTTTTGCTACTCTTCAGTAGCTCCCCGTTAACTGAAGTAATATGAAGATGGAGGTATGGGTTTGGGTGGTCGGTTGGAGATTTGGGTGTGGGTGATCAGATGGAGAGTAAACATTCTGGCCGCCGGGAGGGGGGAGATGCCGATGGAAGAAGGAGACGAGGGATGGGGAAGCCGATGTTGGAACTTGAAAGATAGAACAGTTGATGCCACCATTCCTTCTTCACAGACATTCTTCATCTCTGTCCCTTCATCCATCTTTGATCTAGAAATCTACTTCATCAATATATATATTTTTTCTTTTTAATCTTGCATATATTGATTTAAATTTAATGATTCAGATTTGTATTTGTATATTTGTATATGGTGAAGGTTCTAAAAGCAAGCAAGCTTTAACAATTGAGGAGTTGAGGTTGGGTGATGAAGATGATAGGAAGGGAAACGATTTTTTTACAGCTGTGATTTGGATATTTTTTGTTTTTATTTTTTAATTTACCATTTGGTTGCCAACTAGGATTTAAATTGAGTAAATTGGTGTATTATGATTGGTTAGCATATTTTATCTTCCAACTTAACAAATCACGTGAGTATAGATTACTGTCTCAGACTTGCTTGAAGCCAGTCAAAATGATAATCTTGAGCATGAGCTCATCTTCTGGAGATATATTGACGAGCAGAATCCTGAGTTCTCACTTCTGTTTTATGTTCAGGCAAGATACACTGATCCATTCATGATGAATATATATATATAACTCAACAGCATGAATATGAGATTATCAAGATGGCTCTGTGTGTTTTCTAAGGTGACCTGCTTCGAATGTGGAGGCTATTCGATCGGAGTTAGCTGCAGTCTGCTGCTGGCAGATTTTCTGGTGGTCGATAATTTCCTGAAGAAATGGGCAGACATACACAGGAAAGAAGCACAAATAACCGACGCTTAATTTGTTTCTAATGTTTAACTTAGTTGAGGAATGCAGGAGCTAAAAATATGTATTTTTGGAAAAGCATAAAACCATGATTTTAAAAAAGTTTTTAATTAAACATTAATTTAAAAAAATTAAAATAAAATTATATTTATCTAAAAAGGTTTTTGGACAAAATCATAGTTTATAATTAAGATTTTGGACAAACCATCAAGAATAGTTTATAGAACAGTAAAAAAGTTTATGGACTACCTAATTATTATTTTACCCTTACTTTTTTTATATTATCTCTTCTTTTCTCCCTCTTCTCTCTTTTCTCTTATTCTCTCTCATTTTTTCTCTCCATTTTTGTCGCCGACAACTGCTGTTGTCGTTGCATCATTGGGAGAGAGGAAGAAGATAGCTAAACATCACTAGTCGTTGATCGTCAGAGCTTATCTCTAGTCAACGTAATTGTGGGAAAACAATCACCGTCGACTCAGCTTTGGAGGGGACTGGGGTTGTTGCCATGCTCTCAGCCGTGCTCTTCGTTCTCTCTATCACCATGCTCTTTGTTGCAGTAGTGTCATGAAGAAGAAGAGGAAAGAAGAAGATAAACAGTGACAATAAATAAAATGAATAGTATGTGAGTATAATTAATATTTTTTATCTTATACAATTTTTAGTAATTTACCAATAATAAAAAATTTTATGGTAATAATTATCTCAACACTCATTTATTTAGAATTATTTTTTTTCTATAAATTTTTCTTTAGAAACTCTTCTCTAAAAATTATTTAAAAAACCTTTTATCATATAAAATATTTTTTAAAAATTTATCTAAATGGAGCTTAAAATATAAAGAGTAGGGGTTATGAGGATGAGAGAATTAACTAGCCTCATAAGTTGATTGCAAATTTAATGTTGGTCTTGGGGAGAAAAAGTATAATTTTAAGAATAAATAATTTATATACTTTTAAATTTCGACATTTCATTGATTGATACTCCATTTATGGATCCTAAAATATCAATTTTTTTCAGAAACATAATAACTCCCGCTCCTCAAATGACCCGATCAACAGTTGAAGAATAGACTAGCCAGCTACTCAGATTCCAAATTTGCAAACAGTGCCACTCCATTATTCGTTATTTACTCTCGTGGGCCAAGCTTATTAGCCTACTTAATCAAATCAGCACACCAAAACATTACCATATTACTTTCCTTCTAACGCCATATTAATAATCCAATCCCTAATTAATGCGGAGCATTTCTCTAATCATCTAACCAATGCGCCAGCTTTTGATGCTCATCTTTGGCTTTTTCCTTATAAAAGCATCCTGCCTTCATGCAGAACCGAGGCACAAACCAGACACCAAGCAGTTCGTAGAAGCAAAATGGACGTGCCTAAATTGCAATTTGTAGCTGTGACGAGCTTGCGGCCACCGAAGATTACAGAACAACTGCGAGTTCGTCGAGTTTCGGTGAGTAACCCCACCATCGACTCAGCAGAAACTATTCGTGGGTGTTACCAAGCAGTTATGTATTATGAAAACTTGAACGAGGAACTCGGGAATGTATGGGTTCTGTCAGGATGGACAGTGGATTCGCTCACCAGAGCTCTATCGGAGTACCCACTACTCGCCGGCCGGCTTCAGAGAAAGGAGGGTAGCGACGGCGGAGAGATGGAAATCGTGTCTAATGATAGTGGCATGCGAATGGTGGAAGCAAGAATCTCTATTGCTCTCTCGGACTTACTTGAAGCCAATGAAAGGGATAATCTTGAGCACGAGCTCGTCTTCTGGAAGGATATCGACGAGCAGTATCCTGAGTTCTCACCTCTGTTTTATGTTCAGGCAAGATACACAGATCCATTCATGATGAACATATATGTTTGTACATATTACTAAACAGCATGAATATGAGATGATCAAGATGGCTCTGTTGTGTGTTTTTTCTCAGGTGACCAGCTTCGAAGGTGGAGGGTATTCGATCGGCGTTAGCTGCAGTCTGCTGCTGGCAGATTATCTAGTGGTTGATAATTTCCAGAAAAAATGGGCAGACTTACACAAGAACCAAGCACCACATAATGGAGAGACAAGAACACCTTTATTTTACCGTCCTCGTCTGCAAAATCCGGACTCTCCTCCCACCCATGTAACTAGCCGTACGCCGTACAAAAGTGGAGGCCAAAGCTTATTGTTCAAGATCACTGCAGAAGATCCAGAGTGTGAGAGGGATTTATTAGCTGGGCTTTGTGTTCGCGAGGCTGAGAGAAAGCTCCGCAGAAAAATAATGGGTTCGAAGTTTTTTTTGTTTGTGAAGGAACCCTGTGAAGTAATCATGGTGGAGACTTGTTCAGACGGCGAACAAAGCGGCGAGCAAGTACTGGGGCTCAAGAATGAAATGAGTGGTACGACGTGGGATGAGTTCGGAGAGTACGAGGTAGAGTTTGAGGAGGAGAAGAGGCCGGTGCACGTGTCTCGTTGGATTGGATCTGCTTCTGAGATGAACTACGTAGCAGTCACGAACCCAGAGGATGATGTCGCTGTGGCGATTGTGGCGATTACACTTGCTGCTCAAAACAAGAATCTCAAATGATCCACATATGTTACGTCTGGTATAGTTTGTGATACTCTGAAATAAATGATGCCTAGCATAAAACTTGAAGTTCGTGTTATTTATGTATAAATCATATATTCTGAATTCTGAGCCATGCTCGTCGAAGATTTCGGAAGCTTCGATCCATTGGCAAGGCCAAGCTTTTAAGTTTGTGGGGGCACTGCTTTTTTTGATAAACTAAAATGGCACTTTACAACAGTGGCTGTTTAATTTCCTTTAATTAGTAAATTCTATTTGTCCAAGTTTTTGCAATATATAGATAGAGATGCTGCGAATTTATATTCGTGCAGACTAGTTGTTATCTGTCATTCCATACCCCTATTCATCCTTGCTGCGTCTAAATTCATAGGTTTTTTAGTTTTCTTGGCCAAAACTTTTATAGTGCTTCTGTGGCTAATTACTTAATTATAGGGTTAGAATATTTACATTGTTTTATATTTATATTTTTATTTGTTATAAATTTATTTTCTCAAAATTGTTTTTTATATAACTATGTTAGATTGAATATTACTAAATTAAATTGGAGTGTATACCTAATTAGTCCATTGATGGCTTCTTTTTTTCAATTTAAAGAGATACCCGTTAAAATTATAATTTTTTTATTGCCTACTCGATTTATTAAAATTTTATCCCGATCATATTTAGATTCGACCCACGTCGTATATTTGGCTATAGTGGATAAATCTTCAAATATAGATTTTCTGCATACATCAAAGATTAAACTTGAGATACATTTAAACGATACCGAACCGTTTACAACTTAAAATAACCTTTTAGTGTTAAAGTTATAACTGATATCCAACGACTTTTCATTAAATTTACATTCTATTAAACCATAAGGCCACAAGCAAGTCCATTTTTTTTGCTAAATAAAAATTTAGTTGCCATTCGCTAGGGTCAAGAAATATTTTTAAATTTAAAAATTATTTTATAGATATATTTATAAATTATCTATCAATAAAGTTTTCATATTAATATATATTATGGAGTTATGAATAAACTTTTTAATAACTGTACTAACCTTTATTAATTTTAAATAATTTTTTTAGTAAAATTTTTAAATAATTTTTTTATATCAATAATAAAATTTAAACTTAATATATTATGGAGATGAATAACCTTTTTAGTAACTGTAATATCCTTTGTTAGTCAACCAGCAAGTCCATTGATCTTTTGAAGCTAAGAATCCTTTGGACCAATTACTTGGGCTAGTATGGTCCATTATTCTTGTGTGGGCTTAAACTACTGAGCCCATCCATTATCTCTTTTCGGCCTTTATATCAACTACGGTAGTTGTATTAAAAAAAAGACCTACGATAGTTATGTACGGCAACATGGTAAGTTTGACGATCGGATATCAGAACTTAGGTATAACTTCTCAACTCAAAGCGACCGGATCAGTAGCTACACAATTTTGACATTCCGTGAAGAGATACTCTATAAGGATTCGGAAGTAATATTATTTCTCTTGAGTCGGTGGTGAAATTTCATGAGAACCCTGTTTACAGAAGCAAGCTTAAACATATGTTTGAAATTTGTTAATATCGCTTGACCTTCCCATTTTGCTTTCGCGCCGGCGCCCGACTTGTTCACTGCCTTTGTAATTTTATGTTTCAGTAAAGAGTTAAGATAGTGGGAAGCTATGCTGGAAACCTTGAGGAAGGAAGAAATGCTTTTGCTTTTGGAATTCGAAGGGTAAAGTCACAGCAATTAAGAGATAGTCTTCATACTTTAGTTGGAATATAGAGTTGGGGAGAAAAGCAAGGGGGCTTGTGGAGAAATGGAGAGCGGGAGAAGTGTTAGTGTTATTAATAGCATAGAGAGCAACGAGGATAAGTCTTTTCAGGCAATGCGGTTGGAGAATCCATTTACTTTCAAAGTAGGTCAAATATTTACAGGTTTTGGCATCGGCTGTGGTGCAGGAATCGGTGTTGGTCGCCCTATAAATTTAGGTACTTTCTTCTACCCTATGGTTTTTCAGCCACTTTCTTTTTCGGAGTTGGTGTAGGAAGAGATGGACTTGGGTGGTTTTTTCAAACCAAAAAATGGGGACACTCGTTCACAAACTTCTGCTAACAAACCATGTACCCATGCTGTTTCACATGCTAATCCTTTGAAATTCAGAGTTTATCCTTGTTTATTTTATACTAGCAAATAAGCTAATTTGAAAAGCGAAGCGAGGGAATTCCTTTTAAGCATCTGCTGCAGCTCAAGTGAGGATTACTTTAGATGATTATCATGCATTTCGTATTTTTATATTCTAGGCATTCTATATTCTACTTGTTTTAATTTTTGACTAAATATCCATTGAATTGTTATTGATTTGTTTTTTCATTGTTTTCCTTCTTCTTTAGTCTGGTTTTATGCTTGCATCCTTTATTTCTGTTCTCTCTTTGAACACTGAGATATCAATAATTATGCACTTCTTCATTATTAATTCAAAATTTGACCAGTCTAAGTTTAGACAAATTAATTCCATGTAGGTGCTATACCCATGCTGAATCAGGTAATGAGTGCCACCAGAGGAGCAACTGATGCATTTTCTGGTGTTAGCAGACATGTAAACAATTCTGTAAGTCAAAATTCATCTTCTTTATATTTAAAGTTGTGGTGCTGTTACTATGCAGCATAGTTTCATTTCCTTCTTTTCTTCTATAATTTCTGGATAAAAAGCTTAAAGATTTTAATCACTTTTTTATCTCTCTTGTTTTATTCAGTTGAGGAAGTTGGGAGCTAAAAATGTTGAAGTGGGCATTGGATGTGGAGTTGGTTTTGGTCATGGCTTTGGAGTTGGTATGTTAGGAGCATTCACCTTCTAATATCTCTTTGAAGTTCTGAAGATACTTATGCACTACTTTTGGAGAGTATCTGTTTCTCTGTTCTCTGGAAAATAGACTAACGTTACTGATACAATTTTTTTTTTTTTGGGTATTGAAATAGTAAAACTACATAATTCTTTTCTTGGTTGATCTTGCAATGCATGATGCGTGTTGATCCTATAAACTGGATATTCATATCACTACTTCCATGAGTCAATTTTTTTACATTATAATTGCTGTAGGCTTGGTATTCACAGAACCGCCACTATTTTTCTAAGCCTCCAAAGTGCACATTAAACTGAAACCTTGGGCTTGTCAAGGGATAAATCATATTTTCCCGGTTTATTTCTTTTTGCTCCTTGACTTGGCTAAAATTTGTCTGGTCGCATTACTCGAAGATGATACTTCATGTTTTATTAAAAATCATCATTCAATAGCAAGTTTTCCCCCCCTTCTATGATAGGCCTTGCTGTGAAACCTGGGGTGTTGCATCAAATCCAAGCCAATCTCGTAGTATGTCAAATTTTCTCTAATCTCAAGGGTTTCCGTTTATCATCTGGTATTTTTTATGTATGACAAATTTAAATATTCAATGTCTCAGATAGCAATGAGAAAGATGATGATAAAGCTTGGAATTGCCCCCAAACTGCCCTTTGGTCAGGGTGCCTTGCCATCATCCCTGCAAGGTAGCATTGGAATGATCAATGCAGCATCAAACCCATCATCTATGGGAAACGCGATGCATCTGTCAACAAAAGCATTAGACCAAACATCTGAAGGTCCAACAGGGTCTTTAGTTTCTGAAAATGTCCCAATCAAAGGCAAAGCAGTTGACACTGCATTTGGCAGTCGAACTGAGAAGGTTCTCAATGACTTTCTACAAAATCCATTAGTGAAGGGTGAGGGAGATGCAAACGATGAAGCGGTACGCACAATGAAATCAATGCTTGATCATAACCTGTTCACCAGCTTTCTTGATGATATGGCAAAGGAAAACTATAGGAATACTTCACCAAATATTGTATTTCCTTACATCTATTACAGTCCATCAACTTTGTTTTTTAGTGGAGCTAAAACATTTTACAGTTTCTTCTAAACTGGAATTTTAGCATGCCATTTATGCTTCAGAAATGGATGAAATGAAAGAGTTTGCTTTCTTGATGTGTACAGACTCATTCAAGAGCATGCTTACAAAATAGGGGTATTGATGATGAGATTTTTCTCTTGATCAGAACTATTCTCGTGGTTGATTGGGATTCAGTAATAGGCTAAGAGCACCTTAATGAACAAAATTGTTGTTAGAGGCTAGAAGTCATTGGTTGTCGGCCCTCAAGCTTGTATGCACCATCAGTTTATTAGCATCTTAAAATGAGTGCCTGTAGTATTACATGACTGTCTAAACTTTTGGAGCAACTAATTAGGATATGGTGATGGAGTTTCTGAAATTTTATGCTCTTGAATATAAGATTGTTCTGGTTTTCATGCGAGTCTTGTATTTATATCTGAAATCGTTATGCCAAACATGAAATCTAAAGCAGACAAAGTCGGTGTCAGTTACCTTTTGATATGTGCATTTGTCTGCTGGAATGTTCTTTTCTCTTCATTATTCTCTTGTCCCCTTCTTTTTTGTTCCCAAGTTGATCCAAGTATTATTATGTTCTAATTGATGCGCATATTGTAGGGTAGGCGATTACAATCGGAGAATGACATACTTAAGATGGTAATTTTTCATTCTTATATGTTAATTGTGCTATTTGCTTTGCTGTTAAGCTTTCAAAGATTAAATTGATTAAAGTTGGTGCGGGGATTCAGGTTTTGAAGCACCAGAAAATTATTGAAGAACTGGTGGAAGAAAATGAGAAGCTTCGCCAGATACTATTGGAAGAGCTGAAAATACCATCTAACAAGCTCAATGCAAGTTCTTCAGTTAGAAATAAGTTGCCCTGCATTGATTGTATTGAATGCAGAAGAAAACAAAGAAAAAAGTAGGTTAACTTGTCAAGTGCTTTCCTTACTAACCATTCTTGGTGATAGCCTTTCATGTTTTTGCCATGGTTTGTACTTTTGTATGCCCTAACGCCCATGCAAGGGTATATGATCATTGTCTATCATTTATTCGTTACAAGAACAAATGATATTTTAGATTTTTGAAAATATTTAATAATACTAAAGTCAATAGTTTGTTAAAAACCAGTTGTAGATGGGTTGCAGAATGAAGAGAAGACGTCATGACAGAAGAAATGTATAGTTATCTCATTACGTGGGGTTGGATATGTGAACTGTAATATATAAAGTAAATGTATTCTGGAGTTGGTTTAGGATTAGGAAAGATAATCTTTACCAACATATGTTGCAGGAGAGGTCATATTCTTTGTTGAACATCAACAAACGCATCAATGATATGTTGGATTATAGTTTGACAATATAAACTCAAGCGTATGGAAGACACGAAACGAGCTCGCTTAAACATGTGGATGTGATTGAGACTTTGTATTGAGAAAAAGTATTATTGTCGTATAATGTGGAGTTACTTTCTAATATTATGGGTGATTATGCTTATGGTGATTCTGTGTTGGTGATAGCTTTGGTCCAGCACAGGTCACGGATGTAGGGATTGAAAATCAGTGCATGACAAGTTTCCCGTTACAACACCTTTCAAGTGGAATCTAATGCCTTTTTAATCTTTTTTAATGTTGTAAGTTCTAGATATGGTTATAATCTCAGGAATGAATAGCTGTTGGAATAAATTCAGGGGATTTTGGGAATGCTTCTTTGTGATTTGATGCTGTGTACATACATACATACATATATATATATACATATATATATATATACATATATATATATATATACATATATATATATATATACATATACATATATATATATATATATATGATTGCGTCCTCAAGTGCCCACCACTACACCAATTTCATAAAAAACCACAGCCGCACATACTCTCACTTGTAACTTCCTTTTCCTTTTCTCTTGCCACATACTTACTCTGAAGTTGACTCAAAGTCCTCTCTCTGTTTTTTTATACAATCAATTAAATACCCTTATTTTTTATACACAAAAATTTACTGAGTTGGATTTTAGACTTACTAAGATTAATATCTACCTCAAAGACAAAGATACTAATAAAATCTTTATATTGATAATATGCTTTAAATTCAAAACCTTAAAAGTTATGAGTAAACTCCTTAATAATTGGATTAATATTTATAGTCAATTAAATATACTTATACATATAAATATATCAACACAGAATATTTTCTAAGGTTATGTTGACTTAGCTTATTTACTCTATCTTTCTACTCCTAAAAAGATTGATCTTAATATATAAGAAACTGTTTTTATTCGGTACTGTTTGTTTTTTGTACACAGGAAAGATGCAGAAGAAGTATACCTTTGTTAAAGCTATAATTTATGAGACTCACTTTCGAGTAGTGTTGATTTGTTTAGAGAAAGCAAAGGTTGAAAAAGTAACGGTAATCATAATCATAAATATTATAAAAAGGAGAATCAATTTTCATGGTTTTATATGTCTAATTATTCGTTGCATAATTATTTTTACCTGAAAAGAATAATTTTTGGATACAAGTGGTAATAGTGTTCTACCCCGGGTCAAGCTGTTTTTTTTCTTCTTCGCCGACAAAATTCCTAAGTAGTGACTCGCCTACTTCAACACTCAGCTCCCACATTTTCCACTCTCAACGAATTACCACCTTTCCTTTTTCCTTTTTCCTCTTTCCACCACCACCACTTGTAGTTGCTCATCATCATCAACCTCCAAACAATTCACAACAACCCTGTTTCAGAATCCATCGATTTCACAAGCCCAGATTCAAGTTTCTCCATTATTAACATGTTTTCATAATCACGCCAAGTTTACTTGATTTTGCATTGCTTAAGCTGCGAGTGGAGTTAGAAATGGAGCCGACAATTTAGCTTGTTTTTGGGGTTCTGTCCTACCAGTAATGGAACTGGAGAAGAAATCGGCAAATCTCTTATTTAAGCTACAAAATGGTACAATGTGATATATAACATAATGTGACAAGACGGTACAATGTGCAAATGATATATAACATAATCTCACCCTCCCAAACAAATCACTAGAGGATCACCTCAAGAATCATTCGCGAAATCTAACACAACGGACGGAAAGATATGAGGGGCGGGGGAATCAGACCAAACGAGTTAAACAAAAAACTACCCAGATACATATATCAATCCACACGTAATTCAGGCAGATTCAAGAACTGAATTTAAGCTAGAAGCAGAGCAGCTCCTCCACACAAGGCCGCCAACGCCAAACTGCTTCCATGAACAACGGCGGTGCTGTTGTTATTGGATGTTCCCGGTGTCGGCCCTTGATCACTGGGCGAGGATGGCGATATCGTCGGTGAAGATCTAGGTGCTGATGGCGTTGGGGAAGAAGACGGCGGAGAAGAGGTCGGAGGCTGAGATGGGGAGGTGGGAGGGGCTGAAATGCTCGGAGAAGGCGTTGCAGTGGTTGTTGGTGGCTGGGCAGATCCTCCGGGTGCAGGGGAGGGACCCTGAGCAATGCAGAATTGGACGAGGGCCAAGGATATGGCTATCATGAGCATGGCACGTGTAAGCGCCATGGCTGTGGGAAAAGAGAAAGCTTGGGAGTTGCAGAGAAAGCAAGGAGAGAAAGCGGGTCTGTGTGAGGAACAGAGCAACGGGGTTGGGAGATTGATATATAGCAAGAGATCAATCTCCACTTGTGGCACACCAAGAAGCACGAATATTACATGCTATTATTCAAAGTGGACATGTATGAAGAAAGAGGGGAACTTGACTAAAAGGAGGGGCATCATAAAACATATTTTATATAAGACAGTATAGTGCAAGACTCGTACTAAATGAAGTTTAAAGAGGGATAAATAGCAACGGAATGGTGTGTGATGGATTCAAAATAGTCGTGCTTTTGTGAGAGAATTGAATAAAGATGAAAAGCACGAGATTAAGAAGCGATGAAAGAAGAGGGGGTTTATTTGCTGAGTTGTTTATGAAGAGAGAAGAATCCACAATGGGGAAAAGGCAATGAGCATATAGACAAAAAGAAGCAGCCCCAAGGAAGGATGCGGGGGGTAATTGTGTGATTTTGTCGTTAAAATAAAAACATAAAAAGTGAGAATTGCAAAGGTGTTAGCCACCACGAGCGATCCCAATGCTGCTAAGGAAAGAGTATTGCATACAACTTCTCACAATCCTATTTTCGGACTACAATCCAATCATCTCTCCTCATTCAACGTCTCTCTTACTTTTACTTTTTTTTTCTTATATTTTTAAATAAAAAAAAAGTGATATTGACGATAAGGGACGTGAGCAGAGAGCAGGGGAATCCAAACAGGCCATTTAGAAAACGCTCAAGCTAAGGTCACTCTCCCTAGCTTTTCTTTTTCTACTTCCATTTTAGCTTCTTTTTTTTTATAAGAAATGAGGGATATGCCCAATGCAATAATTTACACTAATGAAAAAATTAACCTCAAATCTTCAAAATTTACTAGTTCCTTCAAATGAAATGGGCATATAGTATATATCGAAAATTTGAAAAAGTCTTTCTTTACCAATATATATGTAATCTTATTCTTCTCTATTAGAATATATTTTAATAGCACTTCTTATTATCTACTCATCAATTATTTAACCTAGAGAAAAAGTAATTTATCAATCTGATTGTATACTCTTTTATTAATATATCAATAAGGAATATCAAGTCTAACTTAATAATAATCTTTATATACCATGATCCATGCATTTTAGCTTTTACAATGGCTTTTTTATTTTAAGGTGCTCATTTCGTTATTTGCATATTGGGTTTCGTTATTGTTTGATGGTGCTTTTGTGGATTGTTAAACGCCTCATGGGTCACAACCAATAAGTCAAGCGACTTGTTTCATGGGGGCAGAAAAGTCAGTCAACAAAGTCAATTCTTCATTGGAATTTATAAAACGTTCTATTTTTAAAAAATATTATTTTATTATAATTTTAATTATAATATTTAGAGAGATATCATAATTCTTAAGTATATAAACTAGACTTAAAGGCAATAAACAGTTCGTCTTACTCGATATTGATATCGTCTAAAAAGAAATAAGACTTTACCCTATCTCTTAAATTATAAGTGAGCTCAACTCCTTTCTAAAATTTTTATACCAAAAAAAACAAAAGTCAATTCTTCAGCTTTGTCCAATCCTATGTTCCAAATGATAGAACTAACCCCACTACAACAACTATTTACCCGAACAAAATTGCAAATTCCTGTCTCGTTTTGGTCAAAAGAGTTGAGCAGAAAGTTTAGAAACAAACAAGATGCAATTAATAGAGTTGAATGGTTGTGTCATGTGAGTCTCATGATTTGGGGTTGGAACTAACAAGAAGTTGCTTGAGGCTACCTCAGTCTTATAAGAAGGAAAACAAAAATTTAAATCTCAATAAATACACATTTAAAAAGGAAAGATCTTTTTGGCACTCTAAACTTCAAAAAATATAGTAATAGTCTTGTCTAAATTAAGAAAAAATGAAGATTAAACCTTTTCATCAGACCAACGCACCTTCCATACTCCCCACGGATGTTATCATTTGAGCAGCCCAAGAAATTTCAAAGATATATAAATCAGTTATTATGAATGTATTATCATATATGCCATAAGTTGTGGTCTAGTAATAGGAACTTCGATGAAGTTGTGAGTTGCAAGCTAACCTAACAAAGAAGGAGAATGAAGCTCTTTGCCGTGCATTCATAAAAATGTTTCCAAATAGACAGCTTCATCCCTACATGTTTCTCAGGATACTTAGAGTATTCCCATTCAACGTCAGCATGAATATCATATATCATATCATACCAGCCTGTCACACACTCACAGGCTCTGCCCCTAACCTTCTTTCCCCTTGTCTTCTTGGGTGCTTCCCACAAAACGCCACATTCTCTGCATTATTATTGCTTCTCAAGTGTTACGCTTCCTCTTATAGAAAATAAAGAACAGAGTGTACTATAATTTACTACTCTCTTTATCTAACTGCCCAACACATGTCTAGTTATTTCTTGTCTTCGCTCTAAACCCAGCATCCTGGGATGGCAGCATTGACACCCACGCACAATTTAATCACCACCAAAGCTCCTCCCCTTTTGTATCTGTACAATATATACTTCACTCTTCAGATGAACAGACCATTATATTATCCATGTCTGAACTTTTATCACTTCTATATCATACCATTACATCACAGAAAGTGAGGAAGCATATTATAAGCTACTGCCAGAACCACTAACCAGGTCTAGCAATTTATTTTTCTTATTAAACTCAAGGATTGGGATCTTGACAGTTCATGAGGTCAAACCTGTGTGCCAGCTTTCCTCATTTAGAAGGGGCCGAGATGTGGGGCCTGCAAAAACATCACCAGCAAGTCAGAAACACTGTGACGATGATAAAACAGATGAATAAATATTCAAGCATTGAGTTTGACATATGCTG
The DNA here is from genome assembly GCA_037074615.1 of Leucaena leucocephala. Taxonomy (NCBI): domain Eukaryota; kingdom Viridiplantae; phylum Streptophyta; class Magnoliopsida; order Fabales; family Fabaceae; genus Leucaena; species Leucaena leucocephala. Next base: position 2,862,800 of record CM073563.1, on the reverse strand, counting down.
CAACAACTGTATGATCCGTGACAAATTGAGAGCGCTGCTTCCTTGTTAATTGTTTGAGAGAAAGGTGTGGGTGTGCATGCAGGGAGGGGAGGGGGATGAAGGAATAAACAAAAGCACAATCTTGTATTCTACCACGCGAATTCAAAGGCTACTGGTTACATCTATCTAATCACACTGAGTTTGTTTCCTTTATTTAGAATTTCAACAAAGTGCATGTCAGTTGACTAAGGTTTGGTCTCACACCAGGACTAATTTATCCATGGGATAGATGTTGGGCGTACTATTTTGAAAATTGCATAGAAAGAGTTCGTGAACCAGGACTCATGTCATGACTTCTTAAAATTTTTTTCCTTCAGTTAAACACTGAGATCAGTTCAATGACTGCTCAATTTCTGCAAAACTAAATTTTCATTTTTCAACTAGGCAACATTCACTTCAATAGATGTTTCTGGACGATTTTCACATCATGTGCTCAGAACTGAGTCTGTGACCAAAAATATCTCCAAACCACAAATCCATTAGCTGAGAAGATTTAAAGTTGGGACATATTACCTCCAAGGTTGACCCTTGAGCTGGAGAAAGGTATTGATTAGCCAGTTTTCTCAGCAATTTCAGCTATGACCAAAAGCGTTAAAAGAAACAAAAGCACTCAACATGAGCATAATAAAAACTCCATCCCATCCTTTTCTTGAAATGAAGCCAGTAAGAAGAGGGCCAAGAGCCGCACCAACTGATCCAGTGCCATCTATTATGGCAGTCACAGTAGCAAGAGCACGAGAACTGCCTCTAAGAGAACCGTGCGTGCCCAAGTCAGCAGAAAATGCAGTGGTGATCAGTGCATAGGGTCCATTCACAAATAGTCCAGTCACTGCCATAAGTGCAATGTTGAGGTTCATAGAAAGATTTCCCATATGATAGGTACAAAAGCATAGAAAGAATTGCAGCATACATAAAGCTAGCTGCTGTTATAGCACGGGCATGCAGTCTATCAGATATGTAGCCAGCAAGAATGCCTCCAAAAATCCCCCTTACATCTAATAAAGCTGAAAGGTTGCCGGCAGATTTTACAGAGACATACTCCCCACCAATTTCTGCTTCAAAATAAAAAAGAACAACACGATTGACTTCTGCAGTAGATGCTAATTTCAGTATTACATACAAAAGAAAAAAAAAACTAAAAAAAATATGAATATTGATTGTGTAGTATCCATAAAGTTGGCTGCATCATCATATACAAATTCTTTGTAGTTTATAATTTTGAGTCGATTAAAGCAAAAAATTAGAAGGTAATTGGAAAAAAAAAAAACAGGAAGGAACTGTAATTCTGCTGCTAGTAAGTCAAAAAGGAAGAAAATCCAATTGTTGAGCACACCACCGTCAAGTGGAATAGAATGCACAGCTATTAAATCCCAAAATTGATTGATTTTCCAGGTTAAAAAATTGAAAGCAGGAGATTTTGGTCAACTTTAAATACACACTCTGACATCACAATAAAATTGCTGATAGGTGAAGAGCTGAGTAAGTCTCCTAATGTGATCAAAGTACATTTTCTTCAGGGGACCCATGTCTCTCCACTACTAATAGTAATACAGGCAAAGCGCGGTTAAATTTTGGATCCCCATCAACAAACAAACACTATGATCATAAACTCGTTGATCACTAATTGCTCTTCTGTCCTCCAACTATCAACAGCCGTGTAATCTAATCCAGATAGAAAATAACAATTGAACAAGATAAAAGAACTAGCAATTTTAATATTACGTGACAACTAAAACGAAAGTAGATTCACGTTCACCTGTCCGACTTATAAGTAATATGGCAACCAATACAGAAACGTGTAGGCAACAAGCTTGGCGAAGAAAAGGCAGAGTGAAAATGTTATTACTCCCGGGATCATACATGCTTCAAGAATCCCAACACCCTTTATACTCCCTGAGACTTCTACAGAAGCCAAATCTGCCTCCCCTTCTGATGTAATACTTTTGGTAGTCTGAGGTCGAGCCTCTTCATCATAATGCACGTCCTCTGGATAAGTAGGCAACAACAAGTAAACAATCAACCCTCCAAATACAATTAAAGCTGCTGGAAGAATGAAAGACCAACCCCACCCAAAGTCCAAAACACTAGCATCGAGAAGGGAGCCACTTATGTTACCAACAGAAGTGTGAGCATTCCAAACACCCATTATCAATCCCCTCTTCCTTTTCCCAAACCAGTTTCCGACCACGGCAACAACGCAAGGCCAACCTGTTGCCTGAAACAACCCTGCGACCATTTGCACTACAAGATAGAACCAGAAAGAGTGAACATTCCAGAAGTACCCCATCCCAAAAATCGCAACAAAAATTCCACTCCCAATCATCCCCGTGGTTAAGAATAATCGAAGGTCTAGAGTATCCCCCAAATGGCCAGCAACGTACATTCCCAAAGAGTAACAAGCCAGAAACGCAACATCAATCTCCCCCAATTTCGAAGTTCCATCGGGTCCTTCAAAGGGGGCCCATTCGTCGCCGATCCACTTTGGGCCGTGGGTGAGCTTAGGATTGGGATGAGGATGCAATAAGCTCTTGACTATGCCAATGGGTTTTCTGGAAGCATGGTAGCACGCATAAGCTATGAATGTGATAATCAGAACCACATATCTGTAGGTGTTAAGGCGCCAATCCTTGCCTCTGACGCTTCTCATGAGAAGAATCCCAGGTGGGGTTCTCCTGGCTGTTTCAGAACGCTGACGCATGCTTAAGATCACGCAAAGAACTTCAGATGAAGCTCGGAATCATCCGCGGCGAAATATAATTTGTGAAGGTTGAATTTTCAAGAAGCCCGTGCGATACGTGAAAAGGATGATAACATACCTGAATGAGACAATGAGTAATAGAAACTGGAGGGTTGAAGAGAAATTGAAAAGGAGAAAAGACGGGTGCATTGGAGGATGATCGAGGTGCAATGGTGAAAGGGCAAGGGTGGTGATGAGTAAGGGAAATGAGGAGGAGTACGTGGCAGTAGCTATGAAATTTTGAATCGCATGGGTGACGTGGTTGGGTGACACGTGTAAAGGCGGGGATAGAGTGAGTGACAGAGTCTTAAGGCGGACACACCTGGCATTTTTCTGATCGGAAGTGATTTTCCGATTAGTTTAACTAAATATTCATGAGTTATACTGTTTTTAGTTAATAGTTAAAGGTAGTTTAGCATATTTTTTCCTGTAAATTTTCATACTTTTATTGCTGAAAATTTAAAATTATAATAATGTGATAAATATAAAAAAATTCTGATTATTACCTAAGAATTATATAATTTTAGAATAAACACATAATTTTTTTATGAGATTGTTATTATTATTATTAAAAAGAGAATAGATAATTTTTTTTTTTTGGCCAGAAGAATAGATAATTATGTGTGTGTTTGAGTTAAGCTTGTATACGGTGCCTTTACTTCGCCTATTTTATTTAATTTTATTTATTTCGCATGAGGAAACGGAGCGAAATCAGTTTACACGTGAGGATTGAGGAGGAGATAAAATTAGATAAGGCCTCTTTTCCTTCCTTCCTGCCTCTCAGTTCGCGACAGCTGGGGCTCTCATGCCCTTCTTGCAGTGACCATTTTCCCCGCTTCTGCTAAACCCTCCCTAGTGTTCTTTTTGAACATGGCATCCCAAATTCTTAATCAGGTGATCTATTTTCGTTTCTCTCACTTCCATTATGCCAACATTTTGGCGCTTGCTTTCTGTGCTGCTAATGATTTGGATATTGCAGGCGCTGTTTGCTTTGCCACAAAACCCCAATCAATGTTTTCCCCACAAGTTGGGTATTTCTACTATGGTGTCATGCTTCCCCTCTGCTCTTGGTTCTCGCAGTCTCCCTTTGTTTTCTAAAGTTACTTCGAGCTCAGTTTTATGGACTTGCAGCCCTCTCGTTGCTCAACCAATTAAGTCTTCGTTTGTCTTGAGAGGTGACGCGAATTCCGAAAGCGGAGGTGAAACCAGCAATAATGTTGAAGAGACCGAGTCGGCTAGTGTTGAAGAAGTTCAGGAAGCTGAAGCGGAAGAAGTGTCGGACCCTGATCCTAAAGTAGATGAACCCAAGCCTCCCAGAAAACCGCGAGTTAAGCTTGGAGACATTATGGGGGTAATCTAACCAATTCCCTTTTGTAATTTAATCCGTCTTCATAATTTGTTTTGTTTTTAGAGGGGTACATTACTTATAAGAAACTGGGGAGAATAGATAAGGAGATCATGTAAATCTTAGTGTATTTATTTCAACTTGATTTTGAACTTGCCCCTCCTACTTTGCTTAATTATTTCAAAGCTCAGCAGAAAGCATTTGTGAGATAAAGATATGTGTGTTTAAACAATGCTTCAATGCAAAGATCTTGTTCGCTGTGCTGTTGAATGCACAATGTAATTTATTTGCATCATGAAAATTTAAAGTATAATCTCTAACAAGATTCCTTTCAATTTTAAATTTTTGATGCCATGATCGTTGATTTGGCATTTGGTTCTGTGTGTGATTTGAACCACTGAGGATATAGTCAACTGTAAAACAAAGTCAAGAGATTCGTTGCTTTTGTTCTTGCAGATATTGAATCAGAGAGCAATTGAGGCATCCGATAAGGAGAGGCCAACTCCGGACCTAAGGACTGGTGATATTGTGGAAATTAAATTGGTAATTTATTTCTATATTTTATTTTTTAAGATTCCTGAGTTGAGAAGAAATTTATTGTGGTGTTCTTGTATCCTCCTTTCAGGAGGTTCCTGAAAACAGGCGTAGGTTGTCTGTTTATAAAGGTATTGTTATATCAAAACAAAATGCTGGTATTCACACAACAATTCGAATCCGAAGAATTATTGCCGGTGTGGGTGTTGAGATAGTCTTCCCAGTGTAAGTACCTTCCCTTGCGTTACTAGACTGTTATCATCATTTGCATGGGTGGATAAATCTTGTTGCTCATTGTGACAGAACACCTTGTATTAATTGTTGTTTTCATTAGGATATATAGTCTTCATGCTGAAAGAGAAAATTCCTCTGAATGCATTAAACGACTGGAAAATATTAAACTGGAATGACTGATTTGACCTTATGTGCTTCGGAACGTATATTATTTCAAAGTGACGTATGCATTAAATCTGTCTACTACACTGGTTCTCCTAGGTTATTTTGTAGCTTGTCAAAATGCGGGCTGTTAGGAAATTGATTTAGAAGCACTGACTTGTACAACTGAAGTTGACCTTGCTGTGGAATTCATTTTAACTTTATGACAATTTGGATTTACTAATCGCGTTGGAGGGTCATAAACTCTTTCTAAGGCATCTTCTTGTTCTGTGCTATGTCTCACCTTGTATATCTATGTATATATCAAGATTTTTCTCTCTTTCTCTATAGACACAGATACATACTACACACACAAAATCTAGAAAATCATAACCATGATAGATGGCTTACAGTAGACGTCCGCCTGGAAACTCAGTCTGATATCTCTCCCCTCTAGGAAGAATGATGGGAGATGAAGTATTTATATCTATGGTTGAACGTTTTAACCGAAGGAGAAAACTTTGGGCTTTTAACTGCTAGATTCTTGTTTATTATTAATTGATAAAGATATGCTATAAGTTATTCAATTTGTATGCTTTGGCTGTGGCGTTTTCTTTTGGATCATAAATACGGAGCTCTCCTCATATAACTAATGAAAAGTGAGGTTCGGATGGCTTTGTTAAATCCCCGCTTTACAATCTCAGATAATTCATCTATACAATGTAGCCAAATGAACTAACTTTTCATCTCCATAGCATTCATTCTGAAGCTCTTTACAGATTGCTGTGATATTCTGTGTGATATCATTGTTTATGTTTCTTGCAACAGGTACTCCCCAAATATCAAAGAACTCAAAGTAGTAAGCCACCGAAAGGTGAGGAGGGCCAGGTTGTACTATCTGAGAGACAAGCTTCCCAGACTTTCCACTTTCAAGTGATCCGGTGTGGTTCTCCACCTCCCCTCTTGTTTCGTCTTCAAAATGGTGTGCTGAATTCGAAGGAGTGTGTATTTCAGGGGCCGTATTTTGCTTCCATTTGTTTGCTGTAAAGTAAATTATAAAATCTAATCATATTTATTTTTTCTATCATAGTTCTTCTGCATAATTAATTATCCGAGTAATCATAGCCGGTGTAGCCCTCGTGAAATTCCACGTGTCTCCGCTATAGTCGATGCGTTATTCCTAGGCACAATAATTTTTTGATAACTCCTAAACACACAATATCGGCACAGTATAAAATCTGCAGCAAACGAGGTACGACGATGTAATCGTTTTGGTTCCTTTTTGGATCTGAAGTTCCATTACTTCTTCACATGAACGAAACGGGACTGGAAGTGACAGACACAGAAATTTATAGGTATAAAACATTTATCTATGAAAACATGCAAGAACAATGAGTATGCATGTATAAATATATGTATATAGTATGACAATCATTAAAATTATGAATAGCAAACATGTTCATAAATAATTGAATTTAGAACATGTTGTGAGCTTATGAGCCAATTGATTGAACGAAGGAAGATTGTTAGGTGAAGAAACAGAGACGTGACATCGTGTTAGGGAGTATTGTTTAGGAACAGTTGAAGCGGACGAGACGAGGCATTGGATGACGAGTCTGCCCTTGTCTCCCAAGAATCTTTGACAGTTAGTTTTGCCGCACACATCGGAGGGCCATGCTCCTCGTTCCATTCCAACCCATCTCGCAACCGTCATTCATTCCCTTTCTCTTATTTCGGAGCCACAATTCGTCACCCTCTTCCCTCTTCCCTCTTCCCCCTTGTGCAATTGCTCTGCATGTCGCCCTCTGTTCCTGCCTTTAATTGAAAAACTCCGATTTTGTGTTTAGGCTTCGTCATGAGTGCCGCTACTGCTGGAAATTCACTCATTTCTGTTGCTCCCCATGAGCTCAGATTCCATGGTATGTATTGTACCCTACCCTTCGCATCCCTCTTTCCAATACATTGCTTCCTTTCTTATTTTCGTTTGTTATATGGATCGCTTCCCCATGGATATTTCTGCATCCATCATGTTCCCCTCCGGGGAGATTCATGCAGCGAATTGCAAACAATTTTTTAGTCGTGTCTGTGCGTCGTACTTTTTTATTCATGGATCAAGACGACCATAAGATGTTTATTTTAGGGGAGTAATGGTGATGATAATAAGAAATTAAGTAACCGGGAATCAAAATCTCAACTAGAATTTTAGCGTTATACCGAACAAACCTTTGGTGGAAAGAATAATAACTTCTGAAGCTTGTATATTTTCCTTGAAATGTAATGTTACCAACCGTTGTTAAATCACTCATAACATTTATATGTAATTCGTTTCCTTCGCTTTTTGGGAACCAGAACAAGGACTCTGAAGTGATTGAAGTAAGGACGCATGGTTTTCCCTTTCGATTATTAAAAGCTTGAAAATCCGTTGGATATCGTTGCGGTTCTATTTAGCAATTATCAGATAGGAAAATCAAGTAGAAAATGTCCCATTACTACTTCTGTTTTCAAGATTGCATGTTAGTTCTCTCATTTGGGTCAAAAGAATTGAGGTTACGGAAAGCCGAATATTTTAATTTGATAAACATGTCTTGAACTATGATTTGGAATGCATAAAAGGTTTTGCATGTAAAACGTCATTAGGGTTCTCTTAAAATCTGAATCCTTTTCCTCTGTCGTTTTCTTAATATATATATGTCCGAGTTCTGATTCAGCTACTCCTATGAAATTAATGTAATCAGTTGAGCTGGAGAAGCAAGCATTTTGTGATATTAAAGTTTCGAACAACACTGAACACCACGTTGCTTTTAAGGTACTCCTTAACTGAATGAGCATGAACAAACTTCTCTCTGCTTGATACACTTCTCTTTAGCTGATTCTTAGTCTATTCTGATCACGTTCTAGGTCAAAACCACTTCACCTAAGAAGTACTTCGTACGACCAAACACTGGTATTGTACAACCGCAGGACTCATGTATCATCAGAGGTGAATCCATATATAATATGCATTTAGACATAAACTGTTCCATATAAGACATGGGAAGTGAACGTTTATCTTCCACATCTCTGAGAGAAATCTGTAAATAGAAGCATATTTTGGAGAATGTAATACTCTGTTTGTGGTTTTGATGGTCCCAAGCGAGCTGTTTTTTTGGTTAAATACTTGCTGGCTTCAAAGATCAAACCTTTGATATTTTCCCACTGTGTTGGCCTTTGGTGTATCATTCTCTTATAATTTTCTCTTTTTTATTTCAATTTTGCTTAAAACATACTCCCTCCAATCCTAATTATAAAATTTATTTTATTTTTTTATATAAATTTAGAAAATCAAATAAATTAATTAATTATGATTAAATCTAACCTCTTAAGATAAATTCATATTATATACTCTTCAATTTACCTATCAATTAGGTCTTAGTTTTTATATTAGTTATAATTAATTAATTTATTTTACTTCTTAGATTTATCTAAAAAATCAAATGCATCTTATAATTAGAATTATAGATAGTATCATGTGTACAATTTGCTTATGTATGCTTAACATGCTGCGGTATTAGCATCTATCGTTTTATTTCTGGATTTTACAGTCACTCTCCAAGCCCAACATGAATATCCTGCCGACCTGCAACAGAAAGACAAGTTTCTCTTACAGAGTACAGTAGTGAATCCTAATGCTAAGGTTGATGAGCTTTCGTCAGATACTGTAAGAAAGCCAACACCCTCTGTCTCAAAATATCAGTTTTCTAAAGGAGAACTCTATCATCAACTCTTTGGTTTGGCGTGCAGTTTAATAAGGATAGTGGAAAGTCAACAATAGAGGAATTCAGACTAAGAGTTGTATTTGTCTACCCTAACTCAGCTCAAGGAAATTCAGAAGATGAAGCATTGAAGAGGTCCATACAAGATCTTGATTCCGATTCTGTGAGTCTTATCTTCTTCTTTTTTTACTTCACTCCTTGTCCAAATTCTTGGCTCGCTTATCATTGTTGTTTTACAATTCAATTTTCTTTGAATGAAGAGTCAGGCTTTACAGCGATGGAAAGAAGAAAGAGATGCTGCTAATAGACAAACGATGCAACTGAGACAGGAATTGGTAATTATGAAACATGTTATCTCATATGTGTCAGATTATTCTGGTTGGCGCAAATTTGAGTAATCCATGAGTTTTGTTGATGTGCAGGAGATGATGAAAAGGCGAAAAATTCGTGGAAGTGATCAGGGCTTTTCCTTCAGATTTACCATTTTTGTGGGTATTATTGGAACTCTGCTTGGCTTGCTCTTGAAACTTTCCTTGTCTTAAAAAACTTCTGCAGACTGATTTTGTTGGGACCTTTGCCTCCACAACTTACCCTCTTCACTGTAAAGTTCCATATTTTGTTGAATGAGATATTTTTCCTAGCACCGTCTCCGTGGTTATATTTCTTCGCTGCTATAGCACAATGTGTCACAGAATCAAAGGCCTCGCCTTCAATATAATTAATTTTCTAGTCCTACTTTGTTATTTTTTTTAAGACAGCCAACGTTTCTACCTATAATTCACGGAATTTTCTTTTTTAGAAAAAAAAAGCACAAACCGTTAAAACTTTTATTTGCAGGTAACACAATCCCACAAATAACGAAAGGGAGATCCACACACATGACAATAAAAAGTAAGTACATTGTACGATGGGCATAATATTGAAAAAGGTCGAAGTTTAGGTGAAAGTTATAGGCCTAGCCTCCTAGGATGTGATGCCTACTGGGCTTTCCCCCTCCGTTTTATTACTGTATATTTAGATAAAATTAAAAAAATAAGCTTATAAAAAAAATTTAGATAACTTATAAAAAAAAATTTTTGAGGAAAAATTTATAAAAAAAAATAATTTTAAATAAATGAGTGTTTAGATAGTTATTTTTAAAAATATTTTTATTATTAATAAATTATAAAAAATAGTATGAGTATGAGAGGATAGGAGATAAGATATAAGAGGAGAGAGAGTGTAAGAAAAAAAAAAGAGATGATGTAAGAAAAAGTATGAGAGATAGGAAAGAGTGTACGAAAAAGTAGGGGTAATATAATAATTAATTAATTCATAAGATATTTTACTGTTCCATAAACTACTCTAATTAGTTTATCTAAAATTTTAGTTTTAAATCATAATTTAGTCCAAAAGCCTATTTGAATAAATATGACTGTTTATTTTTAAAAAAAAATAAACCTAAATTTTGCTCAAAAAAACTTTTAAAATTATGGTTTCCACTTTTATCAAACATGTCCTTAATCTTGAGGCACTAATGGAACTAAAGAGAAAACATAAAATGTTTAAAATATGGATTCTTTTTTTTTCTTACAATAAAACTGATATTATTGCCATGAGATAGAGATTAGACCTATAATCTTTTATTTATAAAAAAAAATATACTATTAGACTATAAAGATTTTAAAAGGATAGAGTTAGAAAGAGCACAAGGTGGGTTAACTCAACTTTAATATTTTGTGTCCTTTTTTGTGATGGGAATTCCACCGCTTTATCTTCAAGGTATCTTATCTTTAATTACACCAAACTCTTTGGCATATGGTTGGGTTATTGACTTTTTCATAGTTTGCCAATCTATTTAAAATAAAATATCAATTATCATATCTGTCCAATTTTAGTTGTTTCCTTTTCTTTTAAACCCCTCTCTGCCCATACTTTTTAAAGCATGCTTTTTGTAAATGAGATTAACTACAAAAATACTAAATAGAGTTATTTTTTTATGATTAAATTACGATAATTTTATTTAAATAAAAATATCATCTTAAAATATCGTCAATATAAATAATATACTTCTCTAATCCTATTTATTATATGGGAGAGAAAAAATAATTTTTTTACCTTATTTATAAGTTACATAATTATTTTTTATATAAATATATAATTTTACTACTTATTTATTATTAGATTGAATTTATTCTCATTTAGTATGATATATATTAAATAGAGAAAAAATTAAAAAATGTTGAATTTTAAAGTCAAATTAATAAAATTTATTTTTTTTATTTTATGTGAAATATACTATAAATAACTTATAAATAAAATCATAAAAAATATTTTATACTAAAAATATTGACAAAAAGTGGGAGACAGCCACAAATTTAAAAGTTGTTTTCAGTTGGGGTAATACTATGCCGAGAGGACAAGTTAGAGAGTATTCGTTTTCTGGTGACTTTTCATTTATCTCCTATTGTTCAAAAGAAAGGCAAAAGGGAAATGATTGGAATATTCCATTATCTTGAAAAATATGAAGTTTATGTTACATTAGTCCTAACATATATTCTCATGGCTCCATTTTTAAGGGGCATGCTTTTTCATGTCTTGCCTATTTAGATCCCCAGCTACATCTCTGCATGATTCCATAATTCCCACAAATCTATATCATTTTTTATAACCCACAGAAAAAAAATGTAATCATTACGAAAATGAGATATCAAATTATTATAAAAAAAATATTGTTTTATATATAAGAAAATGAAAAGTACCCCTCTTTGATATTAATTTTTTAAATCAAGTAATTAAATAAAGTACCAAACATGTATTGGCATAGGAAAAAGCCATTCCCATTAAGACCAAATCAAAGTCCAGTGAAGTTAAAAGGAGTGGTTGCATTTCATTTTGTCATTTTGCAATTAGAAGATATTATTTTTCACACATCAAAGTGGCTTCACCTTATTGGATATATACATCACAGTTCCCACAAGCATCACCCACACCTAATACCCTTTCTCTTTAATTTGGTGAAGTGATAGAGTGCAAATCCACCTATGTGCCATACTCTCATATTCTTTTATTTCAAGCTTAAATGTATTCTTCATCACTCCTACGCTCATTAAAAATAAATACTCTATTAATTTATAAAAAATTGAAAAAAATAATTAAATTAGTTATTTATAAAAAAATATATATTATTTTTTATAAAATGCCATCTATGATAATTTACATAGGAGCTACATATAACAAATTTGAACATTTCATTCATTGAGTGGACTCAGTAAATATTGGTTGAAATATACAAGAAGATGTAATATTAAATTAAAATAATAATTTCGTTGGGTGTGCTCGCATGAAAAGGAGATTTTTAAGCAAAGTATATTAAAAGCAGAAACAATGAGACACAAAGGGAGAAAATCACAGCGAACCCACTCACAAATTCCGGGTAGCTAGCTGATAGACTTTTGAAGATTACTTTTTTTTTCCCCCTTTCTCTCATTTCAAATGGCAATTGAATTGATGAGCAGAAGCAACTCTTTTTTTATTTTACAATTAATCTGGTTGTCCATTATGATTAAATTTTCATTTCACTGTTTATTTTAATTATATCACACAAACACGCACTACCGGCACTCTTTTAAAAGAAAAATTATGATAATAGAAGCATATAATGTAAATAATTTAAAATAAATTAATCTAGACAAATAATAAGTTTAACTTATTTGATAATGTAGAAAATGATCAAATAGTTTTAGTTTTCCCCTAGTAATACATAGGCTACAAAAAATTAGTTCAAATTATCTGATTAAAATCTTGGTCAGAATAATATGAATCTGAGTATTGTTGATATTATATATATTTTTTTAGAGTATTTATGCTTTATATGTATAAGAATATATCATGTGTTTATGCTTAATAAAATTTTAAACATCGTATTTTAAATATTTTTTATTAAATATAAATATTATTTTATTATAAGTAATTCTATTTAAGATACAATTAAATATTAAATATAACTATATCTCATAAAAAAAAAAATTTGATTCAATATGTTGTTTTGAAGCACTATCCCTTCCACTACTCCTAACCAGCCACAGTTGGTTTTCAATAATTTTTCCTGCTGTCAAGAAATGGTGGTTTTGGTAATTTGCCAGGAAATTACTGAGTTAGCCTTGTAGATGGGCAGATCTGGGTGTGCCCATTGGCCTCCCAACGAATCAATTCCCACCACGTTTCACTTTTCTGTTGGATCATTCCTTGCTCATGAACATGTTTGGACTTCCAACCTAAAAGCTGCGTGCTCCGGGATCGCTGAGTCACGGACCCACTTCTTCTGATAATTGAAAACTTAACAAATCTTCAAATACGCGAACTACTATGTTTATATAATTAATTAATTGATTAATTTCCAGAAAACAAAATTATTTAATTTAATTTTATCTATATATATTTCTACGTTGTGCACTCACCAATAAGTTTGAACAAAAATCACCATTAAGGAAACATGCTTGTTTAGCTGATTTGTTTTGAAACAGCAAGCATCATTACTTGCTTATAAATATACTTAGTCAGTACATAAACCTCATAATTACACTTGCAATTAATTAATTAATTAAATAAAGAATTATCTGTTAGGGACAGATTTTAATAAGGAAAGGTTCGGGCAACCCGTAATTTAATGTGTTGTCATATAATTAAGAAACATAGTTTCATCATTCACGTGCGCACTTCACATGTTTGAAACATCACAATATCATCCTTCAAGCATTGTCTCCGTCTAATATAGTTAATACGATTCTCTACCTAAACATCACGTATGTTACCCATATACATACATACATACATACATACATACATACACATATCCCAAATAAAAAATCAAGCTCCTTTATTTATATACGTGAAGCCAACTCTAAATAGAATTTGAATGATTACAACAATTAATAAATATTAATCTAGTTAATAAATAATTAATTTATAATATATAAATTTGTGAAATTAATATCAGAATCCTATTGTCAATTATTTTTATAAATATTTTTTTAATCTAGAGATATATTATAATTTTAATAAATTTCTATAACTTAACTCATTTAGACTATTTTTTAAAATAATAAATAAATTATTACAACTATATATACACACACACGTGTGTATTAAATAATAAATTAATGGAGATTAATGCCCCAATCAATAGATATATGAACCAAGGATTTTTTTCAATGTTAGATATAATAAGAGTCAATGCAAATATATGTATATATTTTTTTTTTGTTACAACAAATTTTTTATTAGGTTAATTTACTATTTAAAAATAGGGTCAATTTTTTATTTTTTGTAGATAATATCAATATTTTATAGGATAAATCATCAATTATCCTTAAATATAAATCTAGATACTTAGGAGTTAGTGTGTCTCTCCAAACACTAAAATTTTAATCATAATAAAATAATACTTTTAAAAAATTAAATATATTTTAAATAATTAAATATTTTACTGTTTTACCAATTGAAATATAACAATAACATATGGATATGAGAATAATGATTCGGCTGTTTCTTTACTTCTAATTATAATGTTCACACTTGTCAATTTCAGAGCACTAACGTGATTTGAAGCTTTAACCAATGCTTCTTAAGCACAGAGCATTCACTTATGCCAAAGAAATCTCAACCAAAACCCTCATTTTCCTTCTTTTTAATTAATCTCCTATCTCTAGTCGTTGATTGTATTCTAATCCGACTGACCATTCACGCTCTCACGCACGCCCCTCCCTACCGATTTCAATACTTATCCACTCAATTCCCTCAAGTAGACAAATTCCCCCATCTTGTTTTGATCTGGAATATAAAATATGATCAAGTCTATAAAAGCTCACTAAATAAAAATTAACGTCAGCTGTCTCTTCTGCTGTTTGACGTGGATGTTTTGGCGAGGAGATTTCAAGAAAAGAGCCCCAGTAATATTCTCAAAATTCAAGTTCCACATTATTGCAGTGTTTTTAACCCGTCACGTTTATACAATATTTTATTTTAGATTTAATTTTTATCTGATATCCTGAAATATTTTTTCATCACCTTTGTATGATATTTATAAAATTTTGTGATTTATTTAATAACTTAAAATATTTTTTAAGTGTATTAAATATTAAGTACTATATAAAATATAAAATATTTTAGAGTACTCACAAATATTTTAGGATGTTATATGAATAAGAAATATTTGAAGTTTAGCTCCATATAAATAGAGTTCGAGTTTTATTACGGACCAAAATTAGAATTAGAACATTAGAGCAATTCTACAGCGAAAATAATTCGCCAATTTTTTATTTAAAAATAATAGTAATAAAAAATCATGTGGCATGTAACGAAAATAAAACATGATCCTCCCGATATATGCGCGCCTTCCCCTTTTGATATTCCACACTAGATAAAACGACACAGAACTTTCTATTACTCCGCACATGATTCCTATCTGCACCTCAGTCCTTTTGATTACACGTGGCATGTGCTCCCATTAAAATGTTATTATCAGGTTCTTTAGTTTTTAATTCATATAATTATATAAATAATATAATCAAGAACTCAGAAGAACTACATGTACCAACCCCACATGAAACAATCTGATTATAATGTGATTTTTTTTTGTATTAAAAATTCCACTCCAAAGTGATTTTTTTACCAGCATACTCTAAAGTAATTAAATAAATATCTCTCTTGGATTAGAGATCTTACCGTGGGTTCAGGCACCTGCGATCATTGCCTTGCAAAGGGAAGAGACAGGGCACTAGGTGGAGGGAGATCTAGAACTACGAGTTTTAATAGGTCCCACTCCCACATTGAACCTCACCCTGTGTTTCTTAATTTCCTATTTTTATACTATTTTAAAATAATTTTCATTATTTATTTTTTTCAAAAGAAGAGTAATCCTGTCTACATTAGAGTTTTGAAATAGTAGCCGCGGTTTAAATTGTGATGAATGTCATAATGCATGGACATTAATATATTAAATAGCAATAAAAAAAAAGGAATATAACGTGGCGGATGAAATGACGGTTTGAGGAGAAAAATAAGAGAAAGTTGGGTTGGCAATGCAAGATCTGACTAGTTGCTTCTTTCTCTGTTTTATTTTAAATAAATAAATGGATTCCTAACCCTAAAAGGCACAGTACTCCTCAAGGAATGCAATTTAATAATAATATTTCCGAAACAAAAAAAAGAAGAAAGAAAGATAAAATAAGCAAAATGATGTTAATAATTTGGGACATGTTCCTTGGAACAACTTTTAGGAAGGATGATTGTGAAGGAGGCTCGGCCTCTTTGTGGGGTCACATATCACCGTCTTTTGATGAAAGCAGGTGGTGGGAGACCAATCGAACGGCTCATAACTCACGACCTCAATCCTACGACGCTGACCTTCTTACGTTATTATGCCTCTCCTTCTCCACAGTGTTTTTTAATAAAAAAAAACATTTATATGAATTTAATATCTACCTCAATTAAAATTAGGATATAACTTTAAAGATTAGATATTATTTATAAACGTTTTCGAGAGTGTTTAATAAATAATTTTTTATAATAACAGATAAAAATCTATTTTTTATCATATAGATCAATTCTACCCGTTGGCTCCTTCTCCACAATGTTACATTTCATGATGTTATGATATTTTTTTTATATAAAATTTTTTAAATAGAGATTAAACTCATTCACAATTTAAAAATAAATTATTATTTTTTAAATAAGATGAACTATCAATTATTTTTAAATATAAATTTAAATATTAAAAAAATATAATATCTCATCTAATATTAAAATTAGAATTACAAGTAGTGCTCCACATATATCACTATGTTGTGTGTATGGATTGGGTTGGACCAATCTCTCTCTCTCTCTACACAAAGTAACACAACACCCCGTACCCACTCACCTCATCGTTCACCAATCTTAATCTCTCTTCCTCTTTTGTGTGTTTTAAACAGAGAAAAAAGTTTAAAAGAGAAATTAAAGAGCAAACCAAAATCGCTTGGCACCAAATTAGTCAAATTCAACGTATGCTCACTATGTATCATGCCCACACTATCTTCTCTCCATGTTTACCCACTCTTTTACTCTTATCAAAATAAATAATTTATAATTTTATTATAAACAGTATCTATATTTAATATCTAATAAATAATATTATTTTTAATAGAAGATACCTTAAAAAAATCTTACCACCCTATAATTATAAATAAAAAAATGTTTCTTTGTGTGATGTGCATGATTTGAGTGATTGCCTGCGAGATTCATGTGGCTAAGTCACAGACCTCAACCTTCTTTGGTCTCACCACTGAGGATGGAATTCAGGTGAAAGTAAAATCTTATGCCTAAAGTCTGTCAGTGTTGGTGGGTCCCTCATCATCAACCCCCCTTGACCTAATCGAACGGTGATTACTGGGTCTGTGATGCCATTGTTTGCTTGCAACCCTAAATATTTATTCATATCAGCACAGGTAGATGAGAATATAATATTGTGGAATTTGGTAGCCTTAACCCATCAGAAAATTCATCACACGATATGGGAAAGCCCAAAGGACTCGCATTGTTTCTTTCTCCCCTTTTCTTTTTGTTGTGCCTCAAATGTTGGTTTCCGTTTTCCTTCCACCATCTGTGTGTGTGTGTTAAAGTTTTCACTATTAATGACTTGTTGCTTTTATGAATTATTAAAAGGGGGAAAATTGTTTGGACCAAAAATGGACGGTGAAGATGAATGCTCTCGGATTGGATTTTTATTTGATGAAGATTTTGTGAGCATGGCAGAAAAGTCCATAGTCAACAAGATGTGTGCAATAATATTCCTCTGCCCCTCGTCCACCTCGTTGGGTAAAACACAAATGAAAGTTCTTTTTAAAATTTTGATATTGGCAAAGTAAAATTGAAATCTTTCGGATTAACATCTATAATTACAACGGGGAAAGAGAAGGTGAGGGGAAAAAACAAAGAAAAAGGAAAAGCTGGGCATTTACTTCACATACAATACAACAAAGAGGTCACATACACAGACTTCTCTCCCTCTCTCTCTCCGTTCCGTTCCGTTCTATTCCACTTCACCTTCCTTTCCTCTTTTCACCGCCATTTATGAGATTCCTCCAATGGCCTTTTATCTTCCATTGGATTGTACAGATTCCTAGCTAAAATACGCTCATCAATATCTTCAATTCCAGTGGATTTGTTGCTATCTATGTGAATTCTTTTAAAGACCATAGAACAAAACTCTTCTGGGTCTCTAGGCTTCTGCTCTCTTTCTGCAAACTATCATTCTGGGTTTGCTGCAGAACAAGCCTTCATTACCCAATACTACTCGCTGCAGAAGTCTTGAATATAAAATCTGTAGATATTTTGAGAAATTTTCCTTTTTTTCAATAAATTATTTGCCCCTTTCTGTAAATTTTTCTTCCTATCTCTGTCCTCACTTGAGGAAAAAATTTGAGACATGGGAAAGCAAGGTCCTTGCTATCACTGTGGAGTTACAAGTGAGTTCTTGTTTCTCCAATACGCTTATTTCTTGTTTCCTGGCTTTCTTTTTGAGCTTTGACCTTATTGTTTTCTCCTCTATTCAAACGTGGACTATTCTGCAACTATATCCTCCCTCAGTAATTTTGATAAAAGAGAGTTGTGTCTGAAAAGGAATTTTACGCTTTCTAATATAATTGAATAAAAAAAGGCGTGCTCTTCGTTGTATTCTGGATGCAATCTTTCAGGGATTCAAGTCTTCTTGTTGCTTTGAATTCTTCGAGTTGAAATTTGGAGGGATTATTATTCATTTCCTCCTCGTATGGCTTTCCGCAATTTGAACTTACCTCTTTATCCGGTTTTAATTTTTCCTGAACTCTGTTTGAAGTATGAGCAAACATAACTAATGGAAATTTGAGTTCAGATCTGTCAAATGCCAGATGGGACTCACAACTTGATAGATAAAACATTTCTATTATGGTGTTTATCAAAATTAGTCAAGCCATTGTTCTCCTGTTCCCATCTGGACTATGTGAAATTGAAAGGAGAGAGAAAAAAGAAAGGAAGACATTTATTCTTTGAAAAATGCCCAGTGTTTTAAATCCTATTATGTATGCTGAAGGGCATTCACGTTCACAAAGTTCTTGCTGCTTCCTGCACGAACACTTTCTTATTGTATCAGATGGTCTCTGTCCAAGCATTGTATATATCCTTCATACTTGTCAAAGCTCTCTTGTTAATTGATTGAAGAGAAAACCATCATTATGCCTCTTCATTATTGTATCATCAAAACTTTCTCAACCCGAAACTATTGTTTTTGCTTACAATAAAATAATCATGGGACTTAGCCTTCAATGTGTTCATTGTTTTTCCTGGTAGGAATATTTATCTTCCAGAAATTTGAAACATTTTCAACTGCTGAAGTAATTGTTAATGTGTATTGCCTAAAACTGTTGCAACATTGTAATCACGATCGAGGAGGATTCTGTAATCCCCTAAAGGCAGAGTGACTGTTTCATTTAGATTCCCTTAGCTTCTATGCCTCGAGGGGGGCTCAATATTTAATTGTTATTCATTTCAGTTAAATTGCAAGCATTCTGGATCAGCTCGAGGTCTATGGACCATTTGCCTTGTTTTCCTCACAAAAAGGATGCTGCCTTTGATTATCTTACTCATTTGAGCACATCATTCAATAGCAATAACATATTGAGCACTTCAGTCAGGCATTGCAAGTTCCTTATCTAATGAATGCTTAAAAATGATGCTAGCTCAACCTTAAAGTTTTTTATTGGGTTCAGCTTACTAGTACGTCAAAGATGATTAGTCCTTGTTTTATGGGAATAACATCATTTCCCTGATTAGTCCTTTTTTGTTTTAGGAACTTATATGAAGATCTATAATATATCTTTCCATTCTTCTGATGATGTCCTCATAAAGTGGATTATAACTACTGTCACTACCTCAATGTTAGCTTAGTTAAGGGGATTGCTGAAAGAACTTTGATTTGGACAGACAATTGATCCTGAAAAGCATGAAAAAAAGAAAGAAAGAAGAGAAACAGAAGAGAAAATGATACAGAGGACTTGTAAATTCTACTTTGTCTCCATTTTCTTATGATAGCATGTTAATTTACAAGAATTGGATACCATGTTCTGAGAGTCGTATAAGGATCAACATTGTCAGGCTTGAATTATTAGTTGCTTGTTGCTGTTATTGCTGCTGTATCAAAGCTTGGACCATTAAAAGATCAAAGTTTTAATTTAACAAGCTTCCACTTGACAGTTATTTTTATGCTACTGGCTAGTAATAACTCTGACTGTTTTACTCTAAAAGGTTTAAGCTTTGACTTGCCTATGAGAAAACTCCCTCTATATTTTATTCTATGGCTCCTTGTAAAATACCCAAGCAATCCAAGATGCATGTCTAATACTGTTTTTAGATAGAGTTGTTAATTTGTATATATTTCTTACAATTGAGAATTATAACAGGCACCCCACTTTGGCGCAATGGCCCGCCAGATAAACCAGTATTATGCAATGCATGTGGTTCTCGGTGGAGGACAAAGGGAACGCTTGCAAATTATACTCCATTACATGCTCGGACAGAAACTGATGATTGTGAGGATCAAAGGTTTTCAAGGGTAAAGAGCATATCACTAAATAAGAACAAAGAAGTGAAATTGTCTAAGAGAAAGCATAATGAAGATAATTTATTAACTGGAGTGGCTGGCCTTGATTACAAACAAGGGTTTCGAAAGGCTGCAGATGAAGATACAAGCAATAGATCAAGTTCTGGATCAGCTATCTCTAACTCAGAGAGTTGTGCTCAATTTGGTGGCACTGATGCTAGTGATTTGACAGGTTGGATGCTTTACTATGCACTAATTTTATTGGAAGATGATTTCTTCACCATTGATTGTAGTAGCACTAGGCATTCAATTGAAGAGAGTATAAATAATAAAATTTCCAGTCCAGATATATTATGGACATCATCGAGAAGTGGATAATGACAAAGAAAAGAGGGAAGGAGAAAAAAAGGAAAAAATTGCAGAGTTTCTGTACTTCAAATGCCATGGTTAACATGTAAGAAGATGAGCGAAATTTGTTTCTAACTTAAGAGTATTTTTTTCATTTGACAAAAAGGTTCCGAGAGGTGATTGGGTATATTTCTAGCATTAAGCTCTAATTATCTCAACACAGTTCAAATTCTGATATTCATAGCATTTATGGTGTTGTTTTAGGTCCTGCCCAGTCAATTGTCTGGGATACCATGGTGCCTTCAAAGAAGAGGACATGTGTGGGTCGTCCAAAGCAATCTTCTGTTGAGAAGCTCACAAAAGATCTGTACACTATTCTTCATGAACAACAGTCTTATTTTTCTGCATCCTCTGAAGAGGATCTTCTTTTTGAAACTGAAACACCGATGGTCTCTGTTGAGATAGGGCATGGAAGCGTTCTTATTAGGCACCCAAGCTCTATAGCTCGTGAAGAAGAGTCTGAGGCCAGCTCTCTTTCAGTTGATAACAAACAGTGCCCAACCAGTGAGGCATATTCATATTCTGGTACCGCTCATGTGCATAATGGTTATAGAGGTGTGAATTTTCCATATCAGGGGGTTCAGAAGATCAGGAGCTCTGCTGACTGATGTAACCTGTCTTAAGAGTCAAATCCAGCAACACACGACTTGCTGGAAAGGTAGAGTTTGAACTGGAAAATAATGGAAATCAAGTGGACACTGATACAAAGTTGACTCAATAATCCGGGTGAGTTCAAAAGGAAATACAAGCTGAATGCAACAAGATAATAATGTACTATCCTAGACCAAGATCCCTCTGGTGTTTCGAGAGACCAGCCTCTCCCAATACAACCTTCTTCACTAGGTAATCCCTGCCTCCCCTTGTACCCGAGAGGCCTATTATATGCTTCAAAAGTGCCTGGCACCTGTCCCCAAAAATAAAGTCAACAATAGGGCAGCAAATAGATGACAGCAATACATAAAGTCTATAGCCACCTAGTCTTATGTTTCTTTCTCAATTTCAGCTTGGTCAACTTTCTGAAACGCAAAAGGAGTCCTTGCCCTTTCCATGCTTCTTTCTTTGATAGGTCTTGGTAGCAAAAGTGAATGTATCATTACCCACCCCTAGAAGGTTCACCTTGTCCTCAAGGGGAAAGGAAGGGAATTGGGAGGCCATAGTGGACATTTCTTCCCAAGAATTTTCAAATTCTGGCATATCTCTCCATTTGACCAACACCTCTAGTTGTCCATTTAAAAGCTTGCGGATCTTGCGGATGTCTTCTGGTTGCACTTGGAGCTCGAGGTCATTAGATAATGCAGTAGGTATGGTAGCATTCACTACCGCCGAAGGAACAGATTTTTTGAGGTTGGATACATGAAATACTGAATGAATCCGCGCTGTAGGGGGTAAATCCAGCCGATAGGCCACCGCTCCCACTTTCTCAACGACTTTGAAAGGACCATAGAAGCGAGGGCACAGTTTTTCATTGATTCTGCGGGCTAAAGTGCGTAATCTGTAGGGTCTGATCTTCACATAAACTTGGTCACCCAGCTCGAATTGAACGTTTCTCCGGTGTTTATCTGCCTGAGACTTCATTTTCTGCTGTGCTCTTGCTAAATTCTCCCTCAAGGTGGCAATGATCTCATTGCGATTATGGATCTGTTGGTTGACTTCTTCAATGGCCGAAGGCTCATTTTGCAAAGTAAGGAAGGAAGGAGGATCTCGCCCGTATACTGCCTTAAAAGGGGTCATATTGGCGGCACTGTGGAAAGAGGTATTGTACCAATACTCCGCCCACGAAAGCCACTGTGCCCATTGGGTTGGTTTCTCGCTGGTGAAACATCGAAGGTATGTTTCCAATATACGGTTCAGCACCTCTGTTTGCCCATCGGTCTCCGGATGATAAGCGGAGCTAAGGCAGAGTTTGGTTCCAGCCTGGGTGAAGAGCTCCTTCCAAAATTGACTAACAAAAACTCGATCTCTATCCGATACAATGGTTTTTGGGAAACCATGTAGCTTGATGATCTCTTGCACAAATAAGCCAGCAATATCCTTGGCAGTAAAAGGATGGGAAAGGGGTAGGAAGTGAGCATATTTGGTAAATCTGTCAACTACCACTAAAATGGTATCATATCTCTTGGATTTTGGAAGGCCGGAGACAAAATCCATGCTAATATCTTCCCATATCTGATGGGGAATAGGGAGTGGTTGCAGTAATCCTGCCGGTGAAAGAGCTTGGTATTTATTTTTCTGGCACACATCGCATTGGGCCACATAACTTTGAATCACACGCTTCATGCCTTCCCAATATACCACTTGAGCTAAGCGTTTATAAGTGCGAAGATATCCGGCGTGTCCCCCTATGGGAGAGTCATGGTACTCTTTTATCAACAAGGGAATCCGCTGTGAATTTTTTGGTAGAACCAGCCTGCCCTTATAGTGTAACATTCCTTTCTCCATGCTATACCCCTCAATGCTGTTAGGCTGTGCAATTAGTTGCTGTATAATCTGGCGAAGCTTTACATCGGATTGTACCTCCCTCTCCCAAACTTCTATTTCGTCATGCTGCCACAACGAGAATCCCTTCAGTTCAAGTGCTTCCTCCTGCCTTGAGAGAGCATCAGCTGCACGGTTTTCCTTTCCAGGTTTGTAACCAATCTCAAACTTGAATCCCATCAATTTTGAGACCCATTTTTGCTGATTTTCTTCAACTATACGTTGCTCGAGCAGGTACTTCAGCGCCTTTTGATCTGTTCTGATTGTGAATTTCTGTCCCCAGAGATAATGTCTCCATTTTTTGACTGCCATTACTATTGCCATGAGTTCTCTTTCATACACTGAACTTTGTTGAGCCCGGTTGGATAGTTTTTGGCTAAAGTATGCCACTGGTTTCCCTTGCTGCATCAAGACAGCACCCACTCCAGTGCCTGAGGCATCGGTCTCTATTTCAAAAGGGAGAGAAAAATCTGGTACAGCTAGCACAGGAAGGGTAGTCATTGCTGTCTTCAGTTCGGTGAAGGCCTCTTCAGCTTGACTAGTCCAGTTGAAAGCATCCTTCTTTAACAGATCGGTGAGGGGGCTAGCTATTTTTCCATAGTTCTT
This sequence comes from Leucaena leucocephala, assembly GCA_037074615.1. Taxonomy (NCBI): domain Eukaryota; kingdom Viridiplantae; phylum Streptophyta; class Magnoliopsida; order Fabales; family Fabaceae; genus Leucaena; species Leucaena leucocephala. Next base: position 2,838,936 of record CM073563.1, on the reverse strand, counting down.
CACAAAACGCCGGTAATAGCCAGTGAGCCCTAGGAACCCTCTTAAGGACTTCACATTCCTAGGAGTAGGCCACTTCAGCATGCTGTCCACCTTCGTTGGATCGGCTTGCACTCCATTCCTTGAGATGATATGGCCCAGGTACTCTAACCGCGGTTGGGCAAAACTACACTTCTTTAAATTAATCACTAGTTGGTTCTCCTTCAATATGGTTAGCACCGCATGCAAATGTCTCAAATGGGAATCTAAGTCGCTGCTGTATATGAGTATATCATCAAAGAACACTAGCACGAACTTACGCAGATGCTGTCGGAATATCTCGTTCATTAATGATTGAAAAGTTGATGGTGCGTTAGTCAACCCAAAAGGCATAACCTTGAACTCGTAGTGGCCCTCATGTGTCCTGAATGCTGTCTTGTGCTCATCTCCCGCTTTAATTCTGATTTGGTGGTACCCAGATTTGAGATCCAATTTGGAAAATACAGTAGCACCTTTCAGCTCATCTAGGAGTTCATCGATGGCTGGAATGGGGAATTTGTCCGGAACTGTGATCTTATTCAGAGCCCGATAATCCACACAGAACCTCCAGCTCCCGTCTTTTTTCTTTACCAGTAGAACTGGGCTTGAGTAGGGGCTAGTACTGGGTTGGATGATTCCACTGGTCAGCATATCTTGCACCATGCTTTCGATTTCATTTTTCTGCAAATGAGGATAACGGTAAGGTCTTATGTTCGGGGGCTGCTCCCCTGCTTTGATTGGGATGGCATGATCTTGGAGTCTAGAAGGTGGTAACCCTGTGAGAGCCTGGCACACTTCCGGGAACTCTGTTAGGACTTTCTGAATTTCGGGCGTCATAAAAGTCTGCACTGCCTCAGTCGGATGTCGCCCCTCTCCTTCCATCCCATGGTATTCCACTAAATAGCCCTCTCCTTGCTTCTTTAGTGACCGTATTAATGATTTGAAGGTGACTTGAGCCCTAGTCAGGGACGGGTCCCCGTGCAGACACACTTGGTTGGTCTTCTTACCGATTTTCATGGTTAACTGACTCCAATCCATTTTGACCTCCCCTAGAGATTTTAACCATTCCATGCCCAGCACTGCATCGACTCCGTTCAAGGGAAAAGGATAAAAAGTTTGAATAATGTTCAAACCTTGTACCTGGAATTGGAGTCCGTTACACCTGTGCTTACGTCGGATAGAGTAACCGTCTCCCACGGTGACTCTGTATTCCGTGATTTCTTCTGTCGGTAGCTCCAGGTTCTTCTGTAACTCTTCTGATATGAAGTTATGGGATGCCCCACTGTCCACGAGTAGCACCACATCTCTTCCCCGGATGTTCCCTCGGACCTTCATAGTGTGATTGTCCCCAAAACCCGCCATGGAATTCAGTGATAATTCCATATGGGTGGCGTCGGTTAGGTCCTCTACAGTTCCCTCTTCTTCTTCCACGCTGGGTTGGTCTCCTCCTTTGCTCTCTCCCTGTTCCTTCTCTAGAATCATAACCTGCAAGCTCCGATTTTTACACACATGGTTTGGGCTGTACTTATCTCCACATTTGAAGCATAACCCGAGTTCCCTTCGGCGACAGAGCTCGGCTTCCGGCAATCTGTGAGCTTTCCATCCTTGATGGACGGAAGTACTTCCCGATGAGTTACTGACTGATTTTCCCTCATATGCTCTTGTCTCTATCTTCCGAAATGGGGCTGATTGGGCTGTGGCTGAGAGATGGCTTTTTGCGGGCTCGGATGCGGTTGCAACCCGTACGGGTTGAGTGTAAGCCCAGTCCATTTTTGGCCCCGTTGCCAAACGTGGGCCTTTGGTACTTCTTCCTTCCTTTGCCTTCTCGAGCGTCTGGTTCCTTTCTTCTACTCGCACAGCAGTCCTGATCAGCTCACGTAGTGACGACGTGCTGACCATCCGCAATTCTGCCCTGATTTCCGGTCTTAACGCGTTCTTGAAGACCCCCATCAAGCATTCTTCTGGCACGTCTTTGAGAGCCGCCGAGAGCCTCTCAAATTCCTCAACCAACTCCAGAACCGAGTTTTCTTGCTTCAGTGCCAGCAACAGTTCGTACTCATCCCCCAGCTGCGATGGGTGAAAACGATATAGGAGTTCCTGTTTAAACTCCGTCCAGTTTTGCAACGGTGATCGACTCTCAACCCAATGGTACCAGTTGAGTGCTTTCCCTTCCAGACAGACCCCTGCGGCTTCTAGTTTCTCTGTTTCACCGATTGCATTCAGGCTGAAATATCGCTCCACTCTCGAAAACCATCCCAACGGATCTTCCCCGTCAAATACAGGTAGTTCCAACTTTCGAAATTTCCCTCTGGCTCCGTTATGACCCTCGGGTGTCTCTGATGTTTCTTCTCCATCTTGAGCTCCCACTTCCGCGCCCCGTACATGTCCACTATGGCCTCCCAATTCCCTTCCTTTCCCCTTGAGGACAAGGTGAACCTTCTAGGGGTGGGTAATGATACATTCACTTTTGCTACCAAGACCTATCAAAGAAAGAAGCATGGAAAGGGCAAGGACTCCTTTTGTTTTTCGACTAGTTGTAACAAAGACTCCTGCATTTTCAACATCATTTCCTTGACCTGGTTAATCTCCGTCGTTAGCCTCGCATTTACTCCCTTCACTTCCAGGTTCAATCCACCTACTGCTTCCTTCAACTCCTGCACTTCCTCTACGACACGTCTGTCCATTGTCTTCCCACAGAGCCTAGGATCGTTCCGCTTTGATACCAAATGATGTAACCTGTCTTAAGAGTCAAATCCAGCAACACACGACTTGCTGGAAAGGTAGAGTTTGAACTGGAAAATAATGGAAATCAAGTGGACACTGATACAAAGTTGACTCAATAATCCGGGTGAGTTCAAAAGGAAATACAAGCTGAATGCAACAAGATAATAATGTACTATCCTAGACCAAGATCCCTCTGGTGTTTCGAGAGACCAGCCTCTCCCAATACAACCTTCTTCACTAGGTAATCCCTGCCTCCCCTTGTACCCGAGAGGCCTATTATATGCTTCAAAAGTGCCTGGCACCTGTCCCCAAAAATAAAGTCAACAATAGGGCAGCAAATAGATGACAGCAATACATAAAGTCTATAGCCACCTAGTCTTATGTTTCTTTCTCAATTTCAGCTTGGTCAACTTTCTGAAACGCAAAAGGAGTCCTTGCCCTTTCCATGCTTCTTTCTTTGATAGGTCTTGGTAGCAAAAGTGAATGTATCACTGACCAAGGAATGCTGCAAGAGCAACTTAAGAGGCAAGTTCATTGGGCCCTAGTTTATATCCCTGCATAATTTGTAGTCAGTTATACATGAGTATAATTATTTATCTTGATCGAATATTTAATTTAACTAAGAATATTATGTGTTTTATCTTATTATTCATTTATTGTTGGATTTCAGGGACAAGACTCAACATGATAAGGTTCAAATCCTTGGAAATAAGTCGCCACTGTGCTTGGTAGAATTAAATGCAAGTCACATTCCTTTCTATCTCTTCATTGCACTATGAAAAGCCTGATTGAGAAACATGTTTATGAAATCAACCATTTCAATTCAACTGAATTTCTTGTTCCTTGAAAGTTTGCTAAAGTGTTTTGACACACACATGATGTATAAGCATTTTATGAACTTTCATTAGTTTTCTTCATTTATATAATTGCTGCACCAACTTCTAGGATAGTCATAGAACTTGAATTTGTGATGCCAAATTCCATTGGAGAATGGAGGCATTGCTCCCTTTTCCATGTATAATTCACTCATCTAGTCATGTTGATACTTCTTCATTGTTGTCTTTTTCCTATATATTCAGAGGCTTTAAATTTTCCAATTATATGTATTGTTCATAGATGATCATATTCATCCAATTGTAATGCAATTGTTATTCACGTTTGTCACAGGATGTCATTAACTATGATGAATTTATGAGGACCTTGACAAATGAAGAGCAGCAACAGTTACTCCAGTGTCTCACTGCGGTTGATACTACTAAACTTCCTGATAGGTTAGAATCTGTTTCATCTATATTTGATGTCAGTTTTGCATGTTTTCATCAAACAGTTTCGATGTTGTTTGTAAGTCAAACTCCTTAGACAAAAGCTTCAAATATTTCTTTCGGGTGTAAATAGCTAGTCAGAATGCAACATCACTGTAAACTCTCTTCTATATATAATGTTGAGACTGAATCCACATTGATATCTGTGTTTTTGTTTGTGCAGCCTGAAAAGCATGTTTAATAGCTCTCAATTCAAGGAGAACTTAAATTATTTTCAGCAGCTTCTTGCAGAAGGTGTCTTTGATATCTCCTTATCAGGGACAAAACCTGAAGACTGCAAGACTTTGAAAAGGCTCGCATTATCCAATTTGTCAAAATCAAAATGGGTGGAACATTATAACTTACTTAAGGTTCTTACAAGTTTTTTTATTTTATTTGGAACCATTAATTTTATTGATAAATTGTTATTATAGATGCTTATTGGCCATCACATCCTTCTATGATGCAGAAAAATAAGAACCGAGCTGGAAAATCTGTTGCTTCGGGTTCTTCTGGCACTGCATCTAGTAATGCTGCAAGTGTCAAGAGATATGATAGCCAAAGTAACAATTTATCAGGTTAGCTTCAATTTTTGTTCTTCTGCAAATTTATCAGGTTAGCATTATACCGATATTTACCCTCTTCAACTTTGATCTTGCAAATCTCAGAGATGAAGACAACAATGAGGAGTCCTAAAAGGGTGATGATGAAGGTTGTCTGTGAGGGCAAGGAAGCTGAAGAATATGGTTCTCGTTTCAGTCCAAAAAGCCTATTTGCTTTGCCTTCTGATGGTGAGACCCTCATGCTGGACTCTTTCACTATTGTAGAGGGGGGCGGTGATCAGGACCTGCTGCTCGAGGTGCCATCCAATGGCTCTTTTCCCGAGGCAGAGCTCATGCACCCAACTTTAAGCTTTGGTGGTCTGGCCAGCACCTAGGGGTGTTCATAGTGCCCGGTGGCCCGGTCCGCCCGCCCGAGCCCGGTAAAAAATCGCCCGGCCCGGCCCTAAAAAAAGTGCCCAAAATATATTTGGGCAGGGCCGGGCCGGGCCAGTTGTCGGGCCGGGCCGGGCACCGGGCAGGGCATGCTGCCCTGCCCATTTGGCCCGGCCCTATATATATATATATTTATTATTTTTTTAATTTTTTTCTTAACTTATTTTATTTGTAATTTTACACTTTTCACTTTAGCTGGCAACTCTCCTTGCTCATTTTTAAAATATTAAACATAACTTTTATATTTATGTAGATACCAAAGTTGCTCCTCTGCTTTACTTGCCAAGTATTCAATTTTTTGTATTGCAATAACGCTACAAATATCCGACCTCTATATATTTTAATATTTCTTTTTTATATATGTAATAGACTTTGAGACTTTAATTACTATTTTTTTGATACCTTATTCTTAGTGAATTATATATATTATTTAACTCTTAAAAATATAAATATGATATTATTTTATAAGTTCATGATAGCAGATTTTTTTCTCACAATATGAGCAGGACATCACTATTTGGGCATGCCCAGCCCGCTCATGCCCAGCCCGCATATGCCCAGCCCGAATTGGTTAGGGCTTTTACCGGGCAGGGCCGGGCATCGGGCTGCAAAATGCAGCCCATGGTTTTTCCGGGCAGGGCACCGGGCAGGGGGGCTGCCCTGCCCAACCCGGCCCATGCACACCCCTACCAGCACCAGTAGTAGCTCAGCATACCCTCATATTCTCCATCCCTCATAAATATTACCAGGTTACTTACTTAGATGGCTATGGCCCAAGTCTTCTGTAGTGATTCGGGTCTGCAAGTTTTGGACAAGAAATATATGGTGGTTGCCCTTTTGTTGTTGCCATGTTGAGCTTGGGAATGGCAAAGAAGGGATGAAATATGGGAGGGCTTTTTTGTATAGGTTGGTAACTACAGATTGTAACATATAAGCATGAAATCGCGGAGTCACCATTTGCAGAGTTTTGTATGAAATTGTAGTTTATGTTTTTGTGAATAATTTCAATACCTCTTACAGGACTTGGTCCTTAGTATGAGGAAGTGGGATGATCGGTGATCCTCATGCATGATACGCGAATGTTGTAAAACAATTCACTTATACATTTCTTGATGTAGAACAAAGAGAGGCGAAGGGGAAGAGAGGAGCAAGGTAGAGGAGGGAGAAGTTATATGAATTTAAGGGGGAGAATACTCAAATATTAATCTTTTTCTATTTATTAAAAATGCTCACAATGGGAATAAATTTTGCTCAAACTCCATCAACTGAGCCCCGACACTACAGTTAGATTGGTTAAACTTATTTTAGTAATTTTTATATTTTAAGAAAAATAGTTTTTAAATTTTATAATGATCAATCGATATCGGATACGATTTATGATATATAAATATGTTGAGTATCTTGAAAACTTTAGGGAATATTATATATTTCAATATTTTAGAGAATGGTTATTTGTATCTTGGATTGGATTGTAAATAAGTGATATAAAGATATTTATTTATAATGATAAACAAAATATTAAAAATCATATATAAATATTTTGACCAAAAAAATATAGTAATATAAATAATAGAATATGTATAACGTATGAGTGTCGTAGTAGATATGCACGCAAGGGTTTGTTTACCTTTCTAAAGTATCGGTGCTTCATAGAGAAATCCTAACATAAAATAAATGAAATTAATTTCAGTATCTATTATCATAAAATAATCCTAACATAAATTATCATAAAATTAATTTAAGATTTTCCTAATCTAAGGTGGATTCTAGTATCTATTATTAATTCTATACTTTTTAGGAAAATAAATGAAAAATTAACACTTTGAGACTAAATAAGAGGGACAATAACATTTTTTAGGATACCATAATTTCAAATTGTCACTTAACCTTGGTCTTTTATTTTATTGATATTCAACAACTAATTGACAAGAATACTCCCATTCAGGTATAATTTGGAAACTCCTCAAATCAGAAATATTTTCAATTAAGAAAATTAATTCTTTCAATATTTTCAACTTATAACATTGTTTTTTCGATTTAGCTTCCGGAATTTTAAGAATTAAGGGATGAATATTAAAAAAATTAATAAAAAATGACTTTAACTAATGCTTACAAGATTTCCAATTAAGACTTCCAAAATTTAAAACTCGTGCATGAACAAGAGTACTACTTCTATCAATCAATTGATAGTTTTTAAATGTCAATAAAACAAAAAAATTCTATTGATATTTTAAGATTTTGGGTCCAAAAGATCATCATTTTTTCTTATTTTAGGTTAATACTCTCGAGTGTGTCCTTATTTTAATTTTTAATTTTCAAATTTTAAATTATATGTTTTAATCTATCAAATTTGGTCTAAAATATTTATTCTTATAATTTAATAAAAAAATAAATTATTTTAACCTTATTAAAATCTATAATTTTAAATTTGAGAACTAAAATTAAAATTTTTGCAATATTTTTGACCTATTATTAAAGACAGATTCATTGCGATCACGATTCATCGGAAGTGATCCGAATTCATACCGGATAAAACAAGCGAGTTACATTCTTCAAGGTCATCTGGCATAACATCAAGAACCTTCTTATTTTGAAGTCCTTCCAAGAACAAGAAGTTGGATCCTATGGTAGAGGCAAATTTATTTTAACGCTGATAATGAGGTTAACCCTGTTTTTAGTAATCAGTCTTTAGTTTATTAGCCCTGCAGTGCTTTAGTGTCTTTGATCTTCAATCAAGAAAAAGAGGAGAGGAAAGATTCGTTGTTTTTTTTTGTGGGATGGGCGGGCCTTGGCCGAAATAAAAAAGGCAGATCCTAACACTGGGATACAACTATTGCAACCTCTGTTGCAATCTAGTTTTGGCCCAGAGCCCTCACTTTTTTTTTTCAGGAAAAAAAAAATAGAAATTTACATGGAGTCATGGAGCGTGACGATAATGGTGTATTCCGCTTTTCGGGGAAAACTGGTGTTTTGTTTATTTGAAAAGAAAACATAAAACTAGTGTTTTGTTGTCGTCTTGGAAGTAACTTGTGTTTCTCTCATGGGAACCCGTCTTTGAAGTGAGAACCCGGATATCGATAGTTCACTCTTCGGTGTTGCTTGGCGATTAACAAACGTGCCTCAGTGTAGCTGTTTCCCTTCGGACTCGCTTATTTATATCGGCGATCAAGTTTAGGGTTGAATTCATGGTTATCAGGTGACCCTTCTATTTGATTAAACTTTTAATTCCCTGAATGTTTACCATTTCTCTGCAAAGTTCGGTTTCATTGAAGTTGTTTTGGCTGCCTTTCTTTTTTGTGCGTAAATGATGAATGTTTTGTCATGGGGCTTCTGATATTTTTATTTTGCTTCCTCTTTTCACAAATGAGGTTCTATGCACAGTCTTTTTGCAATTTATAATTGTGACGCACCTAGACTTTAAATCCGTATGTCAAAGTGTTTATGATTCTTCCAATTTTTGATTATATATCAAGTCGATTATTTTTGGTTTGTTGTTGAATGGTTCTATTTTCACACAGATAAGAATATTGGTTGTCCAAACTTCAGTAGTGTCCATTTGTTCTCATGCTTTTGAATTGGTGATGGGGGTTATGGAGAATACGCTGCATTCAAAGTCATTAACCAAGGTTACATCAATCAATAACAGCAATAACGATGAAAGATCTGGGAAACCATGGACGGAAAATGGGCATTGCACTGTACCTACCCAGCTCAAATTTAAGTGCCGAAAAGTGTCTGCCGTTCGCGATTATCCTGAAGGTTGTGGACGGTTTGCGCCCAGAATTAATTTAACACAAAATGTAAATACTGCTAACATTGGTATTGGTGAAGGTACACTAGTTGAGGATAAGAGTGGTGAAGATATAAAGGATGAATTTGTTAGAGCTTCCGAGCTTGAACATGAGTCCCAACATGCTGTGTTGGTGGGCTTAGACTCTCGGACTCTCGGACAATCCAGTGACCATAGTCTGAAGAAGGAAATACCAATGATCTCATCTAAAATTGTGGGTGAGCCTCCTTTGACAAATGATGAAACTGTAAAAATGGGGTTGGTGGGCTCGGAAGATTTGGAATCCAGAAGAGCTGCAGAAGAGGTAAATTGTGATACTTCTAATATGTCACAATACTTGCATAAAAATGGCCCTTCTTCTCCAGTAGATGAGGTGGCTTTGTCAGGTCGTAAATTCTTGTCACCAAATGTAAGTATGGCTGATTCTATTGACTGTTTGGATAATGTAACAAGAAGGCATTTTCCCCGAAGACGAGTTTCAGCCACTAGAGACTTTCCCCCTTTTTGTGGACGAAATGCTCCTCGCCTTGGTAAGGATGCTTGTTTAGAGGAGATCTCTTTTCTGGATAACAAAATCATGGGTCAACAGGACTTGGCTGTGGATGACAAGGAATTGAAAAAGGTCACGGCCTCTGATGTGAAAGAAGTGGAAAAGAATGTTGAATGTAGAGATGCTTGCAATCCAGTGAATATAGTTCAAGGTGATTTTGAGGGGAATGTTATGCGGGAAGTGAATAAGTTGGATGGATCTGGAGCATCTCCTGAGATGACTTTGCTACCAACAAATTCAGGAGATGAGGACATTGCACTTCCTGATGGAAGCAATCACCATCAGACATTAACAAGTTCCGCAACAGTAGTTGAAGAAGAAAGCAGAGATGTTATACTGGTTGAGGGAACACTAGGAAAGGAGATAGTAGTTTATACAGGAGCTCAAAGCCTAGTGAGAGAGCCTCTGGGTACATCTGCTTGGCATCATAAGTCAAAAGGAAATTTCAATGAATTGCAGGCTCCATCTTGCAGGATGGTTGTACTAGGCCTGATGTCTGCATCGACATGTCCTTGGAGGAACGGTATAGGTTTTCTGAAATCTAGAATGGTTGGTGGTAAAAATGAAACAAAAGGAAAGAAAATTGATAAAAATGAAAGAAAGGGAAAGAAAATTGGTTTTTTTGAACACTTTGACAGGTCCAAAGTTGCTACCAAGTCTAAAGACTCACCAAGTTGTTCTGGGAAGAAGCCTGTAATAAAGAAAAAAGGAAGCTGTGCTGCTGAAGGTATGGGTCAACTAGTAGTTTGGGAGAATAAAGACTCTCTTGACTCAGATAAAAGTAAGGAAGAGACAAGTGTTGTCCCAAGATCCCAAGGTTTTGATGTTTACGTTCCTCCTTTTGGTCATGGAAATCTAAGTGGTAATGACAAAGACTCAAATGTGACTCGAAATAAAGTGAGGGAGACATTGCGCCTTTTCCAAGCTGTTTCTAGAAAGCTATTGCAGGAGGAAGAAGCAAAGCCAAGAGACAAAGGGAACACTAATAGGAAGGGTAGGATTGATACAGTAGCAGCTAAGATCCTTAGGGATAAAGGGAAATATGTTAACACAGGGAAGCCGATATTGGGACATGTCCCTGGGGTTGAAGTTGGTGATGAATTTCAGTACTGGGTGGAGCTTAATATTATTGGTCTTCATCGCCAGTCTCAGGGAGGCATAGATTATGTCATGCATAATGGTAAGACCCTTGCAACTAGTGTGGTTTCATCTAAGGGCTATGCTGATGAGTCGGGCAGTTCAGATGTCTTGACTTATACAGGGCAGGGAGGAAGTATGTTTAAGAATGGTAAAGAACCTGAAGATCAGAAGCTTGAGAGGGGCAATCTTGCTTTGAAGAATAGTGTTACAGAAAAGAATCCTGTCAGGGTAATACGTGGCTGTGAATCAACAGATGGAAAAAGTCGAAGATATGTTTATGATGGGCTATATGAAGTTGAGGCTTATTGGCAGGAAACGGGACCACATGGTAAGTTGGTTTTTAGGTTTCGGATGCGAAGAATCCTAGGTCAACCAGAACTTGCTTGGAAAGAAGTGAAGGAATGCAAAAAATTCAAAAAAAGAGAGGGCGTATGTGTTGATGACATTTCTAATGGGAAAGAGCCAATTCCAATATGTGCTGTGAACACAATAGATGATGAAAATCCCCCACCATTTGAATACACAACTAGAATGATATATCCTATTTGGTGTAATCCCATTCCTCCAGAGGGATGTAGTTGTACAAATAGATGCTCTGACACTGACAAATGTTCTTGTGCGGTAAAAAATGGGGGAGAGATCCCATACAATCATAATGGGGCCATTGTAGAAGCAAAGCCTCTTGTGTTTGAGTGTAGTGCTTCTTGCAAGTGTCCTTCGACATGTCATAACAGAGTCAGCCAACATGGCATAAAGTTTCAACTTGAAATTTTTAAAACCAAGACAAGAGGATGGGGTGTGAGATCCCTAAATTCCATCCCTTCAGGAAGTTTTATATGTGAATATATAGGAGAGCTTCTTGAAGAGAAGGAAGCAGAACAAAGAACTGGTAATGATGAATATCTGTTTGATATCGGGAATAACGCCATTAATACTCTTTGGGATGGACTTTCAAGCCTAATGCCTGAGGCACAGTCAAGTTCTTGTGAAATCGTGGAAAATAGTGGCTTCACCATTGATGCTGCTCAGTATGGCAATGTTGGGAGATTTATCAACCATAGTTGCTCCCCTAATCTTTATGCTCAAAATGTTCTTTATGATCATGACGACAAGAGAATACCTCACATAATGTTTTTTGCTGCTGAAAACATTCCTCCTCTGCAAGAGCTGTGTTATGATTACAATTATATGATAGATCAAGTTCATGATTCTTATGGCAATATAAAGAGGAAGGACTGCTTTTGTGGTTCTTCAGAGTGTAATGGTAGGCTGTATTGACGCTTGCAAAGAGGTAATTTATTTCTTCTCATTGAAACGTAGTTGTGAAAAATGATAATGATTATTTTCTTTCTGAAGGTGTATATCTTGTTTAGTTGTTGCCTTTTCATTAACTAGGATTTACTCCATATATGCTACTAGCTAGAGCACTGCTTCTTGCATCTAAGCAAGAAAAACATGTATTGAAACAATTACTTTTCCATCTAGTGTCAATCTATTGGACACTTATTCCATGTACGCATAATTTTTTTTTTGTTGAATGTTGCTTATGATAGAGCTTATTTGACAGAAAAGTGGATTGGATGAAACTGCAATGGGTCTATTTGATGGCAGTCTGCACAGACCTTGTTCACCCACTTATTGTGTCTTTTCTTGTGTCAAACAGAATGGCTTAAAGCCTTGTTACAAGTTGGCTTGATCCTTGGTGAATTTCTTCAGGGAAGTGTTCGAAATTTAAAAAGAGAAGCGGTGCATGCAGACTATGGAGTTTGAAGATCCTGGATGCGCTTCATTGCTCCTTTCGTTTCTGGAAACATGCTGGCAGATTAACTAGAAATGGCACTCGGTTACTTACAATGACCATGATATGATAAATGTTGATTGTCACGTGGTTATCTATCTGGCCTCTACCTATCCTTCAACTTTTATTTCTTCCTTTTCAATTCAGTTTTTTGTTTCCTTTTATTTCTATTTGGGTCTTATGATTACCTATTACAGTACATTTTACTGCATGAGGGAGAAAGGATAGACGTAATTTTTTTTTTCTTTTGATGGACGCAATTTTTATTTGTAATATTTATCATGTCATTGTTATTGTTTTTATGATTAGTTTATACTGCAACACGAGACGTTTGTCATATATTTCTTTTGATGTTACATTTATACCTAACTATTGTGTTTATTTGGATTTTGTCATACTAGATTTTAGGGGTTGGATTGTCTCTCTCTCATCTGTGGCCAGAGTTCTTAAAAATGACAGAGCGCCATCATTAGTATGCTGTCTTTCATCAGTTAATTTCTCAAGTGACTATGCTGTCTTTCATCAGTTAATTTCTCAAGTGACTAGGTCAACCTAGGAAAAGGCTCTTCAGGATTTGTTGCTACCAAATATAGTACTCTCTTGATTAAAAAAAATAAAAAAATAATTAATTATAATTACATTTAATTTTTTAATATAAATTTATATTATATATTCTTTAATCTATTTAAATTAATTAATTTTTATATTAGTTATAATTAACTAATTTATTAATTAATTTTTATCTTAAGCACTACAAATAGTAGTATCTAACTAAATGTGTTGTATGTTTAGTCTTGTCCGTCAGAATCCTTATGAAAACATGAACTTTTGGTTGTTTAAATGACCCTTTTGCACCAGCAGCCAATTAGCTAGAGCTAGTAGGGAAAAACAAAAGAAAATAAAAAGATAGGTAGTGATCATCTTCCATTAGCAATGTGTAAAACCAACAGGTTCTTTATTCATTATAATAATATTAATATTAATTCCCTCTGAGGAAGCACTGCAATTGGATTCCAGCAAACAAAGCACTAACTAGAACATGATAAATATTGAATACTGTAGCCTCCCCCGCGCCATTCTTAATCTATGTGAAGCTGGGTGTCGTAAGAAACTCCAATCTTCCAATCACTGGGAATGGCACTCTTGGATTGTACCGAATAACGCCCTGCGCTCCCAATCACCTGCAGTCTCACAATGATTGGTTGACGTGGGGCGTCAACTATGTCAAACACTGCTCCAAACGCTCTTCTCATCGTCCTCCATTCATTTCGATCAACCTGCATCATCATCATCTCATTTTGATACTTGTAAATGCAATCACCCTCACAAGATCACTTGGTTGAAATTTCAAACCTGATATATGTCGATAGAAGCGACATCGATTTGTCCAGGCACGTAGAGAACGACGAGAGCAAGGTAGTCTGGGTATCTGCTGGACTCGTGGATTCTGATGAGCGTGTTGGCGCCGGCGTAAGCGCAGGGCACCCTTGTGTACTGGACATCAACGACGCCGTATTTCAACAGTTGTGCCGATGCTTCAGGACTTCGTCCCATTCTTGAGTAAGCACGCGGACTCATCACGAAGTCTGTTCTGTCTCCTTCACCGTAGTCAGTTGCCACTACCAATGACCCATATTCGTCGCAGTATTGTGCATTCGTACACCTCACCTGCACCCAATCATTCCATATTATTATTATTCATATTGAAAAAAAAGGTGCTTGTTGAGAGCATTAGAGAGATACTTGGTAGCAAGCACCACAACCAGAGCCTTTCTTCCAAAGTCCAGAGACGCCTGCAACACTCCCATCATTCACACTCCTTCCATATTCGCCATACCCACAAGCTCCCCCTAATCACATATTTATCATTTTGTCAATAATCATACATATATATAAGCCATAGGTTTAAATACGATAAATACGACAAGTGGAGAGGGGTAAAAGAGGAGCTTCATGCCTATAAAAGTTTTCCTATAAGTGGAAGATTGCGTAGTCGATTCTATTTATAAATTTGGGCTATTAGTGCCTACCCTCTATTTTTCTTTTTTTTAAAAAAAAAGGTAGGGAAGCTTCACATACTTGGATTTCCATAGCTATCAGGGCTACCATAATAAGTAGCTCTGGAGGATGTAAAGTCTTGTGAGATGCAGAGCACAGGGAAGAGCAGCATCACGCAAACAAGGCCAACTCGGTATTTAGCATGACGTTCCATAGCTAAACGCCAAGTTCAAAGAGCAACCAAATTAACTGCAAGGAAGAAGTAATTAGACTTACACCCTGAACTGGGTTACTTGGTTAGAAAGCAAAGGATGGAAGTGGTATTTATAGATGACAGTGGAGACCTTATATGTACTATAGACAGTAGTGAGATGTATCTAACTTTTCTTTCACGTTTGAAGCTCCGGATTGGATCTGAATAATGAAGTGCCCTTGTAGAGCCTAGCATGTTGAGGGGTTGACATCTCCGTACAATTTTATATGCATATCTCGGAGGTCAATTTTTATGAAGACAATGCCACAATACCTAACTTGGTGCCACTTTAACAATGTTGTTGCAGGCAGACTTGACTGATGAGAAACTGAGAATGTGTTGGATGCAGCAAAAGGACTAGGAATAGAGGTTAGATCCTAAGATATCAGTTGGAATCAACGTTGGCACACACTTGCCAGCAGATACGACGCAGCCTCGGATTCGCAGCTGGTTTTATATTCCCGCAATTAGTATTGCTTCTTCGTCACATATATTTAATGTTTAGGTCCATTAGCAATGAACTAAGCAATGTCTTTCATACTCTTCTTGATCAAATTTGTTGAGACAGTGTGACTACAATCCTTTCTTTTTTGCTTGGTTGTTGGCGGTGGGGGGTGATTAAGCCATGTTAGCAACTAGTGTTGAAGAGAAGACTATTGTATCTTTCCATTTGGCATCCTTATTACAGTGTTTTATATATATTCTGTTTGTCTTTTTTTTTTTTTTTTTTTAAATCACAAAGCTTACATTCAATTGGATTTTGTTCTCTCTTCTGTTGCCACATTCCTTATATTTGGCTTGATTTTCTTTTGAATAAAACTATAGCAGAGAGCCACCACCAGTTTGCTCTGTTTCGTCCAGTTTGCTCTGTTTATTTATTTATTATTCCAGTAACTATATCATTTATATCTGTAGACATATTATTCATATATTATTTTCCCCCAGTAGACACAACTAACAGCTCGAATTCTTCGAGCAACACTATTATTCATAAACGAAGAGTTCCCTTTTATTCTTATATAGATTCCCATCACAAATGGAATATACACAAGCCCCTTTTATTCATTTATTCCTCCAGCAGACATATTATTTATTTCTTCATCGATGATATTAATTAGAGATGAACTTGAGAGTCATAGAAGCTCCAATCTTCCAATCCCCAGGAATAGCGCTCTTAGTCGACTGAACCCAACCAGTTCTTCCACTGAATTGCAGCCTCAGCTTCAACGGTCCCCTTGGTGCCCCCACTATATCAAACACTGCCCCATACGCTCTTCTCATTGGCCTCCATTCTTTATTATCATTCTGTGTCATTATCGTTTCAATTCAAATATAAGCACTTCAAGAAGAAACAGAAAAGGCTCTTATTAGTTGGAAGTTTCAAACCTGATATATCTCAACGGCAGTGACGTCTTTCATTCCAGGCACGTATAGAAGGCCAATAGCAAGATAATCTGGGTATCTGCTGGACTCGTGGATCTTGATCTTCACGTTGTAGCCTGCATATGTGCAGGGTACCCTCCTGTATTCGATGTCTACGATGCCGTATTTGTCGATAGGTAGCAGTCTTTTTAAGAGACATGGACTGATTTCGAAGCCTGTTTTACTTTCTGCAGCGTAGTCTGTGGCCACCACCACTATGCCGTGTTCATCGCAGTATTTGCGATCCTTACACCTCACCTGAACCCCATCGTTCCACCAAACAATAATAATAATGTATTATCCCATATTGACTTTATTCTTTACAAATAAAATTGATTCAACTTTAATGTTCTTATTATATGAAGAAAAAGGTGTTTGCAGAGTCATTAATTAGTTGGTAGTTACTTGGTAGCAAGCACCACATCCAGCGCCATTCCTCCATAACCCACCAGGCACGGCCACAACGTTCCCGTTGTTCATAGACCTAGCATATTCGCCATATCCACAAGCTCCATCTAATAACATTATACATTTCGTCAACAATTATATATAACTAATAATCGTGTATTAATATTTAACATTTATAAAAGCAAATGGGTATTATATTTCACTATTTAGGAGGGTAGAAGAGAAGGGTCACGTACGTACTTGGGTTTACACCGCAATATCCAGGTAATTCTGGGATCGTAGCTCTGGAGGATGTAAAGCCTTGGGAGGTACATAGTGCAGGTAAGAGCACCATCACACAGACAAGGCCTAGTTGGTATTTGGAATGAAGTTCCATTGCTAAATAATGTCAAATTCAAACCCTCAAAGTTAACAAGAACATGTATGAATACCATTGAGTTTACTGGTTTAGCAAGCAGTGATGTGAAGAGGTATTTATAGATTATAATTTTGGCCTTGGCTAGGTAAAATGAAATAGTTTCAAACTTTTCTTTCCCTTGGATTGGATCTTAGGATTGGATTTGAATAATTAAATGCACACCCCTAGCATCTTAACTGTGTGTGTGGGTATCTATGTATATCCCAATTAAGTTATCCATTTATCATTAATTACAACACCAAATTGCATAACTTGGGACTTCTGTACGACATTTTTTCCCCCAGGAAGATCCACAAACCAGCAGACTCAATTCAAAGATTAGCCTGTTATGTAGGCAAAGGAGAAAGAATATAATTAACCCTAAAATTGAAATATAGACACTTTCAAACTGATGCGCAGCCTCGACATGAGAGGGGTTTTTATATGTAAGATCAAATCTGGTTTAGTCATCATTTTGTAATAATCGAAGACTCAATGCCGCGACGTCAGACCTCAGAAGCCATCGTCTCTTCTCCCTCGATGGGAAAAGTCCCCATCGTAGACGCTGAGATCTGCAAATGGAGGAGAGGACGACGGTGCAAATGGGGGAGGCTCATATGATGGCGGTCGGACGGAGGGCTCGTAGCTCATTCAAAGACGGTTAGTGGATTAGGGAGTCCGGGGAGGGCTTTTCAATGGTCAAAACCTATAAGATTTTGCATGAAATCAGATTTTGGCCATTTTGCTCCACGAATCAAATACCTTGGGAATCTTCTTTTTATATTAATCTACCTTATCCCAAGTTTTTTTTCCTTTGGTTTCATATTCCAACTTGATGGTACACACGCGGAATATAAAACAAAGGGAAAAAAATCCTGGAAAATATTCGTAATAGCAGCTAATTAATGTACAGATAGTGTTCACATTTTGTGCTCCTTATACTTCTTTCTCTCATGGAATAGTAGACTAACACAGATAGGCATTATAGAAGAATGGAAGTTGATATTACTGAAACAAACTCAAATTTACTGAGTCTGTAAACAAGGTCAAAGCTATTTAATTTGTTGAATGACGAAAATATTAATACACAAACACACATGATTTTTTGCTGTGAATTCTCTATTTCTATGTTAGCTTTCATATTCTAACAGGTAGTCTATCGTTGATCTGTATCATATTGGCTACTTGATTCCATTTGGTGAATTAGCGAAACTGGTGTGGGTATACTTCATTAATTAATATTTGAGGGGAGTCTGCGCAGGACTATTGTTTGCTGAAGTTTTTTTTCCCCTTTTTTTGGTGAGTGAATGATCTTGTGCAGTTGTGGGCGTATTACTTTGAATTCGGTCAGATAATTCTTGTGTGAATCATTTTAACTCGAGAAAGAACATAATCAGATTTTTTTTACAATGATCTTGATATAATTAATGTAGGTTGTCACGGGATGATCCATATTCTGGCTTTATTATATCTATCTTCATGTATTACCTCTTCCGCTTTAACCGCACGTTTGGTTGCATGAAGGGAAAAGAAAGATGATGAGATAATTTTTTTGTAAGCTCATATCATATCATCGTGCAAGTGTCGAGATAAGTCACAATGGCCTATGTATGAAAACCAATGAAAATTAACTTGTTCTCGGTCGTTAATTTTAAGCATTGATTTCATTAAGGAAAACCTTCGAATTACAGGGTCTTAACTTAATTATCGATTAAATAATCAAAGGCCTGACCGAAGTTAAGTTTGGTGAACAAAATGACAGTGATCATACTGCAAAGTACATAGAACTCTCATCAATGCACCAATAATGACCCAAACAGAGGTTTTCTTTATTCATATAACAATTCCATGACAAATGGAAAGTACCCAAACCCCCATTATTTATTTATCCCAGCAGATACATAATTTCTTTATTTGTTCCAATAGACATATTATTTATCTATTCCTCCTGTGTATACATATTATTCATTAAGAAGACCCAACACCTGACACCAGCAGCTCCAATCTTCATGTAGATGTAATTTAGACATGAACTTGAGAGTCATAAGAAGCTCCAATCTTCCAATCTCCAGGAATAGCGCTCTTGGACGACTGAACCCAACCAGTTCTTCCACTGAATTGCAGCCTCAGCATCAATGGTCCACTTGGTGCGCCCACTATATCAAACACTGCCCCATATACTCTTCTCATAGGCTTCCATTCATGGCGATCATTCTGTTTCATTATCATTTCAAGTTCATATATAAGCACAATTAAGTTCCTCAATGAACAATAAGGAAATTAATGAGCAGTGAGTTTCAAGTTTCATACGTCATATATCTCAATGGCAGTGACGTCGTTCATTCCAGGCACGTAGAGAAGGACAATAGCAAGGTACTCTGGGTAATTGCTTGACTCGTGGATTTTGATCTTCACGTTGTAGCCATCATAAATGCAGGGTACCCTCCTGTATTCGATGTCTAAGACGCCGAATCCCTTGAGCACATCTGATGCAAGTGGGTCTCTTCCCATTTTTGAGAAACCATTTGGACTCATTATGAAGTCTGTTCTGTCTCCTGCACCGTAGTCTGTGGCCACCACCATCGTGCCGTAGTCATCACATAATCTTGAATTCTTGCACCTTACCTGAACACCATCGTTCATCAAACGATAATAATGTATTATTGGATATTCAAATTCAAATCCAATTATAACGTGGAACAAAGGTGTTAGTGGAGTCATTAGTCAGTTAATAAGACGATTACTTGGTAGCAAGCACCGCATCCAGCGCCACCTCTCCATAAGCCAGACACGCCTGTAACCCTCCCAGAGTTCACAGTGCTGCCGTAATCTCCATATCCACAAGCTCCGGCTGATAACATATGTAAATCATTTCGTCAGTAATCATATATATATATATATATATATATAAGGTTACGTACTCTATATCTTAAAAGCGGCATATCCATCATTAAAGGTAAACTGATATAAAGAATATAAAAGTTTCTTTCGTTTCTTTTTTTTCCCCCGCAAAAGAGACAACATGCCATGGACCAAAATTGTGTTTAGATTTTTGGCTTCCCCATAACAAGAGTATCCTAATCCTAGCCTCTATATATGGTGCATTCACATGAAGGTTTCGGGTGCAAACTATAAACTTAAAAGCTCATAATTCAAGCTGGCTGCTGGATAAGGCTTGGCAAGCCTCTAGGCTGAGCCATGACTTTGCTTTATAAATATTAGGTTTGATTTTGAATACAAAGAAGGTGATATATATATATATATATATATATATATATAATAGAGAGGAGTTTCACGTACTTGGGGTTCCATTGCCATCGGAGGTACTATAAAAGGTGGCTCTGGAGTCTGTGAAGCCTAGGGATAAACATAGTGCAGGTAAGAGAATCAGCACGCAAGTAAGGCCAATTTGGTATCTAGAATGAAGTTCCATTGCTAAATGCCAAATTCAAACGCACAAAGCAGAGCAACTATACGTTAAATGTAAATTGTGTTGGGTTTACTGGTTTAGGAAGAAAAGATGTGGAGGGTATTTATAGATTATAGGGAAGGCCTTAGCTTATGCATTCAAAGGGGGATATAGGGTCCAAGTTTTGTTCCCCTTGGAACACGGGGTTGGATAATGTAATAATTAAGCGCACATACGTACACCTGGCATCGAAATCTGTGTGTGTGTCTGGATATATATATATGTTTATATGCGAAGCTTGCCATATATGATTATGATGCCAAATAGACCATCTGTGTACTATTGCCACGTTTTTTCCATATAATATAATATATATCCCAAGTTACGTACTTATGATTACAATGTCAAACTGTCTTATGCGTATTATTGCAATAATTTTTGTATACTAACAGACAAACTTGATTCAAAGATTATGGGCCCGATGATGGAAACAGAGGTAGACAAACGAAAAGGGATACACGACAGCAGTTACTCCTAAAATATTTGTTGGAGACAGTTATAATTACCAACTGATACGCGGCTTATATATATATATATATTCATCAGGCTCAAGTCATCATATTTTACGAAACTGTGATTGTCTCATGTGCAAGTGGGGAAATCCTAGTTATATATATATGACCCTGCAGGGTTAAAACTTCGTCTTTACACTGACGTTGAAGAGAACTATATAGGGAAAAAATGGTGTTCTGATACCATCAAAATGGCCAATAAGGAAAGTGCTGTAAGGCTATATTATATATTGTGTATCTGTTAAGTAAACGCTCATTATATTCTATATATCTAATGCTATATTTAATTTCAAGATTATACCCGATAGTAGTTTCTTGACTTTACAAGGGACACGAGATTAAAAATGATTTTCTATGTACCCAAAAACTAGTCCTGATGATGAACAAGACTCCGTCAAGAGTTAAGTAGACCGAAACCTAAAATGTCAAATATATATATATTGCCTCAATTCCTTTGCGGACTTGGTCCTAAAAAATCTTTCTTTAATATGATGACGAGCATGAATTTGTTTTGTGCCACCGGAGCCCATTGTAAAGTTTACTCTTAGAATTCATAAGAAGCAAAAGCGAAATACACAATGAACTATAGTAAAATCCCACGTACATCTGCATTCAAATTCATGCTTCTGATGACATTAGCATCATCAGAGTTATATAAATTCAATTTAATTTTTATATAATTTTTAACGATTATTATATTGATTTGATCAATTCTTACTCATAAGCCTGTGGTATGGTTTAGACGGAAATGGTGACTTCTCTCGCTTGTATCAAGTTTTCTTCGTTCTTTTTTATTTATTAGGTCAACCAACTTTTATTCCTTATCAAACACACACATTCATTAATATTCGAGATCGAAAATTTTGTTGCATTCTCCACACACACATTCATCGATATATGTAGGTTGACTAAAATTAATTTTTCCTTTTTTCTTATACTACTTTACTTATATAAACTTTTTTTTTAATTTCTTAGCAATTACATTCATATAACCAAAACTTTGGCGTATATGCACTTGGTGTAGTTTCCTAATGGTGATCAATTCAATTCCCGACATGGACAGTTTACCCCCTTCCAATTTAAAAGACTTCCATATATGTTATCCTACTTTAGCTAATATACTTTTTACTAGGTTTTTTAATATAATTCCTACCTGATGTTATGAAGATAGAATATATTAAAAAAAAGGAAAAAGTAATTCTGGAAATAAAAATATTGGAAATCTGAAGCCATGTTAATTTTTTGCTGGAGTATAAATATATATAAAATTTTACTTGATGAAATTCTGGACAAATTTATTCTGGAAATATTGATATTTTTGCTCAGTTACAATGACCCGTGATATGATTATTGTTGCTAGTCACGTACGTAATCATACGATCTCTCTTTTACCAATTCTTCAAGTGTTATATATCTTACGTTTCAAGTCTGTTCACTTTTGCCTTTTGTTTGGGTCCTCAGGATTTTTATTATAGCACGTTTCGTCGAATGAGGGAAAAGAAACATGATGATAATAATGATCTCCTCGCGGCGTTTCAGCGACCCCAAGCTACGTCGATCACAATCATTATGTATGAACCAATGATGAAAACTTGTTCATGGTTGTTTTACGGCATTTCATCCAGGACAACCTTCCGAGTGAAGCGTTTTGCCACTCGATCATCAACGATCCTTATCAATTAAAGCGCTTCTTCTTAAGGAAGCCAAGTTAATTGGTTAAGACAAATTAGATAATGTAATGATCATCTTCTTCTGATACTGCACAGGACTCAGTATTGCCTAAGTGTATAAACGAATAGGCTTAATTCCATCACAAATGAGAATTACACGAACCCTTATTGTTCTTTTATTCCTCCAGGATACATATTATTCATTTCTTCTTGAATGCTTGGAGCCACACGGGTTACGTGGCCCCCAATTTATCCAGCATGTAATAACTTAGAGATGAACTTGAGAGTCGTACGAAGCTCCAATCTTCCAATCCTTAGGAATTGCACTCTTGGACGACTGAAACCAACCTATTTTTCCACTGAGTTGCAGCCTCAGCGTCAATGGTCCACTTGGTGCGCCCGCTATATCAAACACTGCTCCGTACGCTCTTCTCATAGGCTTCCATTGATGGCTATCGTTCTGTTTCATTATCATTTCAAGTTCATTAGCACAATTAATTAAGTTCCTTAAAAAACAAGGGAATTAGCTAGTTAGCAGTAAGTTGGAAGTTTCATACGTCATATATCTCCACGGCAGTGACGTCGCTCATTCCAGGAACGTATTGAATGACAAGAGCAAGGTAGTATGGGTAATTGCTGGACTCGTGGATCTTGATTCGCACGTTGTAACCAGCATATGTGCAGGGCACCCTTCGGTATTCAATGTCTACAACGCCGTATTTCTTGAGCTCCGCCGATGCACTTGGGTTTCGTCCCAGAGCTTTGAAAGCATTTGGACTCATTATGAAGTCTGTTCTGTCTCCCGCACCGAAGTCCGTTGCCACCACCATCGTGCCGTAGCTATCGCACAATCTTGAATTCTTACACCTTACCTGAATACAAACAGAATTGATTCAATTATAATAAGTTTATATGGAAGAAATGTGTTTGTTGAGTCATTAATTATTCCGTTAAGAAACTTACTTGGTAGCAAGCTCCACATCCAGCGCCACCTCTCCATAACCCAGACACGCCGGCAACCATACCATGGTTTACAATTCTGCCGTAGTCGCCATATCCACAAGCTCCGGCTGATAACATATGTATGTCATTTCGTCAATAATCATATATATATGTCATTTGGAATACAAAAGTGAGTTTTACTTACTTGAAGTTCCTTTGCCATCTGGGCTACTATAAAAGGTGGCTCTGGAGTCTGTGAAGCCTTGGGATAAGCATAGTGCAGGCAAGAGCAGCGCACAAACAAAGGCCACTTGGTATTTAGAATGAAGCTCCATCTAAATGAGAAATTCTAACGCACAAAGAATAACCACTACGTTATATGTAAATTCTAGGGTTTACTGGTTTAGAAGACAAAGATGAGGAGGGTATTTATAGATTATAGGGGAGGCCTTGTGCTTTGAAAGGAAGATAGGGTCCAGGTTTTAATTTCTTGCCTTGGAACACGGGATTGGATATTGGAATAATTAAGCCTACACGCAGACCTGGCATCGAAATCTGTGTGTGTCTATATATACTCCGAAGCTAACTATTTATGATTATGATGCCATATTGCTCATCTGTGTACTATTGAAACGTTTTTTTATGTACGAAGATAGAAGAATTGGTAAATTTGATTCAAAGATTAGGTGACGGATGGAAATAGAGGCGGCCAAGGGAGAAGGGAGAAGTAAACAGGCAAGACACCTTCAGCTTCTAGAATAAGGAACATTAGTAAAATGATACTATTTTAATTCTTAAGATATGATATATTTAAATATGATATATTTTTTTAAAATATTTTAATCATTTTTTGTTTCTGTCTCTCTTATTTAATTATTATTAAAAAAATATCAATAGGGATAATTTAAAAAATAAAATTAATAAATATAGAAAATAAATATTATATTAAATATTAATATTAAGTTTTTAATTATATCCTATATCAAGTATCGAAAAATATTATTTTAATTGTATATAATATGTTATTGATAATGATTATATCTACAAAGAGAAGGTCAAGAAAAGCAAGTAGAGAGAGAGAGAGAGAGCCGGGTGACACATCTTTCTCACGTTGGGTAGTATATTATACACAATTTTTATTATATCTATCAAATATCTCTAGTTGTCCTTAATAAGATAAAGATCAATACTCGCATTCCCCTTAAAAATTATCGGTTTTGCAAACTAAAGCTATATATATATATATTGACTAAATATATATCTAATTTACCCTTATACGGCCAGTTTTATCCCGGGTTGGTTTTATAATTCCAACTTGATTGATAGTACGCAGAACATAAAGTAAGGGAATTGAAATTAAAAAAAGCAATCCTGAGAAGTATTGAAAATGTTAACAACCGATGTACCGCTCGCATTACAATGGACGCCCACTGTTGATGGTTTCCCCCACTCTTCTTTCTCTTTCTCTTATGGAACATTCTGAACTTTCTTTTGTCTTAAAAGGAAAAAGAAAGCAAAGGGTATAGAGTAGATTCACAAAGATAAGCATGGATTTGGGGACAATTAAAATAAGAATGCCTTTTTATTTTTATTTTTTAATTTAGTGAATGGTCCACCCTTTCGACTTAAGCTAACAAGTATATTTTTTAAGATTTAAACTTATGTTTTTTTTTATTATGAGGTGAGGCTCTTTTATCACTTAAATCAAACTGTTGTTGGTTACAGTTTGATTAATAATATTCAAGTTGTCTGGTATCCAATCTTATCATCAGAGTTTTCTAAAGAGTAATAGAAGTTGGCACGGCAGAAACAAAGTAAAATCCAAAGCTTGATCTATGATGGGTGCAAATAATTAACGAAAAAACATATTTGGATTTTTGCTTTATTAGTTTTTATAATTCTAAAATTCAGTTTATGAATCTATTAATTATATTAGGGAGCTGCTCAATATTAAATATAAATTTTATAACAAGCGGTGGTTTTCATAATCATGAATACATGATTCTTCTGAAAGACTGTCTTGCATATACTTTATTAACACTTGGTGGCAGTTTTGGCCTATACTTTATTAAATATTAAATATAGACTGTCTTGCATATACTTTATTAAATATATATGGGGACATTAGCGGAATACTCACTTCCATAAAATCAATTAATTGATGAGCTTCATTAAAGAAAATGAGATTCATGGTATTGTCATTCCCGTATGCTGGGATTAAATAGAATTACTCAAATATCTACTTCATCTCCTTATTAAAGAGAAGGATATTTTAAGAAAAATATAACAAACTAAATGTAAACGACCAATTAACTTTATTAACGGTTTTTCTTAACATGTGTAATGATGATATCTTATAATTAGTACGGGAGGTTACGGTTATTTTATCACTCAAGCGTCTTTATCACTCAACCGTAAATCAAGGCAACCTTTGTTACGGGATCTTGCACAAAGGGACACGTGAGTCCATGGTTCATGATCGAAGACGTTTCTTTATTCATATAATAATTCCTTCAGAAATGGAAAATACAAAGATTCATTTATTCCTGGAGCAGACAAATTATTTATTTCAATGATCTTTTAGTAGACACGACACCAAACAGCTTGCGTGCTTGGAGTCGTAAGACCCTCTTCATCCATTATCTTATTTAGACATGAACTTGAGAGTCGTAAGAAGCTCCAATCTTCCAATCCTTAGGAATTGCACTCTTGGTGGACTGAACCCAACCTGTTCTTCCACTGAATTGCAGCCTCAGCTTCAATGGTCCACTTGGTGCGCCAACTATATCAAACACTGCCCCGTACGATCTTCTCATAGGCTTCCATTGATGGCTATAATTCTGTTTCATTATCATTTCAAGCTGATCAGCACAGTTAAGTACCCCAAAGAACAAGAAGGAAATTAATGAGAAGTAAGTTTCAAGTTTCATACATCATAAATCTCAACGGCAGTGACGTCGCTCATGCCAGGTACGTATTGAATAACAAGAGCAAGGTAGTGAGGGTAATTGCTGGACTCGTGGATCTTGATACGCACGTTGTAGCCTTCATATGTACAGGGTACCCTCCTGTATTCGATGTCAACGGTGCCCTGTTTCCTGAGCTCGTCTGATGCACTTGGAGTTCGTCCCAGTTTTGAGAAAGCATTTGGACTCATTATGAAGTCTGTTCTGTCTCCTGCACCGTAGTCTGTTGCCACCACCATAGTCCCATAGTTATTGCATAACCTTGAATTCTTGCACCTTACCTGAACGCCATCGTTCATGAAATAATAATAATATATTATAACTAGAATTGATTCAATTATAAGATGTTTATATATGGAAGGAAGGTGTTAGTTGAATCATTAGTCAGTTAAGACGCTTACTTGGTAGCAAGCACCGCATCCAGCGCCACCTCTCCATAAGCCAGACACGCCTGCAACCATCCCATAGTTCACAGTTCTGCCGTAATCTCCATATCCACAAGCTCCAGCTGATAACATGTGCATTTCATTTCGTCAATAATCATGTGTAATATTTATACGGTTACGTACCCTAAATCTTAAAAGTAACATACGCATGAAAGGTACACACACTAACAGTATAAAAGTTGCAAAGATAGAACATGCCATGTCATGCATGGATCAATAGTATCCTAATCCTAGCCTCTCTCTATATATTTAATGCATTTACATGAAGGTTTTGGGTGCAAACTATAAACTTAAAAGCTCCTAATGCAAGCTGGCTGCAGAATAAGACCTGGCAAGCCTATAAGCCAAGCCATGGTTTTGAATACAGATTAAGAATTATTTGAGAAGTTCCACGTACTTGGAGTTCCATAGCCATCGGGGGTACTATAATAGGTGGCTCTGGAGTCTGTGAACCCTTGGGATAGACATAGTGCGGGTAGGAGCAGCAGCACGCAAGCAAGGCCAACTTGGGATTTAGAATGAAGTTCCATTGCTAAGTGGACAAAGAAGAAGAGCAACTATGTTAAATGTAAATTGTTTTGGACTTAGTGGTTTAGGAGGCAAAGATGAGGAGGGTATTTATATATTATAGGGGAGGCCTTGTGCATTCAAAGGGATCAGGGTCCAAGTTTTCTTTCCCTTGGAACACGGGATTGGATTTGAATAATTAAGCGCACGTCGAAATCCGTGTGTGTCTATATATATATTATTCGAAGGTATCCATTTATGATTATGATGCCAAATTTCCTATCTGTGTGCTGTTGCAATATAGGAAGATAGAGGAATGGGAAAATTTGATTCAAAGATTAGAGGCCGGATGGTAATTATTGAGGCGGCTAAAGCCAAAGGAAAAGGAATATAGGACGTACACTAGTGGTAAACATTCAAATGCTTGTCAAGTAAGAAACATAAGTAAACGGATACTATTAAATTATTTTAATTATTTATAATATATTGATAATGATTATATAGTACCTTCTGTATAAAGCAAGGGGAGAAAGTAATCCTGATGAGAAGTATTCCAAATCTGAAGCCATGTTAGGAGCCAATTAAGAATGGCAATTAATGGACGCCACTGTTGACGGTTTACTCATTCTACTTTCTTTTACCGAGTAGGGGGAAGAAAAGGTGTTGATTTTCTTGAATTAATGAGGGCACACAAGATAAAAAAAAAAACTCATTTTCTATGTACCCAAATACTGGTGATCTTGAAATGATGAACAAGACTTGGTCAAGAGTAATTATACTCAAACCTAAAATATTGTCAACATTATGAATCGCCCATATTCCTTTACTGACTTGGTCTTCAAATCTTCCTCCGTGTCTCTGATGAAGGCTGGCATGCATGAATTAGTTTTGCATCCTCGGAGCCCATTGTAAAGTTTAATCTTAAAATTCAGGTGCTCAAGGAAACTGTACAATAAACTAATTAATAAATATATTTGTACTCTATTATAACAAATTAGTAATTAAAATCCCATGTGCATCTCCATTCATATATATACTTCTACGATAATTGCAGAAGATAGTGTGTATATTATTAGGATGTACGTTAAGGTATATGATTAACATATTAATTCTATAATATAGAGGAATCATTTCCTCTAGTCTTAATTCTTAATTACTATTTTTTGGTCCAATATTTCTTACTTTTTTAGGATGGAGAGATGTAGAAAGGATCAAGCTTATCACTAAATGATAAGCATTAAAGCTGGACCATCCAAATCTATTTTTTTAAAAAAAACATTTTAATGTGTATAGAATCTAAAATAAAAATAATTTTTTAACTGTAATTTTTTTAAAAAATAATAATTTGAACTGTTGAAACTATATTTATTATTCGTATTTATCGAGTACAAATCTCACAAGCTCGTCACATGACATGAAACTGGTCGTGTTGAAATTTGAAAGAGTCTGTAGCGGATATAGATGGGGATCTGGATTCGGGGCGAGATTAACCCAGTAAGTGTAGACACGTGTCATAATTACAGTAGTCAATTAGATCAACGGCTTTAAGGAGTTCTGTGCTGCCTGATTCACGAAACACCAAATCCTCCTCTCTTTCTCCTGTGTGGGTTTTCCAGGCTTCGACTCGTATTATTTTCTTCCTTCTCCGTTCAGTGCTGAACAAAGAGATGGGAGCGCTCCTACCGGTAATGAGAGGGGCTTCAAAATCCGACATGCATGGGTGAGAACAACAAGTTTCAGTGCCCAAGACAAGAGACCGAGAATATGGGTATCATACTTTCATCTTTGATATATGACAGAGAAGGAGAGAAGACCAACAGTTTCAGGCATTTTATTTCTCGCAAGAAGACGTGTTTTGCATATATATAACAGGTTTATATAATGGAAGTCCGCCCAGATGACACTTATATACTCACTCAAACCGATCACTTGCAAAGTCCATCATATGATTAACGTAACGTTGCTCGTCACTCTATATATAAAGAGTTAAAGACATGCATACCCCTACATGCATGCACTAATTGTAGAGAACCGAACCATGATGCATAAACGAAGAGGTTTCTTTATTCATATATAAATTCAAAATACACAAACGAACCCTATAATTTATTATCCCAGAAGACATATTATTTATTCGTCTCGTAGACATTTATTTTTTTTTATTAGACATGCACCAACAGCTTGCATTCTTTCGAACCACACAGGTTATGTACGTAGCTCACTCTTGGTTCTGTATCTTAATTAGAGATGAACTTGAGAATCATAGGAAGCTCCAACCTTCCAATCACCAGGAATTGCACTCTTGATCGACTGAGCCCAACCTGTTGTACCACTGAATCTCAGCCTCAGCATCAACGGTCCACGTGGCGCCCCAACTATATCAAACATTGCCCCATACGTTCTTCTCAGTGGCCGCCACTCATGGCGATCATTCTGTGTATCATCATCGTTTCAATCGATTACGCCAAACATAATTGTACGAAAGAAAGCATTTATTTATTTCAAACCTGATATATCTCAACGGCAGTGACGTCGCTCATTCCAGGAACGTATTGAATGACAAGAGCAAGGTAATCGGGGTATCTGCTGGACTCGTGGATCTTGATACGCACGTTGTAGCCAGCAAATGTGCAGGGCACCCTTCGGTATTCAATGTCTACGACGCAGTATTTCTTGAGCTCTTCCGATGCTCTCGGATTTCGTCCCATATCTGCTAAAGCAACTGGCCTCATAATGAAGTCTGTTCTGTCTCCTGCACCGTAGTCCGTTGCCACGACCGTCGTGCCGTAGCTATTGCATAATCTTGGATTCTTACACCTTACCTGAACAATACAAATGAACAATTATAGTGTCTTTATAATTATATGGAAGAAATGTGTTTGTTGAGTGATTTAGTCCATGAAAACACTTACTTGGTAGCAAGCACCGCACCCAGCACCTCCTCTCCATAGCGCTGACACGGCTGCAACCCTCCCTTTGTTTGCAGTTCTGCCGTAATCGCCGTATCCACAAGCACCCCACTATATATATATATATATATATATATAATAGTTAGAAGCATACCCTATATCTTAAACCTAGCATATGCACCAAAAGAAATAATATCTCAAACGAATATAAAAATCGCTTTCCTCTAATCCTAGTGCGTGCACATGGAGGTTATGGGCTCAAACTATATAAGTGGGTTTTGAAAAGGCAATACGAGGAGTGGGATGATTATAAAAGGAGTTTCACGTGCTTGGATTTCCATAGCCACCATAATAGGTAGCTCTGGAGGGAGTGAAGCCGTAAGAGTAGCTTAGTGCAGCAGGTAACAACAGGTCAACAGCATCACCCAAACGAGAGCCACTTGGTATTTAGAATGAAGTTCCATTGCCAAACGCCAAATATACAAGACAAATTAAACTAAGTTCAATGTAATTAAGTACTTGGTTTAGCGTCAAAGATGAGAAGGGTATTTGTAGATTCTATTGGAGAGGCCTTGGGCATTCAAAGGGATTCTAAAGCCCTTGGAACAGTGGATTGTGTTGGAATTAAAAATTAAGTCTGCCCACGTATAGACGTAGCATCTAAATCAGAAGCTAATTTAATATTTATGATTATAATGCCAATAGCTGTGTGCTAGTGCAACAATATTTAATATTAGGAATATGCTATATAGAAGAACTGCCGACTTATGCAGAGATTATGAGCCTGGGATGGAAATATACATGTGGCCACGGGAAAAGGAATACGAGACTGCACATGTAGTAAACAAACTACGTACCCATTCAAATGCTCCTGAAATAAGATACATTACTAAAACGATGGATTAAAATTATTTTAATTGTGTATAGTGTATTGATGATAATTAATGCCCACAATCTCTATCAATTCTTACTTTTAAGCAAGTGTCGTTTTAGAGAAAAGTGACACTTCTTTGTTTTGACCAAAAAGTGACCCTTCTTTCACTTTCGCTCCTTTAATTTAAACATTTTTACGGTTTGTAAAACATAATTTTTCTTAAAATAAAACGCTCAAGATTAAACTTGCATTTTCCTTAATTAGTTGAAAATGTTTTTGCAAATATGTATATAGGTTGACTCAAATTCATTTTTCTTTAGTTTCCTTATATTATATAATAGTTAGGTTTCCAAAAAAATTTCTAAAAAATAAATTGCAAAACATTAATTCAAATAGTTGTAAATGATAATATCAGTTACAATTTAAAAGTTAAATGTTAAATTAAATTTCTTATTTATAATAGAAGAAACTCAGTTTTCAGAAGAGATTATTGAGAATTTAATTGTCATTAATTACCTGTGTTTAAAATCTTAAGCCATGTTAGCAATTGATTAAAGTACAGCTGGCATTTCAACGGACGCCACTGTTGACGGTTTGCCCCCCTCTACGCCTGCTTCTCTCGTGGAATTTTAAACTTTAGTCTCCGTAGCAAAAGAAGAGGGAGGGAGGGAGTAGACTAACAAAGATAACCATCATGAGAGAGAGAGAGAGGAATGGGAGTTGGTATTGCAGAAATTAAACAAACTCAAATTCAATGGGTGATCTGCAAGAAAATTCAAATTCAATATGCTTGAATATATCTTTGAATATTGGTTAGATGAAAATATTAATGACATGTATATTTCGATATTTTTGCTTTTAATTCTTTATTTCTACGAATTTTATCATTCTAACATGGCATACCATATTCATATAATAATCGGCCACAAAATAACTCATCACATTCAACTTTATATCATAATATGTCCAAAAATGCATGGGGTTTGGTGTAATGGTGTGGTATTGTCCTCTGTATACTGACAAGTTTGAAGTATGGTGTTTATTCCAACAATCGGATCAAGTTATTGCTCAATTTAACTGAAAAACTAATAAATTAATCAATCCTTGTCCATTCTTGAACTTGAAGGTAGCACATGCAACAACAAAAATTGATAAAATTAAATATCAACGGAGTTTATATTTAAAAACCCATTAACTCTGATCAAAGCATGATTTTAACTAAAATAATGTGAAAATAGCTTTATCTCAAAAGTTTCAATAACCAGTTTGTAATGAATAAAAAAAATTAGAAATAGCATCTGTGTTCTCATTAAAAAACACAATTTTTTAAATCAAGACGACAAAATTTGATAACGAATATATTTAAATGATTTTCCTTCATTACATTATGTTTATTTTTTTACTATACACGATTATTAATATTTCTAGAGCTGAAATATTTTATCAGTTCTCTGTGTTTATGTAGTAAAAAATGTTATTTCAGTATAATCGTTTCAAGTTTCAACCATAGAATAACTGCGGTCTAACCAGTGAAGTATCAATTAAATAAGTACCTCGATCTTCAACGACTTCTACTCCGGCAACCATCATAGTTGACTTCTACTCCCATTTTAATTATAGAATCTATCTAGCAAATTAAACTCTTATACTTTAAATATAAAATTTTAATATATTTTATTTTTAATATTTATTATTTTTTAAAATCAATTTATTTTACTTATAAATTGATATATAATTATCTAATAGTATACAGTAATATTTTCAGAAAAGCATAACATATTTTTTTGTAATTAAACAGTTTATGTAATTTTTTAAATATATTTAAATTAGTTAAATAATCTTTATATTAAAAACTGAGGAATATTTATTTATAGGAAATTTTCCTTCGTTTACTTTTTTGCAACCAGAAATAAACGTTTTATTCATAAAGATCAGGATCGAAGAGAAATAAGCCCGCATGAATAAACGAAGAGGTTTCTTTATTCATATATTAATTAATTCCATCACAGATGGAAAATACACAAACCCCTATTATTTATTCTTCATTCCAGCAGACATATAATTTATTTATTTCAATAGACTAAACAACACCAACAGCTTGCATTCTTTAGAGCCACACAGGTTACGTGGCCCCCCTCTCTATCCAGCATGTGATCTGATTTAGACATGAACTTGAGAATCGTAAGAAGCTCCAATCTTCCAATCCTTAGGGATCACACTCTTGGTCGACTGAATCCAACCGGTTCTTCCACTGAATTGCAGCCTCAGCATCAACGGTCCACTGGGTGCGCCAACTATATCAAACACTGCCCCGTACGATCTTCTCATTGGCTTCCATTGATGCCTATCGTTCTGTTTCATTATCATTTCAAGTTCATTAGCACAATTAAGTAAGTTCCTTAAAAACCAAGGGAATTAGCTAGTTAGCAGTAAGTTGGAAGTTTCATACGTCATATATCTCCACGGCAGTGACGTCGCTCATTCCAGGCACGTATTGAATAACAAGAGCAAGGTAGTATGGGTAATTGCTGGACTCGTGGATCTTGATTCGCACGTTGTAACCAGCATATGTGCAGGGCACCCTCCTGTATTCAATGTCTACAACGCCATATTTCTTGAGCTCCGCCGATGCACTTGGGTTTTGTCCCAGAGCTTTGAAAGCATTTGGACTCATTATGAAGTCTGTTCTGTCTCCCGCACCGAAGTCCGTTGCCACCACCATCGTGCCGTAGCTATCGCACAATCTTGAATTCTTACACCTTACCTGAATGCAAATAATAAAAATGATTCAATTATATAATATTTTTTATATATGGAAGAAATGTGTTTGTTGAGTTCAGACGCTTACTTGGTAGCAAGCACCGCATCCAGCGCCGTTCCTCCAAAGGCCAGACACAGCTGCAACCTTGCCATAGTTTATGGTTCTCCCATAAGAGCCATATCCACAAGCTCCACCTACAAGTTCAAACTATAAACTTAGAACTCATGATGCAAGCAGCTGGGTGCAGAATAATGAGGCTTAGTGATGAATATAAAGAAGGTGATATACGTACTTGAAGTGCCATAGCCATCAGAGGTACCATAATAGGCAGCTCTGGAGGGAGTGAAGCCTTGGGAGTAGCATAGTGCAGCAGGTAAAAGCATCATCACACAGACAAGGGCCACTTGGTATTTAGAATGAAGCTCCATTGCTAAGTGCCAGCAGATATTCAAACGCACAAAGAAGAAGAAACTAGGATAAATAAATGTATAAGTACTTGGGTTTAACTGGTTATGGAGCAAAGATGGCCGGGGAGGGTATTTATAGATGATAGTGGAGGCCTTGGGCATTCAAATTAAGGGAACACAGGATTGGATTGGAATAATTAAGTGCACACGTAGACCCTAGCTAGCATTTGAATCTATGTGCTTGTGGGTCTCCCCGAAACTATTTATATGATTATAATGATGCCAAAAAAATGCCTATCTGTGTTCTAACTGCAACATTTTTTTTTTATAGGAAGATTATCAACGGGCCAACTTTAGATTCAAAGATTAGGGGCCGGATATAATAACTAGAGGTGGTAAGCAAAAGGAACATAGGACGTACACATTCAAATGCTTCTGATCCAGATAAGAAACTTAGTAAAATGGTGGTATATAATTGTTTTAGTTATATATAATATAATGAAGGTGATTTATGCCTGCAATCTCTATTCTTACTTTTAAGTGCCTTTTCAATTAAGAGAGGTGACACCTTTTTGTCACTTTTTTTCTCGTATCAACGCTCTTATTCTTTTATCAAACATATCATAATTCTTGATTAAGTTCAAGATCATCAAAACTTGGATTTTAATTTCCCTCAAAATTAACTTTTTCCAAAGCTATAGATAGGTTGACTAAAATGATTCGGCCTGATTTTTTCCCTTTCTTCTTTTTTTATGATATATCTATTTTTTTTTTGGTACAATTTTTTATGATATATCTAACTGATTATTAATTGAAAGTTCTGTGCGCTCGCATTTCAATGGACGCCACTGTTGACCATTTCTCCCCTCTGTTCTATTCTCATCTGGAATTCTAAGCGTTCTCACAGAAGCAAACTCAAATTCCATGGGTCTACCACCAAATTCAAAGCTTGAATCTATGAATGAGTGCAAATAATTAATAACATATGTGGATTCTTGTTTTTTAATTATAAATATATATATTCCTATACGTTAGTTTTCACTATTCTAGTTTCCGGCTAACTTGTAGTTTAATATATGACTATGTATCATATTGGCTACTTGATTCTTTAATTAACTCATCATTACCAGTATCAAGATAAATTTTCTAACTGATAGCTAACAAAATGTATCCAGAGGGAAGAAAATAAAATGTTTACGTGTCAAAGGGAAGAAGGTCCGTTTTAACTGAGGAGGGGTGAAACATGTATGTGGACAAGTCATGGAAAAGATCTAGTCATCAGCTGAGTCACTCAACATGTATGTGGATATGTCATCAAGAGGGCGAGTCATCCACCGAGTCAAGGATACATATGCCCACATGTCATTGAAAGGGCCAATCATCAACCAAGTCAGCCGACACATCATTAAAAAGTAATATGCTGAGGCAACCAACACATCTGCGAACATGTCAGTGTCATCGCTGAGTCATCAGTCGAGTCAGGAGACACATATACAGAATTGTCAGCATAAGTGCCCAATCATCAGCCGAATCAACCGACACGTATGCAGACACGTAATTGGAATATCCCCGTCATCTGCATGTGGATCCGCCACAAATGCAGTAATGTCGTCAGCCGGGTCTATGGTCATGCCCTGTGAATGGGCCTAAACTAGCCCATTCTATAGCCATTTGAACATTCTGCCATGTGAGGCCGTTATTTATTTTGAGAATGTTTATATCCTTTTTTTTATCGATATAAAACCCACAACTTCATTTTAAATTTTATTTTCGTCTTCTAATTTTATTTTGTTTATTTCAATTTTATCCCTTACATTGTTTTCAAGATTAAAATTTCTAATACAGAACTGTTACATAGATTGTAAAAAATAAAATGAAAATGAAAATTAAAGAGTACATGGAGAGATGAAAATTTAAAAAAAAAACTCCATAAATTAAAGAGTACATGGAAACTAGACAGTTAAGAAACGAAAAAAAAGAACCCTTAAAAAATTGTTTAACAACCGTATTAAAAAATAAAATTCAAAGATAAATATGAAAAATGTAATTTAAGAGATCAAAAATATATTTTAATCTAAAATAAATACTTCCTGCAACCGATTAATTAACAGGTAATAGAACAAGTTCAGTTAAAACCGGAAACTGATATTTTTTTATATATTTCAGAGATAAAAAATTAATTATTTTGTTGCATCATTTTATTTTATTTTTTTAAAAAGAAAATTTTCTTGAGTAATCTAAGCCCTTCCCTTCTTTTTTGTCTTGTTTTGTACCCGTACGTTGTCCCTTTGTTACTTTTTAACAAATTTAGGCACGGCAATCTCCTTTTACCTGTTCCCACGTCTTTAAGTCACTTTCATCCCTTTTACTTTTACTAGTCAAAGTCAAATGCGCCACAATACATTCTAAATTCTATTTTTAAATTATTTATTATTCAGATTTTAATAAAAATTGTGATGTAATAATTGTTAATTGTTCTCAATGAGAAAAATATTTCTTTTTGAAATCAATATTATTAGATATTCAAATAATTCTGTATTATGTTTATTTTTATTATATGTGTATATTATTATGTGTATTTTTATTATTGTCTCAAGCCTAGCACCATGGATTCCGTCAAAGCTCCTTTCCGTTCTCGATTATGACCGTCGTCTTCATCGATCTCAAGCCTAGCACCATGGAATCCGTTATGTAACTTCGGTCAAGTCTTCCAGCCTGATAACTTCGTCTTCGGCCAGTATGATGCCTGCAACAATGGGAGCCAGGGTGAAATCGAACGATGCCGATGCCAGGGTGATAACTTTGTCTTTGTATATTTTAATGGGCCTCACAGCGACCGTATTTTGTACCCATTTCATCCATATATACAGGAGGAAATCCTTCAAAAGCTTGGGAAAGTGTGGTCTGTGTTGAAAGAAATGCTTGTGGTGATAGTATGTTTAAGAGCCAGTAATACCAACTCTGATCACTCCCCTGCCAGAGGTAATTTTTTGTTGTGGTGTTATCGGGAAATTTTCAGAAAAGATTTTAAAAACTTCCATGGTTGAAGCTTTGTCACCACCGGGCATTAGAGGTTGAAGACGAGGGATATTTCTTCGTTTTTCTTTTATTTTTTCCCACGTCATCTCAATAAAATTAGTCAACTAAAATCAAACTTACTCTTTGTTAATGGTAGTGGAACATTGCTACAAAATCTAATATAAAGTTCTGAGGTTGACATTGCTAAAAAAAAACTTCTGATAATTAGTGTTCGTCAATGAAAAATTTCAAGATAAAATTGTATTTTAACCCTACAGATAAATAATTAGGATTATGCTTATATAATTATAAATGGTTGGTCACAATTCTACTATTGATATAATCAATTATAAACGGTCGGAAAAAAAATCATTTATAAATGAGTGCCTTGAGTTGAAGGAGTAATATGGTTTTCTATATATCGCTTATACCATCAGTTATATCAAGGCATATTTCTTCTCATGGAGACCACCAACTAGGAATTAAATGAAAACTTGCTCATCTCTCTCTCTATATGTGTGCGTACGATGTTTATGCAGAGATATCGTATACGGTTGCTTGAACGAAGAGGTTCGTTTCATATATATGAAATCCAACAAAAATGGAAAGCACATCAACACTTGTTACATATTCGTTCCAGCAGACACATATATACTGTAATTATTAAAATTCACACAAACATATTGTTTATTCAATCATCCTGTATTTATTTTCTGAGAATGAAGACACAAGACAACAGCCACACAGGTTACGTACGATGTACGTACATACGTAGTTGCTTATTTAATTTGTTGAACGGGGATGTGATTGTTTAGGCACGGATTCCTGAGTCATAAATAGCTCCGACCTTCCAATCGGCAGGAATAACATTGTTGGGTGACACAACCCAAGATTGGCTCCCACTGAATTGCACCCTCACCTTGAACGGTCCACGTGGCGCATTTGTTATATCAAACGCTCCCCCAAACACTCTTCTCATTGCCTTCCAGTCTCTCCCATCATTCTGTTCATCATTTATCATTTTCAATTCGACAATTAGTTGATGATCAGCACAATTAATATATAATTAGTCACTCGAGAAGAACTAATTAGTTTGAAAGTTTCATACGTTGGAGATCTCAACGGCAACGACATCCTTGGATCCGGGCACGTAGATAACGGCGATAGCAAGGTAGTCTGGGAATCTGCTGTTCTCGTTGATCTTGATCTTGACGTTGGAGCCATCAAATGTGCATGGCACCCTCCTGTATTGGATGTCAACGGTGCCCTTTTTCTTGAGCTCTTCCGCTGCACTTGAGTTCAATCCCAGTTTCACGAAGCCGTTCAAACTCATAACGAAGTCTGTTCTGTCTCCTGAACCCATGTCTGTTGTCACCACCGTTGCCCCGTTCGTACTGCATAATTCTGTATCCTTGCACCTTACCTGAACATCAATCGTCACATGAAATTAAACGCGCATGTATCATAATAGCTATCTAAGCGAGCTAGAGAATCCTATCACAAAAGTTAACTATCAGGGTGGGAGAATTTATCCACTTATAGTAGTATATATATAAAATTACTAAGTCTCAATCGTATTAATTCATGTTAAAACTCAAATTGAACTTGTTCTTTATTCTAACTCTATATATACTTACAAGTAAAATTTGGTTAAGTTATATATATAATGTTTATGTGGAAGAAATTAGTGTTTGTTGAGTGATTATAATTAGTCCGTTAAGACAACACGCTTACTTGGTAGCAGGCACCGCATCCGGCGCCACCTCTCCATAGTCCAGACACGGCGGTAACCATCCCGTTGTTTTCAGTTCTGCCGTAATCGCCAAATCCACAAGCTCCAGCTAGTAACATATATGAATATAATTTCATCAATAATTACACACACAAGAATATAAAGTAATTAATAAACTAGCTATAATCCTAGAACTCATTGCAAGCCGGCTGCAAAAATATAAGGCCAGGCAAGCCTCTAGGCTGAGCCATGGCTTAGCTTCTAAATATGCATGGCTTTGATTTCGAATAAAAAGAATGTGATATATGCGTGGAGGGGGGTCAATATAATAAGGAGGAGTTTCACGTACTTGGGGTTCCCATGCCATCGGAGGTAGTGTAAAAGGTGGCTCTGGAGTCTGTGAATTGGGAAAGGCATAGTGCAGGCAAGAGCAACACACAAACAAGGG
This sequence comes from Leucaena leucocephala, assembly GCA_037074615.1. Taxonomy (NCBI): domain Eukaryota; kingdom Viridiplantae; phylum Streptophyta; class Magnoliopsida; order Fabales; family Fabaceae; genus Leucaena; species Leucaena leucocephala. The sequence goes on along the minus strand of CM073563.1, from coordinate 2,799,484 downwards.
CCACTTGGTATTTAGAATAATGAAGCTCCATAGCTAAGAAAGAGCAATACTATGTAACTTTTGATGTAAAGTGTTAGGTTTACTGGTTGTGGTTGGCATGCAAAGAGACGTGGGTGGTATTTATAGGTTTTAATGGAGGCTACAAAGGGAGATCGTTCAAACTTGCCTTCGGATTGGATTGGAATGTAGGGCCTACGTACCATCTATCTTGATTTTTGATGTAGTCAAACGAAAAGAAAACACATAATCTTTTGCGTGTGTCTGTACGATATTAATATACATCATCTCAAGCTAATTAATTATATCTATTTACGAATACAATGCCAAATTGCCTATCTGTGCAAAAGTCTCGGATATGGAAGTCTCTTATTTGTATGTATGTAACTGGTACGTCACAAAGAAGTTCAGAAACGTACTAATAATACATCTTATTATATATCCTGATGACGGTGATTGGATTAATTGAATATTTTTTTGAGTAAATTAAAAAAATTAAATAAATCAATTAATTATAAATAATATAAGAGTTAATTGACTAATTTAGATAGATTGATAAATATATAATATGAATTTATCTTGAGAAATTGGAGTTAGTAATAATTAATTAATTTATTTAATTTATTTAATTTATTTTAAAAAATTAATTAACTTTTATAATTATGATAAGGAATAATATATGAAAAGAGTTGGATAGTGTTAAGCATTAATGGCGTGGATTTCAATTTTATGAATAATCCTGAAAAGTATTTGGCAAGTTGATCCTGCCTGCTGATGAAAAGCGGAGAGGATAAAAACTAATGGAAAAGCAATATAATACGGAAAAGTATTTGAAAACTTAAGCCGTGTAAGAAACTAATTAATTAATGTAGGCCCCATGGGGTTCCAAAGAATGTCAATATTCATCGCATTATAATTTTGTTGTCATAATTGACACACTCGTTAAGATGGTTGATGCTATTTGGACTACAAAATACGGACATCTATTGTTGTGGAATTCTAAATTTTCTCTCCGCTGGCCATTGAGGAAAACAAAGGAGGAATCCATCCGCTTGGTCGTAATCAGAAGGTGAGAGAAACTTAAAATAAAAATAAGAATTGATACAGATGATAAAGAATAAATTCGTATCTCATAAGAATGTGAGTTTAATTCTTATTGTTATTATAAATACTCATTTGATAGGCAATCTCTAAAGTCTTCTATAAACACTCTCTGAGTTCTGGTATTATGCCATAACTTTAGTAGAAGATTAGTGTCAACGTTATCTAATTTTTTTTGCAAAAAAAAAGACTGTTTTTTTTTAAATATATTTAAATATATAGACTAGTTGTGAGGTATGCAAATTGAAGCTTATCCAATACTTGAAGAGATTAAGATAGACAACAAAGAGAGTTGGTATAGCAGAAAAATTCAACACACAAGAAGCTGGCATTTTTTAATATATAATAACATAATTGGACTTTGGTTGAGAATTCTCTATTTCTACGTTACCTTTCATCCTAACATTCACCTAGTTTATTGTCTATATATATATATATTGATTACTTATTATTTGGTTTGATTTATTGTAGATTTTAAACCTAGTCTTCAGCCTACATTATTTAATTCTAGATCTTCAAAGACCAAGAATACAACATAAAGATGGAAACCAAAATTCTTAAATTTAAATAATACTCCAATCTTGTTACGTACGTAGTAATGGTGTCATCATCAACACAACATATATATATATATATATATATATATATATATAAATGTAACTTACTGATTGTATAGAAAAGGGAAAAAATATAACTTATGAGTGGATATATAGATGATGTTTTGAAAGATTTTAGACTTAGGTTTACTTTTTCAATATTTTGTGATAAGTTACACAAACTAATCCATCATAGAACTTGTCTATTAACTTGTTTAATTCGCAAGTCAAATAAATTGATTTTTTTTATCTTAGCAAACAAAATTTCAAATGAAACCCCAATGATTGCGGCTGAATTTGATTTGATGCTGGAAAGTATATTGAAGCAAATACCTCTTCCATCCAAATGATCACAATCACATGCAAAACAAAAACCCTCCATCTTTTACGCTCTCCGTTGGGCCATTTTCTTTGAACCATACGGCCCAACAAGCATTTCCAATCTTAAGCCCATCTCACCAATTTATTGCCAACTCCAATTTCGAAGGATGCCAATGTTACCTATTATCTCTAAGTTCAATTAACGAAAGGATAAGACATATAATCATTTGAAACGTATTTGATCCTTAAGAGTACTATTTTATTGTAGTTCTAGTTGCGGCATTTTAAGAGGTATCCTAACTTCTGGATACCTAGATTTACACCTAAGGGTAATAGACAGCTCATCCTGCATGACATTAGTATCACCTAGGAGAAAAGGAGATTTCGTCTTGCCCTTAAATTGTGGGTAAGCCCAACCCTTTTCTAAAAAATTTTGTATATAAAAAAAAAGATGCCAATGTTAAACATTTTGCCTCTTCAATAAAAAAAGTTAGTGTATCCCAACATAATCTATTTATGTTTTTGTAATTTTTGTTTTGTAACTGCAGGAATACGTATAGTTTAACCCCTGGAAAACTCTTTGCTCCTGTGTTTGGTCTTTGTATATATATTAATTAACATTATGATTTGTTTCGAATGTCCATGTCAGAATATTGTTAGGTAAGAACTAGTGAACACTTTTATTTACGCTCATTCATTTAAGGAACTCCATTACTTAAAGTAACCTTTTCCAAGCCGTCTCCCATCAACACAGAACCAATGTCAAGGCACAAGCACAAAGAGGTCTCTTTATTCAATATATTAATTAACACTAATAACATTAGCAGTAGCTAGAACTAGAAGCCCGCTAATCGTATTCCAGCAGCCACAACACTCGCAAACAATTTCACTTACTCAAAGCGACGCTAAAGTTCAACAGTAACAAACACTACATGTATAGACCGTTTTGGTGCTGGCGCTGAATTATAAGGATGGGATCGATCTAGTCTAGCTGGACTTGAGAGTCATAAGCAGCTCCAGCCTGCCAGTCACTTGGAATAGCATTCTTGGACTGAACCCAGTAGACGCCCGCACGCCCTCTCACCTGGAACCTCAGCATCAGATCGCCACGTGGCGGGTTCTCCGCATCAAACACTACTCCGTACGCTCTTCTCATGGGCCTCCACTCTTTGCAATCCTCCTGCCACACCTCCACCGCTGTGATGTCGTTTTGGCCGGCCACGTAGAGAACCAGAATGGCGATGTAGTCAGGGTATGTGCTGTGCTCCTGCACCTTGAACACCACGTTGTAGCCGCCATACCTACAGGGGATCCTCCTGTATTCCACGTCAACGACGCCGTATTTGAACAGCTCCGTCGATGCGTCTGGATTCCGTCCCATTCTGGCGTAAGCACGCGGACTCATTATGAAGTCTGTTCTGTCTCCTTCACCGTAGTCTGTCACCACTACGTATGTCCCGTATTCATCGCACACTTGTGGGTTCTTACACCTCACCTGCACAAAAAGCATTATCCCATATATTCAATAATTATAATATCTTTATATGCAAGTGCGTTTATATATATAGACATACCTGGTAACAAGCACCACAACCAGAGCCGTTCTTCCAGAGCCCCGACACGCCTGCAACACTCCCGTCGTTCACAGTTCTTCCATATTCGCCATAGCCACAAGCTCCCCCTGATCACATATAAAATATATATCATTTTTCATCATATGAATGTGTGTTTGTGACGCTAGAAAACCGTTAGTGTTGTGTTTTCATGAAAGCACTAAGCGTGTCTCTCTCCAATTAGTGAATAGTGGACCCTATTATTTTTACAAGTGGCATTGATCAGAAAAGTGAGCTTTTCTCCTAACTTTAGACGAAACAATATTAAAATCATAAAAGCCATGTGATGCCCGGCTAACTAATAGTTCCTAGCTTGCATATACACGGAGGGGTTAGGGTTATGGGTTCAAACACCAAACTCATGCAAGCTATATATATAGCTACGTGCAGAACAAGGCTAACTTAGCCAATAGCCAGGATAAGAGTCATGGATTTAGAAGAGAGGGTCACGTACTTGGAGTTCCGTAGCAGTCAGGGCTGCCATAATAGGTAGCTCTGGAGGATGTAAAGTCTTGGGAGGTGCATAGTGCAGGTAAAAGCCCCATCACACAGAAAAGGCCTACTTGGTATTTAGAATGAAGTCCCATTGCAAAATGCTAAATTCAAAGAAGGAAACTATAGCGTATATCAAGTAAGAATGAGAACAAAATGAGTTTAGGGATTGGAAAGCGAAGATGTAGTGTGGTATTTATAGCAGAGGCCACTGAAGTGGCATATTCAACTTTTTCTTCCACTACTCGGACTCGGAGCTCTCTGGATTGGATTGGAATAATGATGGGTACATGCATGTACACACTAATTAACATACTTAATTACCTCTCTTAATAACCATTATTATATTTTTGGAATAGACCCTAATTAACATATGTTGAGAGCTTTCTTAGCCATTATAATTAATATACATTCCAAGTGATGGCTTTATAATTGCTCAGTTACGCCATCTACTATTTTTAATGCTCAAGATTTGGTCTTTGATATCTTCCTACATGTGGATGAGATATTATAATATAATGCTAAATCGCCTAACTTAATTTGTACTCTTGCAGCATTTGCCTGGGAATATTCATGAACCCGAAAACTTAAAGGATGTCTAAAATCCTGATGGAGATATTTTCATCAAAGACAAAAGAGTACTGGTATATAGGATATACTCTGGTTCTCATAAACGATAGGACCTGTTCATGGTGGGAGTCACTTATCAAGAGATGCTCAGCATTTAATTAGTTATTCAACATTATAGACAAACCCTTGAGTTTTTAACCTTTACCTACTTTAAATTGTACCTGTTGGGTTCTTTATTCTTGGAAATTTATATGCGCACTTATCCGTCTTTCTTCAAACTATTTTCTTTGTATCTGTCGTATCCCCATTTTTTATTTGTATTATGATTATAATTAACTGGATACAATACACATATACGTACAATAGAAACTATAAACAAGAAGAAGAAAATCCTGGATAGTATTTCAAGTCTTAAACCACGAGTCAATTAGCAGCTGATGCGTTCAAAATTCATTAAACCTCAGTCCTCTCTTCTTTCCTCATCAGATTCCCAAAAAGAGAAAGGTATAACTTTTGAACTAACCCTTAATGTCAATAGTTTTGATGATGCCTTTTGAATATATACAAGTCAATATCAGAAATTCATTGGGTCAAAAGCACAAGTTAAAGAGGTACGTAATTAAGAACGAAAGGAATAAGCATCCTCAGGCCAAAGCCATTAATTGTTGTTAGTGTGTGAAGCTAGGACATGTGTTTGTAGTGGTAATTTGAGTTGGAAGGTAAAGTCAAAACTAAAGACCTTGCTTAAGATATAAACAAGTAGATTATTGACAGCCCCTATAATAAATATCTTAGCTAGCTAAAGAAGCCACGTTTGGCTGTAACGCACTATCTAAAAAGGATATGTATGTATGTATGGGTCTTCCTCATGTCAATTCCTAATTAATAATTTCATGCAATTGGGTCTCTTCAGCACCCACTCATATGTCGGAAGAAAACTCCAACTTGTTTTAATTTAATTGTTTGGAAAATAATTATAGGTGTATTTGCCACCCCAAAACCATGTTTGCTAACACGTATTACTTTTATAAGTCATAACTTCTTAGGTGTCATTCTTTCTCCTATTTCATCCCGCTCTCTATATTTTGCTTCTAAACGTCTTTCACTTAGAATTTTAATATAAAACATGAATTATTTTGTAAGTTTTTTATCCTTCATTACTAAAATTAAGGAGAAGACTTAAAGTCTATTTAATTATCCATTACAACTAATTCTCCAATCAGATTTCAACACTTGGACTTTCTCTCTCACTTCATTTACTTAAATATAATGGTTGATGACAAAATCCAACTATTGCGATGTAATCGAAGAATAGGATTTAATAGACATAAGTAAATGGATTCAAGTTTTGTTTATGTTGAGAGCTTCTTTGTTGGGATTCCAGCGTTTGCTTAGAAAATTAAACAATATAAATAATAACATTTTAGTAAAACATCTGAAAACTATGCTACAATCTGTGGCCTATTTAAAAGCCATCTTAATGTGTATGCATAACCTAAAATGAAAAGTATTTTGAAATGGAGGGAGCATTACTCTATGGCTCTAATATCTCTACTTTCAAGCTAAATGTAATAACGATATTTAAACAAAATGAGAAAATCTAAAAAAGTTTATAGCCTATTAACTAGTACTTTTCTCCATGAATTTCCCATTCGGTATTGATAAGAAAATAACATCTCTTAAAAGGATATTCTCTCCTTCAATTATATATAAAATAAATATATAATATTTATTATATATTATTATTATTTAATAAAGTAGTGTTGTGGGGATAACAGGAACAAGCGTAAAGCAGCCATTTGAAAGGAGGCGGTAGGTGATTGTTAATGGAGGCCGCCCACTTGGAACCTCCTTACCGGATATTGCAGTTGTTGATGCAAAAAGTACGAGCAAACCCACAGCTTGTTGCTATCAAAACACTATACATTCTTATGTTTTTTAATAGAAAAAAATTCAAATATGAAGTTTTTTTTATTCACTTATTTCATGAAGGTAGAACAAGAACAAACTTTATTCTATCAGGTGATATTTTTTACACAAATCTTTGACAGAATTTTATACTAATTGTTGAGGACTTAACGCTACTCTATTCTTTTATCAGTATTTGAGACCAATTATAAAACATATACAAATAGAAGTTCTCAAGCGAATTATTTACATTCTCTTAAAGGATACGCCTATAATATACACAATGATCTCTTGCTTTCTGATATGATTTCGTATGAACTCTAATTTAAATGATGATTTTTTTTCCCTGAAGAAAATGGGATAGCTCTTAACACACAAGGGGAATTTCAACATCTGGTTAGATTACATTATAAATAAGGTGTTAATGACACGTTATGTGTTGCGGGTTTAATATTCTTGAGAATTTCCCACTAACTAAAGATATTCGGTGCTCATCAGATTGGAATTTTACCATATTTGTTACTTTTGAGTTGTTGGTAATTACAAAAATATGTCCTTGATTAGGAAATAAAGCTTTTAACCTCATGCATCATTTCCTGAGTGTAAATTATTTCACAGTGCTCATATATGTCATTTGACGTCGTAATATATGTGTTGCAAACGTTCATTTTGATTAATGTCACCGCATTAATTCCCCCACTTTGATAATACAAACGCTAAGAATGTATGTGGTTCTGCTTAATACTCCTCTGTTTTCATGTTATACTTTTATTTGGCGCACTTCATACATACTGTTTCAAACGACGTATCGTACTGCTGCAGAGGAAGGCAATGACCCTTCCAATGTCATCTCAAGAATGCTGCTGAATTTGCACCATCTCAATTGATCTACACTTCTACATACATCAAGAAATACTGGTTATTAACAGTACTTCTTAAGACAACACGCCATGGTTAACAAAGAGCTAACTTTGACGTTTGTAAATACTGTATTCACAATTGATGATCGTGGGATCATTCTCATGCTTGTTATTCATGAGTCTTATGCCTACAATTATTTCATGACTTCAAATCACGCTTGGTTATTTGCCCTTGTAGATTGGACATGTTTGAAATCAAGTCTACCACCAAAACTGGGTTTTAGGCAGCCAAGATGCGGTTTCAGTGGACGGAGACATGTTTACGAACACAAGTAATTACATGTCCTGTTTCAACAGACATATCACACCGAGTGCAAACTCCCACAGATGATTGGAACAATCCATGACATTTTTATTCGTTTTTATATTCTTATTTAGACTACTGTGATTGAGAAAATAACTCGTCTTTACAATTTAACCCTCCTTCATTCCAACCAAAGAAAAAAGAAAGAGGGAGAGAGAGAGAAGAGAAGAGGCAAAGACAATGACTCAATGGGCAAGAATGATGACATCACTCTCCATCCATGGGTCATACCACTAATATTACATAATGCAGAAGGGCACTAAACAGGATAAAGTGCCAGAACGTGTGCAAGGTTCACAATTGTAATGCCTCATCTCCTCACATCTGTCTTCAACACGCGTTTGATCAGTGAAGTTGCTAGACAGAACTAACTCAAAGCTAGCAATAACAACAACATAGCCTACCTACAAAATACAATCATACTTGATCTGAATTCAAGTGCCCATAGCTGAACTATCTGGAAAGCAAATGCAAGCCAGAACACCAAAACAGACCCAGCAGCAACTTTAGCTTACACCCTTTTCTACGTGTCACCTCAAGCTGGTTGGGGGAAGTAATTTCATAAATTGTATTGTCGTGAATAGAACTACCAACTGTTCTCGTATTTGAGAACCTACCAACGCTTGCACCTAGTAGTGGAATAGAAAAGAATGGAAACCAGAGAGATTGTGAATGTCACTGTCAAAATCTTGGTATTTAGATAATAAATTGTGGAAAATTGATAAGACCATGGCATTAAAAATCCAAGAAAATAATAATACTCCCCCCGATCCTAAATATAAAATCTCGTTTGTAGTAGAATTTGCACAAAAAATGAGATAATTGCACTACAAATAAGGTCTTACATTTAGGATTAGAAGGAGTAATAATTTATGATTCCTTCTTAGCATGATAGTATAGCATCAACTCATAGTTGCCGTAGTCATGGGCCAGAAATAGTTATGAAGGCCGACAAGTTGTAGTCAAGTGTAAATGTGAAATTATGTGACCACCGAATTGACCAATCTTAGCCTCAGATGTTACCTTTCTGAACAAAAAATTGTGAAATGGAAATGTAATAAAGAAGATCCCCAAATTACCAAGGAGTTGTCAGTTATAAGGAAACAGTTACCCTTTTCCTATAATACAGTTCTTATTTACAAAAATAATCCAATCTTGGGAGTTAAAATAAGTAATTAATATGATAATGATAACATGTGTGCTTTACCTAACAACTCCAAGAAAAAATAATTCAAATTCTCCATGAGTCAAATAAGTTGTGCCCTTTTAAGGTCAGAAACAACTCCACGGTCCTTAGTGCTCCTCTCATTGTACAGTACCTGTAGCAGATGGCATATCTTCATTTTTCACGGCAAATATATGAAATTGGGGGGGGCGGGGGGGAATCTAACTTTGAGATGGCAAGAACCTTATCTATGATTCCATACTCAACAGCTTCACTGGGACTAAAATACTTTGGACGCTGAATGTCAGCTTCAATCTGCTCAGTTGTTTTTCCAATATGCTTTGCATATAAATTAACCTTCAAAGCAGAATTAAGACGTGAGTACAAATTGTTAGGATAATTAATAGATGATAGGTGTGTATTTGATACACCCAGCCCCTAAAGAGGAGAGAGAATATCCCGGCTAGAAAAAGCCAATTCATAGCATTCTTGGGGCGGAAATAACTCAGCAACTATTAACTAAAGAACAACTCTAGCAATCACATGCGCATGGACAAATGCCAGCATCATGCACCCCAACACCCACCCATGCATGCAATGGGCCCACCCACAGGCACATCCACCACACATGCACAAACCAGCATGCATGCCGACAGATATGTAAAGCAGTAACAAGGAAAACAAAATGATTATTGTTCTAACCAGTTCTGCCTTAACATTCTTCACTTCTTTTCTTGCAAGGTCAACATCGGTTGCCTGACCTTGAAACCTTGCTATCGGCTGCAAATTAACAAGGAAAACATGGGTATGTTGTTTGGATGAGAGATAAAGACATGCAATAGCTTAAATTGTACAAAGAACAAGAAAAGTGTGAACCTGTCTTATCATTATTGTTGACGATGGCAAAGCAGAACGGTTTCCCTTAGCGCCAGCAGCCAAAAGTAAGGCAGCTTCTCCCCAAGCATTACCAACACAAAGAGTAAAAATAGGAGGCTTGACATACCTGTAGTAGAAGTAAGCTAAATTCGTAAGCAAAAACTTTCTGCAGGCAATTCTTCACTAAAGGGCCAAAGCAAGACAAGAAAAAGGTTATTCTTTTCACTAAAAGGGGTAGGCCAGGGTGTAGGGAAGAACAACAATAATTTATGCACTCATAAAAATAATGCATCATACACATGAAAAAAAATGATTATAACATTTGAATGTAAACATAACAATCCAGATAAATCAGCAGCCAAAAGCATCCATGTGAGACATCAGGACCTTGATAGGCAAGACTTGGTGATAGACATGGTCAATCAAATCATCCACTTGAGGAAGGGAAGGGGATGCCAGGCAGCAGCCAACGGCAAGGTAATGGACAATGTATTTAAATTTCCATGGACATGACTTATTGCAACTTCATTTAGAGAGTTCATGATAAACTACAATTAATAACTTCACAACCACCTCTAAGGTTGAATGGCTAAGCTAAAACTCAGGCAATGGGCTAGTTATAGTTTAAAAAACCACAAAATACTGCCTTAAAACAATTGACACCAACTAAAAAGTCACTTCAAAACCCACTACAAGCAAGGTGTTCTCAATAAAATAAACAATAACTCCATTTCAAAGTGCAACGAAATATATAAAAAGCATGATCATAGAAAAATATGGAGATGATGACCTCATAACATCATAAATTGCAAATGCTTCAGTCTCATAACCCAACTTCTCACCACCCTGAAAGAAGGAATAAGGATTACATTAAAAAGATACACATTTCATGGAAACTAAGGTAACATTATTCTGGAATCTTATGGGAATCTTTTGCAGTGGTTTGCAAGAAAAAGAAGCTACGGTGAAGGCAAATATTAATAACATAAATATGCTTAAACACCATCTCTTATACTTCCTCCAGTCTCAAATAAACGACACTTGTTCAGATGTTTTGTGGTCATAAGCAGACAGCAAGATGAATTTCTATATGCTTTTTCCGAAAAAAGAAACATTGTTCATCAAACTATAAGAGAGATGTTGCATGGGTTTGAAACACCATATGCTAAGCAGAACATATAAAGAACCATTTACCTTGGTTGTTCCAGTGGAGTTTATGTACAGGTAAATAGGCTTTTGATCATCTTCATATTGAAGGTAAAGAAATTCCGCTAGAATTAACTCCGTAACAGAAGGAACAAGAGACATGCCCAGATAGACAATACGATTTTTGTATAGGTAAGAAGCCAAGTCTGGTGGAGGTTGCTCCCATGCACTTCCTCTTGAAAAAGGAATAACCTATCCATACACATACAAGAACATCGAGCCAGCATGAGTTATATTGGTAGCATATATGGTGTTCTAACATGCCAAAATGTGTTTTATCTGTTATTTTCCTACCACATAAGTACGCGCACAACATTAAATCTCATAGGAATCATATGAAATATGCAATTTTAATTGGGATGCTGCAACATTCACCATGAGTGGCCATAACAAAAGAAAATTTATTAGAAAGGGAGAAGGATTACAAAATAAAAGGGAAAGTAAAATATCCTCCTCAAACAAAGAACACCAGGAAAAAAAAACAGAAACAATGAAGACATTAATAAAGAAAGTCCACAAGAACAGTCCTATACGTAACAGTATGAGGAAAAAGATCATCCCTTTTTTGCCACTAACAAAGATCATCCCCTCAAAACCCAAGCTCTCTGTTAAAATTCAAGACACCAGTTGACCGAAGACCACGTATGTTACATAGTGCAATCAATTTACCCTCCTTACATCCGTCAAAATATCTCTCTCTCTATATATATATATACTGTAGTTTTCATTCTAAAGATGATTGAATTTCTACTTTATTTTCAAGCTGTAAATAGGATTATATTTAAGAGACTGGCAGTTGGTTCTCATTGATTTTCATTTTGCAAAGAAAAGAATTAATAATACAGCTAACATGATCGTCAAAACTATTTCTCGACTCATCTTAATAAAAAACAAATAGCATAATACTGTTACTTTCCGTACAGAGTCCGATCCAATCATTTCCGACCTGGCTGATACTGAACTTTAAATCCACAATTTCGTTTAGAACTTCCATTAACAATGTATGCAACTCCATTTCGTTTGTTTTTTTTCTCAACGCAACTCCATTTCAAACAAGTGCGGTAGAAATCTTAGGCATCCAGAAACCTTCACTCATAAGTGTCTACCAAAATCACTCTTTTATCTGGCAATTGGCAAAATAAAACCAGACGCTACGACCAAATGCCCAATTGTTTCTACTCAACGAAGAAGCTTAAGCCTTCGTACCAATGAACCAACCATACCCAAAATTAAGAAAAAAATATTGTGAAGTATCCCTTCCTATATGACAAAAATAAAAAGAATTGATTCAATGGCCATTCAAAATCACATCCTAACACGCGAGCGACCACATCCATTAAAATGTGTTTCAAAGTTGATCACTTTACCATAGTAAAGACGCCCCTTTTACCCTTAGAATGACGATACGATGCAGGATTCAGACAAGAAGGTCGAAGCAAGTGACCAGAGGATAGGGTCGAGACGCTGCCGCCGACGAAAGGAGAAATGAAGTTGGTGGACAGAGATGTTTTTACGGATGCCGAAGAAGAGTTACTATATACCGCACGGATAGGGGCTCCAATTCGGGAATAATTCGGCGATGCTAACATAGGTCTATTCAGAGCAAAGCTAGATGACGCGGTGGCAACCTCCATAGCAGCGTTCTGGAGTAGCTAGAGTATGGTAATGGAAGAGAGGAGTCAGAACCTCGAGCGACTAACTGAACGCTATATTGAAATGGATTTTATTGGGCTTAATGTCCAGTTATTTTCCTATGTAGTTTTTTGAACCAAACAGTTATGGGCCAAAGGATGAGAGTCCAGTTCATCTTATGATACGTTTGGATTTTGGACCTCGTCATAGGACAGAGCCATCAAAACGTGCTGAAATTTTAAGGGGTAAAAAATAAAATTGGGCTTAGAAAAGCTAGCTTTTAAGGGTCAAAAAAAAAAAGAGCGAGCCCGTTAGGGCTGAGGCTATCCCTTTTTTAATGTTAAAAATTTAGAACTTTATGAATTAAGAATTACAAATTATTAATGTTAATTATTTTTAGTTTAAACTCTGAAAAATATTCTTTAATCTTCTTATAAATCATATTTTCATCAATGATCTGATTTACCATATTTTAAAACATTTATTTTATCCATTGAGCCTTATCAATTCTTAAATTAGATTATTTTAAATAATCTAATATCATTCCTTACATAATATCTCATTTTTTCCTTTAACCATATTAATTATTATTTAATATTATTTATCCTTATCCTTTTAGGCTTTTAGATTAAATTAGTATTTTTATTAGAAGAGTTTTAATTCCTTTAGAGCCTTTTATTTTCCTATAAATATTTTATTATATCCTTTATTCAGATGGTTGGGCACTAATCGCTATTGCTCTATTGCAAATCCATACTAGTTTTAAAAGTTTGAATAATAGTTTAATATTTTATTTTATCAATATTTTTTATTTGAATTCAAACTTTTAAGATATTTATTATTTTATTTTTTATATTTTAAAATATTTTTTTAAAAAATAAGATAATATGAAAGCCATATAGGGCTAACCTCGAGCCCACACATGCGAGAGCCTGACTTTAAAGATAAGATGATTTTATGATTACAGGCTCTAAAGAGCCGACCTTTTTAAATCTTAGCCCTTCAAGAGTCAACCCCTTAAAGTTGTGCTTACTCTTATTGACAGCTTTATGCATATCCAATATATTACTTATCTATTTTGTCTTTAATTATAAAAATTAGTTAATTTTTTAAATAAATTTAAAAAATTAAATAAATTAATTAATTATAATTAATATAAAAATTAGTTAACTAACTTGAACATATTAAATAGTATATAATATAAATTCATCTTAAAAGATTAAATCTTATCATAGTTTATTTATTTATTTAACATTTTTAATATATAAAAAAATCAATTAATTCTTATAATTAAGACTATAATAAAATATTTTTTTATAAGTTAAATTCAGAGAGAATCTAAAATATTTATATTTTTAAATTAAATTTAACCATTTATATTTACCAGTCAATTTGTAGAGTTACATCATTAACAAATCGAGGTGGGAATTTGGGTTGGGCCCGCTATTTTATGGCGGGTTGGGTTGCCAAATTGACAATCCATTTTGGTGCGGGTCCGCCAAGCCCGAACCCGCGGCGGGCCAACCCGCCGGGTTGGCGGATTAGCCCGCTTAGCCCGCTTTTTTTTAAAAAAAAAAATTAATTTTTATTATTTATATTATACTTTATTAATTTTAGAGTTTTAACCAAATTAAAGTTTACATTATACTTAATTTATGCTAACTTTATCTTATCAAGTCATTTCTTTAAATATATATTTTATTTTATTATTATTTTACTTGTGACAGATTTATATATGGATAGTGATAAAGTTAAAAAAATAAATATTTTGACAATTTTAGATCATATTTTCAATTAATATTGATACATATAAATTATTTAAAAAAATATATATATGAAAATATTTTTTTTAAAAAAATAAATAATTAAAAAAAAAAACTGACGGGTTAGCCCGCCATGGCGGGCTCGGGTTGGTGTTTCACCAACCCGCCTGAAAGCGGGCCGGTTAATTTTAGCCCGCTTTCAGGCCAACCCACCATTGCCACCTCTATTAACAAATCATATTAATTTTTAGAATATTTTTACATTTGATTTATTTTCATCTAGAACTCATGAGTAATTTTCATTATTTTAATTTGCCAAACGTAACATTAATAAAGTGCCTATGAAACAATTGTTAGACGCAAATTGCTTTTCTAGTAACGGCTTTCATGAAACTTGCTGAAAAAAAATGAAAAAAAAAATGGAAGATAGGCAAATTCAAAATCTGAGACGTGGAAGATCTGAATTGTTGTTCAAACCATAACCTCACTCAAAGCTCGAAGTTCTGGACATATTTAGCTATAAGCATGTATAAAACAGGTGGCTTCCAGACCTTGCCCTTCATACAGAGAAGTTGCTTGTTTCCAACCGAAGACTTAAATAGACAGAATGGAGTAAGCCGCTCAAGCAGAGACGTACAAATGAATACATATAAATTCAGGAGGATCCTTAACTTTTGAAACCCAATGCTATGGTTCCATTTATTGACTCTCGCTAATTGCAGTTTCAAGCTGCAATGACAATCAATTCACCTCCAGAATTGAGATTGAACCCACCATTTACACGGAATCAAAATCATTGTGGGATTAGTCCTAAGCAAATTGCTTATCAATGTAGTCAAACTGGAAAACCTGTTAAAGCTTAGAACTTTGAAGACAAAGATAGATACCCCGTAAGTTGCTGTCTAGATGAAATGTGTAGTTTTTTGTACTTCGCAGTAAAAGAGTAACTTAATCAAAACTATGGCTTATGTATGATTTGATGAAATATCTGCAGAAGCACCCTGCTAGCTTTCATCATATGAAACAATGTCTACTACTTTTCTGCCTTTAACCAAAAATAAAAATGGGCAATTTAATGTGATTCTTATTCAAATGACATCGGAAGAAGAAACTTACGCTGTTTGTTGATCTAATAGCACACAGATCAAAGTAGGGGCAGAATAGACGAAAAGAAACAGAAATCATATCCCACCAGCAAGGAGATACTGCCTTAAAATTGGACAGAATTAAATCAGCAATCTCCCAGGCCAAGACACGAAATTAGAGTAGGCAATGCAAATTCTATTCTCAAATATTCACCTCTCTGTGATTGAGTAGTGTTACAAGAGCGCAGTCAGCTTAAGAACATCGCACTTAAACTTGAAACAGGAAAATAAAATTGTAACAGACAAGAAATACTGGAACTTCTAAACGTCGAAACCATTTATATAGCTTGTGCAATTTCGTTGCAGACCCAGTTTCACAAATTCTGGCGGGGCGCTCAGTAATGCAATACACCAACTTTTGAAGGTTTCGGTTTCTTCCGAGATTGTTTCTTGTGTTTATCTAGAGCTTCAAAATCCGTTCTCTCCTTCCACTTACTCTTGCACAATTTGATAGGCCTATTTCCAACATATTTACCGTTCATCTCTTTAAGAGCAACAGCAAGGTCAGAAGGATCCGCGAAGCTAACAAATCCGAAGCCTTTTGTTTTTCCGCTCCGCTTATCCCTCACAACTCTGGCCATGTTAAATGAAGGAAATCGCGAAAAAGCTTTCGAAAGGACATCGTCATTTACCTCGTTACCAAGATCACCACAGAACAGCCGATGATCATTCTCTGGCCAGTCTGCCAGCGAAGGATCCTCCCATGATTGCCCTGCAGCTTTGCGAGGAATCGCTTTCTTTTTGGTCTCTGCCTTGTGCTCGATCTCGCTGTTAGCAATGGCAGCTTTGACATTCTCGAGAGCCTCGGGTGTGATTGTCTGTGCATCCCGTTGAAATAACTGCTGCGCCTGCTGATACTGTGGATAGGAGTAAACTCCGGGCACAGCTGCGGGAGGTGCTTGAGGAGGAATTGCCACCGCCGGTGACGCCGCCACATATGGCGCAGCATAGTGAGACGACGTCGTGGAAGCAGATTGCTGAAGATGGAAAGGCTTGGGGAAGTAGGAGCCGTCGGAGTAGGTAAACTGCCCGGAATTGGAGGAGCAAGCTGAGGAAGATGGGTTAGCCATGGGAAGATGAATGAAATTTTAGGGTTCGAAGAGATTGGGGATTCCCGGGTCTCGCTCTGTGATGATAAAATAGAAAATAATAAGATAGAAACAGAAGTTGGACATTTCTTGAAAACCTTTTAAATAGGCTAATTACATGATAATTGAATAATAAAAATACTAACTTTACTCTCTTAAAAAAGCCACTAATTATAATGTAGGAATCATAGGATATCTGAAAACACCTAAATAGGCGAATCCTAATGCGTCCCGATCTTCTTCGTGGGCAGAAGACTCACGTGCGCCTCATGTGAAGAGTAACACGACGCCGTTTTATTGAAATAGATGGTAGGAGGCAATTTTTTTTTAAATTAGTGTTTATGACATTTTATAAAATTCAAAGAATCCTAATCATAGTTTTATATTAAAAATTAAGGACAATACTTTAGGCCCTGTATCCACATTTTCTCTAAATTTTATTATTTAATATATAAATAATTGATTAATCCAGATAAAAACTTTATAATTTGAATATCTCATTTTATAAATATTTTTAAACAAGTCTCTCATCTCATGACTTATAATTTAGTTGGGCTATTACTATACTAATTATTTTTAGTATTTTGATTGTTGCTAGTTAAGGTCTTAAATTAGATTTTTAATATGTTTAATCTTACAATGAAATTAAATTCTAGTTATAGTAACTACCAAAGCCATAACTTCATTTATTAAGCCGGGAACTCGCTTGTACCTTTGTTGGCTTATTCTAAGGCTGAGGATAGCCCCAGAAACCCAGCCTGTAAAACAGTACCATGTTCTCATAACCATACTCGTGCTATCAAGCAATGTTGATTTCTATGGCATCGATTTCTCCTCCGACTCGATTCTCAACAACTCCTTCATCGCACAGTAAACCTCACCTCAGCCACAAACCCTTCATTGCCGTCCGGCCCAACAACCGTTTGCTTCTTCTCTCTACCTTAAAGGCTTCTACAGCTGAAAATGGGACCGGAACTTCCGGTTCAGCTGCAACTGCAGTGGAAGTGGAACCCCAGGCAGAGCAGTCGGCCCCGGAGCTTCCCCTACCGGTGCCGGAGAAGAATGATAGCCCTGCTGGAAGTAACGGGTCCGTTGCTGCAGTGGCTGAGGAAGTGAAGGTGGTCAGTAATTCTGAGGACCCAAGATGGGTTGGAGGGACATGGGACTTAAAGCAATTTCAGAAAAATGGCGCGACCGATTGGGATGCTGTTATTGATGCCGGTGAGCTTATAATTTGTTGTTGTTGCTAAACGTGATGTGTCATTAGAAGTATGCCTTGTGAAATACTTTAAGTTTGACTGGATTTCTGCTCAAATTTGAAGCTGTAAAGATTGAAATTTCAGTTGTTTCGTTCTCTACTGCACTGCCTTTGTTTACATTGTCTAGTGATGAAGCACAATAGCAGGATTTCATATCCTTAGCTGGCGAAGAATTGTCATCCTCTCTGGCATTTTTATGATAACCAAAGGGTGCTTAGCGCTACAAATCCAATTAATTTAGTTAGACATAGCACCATCATTCTGGTTTGGTTTGGATAGAATTGTAACTTAGGTGTTCGGTTCTTATCTCCTGTTTAGATATAGCATTTGGTATTTATCTACTGCATTTGTTGGCCCGAAGAAAATCTAGATTTTGGGTTTTAAAATGGATAATTATGATTATTAGTCTGAAACATATGGATTTGTGACGAAGAAGATTAGCCCAACTTGTGTTGACAAGGATCTTGCAGAAATTTAGTAAATCTATCAAAGTTATTCAAGATTAAGATCTTCAATACCATAAATATGGTTAAGATACAATATAGTGGTTTTTATTTTCTGGAGCTTCCAATAACGGAATAAAACTAATTTGTGAATGATTACCTGTTAAAAGGTGCCATCTTTACATTCTATTTGACAGTCTTATGCATGCTTTCATTTTCTGGTTTCTTTCTTCTTATGTCTTTGAGAAAGGGAGAAATGCATGAACTATTGGAGTAAGATTTGGTTCAGAAGTGAATTTCTTTTATTAAACCTATTTCTAGTTCTATCTATATGCTTCGTAGTTTCCAAAGTCATAAAAGGATTTTTCTGATTCTGTTTTTTCCCCAGAGGCCAGGAGGAGAAAATGGCTTGAGGATAACCCAGAATCATCCAATAATGGAAGCCCTGTAGTTTTTGACACCTCCATAATACCTTGGTGGGCATGGATGAAAAGATTCCATCTCCCTGAAGCTGAACTGCTTAATGGTTGTTCTAATTTGAGTTCTCATTCGAAAATTACGGATTTTACGCCAGTAAGAAAAAGAAATCTCATTTACTGATCCTTCTGTACTTTTTTGGGCCCCTTGTGTATGGATCAGGCCGTGCAGCGATGATAGGATTCTTTATGGCGTATCTGGTGGATAGCTTGACAGGAGTAGGTCTAGTTGACCAAATGAGCAATTTTGTCTGCAAAACTCTTCTGTTCGTAGCAGTAGCGGGTGTTCTTCTGATCCGAAAGAATGAGGACTTAGATAATCTGAAGAAGCTATTGGAAGAGACAACGTTTTATGACAAACAATGGCAAGCAACCTGGCAGGATGAGAACTCAAGCAGTTCCAAAAACGAATAGTGGGATTGCTGTTTTGTAGTTCCCCATCTCCCCCTTCCGCCCTTCTGTCCTCTAAAGTAATAGTCTATTTATCTTGAGAAGAATATGAATTGGACATTGTATCTCTATCCTTTCTGTCATTTTAGTGCGGATGAATTATCCAAATCCTCATTCAGATAGTTTCTATATGTTTCCAATAGTGAATCTGAAACTGTGTTGTTTGAGTTGTTCTTAACTGGTCCTGTTGCAATTGCATTTAATAACACTCGTCAGATGGAAACTAGTAAGTCTGGGGTGTCCAAGAAATTAAATTATAGCCACACACTTATATCCTTCTATTTTGTTGCGATGGTCCACGCAGTTGATCTTTGTTTCTCTGTCGTCACCTTCCAATGAGATAATGAACAATAGTATTCCAAAACTTTTCCATGCTTCTATAATGACAACAGGGCGAAATGTGTATTTGTAATTCTTGATGCTTTATCTCGTCGTAACTGAGTATATCCCCTCAAGTTCTTGTCTATGGAAAAAAATACATTTTTCATCATTGCTAAACGTGATAGAAAGTATTTTCAGTATATCCAAAACATATAAATCAAATATGTATGTATGCATGTATACATACATATTTGATTTATATGTACGTATGTACATATACATGCATGTATGTACGTATGTACGTATAATCAACTAGATAGAGCTAACAAGTCTGAAACTAGGAACTATTGAGATCTCTGTTGTCGAGTGTACTCCCACATAGCAATGGCGCCACTGACATGAACGTGAAGAGATCTAACGACCCCCAATTAGGGAATCTCGATGCATGCATCCAAAATATGAATTATATCAACGGGTATGCCTTCTTTCTCTCGCCCAAGAACCATTACCTGAGGAAACACCCGAATAAGTTCTCGTATATGAAGAAGGAAAATGAAATGTCACGGAGAATCCTAATTAAAGACAACTTACTGTCTTCTTACGAAGCACGAACTGATCAAGGGGTACGCTATTTGCAGTTTGTTCCAATCCTAAGATGGAGAATCCTTCTCTCTTCTTTTTCTCCAAATATGCCTTTACACTGTCCACTGGAACTTCTACTATTGGATTGTGTACAAATCTTAGGAAAATCCCATAAAACTAAGATTGTGCGCCTTCATTTAAACATAGAAAAAGTGAATTGACTTTAAAATGTTCCTTCATTTGCCAGATTTGCCTGGTTTCACTCGCAGCGTTTATAAAAGAGATCATGCTTTAATATCACCAGAAAGTCATGTATATGGCCCGTTACCTGATTGTTATTTGCATGACTTTCCCCATTTGTTCTGTTTAAACTATCGAACCTGGTCTTCATGTCCAACAATTGCTTTGACAGGATCAATACATCTGGGGCATATTTAATTGCACCAGAAATGGGCTCACACTTTTTAATGTACCTAGCAAAGTTGCAAGGTTTGATTACATCCGATTTCCCTGCACTCTTTATATGTAACTTAGACATGGGCATGTTAGAATGTTGATTTATGCTTTACTCTTTTTCAGAGAAGTCAAAGTCAGGATTGCCCCAGCATGGTGTGGAAAGGTTTTTTGCCCCCTTAGTTTAGTTCTAAACTTTACCCTACCCATGACATAGTGAACCCAATTGGCGGTTGTTACTTCTTTCTTGTCAAAAGCATGTGTCTGATTTATTTATGAGACTCTTATGCGTTTTAGCCTACTAGATTCATTTTTGTACTCCGGGGTGCAGTCACACTCGCTACTGATACTTACAGTCGCCACATACTGAAGGTCAGAGGTTTTTAATTGTTATGTAGATTAAATTATTATGTACATTTGTTCACTAGTTTTGATAAAACTGACATGATTAATGTTACTATATCTATTGTAGTCATGGGTGGTTAATTTAACTACCTGCAATCATTCATGTATCATATATGCTAGCTATTTGTTGTACACTTATCATGAAGAATTTGATAATCAAGGTATTGTTTATCTATTCTGAGCTATAAATAGTTTGATGCCCTATTTTAAATTTCAGGTGGATACATATGCCTATTTACCACCAAATTACAATCATATCATTGAATGTGATGCCTCTGCGACTATTGTGGTATTTGAGCGAAGGTTTATTGTTTGTACTTCACCTATTTATCTGATTTCAAGTTCGTTTCTAAGAACTGAAATTACCAAAATTGTATCTATGTTAGGTATGCTCCTCTGGAAAACCATGTCCCAGAGCTGATTGTTAATTCAACATATTTGCAGCCACTCCTTGAAACTCCTTGCGAGGTAAGTTGATAACTCCATCCCCTTTGTTGAAACATCTAAGACAATGGAGAGATACTCCCCTTATTTCCCCACTTCCGTTCCCTCTACTCTCATTATGATCCATCCCTTGCCCTCCCCTACTTTTCTGTGCCCATTACCAGGTTTTTGAACTGCCGAGGCTTCTTCCGACATCTTTGGCATATTGGCTTCAATATCCATGTAAGCTCTAATCTATCTCTTCTATACTCTCCTGTAAATTTAGGTTCAAATTCAAGATGGGCTTTGTTTAAGTCTGTTGTTCATATCAAAAATATAATTTTCTTGTCATCAAAATATTTTTCTCATGTATAGCTAAACATAAGTAATTCATGTATGCCTGTAGGTTATGGATTTTCAGCCAGGAGAATTTCTCAATGTGAAGGTGATTATTCTACTTCTCTCAATCCATGAAGCACTGATATGGATAATTTCTGTTTATGCCATACCACAACATTAGCAATGCAAGACATTTTATGGTAGTAATATCCTCCTAAATTACATTTCCATATTCACATGTTGAACTTCTGAAAAAATTATGTATGTCTATGATTTTATCAGTGAACACCCTTGATGGTGCATCCAAGATATGAGCAGCATTCTATATTTTTATAAACTAATAAATCTGTGTTATATACTTGCAATTAAATCTTCAATCTTTTGTTGTATTGATAATCTAGGCAACGACCATTAGGCCTGTAGTTGATTTTGCATGATCTATTTTGCTTAGATATTAACTCGTATATTAATGGACGCAGGTTTATCTCAACTGAACAGAAGTAGCATATGCATGTGACTCCCTCAGGATGCATTTCAAACTTCTTGTTTAATTAGCATCTCAAGTATCAATTTTTTCGTTGTTGAATCAAAATTTTGTATTCTGTGTTGTCAAATTGAAGGACTTATTACGTTCCATATCGTTGGCTTTTGCAGGAGGTGCATTATAACCAGCATGGTTTGCTGTTATTAGAAGGGCAAGGTATTTGTCGTTTGGGTAATAATTGGTAAGAAAATAGACCCGACATTCCAAGAATTAGCCTATATTTTACATGGAATATCTTATTCATTGCCCATCAAGAGTTATCATGATTTCATTTGTTGAAAGTCAGTGTTTTGCATGTTATGTTCTTATTGAAATCATCACCTGGCATCATATTTACGGTTCATCTTTCCTGTAAACAGGTACCCGGTTCAAGCGGGCGATGTAATTTGGATGGCCCCATTTGTGCCACAATGATATGTATATTACTTAACTACACTTTCTTTTATATCTGTTCATACACCAACAAGCTGCACTTTGCACTACATGAAATATGTGTATATGCACATTTCATCTCAGCCGTTAACGTGAGAACATTTAAGTAAATACTGATACATTTGGCCCGCCCTCTATTCAGGTATGCTGCCCTTGGAAAAACTCGGACACGGTACCTTCTGTACAAGGATGTCAACAGAAACCCATTGTAAACTATGCTAATGAATTCCAGCTGTACATATGTCCTTTCTCAGACTTTTCCCAGACCGCACATAGTGGGAACTTTATGCATTAGACTGCCTTTTAATGTCAGCTGCTTAAAAATGCCGTGATATATATTAGGAGTTCCCTGGTACCACTCGTGATTATTAAAAATATAATGATCTTGATTAAATCAAATAAAAGATTCTGGCTATTTGTGACTATTCCTATTCTTTTGTGGTCCAGAAGTGTCGGATTCTCTGCTGAAAAACAGTTACTTTTACATGAAGGGCTTATGCCTATGCCCATATATTCATCATAAATATGTTCTTCTACAGTACTCAATCTGTTTTAAAATATCCGTCATTTTAGAATTTTAATGAAGCATTAACTATTTTTGGGCCATTTTGTCCTTCATTAATAAAAATAGAACTGGTTGAACCAGTGTTTGCTTGAAAAACAAAACAAAATAAATAAGGGTAGGCACCTGAGATTTTGATAGAATATAAACTACTTATTAGTTTACTAAAGCTATATGCTTAATTTTAAACGGCAAATATTTTAAAACAGATGAGTTTTACTTTAGTTACCTCTTAATGCATTTTACTCTTACAATCGATTCAGGAAAAAAATTGTCAACAACTTGCTAATCCGATCAAAATTTTGTTAATTTAACATTAAAATCTGTCAGGAAAAAAAAATTGGTTTAAAATAAATAGTTGGTATTCTGTGATAGAAAATGAAGAAGCATATTCAGTGAACATTTTTAAGTTTCAAGTGAAAGGTCAGGGAAACATTGGTTGTCAGGAAAAGCAGAGCTTTGTTCCTTTGTCAATGGCTCTGTTGGATATTCCCCATTATAATTTAGGATCCTATGGTGTAGACTAGAGACTCTAAAGACCCACTAATCTTGCAGATAATTGCGCTTTGGTTGTGGTAACACAGAACGTGGAATCCCTTTAACCATATATTTTTTTTTAGTTAATGATAATCAAAATTATCCTCACAAGAATGCTAATCTCCCTATGGCCAACGTAAAAGGCAGCCAAACAACAACCACCGAAATATAGATTACAAAGCATCTGGTTCAAGAACTTACGCGTGGCTCGCCAAAACAAATTCCTGTGAGTGAATCTAAGTTGGCCCCTCCTGTAAAAATTTTGAGTGTGAACAGAAAGAAAAGGAAGAATAAGAGAGACTCAAATGAACAATTCCCTTCACTCTTTTTATCCAATATGCGAATCTATTTGGAGATATGCCTGAGCCTACTCAAATGGGCATATTGGGATAAACATTATCTATTAGTACTTTGGTGTCAGAAAGTTGCTCAGCTTTTGGTTCTCTTCTTCTCCTGTGAATGACTTGCACTGAGTTCTGAAGTTATCCTGTGTTGGCGTTTTAATTAATATCATAAATTCATTCCATTTTGGTTCTTTATTGTCACTAAATTCGGTTCCAGTGAATTCCTTCTCATTGACTCTTCCAAGTGGCAATTGCTTTGTCTCTTTTATTGTCACAGCAAGTTATATGCTTTCCTTATTTTAATACTCAATCAAATCTTAAATATAAAAGTTAATTAAATAAAAAAATTATTTTAATTATAAATATAATATTATAATTCACTTTATCTTCTAAAATACTTTTTTTTCAATATACTCATTTATAATTATATATATTAAGAAGATTTTCTATCAATATTAGTTCGAATACACATTATTAAAAAAGATATCTTAAAAAAATTAACATATAATTATTATAAATAATTAATTTAATTATTTTTTTAATCTACTAAAATTAATTAAATAAATCTTATATTAAAAATAAGAGGTAGTCTTTGTTTTTTTTCTAAAGCTTGTGTTTAATAGCATTTTCATTATGTAAGTTTTAAAACTTGTTATATCACAGATACAACAACAACAATAATAATCATTATCTCATTAAATAGGCTTAGGTACATGGATCATATGATATCATTATATTTTATCAAAAACTAAATCTTTAGATAGGTTATTGACCAGGAGATCCCATTCAATGACCTTGTTAAGTTTTCTCTTTGACCTTCCTCTACTCATTTTAACTGGAGTCCATACTGTTTGATTCACCCTCCTCACCGGTGCATCCCTTGGCCTTCTTTGCACGTGTCCAAACTACCGAAGACGGTTTTTTACAAATTTCTCTTTAATATGTGACACTCTAACACTTCCCCGTATTTGTTTATTACAAATCTTATCTTTTCTTGTATGCCTACACATCCATCTCAATATCCTCATTTCAGCTACCCCAACTTTATGTTCTTGCTGTCATTTTAAAGCCTAACATTTACTTCCATAAATAATTGTTAGTCTTATAGCAGTGCGATAAAATTTTCATTTTACTTTATCTGGTACTTTACAATCACATATAACCCCAGTAACATTTCTCCATTTAAACTATTCAGCCTGAATTCTATGGTTAACATCTTCTAAAATTTTACTATCATTCTGTATAATTGATCTCAAATATTTGAACTTATCTATTTGTGAAATAACTTAATCTCTCAATCTGGCCTCTAAATTACTTCTAACTTGACACTTATTAAAATTATAATATATATATTCAATCTTACTTTTACTCAGACAAAAATCTTTTAACTCTAAAATACTTCTCGTCTCAAGGTTATATAACGATAATATATATAATATAAACTTATACTTTAGCCACCTTCACAATAATATTGATTAGAATGTATAACAATGAAATCACATAATTAGTAGAAGAAAGAGTTGTATTGATGGAAACAAGAGTGACACGTATTGTCAATTCTTGTGTTGCAGAAGCAGTCATTGTTGATAGAGATTCCAACACTAACAAGTAATTGGATCCAACTTTTACTGTTTTGATCTCCTTAAGTCACTATAAATGGTCATAATTACACTCCAATCCTGCGAAAGGACCACTTTTTTTTTTGTGGTTAGATCCGTGCAGCTTATCCCTAACATTGAATAGGATCAAATCTTCTCGGAGAGGGACACCTTCACTGATGATAGAATTCTGATTGCGCATTAATGCAACTTGAACCAAGTTCACTTACTTTATTAGCATTATTATTGATTGATTAGCGAACTCAGCTTTCTCATTCATCAAGAAATTTGTGCGTGTCATTCTCTGCCAAATTGCGTAGAAATTTATGAAACAAAAGTGACAAGGATATGTTGGCGGGAGAAAAGCTTTTGTAATATAGAGAGCTAACAAAAATGGGGTTTTATAAATGTGAAAGCCTTGGATTTTTTTCTCCTCAAAGTCAAACCAAATAATTAAGAATTTGAGATACAAAGAGTGTGAAATATTATCAAGTTTAGTGGCACCCGTGGATCTTGACATTGCCATATATTGATGGATGTACTTTTTTTACCTTTGTTTTTCCCCTAGTTCAAACAATAATGCCAATGGCCTTATGGTACCATAAAGGCATGTAAAATCTCTTATTGATAAAAGATTATATGTTCAATCACACTTATAATATCATATTATTAGTATCTGTCTCTAAAAAATGAATAACTTTTTTTACGATTTATTAGTTCCGGCTACAAGCATTAAGAAAAGAAAAGAAAGAACTAATTTAAGGCTATGACTTAGCTATATTTACATCTTAGAAAAGTGTGATAAAGAATACATGTAAAGGTACAATTATGTGTGTATCTTTGAAGTATATGAACCAATATTATAAAAGGATAAGTTCTACAATGACCTATGAGTTCTACCTTGCAAATCAAGCAAGTTATTTATAATAAATATGTATTATTTTTTTAAAATACTCTCATTAATTATTATCCCTATTGATGAAACCCCCTTTTAATATACAAAATTAATAGAAATAGTTTAAGAAAAAATTTATAAATTTAAAAGACGAAATAAATTAAAATATTATAGTTATAATTAAAATAAATCTTTCAATTAACTCTCGTGATTTAGGACAGGTGGAAATATAATGGAAGCACTATACTAAATTTGAATGAAGAGGAACAACAGAATTAAGGTCCCTGCAAAGTTGGCTTTTGAGGTCTCTCTCCATTCTTCTTTTCATCAATTCCTCATCCTTGAACTTTGGCTTTTCATTATAATATATTAAGTGGCAGTGAAATCATAAGCATTCCCTAGAAATGCTTTTCATTTCATTACATATATTCTCATGCGAAGGGCATCCTCATATATATTATTCCTTAGATATTGAGATAGCCATAGAACTGGAAACCATTACGCCATAAAGAGCATGTTTTTATTCCATGCTTTGTTGGTGATGTGAACCTAATGATTTGAAGCGCAAATATATTGATAAATTTGTGCAAATCCTCAAATTAATCCTACTCAATTAAAGAACTGCTTTAGATTTGTACGTTCTGTGGAGACGTGCAAACTAGCCTTTCCTCTTACATTTGAGTTAGTATTAGAGAAAGTTGAATTATAATCAGAACCCTTACGGCTCATTATAGTTATTAATCCCCCTGTATTTAAGAGAAAATCATTATAAAATCCTAAAAAATGAATGTCATCATAAAAAAATTTTACAACAAGAGGTGAGTATTATACGATAACAAATTTAGGAGCAGTTAATAATAATAGGTCCATAGTCCATAACTACTCTTTTATTCTAAGACTTTTTGGTGGTTATATTATTCTTTAAAACCTCATAATGATTTATCTTTACTCTTCGATTGATATGCATGCCCTAGTACTACTGTGATTGGTAGAGACAGAGAAAATGAAGACAACGTATGGCAATGAACTGCTGAGAGCATATTGTCTATGTTGTCCATATTCGTGCAAGTACTTATGTAGGACTAATGAACACAAAGATGTTTTCTTGTTTTGGCCTAAGAAACAAAGATGTTTAACGACTAGAAAATAACAATCCAAGCCTACCACGAAATTAGTTTTTGGAAAAGTTGCTCTTTGGAGAAACCAGAAGGCAAATTTTTTTTCTCATGGCATGCTGATTAATTCCTGGTATTTTATAGTTCTTGTTTTATTCCTTTTTCTTGAGGTGTGTGATTCTCTCGTTATTGTCTGTCTCTTGTTTTAATTATTAAAGCATATCTCTTGTCCCCTATGTTTACTCATATATATATAAGAACAAACCCCTTTCGTTCACACTTGATACGACCGAATGAAGGCTCTTTTACAAAAGAAAGCTTTATATATATGTGTGTGTGTGTGTGTGTGTGTGTGTGTGTGTGTGTATTATGGATAAGGTGGTGGCCAACACAACCACTAGAGGGAGAGGTGAGAAATGAGGTCAAAGCAAATTTGGATGACCCACTTTGGAAAATTAAAAAAAAAACAAGAAAGAAAAGAAAAGGCTCCCCCACTTATTGTTGCCGCCCTTGTCAGTGCAACTTTACGACCAATCATATTACAAAAGACACCAGAAATTCCACTGTCTTAATGCTGTTTAATATATATATATATACTTAAAATATATAATTATGTGATTAGGCTTACCACTTGCGCTCAGTAAAACTAATGTAGAACGTTTTGTATATCCCAATTTGCATGGGCCTAAAGCCCAAGAGCTTTTGTTTGAAGACAATAGTGAAACTGTTTCGTAGACTTCTGAAAAAATAAATGGGACCAAGCATGAGCAAGAGTCAAATGATTATCACATATTGCAGCAAGTTGCAGAATTCAAAGTGTCAGAAGTCAACCGTTATACACACACACATTTTGATATATATGCTCATCATAATGCTATTCATCTTTCATTATTATTGCCAACGTTTATATGTATGGATGAAATCAAATTAACTCAATCCATTTGTTTATCACAATATAAAATGAGCTCATGGAATCACAAGCATGACATGGAATTATATATTCTCATCCAATGAACATAATGAGAGGAGGTTTTGTCGTAGATAAGTTTTGGAATTGGATAATACTCCCATGGTCATTAATATTCCTTAGATCCTAAATATAGTTAGTTGACTTTTTTAAAAAAACTAAGGAAACCCAAATAAATTAGTTAATTATAATTAAATTCAATATTTTAATATAAATTCATATTATATACTGTTTAATTTATCAAAATTAGTCTAATAACTCTTATATTAAGTACAATTAATCAATTTATTTGGATTCTTTAATATATCCAAAAAAATCAATTAGTTCTCATATTTAAAATTGGAGAAGTATAAGATCTAGTTGATTTTTATATATAGATTAAGTAATATAAATAAATCAATTAATTATCAGTATAACTAATAAAAGAGTTAATTATCTAATTTGAAAGATTAAGGAGTATATAATATGAATTCATCTGAAAATTAAATTTATTCATAATTAACTTATTCGTCTAATTTTTTTAATCTATCTAAAAAATAAAATTAATTAACTTTTGTATTAATTATCGAAGAGAGTATCTCTTTAAAATTATTATCTCACCTATCAAGTATTATACTGTTGAAAGCTTCTCTTTTTTTATTATATTCAGATATATGTTTTCTTGGAATGTGGAACTTTTATTCATAGAGGTCATCTTCCATATATAAGCAATCAAACAAGAGTGAACAGTAGAAGAAAATGATAGCTGTAGTATACTAGCTTCGATGAAGTCATGTGTGGTTTCAAATTATTAAATGTTTGTAGCAATGAGATTGGCTTTATTCATTATTTCTGTATTATTACAGCATACGAATTCCAACTTGTGACCTTCATAATTTTCATTTTGAAACATGAAATGACCAAGTTTGTGATCCACGTATTCAAGTTATTCTTTAACATTATAAAAGAAAAAGGCACAATATAAAATTGTTTGACTTGTATGTAAAAAACAATTCTACTTTTGCCTAACTGCTAACTGCCATAACGGATCCCCACTGAATTTATCTTTTTTTACTGAAAGTTACATAAAGTATTCACAATCTATAATGGATATATGCCCGGCTACCCAACTTCAAAAGAAGCATCACTCTCATTCAAATCTGAGTTATATCAGAAT
The DNA here is from genome assembly GCA_037074615.1 of Leucaena leucocephala. Classification (NCBI taxonomy): domain Eukaryota; kingdom Viridiplantae; phylum Streptophyta; class Magnoliopsida; order Fabales; family Fabaceae; genus Leucaena; species Leucaena leucocephala. Next base: position 2,769,486 of record CM073563.1, on the reverse strand, counting down.
TTCATACGTAAACAGGTAAATAACCTAGGTATATTACCTAGTAATCCGTAAATTTACTAGGTAGTAGAGGGTACATTCATGCAAATCAAATCAAATCTAGATAAAGTTGCAGATATTGGTGAAGGGGGTGGATAGATTCCAGATGCTAGAATTATCAGTATAAAATTTCAGCAATTTCATTTATATAGAACAGTAAAACAATATTCCTTTTTAGAATTATGGGCTTCTGTAGTTTGCCATATGGAAAAAAATGGGCAATCAGTATATGCACAATGTCTGTGTCGTGTCATAATTAAAGGCCTAAGTAAATGGATATCAATGATGATTATGAAAAATATGATATGATCACAAATTTCATCATGCTTACATGTTGAAGGAGAAAGGAAATGAACAGAAGATAAAAGAAGTTAGCTAAGAATTAGATAGGCCCGGGAAAATAATCAAAGGGAAATGATTATAAAGTCTTAAGGAAATTATTTAATCGTCAAAATGCTTCAATAACAAGTGAGATATATAAATTTGTTGTCATTTTTCAGTTGTCATTGAACTTTAAGATAATTAATTATATTCCTTGAAATCTCATAAGCATTCCCCCAACAATAATCAACAATGATGATCCTTTTTTTCTCTTTTTTATCCCCCTATTCTTTTGCCTTCATTAAAATGGTTGAAGATCAAATCACACTTAACATAAGGTTAAGTGACTGTAAGTATGGGAATTAGACAATGATTGACAAGTACGTGATATCAAATTAAAGTTATATATATGCTTTCAAAAGTTTCAGAACAGCAAAAGCACTGAGGCATACAGTGAGGAGTAGGTTCATAATTGTCTACATGTTTCCAAATAGTTATTTCAGTCCACATAAACTAACTTTGCGTTTAAGGAAAATTTACTGCAGGATATTTGCTAATCTTGTAATTTATCCTACATTCTCAGAGAACAAGGTGAGAAAAGATTAACCCTAAAGATAAGGTTCCATCACCTGGAGTAACATTCTTGAACCGTATTGAATAAGAAATAAAGTCCTTGGACTGCCAAGTTGTTCAAATAGAATAGTTCCATCTCATTAAATAAACTGACACCCGATTCCTTTTCTCTAATTGATATTATAAACTAGCATGAACTTTCAACTGTTTAATGGCAACTGTACAACCACAATATGATGTTCTGCCCAAGAATCAAGTCCAACTATTCCTGAGTCCTAGTGGAGTAATCTTTTGGTTCTTTTCCAGATGCATGTGACATCTTTTCAGAGTTTTACATTAGGGAAATTTCCAAAAGATTATGTCAAAGTACCTCTTCCCAACCCGATTCCTATTACAAAGCTAATTTTTTAGAAAATATGTAGTTCTTTGTCATGCCATAAGTCATCGCAATTATTCTCTCTCTCGTTCTCTTTCTTTCTGTTTTTGTCTTTTGTAGCAAAAAAAAGGTGTTGGGCTCTCCAAAGCTCTGTGGTTGTGACTGAGTGAGAGTTGAAGGAGTGGGACTAGACTGTTAATATACAAACACAAAAGGACATGCAGGTATTTTCAAAAAGGCTAGGGAGATTTGGGACATTAGCTAGGCTCACCAATCAACGCCTAGGAGAGGAATAGAACAATACTCCCTCTCTCAATTTCGTATTTAAAAGCCTCCACTGCATTCCTTATTCAAGACAAGAAAGTCAGTGCTTAGAGATATAAGAAAAAATGGATGATATCCACACTGCAAACAACAACAGCATGAGAATCTTGTCAAGCTACTTCCATTCCCTCTACCAAACTCCTCACAGGCTCAGAAAAAGAATGCTTGCAACTTGGACCCCAGACCAAGAACTCAATCAAGTGAGGCTCAGGTCTGGTTCAGACATGAGGAGGAAGCTCAAGTGGTATGATCTGGTAGCTCTTGGTGTAGGAGGAATGCTTGGTGTTGGAGTCTTTGTTACAACTGGTTCTGTGGCACTCCATCACTCTGGTTCCTCTGTTTTCATATCATATATCATAGCCGGAATATCAGCCCTTCTCTCCTCTTTTTGTTATACTGAATTTTCGGTTCAAGTCCCAGTTGCAGGAGGAGCTTTCAGTTATTTAAGATTAACATTTGGTATGAAACTTTCTTGAGGATTTTTCATGTTCTCCTCCTCCACCTCTTCTGAATTTAACTTCATTCTTATGATCAAGTCTTGCTTGGATGATGCAGGAGAATTTGTGGGGTATTTTGCTGGGGCAAATATACTCATGGAGTATGTATTGTCCAACGCCGCGGTGGCGAGGAATTTTACAGAGTATTTGACCTATGCATTTGGGAAAAATGATCCAAATGTGTGGAGAGTGGAAGTTCATGGATTGCCAAAGGACTATAATATACTGGATTTTCCAGCTGTGGCTATTGTTCTTCTTCTCACTCTATGCTTGTGTCATAGGTTTGATCTTCTCCCTCTCGTTTTGGATAAAGAATTTAAGTTTAATATATTATCCTTTTCTTGTGTTTGTTGGTTTTTTCTTCTCTGTTTCTGATCATGGAAAGCCGAGACATTAATGATGTTACTGTCAATTTTTCCCTAAACTGGTACCTGTCGATTTCGAAATTGATAATTTTTTCCCTTTTCTGATGGCTGCAGTACCAAAGAAAGCTCCATATTGAACCTCATTATGACAGTCTTCCATGTGATTTTCTTTGGATTCATCATAGTCTCTGGTTTCTACAATGGAAGTGCAAAGAACTTGGTAAGTGCAAAAGGAGTAGCTCCTTTTGGTGTTCGAGGTGTTCTTGATGGAGCAGCTATAGTCTACTTCAGCTACATAGGCTATGACTCAGCTTCAACCATGGCCGAAGAGATAAAAAATCCGTCTAAGAGCCTTCCAATTGGCATTATTGGCTCAGTTCTTATAACAACAGTGATTTATTGCCTAATGGCTTTGTCACTGTGTGCCATGGTTCCTTACAACCAGGTAATAATCATCATTCACAAGTTACCTATTGAGCATGATGTGGATTCAGCAGCTGATAAAGCGATTTGTTTCTATGATTTGACAGATTTCAGAGAAAGCATCATTTTCTGTGGCTTTTCTTAAGATTGGTTGGAAATGGGCAAGCAACCTTGTAGGAGGAGGTGCTAGTTTGGGAATAATGGCTTCTCTACTGGTAGCCATGTTAGGTCAAGCCAGATACCTTTGTGTTCTTGGAAGGGCTAGGTTGGTCCCATCTTGGTTAGCTAAAGTGCACCCTTCAACTGGCACTCCATTGAATGCCACACTCTTTCTGGGTAAGCCAATCTACACAAAAAAAAATGGAAATTTACTATGAGATCCTAATAAATGAATATAATTACTAAAAAATCTTTTAACAAGTTAGCAGTATATAATGATAAACTTCTATACATTAAATTTATTGTAAGACTTTCTAGTGATTGCATTACTTCCTTAGGACCTATAGTGATTTTTCTAAAGAGAAAAATAAGCCCTTCATAGTAAAGTTCATTCCTTTGGAATTTGAAACCTGATTTTCCCTGTGATGATGTCTCTAGGACTATGCACAGCATCTATAGCACTGTTCACTGAGCTGGATATAATAGTCGAGATGGTGAGCATAGGCACTCTGTTAGTGTTCTGCTTGGTGGCCAATGCTCTTATATATCACAGATACGTAATTACAAGCCATGCCCCACCGCTTAAAACTCTCTTGTTCCTCTTCCTCCTCTCTGCAACTTCACTTGGCTTCTCCATTTCATGGAAGTTCAAGCATCAATGGTGGGGTCTTCCTCTGTTTGGTGGCTTCATGATTACCATCACAGGCTTCTTCCAAAACACAGTGCCTTACCTTCCCCAGCCTGACTGGTCTGTGCCGTTAATGCCATGGCCTGCTGCTATCTCCATCTTTCTCAACATTTTCCTCATGACAACTCTGAAACTTCTCTCTTTCCAACGGTTTGCTATATGGTCTTGTCTCATCACAATCTTCTATGTGCTCTATGGGGTTCACTCCACTTATCAAGCAGAAGAGACTACTGAGATTGGTGTTAACGAACCAAGCACAAATAATTTACAATCGAAGGTAGAATTGCAAGTGATTTAGCTGAAGTAAATAAAACACAAGTGTATGTAAATTAGTTGACTAAAGCAAAAGGCAAAAGAAAGGATTTTTATCTGATGACTTTGTTGTATCGCTATCATAAGACGAGAAAAAACTCTTCACGAATTAATTCAAAGTAGTTGGAAAGATGATTGAGGTCGAATTGTAATGATGGGGACAAATTGAGTTTCATTATCTCTAAGAATTTATAGATGTGTGGAAGGGAATAGGTTGAAGAAATGAGCAAGGCAAGATGAAAAATATGATGGGGAGTTCCACACCTCGTATCTTTCCGATAATGGAAAACATTACAATTTACGAGCATCCTCCGTTTGTACTCAAAAAAAGAAAGTCATACTTCTCCCTATTAAATATATAATCTATTTAATTAATTTAATTATATTAAAAATTTAATTTTCTTCTTCTTTTTCTTATTTAATTATTATTAAAAAAATATCAATAAAAATAATTTTTAAAAAATATAAATTTAAAAAATATATATTATATTTAAAATAAGATTGATTAATTAATTATGTTTTATATTTAGTGTTGGGGAGTATATTTTTTTCATAGATATTTACTTTAAAAATGTGTACTAATAAAAAATTTAAATTTTATAATAAAAAAACTCGCATATCATATAAGCTGGCATATATGATGTAATAAGTTTTTTAGCAAAAATATTAGTTGTAAGAACTCTCATCCCTTTAATAAGTCAAGTTCAAATCCAGCATTTATGAAATAAGTATAATTGAGAAAGAATCTATTTTGTGCTTTTTTACTTCATGTAAGATATTTCGAATGTTCAAAAAAAAAAGTTTCAAAAACTATAATAAAGCAAGTGAGAAATTAAATTATATATATAAGAAGAAATATTAAAAAAAAAAAAAGTGGAAAACAAACGTCCTCGATTGTCCGAATCTATGTTATCGTGGAGCTGCTGTGCTTGGGCCCCTTCTAACTCCCAATGAAAGGCAATACGTAAATTTTTCCTTTTCTCGAAATTTCATAAATGGGGCACTGCAACTGCAGGTTGTTAAATTTCTGCCTAATGGGCTACATACTGGAAGGTAGCTCATCTTTCTCTTTATTATTTTTTTCATTCAACCGAATTCGATCTTTAATTATAATGCGTTTTAAAGTACTCTAGTGAAACTATCCTTTATAAACTCAAGTAATTATATTTTGCTAATTCTAGTTTACCATGGCTTGCACAAATTAAAAAAATCTTGTATTTTTCCCAAGTAATGTCATCAATAATTTAAATTATCTAGAAAGATCAAGATGTACTTTACTTTCCTACCTTAGGTACATGCTCCCCCAATCCTCAAATTTTCCAAAACAGGAGAGCACCATATCAATTAAAGGGAACAAAATTAGCCATCAAATACTTGGTTCAACTCATAAGGTTATATCAGCTTAATTAAAGATCTTGAGTTTGAGCTCAGAGAATACAGTAGTATTAAATACTTTGTAAGTTCAGCATGCCAAAGTTCCACACAAAAAAGGAGGAACAAAATTAAATTAAAACTTCTTATAACAACCACTAGGGTATTCACTCTGAATTTACACGCAAAAGTGAGAGAATGGGAATACATTTCTAAAATAAGAATGATACTATGAATCTGAAAAATCAATGGAATAATGTTACAACATGAGATGAGATGAGAGACAAGACAAATGGAAAAGACCTCATGAATAATCCCATCATAAAGATCACAACAGGGTTGGATATTTAGCATCTACAAAATCTCTAAGAGTGCGAGCAGCTTTTTGACCACCCATTAGTTCGGCCAGCTTCTCCACAGGAAGAAGAGCAAGCTCAGCCAAGCTCTTACATCCTTCCATTATGGTCCTGTAGTTTGAATCTGTTATACCTGGAAGTCTTCTCAGAAACTCCACAGCAGACGTGTTGTAATTTTCAGCCCTGTCACGCAGCAATTAATCCTTAACTTTGATTTCTAGGCATAAGATGAACCAGTCCACACAAAATCATTCACTACATTTAATACTAAAAGAAGCAACAAAATTTTTTGCTTACACAAGACTACAGGAGCTAACATGCAGGGGATAGAACCTGGAAAACAGAAACAGAAACAAAGACGGGAGAAGAAGAGGAACTCTAGAACCAGGATCTGTAATTCTAGAGAGAGAAAGAAGAAAATCTGGAACCAGGATCTGAATTCTAGAAATCATTAATTGATTCTGATTATTGGTACATGAGCAACTTGAATAGGCTGATAAGATAAGAGATAATAACTGACAATAACTTATTACAACTGAAAATAACTACCCCATAAGAAATTGTAAATAACTAAATAACCACCATGAAAAGGAGTCTGGTTCTAAAAGCAGGTGCTGCAGTTCCTATGATTCCTATTCTAACACCCGATCCTTGGAAGCATGATTTAATCTCTCAACTATAAAGGAAGTGACCACTTACCTCACATCATTTTCCACAATTCCTTCTTCTGAGGGAACACCCACTCTCATTGCTTTTGTTTCATCTGGTTCATCTTGATTTGCCTTCAGTGACGCGAATATTTCAGCAGTAGCATGCAAACTCCGAGACCAGATTATTCGTAGCCGGGGAAAGTGTAAAGCAAGCAATGACAACTTTGATATGATACTATTTGGCGTCACATCATCACCAATATCACTTGCAGACTGGAAAATAAATAAATACAGCCTAAAGTTATCCTCAATTAAACATAAAAAACCCGCACTGTTGTTGTAGAGATGCATGGTTAAACATATATAATTATGAAGGATAACAAACAAAATGTACTCCCTATCAACTCAATCAAGCCAGGTCAAAGTTATAATGTTTAATTAGGCTTGCATAAAAATCAGCTTGACCTAACATTTTCCATCTAGACCTGCTATTTTGGGCTATAAATTAAAGGCCACGCATTCTCAGGCATCAAATTCCTTATTTGGACTAGCCAGCAACTCTGTTGTAACAACAAGACGCTAAGTTGCAGCTTAGGTAGAGTTGAATTATGATCGGCAAACCTGGAATGAGAAGCTCTTATCCTGTGAGAACTCAATTAACAGTACAGGTATCCTATAATATCGCACCATTGTCTCCACCTGGTGGTAAAGACGTCCTGATGTGAAGCTCATAAAGAGATCTTGGATACTTTTTCTTTCCACACAAATGGATGGCGAGAGAATATAGTCACCAACTTCTAGGGTCACTGGAATAATGCGCATTCCCTTTTGATGAAGAACATTAGGAAGGCTGCTCATGAACTCTCTCATGTCCACTATGACCTGAAAAGTTAAATTCCCAGAATACAAGTCATCTAGCAGGTAAATGAATCACATATAATGGATGAAAAAGATGATAATAAAAATAACAGACCTTCGTTTCTTTATCAGCCTCCTTTCTCCCACCTGCTTTTCTTGTTATTGAGTTTTGGGAGGTAGTTAAGTCGCCCTCTACAGTATAATTCAATCCCAAACAACGACCATCCTGATAAACAGCAGACAAAGAGCACCAACCCAAAAAAAAAAAAGAAAGTGAAATCACTATGATGAGCATGAGAAGTGAAAGAACATTTTAATAAAAGCGATAAATACCTGATCAACTGGAATCATCATCATAGATTTCTGCCTGATTAAAGATTCAAATGCACCATTCTCCCGGCGTATACTTGCCTCAAACTTCTGCACCTCAGTAGAATCTTCATAGAAAAGAAAATAGACTTTCAACCTTTTTGAAGGGTTTTCAGATTTGTAGACTTCAATTTCCCTAACAAAGGTCATGTCTGGATGATACACAATAATTATTGAAGGCTGTAACACATCAAGTATTGGCTGATCACTTTCTAAGGCATAAAAATGGATAGGTGGTAATGGTTTTGCATTCACAGATCCCGTAGCAGCAGCATTAGTATGCCCCCGAAGGACTAAGTTGTCTGCAGCTGTCCCACCAGCACCAACTGGATTAGTTTCCTCCACTTGGCCATTATTTTTTGAGTCAGAAATCCTTAAATGATCACTTCTTGATGCCTTTTTATTGCTATGAACTCCAGAGCCATCGGCAGTAACTGGGCCACTTTTACTGCCTACTTTACCCTTTCCTTTGCCACGTTTCCGTCCACCAGAATCAAGTCCCAGAGAATCTTCAACCGTACGATCCTTTTCAGCTAGATCTCTTATTCCAGATGCTGCTGCCAAGAGTGCATCATGCTCCTGCTTGCTAATGCTGGCTTCAGCATTCTGTACAGGTGCCATTGGAGTAACTCCATCAAGAACCCCAAAACCTTTGGGATCCTTTGGCTTCTTTTTCTGACGCACTACATCCCGCAGCTGTAATTTGCTAAGCAAGTACTTCCTCCATTCTTCAGCCATGACCTTCACACACACACACACACAAAAGAAAAAAACACAAGAGACAGGACATGTAATTCAGTTTTCTTATGGTCTTATTCACTACCAACCAAGTCCAACAATGACAAGGAGCAAAGGAAAAAGCATTGCAAATATCAATCTGAACACACCACCCTCCATCATAATAAGAAAGAATTACGTAGTAGTTACATACAACAATCCAATAGAATACCAATTAATTTTCAACATTATTCTACGACAAATATTGCATCGTCATCATCAGAACAAATAGTAAGCTTGGCAATGTGGGATACAGCCAGTGAGTCAAAAGGCCATGCAAATTACATCACTAAAAATTAATGTTCAGCCAAGTTTAAGACATGAAAATGAGGGGGGAAATATTACTGGGAATAAGTTTTATAAGTTCAAATGAAGAGAAGAAAACCTTCTTTGGACTGTTGATTATGCATTCTTCAAGCTGCAAGCACGAACGTTCATCTTTACATGCCACTAGTACAATTCCGTTATCAGTGCCTTCATCTTCAATCAAAACCTCTTCCCCTGACACACCTTGCTTTTGTCTTTCCTCTTCTATCTCCTCAAGAACCTCCTGATATGACATGGGCACATCAAATTCAGCTCAAATAATCTGAAGCTTACCATGATCAACAGCTGTCTACAAAAAAACTTTAAGTCAAGACATCCAAATTCGTAAAAAATAAATCAGGAAGAGGAAGAAGAAAATTGAAGTGATGCCACAAATCCATAGCTAACTTCTGTACCAAATAGAATCAAGTGAACATGTGCCTATATGTTCCAGTATTGGAGAGCAGCTATTTTCTTATAAAAAAACTTTTTGTTTTTGTAAATACAAAGCTTGTCCTTGAACCTTCAAGCAGGTCTTTATAATAGGTTTGAAAGGATTTGGAACTAATAAGGATGCTATCAAGGCAATGTTTCATTCATGCTATTATCTGGTTTGCACAAAATGCACACATTTTCAACAGAATCTCTTTGTCCTTATGTTATGGGATATGGTTGTATTTATGGCCTCTAATTGGTAAATTTAATAGGGTTTTTAAGAAAGTTTCCCAACTAACATGGAAAGAGAATAAAAAGCTTTGCTGGATTTTTTTAAGTGCCCTTCCTCTAAGGACAAGTTATTCCTATTCTCCTCCCTCACAATATTCTTCCTATTGTACACTAATAAAATTTCTTGCTTCACTGAAAAATAAATCATAACATTGACGCTTGCAGAATTGGAACTCGCCGACTCACACGTAAGACTTTCCACTTTGGTGCTTCTTCCAAAACTTCCTCCAAAACTAATCCAGTATTTGAACTCTTTGACGAACTACCATCAACTGCTTCACATGCAATTACAAACATAAGCTCAAAAGAATGGCATCCAAAAAGCATAGGAGTGCACATCATGTCTTTTCTTCCCTTTTTTTCTCATGTTCATTTTCTTCGACCAACTGATTAAGTAAGTCGCCTAACAGAATCACCACTTATGCCAGATTTATCTAGTTCTTACCTTCTTCACTGACATTGCCATCCCCCTTGCATTTTCTCTTTTTGCTTTTCACACTCTTCTTTGACTCATTTAATTTCACACCATCTGACCTCTCCAGGCGATAAACACGCTTCTTTGCATAGTCAAATATCTTATAGCTCCCCTCTGCAAATATCCAAACTGATCGAAAACTTTCTGACACTCTCAATGTGTCTAAATACCTCAAGAAAGTTATTGCATCATACCTATCCAGAGAAAGTCACTCAATCATTCCTTATTCATAAAATATGATTCAGAAGAATAAACTAATAAGAATGCCATGAGTTGCTATAATTACAATATTCCCATAAAAGTGAGGGGTTCAAGCATGTTTGTTAATGATTGATTACTGAAGGCATTGCAGGTTGCAAAATGCTTCGTGTACCCTCATTTTTTTGCATGAAAAAACATCTCAATAATATATAGCACAGACCTCTACAAACTATCAATAACATATGCAGACTGTAGGCGCTAGGAATGCATGTACCTTACAAGATAATCTAACAATTTCCTCAAGGTCTTGAGGTCTGACACCAGCTGCTTTGTCTTCTTCCCCAAAGTATGCCAAATTGGATCCAGCTGCCTGCGCACAATCTCATCGAACGACTTGAACAGCCCATTTTCCACCGTCAAATCCTCAACGTCAACTTTATTAGTCTTCCTCATCTCCTTTAGACATGCATCCATAACCTCGATGATGGCTTTCTGAATCCCCATCATATATTTAGTCATCGGCACCCTTATGTCCACCACATCCGGTGGGGCCTTCTCCAGTTCCTGTGAAACATACACCTGAAACCTCGGCCACAGGTGCAACTTCCGAATGTACAAACACTTCATAGTTCTCTCCACCTTAGCAAACCCAGAGACCATCGCGTGAGGCTTATCAGAGAAAGCCCGAATATATGCATCTCGATTAAGAGACCGGATAATTCTAACTATAAATGCTTCAGTGGAGGTTTCAGAGAGTGAATGGGCATTTAGTATGATAAGCCCGGCAATATTGGATGTGGGTAATTTGTTCGTTAAAAGATCCACAATTAGAATTCTGGGTGTGATGAAAAAACTTAATCCAGAAGAGTAAAGAGAATGGCGGTGGGGAGCAGGAAGATCGGAGGTGATTTCTGAGGGGATTTGTTGGAATTGGGGATTCTGAGCTTTGAGGTGGAAAACGATTTTCGATTTGAGAGAAGATGAAGTGGGAGAGAGGATAAGGAGGGTTCCTTGAGAAGAAGAGTGTAGAAGGAGAAGGGAGGCAATTAACTTGGGTAGAGAGAGACCAGAAGAGAGTATGACAAGCCCGCCATTGGAATCGTCGAGAATGTCTGTGATTATATGCTCGTGGAATTGAACCATCGATTTCGATTACGATTATAGATAAGTCGAATTCAAAAGAGTCGTAGATAAAGAGTGCAGCTTTGATTTGAGTTTGTTGCTGCAGGGGACAGTGAAGAGAGGAACAAGGTTTGCGCGGGTATGCCTTGACCTGCGCGGCAAAACCATGAGAAAGCGCGACAAAACCTGGAATATTAAAAAAAAAAAAACGCAGAAGCATCAATTAAAGGGGAAAATACCAGAAAATAGAAAAATTAAATACAAGTTGGTTCCATTTAATATTAATGAGTTCTGAAAGATTTAATATTGGGAGGAAGAGAAAAAAAAACTATTTAAATTTTAAAAGAATAAATTAGACTTTTGAATATTCAAAAAGATAGATTGGGCAGGAGGCCCAATCTATCATTTATAAATTTATGTGCAAAGACGAAATTACCCTTCACTTTTCCAATATTTTGACAATGCGATTTACAAGTTTGCCAATGATATTTACAACTCTGACAATGATATTTGCAACTCCTATAATAATATTTATAACTTTGACAATACGATTTACAAGTTTGACAATGGTATTTGTAACTTTGACAATAGTATTTATAGTTTTGACAATGGTATTTGTAACTTTGCCAATGATATTTGTAACTCCCACAATAGTATTTGCAATTTCAACAATGATATTTGCAACTCCCGCAATGGTATTTGTAACTCCCACAATAGAGAAGAAGTAATTTTGACAATACGATTTACAACTTTGTCAATGGTATTTACAACTCTGATAATAGTATTTACAACTAGGAGAAATCCAATTTTAGCAATTGGGAGAAGCACTGTAACTTATTTGACAATACGATTTACAACTTTGCCAATGGTATTTACAACTCTGACAATGGTATTTGCAACTGGGAGAAATCTAATTTTGGCAATTGGGAGAAACACTGTAGCTGACACTGTAGCTTCTTTGACAATACGATTTATAACTTTGCCAATGCTATTTACAACTCTGACAATGGTATTTGTAATTAGGAGAAATCCAATTTTGACAATTGGGAGAGACACTGTAGCTTCTTTGACAATACGATTTATAACTTTGTCAATGGTATTTACAACTCTGACAATGATATTTGCAACTGGGAGAAATCTAATTTTGGCAATTAGGAGAGACACTGTAGCTGATACTGTAGCTTCTTTGATAATACAATTTATAAATATCGTTGTCAAAATTACAAATATCATTGTCAGAGTTGTAAATATTATTGGCTAAATTGTAAATCGTATTGTCAAAATATTGGGAAAATGAAGAGTAATATGGTCTTTGTACACAAATTTACAAATGACAGATTGGGCCTCCTACTCAATCTATATTTTTTAATATTCAGAAGCCCAATTTATCCTTTTGAAATTTAAATGGTTTTTTTGTTATCTTTTTCCCTTTAATATTTACACGTTTAATTTATAAATGAGACAACTTGTAAAGATTAATCTATAGATTTGACTTGTAAAGAAGACAATTCAACTTGTAAGTATGAAATTTTAACTTTTAAATATTAAATTCATTCGGACCTATTAGTATTAAAAAAAATATATATTTAACTAAGTAGAAAGACATTTGGCCAATATCATGGCCAGTATCAAAAAAACCTTAATAGAGTTATAAAGAATTTTTAATGCAATGGGTGAGCCTTTGATAAGTTTGTGTCTAGACTTAAACTTTGTAAGTCCTCTGTTTGTTTTTATAATAGATGATTAATCAAATTTTGTAAATTAAAAATTAGTTAAAATTAATTAATATAATTAATTTATAAATATTGTACTTTTTTAAATACCCTTATTTATATTGAAGAGAATGTATAGACATATCAAAAAACTATTTCTTCTAAAAAATAAAAGAATTGTTAGAAGGTATAATTAATTAAGTGATTAGTATTAATCAATTATATCTAGATAATTCTAAAATTATATATAAAGGGCTCTAACCCTTAGTTGATAGGTGAGATTGTGTAATATTTATTATAGTGAGAAAAAAGGTAACTTAGGTCTCCCCTCAAAATCTCCAAGTGAGATTAGTTTATTTTCCTCAAATGAGAGTAAATAGTGTGTAAAATCACGTGGGTTATCATAATTGTAAGAGTTTATTGCTCTTAAATAATACATATGATTCTTTATATTTTTTTCTCATTATTTCTCTCTAATAAAGTTAATATGATATAAGGTTATGATTCTTGTTTTTCCACCGTAGCCCAATCGTGAAGAAGCCCAATCTTGAAGCGCAGCTGCAAAACAAATCAACAAAAAAGGGAAAAGGATTGAGTAGATGCCTATTAGCTCCTCCTCCTTGTATGTCATCGTCTTGCTATATGGAGATTAGATTCCATCGCAATATTGTCAATGTTCCCACCAACTTCCTTTCTTTTTTTACTATCGTCGACAAAGTCTGAGGCTAAAATCAATGTTGGAGCACCCTATTATTTGACCACTAATGTCTTCGTCTATCGTTGCACGCCAGATCTTGTCGAAACTTGTCAATCTTGTGTGTCTGTCGTATCTGCAAGATCACTCTTAGTTTTTCTATTCAAGTGCAAAAGCACGCTCGAAGCCAATAGTCGATGCCCACCAATCTTCTGTCAAGCTTGAACTTGCGCCAAAGAATTTTCTTTTTGTCCGCATCAAAAATCCCTCTTCAAGATTCATCATTCAATTGCTGGTTCACAATAGCTCATTATTCTATGGCCATGGATGCACTCAAGACTTGTAATGCTATCCCCATTTCGAATTTCCAAAGATTGACGAACCTGTTGTCACCTTTGATGTCGACATGGGCATTTGATACATAAGTTATTAGGCTTTCTGAAGTATTGGTAATGTCTAGTACAAGGTTTAGATAATCTAATGATGTTTACTAGCTTCACTACACTGGATTTAGCTCTAAGAAAATAGAGTTCTTTGATAATTATTTGGAATTCATTTTGGAAAACCCAAATGAGTATTTCACTAGTAACGTAGAAAAATCAAAATGTTAGAACATATAGGGCAAGAATCTTGAAGTCCTTGCCAGGTTTGTGTATAAGCCAATATGGGAGGCATTGGGCTAGAATTAAAGGGGCTCATCACAGTGGAGCCTTGTTTGATGTTGATTCTGGAGGAGAATGGGATTCTCTGTTTATTTCTTCTCCACAGGTGGTTTTCCATGGAAGTGGTGACCTTAGGATGTATTACCATTCATCTGATGCTGATAAAGGGCACTATGCCATTGGATTTTAAGGAGATTCGATATTTCAAAAGATAGTAGCATGGATTATAGGATTGCACAATTTATGAAATAGTTCAGAGTGTACAATTGAATCATAAAATTTATAGCAATGATAAATATGTGCAAGTACTTCCATTGATATGTATTGGAGTCTTCAGTTTGTACAAATTCTTCCTTGGAGATATCATTGTGTCTCAAAGGCAACATATCTAGAGCTACCTAGAGGTGGTGATAATTATAAGGTTGTGCACAAAGCCCGCGGCTTGGTATGCCTACTCGAGCCAGCAATAAAAATGCCTTGCCCAACCCGATAAATATAGGGCAGGGCTGAGCATCAGGCTACAAAATACAGCCCATGCATTTTTCAAGCTGGGTACAAAGCATGGGGGATACCCTGCCCTGCCCTGCTCATGAGCACCCCTTCTTTTATTTTTTTATTTTTTATCTATCTTGAAAGGGAGAATATAATAACTATTGGTGACTAGAAGGTCATTTTAAAAATATGAATAGTTAAGTAGGTAAGTTGTATCTTTTAATATTTATAATACTATTTTTTTTAACTTTATTAATTATCATATGATTACATTATAAATTATAATTATTTATTTTATTTTTTTAGATGCTCTATTTTTATTAATATTGGGGAGATTGATACAAAGTTACAATTACAAACTATTTAGACTTCAACACTTATTTTTTATATATAATAGATCTCAAAATTTTAGTTATTATCTTTGTTGCCTTATTCTTAGTGAATTATTGATATTATTTAACTCCTGAAGACACATGAATATGTTATTATTTTAAAATTTTATAATTATAGATTTTTTTCACAACATGAGCATCATATCATGACTTGAGCATGCCCAGTTCGCCCATACCCAACCCAAAATTGTTAGGGCTTTTACCGAGCAGAGTCGAGTATCGGGCTGTAAAATGCAGCCCATGCCCTGCCCTGCCCATGCACACCTCTAATAAATTGTATTTTCAACATGGTTCGTATGCAAGGGTTTAAGATGCCAAGATCTCAAAATTTTAGCTCTGACAGATTAAAGAATAGAATGGGATTCATAGACTATTGTCATTAAGAAAGTTGCAGTAGCTACTTAAGTATTCATTGAAGAGAGAGTTTTAAAGAAATTTTATATTATATTTTGTAAAATAAAATAGTTTAATTTAATTCACTTTACTCCCTGGTGTGTTGTGTTGGTAAATTGAACACTTAAAGTTAAGGGGTGTCAACTTGAGCGGCAGTGCTAGAAGGTATAATTAATTAGGTTATTAGTGTTAATTACTTATATTTAGATAACTCTATAATTCTATATAAAAGGTTCTAACCATTGGTTGATAGCTGAGATTGTATAATCCTCATCATAGTGAGAAAGAATACAACTTAGGTTTCCTCTCAAAATTTCTAAGTGGGGTTAGTTTATCTCCCTTAAATAAGGATAGATTAATGTGTAAATCTATATGTATTACTATGATTGTAAAAATTTATTGCTTTTAAACAGTACATATAATTATTCATCTTTTTTTTTCTCTAATAAAATCAACAACAACAATGAAGTATTGTTTTTAAACTCCACCTCAAACATGCGGGCTCAAGATTAGCCTGCAAACTTCCATATCATTTTACTAAAGTTCCAAATTCTGAATATCCTCATGAACAAGGCGAAATATAGTTAGGAAAAAAAAACAGAAATAGAAATGAACTATATATACGCTGTAAACATTATACTATCAGTTGAATTATCGCTGTTACATTTAATCTTCTTTACAATAGCGGGTCAATTGCCATTCTACAACCATATGAAAAGAGGGGTAGGGAGAATTTGAGAATTTTAAGGCCGAATATCACTGCTTTCTCGAGAATTTCGCGAAGAATCAGCAGGCAACATGTGTCATTTTTAATAGCGAGGCTGTGTAACATATGACTGAAGTCCGCCAAAAGAATATTTTATCAGTTTTTTTCATTGAAATACCCAAAGGCGGCTACGGTTTGGATAAGAATTGTTTGAAAGGAAGTCAAATTGAGGAATAATTATAAAATATTTCTAAGCACAATCATAAAAAAGCTTCTTCCACAAAACAATCATCATTTTCTTTCCATCATCATAAAAATTAAAAAGCAACGCCACTTAGTTATTCAACGAAGTTTTTTTCATTCTCCACATGTCAAGTAGCCAATCCTTATAATAAGCCAACAAAACAAATATCATGTTTCATTTGGAAAAAAACAAAAACAAAAACATATCGCCGGTCTAAACAGGGTGACCGGTCTATAAAACACAAATCCGACCCTCAACACATCGCAATGTCAGACGGTGATTTCTCTAATCAAAACGAAATGGGAGACCTACAAAAAGTATACTATCCCTTTTCTACTAAAAAAAAAATGGTAAGCCTAAATCATAACACATCTATGCAAGGCCCATGAAAGTAAAACTATCACCTAACGCAGAAGGGAAAAAAAAAACACTTATCACCGGCATGGTTTGCTTCAAGACGTACCGTTATCTTCATCAAGCTGTTTAGTTCAATTCCCTTTAAGACTATTACAATTAGTTTATTTTTATACTAAATATAAATATTTTTTATTTAAAATAATTATATTTAATATATTTTTAAATATTAAATATAGATATATTTTTTAACAGAGGTTTAATTATTACAATTACAACGTGCGCATTTAGCATATTACAAGAGCGCCCCGATCTCATCCTCGACTCCCACTTGCCCCGGTAGACCAACAACTTGCCTCTGCTACGTGTCTCTCTCCTATTGCTCCAAGTCGCCCCCTCGTTCTTGCTTCTAGCTTATCCTTAACCCGGTCTGACTCACTTACGCCGTTACTCTTCTTCCGCCTACCTTTCACACACATATATTACCACAGCATGAGGCCAAGGGACAAAATTTATTCACCTTAATCATCATTCATCACTAGAACAAGAGGGTGAGGAGAGAAATATGAAAATAATTAGTAAACATAGGGGGAGAAAAAATGTTACTACAAGTAAATTTTTTTGTTATTGATTTAAAATATATTTAATAATTTAAGTCTCATTTTTTTAATACGGGAATATTGATTGAAAGGATTCATCTTTCTGAGGGGAGAGATATCATGTTATGTATACAAAAATCCAATAATAGAAGGGCAAATGAGGTAAAAGTATGGGAGAAAGGTGACATCGCCTTTGACGTTTCCTGAATAATAAATTTATTCACCAACTGTACTACCAAAGGAAATGAAGCAAAAAACATGTTCCATATTTCCGGCCGTCACATGTTCCTCGTGCTTTAATTCGCCACCTCTCCATCCCAATTATATAATGCCAATCCCCACTTTCCCTATCCCAGTACCTTCGTTTCATTAAGTGCAAAACAGCTTTCTCGACGGCGCCCAATCATCTCCTTCGTCGATACAAGTGACCTAACCGATCTAGAGCCACCCTTGAAACCATCCATTTCAATATTTCTCTGCATCTGCTTCCTCGTTTGTTTCTCTTCTGGCTGTAATTACCTGCTTTTCTCGTTATTCATCACAGTACTTGGAGTCCGACCAGAGGCCAGTGAAGTCGCCGGCTGATCGACGTTTTCTCAGAAGTTGTATAGTGAATACTCGGAGACCTTTTCCCTCAGGAGTTGCGATATGACTTCTAGCGTCGAAGGAAGTGGTATGGATTAAATTGATTTTCCCGGTGTGACCTATAATTCCGTAATTTATTTTTTGGCTCACCGTCTTTTTTGGAAGTATCTCATGCAGCTTCTTTTCTTTTTCTGATTCCTAGAAAACAAAATTGTTTAAATTACGAATCACGAATTTTCACTGTCGTTTTGAAGTAAAATTACCATAACTGTAGTAAACTGAAGATGTTTGGGGCTTTTTCTAAAACTTCATTATTCCCGGGCTAGGCATGACTTTCTGTCTCAATTTTCACTTTTTAGACTTTAAACTTTATTTGTTTAAATTGGAAGCTAAAAAACAGTAAGATTTAGGATATTTTCAGTAGAGAAAATCTGGCTTGTGTGTATCGTCAAGATTCCTTAATTGCCTGAACTTAAAAATCGTTGACAGATTTAGCAGAGGTATCTTGTGAGTCTGCAACAACCATGAACTTATTTCCTACCAAGGAGAACGACAGAACACCACAAAAATTTTCCACAATGAGCTTATTTCCGCATCTCTCCACAGAAGAGATTCCAAATATGGCAAATTCCAGGTGTGTGAAGTCAATTTTTAGCATTTTATTTATCCATACAAGTACTTCAGGAACCCGACGATAATACACTACTAGTTTATGACTGGTATTTTAACTATCGTGATGTACAGTGTATCTAAGCCTGTCACCCAGGAACCTAGAGCTGCACAGATGACAATCTTTTATGGTGGGCAAGTTGTCGTGTTCGATGATTTTCCTGCCGAAAAATTCATGGAGATCATGGCGTTTGCCAGCAAAGGAACATCCCCTGTACAGAACTGCTTTGCTTATGCTTTTCCTCAGAACCAGCCATCGTTTCCTCATAATTCAACTAGATTTTCTTCTGATTCCCAAGGGCCAGTTTCTCCTAATATTTGCAACACTTCAGTTCAAGGGCGCCCTCAGTCACCATCTGGACCTGTGGTTGCTGGTAACTTTCTTTCCATCGCTATAATATTTAAACAGACTGATGATTTGTGTCATTGTTAATGTTAATGCGATTTTTAATCATAACTTCCTTTCCTTGCAGACCTTCCGATTGCTAGGAAAGCTTCACTTCATCGGTTCTTAGAGAAGAGGAAGGACAGGTTAGCTCACTTAAACAAATCAAGAATGATTTCTCGATCCTTGGTGTATCCTTTGTATAAGGGATCGTTGTTTCTAATGCAAACTATTTCGTCTTTGCAGGATTGCTGCTAGAGCACCGTATCAAACAAGCAGCCCCATGGCGGCTCCAAATAAGTCAACCGAATCTATGACATTGCTTGAATTGGCTGCAAAGTCGTCCCACCTCTGACTATCTGAGCGTAGCTGGTTCGATCTTTTATGTAATGTAATTAAGGATTCTGATGGCTCCTTTCGTAGTAATCTGTCATATAAGCAACTTCAGTTCTGATAGGCCTTTTAATAGATCTAACAATTGATCAGTCCTAGTTGTTCTATGCATTTTGTTTAGAAATTCCTGAGGGATTTCATCTTTTGGATCCATTGTCCGTTGTACTTATCTCTATTTTCAAACTGATAAAGCATAGGAGTTGGAATTGTCCGGTGAGTCACATGGTTTTAGTTATGTTATTTCAGATAATGTTGCTTCGTTGTTTAGAGAAATTTGCCATACGCTACTGTCAAGTTGTGAAAATTTCACAAGGATATTTTCTTTTTCTCCATATTCTTTCTTTGATCTGAGTTTACATCACAAGCAAAATAGCATATTTCTTTTTTACTGCTTTCAACTCTGTTGTTTTCTTCCGTCCTCCTACTCATTGAAGCTTGAAAGGCCTAAACTAAATCTCTATGTGCCAAGGAATTAGCGTACACAATGCAAATATTCCATCAATCAAAACTTAAAATGACACCTTTAAACCACTGGGAACAATCGCAAAATAAATGTTCATTTATTTGCTTTGTATTTTTGTAATGCTTCCCCGCTGTCAAGAAACAGTCGGCTGCTGCTAGTGCACTCCCTTGCGTGCTGATTAATATGAAATATTGCTCAAAGAAGAAAGCAGAGCTTTAGATCCCCTTTCTAGCTCTTCACAATTCACAAATAAAGTTAATGGAACAAGTATGCACTAACAAGCCAAAATTGTCATATCCATATTTGCAAAACAGATTTCTATTCTGATTTTGCATTGGTGTTAATCTGCAAGGCTTTTCTGGATTCTTCGTAGCAACAAGGGAACAGGTTTTTCCAAGACAGAAACTTTAATATTGTTCCAAGCATCGGAAACTGTGGGTAGTGCGGCAATTTTTTCGGCTATACTCATGTCTTCTGGAAGAACAGAACCGAAAACTGTGTACGCCTTTTTCCACTCCCCATGGTTAGCAAGGCTTATGAAGAATTCTGGTCCTGAATCAACCCAAGCAACTGAACCCCTTCTTATTGTTGGACAGTCTTCTACTGGAATTTTCTTAAATGGGTTTCCCTGTGCTTCTAAGGTTCCTTGAATTAATGCAGAAGGGGGGCCAAAAGGAGCCTGTCAAAAACAAAGGATTTGCTTCAGTGAAAAATTCAGACAATATAATTGCAGAAGTGATATAGACCAGTCCATGTGAAGATCTATTATTTGTCTTGGTCTTACATTTTTTAAGTGGTTTCCTTCTGAATCCCATGATTGGCCCCGGCCTTCTGCACGGTAAAATTGGCACCCAGCACAAAGGCGCAAAGCCAGCAACTCTAGAATGTATGCAACTGAGTGTGGAGCACAGTCAGGGAAAAGCTGCACCATATAAAGTAACAAGACATGAAAAATTGACGCTTCAGAGTTATTCCTAGAAGTATGGCACGGTTGAAGGTAAATTTATTAAAAGGAAAAAGACTAGAATTTAGAGACTTGATAAGCAACAACGGATCAACAACAAATAATATAAATTCATCCCATATACTTCAAGGAAGAAGGTAATGACAGACTCGTATCAGACAACAAGGAAGAAGGTTCAAAACTCCATAAAATTAAGGCATCAGCATTATGGAGCTCCCTTAAGCTTGAGCACTTACTTTGACCCGAAGAGCTCCGTGTTCTGTTTCCAACTCAATGATACCCTGCAAAAATAAAAATTTGGCGTCTTACTCAGATCAACTAGTATCAGACCCATCAAATCATGCTATAGATGTCTAGGCATCTCAAGTATAGGGACATGTATAACTGAACGATTAAAAAACAGATTCGGGTCCACATCTTCTCATCAATTCCACTTTGAAAGAGGACGGATGATAGCTCAGTTTGTTAAAGATTCCCAACAAACTGTTTAAGGTATATATTAGCAGTACATCACGTGGTTGATATCAGAAAGAACATTATTCAATTCAAATTTCAAACCTCTCAGCACCCACCCCATTTTTTTTCCTTTTTCTTTCTTTCTTTTCCCTCCTCTACCTTAATCCTAAATATGTTGCCAGCGAGCAGTGTGAAAAACCATCCCACGCCTTGTTATCTTTACACTTCTTTACCAATTATTATCGAGTCAAATTTGTAGCAAGAAGGGAAAATAACTTTTTATAAATGAATGTATTCACTATAAGATATAGAAAAGTAAATATTCTTATCTTACTTCTCCTTTTCCAAAGATGAGACCGGAAGTCCAACTAACTTTTTCTCCAGCATCTTGTCGTGCAGGGGTCAAGCTGTCCTTTTGTTTCTTCAACCAGCACTGGAAAAATGAAATTATAGGATGGGACTAAAGCAAAATCTAAGAAGATATAATATCTAGAAAATCGGTAAGATTGATCTAAACATCAATCATACGGAGGAATGAACAATTTTCTGGGGCAGTACAGTGAATTGAATGAATAAGATAGATCGTTTCTTCAAAGTTCAAATACAATGACAAATATATTGTACTTGACATACGGCATGCATACTCCTCTGAAGTCATTCCTCCTAAAGGGAAATTAATTTCCAGTATAACAAGAATCTGTTGCAGTCATTTAGTTCTGCAACTACGATTCACCACCAAGGCCATCCAAAACCAAGCCAACCTTAAATCCAGCAGATCGTCAAACAAATTCAAAATCACTTACCTCGCCGAACTTGGATCCGCAAGTCTCACGATTCCCACAAAAAACCCACGAATCACAGAGACATGGTCCATCTTTCCCAGTACACATGGATTTACAAGCGTTGCAACAATCTTCGGACTTGTTAAATTTAAAATCGGAACCCCACTTCACGGCGGCTCCCATAGTTCCAGAGTTTCAATTCCTCTACAGCATCCCCCAGAATCTTCCACAGATTTCTCCATTGCCAAGCCATCTCCAACCAACTCTGAAACGGAAGAGGTCCCTGTGTTTGTGAGCACTACAGAGACGAAGGCGTAGACCAAACAGCACGAAACCAAACAAACCAAAAGGGGGATCAAGCGACTGGGATGAGTAAGCTCCGGGCCGTGAGGTTTACGACCCATTAGAGGATTAGGGAAGAAGAGCAAAACCCAGATAGTGGATTGGATTAGCGTTGACCGCCAAAAGTGGCACGTTAAGGATACAATACAACAGGGCCTCTTGCGTGATACCAGGGCAACTATGAATGGGACAGATCGCGGTCATAGTGATTCAAAGTACGGGGTCGTGTGTGGCTGAGCTGTTCGAATTGCTGATTCTTTCCCTTCTCAGACAACGAAAACAATAAATTGGGGTAGTTGGTCATTTTCCTAGGCATGTGTTGCTGTTTTGGACGCTGAATTTCACGTTAATTAATCATCCACCATTAATCCAGACCGGCACTTATTTTTATAATCAGATTTTATTAAACACGTGTATGAAAATAATACATTTATTATTTAAAGGAACTAAACTTGCCTATAACTTTATTGTTGAGCATTTTAAATAAAACATTCTCGTTTTATTCAGTTTTAGATCAACTTTTTTTTATTTCAAATTTTGCCTATAGTTAAACATGAAATAAATTAGAAATAGCATATAAACCATCAGTGGATCCGTGGCGCAATGGTAGCGCGTCTGACTCCAGATCAGAAGGTTGCGTGTTCGATTCACGTCGGGTTCAAGATCCCGAACCGTTAGCTACCTAACGGATCATCTTTTTCCTTCCCCTCCCCTTTTCTGCTTTTTTGGGATTGGACTTGGATTATCAAAAAACATAAACCGAAAGCATTTCTGAATGCCGAAGTAAAACATTTTGGTCTCGATTCATATTTACCTTGGCTAGGTCTCTGCTAAAAGCCTTAACATAGAAGCTTCCAATTAAGTCATCCAATATCATTACGTCCTTCTTTTTCTAGTACAATATCATTATGTACTCTCTTTTTCTACTAATTAAAATATAAATTAAAATAAAAATTAACACAGATAATAAAAAATATAATTTATATTCTACAAGAATATAAATTTTATTTTTTTTATTGTTATAATAATTTCTTTAATACACGATCTTATAAATTTTTTATAAATATTTTTTAAATCTTAAAATTATATTTTAATCTTAATAGTAAATTAGTACCAAATATATCTAAATTCTTTTATGGAAAAAAAAAACACCATACAAATATACGTTCAAAAATCAAAACACCATTCCCAAGCTGCTATTTTATATAGGCATTAAAAAAAGAAGCAATTTACAACCTTTGCATCTTGCCCTCCACCGTCTTAACTCACTCATGGGAAAAAAAACAGGAAAGAGGATTGAAGCTGGTTTTCTCCATTCGTTTCTGTAACTGTAGCAAACACCATACGAAGCATGTAAATAGTCAGACGCCTTTTTAACAAGGTCATCAAACCCTCTTCTTTGGACCCAAAAAAACAAACAATTTGCAACCTTTGCAGCTTTGTGGTTTGTGACAAGTAAAGGAATATAATATAGATTATTCGGCTAATAAACAACTAGGCTTGATATGTACTCGAATATAATAAACTGCAGAATCTGAAAGTCGTGTGTTTATGTTGTCGTAGCATAGTCACCACTAACATCAAGTTCTAATTCTTCATCGTCATCCTCACCGTCCAATGATCCTCCTTCACCACCTTGCCCTCCGCTGCCACCCTTAGAATCTTTCCCCGGTGTCATCGCCTCTTGCACGATTCGCATTATTTCTTCAACACTCTGGCTCAAATGATCTTTCTCTGCTTCCTCATCATTGACTTTGTTCTCAGCTTCTTTGATCTCTTTAGACAAGTTCTTCAAAAACCAAGGATGTTTTTTTATCTCTGAGATCGTTATCCTCTTTAACAAAAATCACAAAAGATTGTTAGTTTCCACAAAACATAAATTAGTTGCCTCATTATAAGGTGAGAATATGAAAAAATTACGTACTTTGGCAGGATTGGCGACAAAGATGCGAGAAAGAAGATGTCTGCAATCTGCAGAGACACGTACATAGTCGGGAATGGAGTATTGAACACCCATTATTCTCTGCCAATAAGAGCAAACCAGAGTTTCAGTTTCCTGTCATAAATATATTCACGATTGTGAATGAAACATCGTAAATTTTGACGTTGATATTAGGATCTCACTCCAATGGTCTTTCGGAAATTCCTAGGATCTTCAGGTTCTTCAAATGGGTATCCTCCCACTAACATGACATAAAGTGTTACACCACAAGACCAAACATCCGCAATCTAAAAACAACCAAATTGCCAAAAAAAATAACATCAAGCTACATATAGCTTCCATAATCAGACTAT
This sequence comes from Leucaena leucocephala, assembly GCA_037074615.1. Lineage (NCBI taxonomy): Eukaryota > Viridiplantae > Streptophyta > Magnoliopsida > Fabales > Fabaceae > Leucaena > Leucaena leucocephala. The sequence goes on along the minus strand of CM073563.1, from coordinate 2,744,619 downwards.
CCTTGACACAATTTTCTAAGGCATTAACTCATAATACCTTTCCATCGTACTCCTTTCGTGACAGAACCTCCGGAGCAATGTAAGCAGGAGTTCCGACAGTAGATTTCGGTTGAGAGTGCAGTATAGCAGACTACATTCACATATCATAATTTTAAGAATAAAAATTCAGGGTCGGAAAGAAAAAGGTTCATTCCAGTGACGGGTTACTGGCCACCAACCTTGGAGTAACCGAAGTCACATATTTTGAGTCGAGGTGTTGGGCTTCCATCCAAGAGAGTGTTTTCCAATTTCAAATCTCTGTGACAAATTTGCTGCAGAAGAAAGCAGATAAGGTTATAAGAAAAACATGTGTTTGTAATGAGAAAAACAAGGGATGCTTCAGACCTACCATTGAGTGACAGTAGCTAACTCCAGATATTAGTTGCTGGAAGAAAAATCTCGCCTGCGATCAGATAAACAGTCATCTGGCAAATATTTGAACATGGATGCTTTTAATTGCAGAAGCTAAAGTTAAATAAATTTTAAGACCTCATCTTCACTGAATCGACCCGCATTGCATATTCTCTCAAAGAGTTCACCTCCTGCAGCATACTCCATGACAATGGCTAAATGGGTTGGGGTCAGCAAAACCTGCACAAAAATCTCTCATTCATTGAGTCCAATGCGTGCAATTCCATAACTTGAAACTTAAGAAGTAACAGTTCCACGTACAAAAGAAATGAAAAACAAAACCATCACCTCTCTAAACTTGATAATATTTGGATGCCTTAAAGATCGGTGGTTAATGATCTCCCTCTGAACTTTCTCGTCAATCTGAGAGTAAACGGAAGACAACATTCAAAAAACTATGCAGGATAAGCAAAGCAATAGGAAGAAACGTTAAGAAAATAATATATAAGATTGCTTCTGATGCCCATGTCCAGAGTGTAGATTGTGATGATTTAATAAGCCAACTGAATAATAAAGAAAGCAACAAAAAATGGAACTTTCTTTCCCCGTTTTATCAAAAAAGGAAAACCATCAGACATCAGCATTTGCAACCACCTCCAATGTTTCAACATCAGAAGCAAATAATATCAATTCTTTTTAAAAAATTATTGGTCCCCTGGCCAAAAAATGCGGAAATGCAGGTTGGCTTTTGAGAGGCTCGAAGGGCTCAAGTAGAATGGGACATTTTAGTATGAAATTATCAAGACATCATGAAGGTACATGGAGGAAGAAATATCATTAACAAAAGGAACAGACCTTTCAAAACATTAGATACGATCTATTCATAATTACCAATCCAGTTTGTAGTACCTTGAAATCTCAACATGGGTAAAATAAACGCAAAGTCAACGCTATTGAGAATCTTTCAGAATTCACAGCTTTCGAGGATTGCAACCCCAACAAAGAAACCTCAGAATGAATATGCAGCTCTTACTATATGAAAATCCAGATAACATGAAGAGATGGACTTGATCTCCATTGATAGAAAAAAATGGAACAAATTTAACAAATAGCATTGACCTACTGCAAGAACTCTTATGCCTATTCATATAGTCTAGCAAAAGATCTTACCTTCTTCCCTCTTTCTATGTACTTGACTGCAACAAGCTCTTTTGTGATCTTGTCTCTCACCAACCTGGCCACTCCGAAATTCCCAGAACCAAGTTCTTTCAATGGCTCATACCGTTCCTCCATGTCCACCCTCACAAGTTTCTCCGAAGATCGCACACTGAACGCCAAACCCAGAATCAGCAACCCAGAACACAGGACCCAATGAGTGCCCAAAGAATAAAACTAAAAAACTAGACGAAGTTAATAAAAAAGACAAGAATGCTAATTTAATAAACAAACATACGCAAGAATCAGAGTAGATCAAAGTAAAAAAGCATCCGCAAATCATAAGAGACCCTAAAAAAGCACGTAAAGTTGTCTGAAAACGCAGGTACCACCCAACTCACCTTTCAGCAAATCAACAGACTCCCTTCGAACGTAAAGAACAAGTTACAATATATATATATATATATATATATATATATATATATATATATATTCTCCAACCGATTGCACTGTGTGCTGTTACTTGTTATAATATCTGTAATAATTATACGCGGATGACTGTTGCAGAAGAGATAGCGAGGGAGCTAATCTCGGCTCACTCTAACTAAAGTTGTTACGCAGGAAAAAGATGAATCGCACAAAATTAGGGGCAAACTTCCAATCAACGAACAAATTAGTAATTGAGAAAAGATCACGTGAGCAGAATCAGAATCGCAGTGATCTTTTTTCTTTTTCTGCATTTATGTCAAACAAATAGGAGGGTTAACTTCAAGAGTCGCTTGCAACAGAAGCCTCGTAGGGACACAGACTGACAAATGACCATCATTGGCATTTGTATTCGTACCGGTATCCGACACGCGCACGACGATTTATTGAGTCATGATTAGGTGTGGTTGGGCGTCTACAGCGCGTGATTGGTCGTTTTCGCGGTCCGAATATTAAATTTTGACAACTTTGGGATTATTTGTTTATTATAATATTGATATCATCCGTCGGTATCTATTTGGGTTTAATTTAAATAAATTAATAAGGAACAATGTACGGATGAATATCATATTTTGATGGCTTAATTTTAATTTACTTCTTGAATTGATGATTAGGTTTTAATTATACTTAAATTAATGTAGATTATATTGAGACTATGTACTAAGAGTGATGGTTTTGTTTTGTTTCCTTTTAATCTAAAAGGGTAAATGCGACGTAAATTAATTGGAGATTTGAAAAGAATTATTAAACAGATAGATAGATAGATAGCACTAATAATAAAAAAAACCAACAAGATCGCGAAATGTTATCTCAATATATTAATTTAATTAAGTATAAAATACATTATCAGATTGCAGATAGCCTACGATGGCGCCTTTCAAAGCCTTCTGGCACTCTCCTACCGTAGCCGCCAAACGGCGGCATTCCATTTTTCATGTAAATTTTTTATTTATTTTAAATGTGTCATCGTTCTCATTTAAAATTAAATGTTTTTTGGTAGAACATTTAAATTAAATGTTAATAATTGATTAAAAAATAATTTATTTATATTATTAATAAATTTAAAAAATAAAAAAATTATTTTTTACTTTTTATGTTAATTGATATTTATTGTAGTAAATTACTTAGTCTTTTAATTATACACATATTATTTGTTAATAATATATATAGATATAATAGAATTTTGGGAGAAAGGCAAAACAAGTCCATTTGAATTTTAAAAGGATGAATTGTGCTTCTGAATATTAAAAAAGGTAGATTGGGCAGGAGACCCAATCTGTCATTTATAAATTTGTGTATAAAGATGAAATTACCCTTCACTTTTCTAATATTTTGAGAATACGATTTACAAGTTTGCCAATGATATTTACAACTCTGACAATGATATTTGTAACTCTTATAATAATATTTATAACTTTGATAATAGTATTTATAATTTTGACAATAATATTTGTAACTTTTATAATAGTATTTGTAGCTTTGACAATAGTAATTGCAACTTTATCAATGTTATTTGTAACTCCCATAGTGATATTTGTAATTTTAACAATGATATTTATAACTCTCGTAATGATATTTGTAACTCCCACAGTAGAGAAGAAGCAACTTTGATAATACGATTTACAACTTTGCCAATGGTATTTATAACTTTGACAATGGTATTTGCAACTGGGAAAAATCTAATTTTAGCAATTGGGAGAAATACTGTAGCTGACACTGTAGCTTATTTGACAATATGATTTACAATTTTGCCAATGGTATTTACAACTCTGACAATAGTATTTGCAATTGGGAGAAATCCAATTTTAACAATTAGGAGAAATACTATAGCTGACACTGCAGTTTATTTGACAATATGATTTATAACTTTGCCAATGGTATTTACAACTCTGATAATGATATTTGTAACTGGGAGAAATCTAATTTTGACAATTGGGAGAAATACTGTAGCTGACACTGTATCTTATTTGATAATACGATTTATAATTTTTTCAATTGTATTTATAACTCTGACAATGGTATTTGCAATTGGGAGAAATCTAATTTTGGCAATTGGGAGAAACACTGTAGCTGAAAATGTATCTTGTTTGACAATACGATTTATAACTTTTTCAATGGTATTTATAACTCTGACAATTGTATTTGCAATTGGGAAAAATACTGTAGCTGACACTATAGTTTCGACTAAGTGGAATTACAAATCCCATTATAAGAAATTGTAAATTTTGTAGGTGAAGTTACAAACCCATTTGGTGAAATTGCAAATCCCCTAGAAAAAGTTTTAAATCCCATTGATAAAGTTGTAAATCCCACTGGAAAAGTTGTAAATCGTATTGTCAAATAAACTATAGTGTTTCTCCCAATTGCCAAAATTGGATTTCTCCCAGTTGCAAATACCATTGTCAGAGTTGTAAATATCATTAGCAAAGTTATAAATCGTATTGTCAAATAAGCTACAGTATTTCTCCCAATTGTCAAAATTGGATTTCTCCCAATTACAAATATCATTGTCAAAGCTATAAATACTATTGGCAAAGTTGTAAATCGTATTGTCAAATAAGCTACAGTGTTTCTCCCAATTGCCAAAATTGGATTTCTCCCTGTTGTAAATACCATTGGAAAAGTTGTAAATCGTATTGTCAAAGTTGCTTCTTCTCTATTGTAAGAGTTACAAATATCATTGTTGAAATTGCAAATACCACTATGGGAGTTACAAATACCATTGGCAAAGTTACAAACACCATTGTCAAAATTACAAATATTATTCTCAAAGTTATAAATATTATTATAGGAGTTATAAATATCATTGTCAGAGTTATAAATATTATTGACAAACTTGTAAATCGTATTGTCAAAATATTAGAAAAATGAAGGGTAATTTAGTCTTTACACACAAATTTATAAATGACATATTAGACCTCCTGCCCAATCTATCATTTTCAATGTTCAAAAGCCCAATTTATCCTTTTAAAATTCAAATATACTTTTTTGTCTTTCACCCTGTAACTTTCATCAACTCATAACCTCCTACAAGAAAGAGAAATTTGCTACTGCTAAACCGTGCTTTTGATGAATAAATTTAAACATATTTCTTAAAGGTCTTTTTTTTTTACTTGTTGCATTGTTATTGGGCTAACTTTTGGCCCAAAAACTATCATGACTTGGTCAAGTTGGACACCAAGTCATCCCAAACATCTCTGGCCCATCAATTCAAAATTCGTAGTTGAAAAAATGTTGTTTTTCACTTGTCCTGCTATTACTAAGAAAACAAATCGGTGACCTCCCGATATTACCATTACAAGTAAATATCCTAGAAATAAAAGTATTAAAATCTAATTTTTCATTTTAAAGACATCTTTAACACTTGAATGATAATTCTTTATAAGATTACAAATTTCAAAATTTTGTTATCGTTAAGATTATGGAAACTTGCATATTGAATGGATTAAGTCAGATTTAAAACAAAACTAAAACTCCCAAAATAACAATCATTTTTAAAAGGTAAGGTATACTTGTCAGGACCATCAAATACCAAAAGCTTGAAAAGACAAAGTTTCGCCAAAAAAAAAAGAGTGAGAGACAAAAACCATGTGACATGTTCGGTGAATATGGATTCGTAGAGAACGTGTAGAATTTTGTTTTGTTTAGTTCGACCAAATTTCTTTTGTCCTGTTTGACCAAACATGGGACAGAGACTTGAGGTGCCCAACGTGGGGGATACCCGAAATATCCTATTCATTCAATTTTGCATGAAGAGGTCAATGATTGGCTGCATGGTTCATTCTATGGAATATTCTTCTTGGGGTCAATATAAAAAGAATAAAACTTTGGGTCCATTTGGTTGAATTAACGTATCTTTAGAGACGACAATGCAAAGCTTTGCAGTACAATGCTATGCAATATTTAATACTATCACCATATCCGGTACAAAGAAGATTGAGCAAAAGTTTATATTTTATATTTAATCAAATACAAATAATAATAAGTCTATAGTACCCCTCGATCACAAAAGAAAAAACTCTGCTTCTCAAATTTATCAATGACTACAACATTGAGGGGGTGGGGGCAGCAGTAGTGAAAGAGGAGGGGTGGCCGGTGATAGTGGTAGCAGTAGAGACTATAGTGGTAGCAACGGTGAATCAATTCTAATAATATATGATATAATATAATAAATAAGAGATAAGATATAATTAATATTTATCCTCTTACTTTGAATCTTAACTTGTGATTGACTTATCTTTTTTTATAATTTGAATTAAATTTTTCTTGGATATCACATTCAATCTGTGAGATATGTTACCTGTATCTAGATATTTAAGGATTACATTTGAATAATCAAAGTGGATATCTGATTTTAAATTTTGAAATATCTCTTTTATTTTGACTATTTCAAATATTATTATACTATATTAATATATTAAAAGGAGATAAATAATTCGCTCTAATTATAATTATCTAATTAGATAATATTGATTTCTCTTTTAATAAATTAATATGCATTTTTCATTCATTAATCCTAAGTTGCTCTTTTTGTAGGCTATTAATTATTTTATATTCTTCCTGAAAGTCATAAAAGATAAAAATAGATTCGTACATACCAGTGTGATAATAAAATCAGTAAAAATACAAGAAAATTATATTTTTAGTTATTTAATTCATATAGTCAACTAAGGCACAAAATAACCATAATTATTATAATAATATCCATTAATCATAATAAATTTCTTGAAATAGATATAAAATAATATGTTAAAATAGGAATTCATCAGACAGTGAGTGGAAAGAGACTATTGAAACAAAAATAAGAGAAACTAAAATGTAAATATAATTTTTTTTCAAATATAAAATAGCTGATAATGAGTGTTTATATAGGGAGATATAAATAGGGATTATTATATTTTTAGTAATTATTATTGTCATGGTAAACCATGTTGCTAAACTAAAGCGCAACCAAACATCTATTTATTGATAATGTCAGCATGATTATCATTGCAAACTTATAATGAGATTGAATCAGATTAAGTGTTTATGAAAAAAAGTGATTGGGAATAAATAAGTGTTTAGATGATTATTATTGATAAATTATTATAAAAAATATAGAGTAAAAAAAAAATGATTATACTGTTCATTGTTCCTATTATGATATGTTCACTATTCACATCATTACATACGACAGCAATAATGCTCTGCTTTCCTTCATTTTACTTCCCTCTATTCATTATCATCACGATACTCTACTATCCTTCGTCGCTCTGCTTCTCCTCCACTGTCCATCCTTCCTCCGCCATGTTCATCTTTGAAGGAGAAGACATATGGTGAAGCTTCTATCTCGTCCCTCCTAGCAATGGCAACGATAAGTACAGAAGTAAGAGACTTTACAACAGTAATAGAGGTGGAGCATAAGCATGTATAGAGAAAAAAATAGATAAGGATTATAAGATAAGATAGATAGTATGTGAAAAAATAGGAATAAAATAGTAATTGGGTAATTTATAAATTATTTTATTGTTCTATAAGTTATTCTTAATAACTTATCTAAAATATTAGTTTTAAATTATAGTTTGCTCTAAAAAATATTACAGATAAATATGATTATTTATTTTATTTTTTTTAAATTAAAGTTTGGGCTGTAGTTTCTTCTTAAACCTAAATTTAAAGGTTACCCAAATAAGTATAAAGTGACCACTTTTTTAAAATATCAAATTCCTCAATCACACGTAACTATAAGTTTTAAGAGTTAAATAATGATGTGAATAAAAATAAAGCCCGTGACAAGTGTGATTAAAATTTTGACATAATGAGTATAAGAACTTTATATAGATTTTGTCCAAATAAAAACTAGTATTTAGAGCCTTAAATTATTCTGATACGAAAAAATTCTTATTGCCAGCATTAGAAATAATTATTTAGGGTGTGTTTAGATTAGCTTTTAGAGAATAGATTACGAGAATAATAGATTTTAGAAAAAATAGATTATGGGAAGAATATATTTTAAAAATAAAGATATTTGGATGATTAGTAACAGAATCACTTTTTTATAGGCAATTTATTAAAAATGACATAAACTAATATAATAATTATATAAGGAATAAATTTTATTTTTAATTTTTTTATTTAAATAATTAAAAAATAATACATATACATATGTGTTTGAGCAAGGTATAAATTTATAATATTTATCTTAATTTTAATTTTACTTAAATAGTACTTTTTAATTTAAATTTATATGGATAATTTAAAAATTTATATAATATATAAATTTTACGACTTTCCAGAAACTAATATATAATATATATTATATATTATATAAAATTTATATAATATATATATGTTATGCATATTACAGTGTACTAGAAATTGTAACTTGAGAAATTAATTATAAACCATGATTTAAGAACTTAAACCATAATTTATGTTTTAAAATTATTTTTTTAAAAAAATTATTATTTGACAATCATTTTATATAATTATGAATTTTGCTTTATAATCTATTCTTAAATTTACATGCGAAACACATACTTAATGGACGTGATTTACATCTTCAAGGTTATACATTTAACTATCATGAGATCATCATATAGCAATATCAATTTTGATTTCTCATCGTCCTGCCATCCCATCCCATCCCATCCGTACCAAGCGTGCCGTTTTCATTGTTTCGATTGCATATCTTGCGCCTAATACCTAAGCTCTGTTTGTTTTATTTTAATGGGGATGGAAAAGTATTTCATTGAGCAAAAATGTAGACACGGGATATTTAATTCTATACTACCATATGTTTTTATATTTCTTTCTTAGTCAAAGATAAAAATAATTCTCAATCTTAAATATATAATTTAATTAAAAAATTAATTTTAATTATAAATATAAAATATATTTTTTAATTTTAATAACTTTTTTTAATTACTCATATTTATATTTTATTAACATTAATATAGTAAGATAACGAAGGAATGAATTAATAAAAATAATTAGGGTGTTTTAATTTTAAGAAAAATATACTATAATAATTAATTTAATTAATTTTTTAAATATAATTAAATTAGTTAAATAAATTATATATATAAGATTGAAAGAATACTATTTATTGTCAACATAGATTTAGTATAACAAAAGGTACTTTTAAGTGTGTTTTTGGTAAAATTCTAAATCTTGATTTTAAAAATTATTTTGGTCAAAACTTTAGTTTGAATTTTTTTTAAATAAATAGTTATATTTATCTAAAAGGATTTTTAGATTAAATTATATTTTAAAATTAAAGTTTTAGATAAACTATTGATATTAGCTTGTAAAACAGAAAAATAACTTATGGACTAACCAATTACTATTTTATCCTTATTTTTTTATACCCTCTCTCCTCTCTCATTTTTTTACATTATCTCTCATCTCTCTTCTATACACTCTCTCCTCTTTCCTATATTTAATAAAATCATACACTTTTTTGATAATTTTTTAATTATAAAATTTTTTATAATAATAACTATTTAAATACTCATTTATTTATAACTATTTTTTTTATAAATTATTCTCTAAAAATTATTTTATAAAAGCTATCTAAAAATATATTTTTAAAAAAAAAATTTAAACTTTTATATAAATGGACCATAAATCTATTTATATATAGAGTTAAAATCTCAAATACAATACTCTCTATACAAAAAAAAAAGTAACTATTAATCCTAAAATTATAGTAGAGAAGTGTTTGGATTAGATGGTAATATGAACGACAGAGTTAGAAGATCACGACTGGGACCAGTGGATCAAGTAATTAGACGGGCAATCGATGTGTAAGTATGGGATTAGCCGAGAAGAGTCAAACTAAACGACCTAACCACACTAATTCAACACACCACGTGTGGTATTAATTGTCGACGTAGAAGAAACATGGCAGCCAAGTGGGCTCTCGCCAGCCAAAACATGTCACAATATACCGATCGCCTTCCACACCTAACCCTAATCCTAATTCAAATTCATATTCAACATGCACGCCACTACATATATATGGGCCACGCAAACATTCCAGATCACTGCATCACTGTTTCTTGGTCCCATTTTGAAAATTCAGATTGAACGCAGACGATAGTCCTTGTTTAGGTTCAACTCAGACTAGTTCAATTCCACACGCGCGCGCGCACGTATTTTTTGAATTACGAAATGCATGATATCCAGTCACGTTAAAGTCCATTGATTTGAAACAGAGTACCTCTCTGTTTTCCCTGTTGAAAACAGAGCAGATAGATTTGAAAGGTATTGTATTCGGCTCATTTTGGGTACTTTTCAATGATCTTGGTGCAACAGACTAAGGCCTGGGAATTATTGAGAGAACATGAAAATGGGGATTCCCTAAAAAAAATTCAAGTAGCTGATTAAAATAAGTTGAAGATATATTCTATCAACAGATCCTGGTTTACTCTTAACAACTCTCTCTCGTGTATAAATAGATTAATTAAATTATTATTTTTTAATTTCAAACAAGTTAACAAAATTAAAGTTATAACTGAGATTAAATATACAATTCCCCACTTGTAGGAAAATTTACATCCTGCATGGGGAGGGAGATATTTCATTTTGACGCAGGTGAGCAGGCAAAAGTGTCAGAGTGGAAAGCGGAAGGCAGAGCATGTGACTTCGCTGAAACCTGCCCCAGTGTCAGCCTTCCTCTCAGCAGCCATGTCTACTTCGGATTTAGGAGAAGGGCCCTTTGAATTGACATCTCAATTCCTAAATTAAGAACTTTGAATCATTTTTAATTAACATTTTTACATATTTATTTTTAATTTAAAAATATGAAAATTTAAGTTAAAAATAATAACGTGTATTATTTGAAAATGCACGAGGAAAGAAAATGAAAAAAATTATTTGATTGAAATTTGAAACCATTTCAACTAAGATTTGTAAGAGTTTCAATTCGTATGTTGATAAGGGCATTTCTGTTATTTTTTGACAAATATTAGTAAATTAAAATACAAAAATTGTTAATTGACAGTATAAAATTAAATTTTTAAAGAGTCATAAAAGATAGTTGAGACTTGCTTGAGTTATAAATATGAAATATTAATTTTTGTTTGTCTTTTTTATTTTTACTATATACAATTTATACCATTAGATTCTTATATTGTGATTGTCTAGATAGTCATAAAACTTATATTTTAAAATAACTTATGGTCTAAACTTTTATTTGAATATTTTTTAAAATAAATAGTTATATTTATTCAAAATAGTTTATGGATAATTTTGTATAAATTATTATAAATAACTTTTAAAATAGTAAAAGAATTTATCTACTACATAATTACTATTTTGCCTATATTTTTTATATTGTCTCTCCTCTTTTCTTTGTAGCTTGCCTCTTCTCCTATTCGGTCTTCTTTGCCATTGTCGATGGTGTCACTCCTCTTGTCATCATCGTGGGTCATGGGTCACACTCCTCCTTTTAGATCTAGAAGTCTATGTCAATTGTAGGTCACGACTATAAAACTATGAGAAGTAGACGATGGAGAAAAAGAAAATAGAGGAGGAAGACAGATGATAGGAGTCAGCGTTGGCATCAGCGTCAACATCAATATTGTCGTTAGGACTTACTAGCATCGATGTCATCGTGGTGGAAGATAGCTCCGATGGTCGGTGGCACAGAAAAAACAAGACAAATAAGGGAAAATAGAAAAAATTGATTGTTTTAAAAAGACAACATACATTTTTTTTAAAAGATACAGATTCTTATGTTGTGCTTGTTTGGATAGTCATAAAACTTATATTTTAAAATGACTTATAGCCTAAATTTTGTTTTAAAATATTTTAAAATAAACAGTCATATTTATTTAAAAGAGCTTCTAGATAATTTTGGATAAGTTATTGCGAATATTTCTATAACAGTAAAATGACTTATGGGCTACCTAATTACTATTTTATCATTATTTTTCCCACTATCTTTATCCTCTCTTTTATGTTGCTTGTCTCTTCTCCCATCTTTGGTCTTATTCGCATTTGTCATCCGTAGTGTCACTCCTCTATTACTTCTTCTGTGGTCGTCGTAGGTTATGGGTTGCGCTCCTCCCTTCAAATATGGAAGTCCGCTTTAGTTGTGGGTTATGACTGTAAAACTAGGAGAGATGGACGATGGAGGAATATAAATGAGAGGATGAAGACGAAGGACAAGAGTCAGGGTTAGCATCAACATCGACATCCGCATTGTCGTTGGGGTTCACTAACATCAGCGTTATCATGGAAGAAGATAGAGTCGATAGTCGTTAGCACAGAGAAAATAAGAGAGAGAAGGGAGAAATAGAATAAATTAATATTTGTTTAAAAATTATATTATTTTTTAATAATTTATCGATCATAAATTTTTTTCTATTAATAACTATTTAAATATTTATTTATTTATAACTATTTTTTTCTATAAATTATTTTTTATAATATATTTTTTAAAAGTTGTTTAAAATTTTCTTTTTTAAAAGCCTATTCTATCAGAGTCATAATGTATAAGTTATGATGATAAGAGGAACAATTTAAGAGACTAATAATTTACTCAATCTTTTTATTAATTAATTTTTTATATTTAAACATTTACGGTGTCATCTTCATTGTTTGGTCCCAAAGGCCAAAGCCATGTGACCTATTATGCCCTTGGATTTGCTCTTTCCCACAGTCAAGGGATTATCAGGGCATGCCAGATTCGTTGCTTTCATTTAATTGCATACTTCCGCCCTTACGTCACATGGAGTATATCGGTTGACTTATCCTCTACTCTACCCGCAAATATTTAATTATTTATTTACTTTTAAATGCTGAACCCATAATGCCACGTGTTTACACCCCATTACTTCATCCTAGTTTCCACGTTATAAAATACTCGTTTGTTCAGTACTTAATATATTTTTTAATAAAAAATTAAAATTTCTTTTAAATATAAAATTTATTTTTGATATCTATGAATATTTTTAAATTATAATATTAATATTTTATAAATAATAATTAAATAAAAATAAATTGAAAAAATGATTATAATATTTTAATAAAAAAATTATTAATTAATTAATTTAATTTAATTAAATTAATTAAATATATTATATGCTAAGTACAGAATGAATATAAAGCTATCGAAGGCTTTTCTACCTTTACACTATAAACAGTTAAAAAAGAGAGACTAAAACACTACAATTCTGGTGGTGGCCTTTATGACTATATTCTAAAATACTCTTTTGTATATTATTATGACTCTACTTATATAATATTTATAGCATATTTAATTAGAATTAAGAAAAATTTTAAGCTATATTAAATATGTTTTAAAATTTAATAAATTTTTAATTTTATTTCTATTTAATATATATATTTCAAAAAAATAAGAATCTATATAATAATAAATAAAAGATAAACTTATATTAAGATAAAAAATTTAATGAGGCGAGTTATAAATATAGGTAAAAAAATTATTTTTTTGACTTATAGATAAAGTCATTGGCAGCGTATGTATTATATATACCTCTCAGGTACTTTTCGCGTCATATTTATAAGTTAGAGAAGAAGGTTTTTTAGCCGTATCTAGAAGTTACGTTATTGATTTTTTTACATTAAATGATGTGGTCCCCACGGGCATTGTTCATTTTCTTATGGTTAGTTATCGTGGCGATCCGTGTTGACGGTTCAAACTTGGCTGTGCTGCTTTTATCAAAAGATGAGGAGGAATAAACTCACTGGCACACAAATATAGAATTTATTTTAATTTTAAATATATAAATTTATTTTATTTTATATTTAAAAATTATAATTATATCTTAAAGTATCTCTACATAAATATTTATAATTTTTTTATTAAAAAGAATTTAAATATACATAATTAAATAAATATTTTATAAAAATTAACACATAATTATTATAAATAAATAATTAAATTAATTTTTTTATTTATTTTAAAAAATTTAAATATAGCGTAATATAATGCTTTGTTCCAATAGGTGTTAGGTAACCTGTCAATTAATTACTGGTTATAGATAGCAGGGCCGCGTAAAGTATTTTTTAATATTTTGCCCATCCGGTATTAAGAAAATGGAGGAAAAGCGTGGGTCATGGGTGTATTTGGATTAATTTTTAGAAAATAATTTTTGAAGAATAAATTATAAAAAAATAAATTTTGAAAATAGAGATATTTACATGATTAGTAGTAGAATCATTTTTTATATTAATAAATTATTAAAAAGGGTATGATTTGATTAAAGTATGAGAGAGGAGATAGGGTAGAGAATAAATAGGAGAGATAAAAGAGGAGAGAGAAGAAATAGGAGAGAGGAGAGAGTGTAGAGAAGAGAGAGGAAAATGGAGATAATGTGAAGAAGAGAGATGAGAGAGAATATAAAAAAAAAGTAGGGGTAAAATAGTAATTAGATAATCTATAAGCTCTTTTACAGTTCCAAAATCTATTTTCAGTAGCTTATTCAAAACCATGATTTTAAACTGAGATTTTACCTAAAATTAATTATGGACAAAAATGGCTATTTGGTTCAAATTTTGTCAAACTGAGGTTTTGTTCTAAAATCAATTCTAGACAAAAATTAATATTTGTGTAAAAATTTTTTAAACTGAGATTTTATCCAAAATTTATTCTCAAATGTGAATGCCCGCACTAAATTTCAATATTATATATATTTTCGGTTTAGAGAAAATTTCAATTATTGAATAATGATAAAGGCAATCCGTTGATTCAAAATTCGCTCAGTAACCGACTATAGCGATAAAAATAGTATATTTTTTATCTATCTCTTGCATTATAATATTTTATAAGATATAATTTTAATTTATCTAAATAAATTATTACAACTATAGAATATCTCAAATGAGTTAATATAGATAAAATTTTAAAATAAATATAAAAATTATTAATAACATATCACGTTAGAACTTTTATATAACTTTTATTCAAATAAAAACTTCTTATAAATAAAAAAAACATAAATATAAAATATCAGTTTACTTAACTTGTGAATTTTGTTATAAAAAAATTAAAAATATTGATCACATATTTAAATTTTAACCTCTAGCTTATACTGTTTGGAAAAAAATCTTCTTCCCAGACATTCATAGTGAACTTTTGGGACAATATATTGCAATGTGGTTAAAAAAATATTTTAATTAAACAACTATATATTTATTAAAAAATTAATATAAATATTATTTATTAAAACGGTCGGAAACTAAAAATAAATAATTCTTTAAATATATACTTTTAACACAAATAAAAATTATTGCTAATCATACTTTTAATAGTTTTAATATTTATATATTATTTTTATAGTACTTTTCTTTTTATAGGTATATTATAGAGTTTTAATTGTCATGTATAATAATTTAATTTACTTTTAAAACTATAATATTCCTCCACCTTAAGTAAGGGTAATAAGGGTATCTAATAAAGAACTAGTACAGTCCTCCTTCTAAAAAAACAACATTCAATAGCTCAAGGATGTTGCAAATATTGTTTTCTGTCGGTTGAATTTGGAAGGCACGTGATTCTCACGGACCAGCCCATATATCTCGTGTTCGCGGCATCAAACTGCTTTCATTTGCGTCTTCGTTTCTGCTTCTGGCGCCTTCGGGCAAGAGCAGCGTGGAAATCTCCAGAGTTCTCAGACCAGGATTCCTCCTTTTCAAGAACTCTGCGTTACTCTTGCCGCATCTCTTTCCATTTCGATGCCCAATGGCTTCTCTGTCAGGATAACCGAATCGGAAACTGTCAGCTGAATTCCGGTGAGTTTCTTCCCGACTGCGTGGACGCATTGTGCCACCTTTCATTGTGTGATATTTCCAATTCTTTTTCGTGAAACGTTTCTTGTGTTTCATTTGTTTCGGATATCATGTCGAGGTTCATTCTGAATGAATTCCTGGGAGGGAAGGAAAGGAAAAAAATTACAAAAAGTATTTGTGAGTTTTGCGGATTACTTATCCGGGTTGTTTTTCTATATAATTAATTTTTTAATTAGTTTTTCTTGTTCTTGAGCTGTTCTTGTTGCTTTGGTTCCCATGGAAAGGACAAGATAATGGTTTTATAGGTCTATAAATTTATCTGTTGAAACTTGAATATCTGAGGATATATGAATTCTTGTGATGCTGGTTGGCCTTTATTCTACATATAATCTTTCGTCTTGGTAGTTTTTCGGGGTAACGGGAAAAAAATCAGACTTGAAAGCCAAGTTTTCATCTGCATTTATTAATATATTTATTATTCGGCTTTACTGCGGAACTGGTTTTAACCTTTATTTTGTCCGTTCTTCGCCGACTCCTTCTTGTTTCGAAGTTAGGCTCCTTCGTTAATGACTTCGAGAATTTGGTCTTTTTGTGGTCATATTCATCCTTTCTCAATAATTAATTATTAATTTTTATTCTGGCATTCAGTTGTGGAGTTCTGTGTGCATTGTTTTCCCTTTTCTTCCTTTTCTACGTTTTATGTTTTTAAAGTCTTTTTGTATCGCGTTTTGGCTAAGGCCATATGCCGTCATTGATTTATTTACTATTTATTTCACGTTCTTGTGTTTGGATTTGAATTTCATATTGGAAGACTAAGCTGGTTTTGATGTTTTCTTTTGGTAAAGCCCGCTAGTCAGGTACTGTTCTGCCTGCCCTTCATCCAAACATGGGCTGTTTCCACTCTAAGTCAGGAAGTAAGAGAAATTTTCCTATGGGGGAGGATCCTTTAGTTCTTGCATCAGAGACAGCCTGTAAGTCGATAAAGCTTTTTGTTAGAATCATCGAATGCTATATTAGTCGCTGAATTATTAGATTGTATTTGCTGATACTATTTTATTGAGTTACAAGGGCTAAAGTTTATGGCTTCTCAGCTGCATGTTGTGAATATACTCTTCTTCCAGCTGAATGAATCTTAAAAATCATAATAATGATAATTACGATATTTTATTAGGTCTTTCAATCACTTAAAGTTTGCTCAATGTTACAAGTATAATTCTAAATGAGAGAATTTAGGAAAGTCTTCTCAATATGAGACATGGCATGACCTATCACGTGTTAACTTAGTTTAGCTTGTATGTTGCCTCCTCTGCATCTTGGCCTCACTCAATGAAAGTACTGATGTTCTGAGCATAAATTTAAAGGGAGAACTTAGCCCAAAAAATTAGTCTATTTGATGAGTATAACTCAGCTTATAAGCTCCACTTTTGAAGGGCTCTCCGATATTAAACTTGTAACGCTCACTATGGAGCTTTTGGCAAGAAGAATAAGGATTACAATAACACTTTTTAAAGCCTTTCTTTCCATGCACTTGCACACAAAACTATGCTTCTCAGGAACCCTCAATATCATTGAGCAAGCTTTAACTAACCAAGAAAGAAAAACGAGCCTACTTGGGTAATTGTCTCTTTCCCTGCTCACTAAAGGATGTTACAACAATGCCTGAAAGTCAGTTATTTTTATTGAAAAAGTTTACTTTATCCACATCTATGTGAAGCACATTGTGACAAAATGCCTCTGTGCGTGTGTGGGTGGTATGGAAAATACATGTTAACTATGTAGCTTAAACTTGTGTGTCAATTTGTGGTTTCGCAGTCAGCGTTAGTGAGGTTGAAGCACTGTTTGAGCTTTTTAAGAGCATCAGCAGTTCAGTCGTTGATGATGGATTGATCAGCAAGGTACTGATAACATGCATTTTTCCCGCAATCATCCATTAAGTTTGTATCACTAGTTCTGGCTGTTTTTATCCCCGTTTGTTTTCTCTAGTTTGTGTGGTATGTGGCATCATGAGAATGTGGCAATTCCTTTTGCATGCATATTTTGTTAAAAGAATTTTGGTCATTGACTTGATTGCAGTTTAACTTCTTTGGATCGTCAGGTTAATCTATAGCATATTATGGTTTCTGAGTCATACGATGAGATTGGTTATCATGTACTTGTGATGCTAATTGACATGAGCGATCTACAAAATGTCGCCCTTTCGGTTTTTAGTTGTCTTTTACATCTTTTTGTTTATAGCCTAATCGGTGGTTTCTTATTAACTTCTTATGACTATTTTTTTGTTCTTCAAACATTACAATATAGTTTCATGTTGTAATTATCATTATTCTTTCTCTGCAGGAAGAGTTTCACTTGGCGATTTTCAACAATAAAAAAAAGGATAATCTCTTTGCCAGTCGGGTACGATAACATCCTTTAGCATTCTTAGAAACATTTCTCCAATAGTTGAGGTTTCCTGCAAGCATGTGCATGCCCGTGGACAGATTCAAATTCACTCTTCGAACCAGTGATATATAATTCTACTAGTTTATTGAGAAATTTGTGCTTTCATGATATGCCTCTAAAGGAGACTCCAATATCTTAATCCTACCTCAAGCCTGTGAAATAATTGTTATGAATCAACAATCGTTTGGTTGGCTGGCTCCATTAGCTGTTGAATTAAGATATGCAGGTTATTATTCATTTGTATTTGTGAGTGGAAAATATAGCCTCTTTTCTCATTCCGAAGTGAAATCTGTAATTAGGTTCTGGTGAATTTCTTCGTTTACATATGTCTTGCTAATTGCTAGTAATTCTTATTCTGTTTTGATCAAATGTTACTCAACTTCTTGTATCTCCATGTATTTGCCTTTTATTACTCGAATCTATATTAATATCATACTCATTCTGCATGCAGATCTTTGATATGTTTGACGTTAAGAAGAAGGGAGCCATTGATTTTGGCGATTTTGTTAGATCACTCAGTGTCTTCCACCCTAAAGCATCACAACAAGACAAGATAGATTGTAAGTTGAAGATCAATTCCTTAAATATAGATTTGCGGATCATCCTCAATCAAATGTTGTGATTTGAATGCACTAATAATGATTTGGGATTTTCTTGCAGTTTCATTTAGGCTATATGATTTGCGCAACACTGGTTTTATTGAGCGCCAAGAGGTGAGATACAAAATCTATGTTTTCTACGCAATGATATTCTTAGTCTCTAGATTGATAGTCACAATCAACTGTTCATTCGAGTGTAACGATTTTTCCATACATGTGCCTACTAATCTCATGAAGCATCTTCATTTTAATCTGATGATTTCCGCCAGGTCAAACAAATGTTAATTGCTCTTCTTTCAGAATCTGAAACGAAGTTGGCCGATGATGCATTAGAAACAATTCTTGATAAGGTGAGCTGTCTTTATTCAAATCCTAGATGATATAAAATATAGACATTTGCAGTAAAAGAAACTGAAAATTGAGCAATATTCTGAAAAGCATACAGGTTATTGATGTCATGATAAGAAATACAAGATTAAATAGCTGGAAATTGAAGGTTTAAACATAACATTCTGTTCTTATGGCCAGACTTTCTTGGATGCTGATATAAATCAAGATGGGAAAATCGACAAGTCCGAATGGGAAAACTTGGTTTCCAAGAATCCATCGCTACTAAAAGTCATGACCCTACCCTACCTGAGGTATGTCTATGTGTAACACTGTTTATATGGTAAATTATTTGAACAATTTCAGGTTTAGCTCAGATAATGTAATTGTGAAATCAATGCAGGGACATAACGACGACCTTCCCAAGCTTTGTTTTTAATTCCAAGGTCGACGAAATTACAAAGTGAGAACATATCTATTTAGTTTATGCAGTTAGGAGCCATATTGGGTGCAGTTTTGTTTCCCAAGAGAAGTTTAAGGTCACTGCATGTGTTAGTGATAAAGATAAAAGATGTAAAGTATTGTTTAGACTTTAGAGGACTTCCATTGAAACCCCTCTTCCGTCATGTACCTGATTTATTTTTGAAGAGGGATGAAAAGTATTTTGCCTTGCCCCGTTTATTGTAATTGTATAGCGTGTTTTAACTGTCTAATTGATGCTTCCTATAGAGAAATAGCTATACATGTTCAAATAGCGCGTAAATAAGAAGAAAGGCATATTTTACTTTGTCCTGGAAGCTAAAAATCTCAACAAAATTGGAAGTTTTCTTGTGATTCGGACGAATTCAGGGATTGTTATATCATTTTCTCTATAGTTTAGTAGAGATACCTTAGCTTCGACCTTCAAATGATATAAATTTCGTAACTTTCATGATGAATTTTCGAAAGAAAAACCTGTCAAGCCATAAAACATGTCTTTTGATATTAAAATATCTTTCAATATAATAATTTATAATCTATATATCAATTAGTAGGGCTTATTCTTAAAATTATATACAATGTTTTGAAGCATGTATTGACCTTAACGAACTCTCTAATTTCAACTCACTCAAATTTTTTATATCTATATATATATACAGACAGTAATGCAGGATAGCATGAGAAAATGTTTCTGCTTATTGTTCATAGATTTTGTATTTTAAAGAAATTTTAATTTTAATAGCAAAAATGTGTAAAAAGATAAATTTTTCTACAGTAACGAACCGCACATTTGATGACTTTATAGCCTTCTAATTTCTAAATTTTAAATGTTAAGATCCTGCTAGTATTTTGAGATAATTTTAGTATTATAATTGATATCTTAAAATATATTTTTTTTCTGGGCAATCAACACCTCGTCCATCCATGTGATAAGCTTTTTTTTTTGGCCATGTCATTCATTAAATTTCACATACGAAAATATTTTTTTTAAAAAAATACAGCCAGAAATAGAAGAGGGATCTGAAGCTGAGCTGAGCATCTTCATCATTGTTCTCTCCTCCGTCGGGGTCGTCGCTGTTCTGAATCGGAGGAGATCAGAATCCGATGAATCAGCGGCAGCATTCATCAACTCCAACTTCGTCAACAACCGCAGCTGCACCACCCCAGAAGAAGAAGAGAAACCAACCAGGAACACCAAGCAAGTATCCCAATAATTTTATCCAATTTAATCATCAAATTTCCAGATGAACTGATTTTTCTTTTGGTCCTATTTCAGATATTCATCAAATTCATCCTCGTTTCCGAACCTCTTCTAACCATAAAAAAATTCCCAGAAAACCCTAAGTCTGTAACAGATACTCAGAAAAATGAATTGCAGGGAAATCCCCCAAGTCTTCTTTTCAGACCCCATCAGCGGAGACTTATAATTCTGAGCTTATAATTAATTAATTAGTTAGTGAATTGTTATATAATTAATTATAATTTGTGGTTTGGCTTTTTTCTGTGAGAACGTACAGATCCAGATGCAGAGGTGCTAAGCGAAGGAGAGAACATTGAAGACGGACGCTCAACTTCAGATCCTTCTTCTATTTTTTGCTGTATTTTTTTTAAAAAAATATTTTCACTGGTGAAGTTTAATAAATGACGTGGCAAAAAAAAAGAGCCTATCTGCACATACTTTAACGGAATATTTTGAGGTGGAAGGTGCTGATTACACCTTAAAAAAATTAATCAGGGTGTTAATTATATTCTTAAATAATTTAAGATGACAATTAAATTATTATTACTAGGGGCACTTTAACCAAATTTTAATCCATTGCAGTGGTCACCAGAATTTGTTTTGTTTCTGTTTTTTGTTTTTAGGTTTTGCCATCGTCACCTGAAGAAATTGGCTTTGAGTGAATGAAGTCCGAGACGCAGAGCATTGGTATCGGCATGGGTGACCGATCTGATTCGAGCACAACTCCTTGTGACTTCCATCAATAGCAAAGCTCTGAAGTACGACCCTGTCCCTGGGCTGGTTCGACCTCCATGGTCTTCCCTCCCTCAGCATTGGAAACGGCGAAAGCACGATGGAAATCAGAGGCTAAGCAAGGATTTGTTCAGTTGAATCTTCAAGCGGTAATCTTTCCCTGCGATTTTTTTGTTTAACTGAAAGTGGTGGTTTTTTTTTTCCCACTGTGTAGCCGTACCTTGACATAATGAAGCCCATAGCAGTCGTATTTCCTCAATCTCCAAACCTTATCAGTGCTCTCTATCGCTTTTAAATAAAAAAATAATAATAATTTCGATACGGCGGGAATATATATCCTGGCGCAGTAGACACAGATGATTGGGGGATTTTTGCACGAGTTGGTGCTTTCGGTGATTGATAACGGAACAATAATGGGTGCATCTGAATGCCCAATCTAGACATCGAGATATTGGGATGGTGCTTGGTTTCACCAAAGAAATTTTATCACATAATCCTTGCATTAAGTGCTACTTGCTTAGAAAGGCTTCTGCCCTTCGTAGGACTCCCTTGACTTCAAATATTTATGAATTTGTCTACAATTTTCGACTTCGAGCGTCCCAAGTATCATATGGTCACTGCATTCAGTTCGGTCGATCTCTACAAAATTTTCCCACTTGTAACCACTGCGAAAGATTATCTTGGGAAGGTTCTTCTCATGAAATTCTGTTGAGGAAGCTTGAAAGTTCTTTGAAGAATCATCAAGTTCAAGAAGCATGGGAATACTTTCACGATTTTAAAAGACTTTATGGCTTTCCTGCGGGTTGTCTAGTGAATCAGCTGGTTGTTCAATTATCTTACACATCTAATCATCTCTGGTTGCGAAAAGCATGTGGTCTAGCCTTGCAAATTGTCAAAGAGAAGTCAAACTTACTTCAGGCTGATACCTTAACCAAACTTGCTCTCTCTCTAGCAAGGCTGCAAATGCCAGTCCCTGCCTCGATGATTCTCAGGCTGATGTTGGAGACAGTGTGTGTACCACCTATGAATTTATTGTCGTTGATTTTTTTGCATATGGTAAAGACAGAAATTGGGTCACACATCGCATCCAATTATCTGGTTCAAGTTTCTGATTGTTTTAAATCCTTAAATGACAGAAGCGTTCATCAGGCAATGCTGGTCAAGCCAGATATAATGATATTTAACCTTGTGCTTGATGCTTGCGTGAGATTCAAATTATCATTGAAAGGTCAATGCATCATGGAGTTAATGCCAATGATAGGCACAGTGGCTGATGCACACTCAATTGTTATTATTTCACAGATTCAAGAGATGAATGGTTTGAGAGATGAAATGCAGGAATTAAGGGGCCATATTGATAGAGTATCAACTCCTTACCTTCCTCATTATTGTCAGTTCTATGATAGTTTGTTGAGCTTGCACTTCAAATTTAATGACATCCATGCTGCTGCTGAGCTTGTTTTGGGTATGAATAAACAACATGATTGTCATATCAATAAAGAGGATAGGAAACACTTGCAAAAGCTTTACCTTGTTGCCATGGGATCTCATCACCTCAAGAATGGATTGAAGATACAGTTTGATCCTGAGCTAATGCAGAAGGATTCTGTCCTTAAAGTGGAAGGCAGACAACATCTTATTTTTTATAGGGATGGAAAACTTGTCCTTAGTAACAGGGCTCTTGCCAAGTTCATCAGTCGGTACAAGAAAGATGGGAGGATTAATGAACTGTCAAAGCTTATATTGAGCATTCAAGAGGATTTGTGTTCATTAGCAGGATCCAGTTTATGTTCTGATGTGATTGGTGCGTGCATTCAGTTTGGCTGGCTTGAATCGGCTCATGATATTTTGG
Organism: Leucaena leucocephala; assembly: GCA_037074615.1. Classification (NCBI taxonomy): domain Eukaryota; kingdom Viridiplantae; phylum Streptophyta; class Magnoliopsida; order Fabales; family Fabaceae; genus Leucaena; species Leucaena leucocephala. Next base: position 2,721,176 of record CM073563.1, on the reverse strand, counting down.
ATGACATGGAAGCCCATGGGTCTAGAATGGGCTTAGAAGCATATGTTTCTTTACTGTCAGCATATTACAAAAGAAAAATGCATAGAGAAGCAAAGGTTCTTATAAAACAAATGAAAAGGGAAGGTTTGGATGAAAACTTTTCTGATGACACTATCAACAGACTTATTCTCGAGGCAGAAACATCAAATTCAATTGGTTTGTCTGATTTAGCGGTCACTCTGGGTCAAGTATTGAAAGATGAAGAGGAGACATTTTCTCCTACAGTTTATGAGCTTAATTCTTGTATCTACTTTTTTAGCAGGGCAAGAATGATACAAGATATGTTGAAGGCGTATAGAAGATTAAAAGAGAAAAATATTCAACCCACAGTTCAAACTTTTGCTTATATGTTGTATGGATATTCGTCTCTGGGTATGTATCGTGAAATCACAATTTTATGGGGAGACATCAAGAGATACATGAGTAATGGCGGCTTAAAGCCAAATAGAGATCTGTATGAGTTCCTATTGCTAAATTTTCTTCAAGGTGGTTATTTTGAGAGAGTGATGGAGGTCATTGGACATATGAGAGACCAAAACATATACACTGATAAGTGGATGTACAAAAGTAAGTTCCTAAGACTTCACAGGAATCTTTATAGGAGTTTAAAAGCGTCAGATTCTAGAACAGAGGCACAAAGCAAAAGGTTGGAGTATGTTCAGGCTTTTAGGAAGTGGGTGGGTATTGATTAAACGTCTATGAGTAATATTTATGTATTGATGCATCCACAAAATTTCCAGCAAACCCTTGGTTTCTTAGCATGGTCGATGTTATTTACTGAGGCATATTTGTGATCTATCAGTGTTAGTTCTGCCTCAACTTCAGAGTTCAAAAAATAGGAGTGAAGTATATAAGAATGAGTTTCTTCAACACAGATGGTGTAACATCTCTATACAATTTAAAATGTATTTGAAGGACTTTCATATTCTGGTAGTGGAATCCCCTCATTGATGTCATGCTATTCTCAGATGAAATATGGCATACTGTTGCCTTCTTTTGTGGAAGGATGTAGATTCATTTTATTCTCTCTATTTGCCAAGGAATTGTAGGTTTTCTGACAAATACACCTTTTTTCATTCACTCTTAGGCTTGATAATGCCTAAACAGCTCCTCTTTATGTCCCACAAGAAGATTTTATTTGACTGTAAGTTGAAAGGGTCTATTTGTTTTAGTTGGCAATTCTATAACTGTCCCATATTCTGAATTCTGCATTGTACTGGATGTGTTTGTTGAGCTCATCTAACCTCGATCTTTCTATGTGGTTTTTCGTCTTTTTATTTGATTCTAATTCTTTTTCCTAAAAATAATACTCTACAGTCAATAGTTTTATAGTATGAGGATATGAAAATTCTCCTAAGTTTATAAATTCTATTCTGATTGTAACTGGATTAGTGTCTGCCCTTTGTAATTGAGAAAAAAAATGATATTCTGCAACAATGATATTTTTTTGTTATAAGAATTTTTAGAAAAAGGATAGGCTCACCTACAATCTAAAAGTATAACAAAGTCTTTTTTCCTTCTAGATGATACCAATATTAGGTAGGATAATCCGTCTATTAACTTTAAGGATAAATATGAGGATTCAAGATTTAATATGTTTTTTTAAGTGTCGCGATTATAATTACAATAAAATAATACTCTCTAAAGATCGAATATATTCTATATAATAATATGTTTTATCTTTTTTTGTGAGTTTAACTCTGTACAATCGATGGATTGCAACAATGAATTTAGACAAACTAGATAATTTCCAAAATTTGGGTCAATTTGTAAATCGTTTCAACTTATAATTAAATGTGATTCTGTGTGCTGCAGCACGAAGGGTAGAGTAATCCTGATAGGTGACTTGTAAATTGACATGGGCATCTATCAAGGATTCAATCATGCTATTAACTCGGAAACCGCAAAAGAAAAACAATTGTCACTTGTTAATTTTCGTCAGACGGTACTTATCAATATTTTTTTCTTAAATATCATGATTAAAATTATAATAAAATAATATTTTTTAAAAATTAAATATATTTTAAATAATTATATATTTAAATTCTTAGTTAGCTAAATCTCTAGATACTTGTCAATGTTCTTATTAATTCTTTCCCATGATAATTTTATAGCCCAATTAGAAAGAGATGTTGTAACAGACAGGCCCATTCCAACCTATAACATCATCAGTAGATATTGACATTACAAAGATTTGAGTTTAATTATTGTTGTTATTGTGAAAAGTTTTTTGATAAATAATCTTATAAGTAAACGTTTTTTAAATTATGAGATTGCGTTCTCACTTTAATAAAAAATAATTGTTGTGCTGAATCATTTAAATTCTTTTATATAAAAAAAATAGTAACAGACGAAAAAGGGAAACGAGAGAACAATAAACGGTGTGGTTCACATGGCATCGAGGACCCAGACCTAACTGACGCTTGGGGTTCGATTCGACTCGCTTCTTCTCCGTTCAAAAAAAAAAAAAAAAAACAGATAGAGAGAGAGAGGACAGAATCCAACTTGCTTGTGCGACTATAAAACACAAAAGCTCTAGGAGCACGCCTAAATAGACGAGGATCATCGGAATGGATTTCTTAGAGCAGGACCTAGATATATTCGGCGAACATTACGATCAGGACCCCGACAAAGAGGCCCGTGACGACCAAGATGGGACTCACTCCTCTTCCCCATCTTCATCCTCCTCGGGTTCTTCTTCTTCGTCCTCTTCATCTGCTTCTTCATCCAACGCCTCTGATTCCTCCAGTGGTAGCGGAAGCGCCAGCAGTGCTGCCGATGAAGACGAAGAGAATGGTGACGAGGTTGAGCATACCAGTAGGGCCTATTATGACCTTGACGAAAAAGACCTGTTTGGTTCTGATAACGAAGATTATTGTAAAACTCCTGCTCAAAGTCCTTACTCGATTCCTGGTAATTCCCTAACTGCATATTGCGTTGAGTTTACGAGTTTCTAGCTTGACCCATTATACTACATATTCGCCAAATTTTTATGATACTTAACTCACTTCGAGTGCCACTTCATATCTTGTACCGACTGTGCAGCTTCCAGTAAATTTTACGGTTTAATGGCTTTTCCTTTATAAACCGTTAGGAAGTTTAAAAATCTTAATACTCAATTGGGTAGTTTCTCATTTCTTATGTCAAGGAAATGATTACGCACCTGATTTTCTGAAGCAGCGGAAAATGCTACAATAACTTTTGTCGATTTTCTTGCTCAATTTGTTTTATAGCGAGATGTAAGTTTCTCTTGCAGTATTGCCTGCCGTCCGCAATACAAATAATCAGGGTAGGGGGGGTTTTGGCCGTGGCCGTTGGCAGAATGATAGAGGAGCAGGCCTTCTTCCTCGTCCTGGACCTTATCCTCAGAGGCAAAATTTTGGTCATGGAAACAGGTTTTCAAATGGCCGCCATGATGAAAGATTTGTTGCTGAGCTTAAGCTTTCCAAGAGTGAAGAGACTTTGTCAAGAAAGTGTATTGCTATACAGGAGGTAGGGAGTTTCCATTTTCTCTGCTTTATTTGCCGATGTACCAAGCATTTTAGGGGGTAAGAGTGCTAAAGAAATTGTTTTGAAGCTGGAATTTTGTGTCTCGTGTTGGATGTTTGGGATCATGTCATCCCAAATTTAAGGTATTGGTGTATTATATATTGCTTTTATGATCACTCAAATGATCACATGGATCTTTAATAATTTAAATAGTGATAACTTGATTTGTGTTTCCCCATCACGCATTTGTAATTTTGGATTTGTTTATCTTGGTGAACTGCTCTTATGTATGGGTGCAAAGTAGCTTGTCAGCATATGTGTTCTGACGATATGCTTTCTTTTCTCATCTGGTAGCCATGTGAAATTGCCTGCTATAGTCGCGTAGAAGGTGGAGAGGTCTACTTTGATGATCGCAGCTTGGTAAGTATATGGAGCTCATCCTATTTGATTTTCTCAATATTCGTTTTTTCTTTCATGGGTGTGATAACTTTGCTGATATCTTGCATTCTTAAGTGCTTTCTATTTCATTTATTTAGAGGCTTTTTAAGCGTCTTATCACTGAAGATGTTGGAGCTGATTTGAATGAGGGTTATGATACATTTATTGCTAAAAAAGGTACATGTTGTTCATAACTTTCATCTATTGCTTTATAAATGTCGAAGTTATATTTTATAGTGGTATTTGGGGGATATGCATATCAGAACTGATGTTCCTCTTTTTCTTTTCTGGTTTTTTCCCTGATGCAGACTTAGGTTCAGAGGGCTTTGGTGATCTTCTTGCTGGCATTAGAGACAAAAATATTCCTCTCCAAAACATTCATTTTGTGGTATAAAGAACTTGATGATTTAAGTTTTTATAAACACGTAATGCTTTTACAATGTAAGTTCTGATGGTTCTTACCTAGCCTTCTTTTTTATCCTTTGCAGACATTTCGTAACAATCTCAACAAGGTGATGGAGTCAGAATCTCTTCATATGAGAATATTTGCGTTATTTCCTTTAGGCTGTGAAATTTGTCTAGGAGTTCCTAATGAACGTTTCTAGATGCAAAAACACTATACTAATACTTTTGTAATGATCTCTTTCGCAGATATTGGCCACTGCTTATATCCGACATGAGCCGTGGGAAATGGGGGTGCATAAAAGGAATGGAGTTGTTTATCTTGATGTGCATAAACTACCAGAAAGAGCACAGAGTGATTTGGATCGCCGGAGGTAGTATGCTTGCATATCCTATTATTATGCTGGACACAGAGAAATCATGAGAGCTGCATTGGAACTAGCAACAAAGTCATGGATTGAACTTAAAAGGAGAAAAGTACTTGGAGATGGGGGTTTGAAAATTCTGAAGTATGCTGACCTAACTAGTTCTTCCCCTAAGAGAGAAACAAAAAGTGGGGGGTGGGGTGGGGTTGGGGCTGGGAAGAAGAAGAAAGATCTTGCTGAGGACAAACATTGAGATTGAACAAGTGTGATATACGTGCCTCAATTAGATGATATTCATCCCTCCAGTAATGGTTGTATCAAATGCCTTTCTGCCTTATATCATATTTAGACCTACTTATAGACTTAGGTTGGTGGATGGATGAAAGTATTGACATTAAATTAAATTGTAGCCAAGAGACATGTGATTTATAAAGTAAAGGGGCAAAAAAGTGAAGTTTTGCTTTATACAGCTTAGTTGGGAGATAAATCGCATGATATTAATTGATTGTCCTCATTGCTTTAATATCCATTTTTAAATTTTGATTAGTTAAGCTTTATAATGAGTATGTTTTGGAATCAGATGTTACTGGGGATATTGTTTTGAGAGCCTTGCCACTGAAGATCCTAGGTCTGATGGAGAGGGGATACATCATGTTGATGCCAATGTTGAATATTGTTCTGTGATCAAAACAAAATTAGGGGCTCACCGCATCTTGATGGGTGCTGAGATGGATTGCTGTGATTCAACTGATGATGGAAGGAGATTTTATATTGAACTAAAGACAAGTCGTGAGGTTCATAAAGTCTCAGCTTCCTTGTATCTTATTTTCCCATTACTTCCATCCCATTTCTTCTGGTTTCTTGTTATAGTCATTTTATTGGCTTTTAACAACATGTCGTCTTCAATGATGCAGTTGGAGTATCATACTGAGGAAAAATATGAGAGAGAAAAACTGCTGAAGTTTTGGGTAAAGCTCATCCTACCTTTTGTTCTGAATTTATATCTATTGTATCTTTTTCAACTGTCCTTCTTGAGCAAGGTGTTTGTTATTTTGTTTTTTTGAGAGTTGAGCTTTGTATTTTGGAGATCCTTTAACAAGATCTCAATTCTTGATTGTTGCAGATTCAGTCATTTTTGGCGGGAGTTCCATATATTGTCATAGGATTCAGGTAATTGCGGTCATGATACCATTAGAACATGTGTTCTTGCACAAGCTTTCATATAATTGATATGAGCTGATTATAGCTTGAAATGCATAGCAACTTGTGCATCAGATGAGCCATTCTCCATTAAGCATCCATGGCAAATGTGAAAGCTTGCTACTGACAGTTTGTCTTCGTGTTATGATAAAAGTATTTTGGTTGTAATGCAGAGATGATGCTGGTCGTCTTGTTCGGACAGAAAGACTAAGAACCAAAGAAATCACTCAGAGAATAAAAATGAAGAACTACTGGCAGGTAAATTTTTTACTGCTACAAGGTGCATGTTGCTAATCTTTGCTGTGCTTGGTGATTGCAGTAGTGAATATCCCACTACTGGAAGCTCCAGCTTCTCTCTTCTGTGGGTTACAGACTTCGCAGCCAAAGGGAAAGATGTTCACATAGTCATTTTTGTTCTGAAATGTTCACATAGTCATTTTTGTTCTGAAATGTTCACATAGTCATTTTTGTTCTGAGGCATGAAGGATCATACATGGACAAAATTTTGCTTATACATGCTATTCAATCACCACTTAATCTTGGGATCTGTTTAAAGTGCCTCTTCAAGGGAACTAGATAATCATAATAATTAGACTCTCAACAAATGTTTACCATGACTTTCCTGATGTTAATTAAACTCGTTGGCAGGGAGGAGTCTGCTTGGCTTTTGCGGATGAAGTTTTATGCTGGCTTTATGGAACAGTCAAGGAGAGTGAGTATTATTGAATCATTTAGTTTGTTTTTAGCCGGCAGATAAAAAAGGTAGATAAAAAAGGGGAACACGACGAAATCTTGCAAATGCAACTAAGTCCCAAATCTATTCGTTTGGTGTTTATTAGTAAGTAACATGCACGTGCCTTGTTTTCAGATGAAGATTACATATTGCAGTTCGCTCCACCTTTCACCCGTTTGGAGCTTCTACAAGGCCAGTCTTGTCCAGATGCAATTACCAGTCATCTTGAGCTGTTGTGAAGAATCAGAGACCTTTACAGCTGTTTATACAATTCAATCTGACAAGAAACAGGAATCAAGTCTGGACTTTGCCCCTTAGCTTGAATCGGTTCATGGTTGTTTTGATACTTGATGGAAATCCTTGAACAGGAGTAAGCCGAATTTATTAAATGAAGAGGAAATTACACTGGGTTATAATCTTATACTACTTTTGGGTTGAATGATTTGTGATGGAAAATGCCGGTGAATTACTAACCATATTTTGATTGGCAGTAGAAAATTGGATTGGGCGTCCCTCTGGAAAAATTTTCCTGTGGCGTCTGTAATTCGTATGACTTGTATGCCCACAGAATTAGAACTAGCAATGAAAATGTTAGGCAGAATAACAAGAAATTGTACTCCGGGGTATTTGTTCTCTTGGACATTCAATGACCGTAGCTCGATATCTACGAAGAAGTTGACGCTTGCGAGGAAAAAAATAGGATTTATAATCATCTTCATGTATACCAGTTAGCTTTGTAAACTCATAAATATTGGTGAATAAAATGCTTTAATTGACTGTATTAGAAAATTCAGGTCATTTTCAGATGTTGTAACTTATATCTAGTTCAGTAGTAAATTTCGGATAAACAGTTATAGGGTTAAAACATCTTGTAGGCTATAACCAAATTGCTTTCTATATGAGATGACAGTATGTGTAGGAATGCCCCTTTTTGTCCTTTTTCCATCTGTGTCTTACCCTTGAGTATTTTCATGAACACATAATATCAGATGAAAGAGTATTTTCGAATCTAAATTTGGAATTTGGTCTGGAAAAAGAACAAGAATCCTGATTGTAATTGTATATGCCACCAACAGTTGTGTAGAGATAAGTTCAAGTTAGTAACATCAAGAGGATCAAATGGATAAATGTCTTAATGGTCAACTTCAAAATCAAATTTAAAGAACCCAATCTTAAAAATTAAGGGGAGGAGGCTGTGGGAAACATAGAGGAAAATGAGATACAAACTGATCAGACAATTGCAATCATCTCCAAAATTTAATTTAAGATTTCTTATTGCGACACAAATTTAATTTTTTTTTTAGACTTAGCTGAGATTGGGCCCTTTTAATCTTCAGAAGCTCAAAATCTAAGTGAAATAGGCCCAATAGTCATGAGAGGTATAAAATGAGGTCCAAAACTAAATCGGTATAAGATAACTCGGTTTCCAAACACGACGCATAGAAGGGATCCGATACACCGACCTGTGCTAGGATAGCGATCATCCCGGAAAGGAACGAACGCGAAGTAAGAAAAATCGAAGAGAAGAGCGAGATGGAGGAGAAGACGAAACCAGGAATAAGCATCGATGCAGTGGAGAAGATATCAGAGAGGTTATCGTCTTTGGAGAACTTATACTTCCCTCGCGCTTTGCAATCAGCTGCCGCTGTCCCTTCTCAACGGAAGGCCATCTTTCTCGACCTTCTCTCTCGAGACGTCGCCCTTTTCTTAGGTAATTTCTCTTTCTTTCGTCTCTTTGTTTTTATAGTCTTCTTCCAAAACCTGTAGTTGCAGTTTCGAAATCCTTAGTTCAAGTATTCGAGTAAGCTCAAGTGTAGTTGTCACAAAAAGAAAAAAGGTAAGCTCAAGTGTAGTTTAAACAACAGGCTGCTAAAACATTTATTTCAACATAATGAGACATTTTCGATTGGCGGCGTAATGCGCAGTAAATTTTACTCATTTTTTGTATTGATTTAGTCCTTTTCTTTTGGCTTGAATCTTGTGTAGAACGGTATGGGTCCCAACTTACGAGCAATGAACTGAGCGAGTTTGATGCGCTGAAGTCTGACTATGAAATCAATTGGCATTTGAAGCGCTTGTGGAGCATAATGAGCCCAACATCGGAGGAGTTGAAGATGAGGTCAGTGACTGTGAAGAACCGAAGGCGGGCTTACTTGGATAAATTGATGTGCGACGGGAACTACTTTTCAGAAGATGCAATGAGGGAGAGGGAGCCATATCTTCATCACGAGTATGTGGGAAGATTTCAGGACCAAAGTGGCAGAGGCATGGCAAGGCCTGGAGAGCGGTGGTCGGAGACTTTGATGAGGAGGTCAGAGGAGGCATTCCTTGTTGCAAAAATTAGAGGGGAGCAGCAGAGGTTAGGTGTGGCTGAAAGTGACTGGATTGGTAATGAGAAGATTCAAGAAGAGGAGGAGGAGGAGGAGGAGGAAGAGGAGGAGGAGGATGAAGAAAGGAGAAAAGTTACTGGTGATAAGCGTCCTACTGCAGTAAGACACTATAAGTTTACTTGCATTCTATTTTGGGTTTTATGAGATGTATGGCTATTAAATTATTGTGTTTTCCACTTGTCTTTCATGTAGAAGCACACTTATTCTCTATTATGTCCTTTACTACTGTTAGAGAGTGAGCTTGTTGGCAATCATGATATTCTTTCGTTATATCTTGCGTTGATGCTTGTTAATATTTGGCTAATTTGGTTTAACTAGAAGTGGATTGAATATTCTGCGTGTCATATGATTCAAATACAATCCAATTATTTTGATCTCAATATGATAAGTTTGAAACCTCAATGATATCGTGTCAACTCTTGCATGTTTGTTCATTTGGTTTCAATTTGGATCTCGTCTCAATCATATCATGGAAATACTGCAGATATAACAGATGACAATCAACATTGAATTGTTTAAATATAAAACCATTCACCTATAGGTTTTGGTTATCCTCTTTCTTTCTTTTGGGGTTGTGTGGTTTTCAAGGTAATTTAATTAAAATCAGTCCGGGCAATCCAATTGGAAAAACCAGTGAATTGGTACCGGGCCTAGTTCTGAACTAAGCCTAAACCATACAAAAGGGAAAATGGTAAGTTTACTTAACATCCGGTTTTCAGAAACAAAAAACAGAAAGGCTGTGGGCTTCGTGGCTAAGAAAATACAACTGCCCCTTACCATGTTCAATCAAATGGTCTTCCTCTTCCTTTCATAAGCTTGGCTTTCTCGCTTCTTTCATAGTCTTTAGTTGAAGTGGGACTTCAAGTAACACATGGTGGTGTAGTATGCAATGGAGCAAAGTTTGAACTTGAAAGTGAAAGTTGTAGCTTACAACAGAGCCCAAGTATTTCATCTCTCTCAGTGTTGAAAATGATAATATATGGTTAGTTTGACACTCCACATTTGATGATGACTTGGTGTTGAATGTTTTGTTGTCTGTTTTTAGAAGTATATGATTCCTTGTTAATGTGATTATCTTGCTTAAACTTCGGTTTTCCATCACATCCGATGTTGAATATTGATGATCAGTGAAAAATACCGTTTAAATTTCTGCTGGTTTTGGATCTCTATCTCGCGGGAGTTGTGGTGCTAAAATGGATACTTTGTGTGTTGAATCAATAAATATAATATTTTCTGTCACTTGCAGACACACGTAAATCACCCGGATCATCCATCGGACGAAACAAGGGAGAATGAGGAATCATCTTTATCTCCAGAAGAAATGGAGGACCGTTTGAATCAATTCACCTACATAATGCAGCAGAAGTTTTTGTTGGGGAAAGATCAGGAACATTTAGATTACTCTAGGATAGACAATGATGAGACCCTTGATGATCATTGGCAGAGGGAAGCCAACGTTGATGCAGAGGAGAAGTATTTTGCTGATGATTAGACTGATAATCAGGTGTGCAGACATTACATGTAAATCAACACTCACTAATCCGATTTATATTCGTAATTATAAAGATTATATTATTCTGTAGAAAATGGATGCAATCAGAGTCAGTTTGATGTCTGTGGCTTATTCCTTATTGTGTTTCCCTGCATCAGTCACACTGCAGTTCTACATGAGAGAACTTTGGTACGTTAGGATTGGGCTTATAGAATTGGAATTGGGGAAAATGTTTTTTTTAGTAACATGGAATTGGGGGAATTTTCCAATTCTAAGTCCACCGAAAATAGGTGAAATTGGAACTCACCTTGTGACTCATGGCATTCAATTCCATTTCAACATGTCCCATTTTTACCCTCTTCCTCTACTTTCCAACCTACTCCCTCCGATGACGCCTTGCAGACGACTTCTGGTGACCTCCTTTGTTCAAAATTTGTCCTTTTCACGGAATGGGATGAAAATGGAAAGAAATGTAATAAGGAATAATTTTAGAAGAATGTATTCTGTGTTTTAAAAACATAAGAAAATAATAATAATTATAAAAAGATAAAATATTATATGTTTCAATTTTTATAAAGGGAATTGAAATTCCTTTTCCTTAGTGTCGTCGTAGTGCTATGGAATCTTAAATTTAATCCCTTCTAAACTGCTTTCATCGCTTACCGACATCATTCATGGAAGGAATCTTCGTGCTCGAGATTCTTGGTAGGTAGCCTTGCTTATGGGCATGGCACCATAAATAATATATTTTGTTTTTGTTATAAAATTTTTTAAAAAGGTATTAGTCTTATCTATGATTTAAATGTAAGATAAAGTTTCTTTTCTTTCTAGACAATACTAATGTTAGACAAGATAAATTGTCTATTATTTTTAGGCATAAATATAGACAACTATGAGTTAGAATGTCTCTCTAAACACTACAACTGGAACCACAACAAAGTGATACTTCCTATAGATTAAACACATATCACCTCTTTATTAGTTGAACTTACGGACGATGAGTTAAATAATGTAGGATTGATTGAGTTGATAGTGCGTGTAATTACTAAATACTAGAATTTAGAGTTTATTCAATATCTGGGGAGTATCACTTTGTTATGATTTCAGTCATATTATTGAGGGCATCCTAACTTTTGGGTGTCTAAGTTTATGCCTGAGGATAATTGATAACTTGTCCTACCCGATATTAAATATCACCTAGAAGGAATTGAGACTTCATATTAGTCTTTGATCATGGGTGAATCTAATTGCTTTTAAAAAAAATTATACCAAAAAAATACTAGAATTTAAGTGAATCATTATTAAAGCAAATCATAGAATAAATGTAGGTAAAAAAAATGTGCGAAAGCAACAAGGAGTTATTGCAGAATTCGTATTCTGATGAGTCCGAACTAAATGAGAAAAACCCAAAGAAAGACCTGGTATTAGAACAATAGGGATTCCTAAACAAGGTGATCAACCAGGAGATCAACACGGGGCCGAAAAAAGATCAAAATAGTAATTGGGCCCACTAAATGTGAGAATCACGTGCAGTGCAGAGGATGGCTATTGGCTAAGCTGGGAAGATTCTCCCCACTTAAAACACATGCTGAGTTGTCCTGTAACTGTAACCCTGTCCCGCCGATTCATGGGTAACAGTATTCCCAAATTCGTAACAAGCATTTTGGAAGCCTATATGGTATACTAGTTGATCCTCTGTAGGTATAATGCTAATATCCTTCTTGTGGACGCCTTACTCATTCTCTTCCTTTCTTTCTCCTTCACATCCACAGCTCTCCTCAAACCTAATCCCTTATGACATAGATTTGTGTTATAGCTTCTCCCCCAGATCTCGCGATTGGTTTTGCGAGCATTCGGTGCCATTCTTATTAAATTTGAGATAGCATTGAGTTGAGAGAGCTTGAGATATGTACAGAGAACGAGGTGGTGTTGGGTCCAAGTCCGAGGTGGGTTCGGTTGGTCGCAAGAGAACCAATGAAGTCCTCGACAAGCAGCTCGAACGATATCCGCCGTCCACTTCCAGGGGAATCAAGGCGAAGGACAGTTCGGCGGAATCCATCTTGGCTGCTAAACTACCCTGTGATCACATGGACTCTTACTCTGCCTCCGATGGTTAGAATCTTTGAGCTTCTTTCTTTATTCTTGTATGCGGAGGAAAACAACACTTGTCAAAAGTTCTGTTCTTGGATGGCTTCTTTTCTTATATTAGGACCTGACCACTTTTCCATTGTATTAATAGCAGAAGATGATAGAAAACCTTGCATTTTACCTTCTTTTTTTCTTTATTTTGTATTTTCTACCCACCGTTTTCTCCTTCAGATAGCATCCTGTTTTGTACCATTTCGAGAATATCGAACTTATGTACGTTGGGGGTTTTACTTTCGTCTTATCTAATTGGACATATGAAGGGCATATCAAAGAAAACCAAGAGGTAAAAACGTTTGTATGATATCCGCAAATTATTATCCTATTTTACAGCTGGATATGTGTGTATATAGTTCCTTTTATCTTCAAATTTTTATTATTGTTGGCTCTATTAGATAAAAACTCAGAAAAAAAGTCAGCTCTCAGCATAGAAGGACATATTGCAAAAGTGGAGGTGAGAGCTGAGAATAAGAATGTACGAGAAAATTGGAGAGATAGAATGCTTACATGAACATGATATAGAACTGCCTATGCTGACGTTAATTAGCCTACATTTATCTTATACGTATTGGCTGCAGGGGTATCTGAAACAGACGATGACGGATCAGATGGTTATGGTTATGATGGGGATGACAAGTCTTGGACCTTTAAGTTTTGTACTATAAGAGGAAACGAATTCTTTTGTGAAGTTGATCATAATTACATGCAAGATGATTTCAACCTCTATGGATTAAGCAGTCAAGTCCCTTACTATGACTATGCCCTTGATTTAATTCTGGATGTTGAATCCTCTCATGGTAAGCTTATGTTCATGTTCATATATTTCATCGTATTAGTTTGGAATGCTGGCTATGGGTTACTCATGCTGACAATGTCGTTTGACCGAATTAATTCAACTATTTCTCCTCAAAGCTGAATTCAATCTGTTCGTTGATATGGATGCTTCTCTTATTGCGTATCTGGTCTTTCTGCACAATCATTAATATTAATATAAATGTAAAGATATTGGAAGTCTCATCTTGGGCCCCATACAAATACACAGGAGTACATAACAATAGCTTAATTGGATTGTGTAGATGACATGTTCACAGAGGAGCAAAATGAATTAATTGAATCAAATGCAAAGATGCTTTATGGTCTGATACATGCTCGATATGTTTTGACAAATAAAGGAATGGATGCTATGGTGAGTTTTCACTCAGCTATCCTTGTTCTATGGTTTACTGTACAGAAAGTTGGCACTTCTAATGATGTTGAATTATCCGCAGTTGCACAAGTATAAAAAGTATCACTTTGGCAGGTGTCCAAGAGCTTACTGCTCTAGACAATCCTGCCTTCCCATTGGTCAGTCAGACATTCCTATGTCAAGTACTGTGAAGATATACTGCCCCAGCTGTAAAGACATCTACTACCCCCGGTACAAGTGTCAAGGCAGTATCCTTATGTATTGAAATATGTATAACTTGACCTATATTGTGAGCTTTTCTATTCTATAACTGAGACATTTATTCATTTTGTTGATTGTTATTTTTTGCTTTTCGTTATGTCGAACTTGTCTTACTGTGACGAAATCCTAAGTTTGACATTGACTTGTGCAATTGTGGGCTCAACTTTATGGGGGAATTCTCGTCAAAGTATCCTTAACGCATGCATATAGATGTTGATGGAGCTTATTTTGGAACTACATTTCCTCACCTTTTCCTGATGACTTATGGGTATCTGAAGACACCAGAACCAAGGCGGAGATATGTTCCAAGAGTTTTTGGTTTCAAAGTTCACAAGCATTCAACATAAGAAGAGTCTGTACGTGTCAAACTTAACTCACTCTGCCGTGTCCCAATTGAGCCTGTACGCAAGCTGGATTGCATCTTTATTTCATATTCTCGGTATTCCTCATTTTTGTAGAGAGATATGCATGTGCGCATGTCCAGCAAGCAGCAGCATGCTCTTAACGTTGTTTGAAGATTCAAATCCAGTCAGCCTTCATCCATGTAACAGAAATCAGCAAGCTTTTGTAAAACTAGTTTAGGTTATTAGGTTAGATACTCGGATCAGACGCACATTTATTGAAGTTTGTTCTTCAATGAACTTCTAATGGTGTATTTCTAATGGCCTCCCTCAGTAGTCGTTTTGATTGTACTTGGGATTACTATTGCTGAATTATACCATTTCTCTTCAGTCCATATGCTATTATGTTTTAGGTCAACTTATACCGAGTACTAATTATCATATTCATAAAGTACAAACATATTAAATAGATAAATCATCATAATATGGCCAAAATACTCAGTAGTCGTGCAAACTAAAATACGTTATTTAAAACACATCTGCCGCATTTATACCATTTCTTCATTTACATTGCTTAGAACTGGAAACTTGTGATGGACCACTTAAATGCATATAATAGTTCTATAGTTGGATGATATATTGTGTTCAAAATGCTGAGATCTTTTTAATTCCCACTGCTAGTATGTAATTTTTATCTTTTCCCCTCATTTCCAATAAAAAAAATAGTATGGTTGAAATTATTTTAACTTTGTAAAATTTATTGTACCCTAAACTAATATCTTATTTATTAATAAAGCTTAGTATAAAATTATTTGGATACCCTTTCTAGTTCACCATATAAGTCACATTAATTAATTCATTAAAACTAAAAAATAATAATTTACTTATTAAATTTGTTTAAAAATAAAATTTTTTCTTCACCTTACTTATATTAGGATTTAGAAAAAAATAGAATGAGTTATATTTAAATATTAATTATACAAGTAAATTTAATAAATAAATATTAATTATTTTTAAATATGAATTAAATTTTTTTGTACGAGTGACTTATTTATGGAAGGAAGAGAATATATTTTAAATAACGTATTAAATTCTTAAACTATGCCATGTGCAAAAAATCATACCTATCTAGCCTTGTAGTATAATAGAGTACATGCTATACTATTAATTTAAAATATTTTTTTTAAAACACTGTTTATAATTTGACCATCTTCGCCCTAACTTTGTACCCCTAAAAATATCTCCATTTTATTTTCTGTAGAGTTCCAAAGGTTCTCAAGAGCCTGTACCTGTGTGTGTGTGTGTGTGATTCTACCATAAATTTTCGCCTGAGCAGGCGAAAGCCAAAACAAAGGGAAGAGAAAGGAGGAAATTGACTAGCTTCTCCTGGAATCTGCATGTGCGTCTAGAAACCTAGCTTCATTCAAAGACCTAAGGGGGTCTTCATCGCGATTTGTTGTTATGCGATGACATCGCTGACGTTTTGTTGAAATTGTGTCAAGGCAAGGAGGAATTGGTGGAAGGAGGCATGTACAGAGAGAGAGCAAGGGCTGGGTCCAAATCGGAGGTTAGTTCCGTTGATCGAAAGCGAATCAACGACGTTCTCGACAAGCAGCTTGAGCGATCCTCGCCGTCCACTTCTAGGGCTATCAACGGCAAGGATAGGTCGGTGCAATCTGTATTGACGGGCAAGCCACTGGCCCATCACCATGATTCTCGCTCTGCCTCCATATCTAAGAACTCTAACATTTCAGATGGTAAGCACATGTCTCTTTCTCTGGATGAGCCATTGTTTTGTTATTGCATATCAAGAGGAAAAAACAAGGGAAAGTCATTTTCTTTTTGCGTGGAGGCGTGTGTTATTATTTGTATCTGATCCCTTTGCCAATTGTAATAGTTCTGTTTACAATGAGTGGAAGTATGAGGAAAATGGAAGAAAATATACATTTTACGACGGAGAAAGACAAACATTGTGTGTGCGCTTTTTAATACACAGTTTATCTAATAATTAGACTTGTTGTACCGACAGATGGTTGACAAAAAGGTGGAGGCGTGGTGAGATAGATAGATAATTTGTACTTAATTATTATAGTGCCAATTATGACATTGATGAATAATGAGCTGATAAAAATCTTGTATGCATTAGTTGCAGAGGAATCTGAAACAGACAGTGAGGAGTCATATGTTAGTGGTTCTGATGGAGATGACACATCTTGGATTTCATGGTTCTGCAATCTAAGAGGAAATGAATTCTTTTGCGAGGTTGATGATGATTACATCCAAGACGATTTCAACCTCTGTGGATTAAGTAGTCAAGTTCCTTACTATGATTATGCACTAGATTTAATTTTGGATGTTGAATCCTCCCATGGTAAGCCATAGATTCCCATTTTTAGACTTCTTATACATGGCTAATATTTGATTGGAAATTTTCTTATTACATTTTACTATGACTGTGGTTTATTTGCCTTTGACATTCTAAGATGAATTTAGATTATATCTGTATGCCTGTAGCTCTTGTAACCTTTCTGATCATGCTATGATTTGTTTTGTATAAATGCTAATATTAGATGGTTGGAAATTTTTAGGTGACATGTTAACAGAGGAACAAAATGAGTTAATTGAATCAGCAGCAGAAATGCTTTATGGTCTTATTCATGCCCGGTACATATTGACTGGCAGAGGAATGGCTGCTATGGTGAGATTCTGCTATCACTGATCGCTGCTCAGATGGTTTACTGCTGTAAGAAATTGGCACTGATAAAAATGTTTTTTCCCAGCTGGACAAGTACAAGAACTATGATTTTGGGAGATGCCCGAGAGTTTACTGCTCTGGACAACCCTGTCTTCCAGTTGGTCAGTCGGACATTCCTAGGTCAAGTACTGTGAAAATATACTGCCCTAGATGTGAAGATATTTACTATCCGCGGTCCAAGTACCAAGGCAGTATCCTTATATTTAGTGTTGAATATTTTCTATTCCAGTTTCAGCATCAACCTCTCAATCTATGCTTTTTAAATTCATTGCGCATTTGATAAAACAGTTTACTTTGTAATTTGCATTCCCAGCAGCTCCGTGTCAAAATCATGAAAACCAAGTAGCTTGATCAAAAAAGCCACAGAAAAGTATGCTAATTTAATATTTATTTCTCTGATTCTGTTTTCCTTCTGAAGAGATAAGGTGTTTTTTAATTCTCATTTGGTGAATTTTTCATCAAACCCAGGTAGACGTCTTGTTTATTGTTTATCACGTCCCTCTTCCCATTGTAAGAGCATTGTTATTGTAGTTAAAATCTGAAATATATATGATTACACACACGTTTGGCTTGAGGTTCAATTTGATGGCGGGGCATTAATCCTGTAGTTTCCAGATTTCCTTGATTCTATCTAGACATTGATGGAGCTTATTTCGGAACTACATTTCCACACCTTTTCCTTATGACTTACGGACAGCTGAAGCCACAAAAGCCCTTGCAGAGCTATGTGCCAAGGGTCTTCGGCTTCAAAATTCATAAGCCCTGAAGCTGGAATTTCAAGCTTTTCATGAAAGTAAAAGCACGTCCATGTTTTAACTCTTATCTAATAGTTTCGCAGGAGGGGGGAAACTATGCATTATTGTATTTTCTTGCAACGTTCAGCAGATCATAAGGTCTTTGAATGAGTTAAATCTAGATCTCTGTTTTCTTTGCCTTAGGCCTGAGTTGTATAGAAGCATGCAGACAAATTGCATGAGTGCTTGATTTCAATTTCATCTTTATGTTTTGAGCTTCGTTAGTTTATTTCAAATTAGTTTTACACAAATTGCTACCCTTTATGCTGTTATTGTTATCAAGTAACTGATCCCCTTTCGTATAAATTTCATATTCTTTTCTACAATTTTCTTAGCATTGGAATAGTCAAGTATGTTTTCTTGGAGTTGGTTAATTACGACTCTCCTGATGGTCATCTAGAATCTCTTGCTTCTAGCAATGGATCTCATTTTTTTCCTCCTCTAATTATTTCATCCTAAATTATTATTATTATTATTTTAGTAGAAACTGGAACTATCATTAGCCAATTGAATTGCGAGAGTATAAAAAACTCTAGACAACCCTTTATCATCAGCCACCTTTGCACAGCAACGTGGCTGTTGATCCCATAATTTCATTTCATGTTTTAATGAATCCTCTCTCATATTCAGAGCTATTCTATCAGGCGAGCTTTCATGAAACTACACACCCACACAACCCATGGTAAGGCCACTCAAAATTATGATTAAAAGGGTGACCTTTTAAGATATTAATGAGAAGTTATAAAAAACCCAGTCAGATTCTAATTCAACTTTAGAAGCGCCACGACCAAGGACCTACTTGCAGCTTACTAAGAACAAAACTAAGCTCCAGTATGGCTCTCAAAATAATTCTCAAGTTAAAATGTTGTTCAGATTACGACTTGAAAATGTACGTTTACATTGCGTTCAAACCACGCATTTCTCCAGAGGCACTTCTATGAGTCTTAATAACTGACATGAACTGGTTTTGTTCCTTCAATCTCCGAAAGGTGCTCTGCACAGTTGCAGCACTAGTAGTACCGTTAGAATAATGGAAAACGTTGTCTGCTGGTTGACCGGCCACACAGACACATACTAAAAAGAATAATTTTTCGTGGGAAGAGTAAACTGAAGGGTATTACTTCAAAATGTAGAGCCGGCTTTTCTCATTGTCCGCTATCCTCTCCAGAAACATGATTTTGGCATATTCATCAAATAAAAAACAACCTTCGGCCTAAATGGTGCCAATGATGGAATACGATCAGAAGTCGCTTTTCCCATATCATAAAATGCATATTCCAAGTCTTACTTCATAAATTCAAGACTATGTTATGATTGTCCAACTAAGGCTATTAACCAAAATGTTACTGTGTTACAATTAGAGAATCAACAAGTTACAAAAAACAAAAAAGCCCAAGCCATGCAATTATCAGGTAAAGACGCCATTCATGTCAGGATAAAGGATAGATACAGCTTATCAGTTAAAAGCAGACAAAGCCTAACCAACAAAAAACCAAGGTTGAGGCTTGACCCGCTGTAAGTCAGAAGAAGGTGGCTGTTCTACTTTTCACTTTCAAACAAAATTGTAACTCCCCTCTTAGTGATTTTTGTTCCAAATTGACGTCCCATCTTTTCCAAAAGCTTATCTTCAAAACCAACAGGTGAGGTATTCTGGCGATGGCCAGCTTCGTTGGAACCGAAAAACACCATCTCAGACAACTGATCCTTCTCAGCTTGAATATAAAGCTTCTGTTGATCCCATGTCCCTGCAGTTATCAGCCGGTAAGTGTACACAATTTTCTTCTGTCCAATCCGATAAGCGCGAGACACAGCCTGCCTTTCTGCTGAGGGATTCCATAACGTATCCAGCAAAATAACCCTTGAAGCACCAACCAGATTGATCCCTTCATAACATGTCTTGGTTGATGCTAGCATTACCCTCGCTTTGCTTCTGGGATCATTGAATGAATCTATCCACGCTTGACGTATCACTTCATGGGTCTTTCCATGAATTACCATCATCTGTTCCCCTTCTTTCC
This sequence comes from Leucaena leucocephala, assembly GCA_037074615.1. Lineage (NCBI taxonomy): Eukaryota > Viridiplantae > Streptophyta > Magnoliopsida > Fabales > Fabaceae > Leucaena > Leucaena leucocephala. Next base: position 2,701,128 of record CM073563.1, on the reverse strand, counting down.
AATCAAAGCGAGATTTGATCCGGTTTGCCAGAAAGACCAGTGGAGCAACATATTGACTAAAAATCAGAACTTTTTCCTTCCTGAGCTGGCTTTGCCGGATGAAGTCCATAACAAACTTGGTTTTCACTCCATCCTCTGGGGACGATTCTAGTCTTTCTAATATAGCATTCAATTTTGCTCTCTCTCTTTCTGGTAAGTTAGTGAGCTCAGCAACAAGAAGCGAAGGATCAACAGAAGCTACAGACATCAAATGTTCAAATTTAAACCAGGTAGAGGGTCCCTCTTTGGCCTGAATTTGGATCCTCCTTAACTGCTGAATGTAATCAAAAACTGACATCTGCGTCTGGGATGGATTTAAACTAATCACCGATTCCCTCAACCCAGGAAGACTCTCTTGTAGTACGGCACCCTTATGCACATGCACAAATGGTTTGATCACGTCTCTGATTTTGGCAATTACCTGAGTTTTTTCCCTATCACTATCCACTCTGTCATAAGATTTTAGGAGAAATTCCAAATTCCATCTGGTACACTGCTTCAATTCTACAAATCTTGGCTTGGCCAAGCGGAGGGTATTGTAAAGCTCCTTGAAATTGTTTTGAAAAGGGGTACCGGAGAGAATGATGCGTCTCTTTGTCTCAATCTTTGACAAGGCTTCCCATATGAGACTCCTATCATTGCGAGGGGTGTGACCTTCATCAAGAACTACTAACCCTGGGAGTTCAAAAAGGGCTTTCTTTACATCATCAGAGCCCTTTCTAGAAAGCCTATCAAACAAATTGTAGCTAATTCCTAAGATGCTAGTAGCCTCTTTCCAGGAATAGACCTTCGCCCCACGGATTTCAATCTTCTTGTGTGCACCATGACGACGACGACGACGACCACCGTGCCTCCGAAGACGGATAATGGCAGATTCAGTCTCCTCTCCGGAGAGATCTGGCTTGTTCAAATTGTGAAAAGGAACGGGAACACCTACTTTCTCCCACTTCTTTAACTCCTTCTCCCATGTGTGGAGAATGTTGGTTGGAGCTATGATCAGGGGTCTGCAATTTGGATATCTGCTCATGAAAGCCCTGAGAAAGACAATGGTCAGGAAAGTTTTGCCTGTGCCAGGAGCATGTGATATAATGCAGCCACTTCCACCAGCAAAATCTAACTGCTTTTCCAACTCCTCAAGAAATAGTCCACCAGCTAAGTTGGTCCAAAGAAATTCAAAAGCTTCTTGTTGATGATCGTACATACTCCTTTTCGCTCTTGGAATTATATCCCACACAGTTCCAGTGGAAGTATAGATAACAGACCCGGAAGAGTTATCATCACAACCAGAACTTTCATGCTCAGGGTCACTAGAGAAAGAGTCGTTGGCATCCTCCGAACGGGGAGAGTATCTCCAACGTGATTTTCCCGATGGATTTTTGCCCTGCATGTGAGAAAAACATAAAAGCAAAGAATATAAGAAAATTGAAAAGCTGAATAAAACACCATTTCTAAATAGTAGTAATTACCCATGCAAATGCAATTGATTGAATCAACCAGCACTAAGACTTCTACTAGCCATAGCTTACAATTAGCAGTGTTGGCAACAATTAAGTTTAAGAGACACATGCGCCACGCCTCAGTAGTTTCTAATTTGATTATGAAGCAAATGTTTTTAACTGTAACCCACTTGAACAGAGCTCCTCATCATCATCACCGTCAAACTTTAAATCATACAAAATAATGCAGACATCTAATTGACCGAGTCAAATATTACTCAAATTAATGGAGTTCCCATAAGTTAGCACCGCTTGCACTTTCAGAGTATATTACTCAATAGAACTACAAAATGTTTAATAAATTGTCCTTATGCTTTAAACAAGTCAAATAAACATGAAATAAATAATTTCAACAAACATGTTTGGCAGGAAGATTTGGGTTTCTTTCCACAAATATCAATATGGACAAGTCAGAAGTCCAATTTCTACCCACAAGTGCACATGTAAGAGGGGGAAGCAACAAGGCAAACTATGGACAGGTCAATTGACTTACAAACTGTGGGTCAATATATTTGATTTCCCGAGTCAAATGTAGGCAATGTTTGCAAAATTCTCCAATTTCCTCGTTCACTATAAGATCATGATCCCCTCGTGCACAACGAGTAGTTACACTAACTTCACCTTCAGGACATGGGTCTTCACATTCACCATTTTCAACCTGTTGACAGACAAATACAGCAAGAAAGAAAAATTCTTGCATCAATAAAAAGGTTGACAGGAACTAGTCTAGTAGCACAATGACCAAAGTGATCTTGAATATGTCCACGATACGATGGGACCAGTTTCACGCTATCTCCTCATATCAAGAACATATCTTCCAAACACAATCTAGTCACAGTAGCACAAGAACCAAATAATTAGGGATCGTGGGAAAGTATGATATTCAAAGAAGAAAGTACACCTTCATGCCTCACTCTACAATTTATGCTATACAATTAATATTTCAATGTATAAAACAGATCTCACTCAATGCATATCTTAACAGCATTAGAACCGGGATATAATCTTAACATCCATGCTCTCATGGTTAAAATCCCAAAGCTCACCAAACTTCAATGATAAAAAGAATGGCACGTGAAAATTATTTTAAACAAAACAGATTTGCAAAAATGATGGGTAAAGAAGCTCAAATAGGCTACACTTGATGTATCGCAATATAACACAGAATAATATTTGACCGTTGAATATGTGCGATCAAACCTACCTCAACAGAATTATCTTCTTTACAACTTTGAAGACACCTGTCCATCTCATCCCATAGATATTCTTCCTCCGACTCTAATTCCTCAAGAGGCTGTGACGCCTTAGTCACAAGAGTACATTTTGATGATAGAGATGTCTTGGTCACTTCTGGAATTCTGCCCTCATTACGGAGAGCTTCGGCCATCTCACCCCATAATACATCTAATTCATTCTCAGACTCTAATTTCTCCAGAGGCTGTGATGCCTTAGTCCCAAGACCAAGAGTACACTTTGATGATTGAGATGTCTTGGTTACTTCTGGAATTCCGTCCTCATCATCGCAATCACGGCGACATTTGTTGGCCTCACGCCATAGTACATCTAATTCAATAACAGACTCTAATTTCTCTAGTGGCTGTGACACCTCAAGTCTCTTCCTCATAACTTTCGGATTTCCTTCCTCACCACTTGTGGAAGCGGAGTTCTCACGAAGCATCGCCCCCTCACCATGGAGATGCTCCGGAAGAATCTTGAAACCATCAAACACTTTTCTTCTCCGTTTAAGGGTAACTTTTGGAATTCTTTGAACATTGTGGAGAGACTCCTGACGGATGAGGTTGCAACTTCTTATTGTTTCATTCTCCTCTTCCTCATTGTCAAGGCAAAGGGGATTGCTAAATGTCCCTGCTTTGGTGTTTCTAAATTTTGAAGGACGAAAATGGGATCGTGTTCTCCCAGCAATATACCTGCTCTTCCTGCCGTCATCGTCACCATGCGGTGTAGCTTCATCATCTTCACCGTGTTCAATTGAAAACAAATCAACACCACCATCAGAAGAACCAGTGTCGATTGGACACCTTTCTTCTTGAGACCCAATTTCATCACCCTTCTCAGTATCTTGTGACCCAATTTCATCAGCCTTCTCAATAAGTGCTTGTCTAGGCTGAGTTCTTCCTGAGTCCTCCTCACTGTTATCATCTGATATAGTGTCTTCATCATCTGATATAGTGGCTTCATCATCTGGTATAGTGTCTTCGATCAAAATCACGTCGTCGTCGTTACCATCGTCAGATACAGTATCACTAGAGCACCATTCTTCTTGAGATGCAATTCCCTCAACCTCATGATGTTTCCTACACTTATTCTCAAAGTATTGTTTTCCGGTGATTCCTTGTCTAGATCGAGTTCTTCCTGCCACACCCGTGCCGCTATACATATCTGCAAAGCAAAGGTCTCTCCTTCATTACTATATCATCTTTAGACGGAATAGAAACAAAAATCCCAAAAGAATTTCGCAAGACAGAATCAAACATATTAGTGCACACCTTTCAGTTACAAATACTGCTCCAAAATGCTAGCGTGAACACCTGAATAGCTCGGGGGAAGAGCTGAATGCTGCGAGAGAAACAAATACAAGAGCAGATGCAAAGAGGCGCAGGCACGAAACGTGCATCATAAGGTAAAACATTAAACACCTCTTCCCTTCCTATTTCCTCTCCTCCCCTTTTTACTTTTATAACTATTACATTAAAAAATTATTTAAACGATTTAAAATTGTCCTCCAAAATTAAAAAACATTTTACACAAAAAAAAAATAAAGGGTAAGAAAAAGAGAAGTGTCCAGGGAATAAAGAGACTGCGGTGAGGGATCAAGGAAAGAGATGAGAACGACGTCAATTTCCGGGATCGCGCAAGAGGCAAAACACGTTTGCCATATACAGATTTGATTTTATTCTGAGACGAACCTACCGGGTAATTGAATAGGAGCTATCTTACAGATTTACATGAAGAAGTAAATCGGAGAAAAGGTTCAGAACATTCCAAAATTTATATATTGACTTAATTGTATAAATATCAACCATTCACAAATTTTATAAATTATATAATTATTTTACCTACACGTACTCAATTACTTTCTCCATTTATTAATATAAAATATACTTAATATTTTAGATAAATTAATAAATTAAATAAATTATTTAATTATTATTAAATTTAATTTTTTAAAATAAATTTAAATTATATATTTATTCAATTATTTTTTGTATTAATTATAATTAATTTTTATTTATTTATTAATCTATCTAAAAATCACCTTAATCTTATATTAAATAATTAAAAAATAATATCAATTATTAATTACTGTTACTATATTACTTAGTACTTACAATTATTTTTATAGTACAAATAAAAAAAAATGACAAAGGCTGAGGGAAACGAAAAGACAAAAAGGCGGGAATGATTAATGATAGTATTAATTATTAATTAATGCTTATGGTAAACACCCAGAATGTCGTACTATATATTATATAATAGTACTGATTATAACTACTAAGTTCACAAGTTACTAATAATGTTAAGAATATAAGCAAACTTCAACCCAAGGAGGGAAAAAAACCTTAAACCTGAAATAAAACATGGTCACGTGTTTTTTTCCCAGTAAAATCAGCATATTAAGTACTCGTATGCAGAAAGAGAGACACGATAAGTGGAAAAGATTAAAAGAAAGAAAATAAATATCTAATAATATCATGAGACGATATAGTGTGTGTTTAGAAAAAAATTTTTAAATTAGCTTATGAAAAAAATGGATTATAAATAGCTTATGAAAAAGGACTTTTCTAGAAGAACTTATAGAAAAAAAGTGATTTTAGATAAATGAGTGTTTGGATAGTTATTTGTAAAGGGATTTTATGAGTGGTAAATTACGAAAAAGGGTATGAGTATTAAATGAGGAGAGATAAGAGATGAGAGGAGAGAGGGTATAAGAAAAAGTAAGGGTAATATAGTAATTGGTTAGTTCATAAGGTCTTTTACTGTTCCATAAACTGCTCTGACCAGCTTATCTGAAATTTTAGTTTTAAATCATGGTTTAGTCCAAAAATCTGTTTGAATAAAAATTACTGTTTGATAAAAAATTTCCCCAAACCAAAATTTGGGGCCAAAGTCCCTTTTTAAACCATAGTTTTGGGGGTGTGCATAAACTCTTATAGAAAAGATTATATAATGCATGCAAAACGGAAGCCATGATTTACAAACTGAAGCTAGTGCGTTCTTCTCCAAGGAAAAAATTGTGGCGTTCAAACTCCAAATAAAACCCAAGCTTTTTAAGAAAAACATAGCATGATCAATAACATAAAAAAAAAACACTGGCCGGCAAACGCGGTCTTAACTCACCTGGACGTCGCCGGAAAAATAGCATCTGCACCAATCGCCGTCGATCGGGTGGAAGACGACGGAGGATGAAGGAGAAGCAGAGGCTGAGTGGGACAGATGGAGAGAGGACTAAAGCTGTGGGCAGGAGAGAGGAGAAGCAACACGTTTGAGTGAGAGTTTTACCTTCCGATGAAGAAAACTACGCGTCTAATTGAAACCTCGCCCCTAAATACGCGTGTCCAGTTTTGGGCCGTTGATGGTTTGAACGGATGATACTTTACTTCCGTACCGTGGCCTGAGCTTTGCTGCAGTGATCAGAGAGCGAATCGGGGAGAGAAGCAAATAATGGCAAGAGTTGATACGTTCGGATTGGGTGTGGGGGATTGATTTGCCGGAATAGGCAAATGCCAAATGGAGGCGATCTGCCCGGAGTGGGGACCACTTCTGCCTTCAGAGTTCAAAAGGCTTTCCCATTTAAAATGATCCTTAAAAAATTAAAAACATGGGATAGGAGTACTTTCAGGCTGCGAGAGACATACGGAAGATATATTCCTCGATTCTATAAAATATAAATTAAAATCTCGGTTCCAATGATCCCAAAGATTCTGATAAGAACCCCCACTTATTTTACTTCATAGTTTACAGTACTCCTTCAATACTTGAAGAAAATTTAAGAACCCTCCCACTTATTTTTAAAATAAAAATATTTAGAAAAAATTTAAAAAATATCACTCAAATTTTAAATCAATTTATTTCCTAAATATTTTAAACTATAGATTATTTTTATAAAATAAATAACAATATATTTTTATAATAATTTTTTATTTTTTATTTTAAAATTTAAGTATTTTTTTTATTTTTAAAATATTTAAATAATTTAATTAAATTAGTTAATATGTTATATATTTTTTAAAATATCTTAATCATATTTTTTTTAATTTCATCTACATCTTATTTAATTATTATTAAAAATTATTAATATAAATAATTTATAAAAATTTTAATAAATATACAAAAATATATTTTATATTTATTAAAAATATTAACTCTTTAATTAATACTTTCAATTAAAGTTTTTGAAACTTCTAAAACAAGTGAATGGACGGTATATATATGTGTGTTCTCGCGTGTAATTTTGTCTAGAGCTTATAATATTTTATATTAATAATCACATATACCTATAATTAATACTCCTATATATCTAAGCATTTAAACATAAGGAAACCACTCATCACTTCAATCACTTGCTAGTTATAATTTAATATTGCTATTAGATAATATAATAAATTAGGAACTATTTTTAGTATAAAATGTAAGTCATTTTTAAACTTTTTTTTTTGCTTATTTTTTTATCAAATTATATTTAAATGCCTTAAAATATACGTTGTATATTATAGTTTTTTTTGGGGGGAGGGAGATGAGTTGGCCGGGTGTGTGAAAAAATATCACCCTTTACTCTATAAAATCAAATAAATAAATTAATTAATTATAATTAATATAATAGTTATTGATATAAGTTAGGTAAATTAAAGATAGTATACTTAACTAATTTATTTAATTTTATAAATTTATTTAAAAAATTATTTGACTATTATAATTATGGTATGAAAAGGTACTAAATACTTTATAAGTATTTTACTCAATTTAAATATAATATATTGTATTTACATGCGACTATTTGGAACTAGATGAAGGGGTAAGACATACAATTATTTAAAGCATATTTGATCTTTAAGAATACTACTTTGTTATGATTATAATCGCGATATTTATGAAGTATCCTAACTCTTATGTGTTTAGATTTATATTTAAAAATAATAGATAGTTCGTTATGTCTGATATTAGTATCATTTATAAATAATAAATACTTCATTTTACCCTTAGATTGTGGGTGAACTCAATCATTTTTTATAAAAATTATAAAAAAAAAGATATTACATCTATTTATAATATATATATAAGTATTTAGATTAATGAATAATCCAAATAAAGTTTACAATATTCCTAATTTCCATGTTGGCTTATTATTGTCAACATCAACCATCAACAATTTTGTGTATATAGGAGTTATTGTGTTGCTCAACACGTATATGATACATTAATTACTGCTGTTATTATTTGGCTTGAATATATACAATTATCTGAACAAAGTCCAGGGTTTTATATATTTTAGTTTTATTATTCACGATAAAAATCAAAATGGGGCAGGTGAACGGGGGCAGGTGAAACGAAAAGACAATAGAGATCCGTCATACGTGCAAGTGTCAATTGTCATCTTTCTCGTAAATGATTAACATTTTATCAATATCAATTTCACAACTAAATTATTAATTAGTGTTGAGGTTAAACATATAAAAAGAACGTCCCATATTTTATTCGTATAGCATGCTCGTATCTTAATTTAATAGAGCTCCAATTTAATACGAAAAAATAAGTTCACAGATCATTAATAATTTTAAGAATTTAAATAAAAGAGAAATTAAAATAGAAAGAGAACCTTCAACTTGATATGCTAAACATAAAAATCAATTTATGATTGTTAAAAATAATATTATTAATATATTATTCTTATAATTTTTAATATATGATATAATTAATTATTAATTTTAATTTTAAATATAAATTTTTTTTATATTTTTTAATTTTAAAATTATTATTGTTAATACGTCATATCAATAGTTAAATAAAAAAGTAAAAAATAATCAGAATAATATATTATATCATAACTAATATAAACAATTTCAAATGTGAGAGATGGGGTTACTTACTATGAGTAGGTAGTAATAATGATCTGAAGTAAACCAAGAGGAGAATGGGAATGGGGCTTTGATGACGTTGACGTGATGTGGATATTTGCTTTCTCGCTCTGTTATCTTCATAACCAGTCGACAGTACACACAGGGACAGAGACAAGGGTGCGCCTTGGACGTGGCATAGCCTTAAGTGTATGCGCTTAAATTTTCCTTGTCTATTTATATGACCATTTGTCTGATGAACAACACAAAATTATTTATCATGTTCTTTAAAATAAACAAAGGTTAAAAATATATTTCTATCTCATAGATATTCTCAGAGGAGTCATCAGGATCGTAAAAAATTTGTGGTGTAACGCAATATTTTAAAATAATTATATGAGTATGTTCCACCCCCTTTTTAATATTCAATGTTCCATCATCTGGTTAAGTCATCTTCCCTATCCAATATTTTGTTAGTGACATTTAACATCTCAAATTAATTTATAATTTATTTAACATTAAAATATTTTTAGTTATATTTAATATCTTAAAATATTTTATAATAATTCTTAGTATATTAAACTCTCTAAAATATCTTTTTAATATCACTTAATATTTTAAATACTAGGCATTACTGAAAAATATTTTAAAATATTAAAGACTATATATTAATTTAAAATATTAAATACTAATAAAAATATTTAAAAGTGTTTGATACATCTTATCCGTAATTTAAATATGTTGGTGTGAATTGGGAGCATTTTTTTAACTCAACATCTTAGTTGTTAAAAAACAGAATCGGTACCATTACATCAATTTAAAAATATTATTTCGTTCATTATTTTGGAAAATTTTACAACTTCACTATTCCTCATATTAAGACAAAATTTAAATAATTCAAATTTATTTTTAAGAAGACAAACATCTGAAAGTACTTAACCCTGTATAATTATGAAAAAAATATAATTATGTTATAATTAGAACCCTGAGAAATGATATAATTATGTTAGTTATAAGCATGATTGAAACCCGCTAATTAGAATATTTATTTCGCAAGAAGGGGGGAAAACTTTATCATGTTACAATTTGATTTAGGTTCAGGACCTGTAGTTTTTAGTTTTAATTTCGGGCCATCCACGGTGACTTGCTAATTGCGGTTTAAACGGCCGAAGCCTCTCCCTCTAGCTTCTCAGGCCTCGCTTACGGTGCCTCTCAAAATACATGCCGAATCTCCCCGAGAACATTGCTCAACAAAAATTAAAAACAAACAATAAAAAACTCCACAAAGCTTGTGTAGATCACAAGGGAGATCCAATTTTGTCTGAACTTCGTGTTTGAGATCGAGAGACAGCGAGAGCCTCCGGTTTCGTTCTCCTCGGTCGCCAGCTGTGTTCTACATTGTTTGGATCCGATTCCATTTGGTGCTGTTCATGCAATTCGGTGGTTGGTAACCGGGGTTTTTGAATTTCAAAAGCTTCTGAATGCGTATGCTTCTCAATGAGGTTGTTTAGATGCCATGAATCTACATCTCTATTGAATCAAAATTCTCAAATCCTGTTTGCTGGCTTATTCATTTCTCCCTGAAGATCTCCTTTTTGCTTGTAAATATAAGAGTGGGGTAGAGTTGTGAAGCATCGTATTCAAATACAAATTCCCTAACCTTTTGCGAGGACCTCTGGATTTGTCATCTGAATTTTAACGATTGCGGATATCATTGCTTTCACCACGATGGACTCATTATCAGCAATTAGCGAGGGACTGGGGGAGATCGACGGACAGATCAGCGACATTTTCCGTGCTTTATCGTAAGATTTCGAACTTCGTTGGTTTCTGATAGATAAAATCTGCTTTCCCTTTGACTGTTGCGATAATGTCGAGGCTAGCATCACCTGGGTGCTGATGTTGGCAATTTTTCAAATCTTACCTCGTATATTCCCTTTAATAATGACACAACTTGGGGCTGTTTATATTGTTGGTACTGAATAGTTGCGGTGTTATTCGTACAGAAATGGATTTCAGAAACTGGAGAAGATTAAGGATTCAAATAGGCAGAGCAGGCAGCTGGAAGAGTTGACCGATAAAATGCGAGACTGTAAGCGGTATGTTGGCGTTTATTACATTCTTTCCATCTTTCGTATTGCTTCCATTAGTAGCTTTATTCATATTTCTTAGAAGCTTGAATGTCGCTCATGGTTGCGTTATTGTATTTTGCGTCATTAAACAGTGCAAGGGAAATTGTGAAATAAAATCTAGAGAGGAGAGGACAGATACGAAGTTGATAAGAGGGAAATTGGAGCTATTTAATTGGCAAGTGCGTGCAAGAACCACCGCTATTAGCTCTCATGCTAGTTTAGGAATGTATATGATTAAATATAAGTTTATATCCAGCCAGACCAGCCCTACTTAGCTTGCTTATGTTATGTCAATAAATGTCGCTGCAGCGCAGATTGTCCATACAAAACAGCTTTTCTTACTTGCAAGACATTATTCCTGATATTTTACTGAAACCACTGCTCTAGGAAGCGGATCATGAATTTCCACACCTCCAGAATTGAGGTTTTGGTCTCTCTTCTGAAGTACATGGTGTGTATTGATATGTTTTATTGGCTCTATTTTCTCAGGCTTATAAAAGAGTTTGATGCAGAAGTCAAGGCTCTGGAGGGTAGAAATGATAGGGAAACCAACAAAATGCTGAATGAGAAAAAGCAATCCATGGTGAGATGTTAACTTGTGAGATCTATATAATATCCTGATGTTAGTTCCTAAAATTGGGCCTCTTGGTCCCAACAGTTATCATTGACGTTCTTCAACCTCACTGATAAGTTAATTGCAATTTTTGTCACAGATCAAAGAGTTAAATTCATATGTTGCTCTTAAAAAGCAGTAAGTTAACATTTACTAGTAGTTGATCTTCGTCTGTTTGACAGGCATAGATCCATAGTTTATATCATGCATGATCTAACTTTGTCAACATGTCTTTTTATGTTATCCATGTTCTAGCATGAGCAGGGTGCACATTTTGATATAATGGACCATTTAGCTTATAATGTTGGTTGCAATGCAGATATGCCACAGATATTGAGAATAAGCGAATTCAGCTCTTTGAGGGGCCTAATGAAGGCTATGCAGAAGAAAATGTCTTGCTAGCTTCCTGTAAGCATATAGGTTTCTCTAACCTATGCTATTTTGTCATGATGTTCACTTAGGTTAGATAGTTTTGATGCTGCTAATAGTCATATATCCTCCCTTTAATTGTCAAAGTTCATGATTAATCTGTTGAACTATGCGGAACTAGTGATACTACAATGTTATTGTGTCTTTTTAGCCAATGCATATTTGTCTCCATAATTATATTATTTTATATAACGCCACTGCTTCTTGTTATGTTTGGTTTATATAATTTGTAGTTGTGTTGATTATTTTCTGAGAATCCAATGTCTCTAGATTCTAGTAAAAATTGATGTTGTTTGGGTCATGGGAGAAGTAGAGAACACAAGATGTTATGGAAATTTGAGTTGAAATTATAATTATTTCAGTTACAATGAGAGTGGGGAAAATGGTCATGCCTCCCAAAATATTATACATAGTTGCCTATGATATTCACATAACTGATCATGCTTGCTTCGTGAAATATGCTGTTTCTTATGTGGCCCTTTTATAATGTAAGAAACTTCTTTCTTTACAGCAATGACAAACCAACAGCTGATTGATAGGGGGAACCGGATGATGGATGAGACAGATCAAGCCATTGAGAGGGGAAAGAAGGTAGGTCTAATTTCTTGAAGACCAATTATGTCTTAAAACTAGGTCAATTGAGACCTAACTAAACTAATTTTGCTTTGTCTGGGATAGTTGGTTGAACTGATCCTAGTAACGATGCTAATTTTCAAATCCATTAAAAGTTTTTGTTGTGGCAAGATAACATTACACATCAAAATTTATGTCAACTATTCACTTAATACATAGTTACATATGTCACTCTTGAAGGATCATCCACCCAACGGTATTCCTGCTTATTACAGGAATTGGCTGAATCTATTTACATATTTATGTACGATCCTCTCTGTTTGAATACCTCTGGCTGAAAGTTGATTTCTGTGAATCACTCTATTAATAGGTTGTTGAAGAGACAATAAATGTTGGCGTTGAGACTAATGCAGCTCTTAAGGCTCAGGTACGTGCATAGCTGACTGTTCTGTTCCCCACAAAACACCCCCCTCCCCAAAACACCAAAAAAAAAAAAGACGGAACAAAAGAAATTGGATGGGATGGGATGGGGTATGGCCTGAATTCGAACTCCTCTAATGTAGAATAAAAATGACAGAAAGAAAATTCTTCGAAGTTGTCATTGTACTAAGGACGCCAATCTCTTCTATTTGCAGACGGAACAAATGAGCAGAATTGTCAATGAGCTTGATTCTATCCATTTCTCCATAAAGAGGGCCACTAAATTGGTGAAGGAAATCGGTAGGCAGGTCAATTTCTAAATTATCCACTTGGTTGCATGGTAATATTTGAATTATCTTTATTTATTATCGGTTAACCTGCCGGAGTTTTATAATAGGTTGCTACTGACAAGTGTATCATGGCATTAATGGTTCTTGTTGTGATTGGAGTGATAGCTATCATTATTGTAAAGGTAAGCGTTGGTTTTCTTCCTATGATTTTAACTGATTTCTTATTTCTTGGTTTTCCAATGTTTTTGGCTTTTCACAGTGAATAAATTCAGCTTAGATAATTCGTTTACTAATAGTAGATGCAGTTGCTTAAATGTAATGTGTTTTCATTGCTTGAATAACCACGTGTTTGTGCTTCCCAGTTTCTTACCTCACAGCTCTTGATGACACTTCATGCGTGTTTTACGGAAAATCTTCACTTCTGTGCCACGGTTTTCTGTATAACTTATCCATGCAGCCATATGATGATTTGAAAAAAGTTTGAAACCGTTAGCAATGGCGAACATATAGTTGCAATAACAAGAAATGTAGCTGCTAATATATTTGCATTTGGAAAATGTTCGTTTGTGTGCTGCTGAATCTTTTGCTTACTCAATATGATGGTAATAATAAATTTCTGACAGATTATGATCATTATATATACACATCACAACCGAATAAAAAATGCATGTAATGCCAATATCAAGTCAATTCCGCAAAGAAACAACATGGTTTAAATTATCCCACAGTAATCAGATGATGTCATACATAACTTGCTGTTCTTTTTTCCTCAATTTCAGATAGTGCACCCAAACAACAAGGACATTCGGGATATTCCAGGATTAGCGCCACCAGCCCAGACCCGGAAGCTGCTTTGGGGTCATAGCTGAACTAGAATTTAGTGTGTGAGCGATAAGCTCATCTGATTAGTTTGCCTGTTCTTTGCTTTGATGGCGATGGGGTTGGCTGCAGCTGTTTTTACATGACAGAGCTTGCTCAGTTGCTTTTGCATTCAGATATGTTGTTTCATAATTTTCCATAGAGATTGGTTGGCCTGAGAATGATAGACCCGGCTCTCGTATATTGTGGTTATTGAGGGTTTCATGATTAATTATTCAATGAATCGATAAAATTTTCTATGGACCTACCGAGTCACGGGAATAGCCCTAATGAGGTGATGTGATTGATCCATAGATGTATTTTTACTCGTTGCTGTCGGTTTTCTAAGACAAGCTAGCAGTTTAATTTCCGTTGTGGGAAATTGTTCCATTATTTTTTATTGGACAAAAATATATTCTATTGTTATTATATACATTATGTTTGGTGAGCCCACATCAAGTATTACCCTTTTTGTCTTAGGAAAAAAAAAACCCTGTTATTGAAGCTATAGATTATCAGTGTGAGAATGTTAAGAAAAAACATAGGAATGCTGCAATGAATCATGGAACAACCATCAAACCCATTATTCTTGTCTGATACGACATGGGAGAATGTAAAACTAAGCTGTATTGCCACATGCGGATGTTTTTCTTTTTCAAACTAGGGAGTTCAGATTGTGGGCAATTTAATGAAGTAGAGAAAAGGGTTATGGATTGGACCAGAAGTAGGATCCGTTTTCTTTAACTCATCCTTCTCTTCTTCACCTCAAATATTTCGAATTATAAAATAACATCGACATTTTAGTATAAGAAAAAATCTATTTCTAAAAATCTACGCGTGCTAATGGAGGTGAGTGTTGACATTCCAGATTTCCAAATCATAGTAAATCTGATTGGTACCGATGATCGCGGTGGTCATTCATCACTGGACAATACAGCTACATGGGAACATGTAGCTGTCAATTGTCTCTCTAATGGGCACCTATCTTTTTCTTGACTTTTGCTGGAGTGAATGCGCTGAGAAAAGTTTTTTGGCTGTAAGTATAACTTGACCTTGACCTTGGAATAATTATGCCATTCAAACGTTCAAGTGCGCACGAGCACTAGTAAAATGTGGGACTTAAGGTTCATGTTTATGTGCTTCTTTTTTCTTTATTTTATGGCATTTTCTTGCACTTTTTAAGCGGAAGTCTAATGCCCTGTATTTTCAGTTTTGGTTCAATAATAATGTATTAGGTTATAATTATAAAAATTAATTAATTTTTAATAAATTAATAAATTTAAATAAATCAATTATATTCTGTTAAATTTATTTAAATATTTTTTTTTTGAGATGGGTTTAAAGTTCATTCAAACAAGGCTGATTCTATGATTACGTAGGAAGCATTACGTCCTTTAATTTTGCTTTTCCGCAACACATAATTAGTTTTATGAACGTTTTATTTTAGTGTGGTAGGTAATTTTAATCTATTGTATAATTATAATATTCGTTATATTGTCCTATTGTATTTTCATCCAAGTTCCAAACTTCAGTGCCAGCCAGATTTTACATTTTTTATTTATTTCATCGAAGAGCCTTCCCCCCCCCCCCCCCCAATATCAATCAATCAATTAATTTATTTATCAGAAATTTTGGAGAGTTTATTTTTATTCTATTTATAACTAACAAATAGTTTTTCTCTAAAACATTTATCAAAATTTCTATTCGCGCTCTTATTTAAAAGAAAAGAGGTAATATCTTATTAATAAGCTACTAGTGAACTTTTTAAGATTATCATTAAATAAGTAAGGATATTTTTCAAAACAATCATAGCTTGCAATTGAAGTAAATACGTGTTTATTATAAAAATAAGTCGGGAATTATTATTAATTAATGTAATTAAAAAAACAAAACAATAAGAAAGAAAGGGATAGTTAAGTCAATTCAATGTGGCTCTGTGCGGGTGGCGACGTTGGAACCGAAGCAGTTCATTGAATTGCCATTGACGATGCCTTATCTTCCAAGTTTCAAGTTTGAAAACTCTCTTTTATTTATAGTTTTTCGGAAAGATTTGGCTCTCACTTCGCCATCTTCCTTTCCTGAACGCAGCGGTGGTTATCTTCCGCGGTTTCTCATCTTTTTCGGGGCTTCTCCTTTCATTAAATTAATTCTTAGTCCAGTAATCATTCAGTTCCTTCCACTTCACGCAACTCATGTTTTGAATTTCGGGAATTCTCAGTTTCTCTTGGTTCAGCTTTTATTCCCACTGAATTTCTATCTTTCAATGCATTATACATATCGTTTTTTCGTCTCTTTTTGCTATCTATTCTCTGCTTGCTTCCTTTTTCGGCTCTGAATCCCTTTCCCCTCAGCTTCTCTACATCTTCCAGGCCTTAAATTTTCCTTTCGTTGGAAAACCCCTATTCGTTTAGTATTAAAATTTAGACTCGTCGATAACATTCCTCAATCGAATGGTTAGAAAATGAGGTGCTTCTTGTTCAAGTCTAAAAGAGGATCAAAATCCTCCTCAGAATCGCAGAAACAGAGACAGGATAATCATCCGGGTTCAAATCACGCGGTGAGTTCAACGAGTTCGCTGCCATCGCCGAGAACCTTAACAGAATTGTACAAAGAGAAAGAGCACAATTTGAGAGTTTTCACTTCGCAAGAGCTCAGAGAGGCCACGAATGATTTCAATAGGATGCGGAAGATTGGAGAGGGCGGTTTCGGGAGCGTTTATAAAGGTACAATTAGGTCTCAAGATGGTCAAGGCGATCCTATTGTTGTTGCGATAAAAAGCCTCAACACCCGTGGCTTTCAGGTATGTCGGCTTCCGCAGCTTTTGTTCTTGCATAATCCTTTCTCTTTTCTTTTTCTTTATCCAATTGTTTTGTGCAGTAACTGAAAGTTAAACTGACCTAGGCTGACAGTTACAGGGTAGAGAGAAAATTATTCGTGTTTTTTCTTTAATAAATTCTTCTGGCTAAGCGGTTGTGGAGAGAAGGTGCACTACAGGAAGTTAATTGGGAACTTTGAAGCCCGATGTGTTTCTTCCTTCACATGTCAAGAACTATAACAATCCCTTGCAATTGACATGTATATTATTATATAGGTGTCATCTGCAGAATTTATTATTGTTTGTCCGCTAATCATATCCAATTGTTGAGTGTCTGCATTATCATAACACTTGCACATTGTAATAATATCTGCGTTAGCTATATCTCTTTCTGAAGGTAGTCTTCTTTCTTCTTGTTAAGGGGCATAAACAATGGCTGGCAGAGGTTCAATTTCTGGGCATTGTTAATCACCCAAATTTGGTAAAACTATTGGGATACTGCTCTGAAGATGGAGAAAGAGGGATCCAACGGCTGTTAGTTTATGAGTTCATGCCCAACAAGAGCCTGGAGGATCATCTTTTCAGACGGGATATTCCCACCTTGCCGTGGAAAACAAGATTGAAGATCATGCTCGGAGCTGCCCAAGGATTACTTTATCTACACGAGGAATTAGAGATTCAGGTACTTCATCCTTATAACGATTTGGTATTTGTGAATCGGGCATCCAAAACCCTACTTTTGTTGATAATCTTTTTTATTGTTTATTTGGTAGGTAATATACCGAGATTTCAAATCTTCCAATGTTTTATTGGACACGAACTTCCATCCAAAGCTTTCAGATTTTGGTCTCGCTAGGGAAGGTCCAACTGGGGATAAGACTCACGTGTCCACTGCGGTAAGTGGATGGTGGACTTGGACTATGTATTACCAAGTCAAATAAGGCAGCTTGGTTTTGAACTTTTGGTTATCTAAATTTGAGTAAATACACATTCTTTAAAATTAGTTGAGTTGACATCACCAAGCTCTGTGTCTTATGTTTGTTATACAGGTGGTCGGGACGCATGGATATGCTGCCCCAGAATATATAGAAACAGGCCACCTCAAAGTTCAGAGTGATATATGGAGTTTTGGTGTGGTATTATATGAGATGCTTACAGGGAGGCGATCATTAGATAGAAGAAGACAGAAAGAACAGAAGCTTCTAGATTGGGTTAAACAGTATCCTGCCGATAGTAGGAGGTTCAGCATGATAATGGACCCTCGTATCAGAAATGCGTATTCACATGGTGCTGCTCGGAAAGTAGCCAAGTTGGCAGACAGATGCTTAAACAAGAAACCTGAGGAAAGGCCATCCATGAGACAGGTAGTGGAAAGCTTGAAGCAAGCATTGCAGCATTCAGAAACTTCAAAAATGACTTCTGAATCGTCCCGACCTAAATTGGTTCCAACAAGCAAGTAGTGTAACTCTTAGCTTACGCATAAGTTGAATACATTGTCTGGTCAGTTGGACCCACGAAGCGAGGTCCTGTTTTTATCCAACACTGGCCTTTAATTCATATTGGAAGATAATGCTTTTTATAGTCCATATGCCCAACTTAGTTTCCATAGAATATAGTCGATTTATTTAGTTTGGATAAACTGAAGGTTGAAATCGAAATCGACATGCTGCACTTTTTGTTTTTGGTTGCTGTACGGGTGAAGGAGAAGCCACTATCTGTTACTGCAACAATGAGGAAGTCAGTCCATATCCAATTTCAAGGATTGGATCTTAAAGGAAGAAATATATTCAGTTGGCCAACTCCAAAAAGAAAAAAGAAAGGAAAAGAAAACGCGTATTCACTTGCAGCTGCCAGCTGGAGATATTTTCAGAGCGGCCGTTATTTTCAATATTCTTTTGGGCCACTTTTCCAAGGGGTTCTCTAAGTCAACCTCCTGTAATTATTTTTTTAAGGGGAATCTTGAAGAGTAATTAATGAAGTTTTCTTATTATATTAGGTGTTCTGACTTTTGACTAGAGGAAGTTTGACAGATTAAATTATTAACAATGGTTTTGTTTGTGACGCCTAGTTTATTTTTTTAGTTGTGAAAAAAATTTCCATTAAAATTTTTATTGACAATAATGATCTAAATTAGAGTAGTGTGTATAAAATTTATAAAATAATTATATTTTATATGTATAAAAATTTATTAAATTTTGCTTACGAGTATAATTTTTAGTAGGGGATTTTTCTCTAACAGTGGGGATTAAATTCTATTCAATCATTTTGGTACAAAGTTTTCAGATGAGATGAACAAACATCTAAAATTGAAATATCTTTTGCTAAAACATCAGGAGGATAGATCTGTTGAAAGCTTTATATCCCACTTGAAATTCATAAAATCCATAATCTCCATAAATGTTATGGTGGAACAATTTATTATAAACCATGGAAAATGTTACACACAGTAAAAGTTATTGGGCTTAGTAAAAGTAATGAAGAGTACAGATCATTCCAGCCCAACATCCATAAAAGAGAAAGGGGCCCAACAAAGCCATCGGCACTCGGTGCATTGATACCTGCATGAGAGAGGGGAAGGGAGAGGCATGGAATGGAGCAACACGAACCAGCAGCACCAAGCCATGAACCAAGAAGCAAAAAAGGACATTCACAAGAATAAAAAACAACAAAGTACACCAAAGTAAACATATATAAGCAAAGGAGCAGCCTGAGCAAGCAGCAACCCATGTGGAGCACAATACTGCCCGTTTTGTACTCATGGCCGGGAAGGTCCATATAAGTCATCATGTCTTCGACATTTGAAGAAGACGAACAGGGCCAGGATAGGTTGTGAAATCATCATTGAAGCGGATAGCTTCCTCGGCCGTCAGAGCAGAAACTCGCATATAAGTGGACGAGTGCATGTTCCGGATGAGAAGAGGCTGAGGGAGTTGAGATGGATACGATACACAGAGGTGGGGATATATAAGGGAGCGCAACTGATCAATAAAAACAACCGAATAACCTGAACGCATCAAGAGCTCCCAACGAGGCTCCCCAAGTCCATGAGCACGCATAAAACCATAGAGCCGCCTGAACCAAACATAGACGAGTTCATAATCATAATCATGCCCTTCTCCAATCCCCGAGTGCTCCACAGCAATCTCTCTGAGATCGTGGTGAACAATGACGAGCAAGTCTCTAGCGGTGATACGGAGGGTTACGCGTCCCGCTGCTCACCATCAGTGAAGGAAGGCACAGAAATCAGCCTCGTTGCAGCGGTTGAAACTTGGGCGTTCCATGCATGAAGACTCTGTTATGAGCCGGAGCTCTCATCTGCATCTATTTATATTCGGATTAGAAAGCAGAGTTTCCTTTTGTGATGATAACAGATCGGAAACATTGCCATGTAGTTTTGGAAAGAAATGGGCATTGCAATGTCTAGAAGGCACCGTGGCACTGACTTGAATGAGATTTATAATACATATTGAGCCGACTAGAATAAGGAGATGCACACGTGGCCGTACTAATTGTGGGAAGCAAGGTTACGTTGACGAATGAGCGTACGGTGATGAGTGACTGCATACTTACGTGGCCCTCGGATGAGATCTTCTTTAATATTTTTGGCGGATATTAACCCAGAGCATAACAAACAAATCACGGTTAATTACAGTTATTTAATACAAGCTCTCATCTCATGGGAGAAGACATATCAAAATAAGCATCTCACTATTTATAATAATAAATGATAAATATTATTTGTAAACAAATGATTTTTAACATGATTGTTTCATTTTTTCTTTCTTTCTTTTTTTATACAAAGGAAGAGGTTAACAACCCATAACAAAGCTAACTAAACTAAAAAGGAACTAATCTTGAACAATTAAAAGTTTACAGATCAGATGGACACACTCTAAAAAGAGCAAGGGTTTGTCAACCCCTTCTTTACTAGTAATATCAACAGAGCTTTGTTTTGTTCGCTAAAGATATAATAGACTTACCTATCCCTATCCATTCTCATCGGATTCTAAATATGTAAGAACATTAAGCTACAAGTGTTACATGAATTATTTGCCTTGACACTTCTTCTAAAGCATCGGGAGCCAAAGTAAGCAAGAGGAAATCTTTTATTGTTTTTCTTCCCCAAAAGTGCATTATTTAGTAAAATGTGAAATAATCGTTCGTCCTGTGCCCCCACACAGCTCCGTTCACCAAATGTGAAATAATCTTTTATCCTTTAATTTCTTTTTAATAAATATTAAAGAAAGCTAATAGATTAAAAATTAATTTTTTTAATATATAAAATTTAATTTTTTAAAATATAAAAATTATCAAAATGAGTTTTAATTCTCTTAACAAAATTATTTTTTATTAGCTCAACATAATTTAAATTTAAGGAAAACAGTTGTCTACATACCTAAAGCCTATACCTATAACCCAGTTAGCGGAACAAGTTTAATTCATAAAGTTTTGGGCCTCCGAAATTTTGTAGGCCTTAATTCAATCAGAGCTGCTGCGTCTCAAACCGAGCGGCGCGATTCTCAAATCGGGTGCTGAAACCTGAAATGATGTGAAGGAGGATTCTGTTCCGGTGAAATGGAGATAACTCAGAAGAGCTTCACTCTCATTCAGACTGTAGCCACCGCTGGGGTTTTCTCTGCGATCTCGTTTTGGTGACTCTCTTTCCCCACTTTTCTCCCTTTGTATCGTGATTCTTCATCCTCATCAATTCCCTGCATCAGGTACGGTTTCATGTTCGGCAGAGAGTCCTCTCGCAAAGAGCTCGGTCACTTAATTGAAGATCTCCGTAAGGGAAACCCCTCCTCCGATTCTCATTCTCACTCTTGAATCGGTATCTGTCGTCTCTCTTCGCGGTCTCCCTTTTGGACTTTCTTGTTTCCAGTGCCAATTGAACTCGTTTCTACTGGATTTGCGATTTGTGCAATTCGACACGAATTTTGTTAGTTGTTCGTAGATACGGCAGACTATTTTACTACTATAGGCTTGTAGCTTTTTCGTGCACAATTTTCATTTGGTACTTGTCCTTCTACGAATAAGCTTCGTGTGGATTCATTTTTATTCAATGTAGAAGCAGGGTATCAGCTTGAAACGATGTGGACATGACTTTGATGAGTTAGCTGTGTGCGAGCGATTACTTGACTATGTTCAGCCCCATGTTTCATGTACTCCTTGGCTAATTTTGAAATCCTTTGCATTTCTCTTCTGGGGATAACTCTATTTGCCGTAGCCTATAGATTCCACACAAACCTTAGTTTGCACTTTTGTGTGCTTTTAAAATTCAGTGGACCTCTCTGCCTTGGCAATTTTGTAAGTAGTGTTGATTGTATGAGTAATCTATGGATGATCAAAGCAATCGAATATGTAACTTCGGATTTATGATTTAGACGTAGATCATTGAGCAGTTTAACCTTGTTGCTGGGATTTGCCTGATAATAATCCGAGATGTCGTCAGTAATTGTTGATAATCAATGTGAATAGTTTTCCGGATATGCAGAATTATTCCACGGAAATATATATATTGCTTTCATCGTGACATCAAAACTGCTTTCCGCATGATGTTCATATGTTGTAGTATGAAGATTATTTTAGGAATATCAATATAGAATCTGATGACTATGGGCTAGGTTTTTCGCCAGGTGAGATCTGTGCTGGTCTATCAAGGTGCACACAGTACTCTGTGTACTTGTTGGAGCTGTTGACTATAAACAAGAAAACACGACACGCTGTTATTCTATGATAACATTGAATATTGACAGAAGGGAATGACTTCAGTGTTTTTATGTATATAATGAGTTTCGGGGTCTCTGGTATCTCTCCCAAACAACCGACCTCGCGAATTGAGTACAATATCAGTATGTAGTGAAAATTTAGTTATAAAGGTCTTATCCAATCATATTGGATTTTTAAATATACAAGACATAACTAAATAAAATAATATCTTCTCCATCATCGCAGGTTTTAGAATGGCACATCACGTATGCCACAGCTCTGTCTACGTTGTCACAACTTTTCCACTTTTCTCTGTTGCTCTGCCTTGTTATGTTTCTTTTCTGTAATATCTTATTGAACTCTTAAAAGATATATGCCCCACGGCGCCTGAACATGCCTCCGTAAATATTCACACAAGAGCAACCTCTTGACCTTGATCTTGTTTCTTCTTAGCTCCTTTGATATGTCCGACGTACAGATCGGTCCCATTGGAATCACAATGTGGAAGCCTGTGTCTCCGGCCATCTTCAGACATGCTTCTGACGAAGTCCACAAGGTGTCTCCAGTTATCTCCTTCGAACAACTTCTTATTCATTCTAAGGTATGTAAATGCAGCCAATCCATTGCCTGAGTCTGATCTGCTTGTTGCCAAAACTTGAGCATAGGAGTGTGAATCATATCTCTCCAATGCATTCTCTCCAGCAAGTTCTACTCCAGCTTCCTTAGTCGCCATCTTCACTTGACGAACTAACCCTTCTGGCGAGCAATTTGCATGTTCTGGCTGCTCTCTGTCTTTCATTTCCATGCAGGTGAAATTGAACACAACCCCATGTTTTGCCAGCATTCTTGCTATTGGTAGATACCCGTCACGGAATCTAGTGTTGTAGTATCCAGCAGTTAGCTCAGAAGCATGAGACCTGGATCTGTAATGCCAGTGGATTCCGGCAATTTTCCCGGAAAGTTTCACCCCACAATGTTGGAATATCTCGCTGGCAGATGCGAGGATGATATCACCGTGTTGGAGCAGCTTGCTGGAGTACCAGTCCAAGAAGAAGTGTCCGTACTCAGTGTTCCATGTTCCATCCCTTTTGAAGAAGCCGGTCTCCTCGGGGAATTTATTGTAGTGCCCAGCGTCATGTGGTCCACTTCTTCCCCATTCTTTCTTTCCGATGGTCTCTGCTGATGCCTCCAAAGATGCTTCCATATACTGCATGAGTGTGACAAACTGGTCATTTTAATTACTGAGATATTTTTTGAAATTATATCTTGTGATGAGAAAGAAAGAATTGTTTTTTGAGGCGTTGTTTAGAAAGATTATTCGACCATATGCCTTTTCCATTAATTTGGAGAATCAAATTTGTGAATTACCTTGTCATAGCATTGGAATTCTCCAATCCCCGGAAACCTCCATGTTCCATTGCTTTCTGGATAAGATGGATATCGGAGCTCGCCACAAGGACCCATTCCCACTTGAATTTCCTGAAAAAGAGTGTGGTATTACAATTTAAATGGGCAATCGCGGTAAAAACAAAGAGGAAGATGAGAAACCTATCAAACACACTCCTAATTTTAGAATCTAAAACGACTAGAATTTGACAATTTGGATACAATTCTAATTCTAACTGAACTTGTAGCAGAAGATGTGTTACTGACCACAATAGCGCTGCCCAAGTAATCTCTGAATGTGTCACGGAAGCTCCTCATGTAATCACCATACACTTGAATAGGTGTCCTTCCTCTTAACACAGGCATTGAATCGCAGCCCAAGGAGATATATTCAGGATTCCTCCTCCCTGATTTGTCCGTGTAAACCAGGTCCGGGTTCTTGCTTATTTCTTCAAGCACCCATGGCGGTAAAGGGATGCTGAACACAATCATCAAAATTGTGCTTGAATTTAGCGAATATATATAATCTCACAACTTTTTTGAAACTAACCGACAGTTCTACTAATAACACGAATATAGCCCAATATTTGTAGAAAGGAAAACATAGGAAACATAGAAATACCTGCAGGAGTCTCCAACATTGCCTCCGCACTGATGGAAAGACATGACAACCTGAAGCTTCAAGCCATGTTTCCGCACCATATTCACAAGCTCGATATAAGCATCCCAATTGTAATTCAAAGGGGCATCTTTTTCCACTAAACCCCACCAAGCATCCACCATCACTCCTTCAACTCCTGCGCTCTTGAGGGCCATCAAACTCGCATTCATCGTTTTTGCCCTATTCAATGTCCCTCCCCTCGTCACCGTGTCTAACGGCAGCATCACGAACACTGGCACCTTCATCCACTCCTTCTGGTTGTGATTGCCACCACTTGCAGACGACGGCGCGTGTACCTTCTCCTTCCTTCTTGCATGATGATGGTGGTGATGATGACGACTGTGCGTCGAGTTTGAGTGCTTGGCTTGCAGGCGGAGCGACGTCTTAATTTTAGCGAAGGAAACCGAAGCAGAGACGAGGTCGTCGAAAGTCTTGGGTTCTTTCTGATTGATGAAAGAAATCGAAGAACGAAAAGCTAACGCCATTTTTGAGTTTGCAGGTGAAGATGAAGGCAGCATGCGGTGGAATTACTCAACATGGAAAGTCTTACTTTATGGGGAAAAAGAAAATGTCTAGTTTGGGAATTGGAGCGGACAAAGTTGGTGGGGTCTGATTCAAAAGTGAAAAGGCGCAAAAAAAATCAAAGCTAGTCGGCGCACATTTGGAATGAGATTTGTTCTTCTTTCTCCTCCTTTTTCATTGACGTGTTCCCACCTCAGCTCCTGCATTCGTATCTAATGCACCAAAGGTTATCTGAAGCTTCGGTTTTTAACGGTTAACTGCCTAAACTGTTTTAATGGTTTGTCTCCAGTTATTACATTAGACTAACCTCAAGATTAATAACGAAACTGTTTTAAGAAAAATAAAAACGAGAACAAGTCGTCTGTTAACAATTGAATAATTGATAGTAGAAATATCTTGACATGATGAAACCCTTTGATATTTTTTCAGCTATCCCAAGCTAAGTAAGCGGCCTCACTTTTAGTTTCTTAGTTGTTTTGCTGGCCATTTTGCTAAATACATCTCTCCATAATAAATAATTGGTCATTTTCCCCTAAACCAAGGTTAATTGAGCAAATTTTAACCCAAGAACAGCGTTGTGCTAAACATCACATCATAAGACTTATTAATTAAAAAATTAGTCTTAGATTTTTATTAAATCTTTTTGGTTTTTTGGGGGAAAATGAATACACGGAAAGAGGCATTAAAATAAGCGTAGAGAAGCCAAAAGAATAATAGACGATGTCTAATTTTTGTTGTTGAATAATTTATTTTCTGAGACTTGTTGCTTTGCTCGATAATTAATGAGTGGTATTGTGTTGCCCCAGTAAGACAAACCCCAACCAAATGAGCTTTAGGTTTTGTTTGGTTTAATAGAAGGAAGAGTAGGAGAGATTAATTTAGAGAGAGTAGGAGAGGGTAAGAGAAGTAAGTAGGGGATGAGACAAGATGTTTTGTTTGATTTAGGAGGGGAGGGGAGTTTAAATAAATTAATATATATACTCTTATTATTTTATTTAAATTATATAAATTAATATATATACTCTTATTATTTTATTTAAATCTCTTTTTTAATATTTTACCTTTATATTGTTTATTTTTCGTTCCCATTTTTTAAGGAAACATAATTTAGATTTTTCAAGGAAAAATTAATAAAAAAACTGGAGAGAGAAAATGACAAAAAGATTTGATTTTTGTAAAGAAAAATCAAATCATTGTTCAAACGTAGAAGCTGAAGTGAAAAAAATAATTTTATTATATTAATTGTTATAGGTGAAATTAGAATATTTAAAAAATCCATAGATATTTTATACAATATATAACTAAAATTTTCTTCCCCTTCTAAAAAAAATCTCACTTTTAAAAGAAAGGGAGAAGATTAGAGGAAAACACTAGACGATAAAAATTTTAATCTTCCATTTCCTCTATTTTTTTAATCAAATATATTTATCCCAACCTTACCTAGCCTCTCCTCCATTCCAAAAAACCCCCCAGCCAAACAAAACAAGGCTTTAGTTTGTTTCCACCGCGTGCCTTAGTTTTCGTGGATGAAAATATCTCAGAAATTAAAAGAAATTCTCTTGTGGTTGTGCTTCAACTTGTTCGAGATAAGGAACCCTCAAAAGTCCTTCTTAGACGTGTGTGGTTTGGAGCAAGTCTTTTGTTATTTTTGTTAGTCTTGTTTCCAAGTATTCAAATCTTAACACAACTTTTCAACTCTCCCTCGCTATTAACTGTCTCATTTTTTCCATGTTGGACTCTCATTAATGTTCGGACATATGAAATCTTCTAAACGAAAGTCAAGAATTCTCAATAAAATTATTAAGCAGTATCTTTTAATTAATAATTTATTCTAAAATTTTGTCATTAATAGAATATAATGGTGGCGGCAATCTACGTAGCCGACCATAGATAATAAGGCTTCTTGTTGTTGAGCTCTTATTAGAACCTTTAATTGTTGACTTAACACCTTACTTGTCAAATTGAAGATAGGATCATATCAAAAGTCTTGTCTGAAATATCTACAGTAAGTTCTTTTGTATACCTACAAAGATTTGTAACTGCATGTGCCTCATCTGCTAACTTTAAGATTTGACAGTTGCGGCAACAAGGAAAAGTCCTCGCTGGCTTCGCGTTTACAAGAACTGAATAAGTATTTTCTGCACTTCTTTGAGTTATCTGATTACCCCATATTGCTAAAGAAGTGACAAATCAACAGAAATACTGGGTGAATCATATATATGAAGCATAACAGAAAAAGACTTTTACATTGTATAAGTATAATTAATGTACTAAAACCAAAATAACTTAATTAGGAAGAAATTTGATGAAGGAATTAATGTGAAGCAGCGATGGTGTAGACATCAGCATCAGAAGAGAAGGAAAGTACAGAAGTTGGAAAGAGAAAAGGAGGGACAAGTTGGTCGTGTTTTTAATTCCGAATCTTGGAGGAGCTTTAGCTGACAAATGATGTTTTGTAGTGTATTGTAGGAAGGTGTTAATTAGCTGAGCTGTCTCCCTGTAATGCATAGCCCTACCATTTCATGTTCTTGCGGAGGAAAATAATCCTTATCTCTTAACAGCGTTTCTTGTTCTTCTTTTTTCAAAGTTTCAGAAAGAAACAAAAATCAGTTCACCGGAAATCCCGGTGGGAAAGACGTGCATGCAACTTCAATAAACACAATACCAAGTGGACCTTAAATTTGGTTGAAACATTTGAAACGCTATTAATACCATTGGAGTTTTTAGCATGTCAAAAGTTTCTCATTACTCAAGTTAAGGAAAGCTTTAGTTTATAAATACTAAGATGTGAACTTGAGCTAATTAAGAGCAAGAAGAGGAGTGGGTTCGCACACACAATAACTGATCAAAATGGTTGAAATCTGCTGATTTCTTTCTAAGCTGTGTTCTTCTTTATATTCTGGCACGACTCAAACTATATGTTGTGGTTTTTGTAGGTTTTCCAACAAATACTCCATCTACATTTCATATTGTTGGGCTCAGATGTGTAAGGACAAGCCATCTCTTGTTTTTGGTGCTACACGCAGAAGCAATCTCAAATGATGAGACTATTATAGCTCTTTCTCGCCTTCTAAGGAGAATCTACCCAGTTGCATTGTATTTGAACACAAGGCCAAAAATATTGAAACAAATAAATTAAGAACTAAAAAAAAGCAGATGCACTTTTCTTATTTAATTTCCACGAGCACTTATTGACTTATAGATAAGTGGTAGCTATATGGACATTAGGGTCCCCCCCACCTGAGACCAATTCTGTAAGCTTTTCGTTCATATTTTGCTTTGTGTTGTAGTCCTTTGGTAGCTATATGCCTTCACCAGCTTCGAAACCACATAAAATGATTCTAAGCATAAACGCCCAAATTAAATGAAGCTAAATATTTCGTTCATGGAAATATAGTTTGGCGACTTAATTACTGAGCCTTGAAGCCATTGGAAAGCAGTGAGTTAATTACTGGTCAGGGATTTTGTGTAGTTTTGTAAGAGGTTAACGGTAATCTCTGTCTCATCTTTATACTTAAATACCATTAAGAAAATAAGTGTTTCAAAAGGGGGGGGGGGAATCTGCAGAGTCCACAGATATTTTCATACTAATTGTTACTAATTGCACAAGCAAATTAGAATATTCATTTAAAATCCGCGGAGGATTTTCAGAGATGGACCTATCGTTTTCACAAGCTTGGTTCCCACTCTTGCCCTTAACGCAAACCAAGCAACTCCGAGATATTTATAGTTAGAGATGTAACTTGTGGAACAGCAAGAATAGAATATTCTGCAGGAATCTTTTTTATCCTATAAGAGAATATATTCTAATATCTCATTTATCTCGTATTTCAATCTGAAAGTTATTTCCTATTCTTTAGGAGATAGGATATATCTCATGTACCGATTAATTCTGCACCATAATATATTCGTAAACCAGATGTTGAGATGGAATAAGAGAGAATCAGAGGAATATAGTGAATCTCCCTGAAGTTTCTGATAACCAATTTTATCATATTTATATTTCAAATATCTTATAACAATTTAATTAACAGCCTTCACAGTCATTCATAACTCCAAGTTCTATCTGTAGTAGGCATTAGAATATAAGATGTGCATTGCTGGATATTCAACTATTCTGCAATGGGAAAAACAGATCCGATTTGGTCACCAAATCGATAGCACTTGATGTTAACTGAATATGGACCAAGCTGAATGTGATTATCCTCCTCACCAACGTAGAAACACAGGGTATACAAGGCAAGTTCGAATTCTGGGCTCACTCCAACCAAAGTGCTTGACAGAGATTTCAGAACACCATTCCATTCAAACTGAACAGTCAGAAGCTGGGTTTCAGAGTCTGGCTGCAAGTGCAAGGAGACATCAGCAAATACTGGAAGTTTAGAATGATATGATCGCAGCTCAAATCAGGACATGTTACTAGCTAACGTTCTGCTAACATAGGAGTATACTAAATTATACGGAATAAAATAAGAAGAGATAATTATGGAGGCTATGCCTTTTTACAAAAATGATTTATTGGAAAGTGTATTACAGGATTTTGATGTTTAATGCAGAAGGTGTACTTGTATTTAGCGCGGTAAGATTAGTATTCCATATATGGCGAAACAATCTTAGAAAAATGAGGTCCATGGAGAAACAATTTAGCAACAGCAGGCTAATGGTTATCCTTCTTGGAACATAAACACCCAGAAATAAGAAGTATAGTTTTCTAAATTTTCTGGAGTCACTTACAATTTCTCCCCGCCTACGAGGAAAGATGTAGCCTTGATAATCAACCCTCCCTTTTGCTTCTTCAAGATAAAACTGCTCAAATAAGTGAAATGAAAAATAAATATGATGTCATGATAAAGACAATAAGGATTAAAAAACAAAAAATATCTATCGTAGCATCAGCTCAAATCTATCCATTTAACAACTTCAAAACGAACAAAAAATTGAAGACTAATGAAAAGCATAACAAAAGAAAGTAAACAAATAAACTAGCAAATCCGAGTCAAGACAAGTAGATAAGCAGGATGTCAATAGGCAATTCACAAATAAAAATACTGCCGTATAGTACAAGCATGAACCCCATTGTAAGTAGAAAAGTGTAATAAGTCACAGCCAACTCTGACAACACAAGACTGCTGAAAGGTATT
This sequence comes from Leucaena leucocephala, assembly GCA_037074615.1. Lineage (NCBI taxonomy): Eukaryota > Viridiplantae > Streptophyta > Magnoliopsida > Fabales > Fabaceae > Leucaena > Leucaena leucocephala. Next base: position 2,670,971 of record CM073563.1, on the reverse strand, counting down.
AATCGAAGTGTTGATTTTAAAGTGACATTACTAATTACAGCACCAGTGGATAGGACACATCCACAATCCAACAATTGGCTTATGCATGACCTTACCAATATGCGGTTATGTCAGAGTGATGGTTGATAAGGGGCTCGGATATGATTTCCTGATTCCCAATTTGATACCACCTTCAATTTGGCAAAAGTTATAAATACATCCCAACAGGGTTTTGGGGAGGGGGTATACAAGGTCACCCACCTGAAGCCAGTTATGAAAGCCTGAAACTTCTCCTTTTTGCTTGATTTCTCCAACAAAAACATGTTCAAATGCGGAAGAAGAACCAGAGGTACCACCTCGGCTACAAAGTTCAAACCAAAGATTGCTAATCATTCTTTTAAAATCCTGGTAGCTCCCTGATGCAATGCCCTTGGATACAAGATACTTATGAAGATATTTAATTGGTGATGTTCTGCTGATTTCTTCTATGAAAGCAGCTTGCTCTTGTCTCTCTTCAGATGTGACAACTTCCTTGTGTCCTTGCTGAGGATTGTAGTTATCTAGAAGTGAACAAAAACGAGCAAATGTAGGCTTTCTGAATACTTCATCACTAACCCAAGTAAATAGGTTCCCTTGCGCCATATCTTCATTCTGGGAAACCTTTTTCCCGTCACCACAATCAATTTCATAATCTTTTCCAGGCACCAAACGGTTTGAATCAACATCCCAAAGTTTACTGCAAGCTTGTGACAAATCAGCAAGTTCATCTTCAGAGGGCTCTAGAGTTGCGCCAATTTCTACATCATTAGAGTATTCCTGCTCGTCAGCAGGTGCTTTATAACCACCCCAGTGATCCTTTACGATCTGTCAACAAGTTGAAATGGTACATATTTCAGTGAGCTTTGCAGCATGAAATAAACTGGACTGATTGCATTCCAAACTGACAAATAAGTTAATATACTATGCCTAGTAACAAGTTTACCAGCATAATACGTGTTATCTAAAGAAATGCATGAGAATTCATGTAGATTGTTTTTGCCACTGAATTCAGTTAGAATTCACAAAGCCACATTTTAGCTAGTTGGGTCTAAGTGACACGTTTTGACTCCAAGCACATAAAACATATGCAGAATACACAGACAGCTAGTATAGCTCATTCTAATTTAGAACTATAAACTGGAAGTCTTAAAAAAGATGAAGAATTCCAAAAAAACAAACCATCTCAGGAGAAAAGAGATAATGCTAGTCCAATGTCTTTTGCCTAAAATGAATCATCATGAGTCATCCTATAAGAAGCCATTAAGAATAGACCTTGTGTGACTTCCTTGGAGGTTTCTTGCCAACAGTCTGCCATCCATCGCCATTTTCTTCATCCAACTGAGAAAAAATAAAAATAAAAATATTTTTAAAATTGACAAAAAGCAGGAGCGAGAGGGAGGGCCAAGCCTACTCGAAATCTTCAAGACTGCAATGCAAGCGTAAAAGCTGCAACTCAACTTGAGATAACGTGTGTATCGCTTTTGTTTACTAAAAGGAAGACAAATGCCTTTTCCTTTTTGATCCATTTCTCTCGAGAAACGTAGTTAAAAATGCAGAAGACAAACCGTCAGCACATATCATTTAAAGAAGGGGAGAAAATTCACCCTTTGGGGTCTGCTCGATGTGTTACAATTCTCAGCCTCCCACTCCTCCTGCTGGGGACTATACTGTTCCTGAAATGTTCATATTTTGTCAACAAAGACACAATACAGTTCGCGCAATTACGTGTTTTGCTTCAATTTAAGGAGTATGATTAATTGACCAAGTAAAATAGTTCACCTTATGGGGCTTGTAGGAAGTCTTGTAAGCATCGTGCCAATTCTCCTGCTCTGGACGATATTGTTCCTGCATTCACCAAAATAAAATTCTCAATATAATTGCATTCTACATCAGTTGTGCGATTAGAGTGTCAGGATTGATTTGTAAAATGTACAAAATTTCACCTTGTGGGGTCTGGTTGAAAATCTGGAACTGTCGGCTTCCCACTCCTGCTCAGGACGAGACTGCTCCTGCCAGTCAAATTCGTATTTTATCACAATTTTATATTTGAAAACTTCAATTTCAAATCGCATGGAAATCAACGACTACGATCCCAAACCAAATCCAAGTGCAAACCTCTTTACTCCAGTTATTTCCACCGTACCCATGTCTGCGATCCCCCCTGCCTTCAACGTTGTCCTGATCTCCGGACACAACCTACACATTTCATCGCCCGATCAAAGAAACATCGACCTTATAATACTACGCCAATGGTTTGACGGAAGAGTAGAGTTAACTACCTCGGCCCAAGTAGATCTAGAGCGTTCGTCGCGGGACTGTGAATCGGGTTCTTCGTCATTGCCAAGGCGATCGATAACAGCTCCGGCCAAGCCCTTGATCAGATCCTCCATGTTAAGAGAGATAATGATTTTGCAGAAAGCGAGTGCGTGAATGAGAGTGAGTACCCCTAGCAACTCAAGGGGTTGAAGAAGTGGTTGGTTGAAGTTGAAGAGGATGGGGTCGTGAAGCGAAGTGATGGCGGGTAATAATATGGCAAGGCTCGTAATAATTTGAGAAAAAATTGAATGCGCTGGACCTGGATCGGATCGCCGACGGAAAAGGCAATACACGTGTTAAGGAGAGAGAAATTGGAGTATATTTCGGTGGGCCCACATGCCAACGATAACTGATTTATGTATGGCAAAATATATATATACATATATCTTTTAAAAAATAACACATATATTTTCTTTTTTTCCCTGCAAAACATAAATGTAATTGTATCTTACTACTATTTAAATTTTATATTCAATTTTTTCCAACTAAATATGAATTGAATTTATTAATGGTGATTGGGTAGTAAAAGAAATTAGTCTCTCAAATGTATTTATGTGAAGTAAGAAATCCAGTTAATTTAAAAATAATTTATATAAAATCTTAATAAAATAATAAAAGGTTTCTAAAACGAAATGGCATTAATTCTAATTGTTTATGGGCGAGATATTGAAAAGAAGCTGATTGACAAGGATGATACGGACAGACGAATTATTTAACCCAATTCAAGCCTTACACGTGTAATCCTTTAACTGGAATCCGATCTAATCGAACGAGCCATTACTTGCCCGTATGTATCTACTCTCCCCAAATTGTTGATTCTATCCTCAAGCTTCCTTTCTCTATATTGCCAGCAAGGCGTTGATAAACTTGATTGGGTTGGAGACTTGGAGGTTGTAATGGTACTATCCTCTCATTCATGAGGGGTAGACTTTTAAACCTGACTCTATCATTGCTGATATTAATGGTCAATGCCCGTTTTCGTTCACAGTTAGCTTTCTCGGCTCAACCCCCGCGGCCTACCCCATAACGGCGGCGGCTCCTCAACAATAGCGCCATTCGTTTTCCTCGGCAAATGGTTGGGCAATTATCCTTAACAAAAAAATGTGTAAGAGTGGCACTTTTCTGCTGGCCTCAATGTCACTTCGTCGGAGTTCCGATTCAGAGATTCAAATGGAAACAAGCTCTTTCTACTCCAACAGCTTTCCCCTTCATTTGTCATGGATTCAACATTTTGGCCTCTTGAATCAACAAGAATATCTGCAACTATTTTGTGTTCAGAAACAATTCCATGTCCAGTTTTCCACGTTTGGATCCATTGGTCTTGACAACAAGGCCCTTTTTTAAATCATTTCTCTAGCTTTTCTATTTTCTTTATTCATCCTCTGGTGGTTAGAATCTTCCTTGTTAACTATATTTGCCCCACTGTATTTGCTATGTTGTAATGACATTTTATCTTATGCTTAATATATTGTCTTCTTATCAAAAATAAAATAAAATAAAATTCTGCCTGAATGGACCAATGTCGATCGAATAACTGATCATTTATGCTTTCATTTTTAACATCTTTTTTGTGGCACGCTTTCATTTTTAACATCATCCAATAACTAAGAAAAGAAATTTCCTACAAAAATTAAAACCAAAATTAAATCATTACACGCATTAGATCAGAAAATCCCAAATCAAGCCAAAAAGAAAATTAAAAATAAAAGAAGAGCAAAAGAAAACAGAACCCAAAAAAACAAAAAAAGCAACCTTTTCCCTCTCTTCCCTCACACATGCATAATCCCAATCACTCTTCCAAGATTTTTTTTTCCCTCAACAGTATCAACAAACAATAACTGTCAGAGTTACTGCCACCGTCATAGTTATTATTGCTGCAGACATATATATATATATGTCGATAATCCTCCTTCTACATTCACTTGTATTGACCATTTGGTTCAGCTTGTGAGGAAGACCCCCCTCCTCCATTATTATTCTGCACATGCTCCCTCATGTACCCTCCCATGGCTCCAAAGTAGCCATTGGGATGGCCCATGTGAAACGGCGGCACAAAAGCACCTAACCCTGGTGCCCCATACGGCGGCTCTACCGTCCGCTTGCCAAGCGGCTCGCCCCGCATGGAGGCTCGATCACCCTCCATCTCGCGGTACCGATGAAGGTACATGGTCAGCGGCTCAATGTAGTCGTCGAAGCCAAGCTTGCTCATGGCCCACAGCACGTCCTCGGCAGTGATCGTCTTCCGCTGCTCCCTCTGGCACCGCTCGTTGGCCTCACCGGTGATGAAGCTGATGTACTCGGACACGCATTCCTGGATGGTCTCCTTGGCATCGTCGGAGATCTTGGCGTGTGGAGGGAGGATCTTGCGCATGATTCTGATGACGTTGGCGATCGGCATGAACCTGTCTTGCTCCCTCACGGTGCATTCATTGTCTTCTGCAGCAGTGGATGACAAAGATGAGTGGTTGTGGTTGTTCATCGTCTCCGGTACTGATACTGATGAAGATAGCTTCAACCCTGTCATGGCTTGAACCCCGAATATGAAGTTACCATATCTTCAACATATAGAGAGTTCTTTAATTTTAGTCATATTAAAAATGGAAATGTAGACAATAAATTTTTAATAAGGATTTTTTTTAACAATTTCCCCTTAGATTTATGCATAATAATAATCATATTCCATCCCACCAATATTATTTGAAGTATTTTTGCAGGGGCAAAAAAGTTATATGCCTAGTTATGCAGGAAGGTTCTTTCTTTCCTCATAATGTATAATTTCTTTTTTAAATCACTCTTAATATGTCATATTTATAGCTATAGAACATCGAACATGATTGGATTTAACTGTATATTCTAAAATTTGATACATACTCAACATTTATAATTAACATGACTTGAATTTGTGTATAAGTAGGGATAGAAACAGGCCAAGCGGCCTGTCAGGGGCCTCTGACCTGGCCTGCATTAAGCCTGATTTGTTTAAAAAAATACACAGGTTCAAGCCTGTTTGAAAGCTTGTTCTTCTTAAGAGGTCAGGCTCAGGCTTCTTTCAAAGCCTGTTAGATCTGTCAAGAGGCCTGGATCTGTTATTCAAAATATATTTAATATTAAAATATAATAAATGGGTGTTAAACCTATCACATATTGAATACAATACAAGAGTCAAACCAATAAACTAACATATATTATTATATATTTTATTCTTACATTTTATTTTAATAAGCCTATTGGGGGCCTGTTATAAGACCTGTCAGTATAATTAAAAAAATTAGGCTTTTTAAACAGGCTTCAGACCAGGCCAGACATTTATACAAGTTAGACTTAGACAAACAAAATAACATATAACAGGCCACATACTAGGCTCAGGCCGAATTATCACTTAATAAGCCTAACCTATTAAAACCAAGGCATAACCTGGCCTATTTCCATGCCACATAAAAAAAGGGGGAGGAATTTGTGTATTAGTTCGTCTCGTGGATGTTAAATCAGAATAAAATAAGTGAGAATATCATAACTAATGAATAATCCTTTTTTTTAAAGATAATGAATAATCCTGCGAATAGTGATGAAAAACCACAAGGGGAGGTGAGAATCAGAGACTAGACTGTGTATTTGTGAATAAGATATACATAAAAAATTGAAGAAAATGACAGAAAGGAAACCATGGAATCAAGCTGAACCTAAGCTTCCCAACCCCACTTTTATACCCCAAAAAAATTAATTTAGTAAATAATAACAAAACTATAATAAATATTGCGTGCAGCAATTTTATCAAATGAAAACTCAAAATTGGCGGGATATATTTACTTCAAATGCATTTGATTTTCTTGATCGGAATTAAATGGCATTCATATCACTTTCAAACACAACTCGTTTGATAAATGAGATGACTAGGAACGAACTTAAATTTTCTAAAATCATGCCGTCAATTCATTAATTAGTTCTCATAACCTTTTACCCACATTATATGCAATCACAAAATATTTGAATTGAAATGCAAAAAACTCTAATTAAAATGGCTAAATAATCAAGAATTCCAAGGCTGAGTTTAAGCAAAAAGGTAAACGAAGTAAATGCAATTAGAGGATAGATATTGTAATAAAGGATAGCAAAGGCGAAAAATATAACGCAATGCGAGGAAAGAGACAAGAAAATCATAGAAACGCGTAAAAACTCAAAATATCAGTCAACTTATCTCTTATAACCCATTTATTAGCTACTTTCTGCTGACTTATTACATACTACCTAATAATAACTTGTCCATTTTATATTATATATATTTAACTGAAAATCTCTTATATATTTATATTGAACACAATGCATGAACGCCACTTGTTGATTACTCTCAAGCCTCAACTCATAAAGCTTACATGCATGCATGCATGCGTGTGCCACTTGTTCATTTCTGCTCTCCACAGCAATTTTTATGTCTTCATCTTCTTCGTATCAGTTTTACTTTACTGTTCTTGGATAATGCAGAAAAATATAGCTTCAGACAAGCACACAAACATATACGAGAAAAATCAAACAAATGATCGGATCAGGAATATACCAGAGATCAGCAAGCGAAAGAAAGATCGAACAAAAAGGAAAGAACGGTGTATATATATGAATGAAGTGAAGGTGGAAACACAGATCAATTTTCATGCATGAGCGAGAAAAACTATTAGATCATAAAGACTCTCTGTGTATCATGCGAAATCCCGCATGCAATGCAAGAAACGATCAAATCCAGAGGCGAGACCTTGAAGTGAGAATAAACAGATTTGACCATAGAAGCAAACCTAATGACGGACTCGGACATTAGAGATTTTACCTGGAGAAGAAGTGTTAGGGAGCTTGCGGTAGCCATGAAAGCCTCCAGATTCCATCGGAGCTAAGCGAAGAAGACGAAGAAAGATATTGAGCGAAGAAAAGGAGGGCTTCTCTGAGGAATTGAAGAGAGAGAGAGAGATGGTAGCCGTTGGAGTTACTTGGCAAGCGTCTGTGATTTATAGTGCTGAAAGTTGCCGGTAAGAGAGAGAGAATGTGGGAGACGGGAACCAGGAAACCCGCAGTAGCAGGTAAAAGGGGCATTCGAGAGTGTTGAGGATGCAGACGTGACCGACAGGCGTGGGTTGGAATTGGAACATCAGTCACGTGAGATGTCACTTTTACCCCAAATCTCCTCGTCCTTACAAAATTATAACCTAATTTTTTAAGTAAAAATCAAACTTTCAGTTCTTTTAAGTTTTCAATATAACTCAATTATTTTATTGTGATTTAGTGTAACTTAATTTTTTAATTTTACTCACATATAACTCATTTTATATTCTTATTTCTGTCAAGTTATGACAAAAAATATTGCCAACTCGGATTCCGCTTGAAAGTGATCTATCCAAGCCTCGAAGATCACCGACAGCATAGATTCTCAAGGTAAAATCTCTAAGGTCTGAGTCCGTCATGGAAATAGAGGAGAGTGCCAACCGTTTCATGAACATCCTACAGAACCATGCGAATTTCGGTTTCATGGCCGTTAGCTTGGGTGTGATGTATGAACCTGGAAGGGATCCATTACAAGGCCTAAGAACAAGTTAAGTAGTGGGTGATGGACTTGGAGATGGGTCTGGGCTTAAGAGTATAAACCAGAGGATTAAAAGAAGGACCTGGAAGCTAAGAGAGCTGGAGGATACAGTATAATTGGGGCAAAAGTCGTTAGAGGGTGGATTGATTCTCTCTCTTTATGGACTCTCTTCTCCCTACTCATTTCTTGCTTGTGCCATTTCTTCCGATTGTTGCTTGAGGATTATCTGATTTGCATTGTATTTGCTGATATATATTGCTTGAGATTTTATCAGAATAATACATTATCCTCTGTTCGTTATCTGTCTTATTTGTGATCATAACATTTTGGTGCTTTCATTGAGAGAATCGTGATGGCAGATAACACGAGAATGAAGGAGTTGCAGGCTGAACAGAAGAAGACGAATGAATTTATAGAAGATGCGAAGGGCCGATTCTCCCCGAATAGACAGCATGTTTGAAGCCATGATGGCGAGAATGGACAACATAGCCCAAAAACTAGAGGGGTCACAGCCGAAAGGAAAAGAGGAATAGTCTTCATCTGAACCTCCAGTGATTTTGGCCGTTCAGTATGTATCTACAGTGGGGAAGCAAGTCAAGATGAAATTTCCACGCTTTGATGGCACGGAGGCTCTGGCTTGGATTTTCAAAGCTGACCAATAATATTTCAAGTTTTATGACTTACCGGATGCTCAACGTCTGGTAATCGCTTCGGTGCATTTGGATGGGGAAGTGTTACCATGGTTTCAGATGAGGGAGAAGGCTCACCGGATTCCAAGTTGGTATGCCTTGATGAAGGCAGGGGAAAAGCAGTATGGACCTTCCCAATTTGATTGTGCGAGATCTCAGTTGTTCGAGTTAGTGCAATAGGGATCATTGGAAGACTATAACAACCGATTTATGGCTCTATCAAATCTCACTGAAGAGATACTGGAATCCGCCCTGTTGGACTATTACTTAGGGAGATTGAAACCGGAATTGAAGAAAGATGTTCTGGTCCGAAAACCTACGTACGTGTCGAAGGTGATGGCTCTCGCCCGACTGTTCACAGAAGCAGCAGAGTGTGGAGTCCCATCAAAAACTCGATCAGTGAAGAGCTATGGAGGTGCTAGCACGACGGTGAGAACCTCGGGATCTCAACTGAATGCACATGCGGGGACCACGACCAGTATTAGTGGTGGGGGGAAAAACCAATTTACCGTCTCTGTTACCAACACCCACCAAGAAGAATGTAAAACGCATGAGGTCAGCTGAAATGCAGGTCCGACGAGAGAAAGGCTTATGCTATACGTGTGACGAGAAGTTCTCTCCCACACATCGATGTCCTAATAAGCAATTGATGATGTAGATAGAGGAAGATGAGGTCGAGCTAGAAGGAACTATGTAAAAGGAACCAGAAGAGACAGTAACGGAGGGTACTCTGCATCATTTATCCCTCCATGCATTAAGAGGGACACAAGGGCCAGCCCCTATTCGATTTCGAGGATCTATACCAGGGACAGATATCCAGATATTACTGGATGGGGGAAGCTCAAATAATTTCCTTCACCCAAGGATCGTCCAACGCTTGAAATTACCTGTAGAATATTCGAATGAGATAAGAATTTTTGGAGGAATCGGGGAGACCATGAGAACTAATCAGAAGGTGACAAATGTTCCTGTACAAATATGTGATTAGACCTTATACATGCCAATGTCGATTCTACGTACCTGTGGCTGGTGTTGATATGGTCATTGGGGCTGATTGGCTGGAAACGCTGCAGCCTCACGCAGCTGACTACAATACCTCTACTGTGAAGTTTTTGAAGGATGGCCAATGGTCAACACTTGAAGGATTCCAAGGGAATTCAGTGCATCCGCCACAACAGCATCACTTGATGCGAATACAACAATCTGACTCAGGGGCTGAATGCTTTATTTTGACTTCCATCTTTCTCTCTCTCTCTCTCTCTCTCACCTTTTGTTTTAATTTTACCAAAAAATCCACGTGGAAGATGAGTTGGCAGTAATTTTTGCTGTGTAGGATGACTTTTATAGATGACATGTATAATAATATAAAATTTGAGTATTTTAGAGACTGAGGCAAGTTAAAAGTTTAATAACTAAATTATATTGAATCATAATATTTATGATACTAAATTATAAATAAATCAAAATTTAAAAGATTTATTTTTTTAAAATAAAAAATTAACTAGCATATCAAATAAACTCTAGAGGAATTATTATTCCATTAATTTTTTAAAAAAATGAAGTATTTTTTTATGCTAGGATGTAAAACTCTGTTAAATTTATCTAGGCCTTAAATTAAATTTGAGAGGAGATATCTTTATTAAATGGGGCAATTATCATCTTGTAACTAGATACTTAATTCATAAAATATTATAAAAAAATAAAGTAATTTTGCCAGTCATTATTTGGGCTCATAAAAGGGCAGTTTGCGGGCTCGATTACCGCGGGCGGTTGTAAGAAGAAGAAAAAAAAAAACTAACCTATTTGGACCCTTCTTCTAGGCTCAGTTGAAATTTCAATTCCCCCGGCGCAGCTCTTGAAGAACAAAGCTCTTCATCACCCATCGTCCCGTAATTTAACTAATAAAAAAATAAAATATATAATTATTTAAAATATATTTAATTAATAAAAAGTATTATTTTATTATAGTTCTAATTATAGCGTTTAGAAAGATATCATAATTTTTAAATGTTTAAATTTATATATAAGAATAATTTATGATTCACTTTATTTAATATTAATATTATTTAAAAGAAATAGATTCTTGCCTCTGCAGTGGGTCTAATCCCTCTTAAAAAAAAATTTATAGAAAAAAAAGAAGACAAAGCTCGTAGTCATGGCGGCAGTCAACAACAGCAACAATACGATCCTGACCACTGCCACACCCCCAACGAAGGCAACAACTCTGGCTACTCGTTCAAGGTAAGTTCTCTTTGTCACTCTACCCGATCTGTTGTCTGAATTTCTTTATATTGCAAGAGGATAACTTTGGGGGATTAATGAGGGACATCAAAAACAAAATAGAGAAGCTTAAATATGAATATGAAGGTGCCGGGGGACTGGTAATCAACAATATACAGTGAAGTGCAAAATAGTCTAGAGATGTGCTTCAAAAACCACTCAGTATACTTGTAGCCCTGGCCATAAAAACAAATAAAATTGAGAAAAAAGATATGTTGATAAAAATAAGATGAACAAAAATCTTATTCCATTTAGTGAGCTCATCTACATAGATCATACAATACAATGCCATTTGACTCTTTCGATAGTTGACCGTTCAGAAATAAGGTTGATCATATTACGCATAGATTTTATCTGTTTAAGCCTAGAATTTTTCTTTAATGATTAACCCGTACTCACGTGTAATGCTGGGGTCAGTAATACCCAGAAGATTCCAATAGATCGTAAGCTGACATAATCAACTTGATAGATTGCATTTCTGCTTACTTAAATTTCGGATGATTTGATAGATGAAACCATATTCGTATATACTCGTAACAAACAATAGGATAGACAGCAATTATAAGTCCTTCAAAGGGCATATGTAAACTTGAATGATGGCATATGCATGCCACTGCATTGGCCAAACATGTTTAAGTTTTTCCTTACTTCTGCTTCCTTATGATTAAATATTTGGTAGGAAAATATCGTGGATAATGTGCATGAGCTACTTCACTAGTTCATGGAATCTTAAATTACAGTTAACAGTTAATTTTGTTATCGCATGGAGAGTGTTTTCTGAGGTTATCAAAAGCAATGGAACTAGTGTCACAGTGGATGGGATCTAAGTCAACAGAAGACCTCAGTGATGAGTATCCAAAGATGTTGTCTTCAGGCACTCTATTGTTACTGGTCTTAATATTTACAGAGAAACGCAGTTAATTTCCAAAAGAGGAGGTGAAACAATACAAGTTATATTGTTTGGATGAGTTTAATCAATGTTGCAGGTGTCCATTTGAATCATGCAAGAGTTGCTGTTCAAGAAATCAAAATCCATGTCATATTCATGGAGTGTGGGTGTGCTATCTACTTAGCTAAACACCCTGCTTTCTTAAATTTCCTTTTCTGATGTTTTAACTATATCCCTGGCACTTCCCCTTGGTTTGCTGGCACTGCGTGCCATGTTAAAATTGCATACAAGAACTAGCCATGAGCCTTAACAGAATCCCAAGAGGAATCAAAATCTTCAACAAAGTCACTGGGAGTGCCAATATTTTGCTTGTTCGTTCTTGCATATTTCTTGGAAGGAAGATATCCCAAAGTGACCATTGAGAACTTTCAGCCTTCCTTAGTTGGCTGCAATAATAATTCATTTAACCGTCCTTCCAATTGAACATACCCAAGGAATTTCAAAATAAGTTTGAACCCTTCTTTATCGGTGAGTGGTGACATATTAAATTGGAGGAGCTTGTCACCAAGGCAATCCTTTTGAAGCATCTGGTAAACGTCAGCTTTAACCAGAAAGGTACATTTAAATCTAAAAATGTGCTTGTTTGAGAGCTTATTGCGGGTAGCCGTATGCATGTAGAATAATTACAGGATGCTGCAATCATTAATAAATGGAGATCTTCCAAGTTGAGAGAAACATTCAAGTAGAAGATGATGCTTTTGACAGATATATGCAAAATGTGGCTTTACTAGAACAAGCTTTATCCGTGGAGTCCCCGGAAGGCAATGCATCCTCTGCATTGGTGTCTAATCCTACGTCGATGGGGACCAACGAGATGATGATCCCATGGTTGAAATTGATTCTACGATCTAACTCAACAAGACAGATTGTGGATGAGAGACTAAAGAAGCTTCAGAAGTGTGCTGTCATGGGTGACGTGGAAGATCCAAATGAAGCATCAAAAAGGGCAAAAATTTTGTGGAATGAAAGATTATCTGATATATAAGTGATCTTATTGATAAAATCAACGAAGGAGGATTTGAGATCATGCTTGGAGATGAAGTCTCAACTCTTCAACTTGGACAAAGGCTCAAAGCAAACCGGAAGTTGAAGAGAAAGGAACGCTCAAGAAATTGATTAGTCCTTTCCAAAAAAATTTGTTTTTTTATACAAAGTCCTTTCCAAAATTGGTTGTTGCTGGAGAAATTGATCAAGAAAATCTCAATTTGGCCCAAAAAAATTCAAGAAACTCTCAACGCCATACACAAACACTTCTGCTCCCTTCAGCATGTAGAGCAATTGGGAGGCTAGATTTGTCAATAATTAGACTTCAGGTAGATAGATAGAAATCTATGTTGTATTATTTATTGCATTGTAACATGGTGCCCCTAACGCTGCAGATTAAGGCTGCATTATTAGTTGTATTTATTTTATTTTTCACTAGCAAATTGAATCAGTATCACTAGTAGGGAAATACTAGTACAATCCACTATGTGTGTGTCGAATGGTCACTTCGAAGTTGAAACTTGAAAGAGAAAGGTCCCCAATAGCTTCTCCATCATTCAATGCTATAATCCCTCCATAGGGCTCTCTGGTGTTTTTCTGACTTGTGAAGGGAATGCGTAAAGCTGCTTACATGACTTAGGACAGCGGCCTCATTGAGCGAGGATAATGGGTCAATGACAGCAATAACCAATAAAGTTAGATGAGAAAGCACCTTGTAAGTTGTAACGAATACCAACCCTGTCTCTGGCTTCCTCTGTTCACCATCTTTCAACTGAAGGAACACATTGGAATATGTGCTCTTCCACTCATTTTTCTTTCTTTAACGCTGCACAGCAAAAGGTGAAAAAACTTCAATTATCAATGTTATTTATTACTTACTACACCCACATAAATGTGATATTAGCTTGATCCACTTGAAGCTCTGTTCTTATATTACAAATATAGACTATGACGTCCACACATTTTGATAAAACCTAATTTGACTTTGGAATAAATAAACGATCAATTCGAACGACTATTAAATGGGATGCAATTATGCAAAGGCATGAGCCGTTGTGACAAGTGCCACGGAAATTTCATATTTTATGTATTTATTTCTCCTTCAAACTTTTAGGCGCCTATAAAGCTTTGTGGGTTTCTTAATGGACAAGTTCTTTCTTTTTCTAGCTTTATTCTCTTGCATACATCTCGATCCTCAATTACTTTCTTGGTGGGTATGAAACTTTCAATGAAATTATTTCCCCTTGAAACCAGGCTGTTATGTTAATACATTTTCTTTTTAAGTTTCAATGGCTCTACTCATCTCAAGCATCGCCAACTTTTCAAAGCCTTTGTTAATTTATTAAATCAAACACTTACCCACCCACACTTCCCTTTATCGTAATAATGATTCTCTCACACACCCACAGGAGTTTGCTTCGTTATGGAGTACTATAGACTAATATTATTAGCCCACCGTAAAAAAGCAAAGGAACCATTAAAAGAAAAGACGAGCCAATCCAAAGTGGGAAAAATGCACATCATGTAATCAACTTCATCTGACTTTTTTTTGTCATTTTACTTTTCAACATGGCTGATATGCTACGTGGTGCAAATTTCTCCACTCTTAGTCACCAATGTTTTTTATCTTTCACCCAATAAAATTCACTTTCAACCGTCCATATGAAGACCAGCACATCATATGAAACCAAATATACTCGAAGTCTCGTGTCTTTTTTTATATGAAACCGTGTATTACAAATTCATTAATCGCAAAACTAAGTATACAGCGAAAGCTGAGGATACATCAGAATAATTAATGGAAGCTTCCCTAAATAAATATATATATATATTGGTGTTTTATAAAAGGAGGGGCATGTGTGAATGTGCAGCCAAGAATCGTGGGCATACGAACCATGGCTTCTCTATAATCGTGAACTGGTACAGTTTGATGAGTCTTATTAGGGTTTGTGATTGATGCCATTGGTTTTTGGTCTAAGCTCTCTGTGCTAGCTACCAATTACAGCTTTCACTTCACCATATGATATTATAGAGAGACTTTAAAAAATATAAAAAACAGAAGTGTCACTGGTAATAATAAGTGAGAAACACTAGTAGTGATCTATATATATGCCTGTCAAGTGGCTGGGGGCCACATGGTTGAGCGCACTGTTGTAAAATATATTAAGTGAAGAATCTCACCTCGTGGAAGTTGATTCTTCACATAAAGATACTCTTCTTTTTCTGCCTAATGATGCTTCTTCTTAGCCTGTTTATTTCCCTTACTCTTCATTTTTGTATCAAGATATAACCAAAATTAAAGGATTCTTCAATTCATTATGCGTTGGATGCAATGACTCTTCTTTTGTACTTTTCTACATAACTATATATATCAGAACCAAGTGGTTGCATATTGGATTTGTCAAGATCAAGATAGAGAGGCAAGATGCATGGTTTTGTTTGATTTTTATAGAGATTAAACGTAACGTACCGTGTTTAGTTTATCATCTGATCTCTTCGTACCAAACTTTTTCCCTTTGGTTTTTTCTTTGCCATGCCTTTACGTACCTTTAGAGGTTCTGCTTGATTAACTCTGCATAATTCAGTAATTCATAACTTGATTATCTGTCAGCTGCCGTCTAGTTGCTGGATGTTGTTTAATTAGCTATCAGTTCCAAAGCGTTCTTCAGAGAAGCCATCATACGTGTGAATCCGTTGAGTTGTTTGAATTTTTGTTTTTATAATTAATGTTAGTGAGGTGTACATGGAGAAACCCAATATTGATGTTGAGATGTAATATGTATATTACAAATGATACATGTTATAAGGATGGATGCGATGAGGCAATCTCTCTTGGCTTATTTAGATGGTGAACTTCTAAATGGCACTAGCTAATGACTAGCTACTCTCCACCTGTTTTTAAAGTATAATAATAATATTAGGCATTTAATTAGGTCAATGCTAGAGATAAGAAGGAAAAAATAAAATAAACAATGATAAGAAGTATACATATCAAATATGGCATGAGTATATTATTTGTGGAAGAAATTATTATGACATGATCATCCATATGTAAGAAGCAATTTGATATTTATCGTTACTACCTAAGCCCATCATCTATCATGGATGAGAATGACAGGTTAGACAAAGGCAATCACCTAATAATTTATAAAAGAAATGAAAATGTAATTAATTAAGCAAGTCTCATTATATTGCATGGTCCCTACCATGCCCTTAAATCCTCTAATACTTTGTATTGTCTCCCTCAAGCAATTAACCCAACATGTATCCGAAAGATAGAAACTGGTTGATGATCAAACTCATCAATATAATGATCAACATATGCCTTAATTAAGAAAAATGCTTAATCAAAACCTAATGCTTTATTGACACGGCGCGCAATTAGGGTTTTTATGGGATGAAGTCAAAGGAGGCAGGTGGGGAAGGAAAGAAAAGAAAAATAAAATCATGGGATCCCAAATTCCACAAAATCACACTGTAATATTGATTCGCGACGTGTTGTCTAAGGGATTCCATAAAGCCAAATCCAAACAGGAAAATTCCAAATCAAAGCACAGCTTAATCATGAATTAGGCTTTTATTCTCCCATTGTTTTTTCCAAGCCCTAATTGATGACTATGTGTCGTCTATACATGGCGAGGTTATAATAATGCCCACCTTTGAATCCAATTCAATTCAGTGATGTTGTTTTAACCCCTTGCTCTAAAAGGGGCTTTGATTGGTGGGTTTTCATTTTAAATCAAAGAAACAGCTAAATGAAAGCTGAAACCTCCTTATAAAAGACATTTTCATTTTAAATCAAAGAAACAGCTAAATGAAAGCTGAAACCTCCTTATAAAAGACAAGTCTTAGTATTAGAATTGAGATAACGATATGGCAACCCCCCAATTACCTAAAACGACAATTCTTTGTACAGCAACAACAGAATTTCAATTTGCTTTATTTATTAATTGGTGCTTCTAATCATACTCAATATAAATTACTAATTAATTACACGAGATACATACATACGAATATATAAAATCTTAGGATTCACTGCACCGTCTTAAGGCTGTAATTTTTTAAACTATATAATCATGCGTGATTAATTCAAAGAGGGCCGGTTCATGTCTCATCAATAATATATTGATATCTTAAAATCGTCGACTCTTTCTCTTCTTTTTTTTCGTGAAAACGATAACAAAAAATATTCATCTAAACTCTGCTGTCAGACGAGAGCGCTGTATTATTTATCGAATCGTCTTTGTCAGATTCCATTTTCTTTTGTTTTTCTGGGTTTTGATTTATCGTTTAGATTCCACCAAAGTTCTAAATGAGGACCCGTATTTCTTTGAACTTTCATATGGGAACTTGAAGAGCTAAATTGATTTGAAAACGAGGTTTTCATTTTTCAATTTCATCATCTGATCCGTTTACTTGTATGATCCAAACAAATGGTTGTTATGTTCAAAAAATTAAAAAAAAAAAGAAGAAGATAAATTTGAATATTTCGCGAAACCAAACCAACGTTAACGTTTGAGTTCTGTGGGCGTAGGATTGTCTAGTTCTGCTACGTCGTTTTTGTAGACGTTCTTCGTGGACGCGTAAACGCCAATAATAATAGTAACGATTAACCTACATGGCGATGTAAACAAAGCATATAATTTAATTAATTTCGATTTACTTGTCGTCCTCCACTGGTCTCGTGACAGGCATGATGATTTTCCCTTGGAAACAAGAATTGAGTTGGAGTTTATTATATTTTCGATTCCCATAATGTCAAATATCTTTCTTTCTTTCTCTCTCTCATCCATATATTGGAATCTTACGTACATGAAGCCAAACACTAAGAATCAGTTCTCTCTCACTCTCCTTCCATTTCTCATTTCCATTATTGACCATGTGACCCTCACCAGAGGACTTGTCCAAAACACTGACTTGTGAAGGAGACGACCACGCTAGAGTAATGTGATATTATCTTCTGATATTTAATATAAAAATTAATTAATTTTTTTATAGACTAAAGAAATTAAATAAATTAATTAATTATAACTGATATAACAACTGGTTGATTAATTTTAATAGAATATATAATATATAATATAAATTTATCTTGAAGATTTTAATTTTATCATAATTAATTGGTTTATTTAATTTTTTTAATCTACCCAAAAAAAATAAATAACTTTTATATTAAATATTAGATGGAGTATACACACAGAAGCTATACAAGCCTATAAAGCTATATATATAGATATATATACACACACACCCACATGGGTGGTATAGTATATGATTGAGCTTCATCATGCATCCACCAAACATGAAACCCAGAGGACAAATAATATAAATGGGGTTGATGAATGGGTGAATCTGTTCATTACACAGCATTGTTTACAATAATAATGATTAAGAAAACTAAGAGCAAGGTGCAATAAGCACAACCTAACCCACCCTTTTCAAAAGCAAAGATATGTCATAATAATAACTAATTTGACACATATAGTAAAAAATATATTCATATTTTATAAGAACATGAGTTTAATTTTTACTATCGTTGTGAGTAATTTTTTAACAAGTGATTTTGTAAGTTACATGTAAATATTATCTAAACTTTAAATCTGTATCCTGAATTTAGTGCGAACCAGTACTAAATCTATCTAAAATTTTTATAAAAAGAATAAATAATAATAATAACTAATTGGTACTGATAGAGATTTATGTAAAACTCACACACACTAAAACATATATATATATATATATATGTGTGTGTGTGTGTGTGTATCAAAATATTCAAAACTATATTCATTTCCCACTACTACAACTTACACAAACACAACCCCGCCACCTTCTAATTTGGATGGGCATGTGTCAGCGAGGGCACTAGTTTTAACTTGTACCTTCTATGTGTAAAGATGATGAATCAATCTGAGAACAGAGGGAAAGTTAAAAGGGACACGAGACTTAGGAGTGAGATGATTTAGATCCAAGAGAAGATGAGAGATGTATTACAATTAAATTATGTTGAGAGTAGCGGCGAGACAGTACAAGGTGGGGGCAAAAGATCCAAGGATTTCTTGAAGGTACTAAATATTTTTGTAGGGTTGCGGTTGGCCTCTATGGATGCTAACGAGTCACATGCAAGGCACATGATGTGCTTGATTTGAATCGTGACCAATACTATAATGGGGGAATGAAAAAGATGCCATACAAGTGCATGAAAATATTGGGCAAAGAAATTCGGGGCCATAATTTTGATAGTTAGATCCAATTAATTATTATACGGAATCAGTGGGTCTCAAGTACTACCCCCCTTCTCCTCTGTTGGGTGCCTCCCCTGTTTCTATTCGTTTAGCCCATCTACATGCTGTATGTGGGCCCAATCTTTCCCTTGTCAAAACGTCTGTTTCATTTCAAAATTTTATTTTTCATGCCTCAATATGGAATAATAATTAACGGGAAGGAATATGATATATATTATAAAATATGGTGTATGAAAGGATGTAAGGGAAATTATGCTGTTTTGGAAAATGCTAGAAAAAGGGGAGAGAGGTTAATGTAAAGGAAGGTAGAATTGGGGTTTTATTGAAAGAGTGTAATGTTAAAGCTTAAAGGGTTTATGGAATAATTAGTTGCTGAAAGGTGAATTATTAAGGAAAGAGAAAAGCAACGTGGAGGCAAAGCAAGCAAAACAGGTTCAACCGATTACTGACACGCCCATATGGTCTGTGATTTCTGAGATCAGTTCTGAGAAACAGAGGAAGGAAAAATAAATGAGAAAGCTTTGTGCCAAAATAAGTATATGTTGGTTGAGGCCTCATCTTCTTGGCCACCCAAATAAAGAGGAGGAAGTGAAGATTCAAGTAATATGGTTTTCATGTCATGTGTAATTAATAGAAGTGATGAGCTGTGGTGGCAGGTTTTGGTTTAACGACAAAGGAAACTATGATATCAATATTATTATATAGAGAGAGTGTTTGGTTTGGTGGATTGGAACTTGAATGAATGAATGAAAGTGGCAGCCGAAACTCGCGAGGTTTTGTTAGAGACATTCAATCTTTTCCAAGCACGGTAAATTTCGTACTGTCAGAAGAATCACCCTCCTTTCCCTTTCGTGGAGGCATCATAATTCCCCCACCTCGCTATTCTCCCAACTTTTCCATCTTCTTTCTTTTGCTCTGTTTTTAATCATAAACAAATAATTTGAAATATAAATTTGTTTATTATAATTCGGTGAAATTTTATGTTATCGGAGAATAAATAATTTCCTGGCAATAAGATGCAGAGGGATGAAGAAGTGAGAGTGTGGCCCAGCTCGTGAAAGGAATAGATAGGGTTTTGGATTTACATATATGTGTGTGTGTATTCCTGCCGACGTCTGTGTTAGGTTTAAGGGAAAAGAGAGAATTCCCTTGAAGTAATTGTTGTGAAAGGAAAACGTTTGAATTGTCAGGGGACTCTGAATTTCCTCTGTTTCTGAAACAAGTTTTTTTTTTTTGGGGGATCAAATTACCCTCACCGCTTTTCTCTGTAGCTTTGACGAAGAAATTGAATGAACTGTTGGTGAAGTGTGGAGATGAAGATTTTTCAACCCCCAGAATATATTTGGAGTCCCACACGGATTCTGAATGTTTAGGATTATTAATTAAAGCCACATTTTAATCCTTTCAAGTTAAACCACATCTACGAATCCCCTTTTTGAACGGAGCACGCCACGCCAATAGTTTGTAGTAGTACAAAGGAGTCATTGGGAATTGAAATAGTGAAGCCAAAAACTACGAAGGTGTGCACAACTACAGAGAAGAGAAGAGAGAGTGCCTCAACAAAAAGAGAGACAGACAGGAAATTTTGGAAATATGCATTTGCTTTGCTTATTCCATCATACACGCCACTTATTATAACATTAAAAAGAGACAAGCGAGAGAAATCAGGAAGGTACACAAGGCGGTAGATATTAAACTTTATATACATACACAGAGTGAAACTGTCATAAACTATTTAAACGCAACTTCCTAGCTAGTCGTAGGGTAGAAGAAGAATCGTGGGACGTGATTTGTAGATGTGTTGTGGATTTTTTTACAGTTTGGTGGCATGTGCTGAGAGGGAACATTGTGGGAGCTATGGGTTGTTTGGTAGCGAAGTTTGGGGTTATAATTGATTATAACAAGAAAAGCTAGCTAGTGTGTGTGAGAGAGAGAGAGGGACAGAAAACGAGAGGCTCTCTTTATTTTATTTTAGTTTTCCTTTGGTTTCGTTGTTACATGCATCTATGTCTGACGACGCGTGAACCTTATTAATGGACTCTCGTTTTCCTAGAGAGAGAGAGAGAGAGAGATTTGTAATTTAGGTATGTGATGCCTTTGTGTCGCCAGAGAGAAGAAAGTGATGGCAACTTTGAGAGAGAGGGAGAGGGAGAGAGAATAATGTTGGAGAAATCACATTTGAACACTTGATCGTTTAATAAACTAGTTAGGTGGGTTAAATTAAACATCATGTTTAATATCTAAAGCCGAAAGAGAGAGAGAGAGAGAAGATTCATGATATAAACACATTGTACATATATGTCCACGCATACCGTCGTCTATAAGATAACTCTCCAGCTGAAGATACTTTCACCGTTGGAATTCTCTATTCCCTCTTGCCCACATTTTCTTTTATGCATTTATATATATCTGATCCCTGAATCATTGAAAATATTTTCCTACAATAAACTTCAAATGCTTACGGCCGTCATATCCTGTTACTCTCACGTATAAAATGGGGATCCTATACATATATATATTCAATTAATGACAAAGAGTGATCGATCTTCCATCAACTGCGCGTTCTATTTATATATATAGATAGATACCTGTTCGCTTAATTGTTATCAATAATTAATTTGATAGAACCACATAATTATTAAAATGATGTTATATATATTGCTGTATGGGCATTTGATTGGTGAGATGAGATGAATCCAAGTTCATGAGAATTAAAAATAGGGGGTCCACTTTGTTTATCTCCTTTTCACCAAGGGTCCACTGTTAGGATCCCTCGTTTGGATTTAATTATAAACTCTGTGTGTTTTTTGAGCCCGTGGGAATCGTCCCATTTATTTAATTATGTATCTCAAATATATAATATGCAGACGGTTCAATATATATATATATGAAAGTGTATATCGCTGGCTATACAGAGATGTTGATTTATCCGTGGAGTTATTGAAAACATTAAGGTTTTACTACTATACATACTTTCATATTTTATTTTTTATACTACCTCAAGTTCTAATTATAAAAATTAGTTAATTTTTTTTATAAATTAAAAAAATTAAATAAATTAGTTATAAGGGTTAGTTGACTAATTTAAATGAATTGGGTAGTATATAATATGAGTTCATTATGAAGAGTTAAATTTTATTATTATTAATTAATTTATTTAAATTTTTTAATTTATTAAAAAGATCAAGTAGCTCTTATAATTAAGACAAGAGGGAGTATGGTAAACTGAGAAGTAGTTATGTTGACCAAGTTGGAATCAAAGGAGGTTTTGTGGGAAAATGATGATGATAAGTATAACAAAATCAACGGTTAAAATTTGGAAAAGGGGAAAGAATGATTGAGACAAACACAAGATTTATGGGAACGTGGTTCATCCACGTCCGTCTTGGAGGAGATGCTTCAAATACGTAAACTGAGAATAGTCCAAGAGGTGGGCACCGATTTTTTGTCTTATAGACTCATTCTCTTAATTACAGGAAGCAATAACGGTATTAGATGGAGAGGGGTGGTTTGTTTCTTTGCGTCATGGCCGCTTTCTTGTCTCTGCATGAATAACAAGAAGATTATTAAAACTCAAACGGATCACATGACATTATGTTTCTGTACAAATACTGCTTAATTGGTCCCTCAACAAGGCACTTAATGATTTGAAACCATATATAATCCTCACCAACATGCAATTAACACACACCCCTGAGACCCCCTTACTTGGGAATTGGGTTGGTTGTTTGAAATTTCTTATATATATAAAAATGAATGTAATGAGAATTAGGGAAGAAACTAAGAGAGATTGGAATTGCCTTGTTTGGTTGCAAAGGGATCACATGCCTTTTCGAATGATTCCCCCTCCCTACTATGGTCCCCATGATCTTGATGGGATAACCTTCTCACAATCTGAGAATGACACTTTATAAATATATACATACAACCCTCTAATTAGCTTAGCTATAATCCAGAGCAAAAGAGTGACGGGTGTGGTGCACTAGTGGTTATAACCAACAAATAATAAATAAAAGATGGAAGGGTTGCTTTTAGATATGGTTCCTACTTGCTGGCTTGTTCCAACCGAACCAGAACCATACGATATAATACTATTCTTCTCCTTCTTGCAATCTCCTCCATTCACGAGTCGTTTATTCCAAATCCAAACGGTTGGCTCTCCCATCTTAGTCGTCGTGGCTCCTAATAATCCCTTTCTCTAAATTTGTATGTTCTCGAATAGCTTCCTCGTTTCCTAATTTATGTGACCTAGCTGGTCTGTTCACCAGGATACGTTGGAAACTGAGAAATCCAATTTAAGATTCCCAACAACCCCACCACCTCATCTCATATTTATGCCCCTTCTTCCCCTTTGGACGGTGATTATAAAATGCATATCTTCAAAATGACAGCCCCCACCACTATATATATATATATATATATATATATCGTTCTAGTGCAGTGAAACTAATTGCCCGCGAAATTTGACCAACCCTACAATATAGATTTACTCTATCTCTCCATAATAATACTAACTCCCCATGATTTCATTCTTGACTCGATATTTTGCTGCCCTTCTCTAAATTACTAAATTATATTGTGGCCCAGGTGATGGGGTCCTACCTTGTATATTCTCCAAAACAAAGTCAGCCCTGTCGTACCCTTTTCTCGCCCCTCATTGTGTTGAGCACTACAATTCAACTCCCACGGCCATCCATCGACAGAATTACTTCTCCCCCTTAAATTAAACGGTGAAGGGCTATTGTCGTTTTGGGGCATACGGCGAGAACGGTCCATGTCAGAAGGAGGGCACTGTGAACGCCTCTCCAAAACCGAGGCGCGAATAAAAACGGTGATATTAATTGCGGAAAGTTGGTCCCAAACGGCAGTGTTTAAGTTTAGGGGGGAGTATCTGTGTGTCAGTGTCAGGGAAGGGATTTACAGATTGGGTAATGAGGGGGGAAAATGAAATAAATTAAGAGGATCTGAATTCTGCAAGAGAACAGAGGCTACAAAAATTTCACCATAAGGGAACAGTGAGGCATGATGTGATAGGCACAGTTGTATTATTATGAATATGGTACCTGAGCTATGATCCGTTGGATCGGGGGACCGCTGTGTCCGCTGGTCTTTTAGTGTATTCAATTAATTCTTTCTTGCCAACCCCAACTTGCTCCATCACCCTACTCCCCCTCCTTCTGGTTTTTTCTTTGCATTCTTGGCTTCCTCCCTCTGTTTTTTCATTATTCTTTTCCGACCCATAGAAAGTGATCCAACATTTTGGAATCGCTTCATTAAATTCTCCTGGATTTGTTCCTCCATGCATCTCAACTTTTGTTTTTTTAACTCCTGTGGTCCAGTTTTAATTCCTCCTCAAATAATTTCGAATCCAAATTATTTTGAATTGACTGGAATATAGATAAAACTCAATCCCAAATATCAAACAAAGCAAATTAAAACAACGAGAGAGGTCGTTGTGTCTGTAATGTTAAATTATTCTGGGATAGTGCTAAAAGGCAGAGTCCTGTGAAGCAGAATGAATACTCGTGAGCATCATTACGAAGGGTGACGAACACATGGGTGGGCATGGAATTTCAAATTGAACTGTTCAAGCGGTCACGTAACGCAACCACTGTCGAAAGGAAGCAAGGCATCGAGAAAATAAAGGAATTATTAATGAAGGGAATATAAATAAAAGGAAAAAATTGGATGAGTAATAATGCATAAGAAGGATGGGGCCGAGAAGGATATGTGAGAGGAAGTGGGGGGAAATTGTAAAATAAAAAGTTGTGTCCACTATGAAATATTGTGCTTGTGGCAGTGGCCAGTGGGTAGGAGTTGATTTTTACAGAGTGTGACATATATAGCTTTGATTCTTTTCTTTTGCATCAAATAGAGGGAGAGAGAGACCCACACACTTTGATGCTGTTTCCTCATTACCACCTCACGAGATGCCTTCTTTTTTTATTACTCTCTCTCTCTCTCTAAAAGAGTCTCTCTCTCTCTACTGCATCTTCTTGTGACTGCCATTATCATGAATCACCAGAAACAGAAGCCAATGTACAAACACGCACAGCGACTCATAAATTATAGCACCACACCACCCACCTTCCCCATCTTGCCCTGACAGTCCCTTAAATATAACTCTACCCATTTTCACAACCTACCTTTTTCATCTCTCTCTCCTTTTCTTTTTACTCCCTCTAACATGATTAATTCCACAACTATATTTGAGACAATCTAACTCTGTATGCTTTTTACCCCATTTCTTATCGGAGTGATTGATACATAATCGTTAGGTCGCTGTTATATGATTTGGATATCACAAAGTTGAATAGTCTTTCCCCTTACAAAAGTAAAACTATGTACGTATGTTCTTTCTCAAGCCTCATTTGGTAGAAACCTTGTCCTTATGGCTGTATTCTATATTGTATGACAGAACTTCGTGTGGTTCAGCTCATCTCGGATTTTATTTCATACAGTGTTTGTAAAGGTCTTACTCCATGGGGTTGGTGTAGTGTTATTATGATCTCATGGAGTTATCGATAAATTGAGGGTTTTGCGAAATACACGTATTGTAATGGGGCCTAATTTTCTCCCTTTCACCTGTATGCTTGTCAACCATCCATATAAGAGAAATTTGCTTTTTCAGCAAACGATACTTGTAGGCCTCTCTTTTTATTCTTTCCCAATCAAGTCAATTTAAATAAATACAAAGATGTGTGTGTGTGTGTGTGTGTGTGTGTGTGTGTGTGTATAAATACATAGACGGAGGGGTTGAACTTAAGTGCCTTATATGCAACGATAATTACTTTAATGGTGCCAATGAATCACACACCACCACCTTTCCACTATTAATTTCCCGAAATTAAAAAAACAAATCATCAAATTAATTGACACGACGCGTATGTATATACACATAATGGAGAATGTGTTCAGCCACAACAGCATACAAATGGAAAAGCGTATATGTTATAGCGTATGAATGTTGTTTGGTTGGATTTAGGTGTTATAGTTCACCATGTATGGCGGAGACAAAGTTGGACTCTAGTCACTACCTATATCTATTGGTTTAGCTGTGATATCACCATAAGAAAACACGTACACGAAATGCGAATGCACTCAAACAGAGACTGAAACCCTAAGAATACACATTTACTTGATACAATGATACACACACACACACACACACGATCTACAGAACCTTTCTTTTTACTCTAAGTTTAATAGCCATATATAGCTACGTAGATATATAGCACTGGGCTCGTGCGTATACGAGGAGAAATAATAATTAAAGGCATATATATATACATATATATATATATATATATATATAGTGTAGGATAGTGACTAAAGTTTAAGGAAATTAGATGAAATGAAAGGGTGGCTAGAAGAGAATTACAGTGAAGGGAAGTGAAATAATGGGATAAGAGAAAGGAAAATGGCAGAAAATGACAGGAATTGAAGTTATAGGGCTGGAAATATGTGGGTCAAGGAAATCGGGGGTGGCTGGATAAGGACCGATTAAAGAAATGTGTGTTGTGCAAAGTTGTCTTCAACCAAGGAAAATGCGTTTGGCTTCATCACACTTGCTTCTCTCTAACATGACGATGACTCATTATATATTACTATTTCTTCCTTAATTCCATTTATAATAATAGGAGTATTTGTTTTCACTCGACCTATATGGAAGAAATATGCGTGTTCATTTACGCCTCGTTCGTCTTCAAAGGAACTGACGTAATTGGAATCGATTAAAAGATGGAGGGTGAGATCAAGGAATCTTGATTCCGTCCTAGCTGCCAAACTCATTTTGTGTTAATGAATCCTTTTCCAATCCCATTCTTCCCTCGTCATAATTTCCAGCCTACCAAACACGGCATTACTGTTGTGTTCATCAGTTCGTCTTTGAGACGTCTCCACCTGCAAGACCCCACCCGTTTTTTGTCTTATGCCATACCAGAGAAAGAGTTGTAGTTTTCTTTCATTATTTTCAAAATTGACGAATATATTCTGAAAGATCTCATAATAATATATTTTCTAGAACATACACGGCCAATATCAATGATCTTTTACTTTAGTGTTATCAAGAGTTAACTAACACAATAGAAAGGCTGGAAAAATATTATATTACGCGCGCAATAGTCAATAATGCTGCCAGCATCTCAGTGCACGCTAGTCGGTAACGGTATTAACGCAATATTATTAGTTAATTAATATTTTAAAGGCGCCTTTCGGTAAATTAATTATTATTATTATGCTTATTCAAGATATGTGCTGGTTACTAGCTTAAATTAAGAGTCGTCATTACTCCTAAAGAAAGAAGATCACATCAACTAAAATCGATTTGATGATTTGACGAGGTTTTGGAACGAACGTTGCACTGAATTTCAAATTTGGCAAAACCAGTTTGTTTAATTTAAGAGCTATGACCATAGTTTCTGATAGTATACTCTAAATCTGAACCCAAGCCCCAAGAATAAGCAAAGTTTCATCGAAAGTTAGAGAGAGCATTCAAAGGGACACGTCTATGGAACTAATAAGTGAGGACATTCAAGCTAATTAGAGGGCAAGAAACAAGGCGCTTGACCTGGCCCTGCATGCATTGACTCCATCATTATTTATGTTAAAAAGCATTCAGATTAATTAGTACTATTGCTGGCCTTAATTTACCCGCAATCCATCAATTATAGAACTCCTTTCAAACTTATTCCTTCAAACCCACCATGAAGCTAGCCAACCACATTTTACTAAGAAAACTGCTTTTAGTTTCTTTATTTTAATTAATAATTAATGGATGTAATTAACCTTTGGACGATATCTGTCATATACATAATATTATCGGCTTCACTTTACCTAACCTAACGCATCATGTCAGCACTGCTTCTGAACACAAATCGCTCATCTCTATAATAATCAAAAACGAGAGGGGGGGGGGTTACGTTGATGATGATGCGATCATGATCTTGATTCCAGACAACGGTTTCCACAATTCCAGGCTAATAATAATAACAATACACACACACAAACATAATATTTGTCAAAACCTAAGCGCACACATTTGAACATTGAATCTTATTTTCTTCCTTTTTAATCTTCGGACCATCTAATTTTACATATACGTTATAATTATTAGTTAATGAGACGGCTAATTAAGGGTTAATGCAATAAATGGATGGACCAAAGGGATATATAAAAGAGAGCGATGGTTTGATGCATTAGGAAGGCAACGAGGCGAAAGCAGACAGCTTGAGGTTGCCCTATGTAACTCTATACTAATCAAATTAAACTATGTATAATTTGCCGTGCAGGGTTGTAACATTAGCATAAAAAGCTTAATTAATTTAAAAAATATAATTGATGATGGAAGATGGAAAGAGAAGTAGCCGACCCTGTGAGTGGGACCTAAGCAAAGAGAAATTGCATGATGCCATTCCAAGCACTCTCTTTCACATTTCCTTCTTATCTTTGCTTTCTTTTCGGTGCCTTCTCTCTTTCTTAAATCACTCTCCTCTATATATTGATTAAAGTATGAAATATATATAATTGTTTTTCTTTGTTATTTTGGGGAAGATCACCCAATACTGACTTTAATTAATTTCCATCCTTTTTTTTGGGGGGGGGGGATTCACTCAGTCGCTAACCTTTAATTTGTAACACAACTAACGTTACCATACCTAATACTACAGAGTTGTCCTTCACCTCTTAAGCAAGCTAACAAGAAGAAACGAAACGGGAAAGAAAATTAAAGTTCATAATTACCATCAATCATGGAATCAAATCATCACCAGTTAATGGAGAGAAGAGGAAGAGCTATCGAGCTTTCGTCTCTCGTGGCTCCACCACCAACGCATTAAATTAAAATATACCAAGTGTTA
Source organism: Leucaena leucocephala (assembly GCA_037074615.1). Classification (NCBI taxonomy): domain Eukaryota; kingdom Viridiplantae; phylum Streptophyta; class Magnoliopsida; order Fabales; family Fabaceae; genus Leucaena; species Leucaena leucocephala. The sequence goes on along the minus strand of CM073563.1, from coordinate 2,642,073 downwards.
ATCGTGCTTAAAAGTTGCTTGAACAAATTTGGTTTCATTACTCACCTAGCTAGTACGATTCACCATCAATTATTATTTATTATTTATTCACCGTGATTGTTCTTTAACAACCGTTGGTGTGCCCGCGTAATTTTAATTAGGAAACTGCGTTGGTCATTATTAGGTTATCCTATTCTAACTGTACGTACAAGGATGAGATTCAATATACTGTGAGATTAATTAAAAGAAATGAGAAAACTGTCGATTTAATTGGGGTAGGACAACCTAGCTTATATAAAATTTTAGATGAATTTTGTATATTTAGAAATGGAGGCGCTTTAATGTCTATAACCGAAATAGTCAATTTTAATTTGTTATGGCTAAATTATGTCATGTGTTGAAGAAAGTTTCTTGTTCTTGTTATTATTAATTAATATCTGCGTACGTTGCTGGTGGGGATTAAATCATGTAGACTACGTTATTAGTTCTATGAATTTGTAATTTGAAATAATGTTGTTGGTTTAATTTGAAAGAAGTTAGCAGATAAAAAGGAACCATGCAATTAGATGACTGGTGATCCGTTCATTATTTTTCTTGTTCTAAGATAAGAATCAACAAGAGACACAGCTGTTACGATTTTGAATGTTCAAAATGGAGAAATGAAACAGATTCAACTTTACCCGCTCATTCTGTGAACGGATTGGAGAATATCTAAATATGCGTTGCAGGACAGACATGAAAGCACTTGTCTCGTTCTTATGAGTTAAGATTTAGAGTTACTAACAACTAATCTCATTGTCTAACGCATGAACCTTGGAAATAATCAAGAGATACGTGACTGGCAATGGGGCTGATCCAATAATAATAATAATAATAATAATAGGATCTCTCAGTTATGAATTCCAGGTTGATGTAATTATTAATGCAACAAATTTAAACATATAATTCTGCTGAATAAAATAGGATAAATGTTAAGAATTTAAATTTGCCTTATTTTTTCTGCAAAGGATTTTCGGTTTTTAAGGGGAAAGTGTATTATACTCCCTTTAATGTCAGTTGTGTACAACATGCCTGTGTTAATATCTTTGCTGACCGAGGGAATATATGGAGAGATCTCTCTCCCTCTCCCTCTCCCTCTCTCTCTCTCTTTTCTGGTGAATATGTATGTTGAGAGGTCTTAGATTTATGTAATTTACCTTTAAAATTAAATGGAAGCATAAATTAAGGAAAGGAAGTTTCATTGGGTAAAGGAAAATAAGATAAGAGAGAATAGAACGGGAGAGAGCGAAGAAGGAAAGGGAAGGCTGGGGGGAGAGAGAGAGAATACAAAAGAAACGATTCCATGAGGCTAAAGGCCCGTTCGCGATTTACCAACTCATTCAATCCCTATTAATGCATTGTTTCTGTAATTAACAGTTATGAAGCAGACATTGTCTAAAAATATAATATATTTTACAGTACAACACACACTCTTCTATTTCCCACCTACGTTTCTTTTTTTATATAAAAAAAATTACATATAAATAAATAAAAAGTGGTAAGCAAAAGCAAATAGTATATAACAAACCACGAGACTTGTTCATAAGAAAAGCCAAACCCCACGCGAAGACTAATAAGAGAGGGCAACAACATTTGAGAAAGAGCAGAATAAGGTGTCTCTCTCTTGGACTGATTCCCTTCCATCGCACCATCTATCTCCTTCCCCCCTTCCTCTCCCTCTCCCTCTCTATATCTATCTATCTACTCTCCTATCCCCAGAGCCATATCAAAGGCCAAACACACAGGAAGAAAAGTGTTGCTGATAACCAAGTGAGCCAGCCAACCGTCGTGGTAGTGGTGCCGGCGTTTCTTTCGTCTCTGATCCCTTCTCTTCTCAATATATGCCAAACACGCATTGAACACTCCGTCTTCTCCTTATAGACACCGCTTCTTCCTCTCCTTCACATTATTCCCCTCACCCTTTTTTGTTCTTCTATTCTCCCTCTGCTTCATCTTCTCAGCTGCCATGGCCGTTCAAGCTCAATACCCATCCAATATTCTCCTCCTCAACAGGTTTGCTTTTGGACTCACTTCCTGGTTCAACCCGGCTATTCTCCTATTGATTCCAAAGACTAATACTCTTTTTTTATTCCGTTCTGATAACAGAAATGAACAGGAAGGGCATGATTATTCGTTACAGCCACAACCAGGAGGGCTTCTTGATCAGTCCCATGTCTTATTCAACAATGGAGGTATGTCCTGTCAAACCGTATTTTCTATGGAGGGGCTTATTGGTTTATGTGCCATTGAAACCGAAGATATGTTGAGAAGTATTTGATTGAAGGTCAATCTGAGAATTGCCTGTGTACGAAATTAGCAGGTACTAATTCTCGCAAGAGAGGAAGAGAAGCAACGGCGGCCACCTGCGTCGCCCAAACATCTCCTAACGGTGTTGATCCTTTCTCTTTGCAATCCCAGCCTCTTCGGCTCGTAGAACTCTCTCAACTCCATAACCAACAACCAAATGTGGTCTCCACAGGCCTCCGATTATCCTTCGGAGACCATCAACAGCAACGACAACAAAGACTACAATCACAGCAACAACATCAACAAGCCTGTCAGCCGTATGCTTTCTTATCTCTATTACCGGAAGGATTTGCCTCCCAAATCAAACAACAGCGTGATGAGATCGATCAATTTCTTCAGGCCCAGGTACTGTATTTTTATTCTGTTCCTATTCAAATGTTCAGTTTTTGCCCGATATCAAGAAAAGGAGAATAAATGACAGATATATTATCGGAATGACAGGGAGAACAATTGCGACGAGCACTAGCCGAGAAGAGGCAGAGGCATTATCGTGAACTTCTAAGCGCGGCGGAAGAATCGGTGGCCCGGCGGTTGAGAGAGAAGGAGGTTGAGATGGAGAAGGCAACGCGCAGGAATGCCGAGTTAGAAGCGCGGGCGGCGCAACTTAGCGTGGAGGCGCAGGTTTGGCAGGCAAAGGCAAAGGCACAAGAGGCAACGGCGACGTCCCTGCAAGCGCAACTGCAACTGCAACAGGCTATGATGAGCGGGGGTGCGCAGGATAAAGGGGGAGGGTGTTTCGCGGAGGACGGAGGGCTATCATGCGCGGTGGGTTGCGGAGAGGGCCAACCGGAGGACGCCGAGTCAGCGTATATTGACCCGGAGCGAGTGGTGGCACCGGGACCCAAATGCAGAGGCTGCGCGAAGCGAGTGGCATCGGTGGTGGCATTGCCGTGTCGGCACTTATGCATCTGCCGGGAATGCGACGCGCATTTCCGAGCGTGTCCCGTTTGCCTCACACTCATAAATTCAACCGTTGAAGTCTTCCTCTCTTAGGGCTCTCTAATCCATGTCCAAAAAATGGCCCGATAACAGGCCCAATTAGAATTATATATGTAATTAATAAAATTCCTCTCTTTCAATTTTCACCTCCTTAAAGAGCCAAGGATTGTTTGGACTTGAGAAATCCTTCTTCTTCTTTTTTGGTATTTCCTTTTGAACTCCCCCCTTGGAGTAGAGTAACCACGAGGTGTTGTACATGGCCGCATTCGCCACTCTTTTTTTTCTTTTTTCTTCTTGTACTGGCCTTTTTGTTTCCGGGAATTCAATTATATTCTTTCATTTCATTACATAATCTGCGTTTGTCTCACTGGTTTTCTAATTCCAGAGTGAGTGGTGTGGAGGGTACTCTAACATAGATATCTGAGTGTTGCACAAGTGGAGGTATTCGATTCATTTCATGCACGTGACATGCACATGCAGAGCACGGTGTTTCGCAGACAAGATCATTTATTTGAGGATTAATTTAGTTTGAGTTCCAAGTTACAAGGTGTATGTAATAAATAGGTCAGATGGAGCATAGTCCGTTCCGCGTGAGCAGAATAAGTATTAGTATTTCTTTCTTTGTTTTCCCCTTACAACTTTACCCAAAGGAATTGATGATTTTGTTAGGCAAGGATTCTTGGCTTTTCCTTTCTGCGCGGGGATTTGCACGTGGAATCTCATGTCACAAGCAATGCATATTGCTACACATTTCCTTCCCATTTTTTGTTATTTTGTTATTGGGGTGTGGTTAGGGAAGACGAAATATCATAACTTAAAACCAAAATATCCATTTCTCCATTATGATCTAAATGAGCTCTCTAAAATTTATATATTTTTTAAATTTACTGACTATTTCTCAAAATATCTCTATAAATACTCTCTCAATAGTAATCAAATAACAGAAAGAGGGAGTTAAAAAAGATAATTATGGAGATTTAGAAAAAATATGCTATAATAATTAATTTAAATAAATTTTTAATATAATTAAATTAGTTAAATATATTTTATATTTAATAAAGAAATAATAGTATTGGAATAGTCTATATGTATTTTAATATCTTAAATCTATGTTTGACGCATGAAACATTCGTATGGTGGAAGATGCAAAAAAAACCTTTTTTTAACTATTAAGTATATTTTTATCAAAAATAATTATATTCAATATTTTGTTAGATATTAAATATAGATATGGGATTCCAATCCTGGTAAGATGCCAAAAACTTGGAAGCATGCGCTTACTAGATTCAACCTTAAAAGCCCATTGGGCCTAGAAGAGCCCACAGTCTATGAAGAAAGACCTCAATGTTTTTCGGTTGCCATTACGAATCCAGCTTCTATCAAGTGTCATGCCTCTTTGAATATGAGTGGTTAAAACAGGGTGGTATCTTAAAGCGTATCTAATTTCTTTTTCCCCTCACATGATTCCCAATGTACAGCACTGATTCGTGTGTGTGTATAATACGACATACCAGAATCTGATTGTCATCACATGTTCTCACTCCACTCTGTCTATTTTGCAGTCTACGATTTCTTCTACTCTATTCTATGCACTCTTGACTTTTTAATTCCACGATAAAACAACAATAATAATAACAAGTCTTATTTTATTAAATGGGGTCGGCTATATGGATCATATGACGCTATTGTATTCTATTAAAAACTAAATCTTTTGATAAGTTATTAACTAAAAGATCTTGTTCAATGACTTATTTGAGCATTTTTTTTAGAATATTAGTTTTGAATAGGAACTAGGGAGACGAAAGAATGAGAAAGAGCAAGAAGAAGAAGAAAAGTTTCGCTTCCGTGGAGAATATTGTTATGCAGATATCATTGTTTGTTTCTATTCAATTTGTGGGCAAGGAAAAAAGATTAATTAATTAGAGGGGGTGTCATGAATGGAGGGAGGGCATGCCAGATTGCTGTCATTTCATTTCAGGGGGAAATCATGATTCACTTTTGCAAAGTTGTATTCTTGAAATCGATGATCTGATATTTGCTTTTGGTTAAGCCGTTCCTTAAGGGAGGGAAATCTTTTATTATTATCAATTTGGCCATCTAATCAAAGTCCCCTGTCAGATTCTTCCCTCTGTGTTAGTAAGTAAATCGATGCAATTATGCTTATTTCTAGAAGAGAACCGAATTCAATACATATGAGCATGGATCATAAATTATAAATTAAAGCTTCTCGATCAGTAGCCGTCCCAGATGAAATAAAGCATTTGAATATTCATGGAGACGCAAGACTTGCATGCCACATGGTTGAAGAGAAATTTAACCATTTGTGTACGTTAATCCATAATTAATTAATAAACCGCCATCACCGTACCTGTATCCTTATATATATATACATAGAGGGCCAAATACCCGAGACTTTGAACCAACTTTTAAAAGCTGATGAGACGAGTTTCATAATTGAGTAGGGACATGATGTTAATTTTGGGGCACTTGGGCAGGGAAGATGGGTGAAAGTTTTAACCATAGAAAAGGACGGTTTTCAGGACGTGTATCCAGGGAATTGGGGGGGGGGGGGGGTGGGAGATGGGACGGTAAAAATAAGCAAACTAATGTTTGCAGCTAAATTTGAAATTAAGGTATGATTAAGGCCCAAGAAGAAGAAAGGGAGGGGAATTAATTAAGCAAAAGAAGCCATGAAAATGACTAGAGAGAGGTGATAATACTGGTTATCTGGTTTGTTAATTTGATGTAAAAATAGGACAGGCGGGAGAGGAGAGAAGAGGAGTTGCCTTCATGGGAGGTGTTGAAGACAGGTGTATGAAGGCGTCTTGTTGTTGTGATGACACTGACCCATGTCGCTGTTTTCAGTTTCAATGATAACAACACGACACCATTCGTCACTTCCGGAACCTCCTCCTTCATTTCTCCATGGGAACCACGTACGCACTTATGCTCCCATCTCAAATATATTCAATGTTCTATTTAACTTCATATGCTTAGCTATATGATTCACCCAGTCAACACGTGTGGTGTTTTAACTAAAAGTAGAGGAATAAGAGGGCCACTAGTTGAAATTTTGCCCATCTGAGGGAATTAATTAATTAAGAATGTGTACGTGGGGTTGGGGATATATATATATGTATGAAGGACTGTTTTGTGAGAGTGAGTTTTAACTTTTATAGTGGAATATTGGGTCAGTGAATTTACATACATGGCAACAAGGATAATTAATAAAGAAGAAGGTGGTTTGATCAATGAAGGAAATGGGAGACACGCAGAGCTGTAACGACCACATGAAAAGTTGTCTTGAAGGTGAAGGGCAATAGCACTAGTTTGCAATTGCATCGCCATCCCTTTGTGAATTGTTCTGTGAGAGACCACTTGCGGACCAACTTTCTCGGATTTACCATCCACTTAGGTTACGTTGTTGCCCTCTCTTGTCTCATCATGGACCCATCTCCTGCAACGCTCTCTCTGCTATATAATGCGCCCACTACGCTTTATTATTCCCATATATATATATATATATATATATATATATATATGCGTAATATTTGCAACCGCCCAAATAAATCTGAGCTATATCCACTCACTCTCTTTATGTACCTGATAGAATATATAATTGGTTTTGGTACGAGTCACTTCTCTCTAGTTGGGACATGGTCGTGTTTTGAAGTGTGATTGCGGTGCCTTGTTCCCTGAAAAACGACTTGGCAAGGGAGCATTAATGGCGGAAACGGAAGGGAGAGCAAAGTCAAATGGGAGGATCGTGGGGGATGCCCTAATTTCAGCTGCAAGATATGGGCGAAGGAAAAGACAATCATAGTCTCAAGTTGACGTTTTTATTATTGAAGGGGCCGGGGGGGGGGGGTGGTGTTTGTGTTTTAAGTTAGGTGCAACAGATTCGGGTGCTCTTCCGTGGGGACCAATTCGTTCAATCAAATATAATAATACAAGACCGTGCAAATATTATTGCCAGGAAGGAGGGAGGTGTATATAGCTAGTTAGTACATGTTTGTTTGGTTTGATAAATTCTTCTGTTGGGTGGGTAGCTAGGCTGTATATCATGTTGGGATATATCTTTTATGAGCATCGTTCTTGCTTTGTCATAGGCATTAAGATTTCTTGAGTTTTGGTACAGAGCATTGGGTCAAATGCCCTCCCGAGCAACACAAAGCTCTATTTACGGGCACACGTATCACAATAGCTGTATTTACAATCCTGCCCATATATAAATCTTTGATCGTTTAGCAATTAGTAATCGTTAGCCCATACGTCCCTTAATTATGGGCCTTTGCCAAGACTCAAGAGTACAGAATAGGAGAGCAGTCAGAAATTGTAAGCCCATACACCTTACTATGGACTTTTGAAAAGCACCCTTAGCAACATTTACTGAGCTGAGAATCTTGTTGAATAAATTAAAACTATTGAACCAACCGTAATTCGATCTAATAAAAGGGTTGATTCTTCATGGCAAATCAGGCTTAAATCCTTGTTAAAAGAGATACCTATATTTAGTATTTGATAGTATATTAAATAGGATTGCCATCTATTAGAAGATACATTTACTTGGCTAAAAAAGAAAAAAAAAACCTACAACTATGGAAAGAAAATAACCAACAGAGAGATTGATCATAGTACAGATGGTTAGGTCTCTAATAACATGTCAAACTAAGGTTTAAATCTAGATTGAGGGAAAGTATTGACATTTAGCTCCTAGTAGTAGCTGGGACAGAATTGCTCCCAATAGGAAGAACAAATAACTTGTGCAGGAGCCAAATTAGGTTCAGTAGAGTAGGCTTGACGCATTTGGGTATATATATGGATCCCAAATAAGTAACACTATTCCTATAACTCATGAATTTGTGTATTTTTTATTCTTCTTCTGGGAAGAAGTATTAGATATAAAGCTCATGTGCTGTTCCGCGAAAAGGGAAAAGTGAGAATATCTATGATGTTGCAATAATAAGTTTCTATGGCGATGAAGGTGATATTCCAAGTTGAGAACTGAGATGTTGGACGATTAGGCGCAAGTGTGCTTGAAAAGGCGTGTGGACTCGATAATAGAGAGAATAAGGAGAGCTCAACTTGTCGGGTTTTACTTATGCTGTATTTGCTGTAAGCCACATGACATCTTCTTAAAGGTTCTTTACGCATGCTAGCTAGCAGCCAAATTAACAGGGAAGGTGGAGTTTATTAATAATAACGAAAGGGGAGGAACTAATACATTGTTTAAGCTTCTTAATTTGCATTTGCCCCTTAGTTTAATAAAAAATAAAACAAGAAGCCTTCCAGAATTGCCCCAATATATTAGTGGGCTACAATACTCGTTTTCTGTAGAGCACTTGTCTGTCCTGTAAGATTGTTTCAGGAGCCTGTAGTCTCAACCACCCCACTTGCTCTGTTTGCTTCATAATCCCCCACCCCACCATCATACCTGAGATTTCCTTTTCGCAATGACGCCCAGTTAATTAAACACGCTTGTTTCTTCTTTTTTTAAAAAAACAAAAATATCAATAAAACACAAACACCCCTCTATTTTACGTCAACATGGAATAACATTATAGGTATATAACCTAGAATAAATTTACGTGACCTGGCCTGGAGGCAAAAAAAAAAATATATCTTACCAGTGTTCTCTATGGTATACTCGTTAAAATTGTCATAAAATTTAAGTAATTTATAATATTATTCTTATTAATTATACTAAATCTTATTATTATGTTAATTTTTACTCTCTCTCTCTCTCATCACCCTTATTAAATATGGGTATATAAAAAAAATAATAATTAATACTCCTAAAAACTAAATAACTGCCTCATAAAAAAAATAAAAAATACTAGATAGCTAGTGCTTTATAATAAGAATAAAATGGGGCATTATATTCGCTAGGACAGATGGAACCCCAATTGTGCATATCTTCTTTCTTTCTTTTTCTTTTTATTTAAGAAATGTATCCCAAATTATATTGGATCTGTTAATATCTTTTTTGAGGTTTTGGAGTGCATTCAACAGTTTTAGTCTCTCTCGACATGACATGATTCTTAAAATTTAAGCTTATATCTCAGTCTTTATCGAGTGAAGCCGCTAACACTTCAAGTAACAGAGTCTGTTCTTGTTGGAGAAAGCAGTTTTACTACGTATGTTTCATTCAATGGCCAAGATGTATGAAAGAATGTTAAGAACGACAGAGAGGCTCCGGCTTCACTTTTTGCACAAGTATTTTCTAATTTCTGCCGCTTCGTGTGCAAAAAACATCGAATCAAGCCATGATCATCGTACTGTGTGTATGGTGGCTGACGGGAACACGTGCTGTGTCCCAAGGAAGGCCATTGTTAAAAACAACGGAGAATCAATAAACAAGCAAAGATTATTATGTGCATAATTGCATACTGTGCTAAAAGCATCTACTAAACATTGAATTCAATTGGGAAGCAGAAGCCTTTATACGCCGCACATGCCATTCAACACGTGTCGACTTAAGCTGAATTGAAGCTGCTCGGGATCTTTCTTTCGCGTTCACCTCACACACTCAAGCTCCCCTTCTCAATAATGAAATCCCACAATGCACTGTTTAATCTGGAGAACATGCAAACAAGTTCTCAAGACCATTACGTGATATGCCACCTACAACGTGACTACGACAAAGCCTCTGAGAAAAGTAAGTTTATTCTTTTTATGCACAGAGACAGCGATCTAATGAGAAGATCGAACATAATAGCGGTCGGTTGGAGTTGTCGTAATTAAAAATAACCAAATCCGTGGTTAAATACGTTTCACAGGACTGCAAATTAAATATCTGCTTAGATATCCGACGTAATTATTTTTTACGTTGCCAAAGTTATATAATTTAATGAAATATAAAAAGAAATGCATTTTAACAGCAAGAGTTTGATTTTTTTTTTTAACTTTTTAAGTCCATGGATGCTAATAGGGATTATGAATATTTTAACCTAAATGGTACAAGCAAGTTTTGCTGCGAAAATTTCGGCCATTTCATCCTTAAAGATTGCGGCACCAGCAAATAAATAAATACACAACTGACGAGCTCAATGGAGAATTTCATTTTCATACGTTCATATTCAACACACGCAAGCACATTATATATTTACCAGTATTTACGAAACAAATAAACAAATCAAGATCCGATTTTTTTACTAGTCCTCATGCGAACCGTTAAAGGCGTTGATGGCAAGATCGAGGAAGTTTCTTACTAAGGAACAGACATGCCCGTGATGGGGAAACATGAACTCTTTGTTTATTTTATTACGTGTTAAGGAATTAATAGTGGACCCACTTTCAAAAGTCTATGGCGTGGCTTTTAGTTTATGCCACATTGAAGTTCTCTGTCTGTTTATTTTGAGTATGGCGATTGAGGTTTAAGCTGGGATAACGACGAGCTCATATTTCCGTATATTGGATGAAAAAGTTTTTGTTTGTTAATTATTTGCTGATGAGTTCCCTGGGATTCTGTTCACATTTCAATACATACATCTATGCAAATATTAGGCAATTTGCTATGTTCTTCAATTTAAAGGAACAGGTACATGAATAACTGAGTAATATTAATTATTATATGTATCAATATCTCCTATAGTTAATAAAGCAAAGCTTATAGTTATAATTTATAAATATGAGGTATCTTAAAATTCAATATCTACATAATGTTTATGTATATTGATATTTAATTTTTTTTTATTATCCACCCGATTTATTATAATTTTATCCTGACTATATCCGAATCTGACCTATGTCACGCATATGGCTATAGTGGGTGAGTCTCTTAACAAAAATTTATTACATACGCTAAGGTTTAAATTTAAGATCTCATTTAAATGATACTGAACTACTTACCATTTAGACTAAGTCTGTTTGTACGTTAATATTAAATTGACTTGCTTTGAGTGTTGGACAGAGCATGAGGTTTTTTTTCTTTGGGTCAAACAAGATATTACTGTACCTTAATTTTTATTTTTTCCACCTTACCTTCTCCAATTTTTGTCAATAAAATAATTATCTTCTCTTTTGCTTATCCCAAACTTGCAATCTGGGCAGCGTCCCCCCTACGTTATTCCATTTTCATGTATTGAGGCTAACTCCGTTTGATTAATGATTACCTTCTTCTTTCAACAATTATTGTACACAAAATAATAATAATAATAATAATTACCTTCTTCTTGTTCTTCTTTCTGGGACTCATTTCTTGTATATCTGACCATTTTCGTGTGTTTTGCTGCTAAATATCGCAGTGTCGAAATTTTTTTTGCTTAATAAAAAAAAATTACGAAACTGTAACTACTATTTGTACTGTTTATCTTGTTTTCCCAAACTTTTAAATAAACTGTATTTTCTAAGGTTGGTATTTATGCCACACTACACAGAAAAAATAATTTCACTAATTTAGAAAACAAATTAACTTTCTTTCAGCAAAATTAATAGTAGTACTTCCTTTTTTCCCAATATAAAACATTACTAAATTAAATTCGAGAATTATAATATTTAACTAAGATAACTATCCAATGACCTTTTTTATATTTATATATATATTTAAATTGAAAATTTTATATTTAAACAGTAAAATTCCATTCAACATTTGTTATAATATCTTTACTTACTACTTTTTATTATAATAATAAGAGTTATTTTTTTAAATAGATTAAATTAATTGATTGATTAATTATAATTAAATTTAATATTTTAAAATAAATTAATATTATATATTTATAGATTTATTAACTAGTTATTATATTAATTATAATTATTTAATTTATTAATTTTTCATATATTTTAAAAATTAATTAATTCTTAAAATTATTATGTTTTTTCAAACAATCGCACATAGGTATTATTTGGTTTAACTTATAGAGGATAATTTAAGTTAATTTAAAAGAGGGTAGGGAAGGGTAAGGGAGGTTATAGGTATAAAAGTAGGAGATGAGAGATTATGATTTTTTGTTTAGTTCAGAAGGAGAGAGGAGGGGAGTTAATTAAAAGTTGATAGATATACCTTTATCTCTTTATTTAAATTTATTTATTTATTATTTATAATATTCATATCAAAAACATTATTTTTTAATTTAGGAATGTTAAATTTTTTTATCTCATTTATATATATAATAAAATTAAAAAATAATAAAATTTTAATATTTTTTTATTAATTTTATAATTATATATTTTAATATAATGTATAAATTATTTACTATGCTTATTAGGTTTTAGCAATCAAAATAAAAATTATGTGTGAGAAAAATAAAAATAAAAAAATTTGAGGATATAATTGAAATATTAAAAAAATATATAAAGGGTCATTTGTTTAAAATTAGGTAAAAAAATTATCTCCCATCTAAAAACCCATACTTTTAGATAGAAGGTGAGCATATAAGGACAAAAATCTCCCCTCCCCTATACTTTTTCCAACTTAACATATTTATATCTCCTTTCTTCTCCTTTTTTCTTTAAAACCCTCTAACCAAATAATCTAGCGATTTCTTAAGACAAGTAACTACGGGATTTAGCGCTTATTTATATTAGTTTTTATAGAATAGATTATAAAAAAAATAAATTTTAGAAAGAATTAATTTTTTAATGAATGAATTTTAAAAATATAGATATTTGGATTATTAGTAATATAATCACTTTTTATATTATTAAATTACTAAAAAATATATTATTTTATTAGAAATATAAGAGATAAGAGAGGGTGGAAAAAAAAGATAAGATATGAGAGAGTGTAGAGATGAGAGATGAGATAAGAGATAGAGTGGAGAAAATAGATGAGAGAGGAGAAAATATATAAAAAAAAGTAGGGTAAGATAATAATTGGATAGTCTACAAACTTTTTTAATATTCAAAAATTAGTTTCAGTAACTTATTTAAAATTATAATTTTAAACTATAGTTTTGACTAAAGTTATTTTTAGATAAATATAGTTATTTATTTAATATTTTTTTAAACTAAAATTTTATCTAAAATAGTTTTTTAAACCCTACCTCTAAACACACACTTAGCCGTGGATGGGAATTTAACGGCGCGTTGCTAACGAAAAAACAATTCCTTCTATTTTGGCGATATACAATAATTTCAAGGTCACTATTAGCTCCAAAAGCCGAAAGGGTCAAACGACAACTAGGGAGTGGTTGGTGGGCCCCCGTTATACGACAATAAATGAGTCCGTGGGCCCCTCCCTTCCCTTTCGTTGGACCCAAGCCTCAATAAAGTAATCCCCCACTCACATCAATCACTCTCTTACTATTTAATATAATAATAAAATAATACATAAAAATAATATCTTAATTTTATTTTTATATAACATTTTAATATTATTTATAATATAATATTTTTTTAATTTAATATAATTTCACTCTATTTTTTAATTTAATATATAATATTCCTTCTCAAATATTAAAGTAATATCTTAATTTTATTTGTATATAATATTTTAATATTTATTTATAATATAATTTTATCTATAATATTTTTAATTTAATATAATTTCATACATAATATTATTGTTTAAGTATCAATAATTATATTAAATTAAAAAAATTATAAATAAAATTATGTTACAAGTAAAATTAAAATATTATATATATAAAATAAAATTAAAATATTTAATACTATATAACTAAAAAAAATCAAAACTATTAAATCGAACAAAGATAAATGATGTGTGTATGTATATAGTGTTTAGGAAATTCTGAAATTAAGATTTTAAAAAGGTTTATAATTTAAATTTTAATTTAGATAAATTTTAAAATAAATAATTATACTTTTTTAAAATAATTTTTAGACTGAATAATAATTTAGAACTATAATTTTAAATAAATTAATAAAAATAAATTTTATAATAATAAAATAGTTTATAAATTGATAATTATTAATTTATGTTTATTTTTTTCTTTCTTTTATTTTTTATATCTCTCGCCATCAACTTCTAGCCCTTCATCACCTATCCATGTGGCCATCACCTGTCCAGCTCACCATTACTTGTGTTTGCTATCAACGTGTTCAATGCTTATATTTTATTACTATTTTTGTTTTATCGTCACTTCTATTCTTCTATTGTTAATGATGTGCTATGGAAGAATGGATGTACACAAGGCACATTATATTCTATTTTATCAATGCTTGTACTTGTTGTTCTGTTTATGAGGATTAATAAAAAGAGATATAATGAGCAATAAAAAAAATAATAAAAAAGAAAAAAATATTTGTTTAATACAAATATATTATTTTTAATAATTTATTAATAATGAATTTTTTATATTAATAATTATCTAAATACTTATTTATTAAAAATTATTTTTTCTATAAGATTTTTTCTATAATTTATTTAAAAAAAAACTAAAAACCCTTTTTTTATAAATTATTTTTTAAAATTCTATTCAAATATACTTTATTAACCATATAATTTATCACTATTGATCTCTGCAACTTTATAAATATATTATTGCAATTGTTTTTTGCAAAACACATACTTCTCTGAACCTTCCTTCATTCAAATATTAAAGGTCAAAATGGGATTAAGGCTTTTAAGTACGGTGTTCGGGAGATAAAGTCGCCAGTTGCCCTAAAAAAACGAGAACCTTTTTCAATATTATCTGTCGCTTTTGGAGCATGTCACCATAAAGTACTAATTAATAAGAATCCACTGAGAAAAGGCAGACGTTTTATTTAAAGAGATTGTCATCTCCGAGGGCTGATTCGAATCTATATCTTGATTATCGTCATCTCGAAGGACTGTTTCGGATCTATATCTTGATTATACTCTTTTAATTAATAATTAGGCAATAATTGATTGTTCTGCTGGAAGTTTTACCACCAGGCAACTTGTTTATTAGATGCATTTATTTCACATGACATCTGGAAGGCTCACTGTAAATTATAAAATTGTATTGTGTGCGTGTGTCAGATATTATTATTTCAAACGTCACTGCTGTGATATTGGAATAAAAAGTCTCGATCTTTTACATACGCAGAAATAAAAATAATCCATTAAAAATTGAAAAAATGATTGCAAGTATGAAACGTGAGTCACATGCATAATCTCATCATGTTTTTTAAACATATGATTGTACGCTTTTGAATGTAAGACTTACTCGATGGACTTTCTTTAATCTAGTTGTAAATATATATATGTAATTCTAATCTATTTTATTTTATATAAAGAAACTATAATTTAAACCATTGGAATGGATATTGTAAATATTTTGATTAATTTTATTTATTTAATTGTATAATTTTTATATTTAAAATAGAATGGGATGGATACGTAATTTTTAAAATTTCAATTAATATAATATAGATGATCAAGTTCAAGTTTAATCTAACATAAACATTCTTTTTAATAAATGATGACCATTGTCCTCAATATATATCCACGCAATGAATGAGACTCTTCGTGGCCTCGTCCTTGAAACTTTAATTAATGAATGTATATATTTTTATTTTATCTGAAGGAAGTATAAGCGTAACAGCACTTGTTAATGAACCGCTAGTAGGTAAAGTTGTTCTGAGTGAAAGAGACGAAGAGATTTCAGAATATAATCTTTAGGCACCAGGCCAACATGACTCAGACAAACGAACGATGCTGTTCTGTCTTATTATTATATCTAATCGTTGATTAACCCAAGAAATGAACTGATGCGGCTTCAAAATGACCTCCCCATCATGTACATTTATTTACTTGGATGGTTTACAACTGTCTGTCCTCTTATTTATTTATTTTAACGTTGTTTATGAAACACCTGGCGATTCCTGGCTTAATTTGAAACCTTCAAGAAATGAAGATTCCGCACTCCTGATCACTCAACACGTTAATTTAGTTTGCCAAAAAAACCTATGTATTTCCTACGTCTAGCAGTTTCTAATATCTTAATTTAGAATTCCCGTTCTTAAACCAAACTATATATAGAACTATAACTATGGCATTTAAAAGTTTTTTTTTTTTAATTTTAAACTAGGTCATGCATATAACAAAATATTCTGTTTAAAGAAATGAAATATATTTTGATAATTTATATATTTCATGAGGATTAATGTTTAATCTATGGATAAAAATAGACCGCCTAATTTATACAAATTATTTTTAATTGATGTCAGTTTAAAAATATTAAAAAATAAATAAAATTTCTCTTTGATTATTAAAAAAACTTTTGAATATCGGTGGCTCTTACATAAAAATTTACGGGTAAAATTTGATTTTAACCATTTGAATAGAGTCATGTGATTACATGTCAGAGTTATTTTTAACAAAGAAATGGACTTTTCTCGTGGGAACCATAAATCCTGAGTTACGTTCCCAGCAAGTGACTAACAAATATTCTGTTATGGTGGGCCTTTGTTGAGAATTGATTAATTAAATTTAAAAACGTACTTTCTGGTAAGATCAAAGAGAGTTCGTATTAACAGATCAGTTGTCTAGTGGCACAATCTCTCCTTTAGACAAGATTTCGCTGGTTCGAATTTGCTGTAGTGGTGTGTATAAATGTAGATTCATGTACTTATATTTTTATAATTTAATTTGACCCATATAAAAACAAAAAAAAGCGTTCAAATTAGACGGCGATCTTGAAGAATAAAGCAAATCACCAATCAATAAACGGGTCGTTTATGTAAAAAATTCCGCGCAGCAGAGGATCACCACCAGCGCTTTCGAATTCAGAACTAAAGTGAGAGTTCAAAGAAAAAACCTAAGGGGAATCCGAAGACTCCGTCATAACCACGTGTCAACTAATTAATACTTAAGTGTGTGGGCTGAAGCCACGTACAATAGCACACGTGTACACCGTTGGATCTTCGGCTGTGTGATGGGGCAGTTGAACCTGAGTCACGGGCAGGCTAGCCTGGTATAGAGGAAACAATTGTTCTCGGCAAGAGGTCTGTGATTCTGTGCGCATAATAAACAAATCCCGAAAGTATAAGTTAAAATAAAAACAAATTATTAACAAGAAGGGAATATTATATTAATTTTCATATAAAAAAATTAATTATAAAAAATCTGAAAATTTTATCAAGTAATTTTGAAATTTTATAATTTGAGATTAATTTTTTAAATTATAAAATAATAAAATTATCTTAAAAAATTAAAATAATAAGAATGATGATTATAAATAAAAAAATAGTAATTTAAATAATAATAATAATTTTTAGAAGAAAATATAATAATGTAGTTAAAAAATAATAAGAGAGATATTTTGTAAAGGATAATTCTATTATTTTAGAATTAAAAAAATTAATTTTAAATCAATTTTATAGCTATTTAATAAATTTATAAGATTTTTTTATAATTATATTTATTTAAATGTAATTTCTCACAAAAAAATCCGCCTTACCGTACCATCATATCATCACGAATTCACCGTCATGCGTCAGTCCACGTGGGCCCAACGGGTCTATTGTTTTGGGAGATGGTCCCACCTGTTGAGTGGGCCCTCTGAGCAGAAAACGACGAAAGAATCTGGGGAAAAGCTATGAATATTAATGGCGTCATAGCTTTGAAGTGAGAGACTAAGGTTTAGGGAAAAAGCGAAACCGTGGGTTTTGTAGCGGGAAAGTTGGGGCACGTACTACCGTAGTTGGCTACTTGAGTTTTCTGCCTGCTTTTCTAGGCGCGTGAGTCGCACGGTTCGTCGAGGGTGGTTTTCTTTCTTTAAATTTGAACGAGCCTTGTTATTAGTTTTATTTAAGGGTGAATAAAAATATTAATACTAATTAAATTAATTAATTAATTAAAATAAATTAAAAGTATAAAATATTAATTTATTTTAAGAAATTATATTTAATTATAATTATCTGATTTATTTAAATTTTTAGATATATCTAAATTAATTATTTAACTTTTATAATTATAATAAGATATAATAATTATAATTAATTAATTAATTTTTTAATTTTATATATTTACAAAATAATGTAATTAGCTCTTATAATTATTATTAGAAGTAGTATAAAAGTCAATTGAATAGTTTAGATAAATTAAAATATATATAATATAAATTTATTTTAACATGATATAATTAATCATAATTACTTTTTTAATTTATTTTAAATAATTAATTAACTCTTTTAATTAATATTGATAATTTTAAAATAAAATTAACTTTATAAATAATATTTAGGATTTTTTTAAATATTTAAGATATGAGGTAATATTACATTATTTCATAATCATACATTCAGAATTGTAATTGAAATTAGTTGTGAAGTTCGACAACTGCTGGCTTTAAACAGGCGCAGTACTCATCGTAACTTTAAAATATATAAAATTAATTGTATATGATATTATATATAATTAATTGATTAATTTTATTTTTTAAATATATCATAAGAAAATAAAGTAACATTAAGACGAGGCAGTCATTATTTATTGGATTATGGGGGGGGGGGGGTTCCTCTTGGGATCATATGCCAATAGGAAAATAATCAAAAGACATCTTTGATGGTACCAAACAATCTATATTCTTATTTAGTTTAAAACGTTGATTTCTGACTTTTAGTTGCAAAACTCATTAAAAATATAAATAAAAAATTCCCTCAATTTTTCCAAGCAAGATTCTCCATTTGACAATTTCTCTTGTTAGGAATTAGAAATTCTACATTATTTTTTATTCACACTTTTGATGAGTTTTTATAATTAGAATGGAGTGTGAGTAAACGGCGCCTGTTAGTATTACAATAAAACCCCTTGAATGATGCTATAACTATCGATTCCTTTAAATATATATATATATATATATATATATATATATATAGTTGTTCTATCGTGGTGAGAATTCCTCTAGCCAAATATTGTGAAAAATCATTCATTGTTTTCCGTGGTAATGACAATGATAGAAAGAAGATTCACAATAGAATAATATAGAGAAAGTTTATCTTTTCTAATTTGATATTTCACCAATTAATCTTTCTAAATAAATATTATTTTTACTATGCTTCTAAATAAATATTTATTTTTAGGTCATTTATTCTAGTTTCTCTTAATATTAACCATTCGATAATGTAAAAGTCACGTTTTATGTTTAATTTCTCACATCTGGTGGAGGTTAAAACAAATTTTTTGGAGGAGAAAAATTGATATCCTTTACTAAAAGATGTAATTGATATCTTACCCCTGCGCCTGGCTGGATTACTCGTGGAGGCGTGGCCATGGATGAACGAGAGAATTGGCTGAAAGGTTTGCGGTCGAAACGGGGGGTATTTTCCACCCGTCACCGCTGAAATTTTTGGTATTGTTAAAGGTTTGGATAATTATGAATGTCATATTGAATTTTCAAAAAAAAAAAGAAGAAGCTTAGAGGTGGCGGATGGAAAGAAGAGGGGAAAATATGGTAAAACATGGTACAATAAACCAGTACTGAGAAAAAAAGTACAAACAATTGGTTGTAAAAAAGTCGAAAGAAAAGAAAAGAAAGGAGTACTACAAATCTTTTTTGAAAAAAAAAAACTAATCATAAATGTAACAGAGGGGTGGCCCTCCGTCGGAGAAAAACCAGACTAGGATTGGGTGGTGTAACGGTTTCTTCACGCGCATTGCTGGATCGTGGGCCCAGACTTTTCTTCGCCCGGCACAAATTTGACGTAGCAGAGGAGAGGGTAGATTTGAGAGGGGCGAGAGAGACCGGGGAAGTGCGGTTTGGTTTAAAAAATCGGGTCTACCCCTGAATTGTAGAAGATCTTTAACAATTATTCAAAGACCCCTTCATTCTCGTGGAACCACAAAACTGCCTTTATCAGTTTGTTAATCATAATGGCGTTCGTGCAATTTCCAGTAAAATCAGGGTTAACTTCTTGAACCTTCATCAAGCCATCCATAATTTTGAATTAAATTAAATAATTATTAAAATATTAATTTGAATTTTCAGGCCAAGAATAATGATTTTGGCCAAACAAGAATAATCATCAATATTAAACAATTAATTATTTAGGATAAATGACTAATCAATTTCAATATTTAGAATTTAAATAACTAAATATTCATTTGATAATATAATAATTTGGAAAACCCTCAGATGCGAGCATTTTGAGCCAAGGGATTCACTCTCACGAATTCTTGTAACTGGCAGCTGTTTGTTTATAGTAGTTACCAACAACAAAGCCTTCCCCCTTCACCTACCCTCTTTATAAACCCGCCCTTTCCCTCTTCTTCATTCCTCACTTTCACGCCACTTCCCCCCCTCTCTCCCCCAGAACAGCGACAATAAAAAAATTATCTTTTGCTCCATTGCGAATCCTTCTACATTCATGGAGTCTACTAAAAGACCTTCTTTCTTGGAAGAGGATCGTGGTTTTGCCTCCACTCCAGACATGGAAGCCGGGTATTCTGGGTATAATAGTCACTACCACTATTATCAACATGGCTTTGTATCAAGGTCCATGGGTTATGCCGCCTCCTTCCATAGAACCAGTTCCAGAAACCTTTGGGTTTCTTCCCCGAGATCTGGGCGGTTCTACGATGCCAGATTTGAAGATCACCAACCCTATTTCCTTGATTCTTGTTTTCTCTGCAAGAATCCCCTTGGGGACAATCGAGACATCTTCATGTACAGGTTAGCGACCCAGAGTCTTTGTTCTTATGACTTGTAATCTATGATTTACAGTTCTATCCCAAGAACAAAATTTCTCCGTAATTCTTCTGATTTCCTCTAATCTTAAAATTTGAGATCGTTCTGATAGAGATTTTGCCTGAAGTTGATTGGGAATTAGTCTTTATTCTTTATCTTGACACTCTGGAGTTTGTTGGTTGGGATTAGGTTTTGATTTGAATTTCATTATATGATTCTGTGGGACTCCTCTTTCTGATAGCGGTTTGTTAAATTTGTGTAGGGACATACCTTTTTGTAGTGAAGAGTGCAGGCAAGAGCAAATAGAATCGGATGAAGCGAAGGAGAAGAACAGAAACCTTTCTTCATCCATGGAGGCTTTGAGGAAGAAGGATCAAAATAGATCTACCTCCCCAAACAAGGCTCAGGATTACCCTTTTCGTACAGGCACAGTTGCTGCCGCTTAGTTAAATAAAACTAATCTAAAGATTGACAAAACAATCAGAACACAGAGTATCTACTGCAAGGTAGCGAAAGGTGTGAAGAGGAACAGGGGGCAGAGCGAAGAGCCTGTCTAGAGATCTCATTTGGTTTTATACTTTTTGATGTTTTATTGTAGGTGTAAATGGTATACGTACCAATACCGAGTTTGAGTGTGTGGTCTCTGGGGGATCCAATCTGCGAAATTGTTCTGTTTGCTTTTTTCAATTTCGTCTCTGGTTTTCTTCTTCCTTATGATTGTGCCAAATAGTTTCGTAGTTTTCACCAAGAAACTGAATATGAATACAAAGTAAAATTCTTTATCTTACTTATGGACGCCTAAGTTTTGTTACAAGAGCTTTTCAATATTTTTATGCGTAGCTTGCCCCCTTGGGACTTTGGACTTCGATTTCTTGAGCAAGTGCCCTGCCCGCATGTGAAATTGAGGTGGGGAAGAAACTTTGAGGAAGATGATAATAAATTTTTCCCTTTTTATTTCTTCACTATTGAAAGATTAGGATACTGCAGATCACGATTTGATTTTGCCGAAATCTTGCTGGAGAGAGAACCGGAGGATATTGTAGAACACGGATTGAGTAATTTTCAACTTTTAGACTTTTTCATATCCTTGTCGTGCAAATAAGTAAAAAGTACGAGGCTTGGAGTTGGAGGTTTAACTGTTGTCCTTGTATCATGCCGAAGCCCGTGAAACTGATTATAACTGCCGTTGCCGTAGAATCTGGTACCAAATATAGGAGATTTGGATTTCAGGTTACGTTATTGTGTTTTGGGACTGCCAGGTTACGTTGGAAAAAAAAAAAAGATATTGGACGAAATGTTTGTCTTGGCCGCTTGTGATTTTCTTTCTTACTGGCGTTTAATTTGTTTTTATTTTTTTTCCAAATGGGGACAAAGTTAGAATTAAACGGCACAGCAATGTCCTGATAAAGAGAATCGATGAAAAAGAAGAAAGTATTCCATTCTCAACTAACAATGAACAGGTTACTTTACGTCTTCTAACGGTTGCATATCAAAGAAAGCAAAATATACAAATCACCTTTACACTTCTTTTTTTGGACCGAGATCAAATTTATATTTATGAAGTGCTAGATAAATGAATTCCGTATTGGTTCCATAAATTCATTCAAAGTGGGCTGCAGCAATATTCTAGCACAAGGCCGATTCAATGTGTTGGAACACCGTATCAAGTTGTTACTTCGATGGGCCTGGAAGTCATGTTCAAACCCAATTTAGTTGAATCAGGGCCGCTTAATGTCAAATCAATTTAGTAGTAGCTTTGGGTAATCATTGTTTGGGTAAATAAAGTATTCGGTTACTTTACGCGATTGAAAGTTGGGATAGAAAAAAAAAAACCCAAGATCCAATCTGACTCCCTCGCCAAGTCATGCATCAAATTTGTGTTGGGCCAATCCCACGGCTAGATTCATCAATTCGTGAAGCTAAATTGGACCGGGTTATTTCAATTTTAGTATGCGTGCTATTTTAGCAATGCGGAATACCTCACATCATAAAGCAACCCAGGGTCTGCAAATACACATTATACAGCACACGCCAAACTACAACGGGACGGAGAACAGAAAATACAGCCACAACAGATGGACAGTTTCTGCAATTACGTGCAAAGCAGGTATGCATGTTTTGTCTATATTAATGTTGTACTGTTGTGTAAACTAGGAGAGATGACGAACTCTGTAACAAGTGAGATCACGGAGAATCACTGGGGCGGAGGATGGGATCATTCAGGGGACAGAAGCTCTTGCCCAAGGTGTTGCTTTTGGGGTGTCTGGCGTAGTGAGGAAGCCTGTATAGAGTGCTACAGAGAATGGTCTTCTTGGATTCGCTCATGGACTTGGACGTGCCCTTTTAGGTTCTATTGTGCAACCCGTAAGTGGTGCACTAGATTTTTTCTCATTGACTGTTGATGGAATCGGTGCAAGTTGTTCCAAATGTTCAGAGATTTTCCCCAACAGGGCCAACTTTCAGGGAATCAGAAATCCCCGGGCTATACATGCTGATGGGGTACTTGGAGAATATTGTGAGAGAGAGTCTATTGGACAGGTAAGTTAATTAGTTTCTTTTCAATGATCATTCGATACCATCCACAAATTTCATCTATTAAATAGTATCTGCCCTTGCTGATAGTTTAGCATTTGTATAGCTACTAGCTGCTTTTATATTCATTTTGAACCTTTGAAGAAGTTAGGTTTGTCAATCGTTGTGCTTAAGAAAATGAGCATCTCTGTTTGATAGATGTGCATGCCTTAAAATTCTGCCATAATCTTTAATTTCATTTATGATATCTATTCTTTGAACGCAGCTTATTATTTATTTCCTATTTTCTTCAAATTGAATTTCTTTGGGCTTGAAGTTTTGACAAAGCACAAGACCACTGTACGATGGTCCAATACCAACCACATCAACTCTGAAGCTTAAGTTATTAACTTGAGGCTAATTAATAGTTTTTATCGTAATCTCATATGTTTGTCCCAGATGGTGCTTTACATGGAGAGGCTAGTCGGCATTTTGGCTGCACTGAGATTTTCAAAGAGCCCTCAAAATTTGCTCTGTCTGATTATTTTGAAGAGCATTTTATTGTGCCCTACCAGAGAATTGTTTTAGTTACCAATAAACGAGTCATGTTGCTGTAGGTGTGTGGCGGAACTTAGTTGTCACGTCCTGAAATTTGGACCATGATCGGCACAGAATATGAATGATTTCATACTCCGAAAGCCTAACACCTTAAATAAAACGTTTGACCCATAACCCAGATTTGTATTTCATAATTCAAAACAAGTCTTGTGTAGGAATCTCGGCAGGATCGTCGATGTATAATCGACCTCCCGATGATCCTACAACAGACTACCAACATTCAGGTTTTCATAACGTTTTCCAAAATCAACATAATCTTTTGTAAGGTCAATGTGGAGCTTCACCATTTTCAAAATAATACAAGTTCTTAGGAAAAGCAATTACATCAAAAGTAGAGTTTGTCAAACAGCGCTTCGGATCGACGGCGAGGCTCTTTACTGCTCAGCGGGAAGATTAGGGTCACCTGCACTATCTGAAGCCAAAATAATCTACTCGTGAATAACGTCCCAAAACATAATTACAATACGAGAATCAATAATGCATAAACATGCTAAAAATATATTTCATAATATTTCGTAATTTGATGCAAACCTTTCTGTAACCACTTTCTTTCAAGGAAACCACAATATAAAACAACCATTTCAAATCAACCGTTTAAAAATAATTCGTTCAAAACCATAATCTTTTCATAGGACTCCAACAGAACGAAAACAGACGTGGACACACAGTCCACGAGGGTGAATAACCAATCTAGCAGCTCGAGGCCATTAGCCGTCGCGAGTACGAGACCCACGTATATCCGTCGCGAGTACTAGACCCACGTAATATCCGTCGCGAGTACAAGACCCACGTATATCCGTCGCGAGTACAAGACCCACGTATATCCGTCGAGCTCGGTAACCAAGGTGCACCAAGGACTAACAGTACTGCTGTTAGCAACCAGCGTTCTGTATTCCGTCCTAAAACGTTTCCATCATGCGTGGGGTTTATTTCACATGAAATAATCTCAATCATTTTAATGCCATAACCATTGGTAAAAACCACTTTGAATTTCAAAACCCCCAGCATGTATATTAAAAATTAAGTTACTGTAAAATCATATGAAATTCGCATAAGAATATATTTCGTGATAATATCAGTTCAATGCAACTTTTGCCAAACTCTTTTCAAGAAGCTTATTCATCCATTTTCATCATAATCATAATTCTTTTGTAAACCAATCGAAAGAAAATAATTTCTAACGATTTAAACCATACTTTCATAAAATTTGCTTTTCAAAATCCATATTTGAAATTTATCATTGGAAATGACAATGCATTTGAAAATATAAATTTTAGGGAACGTTATTCACTCACCTGCCATGCTCCTAAACAGCTATTCTCTTCAGTCCAACCACTTCGATTATTTTCACTTCTCAATCCCCTGACATCCCAAAATAACAGGTTAACCTTCTAGGTATACCCTTAACGGAAATCAATCATTCTACATTTACTATCAATCAGAGAGACATCGCCATAGGCATGCCCTGGCCATGATCAAGTTGATTAAAACACTCGGACCACAACCAATTTGTCAACACAACAGTACATACCCATGTATGCGTATTTATATACCAAAGAAAATGATCAGGGCCTTAAATCTTAATTCTTTTCCTTCCTGTCGCCACCCCCAAGCACATATATTCCCAACGCATGCAAACACATCAACCACAACAGCATGCATATGAACATACATATATACATTTTCTCACTCAACACATTAGAACTGCCCCCCGTCATCACAGCACAAGCATACTCACATATATATATTCACAGCCCAGCAAACATATACCAAAACCAACCCAGTGACCGTCGTCACCGACGGTACACACATCTCTATTTCCTTTATAGAAATAAGGACATACCTTTCTGTCGCCAGAAGGAATTTTCACCCCACGCAGCAGGGGACAATGAATGGCTCAGGACTTAGAACCTGGAACCCACCTACGGCCATTACAACAAAAATTTCAAAGTTTACCTCCTCTGCGATTTCATAAGAGAACGAAAACAGGGGAGTATAGAGATGAAGGCAACCATACGAGGAATGCTCAATGGAGGAGAAAATGGTGTGCACTTACCTCTAGTGGGAATCACGGAACCAGACAGAAGAGGTGACAGAGCTAAACTTCCCAACTCCCTCCTCTCTGTCACTCACCGAAAGTCCAAATGGCTTGCGGAGCCCAACACAGCTATTGAGCAGGACCCCAAAATCCAAAACTTCCCCGTGACAACAGTGGAGACGCGACGGCAATGACTAGCTACAGCAATCCCTGAACACCGACGGCCACAGGAAAAAGAAGCTGGACAAAGACTTGCTACAGTGCCACAAGGGATCTTGCGACAATGACTCCTCGAACGACGGTGACCCAGCACTCCTACATAGAGAAACCCAACACTGATGATCGCCACACCGCCTCGTTGCCTTTCACGACTTCCCTTTGATTTTTCCCTCCCGCCCGCTCGCAACACTTAAAGGCGAGCGGCAATCCTGAAATGCGCAGCTTCCAGGACAAAGGCACCGCAGGGGAGGACGACTACACACTGCAACTACTGACCACAAGCCAACCCTAGCAGAAAGCTTTCCTCCTGCTCACGCTGCTTCCCCACCTGCGTCGCCGCTGAAACCAGAAGTCTGAAGGGGGAGGGGTACGGTGTCTGAAATCAGAGAAAAAGAAGAAAGGGGGTACGGGTGAGAAGGAAAGACAGGAGGGGTAAATCTGTAATTTCGCGTGCTAAACATCAAAATAAACCCTCACCTCGCAGCAGCCAGGACTCTAACGCAGGACCTCAGAGACCACTCCCGAGCCTTCAGCCACTCAGCTGCCCACGACTCTCTGAAAAATATTTGCAAGATCTATAATAAATTATTTTGTTGAATAAATTTCTCTAATGAATTTTGAAGCCATAACATTAGTCATAAGATTTATCTTTCTCATCTTGAGAATAACTTGATTTATTGCTTTGCTTCTTACTAGTGCCTGGCTCCAGACAAGATGGATAGAAAACCTTGTAAGATAATATGGCATGTCCCTTGGGATGAGCTGATGGCACTGGAGTTGGCAAAAGCGGGCAGCAATGATCCATCTCACTTGATCCTCCATCTGAAAAATTTCCGGAGATCTGAAAGTTTTGTTCGAGTCATCAAGTGTAGTACTGTAGATATGTTCAGTTGTGCGTCGAACATGGAAGAAATATCAGTGTGATATGAAAAGCTTGATTCTGAAAGTAAGTAGTGTTTAGATCACTATATATTCAGGATGTGAAGCAGAATTCTGATGGAGCTCTGGTTTCCAGGTACCTTCAAGTCAGAGACATGTACATTTTGCATGGAGTGAAGCTGACAGGAGAGAACAGCTCATCCCCAACAAGCCCGTTATTAATTCAAGAGAGCTCTTATCTCCTGCCACTGCTCCTGAGGATAGGAGATTCATTAAGCACAGTATCACATTTTCAAAGATCTGGAGCAGTGAACAAGAATACAAAGGTCGATGTTCACTTTGTAGAAAACAGGTGCTTCATTATCCCACTTCTACTGATTTCGGATGTCGATAGTCTTTAGTATTGGATAAGTTCCTGTATAATAGAGAATAACTGATCAGGAAGTGGCTCTACCCCCTTTGTCTCTCCCCTACAAGATCATCTTCAACATTGGAGTTCTTGTTTCACTTATTTCCCGCCAAAGTTCATTAATTATACACTGGGGCATTGTTTGTTATTATTGAATGATTTTGTGGTTGCTAGTTTGACACGTTTTTTTGTGTTCTAGATCTCACAAGACAGTGGAATATGCAGCATCTGGAGACCTATCTGTCCTGATGGGTAATGATCAGTCTTCTATATGATTTCCATGTTACTGCAATTTATTGCATTTTTTGCTTCCCGGCCCATCTTATTTTAATAATCAAAGGAAAATAATCTTGTTTATCTAATGGTTGAGGGGTAAAAAAAATAATAAACAAATTGCATACCACAAAAAAAAAAGTTTAAAATAAATTGTGCAAGAAGAAAAAATTGTCTAAAGGTCACTCTAGGATGGTCAAACCTTAATAGATTTTTTTAATTGAAAATCGGTGAAATGGACATTCTTAATAGCTTTTTCATATGTATCCCATTCGAGAGGACGTTGAACAAACTCTATATAATGTTTGTTGTGTGTTTGTGATCTTCATTTGTTATTATTCAATAGCATCTTTTTCGTTTACTTTTAAGAAGTAGGGCTATGGAGGTTATTTCAGTTAAATTATTATTCCTTTTCTTTTTCTTTCCCCAAATAAGCATTCTTCTGTGTTTGTACGGCGAGTTACACTATATAACTTATGCATAACATATTATAAAATTTATAGTTTATATTGATTGATCCTGATAATTTAGTATACCAAATCACTTTAAATGTTCGCTATCTTGAAAGTTATTAAAAACAAATTTATTTTCCAGGTATATATGCACGTATTGGAGATATTGCTCATGTCGGCATCCATCCTCCCAATGTTGCTGCTGGTTACGACCTGGTAAGCTTCTAAGTTCTAATTGATACCGGGAATGCCAGCTTAGTTGCCTTGCTGTTTGCTTATCTTCAAGAGTAGAGAATCTATACAGCATTTACTATAATATATCACTTAAGAATGGAATGACACCCAAATAACTCCTGTTTAGGTGTGGCGAAATTGCATAGATGACTATGTTAATCAAGTATCAATTTGGCACCCGCGCGCTCCTGATGGATTTGTTTCTCCGGGATGTGTTGCTGTTGCTGCTTATATGGAACCAGAGCCTGATCTTGTATACTGTGTTGCTGAGTCACTCGTGGAGCAGGCACAATTTGAAGAGCTAAAGGTCTGGTCTGAGCGAGACTCCTACCCATGGGCCTGTCATATGTATCAAGTCCAGAGCGACGCTTGGCATTTCGTGCTTTCAGACAAAGCAAGGAGGAATCTGAGTGGAAGCCCACAAGGATCCGTGATGACCCCCTTAGTCGCTTGCAAATACAATCCTCATAGTCTAAATCTGGATAGGACTCATGATACAATTTCAATCGTCCCTGAAGAGCCTTCCAAATGAACATGAAAAAGCTGTGCTTGTGCTGGTGCTTATTCAGTAAACTTTAGATAGGATAAAAGATTCTGGTGGGATTAGTGCGTTATTGAGCTCTGCTTCAGTGGGGCTGGTAAAAGATTGCCGTGGCTATGATATCACCGTGAGTGGCATTATCAACGTCATTGGTTGATAGATATTATTGGGTTTTACTCAATGCCTCGACTATGCTATGGGAATAACCGCAAAGGTAAAAAGAGCCCTTTGGGGATTACCGGTTGATATGTTGATCAACAAGCCTCAGTCATGGTAAATCCATCGAGTGATGGGATGATAGTTGATAGTATGGATTTTGTCATGTATTCGTAGCTTTCCTTTTCGATTATTTTGTGATTATATATATATATATATATTCTAGTCCTGATTTGTAATTTGCTTTGTTATTTACATTATTGTCCATAAAATTTCTTGTTTGTAAATGGAATTATATAAAAGTTTTTTCATTAAATTATGTTTGACAATTTTCATTCAAAAAATAACAAAATTCTATGTTTAAGTTTTTAGTATGTCACTCAATTGTAATAGTCTAACGCTGACTGGAAACACTTTTTAGGGTAGATAATGGAATTGCAATGAACTCGCTCTGCTTTGTTTTTAGTTAATTACTTTTTAATGAACTCAAAGAAAATTTCAAAAAATAATTATGATTCAGTTACATTTTTCAGATTTGATCCATTAAATTCCTAACGTTAAAATGGTAGTTGAATTCAATAAAATTTATGCCACATTAGCCTAATCAAAATACCTGGCAAATACTATGGCTGGACTCAATCTCCATGGAACGCCTGCTTACTATCCTAAGTAATGAGACATTTGTTAATTTGGTTTTTGGGGATGATTTTCTCTCTGTCTTTTTTAATGGGGAGAAAATGAAGAGTCACATGGAGCAACGTTTCCGACATGAAATGGATTTTACTTTCGCCACGAAATGAAATGGTCAGTTATTGAAACCCAACTGGCTGCAGACAAATACAGCAGGTACAGCATATGAGTCAGAACGTGGCAGATGAGAAACATGGGTATCCACAAGTGTAGGAGAATTTATAAGCATACGATTTTAAGTTTAATTGTTATTGTAAAATTTTTTGGAGTAAGTAATTTTATAAATATTTTTTAAATTTTAGAGTTATAATAGGACTGATATTAAATTTATTTAAATTTTTTTATAAAAAATAAAGAGATGTGAAAGGTCAGCGTTTAAGTCCATCCTACACAAGCCTCCATTGTTCTTTAATTTCCCATCCAGATCCATCGCTCACCTAACGGCTCGCATACGTTCCACATGCTGACGTATCCTAACTGACGCCATGCCATTGCCACTCACATCCACCTCTTTCCGACGTGCTTCACGCGTCTTATCCGAATTTCTCCGAGTTTCCGGAACTGCCCCGCAATGGCGACTCCAAAGGGCATTATCTCTTGCCCCATTTTGTCTTTCTACCTCTTGTTTTTCTTCTAGAATACTTGTGGTTTTAGATTTCCCATTTCTAAATCATATTGCACATGCGTAAATTACATAACATCGATGACAAAGAAAGAGCTATATAAGTGTCTAGGCATGTGGTGCCACTAGCATATAGAAAAATATCTTTTGAGACGTTGTTTTTATGAAGGATACGCACGTGGTTAATTAGGATTAAGTTTGACAACAAATAAAAAGGGTTCATCTTTAAAATAATTTATAAAAATTTAAATCGTGTTTACTTTACGTCAAGGTATTGTTTCGTACGAAATTCATAATTTGTGTTAATATTCTAAAATTACCGTCTTTGTAGGGTCAGAAAAAAAATCCTGGAATAGGGCAATAGGTTCACCGGTAATTCTTTTGTTTTTAAGCCACCGTTCACCAGTGGCTTCAAGCCTTCAACATCAATAATAGTAATTGCTTAAGCCAACACAAAAATCAATAATAATTGCAAGAAAAAAAAAGCCGCAAATCATAGTTATTTAAGGCGCCAATGGGTAAAATTCATACACTGTTTGAATAATACCATGTTTGGTTGTGCCTATAAAAAAGTAAACACGGAAACACAGTCTAAATATCATGTAATCAATCATGGCTTAAAGGCAAAGAGTTCTCAAAATCCTTTTTGCCTGACGTGGTGGCGCCGTCGTCACTGTCAATTGTCACACTTGTATTACGAAAGGGGACCGCCACGGACTCCTAATTAGCTGCAAATCGAGGGGCAACGAATGGGAAAAATGGAAGTATAAACGATGACACTGCAAATTGAAAAGTTTTCAACTGTCTGAAAGAAAAAAGATAAAAAAAAAAAAGGAAAACGAAGGTGGCCACTTCGCAAATTATAAAAACCAAATTCTTTCGCGTTCTCTCCTATCTTCTTCCCCTCCTCCTCCTCCTGCAATTCCCCTCTCTTTCTTAAGTGGGGAATTTCACTTTTTCTGCATAGCGAGTTGTGAGCATGGCGGAATCGGTGGATTTGCCGAGTCGGTTAGCAATCCTCCCTTTTAGGAACAAGGTCCTTTTACCAGGCGCCATCATCAGAATTCGGTGCACTTCGCCTAGCAGGTACTTGTACCTCAACTTCACCGCATGTTTCTACCTTGTTTTGGTTGTCTGCAAAATTTTGCCCTTTTTAACTCAAGATTTTTAATTATTTAGCTTAAGGTCTGAAGATTGCCACTATTATGAAATCGAGGTCAATATATGTATTTATAGACAGCTAAACCCAGAATAATTGATTCTGTTGTTGTAAAGTGGAAGTATGAACAATAATCTTTAATTTCCGTTGGCAGGTGGTATTTTGATGCTTGCTTGTCAAACTTGGTAATACAAATTTTCGGTATTTTAACAGTTTTGTTCCTTGATAGAATTCTCTTTCTTTCTCTTCTATTTAAGTCTCCACAAACGTAGCATGAATATTATTGAAAGTTTATTATGCTGTCAGTAAGGAACTCAATTCGTCTGCCTTCTATTTAACACGTTATCAGATGGTAGTCGAAATATCTGAATTACATTGTATTATGCCCCTACATAGTTGCTTAATTAGATTGTTTTGTACTTTTCCATTGTTCTTATTATGACTGTTTTCTTGATTAAAATTTAGTGTAAAATTAGTGGAACAAGAACTTTGGCAGCGAGAAGAGAAGGGACTGATTGGCATACTGCCTGTACGGGATGCTGCTGAAATTAAACCAGCGAGTCCTGCGATTTCTCAAGGTGTAGGAACTGATTCTCTGGACCATAGTTCAAAAATTCAAGGTGACTCGTCAGATTCTCATAAGCCTGACACAAAAAATCAGAATGATGTTGTTCATTGGCATACGAGGTATACTGCTCGACTCGTGAGTATCTTCTGCACTTTGTTTGAAATCCTAGATCTAAATACTTTACAATGTATATATAATAAAAAAAATCATATTGTCATGCATATAAAGTGTTTTCCTCAGGAGATTTCTTCCAAATTCCAATGGCGTCTGGATTAAGTTTGTTGGCCTTCTCTGCTGAAGTGACCACTGCTTCATGTATATTTTGACGATCTACCCACAGATTTTCCTAGTTGGATCTCTTCCTTCTTTATTTTCTCACATATCATTTTATAAAAAGAAGTAGATAACATCTATTTCTTTTATTCTTCAAAAATTAAACCTACAAATTGAGATAGCTTTTAATAGATCTTTTATTACAGTGGGGTTGCTGCTCGAGCATTACATTTGTCAAGGGGAGTGGAGAAACCAAGTGGAAGAGTCACATACATAGTTGTTCTCGAAGGTTTGTGCCGCTTCAGTGTTCAAGAACTTAGCACAAGAGGAACATACCATACTGCTAGGATTGCTTCCCTTGAGATGACAAAGAGTGGTAAGTCGTTTGTATTAGTTTATGAAGGAAGAGTATATTTTTAGTCTCGAAGTATTTTTTCCTTCAAACTCATGTCGGGCCATTTTGGTGAAAAAATTAGGAAATCATAAGCTAAATGAGAACATGACATGATGTAGAATGCTAATTCCTGATTTGTTCCAGCAAAGTCTGAATTTTTATGTTTAAAAAAATTTACATGGGTGTGTAGGAATGTAATCCCTGTATAATATTGAGTGTAATATATTCTATATATCATGGCCTTTTCTCTTCTTCAGTATGATGGAAAGTGGAAACTTATGCACTTTTAGTATTTAACATTCTAATCCAAAACCCATTTGAACTGTTAATATGATGGTCTGATAAATGTTCTAAGATTTATATGATGCAATCATGAATTTACTGGACAGGACAATAAAGCTGGGATAGAATGTCGGTTATATGCCATGTTTTCAGTTATATTTCTTAGATCATCTATGCACCACTTATATAAGAAACAAAAGTAGGTAGGAGGATGAGCTTTTACAAGGCCTTCAAGTAGTTTCAAGCATTTGTGCTCCTCCTCATTTTAACATGCATCAGTGTGTCAGTTTCATTATTATTTTTTTTTTAAAAAAATGAATAAAGGTTTTTTGAAGCAGTTTTCTTTGACATGGTCCTGGTCAGATTCTGTTCATTATCTTCAAAGACGCTGAGTTGCTTCTTTTTTCTAATATAGATATGGAACAAGTGGAGCAAGACCCTGATTTCATTCTGTTGTCTCGCCAATTTAAAGCAACTGCCATGGAACTTATTTCTGTTCTGGAGCAGGTAAGAGCTCATATTTTGAATGCTACTCTGATGAACAAGGTCAATAAAAAATATGGCTGTGCCGATTCGTATTTGACCTTCAACTCCTAGCAAGCCGGTCCAATCTGTGAAAATTATCATTATCATCTGCATTTGCATGAAACGTGTTTATTTGCAATTTGCATCTGGACCTTTGTTCTTATATCTTTAAGATAGTCTAAACTCCCATTGGTTGGTTGTCATTATGGACGTCTAACTAATAGTTACAGTCTCATGGTACTGATACCTGGGTGGGTCAAACTTTCTTTTGATGTTATCTCTGTAATAGCAGCTTAAGCTTTCATTTTGTGCTCGTACTCATACAGAAACAAAAAACCGGAGGGAGGACCAAAGTTCTTTTGGAAACAGTTCCAGTTCACAAGTTGGCTGACATATTTGTTGCTAGCTTTGAGATAAGTTTTGAAGAACAGCTATCTATGTTGGATTCTGTTGATCCTAAAGTTAGGCTTTCAAAAGCAACTGAGTTAGTTGATAGGCACTTACAAGTGAGTAATAGAGTCAATATGTTTGTTGACAAAAAAAAAAGATGTTTAATGTGAGCATGATATCTGTGATCCATTTGTAATTTTGTTCGTGCTTGCTGGTGACAGTCGATACGTGTAGCTGAGAAAATTACTCAAAAGGTTGAAGGACAATTGTCAAAATCACAAAAGGAATTTCTTCTGCGCCAACAGGTTAGCTTTCTCAATCATTGTTTTCTTATAAACTTCCATTATAATTTCCTGGGTAGTTGAGCTATGTCATTATGTGTTTATTCCCTGCAAAATTTTAATTACATTGTTTAAGGCAATGCTTTTTTATGTTCATCACGATGTAAGCTGGAAAATCTTCATAAATTTCCCTTACTGTAACTCATGAACTTCTGTAATATGTTAAATTTATTTAACGCAGGTCTTTATGTCAGTAATCATGTGACAGTCTACCATTAGCCCTGAGATAGCAATTTCTGAATAACTTTTTGCCTCTCAATCTATATTATTGCTCAGATGTAACTTTATTTATCCTGATCAGTGTTCCCTTTCTGCTAATATGGTTATTGCTAAGCATCCTAATATGTCTGAGAATAATGGATAGTGGGTGTACATGAATGTAGCCTCTCTTGGCCTCTAAATCGTCATATTTAGACTCAAAATGGCTTTGTGAAGGCATACAATTCAGTATTGTGTAATTAACTGTCTTCAATGTAGAAACTGTTGAAAGATTGTCAATGCTATTCCATATGGCAGTAACATACTTGCAAATGGTTATTTCTTATTTCAATGGCTCAAAAGTTGTCTCTCTTGGCTACAGAGAATTTTACTGCTTTGTCTAATTATGCTTTTGTTTGAACATATTATTCATCTTTTTATGTGTAAAATATGTTGTAGATGAGGGCTATAAAGGAGGAACTTGGCGATAATGATAATGATGAGGATGACTTAGCTACCCTAGAAAGGAAAATGAAAAGTGCAGGAATGCCACAGAATGTCTGGAAGCATGCACACAGAGAGTTAAGGTACTTTATATCGGAAACATAGTTAATGATGGTGGTGATTTGAGAGTACATGATTCTGATTTTGCTATAGTTGTCTGTAACGAAGATAATAAATGGTATTATTATTGTAACTTGTCTCAGGAGACTTAAAAAAATGCAGCCTCAGCAACCAGGATATAATAGTTCACAGGTTTATCTGGAGCTTCTTGCTGATCTGCCCTGGCAGGAGGCCAGTGAAGAGAATGAACTAGACTTAAGAGCTGCACAGGAGCGCCTGGATAGTGATCACTATGGTTTAGTGAAGGTCAAGCAACGGATAATTGAATACCTGGCCGTTCGTAAGGTTGTCAATTTCCTCTTTTATATATCTGTAAGGTGTCTAAAGTACTCAGGGAAACTAAATCAACTGTGCATTGCAGCTTAAACCAGATGCAAGGGGTCCTGTCTTGTGCTTTGCTGGTCCACCTGGTGTTGGTAAGACATCATTGGCATCTTCTATTGCTGCTGCGTTGGGCAGAAAATTTGTGAGGATATCGCTTGGTGGAGTCAAGGATGAGGCTGACATTAGAGGACATAGGAGAACATACATTGGAAGCATGCCTGGGCGGCTAGTTGATGGTTTAAAGGTTCAAAAGTGAACTTACATTTTGAGTGTTACCCTAGGATATGTATGATATTAGCAAATTCTTTTTGGTAGGATATCTTATTGTCCTATCAATATCACCATTGATTTTCTTCTTTAAATGAATTTTTATTTGCAATAGTTGTGATGGGAGGGTTCAATTTGTGGTAACACCAGGAAATATGAAGTAACAAGGAGAACTGTGCAATTAAATATAGGAGTTTCTTCAATATGGGATAATATGGAGAGATCTCTGACTCTGAAGTTTTCTAGCCAATATTGTCAGGCTTATTTGAAGGCTATATTGTAATTGAATAAGTTGTTATCGCGCTGATTAATTAACATGGTTCTTCACTAGTAGTTTTTTCAAGTTGCTAGTATGTCCACTTTTATCTTCCATACTTGAAGTCTAAAATGAGGTGCGAAAATTTAGACCAAACATGACAAAAATTATGAAATTGTTAAATCTTTCTTCCATTTTTCCTTCTGGCGGAGGTTTCATTGTGACTAATTATTGTTTTTGACATCTGACCTGTAGAAAGTAGGTGTTTGCAATCCTGTCATGTTGCTGGATGAAATTGACAAGACGGGTTCTGATGTTCGAGGAGATCCATCATCCGCATTGCTGGAAGTTCTAGACCCAGAACAGAATAAAACATTCAATGATCAGTATCCTAACCTCTCGATCTTGTCTTTCCCTTGCCACCAAAAAAATTATGCGTTTCCCTCAAGTTGGAATTTCTTTGTTTTTAAGATTTATAATTAATTAGTTATCAGTTTCAATTAGTTTTGTAGTTATTTTCTATTGATTTAGAACAATAATGGAACTTTCATCACTCCATACACACATATATATTGGCTTTTTTTTATAAATATTTTATTATTGAAGTATTGAATTTGGCACTATCCATTCCTCATCAGTGGCACATGTTTTATTACAGTTTGTCTGTCAGGCTGTCAGAATATATGTCGCATTTGCCTAGTAATTCGAGGAACTTCTAATATTGATCTTCATTGATAGCAATATATTTCTGTATGGATTTGCTCTCTGCCTAGGATGTTTACGAAGTCACCCTATAGGCTATTTTAGTAGATGGTATTTCAACCTGCCCCTTTTCTATGGACAGTTTGATTAAGGGAATTGTGCTTTTTTTTTTTTTCCGGTCTTTGTCTACCACTTCACGACAGCTTTCTTTTTTCTCTTTTTCAAATCTTAAGGACGGTTTCTTATTCTCCTTTTTATTTGTATCTTTTTTCCCTACCTTTCAACTTTATTTCTCAAAAAAATTGTAAAGTTCTTCCTTAATACCACCAAGCTATTTGAACGTTCCATTTGATCTATCCAAAGTGATTTTTGTGGCTACAGCAAACCGGGTACAGCCTATTCCTCCACCACTCCTTGACAGGATGGAGGTTATTGAATTGCCTGGATATACACCTGAAGAAAAGCTAAAAATAGCTATGAAGCATTTGATTCCCAGAGTTCTGGACCAAAACGGGTTGAGTTCTGAGTTTCTTCAGATTCCAGAGGTGTGTATTTTTTATTACATAAAAGGTGCACCTTTCCTTTTATCTTACTAGATTTTTTTTAAATTGGAAAAAGAAAGAAAAAATTAACTTTTTCTTGCTAACAGATCACGTTTTGTAATATTTGTTTTGAAGGGTTTGAAAAACTGAACTTTGTCAAACTTCAAAGAAAATAAACATTGCAGGCATATAATATTAGATGCTAAACCTGGCTTTAAATGGTTGCAGGTTTTGGAATTCAATTTTATAGTAATCCGTTGCCTTTTTTTCGTCTTACAATCTAGGAAGATGGATGTTTGGATGCCACTTGATTAATACATTTTATATGGGTATCCAAACATTCACAAGCCCCACTGCTGTTTAGTGGTAATTGGGGTTTGCATTCTTTCCTTTTCTCTAGTCCAGCAGTTGAAAAGCACGGAATAAAACCTGAGGGAAAAAATATGAAGCATGCTGTAGAGCCATTGAGTAATATTTTTTATACTGATCTTAACCTAATAAAGCAATTCTTGTATAGAGGATTTTAATTAACGGCTATTTTGATGTAGGCAATGGTGAAACTTGTTATTCATAGATATACTAGGGAAGCTGGTGTGCGGAATTTGGAAAGGAACCTGGCTTCCCTGGTCCGTGCTGCTGCAGTAAAAGTTGCAGAGCAAGAACAAGCAGTTCCCCTGAACAAAGGGGTGCAGGGACTTACTACTCCGTTGCTGGAAAACAGACTAGCTGATGGTGCTGAAGTTGAGATGGAAGTGATACCAATGGGTGTGAATAATCGTGAAATCTCTAACACATTCAGGATCGCCAATCCATTAATAGTTGATGAAGCTATGCTAGAAAAAGTGCTTGGGGTAATTAGCATTTTGCATTTTTTTTTATGTTTTTAGTTGGACTTTTGAATCCCATCTTTCTTTCTGCCTCGGTGGAACAAGCCTAAAATTGGCGGCTATACGTATTTTGGGTGGCTATGAATGCAAGTATCTACGTTTTGTATCAATTCCCTTGTATTTGCTTTTGCAAACCTACTATGCTATTATAACATACTTTTACTAAAAAAATATTATATTTTACGTTATGGCACTATTATAACATACTTTTACTAAAAAAATATTATATTTTACGTTATGGCTCTACTATATTGTACATGAATGCATTTCTTATTTGTGACACCGTCCTGAGAGAGGTCTTACATGAGCAAATTATTTATGGAAATTAGACCCTATGTTCAGTTGTTCATGAGGAGCTAATTCATAAAATGTCGGTATCATTAAATGCAGCCTCCAAGATTTGATAGCAGAGAAACTGCAGAACGTGTGGCAACCCCTGGAGTCTCTGTAGGGCTGGTTTGGACTGCTTTTGGAGGAGAAGTTCAGTTTGTGGAGGCTACCGCAATGGCGGGGAAGGGTGAATTGCATCTTACTGGACAACTAGGGGATGTAATTAAAGAGTCGGCTCAAAT
This sequence comes from Leucaena leucocephala, assembly GCA_037074615.1. Lineage (NCBI taxonomy): Eukaryota > Viridiplantae > Streptophyta > Magnoliopsida > Fabales > Fabaceae > Leucaena > Leucaena leucocephala. The sequence continues at coordinate 2,603,305 of CM073563.1, read as the reverse complement.
TGCACTAACATGGGTAATTGATTCTATCTAATTGACAAAAACATAGTCTCAAACACAGACAAAAACATCATGCACCAAAGTCTAATAGATATAACAAGCAATGGACAATTACTTTGTGAATTATCATCTGAAATTTTATAAGCTTTTTTACATGCCATTTATGGAATTATTGCAATGTAGGTGTACAAGGTTTATTTGTTTGACATCCTTGGCATTGTATTTTTAAGCTTTCTTTTTTCCTTTTGAGGTGTCAAGTTTGAACTTATCCAGGATTTTGCATCTTCTGAGTGCGTTTACTAAAAAAATCATATCCATATTTTGGTGATTTTTTTTCAACTTGTAGATTAACTTCGGTTGAATTAGAGGCTATGATATGTGTGCCATTGTATGTTGGCTTGCTATAGATCGTGTCTGTAGAAACACTTGCCTTTTCATTGTTATATGTATTTTTTTGACACCTATACTGATGTAAAAATTATTTTAATTGATGATGGATTGATTTCACAGGTAAGGGCAAGGGCGACTGATCTTAGGCTGACTGCGGCAGAGTGTATTAATCTCTTGAAAGACCGTGATATACATATACATTTTCCTGCAGGTGCTGTGCCTAAAGATGGGCCCTCTGCAGGGGTGACTTTGGTAACAGCATTGGTATCACTTTTCAGTCGGAGAAGTGTTAGATCAGACACAGCTATGACTGGAGAGATGACTTTGAGGGGTCTTGTACTACCTGTTGGTGGTGTCAAGGATAAGGTAAAAATTGTGTCAGTATGACTTGTCACGTTTCTGGTAAATATTGGTATATATATTGCGATGTTGGCATAAAATCTTTGTGGTGATTGCACCAAAGTGATTCCTTGCCAGCATGAAATGCAGAATTTGTCCTTTTGCATACTAGAGCAAGGTTAATTACTATAATTTGAATAATATCATCTCCTCAGAAAATGAATTATTAAATTTTTTTAAAAGCTTCTGTTAACTTCAGTAATTGAGAGAATAGTATGCTATCAGAAGATGATATGATGGGAAGGCTTTCTTTATAGTTTGGAAGGAAAATCAACGAACGAGGTGACTGTTATTAATTGCCGAATCAAATAATGAGCTTATTTTGTCATTAACTAGAGTAGGCCTTTTGCATTTGTAATGAGCTCGAGACGAGTTGCATTATTCACACTTTGTGACATAATGATTTCCTATGCCTTTTATATGTTATATTGATTGATATTGATAAAAGGGAGATTTATTTTTCGTGTTCTTTCAAAGGAAATCACGCTACAAATTATAATACTATTACTATGTCGGTTTGATGTTTAGATGTATTAAATACATTGGTCATGTCTGAATAAACATATTCTCCAGCAAGAGGGGCAGAAGTAAAACATCAAGGCCTACATAAAAGGTAGCATGGTCTGATCCTTTTTAATGACCCCCAGGTTTTAGCTGCACACCGATACGGCATAAAGAGAGTCATTCTACCAGAAAGGAACTTGAAAGACTTGGTTGAAGTACCATCATCAGTGCTGGAAAATTTGGAGGTAATCTGGCCGTCTATGAACTGAAGATGTTTAGTGCTAGTATGTGCACAGGGATATGTTGTAAAATTTTATCACTATTTTATTGTCCTGTTTCAACTTTTCTGATATATCGTGGTTCAGGATATGGTCCTGTTGTCTGAGTACTAGTGTCTTTAAGGTCTTTATGGAGTGAAGCCCTTGATTTTCTTATTAAAAACACAAGTGAAACACAAATTCATGGCTTTTTTGAACTTCCTTATCAGATATTGCTTGCAAAGCGAGTGGAAGATGTGTTAGAGCATGCTTTTGATGGTGGGTGTCCATGGAGACAGCACTCAAAGTTATAACAGGATTCTTGACTGGCACCTGTTATCCTCCTTCGTATTTCACTCTTAAACGGCAGTGTATGTGTATCAGTTCAACATCTGATACCATCCTGATCTGTGACGGTTGTTGTGACCATGGGCCACTCAGCACTTGGATCATTCAACGGGTTGTAACCAAACAGAATTTATGAATCAAACATATTTGGAAGCGACGCTGACGATGAGCGAATGCTTTTTGGGACTCACATCTCCCCTACCAGCTTTTGTAGGTATGACTATGTTTATTTTTGACTAGCTGGGCTTATCGAAATTGAGCAACTTTTTTAATGCTCCCGTTGATGTATTTTTATTAACCACAGTCAATTCCTTATTGTGCATAAATCATTATTTTCTTCAAGCAAAGGAGCGCGTGCTCTCTCTCCAATATGATTTCGCCAGTGGCTACTTCACCCCTTATTCCTAGATTCTTTATTACAATATTGGTGTTCTGGATTTTCATTTGACTTTTTTTGCCCTTGCGGGGAGAGGAAAGGTTGGGATAGTGAAGAGTCTTCCGAGGGTTACGGGTAGCATGCGGACTATTTTAATAGATAATGATGATGTGCAGGACTTTAATGTGGACTAGTTCATGGATCAGGTTCGGTATTCCAATTAATGACAGTAATTTGTTAGGATCCGAGTCTCGCATAAGAAATATTACCAAAAGTAAGAAATATGAAACGCCTTAGGATTTATCCTTCTAAAGGTTTTCCTGTAGATTTGTAACAAAGGTTTGAAACTCTTTTTTCAATACATCAAGGAAATTTTTATCCTGAAGTTTGCAATTAGCAAAATCCTAGAGGGAGCTACCAAGCGTGGACCTAAAATAAGATCTCTGGCTGAAGAGAAGACATCGAGTGAGCCTTTCCCCCATTAATTGAATCGACAAGTGAGCTATTTTAGTGGAGTTTTGTACATTGACCGTGGAGGGGTGAGCTCTAGAATTATTTTTTTGTTATTCTATTTTTTTTTATACAAAAAAAATTTAAATAGATTTGATACCAATCTCTAGCCTAACATTAAGAGTATTTACAGGGAACTTGTGAGATTACTTATCAAATGGGCTTTTATAACTAGCAAAAATTGTATTTATATTCTTATAAAATACGGGTATGTTATTTACTATTTATGTTAATTTTTATTAGCTTATTCTACTTTTACCAACAGGTCAACATTTGTTGAAGTGTTACCTTTAATTGGACTTAATGCTATAGATACAATAGTTCTGGATCTCACGGGGATATTGATTTTTCCAAATCGATGTAATCTAATTTCAATCAAATTGGTTTTTTAATTGAGTTAACTGAATGAAATTTTCACACGTATCCAGATTTTGAGTAAATAGAAATTTATATCTTTACATTTTTCATCAACTCCTCACTTATCTGATATTTCTGAACCAATTGTAGAATACGCATTCGAGATAGATTTGTGATACCGGTCTTACTTCAAACTAAGATCCGCTAGCTTGCTTTGTTTTAACTTAAAGTTTAATTGGGCTACTGATCTTATTGTAAATTTGAACATAAACCCCCCCTCCCCAATATTGCGTTCTAAGTACAAAATATCAAATTTAAGTTTGCGCGAATTTCGAAAATGTTTTTGGAAGACCTTTTCTTTAAACACTGTTTGAATAGTGAATATGAAATAATTAACATGACCCAAAAAAGCTCGTCTTGAAAGAGTTTCTAGATAAATGAAACCCGTAAATCGTCGCCAGGGTATCCCCATTACTAGTAATGCTTGGGTCTCAATTATATTGGAACTACAAAATATCTCCAATTACGACGAACGCACAATAAAAACTTGGCAAAACGTCATGAGTAATAATTCTAGATGAGAGGCTACAAGACAGACAGCAACCATCTCACACTATTCAGGCCACTAGACACGGCCTGCCTAACTCTGGCGTGCAAATACACTAACGTAGAATCCTCTGGCTAATGCCGATCTGCCACATTCGCTCGGAACATTGGTGATTTACAAGTAACATGATACCCACATATATATACTACCAAGTGTTCCAAGTGATGACAGTTGGACAAAGGAAATCATTTTCTGACACATTTGTGAAAAAATAATATGTAGTATAATTACATGCTAGGACGAACTGAAAGGGACATGTAATGCTCTCTGCAGAACTTCACCTTCATATCCCAAACAATACAAAAATCAGCAAGGGGTAATGGGGTTGTCTTTTCCTTTCGCAGCCAAGGATGTGCTGCCTGTACTCCTTCCTAATGCCCCCACAATTCCACCAATTCAGATTCTGGGTACCAAATCCTCAGGATGCTTAAACCCTCAGTAGTATGGTTTATGCGGACATGTCCCAAGGGTATTCTTCCAATTTGTCATGCAAGCATATTCCAGCGTGTATTAGACAGGCACAAACCCAGTTGCTGAATGCAAAGACTATAACCCATCATAGCCATGGTAAACTTCTATTGTTCCTCAACCATTATAGTGCATTTTCTGATTTTGGGAGCTCTGACCCTGAGGCTGTGGCTGGGAAGCCTGCATGTTCATCGGCTGCGTGTTGTAGTGAGCAAAAGGTTGGGAATAGAGAGAATTCATCAAGCCCTGCCAAAAACAAGAAGTATTTAAACTCACCTGAAGAGAGTGGCATGCAAAAATTTAGCAAGTTGGAAAGCTATAGAAATAAGAACAACCCATATTTTATCTTCATAGCCTAAAAAATGACTAGCTCAAGCTTGAGGAAACCTGAGACTGGAGAGGGTTGGCATTGCCCACACCAAATTGGCTCTGTGGCGCATCATCTTGCAAGGGATCATTGAAGCCAACCTGAGTGAAAAGGCCTTGTGATCCATGGGTCATATAATCCTGAGAAATAAAAATGGAGGTTACTAAAATAAAGAAACAATCAACAATTCAACCCAAATCCAAAAGAACGAAGCTCATAAAGTAGCAGCTTTAAAAACCTGAGACATGAAATCATTTCCAGAACCAAAACGTGAGTATCCAGCTTGAGAATTCTGGTTCAAAAAGTTTCCAGGGAATCCACCTTGTGCTCCTTGTGTAACATAATCGACAGCATATCCACTCTGAGAAGCCTATAAGGTATAGGCAAATTGTGAGCAATCAAACAAAAGAACCTCAAAAGTTCAAGGGGAAAAAAAAGATGAAAACGCAATAAACAGATCAAAATATAATTATCCAACAAAATAGTAAATCAGCATAGCATAGAGGATAAATCATGCTTAACCCCCTGAAGCTTGGGTTATGTGTAGGTTATCTCCATAACCTTTAAAAACCATGCAACATAACCCCCCCCCTAACACACACACACAAGCTTTTACATTCATGCAGTATAACCCCATGCCATTAATTTGTCCATTATTTCACCAAAATATGACGGGGGCTTATTTGCATACGAAGTTTATGGGGGAACAGGCTCCAGTAGGCTGTAATCGACTAGTGATTTATCCTGCTATGCTACGTTCACAAATGGTCCCCATAGCAACACCCAATTTGGATTATCCACATGTCATTCAGTCTAATGAGGTATTTGATCAATAACATATTATGCTTCATTAGTAAAATAACGAAATAATTAATATCAGGAAGGTTATCTGCACAAACTTGAAAAGTTCAGATGGTTTCTTTGTCAAATTTTAAAGGTCAACGTTTATTTGCACGTGATTCAAAGTTCAAAGGAGTTTTTGTATAATTTAGCCTAACATAAATTAGTTGAAACACTAAATTTTGATTTTGATACCAAAAGCTTATTTCACTAAACATTTATGTCAACAAGAAATAACAAAGTCTTCCAGGATGTTTGAGAAGGGAAAAAAATCTAGGTCTCAAAATTAAGATATCTGTATCCTACTAAATGAACTTAACACTTGGCATACCTGGGTAGAGAAATCAGTAACGTTATAAGCAACGTGAGATCCCTGGCTTTTGAAGTCATCACCCAAGAAGTCCTAAAGGTAATTATTAAACAAAAAACAAAATGAGGGCCAATATAACACAAAGCTACACCTGAACAACCTTAAACTTCTATTTAAGCACTATAAAATAAATATACCTGAGACATTCCTGGCACAGAAAACTGATCTCTAAACGACTGGCTTGCTCCTTGGACTGGCATCTAAAGTACACAAGGTAATCAGAATTTGGCCAAAGTGAAAATAATCAGGGAATGAGGAAAGAACACATAAAGGCAGAATACGGGAAGCAGACATTATTGGCAAACCCAGGTTGAGACAATGGAACACCAACAGATGGCTGACTGTTGGGATTTTCCAGAGCTGGAAAGTTGAAAGTAGATCCAAGATTCCCCAGGGACTGTTGCGTGACTTGCTGGTGTGGGAGATGATTGCCAACTGTGGCACCAGAATTACCTCGTCCAGCACCAAAACCCCGACTGCCTGGGGGTGGTACATGAGGGACTGCCCCAACAGGCCCATGTACAGCTCCACGAGTTGGAATAGCATATGGCTGAGATTGGGGACCACCAAAAGGTGGCAGAGGTACCCTTGGAATGGGATACCCAGATGGATGCGCACCAGGCTTATGGGTTCCATTTGATGGGCCAGGAGGCATATAAGATCCTGCGGTTGACACCAGAGAATTGTTGTCTTAACATAAAATGCTCCAGAATTCAGAAGACTCAACTCTTCTAGACTACATGAGGTACTGCCATGAGACATCTACCCCTAGAACCACAAAAAATGCAATAGGCTAGAAAATACACACCCCTGCCCCTGCTGCTCTTCCGATCAGAAGTTGGGCCAGAGCCAACTGACCCAAAATTATCACCAGCCACAACTCCAGGACCACCACCATAAAAAAGCCTTCTATCATTGTAGATCTACATTAAAGTAAGACAGATTACCATCAATATAAAAACGTTACAACAAAGGCTAATTAACCTGCCTGCCCACAGGGCAGAACAACAATCAATACTCTGCAAGACTTGATAACCTACCTTCTTGGGTTTCTGGAACTGAACCATACTCTGCTTCAAATTATTTAAAGGCCCTTCAACCAGGCACTCATGTTCCTGTCCTCAAAACGTGGAAGGGAAAAAATTAAGCAAAACAGCTTGCGTAAAAAAATAAAGATCCTTTATGCACCAAAAAAAAAAGAACGGTAAAAAATTGGTTAAAACATCTATCACTTCTCTGGACATTTATATCAATAAATCATAAAGGAGTTTAAAAGCATCAATTATTCTCAAATCTGAGACCCCTGCCCAAACATTGCAATGTCCCTTCCTGCTTTCGCTGTGCACTGATACATATACATCTATTTTGCATCAAATTAATAAACACCACTAGCAAAAATCCTAAAACAGAAGGAATACCTTGTAGTGCGTCAACAAGCCATTCCACAGAGGCTGCTTGCTAAGAACTTTAGGGTTTCCCAGAATAACAATACCATATCTAGCTCTGGTCAAAGCAACATTGAGCCTACGGGGATCATTCAGAAACCCAATGCCCTAAATATGGAAATAGGTCAACCACCAACACGAGTTTTACAAGATAGAGGTTCATTCCAAAGAACAAATTTAAGCAAACAAGCAGTGGGGCATAGAAAGAAGTAACCAACCTGATGCTCATTACTTCTTACACATGACAGAATGATGTAGTCTTTCTCCCTTCCTTGAAAGGAATCAACACTAGCAACCTGAAATGAATAAAATTATGTACCCAAAGATAGAGAAATGAATACAATTAATCTAGGAGCTGTGGAAATGTGAAACATGGCTATAAATCTCATCGGTATCTATAAACCTCAATCTCCTTGTAAAGTTGTTGCCGGAGGGCACCATTTCTTGACATATAGTTCACAATATAAGCTCTTTGTCCCTCATAAGGTGTTATCACACCAATCTGTAAAACCCAAAATAAAATACATAACCAAAATGTCAAAATCAGCTCCATGAGTATAAATCCAAGAGTTAATATAAAGTCAAGATACCTGATTAGGAACTACACCACTTCTTAAGAAAGTAGTTACAATTTTTTCAACATTTGCAGCCTCAGTTCTATTCAAATAAGATGTGCCGCTTGCACTTATTTCTTCTTGTCCCATCTATTAAATAATTAGATTACAGCAGATTAAATTTCAAATAGAAGGGAAAAACAACAGAAAGGATATGAAGTTCATAAGGTGGAACAAGATTCAGTGCACTGAATAAGCATAAATCATTAATTGACAGCTAAAGATAAATAACATTCCACATGACATGCATTTGCAGTACCTGAACATAAAAAAACATGGGACGATTGGGCACTGGCCAGGGAAAATCAATTCCTGATAATTGCCTTTCATTAACAGTAACTCCATTTTGCAGAGTGCCTTCATAAAAGCTATTTGAAGGGAATTCTGAGAGAGATGGATGCATACGATATTGAACCTGATGTGCAAGAGCATCAAACATGAAGCCTTACTATAAACACTAAATAATTAGCTCAGAAAAAGTAAAAGGAGAGTACAAAGCTATATCAATCCTAAAAGATAACATATAAATAGAATGTCAACCAAAAGAACCATTGTACCGAATGAGTAAAATAGACCAACTCTGAGCTGAGCAGAATGACAAAAGCAGGTTATAGATGTAACATTTAGGGTATATTTGGATGTAGAGAAAAGTGAGGGGAAATAGGGGGGAGGGAATACTAGGAAGGAAAATTTCCTAAAATGGTAAAAAAAAAACTATTTTTGGGAGTTTTCCCTCATAGTATTATTTCCTCCCTAATTTTCTTTCCATCCAAACATAGGGTTAAGTCGGAAGTCAACCCTGAGTAGAACTTAAGAATGAAACGAAGTTGCAGGAGGGTGAAAAGGGGTAGGTTTTTTTTTGAGATAGAACAGAACTAAGACTTCCTTGCATAATCGTAAAATCTTGCATAATATCAACATATAAAAACTACTGAACTCAAACGACACACAAGTCCCAATAGCTAGTTATAAAACTGTGGAAATTTGAAGGATTGAAAGTAGAGGGAAAAAGCCTCAAAATATTATTAATCCTTTTAATGAATAAGAATACAAATAGGCCTTTATATAGGCAAAAATATAAACTAATAAGATAAATTTAAAATCTATCATAATCCTAATATCTCAGATTTATTCTTCTAAGATATGATAATTTAATATTCAAATCTGATCCTGAATAATATCTAAACCTAAAGTTAGATAATTAATTAAACTAACAAAATATAATATTAATTAATTAATAATTAATTCTAAACTATAACATCTCAACACTCCCCCTCAAGCTGGATCTACAGCTTAAATCTTTGTGATTCTCAACAAAAACACATTGAACAAGTTGGAGGTTTCAGCCCTAGAGAACATAAGGAAACAATGTGTGCAGAGTAAAGACAAGGAACCGAACAAAAACTCGCACTTGGCTATCATGTTCAATTCAATGCTAGAGACCCTTCAACTAATAAAAAAGGCTAACCAAACCATCCAGTATGAGGTAGGCGAAGCATCTTAAAGTTGTAGTCATAAAATATCACTTGACAAACTAAGAGGCCCATTACCTGCAATCTAATTGGTTTAACACCAAGCAGAACAAGTCGTTCAAAAAGTGACTGTGCAAGGCCTGCACGAGCTGCCTTCTTGCACATAATGACTGGACCAAGCTGACAATGATCACCCACAAGAACAACCTAAACAGAGATTACTGGTTAGAAACGTCACCTAAATATGCAAAACAGCTTGTACAGATTTGAACCACAAATACCTGCTTGACCCCAAGCACCAAAGGAATGAGACATTCAGGTTCTGTAGCCTGAGTAGACTCATCAATGAGTACCTAAAACCATCCTCAGCATTGTAAGCACCTAGCATGAGATATCACTTAAATCTAACACAATATATGATCCAACCTGACGGAACCTAAAATTTGCCAGCCGAGGATCTCCAGCGCCAACACATGTGCAGCAGATAACATCAGCACTCTGAGAAATCTCCCTCTCTGTTGCTCGCTTTAATGCTTTGTACTTTTTCTCATCACTACTGGAAAGTTCACCTGTGCATATGATTGGGGGAAAATAACTAAGTAATCATTGACTGAAAGAAGCATACTTGACCAACTACAGGAGAAAATTTAACATAAATAAATCAATAAATCGTGAGAGAGAGAAGGTAACAATAGAATACCAAAAAGAGAACCATATAACAAAATGCCCCAATGTTACAATTACCCGCAGACTCAATAGTTTTTGTTAATTTCTCAACAGAAAAGAAGACAGTAGAGCAAATTATTGAAAGAACGCTGCTAGAAGTAATAGTACTGAGCATATGAAAATAGTGCTACAAAAAGACAGAAAATAAAGGAAAATGTGGCAGCCTTAAGTAGGATAGCCAAAGCAACCAAGATTAGAAATGCTAAGAAAAAAGCACCCAAACCCCAACTGAACACCGTATCCACATGGCTTTGTTTTTTTTGGGGGGGGGGGGGTGTTTACCTTGTTCGTCTTTCAGTTGTTGTAGCTTGTGAAGTTCACTCTTGTCAGATGTGTCAAGATTTCGAACCTGCAATAATTGCCATCCCCATGTAACATACGGATTCTCATTCATTTTAGACGCAGAGCCAAAGTATGATGTAAAGAGCCATAAAAACAAACCCTAGAAATTGTACAGGGAATACAAAATTCACCTGATAATGAAGAGTTAAGTGCTCAACTGGAGAACTCACAGCTTCTCTTGACTTTGCACAGAGCCTAACAACCTTGAATTACAGAAACGCGTATTAACAAAGAGAAATCAATAAACAGTGGAAATTACCCTCTAAACAACCCAAAGTAAGTTAGTTTCACCAAAACTAGCAGCTGGAGAACGTTGTTGACATGAGTCCCTTACATTCGCATATGATAAGACAACAGATCAGAAAAAACACCAATTATACCTTCAACCCAGTAGAACTTATCTTTTCAGCAAGCTGATCAACAGCCACATTGCTAGGTGCACAAACCAAAACCTGAGATTTGAAAAAAGCGCAAAAATAAAAAGATAGACTCATAACAAAGGCACAATAGAAAAAAACAATAGATATAAGAAATATAAGAAAAAGGTTAAATAACTGTACCTGCCCCTGACCTTGTTTTGCCATGTGATATACAATTGCCGCAGAAGTTACAGTCTTACCAGTTCCAGGAGGACCTTGAATCAAACTAATAGGCCTCTGAAGAACACTTTTAACTGCAAAAACCTACAAACACAGAAGTTCAGTTACCACTCCAAAGAAAGCAACTTGAAAGATGTTCATCAGTAGCAGCAGAACATGGTGATAGAACTATGTGAAAAGTATTAAACTTTCTTAAAGTTGTCGTACAACAGGTAAGATATTTCTGTAATCTTAGTAACCCTCTCACCACACCACGCCTAAAACTTAAAACATATACACTAACATGACATTCTAACAAAAATTTTAAACAATCTCCTCTGCCATGAGCAGAGAATGGAAGAATACCGGTAATCAATCACAGAAAATGAGAAGGAAATAGCAATTTGGACAAATATTGAAAATAAAAAATCTTGTTATAAAAAGCATTCCAGTGATGAGATAAAATATCTGAAGAACAGCATACTTGAGATGCATTGAGCTCTGGAAGCCCAGGAGCGCCAAAGCGACGAGGCAATGTATTGCGCACCATCTGAACCTCAACTTCATGACCCAATAAGTGATGATAAATATACCTATATTAGAAAACATGGATAGTGTTATAGAAGAATAATCTTGGGTTTATAGAAAGATAGGGAGGAGGGGAGGAAGAGAGAAACAGAGGGGATTGAGACGAGAGAAACTGAGTAATTATAGTGTTCCTTAAATATAAGCTACACACAGTTTATGATTTGTACATGTATATAAAGGCAGAGCAACTAAGGGCTATATAGTGTATTATCTAACTAACTTTACCTACCCCTTTTCATATAACAATTACAGTTAGCACCAAGTTACGTGCCATGACAGGACAGATATAGTATATGAGCTACCATATGATTATTCGTTACCTACCCACTCCTAAGTCCTAACTATACTTCAATCATTGGCGTCTATGAGGAACCCCAATTATTGTCCTTCCAACTGTTATTAAATTGAGAATGAAGTTTATAATCTCGAGCATCCCCAATCTTCAAATCATGAGGAGCGGGTGACAGAAAAGGGAAGATGAAAACGAGAGAATGAAAACAAAAGGGCAATACATGGGAAGATAGAATACAAACAAATGCAATAAAATCTGACCTAGTGGCTAGAGATACCTTACCCGCTTACACTAGTCTCATCCACTGCAAAGGTTTTCATAGCTCCTTGCATCCTATCAAAGCTTGTACTCTTCCAGACAAAATCAACACTGAAACCATGGTTTACATCAACTGGAACCCCCTGCATACAAATTGAGCAATGCCCAGAAGGCACGTATAAAGAACTTCATGATGAAGATCTACTAAACTAAAACTAGAACTACCTGATTTGCACGAAGCTCAAGAGCAACTTCCTCTTGTGCAGTTAACTTAATCTGAAAATTAAAAATTAAAAAATATTACATGACATCGAATTGAATCATCAATATAGGATAGAAAACTTGTGAATTGACTTGCAACAAATTAACACAAGAATAAAATTAATAGCAGCGACTCTATCTTTGAAAATGCGCACACTCGGTTCATATTTATCAGCGTTCAGGGGGTATTCCACATGCATGAAATGATAGAAGACCCAACAAACAAGAAAATTTGGAACAAATGTACTTTGGATACCACATTTAGAATGTCAAAGTACATGCAAAGAATAGAAGGACGAGACCAATGTATTCAAAATGTTGTGCCCAATGACAATTTTCTAGACCATTCATTTCTAATGCAGCGACAACAGACAGATAAATGAACAGATTACAACACATTACACACAGATTTGCATGTGTTAGAAGAGATAGGTGTTCATAATGCATCTCAGAAGTTTGTCTCATACCACATGCCCCACTGATTGCCATGCTGGATGTGCAGCATCCCCAGAATAACGCAACCGTAATTCATCACCAGGTACAAGACGCAACTCATTATCTTCCTATGAAATGACAAAACATGTATTCATTTTCGGTAAAGAGAAAATAAAATAAAGAAATAGATTTCATTCAAAATAAGCCACGAATTAGATAATCAAAGTATAAAATAAATGTTAAGTATGAAACCTTTGCAAAAAAAAATGATAGATAGAGTACCTTTGGAAAAACAAAGTATGCAATGCGTTTTTTATTAAGACCAATATCCCATCGAATGGTAACATTGTCCTTGCTTTGAGATTCTTTCATCATCTACAACAACAGAGCACTTATAAGACCCCAGCAAACACCTCACAGGGGGGGTAAATGGCAATTAAACATGGTTTGGTGTGTTAAGTATTGGTAGCATATGAAATTACATTAACAGAAGAATAAGCAGACAACAACAAAATGCTGACAAATATGGAAGTCACTACCTTATCATAATCAGCTTCAAGCTTAATGAGTGGAGCAAAAACATTTTGATACTGAAAAAGCAAGGAAAAAAGCATATTAGAATAGCAAAAAGAATAAAGCATGGAAATTGTGGCACCCTCCTTAGTCTATGAAAGACTTTAACATGCATCATAAACACCTGATATGCATCTTCATATTTTAAAGCCACAGACTGAGGTTCATCATCTACACCAGGTTTCTCAAGGTCCTCAAGAGAAGCATCAGGATTGGTTTTCCATAGCTCTTCCACCTTATTAATTTGCTGAGCACTTATCTGTCGTGCTCTCAACTGCTCCTGTTCAGATGGAATCTGCAAAAGCAAACACTGTATGAATGATGGGAAAAAATATATATATAATCAATGGATAGGAAAGAAACTTACCTTCACAAGCCATTGCAGGAAACACCTATCATCAATCAAGGGACACCATTGACTGAGATCCCAATTCATATCTTTCAAGGCATTAACACTCAAGCAAGGTTCACGACATAAAAGGACAACTACACTTTCTGTCTTGGCAGAAATAAATCCAAGAAGAAACACATTACGACACCCACAGTTGTAGCATTCAAGAATTGTCTCTCCCAAAGGACTATCTTTGTGAAGACAGACTTCCTTGTGCTTTGCTCGAACCTACAGGAACAAATTTATAAGTGAAGCTAAGTGACACTTGCACCCGCAGAGAAACAATATAAACTTGTGCTCACCACAGATGTCCACAGACATGTGCTTATCAGCTAGTAGTTACCATCCAATAAAACATGATAAGCTCTAAACGGACAAAAGAAACTCCACATACACACAAAATACGTAATGAGTGGGAGAGAGGTAGGCAAGTTTAATTGAGAAGCCAGCATGCAAGCATGAAAGACATTCAACATATAAGTGCAATTTTTTTTAGAGGACTGTTCATGGGGTGGGAATACAATGCTTACTCTAATCAGAAACCACAAAAAAACAAGAAATTAATATTAGTCTAACAAGGGAAAAAAGACACATGCTTTAAAAAACAAATATAAAGGCAAAGATATCTCTGTTCACTTTACCGGGCATCCTTATTGCTTATACAATAATCTTAATAATGGCCACAAAACCATAAGAACTACGTCACAAACAAAATCTGAACTTTCATTAACATCCAAAAACTAAAAAGAGATAAAAAAAATGTTTTTTGCCAGCGATAAAAAATTATATTAATTATCAAAACAAATGACACAGTAAATTGAAGGCATTTGGGTAGGAGAAGACTCTGGTTGCTTTTTATGCTTATGCATTAATATTGAACACCAGATTAAATACAAAGGAAAATCTTCATTAGAGTTTGTCTAAAATGTGATGGTGATACACACACCTCACAGCTAGTTTGTGAAATAATGTACAAGTGATATCTCCGTTTCCATAATTAAATACAAACATCCAATGTTTTCTTTTTCCCTTCTGCTGGGGACCAAAAAGGGGTTAGGAGGGAGGAGTTAGGCCACCACAAGAGTGCAATCACAGTAGATGCAGGCTCTCGACCTTGTTAGTGATGCATACCCAACAGGTCATAAGTTACTTGCTTACTCAGTTATTCTTACTCCAAAACTTCATTAAATCAAAATTGCACGTCAAATTACGTAATGAAACATATACTGATTACACATTCCACTACATAAGAGCTTACAATAATCTTTCATTTCTGACTCAAACGACAAATGAAGGAATTTCTTCCACAATAACTTCCAAAATACACTCTTTAACAGTCAACATGTCATCCCATAATTCACTCATAAATTCAAAGAAAGCATAAATGCAACCATAATTCTGACCTTCGCTTCAAGTTTAACAAGAAACCCAATGACTTTTGTAAAGAAACAATGAAAAGACTTCATGATAAAAGAAGATGACAGAACTCTAACACATACTATTAGGGTATTGCTACACGATCCCCTGAGACTAGAAACTTTAACGCTAACATATGGGTATATCTAATTTAAAAAGCACAAGGATAATGTCTGTGGTTTCTCTGTGATCTTCCGCTCGAGTTTTGCATATGTATAAAGGAACGTCACTTTGGATACGCCGAGGGAACTTTAAGCTTTCCTTATTTCGTTCTTTAGCTTTCTCGCTCCGTAATTGTTCTCTTTGGAGGATGCCTAGCCCTCATCTTTTGTATTTTTCTTCTCTCCTAATAGGGTTTTTCATTTTAAGAAAAAAAGTTTTCAGAAACTGTTCGCCATAACCCACAACACTTCTCCCAATTTCACTGAGAATAACTAATAGACACCGTTACATCATGCACACTTCACAATTTCTATGTAACCAAGGCTATCACTAAGGCAAATACAAGTGACCAGAAAAGATGAAGGGTAAGAGTTGTCATAACAACTTACCAGGTGATTTACGATATGTGAGCCCGACGTGTTCCCCCTTGAGTTACAAAACCATTTGCGACAAGAAGGCACATTACACCTCACAACACATGCAGGGTTCGATACCCCACAATATCGACAAGCATGTTCAGTGAAATCTCCTTTACCAAATTCATAATTGTCATCATCACCGGTATCCTCAAAATTCAACCCGCTCATCCCAGCAGCCAGGTTGTCAACCATCTGGCTGTTCCCGCTGCTGCCCGACCCAGTTGCCCGGTTTTTAGTGGCGCTTCCTGGAGCAGCTGAAATAGGCGAGGCATCGGACTGATGATCAGAACCCGCTCCACCACCCCGCTCCATGGGATCAACCAGCGAATCGGACGGAGTTGGCCAAGCCGCTGGGGACCTAATCGAGTCACGGAACTCCGGGTAGTCGAAATCCTCCCCCTGAGTGTTAAATTCGAGGAAAGTGTAAGCGTCGTTGCCAGTGTCGGGTTGCGAAGCGGTCTCGAATAGATTGCTCTGTTGTGAGTCCATCGTGTAGGTGTGAAGCAATACTTTTTCAAATTGAAAATTGTGCGACCTTCTGAGTAACAATTGAATTGTCAAGGTTAGGGTTTTGAGAGAGCGCCTTCTTTGGATTGTAAAGGGTGGAAGATGTTATAATTAGGGTTAGGGTTCGGTGCGAATAACGAAGAGAAGGAGAGGTTTGGCAACGGAGAGATACTCAGGTCTCAGGTTCATGGTAAAAAAGAGGGATGAATGCCAATAAAAAATACGAGGATGAACTTATTCACTTGACTGTACATACGTCATGAACGCCCCCGCCCGTAGAATATACGCATGGCCTGTCCCCTTCCGCGCTACACACTAATTTAGAAAAACAAATGTTAATTAATTTCTATTTGACAAAATTAATGGAAAATCTCATTAAAATTCTTATTGGCTAAAACACCTCAAAATTATTTAAAAACTTATGCGATTAACCAAGTACAACTTATTGTCAACAAATATAATTTAAATATAATATTAATAATATTCTTATATTAATTATAATTAATTTATTTATTTAATTTTATTAATCTACTTATAAAATCAAAAGAAGGCTTACATAGTGGAACATAAGTTATATAAGATAGATTTGGCAAAAATCTCGATAGAAATCTTTCAACAATTTTCTTGTTTTTCTTTTAGATTTGATTTCATAATATAACACTAGTACCTTTTGATATATGTATTAATTATTTTTTATTATATTAATAATATTAATTATTAAATCTGGATGAGTTTTTTAAGAATGGAAAATCACAAAGGATAAGTTTTTTAAAATAAAATAAATTTTAACTATTTAAAAGTCTCAAGTTTAAATCAAAATGAATATAAAAAATATTTTTTAAAAAGCCACTTTTAATTAGGGCAATCAATATTCGAATCCAATCACTTGATAGCCATATAAAATAATCACAGTTGAATAAATCAAGTGGCGAGAGAAAGAAAAAAATTCAACCATTTTCAAGGGCTCATATGTTTAATAAATAAAAGTAGTAATATAGAATAATCATTTGCAGCAATGAGTCCCGCATTGTTGCAAAATTCACCCAACGATTATAACCTCTGTTGATTGTTTGACTTGTTGCAGTCCCTTTGCCGCTCAACTCTTGTTTCAAGGTTCGTGCACAGTAGAGCATAGCGTCGGTTTTTCTTTCCCTTTAGTCTCCTTCTCTGTAGTATTTTACTTCTCAAACCAACGCAGATAACAGGCAGATATTCAGATTGAAAACCGAAAACTACAAATTGGTCAGCGTTCATGGTTTGTTTTGAGAGTACTTAAAATAAATGTTTTTGCATTTTACGACACAACTTTTCTCACGTATTTATCTTCTACAGTGAAAAAACTACTTGGAAATAAGCTGAACAAACACGAAATTGAAAACTACACACAGGCTTTCCAGTTCCCCCGCGCTGAAATACGCTTCATTCAAAATTACAGTGTTAACACTAACACCATGGATTTTCTTTTAGCTGCAAGTCTATATGTTGCACCATAGTTAAACACCGTATGTATTATTTCAGCTTCAGCTATGTATGTTACAGCCCTTACTGTAAGGATGAGCAACAACATCTATAAGCTGTCACAAGAAGTGCCTAATTAATAAGGTTCCATTAAGAAAGAGATGTCAACAGAGACGACGAAGACATTAAGCCATATATCATATGTATTAGCAGGAAAACAATTTGGGGAACTTAAGACGAAAACATTGTCTCTTGTTAATATGTGGTGTCTACACCAGAAAATTGTTTGCTTCCTCCTAAATTTGGCCAGGGAAAGTTCAACTTTCTCTCTCTTCATCCCACTTCTAAACCTGCGTAAGTTGAGGAAAATAACTATAATTACATAACTGGGGTGGTTCTAACACAAAAATAAAACAATTTTTTAACTGAAAGGTACAATAATTTTTATGGGACAATCACCTATTCGGTAGGACAGAGCTTCCTATAATACTTTTCAAGCTTCTCTCATTCAAGGTCCTTTTTGCTCTTCTGCAAAACGCACCTGATCACGCCAAACCAGGATGGGATTAAACTCCAAACAGTGCTTCTGATCAAGAGAAGCAAGCTAGCTAGCCAATCGACTAGAGCACTCACCGATGGTAGTCCACGTAACTGACGTAGCAGTAGTGTCGCGTTGGGTAATCGGTTTGCAGTGTCCCTGGCTTTTCCTCCTTGTTCTTGGTGTTAACATTGATATGATCAGCTGAGGAGGGGGGAGGGGGGAGGGGGGAGGGGGGAGGAGGGGGAGGAGGGGGAGGTGAAACGGTGCCGTATTCATGAGCAGGCCTCGGAGCTTGCTTGCCCGAGTCACCTTTCTGGCCCTCATTCTGTCGCGAGGATCCATCTGCGACCCCGACATGTTCTTTGTTCTCTGTTATATGTCTCCAAAAGAGTCTTTACTGGTGAGCAATGTGCAGTCGACGAGGGAAGAGTAAGATGGCCAAGCAAAAGCAAAATCGGTTATACGCGAAACCTTAGAATAAAATAAGGGACCATTGCTACTTGTAACTGGTGTGGCTGCAATATGATATAATCGTGCCACGTTGCGAGCATTGCGACCCCTGGCTATGGGTTCGGGTTGTTGCGTCTGCGATCTCGCGGTGCGACACCATAGATACATAATGACCAATTGACCATGATAGACAATCCAAAATGAATTTTCCTTCCACATTGTTTGGTTGGGGGGAGGGAGCACCCCTCTCCTTGTTTGACTGGCAAAAGTGAGGGAAGGTGAAGGAAAATTCTCTTCTCCACAGGATCTGTACTCAGTTTAACACTAGCCAAACATTAGTTTATTATGCTAGACTCGTAATTTATTTTAGTAACACAAGAACACAATCCTCCTCGTGAAACCAAAATCCCTCAATTACCGATCGCAAGAGCTTGAAGTTAGTGCGTTCCCCGTATCACTTATGGTAGTATACATTAATATTATCCTACTCCTTTTATTCTATAGGTCTTTTGATTTTCATAAAAACCATCGTTTAAAAAAAAAAGTTTAAATTATAATTTATATTAAAAATTAAATAAATAATTATTAAATATTTATAAATATTTTTGCATTAAACAAGAATTTTATAATCTAAAAATTATAATTTTAGATAAACTTATAAAATTAATTTATGAGAGAAAAAATAAATTTAGGATATATAATAACTATTTTATTTTTATAATTTTTTCTATCATTTTATCTCATATATTTTCTAATATTTTATTTATAAAAAATTATTATAGTAATAGTTATCTAAATAGTTATTTATTTATAATTATTTTTATTCTAAAAATTATTTTTCATAACATATTTTCTATAAACTATTATCTCAAATCTACTTTCTATATCTAAACTAAACATACCCATATTGTAAGCTTGTTGCTACCTCTACTCAGAATCTTTGTCGCCAGCATTTTGCCAATCCCCATTGTTGTCCTTTGCATGTGCTGCAATCACCTACAGTATATCGATCTTTATCGTTGTTCCCCTCCCACCGATGTATTTCGGTTGTTCTTCCCTCCTACATTCATCTAATAGCTCGTTAATTTTAATTATAATTATGTACACAATTATAATTGTAGATAGATGTTATTGTATTGTTAGGAAAAAAATATATAACTAATAAAGACAGACATGATTTTCTGAAAATAATAATAAAGCAATTCCACACCATTTTGTATTTAAATTTTATACACACATATGTAACGCTGTTATCATAAATATCATAATAGGGCTATGACATGAGATCCATAAATCTTGAGTATTATTTTATTTATGAAATTATTAACTGGAGACTTTTTTTTGGGTGAACTGTTAATTAGAAACTTCGAACATCCGGCTAAACAATATATTTTCTTTTCTTTTTTTATAGAAACCTGCTAAATACTACAGTAGATCTAAGCGCTTAAAAAATTAATCTCGAATCCGAGATCAACCCCATCGACTAATCGAAGGCGGGTTTTTCTCGGAGAGTTGACTCAGCTTCTTACTCGCGCAGAAATTTTCATTTCAAAGCGGTTACTTGATGGCGCCGCTTTCAGCGTTGGCGAAGTACAAGCTGGTGTTCTTGGGTGACCAGTCCGTGGGCAAGACCAGCATAACCACTCGCTCCATGTACGATCAGGTCGATAATACCTATCAGGTATGAATCATAACTATCAGATCCGATTCTCTCCTCTAAATCAGTTCAAACAAAGTCCGAGCATAGCTCCCGAAACCAGAACTTCATCTTTTCGTGGCTGATTTAGTCATTTTAGCGGGATTTCTTACCTTTGGTGGATCGAAACGTGCCAATGGATTTTGTTTTAATATATTTATCCAGACAGCTGCGGTTGAAGAAACAAACAGGACATGTTGATTGTTCTACATGTCTCGATAAGGAGCGCTAACGTCAAATTGGAAGAGCTTTGGATACATTATACCCGTGCATGAAATTAGTTAAAACCAACTGGAGTAATTTTTTTAGTTTGAGTAAAAACAGAACAAGTTCTATACTGATCGAACCAGAACTGCAAAGTACAAATTGTGACAGATAAAGGGCTAGTGTCTAAAAGCCAAAAGGAACTTGAAAAACAGACCAGAAACAAATACGAAGACTCATTGGTAACATCCACGATCTATATTCATTAGCCTTTAAATTAAATCCTAATATATGCATAAATTACTTGATGCCCACATATTTATCTGGGCTATTAAGACAATTTTAACTTTCCTGCTCTCATTGTACTCAATAGACATTCAACATCTTGCAATCTATGCATTTTCATTTCGATAACTTTATTTATTTATTTTGGCTCAAACACTAAAACTTATTTTGTGCTTCTGCGAACAGGCTACAATTGGTATTGATTTTCTATCTAAAACTATGTATCTTGAAGATCGAACTGTACGACTGCAGTTATGGTAAGATGTGGTGTCATCATTTCATAAGATAAGAGGAGAGGAAAGGGAGAGGAAAAGTTTTGTGGAAGTTGTCTGGCGCCATCATTGTTTCTGTTTCGTCTAAATTTAAAATGAAAGCAAGAAACGGCATTTCTAACAGATGTAGGTAAACACAGAATTGCTTGGTAAATATGATCTTGGAGTCTGAAAATATGGTACACACGGATAGGCATTTATGGTCTATAAAAGTTATAGGTGTTTAGTTGACAGATCTTTAGTTTCTATATTACCAATTTTATTGCCCTTTTCCCTGCTAAAATAATTCTTTTCATTTGTTTGGATAGGGATACTGCTGGACAAGAAAGATTTAGAAGTCTTATTCCAAGCTATATTAGAGACTCATCTGTTGCTGTTATTGTATATGATGTTGCAAGTATGTCATTTAGGACTTCTTTTCAACTCATCCATTCTCTTGTTGCTGCCCATTCTATTATAACATTGTGCACTACATGTAGAAGTTTTCTTAAGCAAACATGAGCTTGAATAAGGAAATATGAGTTTCTCAAAAGTCTCATTCTCTTATAAATTCAGGCATTCAATTTCCTGTGTGATCTTTTAGGGTGACTTGAATGATGCATTGACTTAAATTTTGCTCAGAACCTATGCAAGATTGTTTCTTATACTGCTGATGTTCTTGTGATTATTATATAGGCCGGCAGACTTTTTGAACACATCAAAGTGGATTGAAGAGGTGAGAAGTGAGAGAGGAAGTGATGTCATTATTGATCTTGTTGGGAACAAAACAGATCTGGTCGAAAAGAGGTAATGAGTAGTCAATAGAATAATATTTTATCAGATAGTGGCCTTTTTCTATCTCTCTCTCTTCCGTGTTATCTCATTAACTGGTTGATTTATTAAATAATTAAATGAAATGCTTCTGTACGGTGTATGAGGCATGCAAGAATTCCTTATTGTTTATTAGGTTAAATGGACCTTTCCGTTGGGAGCCAAGTATATATGCTGAGTGATAAGACAAAGCTGTGTAACTCCTAACTTATGATTTCATGATGCATCTGTTATGTTCGTATGTTTATGTCGTCATCTATGGTTTGGCGAAGAGTATCTGGTATGTGTACGCTTGTGTGTGTGTGTGTGTGAGTGATGAATGGGACCTATGAATCTCTATTACCAATTTTTTTGGTAATCATGATTGCCATATAATCAGGATTACCAAGATAAAATGCCAACCAAACACACTTTCTTTGGTAATGCCACTGGGATTATCATTACTACGATTCTAGGAGAGTTTGGAATTGAACCAAACAAACCCTTAGTGAGCATAATAAGTCTGTTGGCGGCTTCTTGGAGACACAATGTATGTTAATCCTACCTTAGAAGATTAGTCTTAACTCAGCAAAGTCTAGTGTCAGTCTTGATCCTACCATAGAAGATTAGGGTTGTTGAAGACACAATGTATGTTGCCATTTGCTGCTAGGCTTTTAGCGTCTTGGGTGGGTTTCACCCTAAAATATTTCATGCATGACCTGTCATTGCTGTATGGAAGGTGTCATGTGCTGATATTAGAAGTCCTTTGTTTTACTAACATTCATCTTTACATGAATCTACAGGCAAGTCTCTATAGATGAAGGGGAAGCAAAAGCCAATGAGCTGAATGTCATGTTTATTGAGACTAGTACCAAAGCTGGGTTTAATATAAAGGTAAGGCAGCTTCCTTCTTTTCTTTAAAATTATCAAAATTTTCCATAAATTCCCTGCTTCCAATTAGTAAGAGATGAACTGTACTAAATTAGAAAGAGACGAACTGTGCTAAGTTATTATCATGGTACGCTGGTTGTGTGTATGCCCTTATAAGTGACCTGGGTAGAATGAGTGAGTTGGATGTTTTTCATCATCTCTCTTGGATGACATGTTGCGTGTGGTCCACAAGAGGGGGACACATTACATTGTTTGGTGTGAATGCTCAATGTATATCTCATAAACTGTTAGTCATGTTGCTACTAATCAACCTAGTTTACATTTCCTGTATTTGGCTTCCTGAAAGAGGGGGATCTGCTTGCTACAGTTATGATAATCTTTTAAAGGCAAAAAGTGGTTTTCACCCCCTTGCATCCATTAAACCTCTATCCATGCTTCCTGCTGATTTTGTATTCCTTTTTTGAACCTTTATCCAGGCCCTCTTCCGAAAAATGGCAGCTGCATTGCCTGGAAGGGAGACACTATCATCTACAAAACAAGAAGACATGGTTGATGTCAATTTGAAGTCTTCTAATGCCACCACTCAATCTCAACCCTCGTCAAGTGGATGTGCTTGTTGAATGTGGTTTGTCTCGTAGAATCTTTTTGCTTCGTTGTGTAACATTTTAGTGGATGTTTGTCTGCACTCGTCGGCAGCAATATCATTACTTGGAAATGTCAGAATATACAAGTGGTGAGATCGGGGTTGAAAGAACTTACATTTAGAAATTCATTCTGTGGGTGTGCTTGTGATAATGAACTAGTGTAGTAAAGGTAGCTAACATAACATAGAATCATGCTTCCCATAAAACCTGTTATATATTTTTTACTGTTAATCTTTTTGGCCAAAAATTTCTCTGTTCATTGGCTGTCCAAAAGACGTGGTTGATATATTTGGATTGTTCCACCATCCCGATTTTCATGTTTCCCGTTTATTGGTACACAACAGGAATCGAAAGATTGATGCAGTCTTGATTGACACCAAGTGGTGATTATATATGATTTGCACCAACTAAGAAAAGAAAAGTGTTTGTTATGCATTGATTTGTGGTAGCGTTTAAAACAGGGCATGATTTAGGGTTTGATGGGATGCGTGAAACTTAGCAAATGAAAAAAAAAAAAACAGCAAATGAAAACAAAGATGCACATAAATAAAGATATCGTATTAAAATAAAAATTCGAACACCGATCGAACTCATATGTAGTTGCCAGATATGTTTTAATCTAAATCCATATTCAGAAGAATGAGGGACAACTTACTATTTATGTCATAGTTAAACTAATACTATTTATGACATAGTTAAACTAACTAGACTTTATATTGGATCAACAGTTATATTTATATTACTCTAATTTTAAATATAAAATATAATTAATAAGTTAACTATAATCTTAAATATAAGTTTATTTTTTTAAATTTATTAACTCTTTTTTAAATTTATCAATTTTTTAATAATAATAAAATAAACAAAATTAAAAATTAAAAAAAAATAATTATAATATTTTTTAAAAAAATATTATAATAATTAATTTAATTAAATTTTTAATATAATTAAATTAGTTATTGGGAGTAGAAAACAAACATATGAAGTAAAAATAAATCGTATCGAAATAAATAAATCACCTCGCACCGTTAAATAACTACGTATGTAGATTGTTTCTTCGGTGTTTTTTTTTTTTGGAGTTATCCATCAAGTCATCCTTCCTAGTTGGAAAAAGACCACGCGAGGCAATCGGAATCGACGTGTGGCAAAGCGAATTGCCATTATGCTCATTCACGCTCAAATTTTCTGCATTGGTGATTTTCATAATGGCGCCAGTTTCTGCTCTTGCAAAGTACAAGCTGGTGTTCTTGGGGGATCAATCGGTGGGCAAGACCAGCATCATCACTCGCTTCATGTATGATAAATTTGACACCACCTATCAGGTATTGTTTGTCATTAATCAGATCCATTTACCCTCTGTAAAAATCAAATTTAATAACATTATTGGCGCCAGAAATCAAATATATATATTTTTGATATAGAAATAAAGATGCCATGTTTTTCTGTTAATAATCTTAGCTGTTCTACGTAGCTACGTTTGAATCTGAGTTCTCTCATGCAATACCGCACTAAGAACATAGGCAATCTCTGTGTTAGTTTTTCCTCCCCGAGATTGTAACTATTTCTTTTGGGAAAAATGACAAGAAATGTGATATCGAACAGAATCATAATCATTATCCAAAAGAAAGATCAGAATCTCATTATCGATTTACTATCTAATGTCGCATAAGGTTATAGTAATGCAAAGTAACGATCCATATGCAAAGTGCAATACTAGTTTGATATATTAGTCACCGTGATAGCTAGTATACATCTCACGCACAGTCTATACGTAAATGTGGGTTATTTAGATCATTTCTATTTTTGCTTTCCTTTCAATGGGTGCACTTTTTTATTAACTATGCAGATTTTATCCGATTATAGGTTGTTTAATAAGCATAATAAACCTGTAAAATCCTGCACTTACTGATTTCCTTTATTCAAAATTGAGTTTACATCTCATCTTTGGCTAGTACTCAGATTTCATTTTCCCCATTTTCTTGAACAGGCTACCATTGGTATTGATTTTCTATCCAAAACTATGTATCTTGAAGATCGAACTGTTCGACTGCAGTTGTGGTAGGATGCAAAAGTTTACAAAGAAAATTTCATTATATTAATATTTGAATGAATAAGCGAGTGTGGGAGTGCATTCTAATTTAGCTCATCTTCCATAAATATAAAGAGATAAGGCAACACTGAATTTTAATATTTACAGTTTTTCATCGAACTAAATTTGCTTCCTTCTGTGTAAGATAAGTATTAATGTTTATTCAATGGTGGGTATAGGATTTTACCAGACACTTTCAATTTAATTCCCTCTTAAAAAACCACCCTCCATTGTAGAGAACTGTACATATATACTGAAAGTGCATTTGCAGATTGTGATGTTTCATAATTGCGAATTTGAAGTTTAATTTGTTGGTTCAATTTTGGAAAACTGTCAATTTAGTATCAAGGCCAATACTTTATTTTGATACCTTATAATCCCACTATAATGCTCTTCTAAACCTTAAATTTTTTATTTCTTTAGATTTAGATTTAGATCAAGAAAATGAGTTTTGAAGTTGGTAAATGTTAATCAAGATGCCATTATTCACAAAGCATCTCGAATTTGTATCATTTGGCGCACATTTATCTTGCTTTGTATGTTGGCTTTATGCCCTACTTCTTAATGCACATTGGTGAATCAATGTGAGGTTTAAGGAGCTTAATGTGTTCAATTGACAATTTATGGGTTCCTTACCAAAGGATGACTCTATTTATTTATCCGCAAACATTCTTTTTAATCCCCCCAGCCAGAAAAGAACCTCTTAATGTCTTTTCATGTGCGTGCCAATGTGGTAACAGGGATACAGCTGGACAGGAAAGATTTAGAAGTCTTATTCCAAGCTACATCAGAGATTCATCTGTTGCTGTTATTGCCTATGATATTGCAAGTATGCCATCCAGGATATGTTTCTCTTTTACCTATTCCTTGCTTAATAGTGAATACTTTTTCACAGCTTTTGTAATAATTAACTAAAGCTTCTAGTAAAGTTGCTTATTATGCTGGTTAAGTAACTTAGACTGCTGTGACCATGCTATTCAGTTTTTATTGTTTGAACGAGAGTAGTTATTTCTGAAGGGAATCTGTATACAGCAATTTCCTTTGGGAGGTATGTGTGTTCAACAAAACAGAATTCAATGGGAAATCATAACTTATCTCTCCCATTTTTTGGGTCCAGAGCCAGCACTTGTCTAGAATTTGCCTTCTCTCAGTGCTGCCTATGATATTTAGTCACCTTTTTGGGTCTCGATGAATGGCTTGGGTCATTTGTGCATAATTTATTTTTGCCAGAACATTTTGAAGGATTCTTCCTGTTTATTCTGTATTTTTCTTATGTAGGCCGACAGACTTTTCTGAACACATCAAATTGGATTGAAGAGGTGCGGAATGAGAGAGGTAGTGATGTAATTATTGTCCTTGTGGGGAACAAAACTGACCTCGTGGAGAAGAGGTAATGTCTAATAAAGAGAATCATGACTTTATCAGAAGATATGATAGCTTGTTCTATGGATTAATTACCAAGAGCATGTTTGAAAATCTTACCAACATACATTTGCAACTTGTTGGATCTTGCAAAAGTTCATCTCAAAAAGAGGCTAATTAATTTTTTGGAGTAAATCAAACATGCCATAAATCAGAACAAAGTTTGTAGGAAGTAAATTATTTGGAATAGTTAATGCGTCACTGCTTCAAGCCCTGAAACGGCTTTAAAATTTGCTTGATGAATCAATGATTATCAGCAGAAGCAATGTTCTTCGAGATATAAAGGAAATATTTAGAATACATCACGTGCTTACTATTTACAATGCATAAATTACTTCCAAACCAATGCATGCTTCGACTTTGTGATGTTTTATGCATACGTTTATCCTTCTGCGTTTTGATGTCCTACATGCACTTATTTTTATTCAATCCCTATTAGCTATATTCGTTTTGCTTTATGAACTATTTCTATGAATGAACCTACAGGCAAGTCTCCACAGAGGAAGGGGAAGCAAAAGCCCGGGACCTGAATGTCATGTTTATTGAAGCTAGCGCCAAAGCTGGCTTTAACATAAAGGTACTACTCCCCTTCATTCTGCTCTCTCTCTCTCTCTCTATATATATATATAACTTTTTTGGGATAGCATCTTCTTTTGCTGTAATTCTTCCGCAAATTACATGTCTACCACCAACTTAAATGGGCATTAATGAAGTCGGGCCATTAAGATTAAGTCTGGAAGAAAAGGTGACTAAGTCTTGTATCATCAGTCACTTTGCATCAAACCATACATTCATTTTCTTACTTGCATCTGATCTTGCATTTTTTTTTCACCAAACTTGTATCCAGCCCCTCTTCAGAAAAATTGCTGCTGCGTTACCTGGCATGGAAACGCTGTCTTCAACAAAACACGAAGATATGGTTGATGTGAACTTGAAGTCTTCTAGTACTAATTCTCAACCTGAGTCGAGTGGATGTGCTTGTTGAATGTGCCTTGTCTTCACATTTTGGATCTCTCTTTTCTTGATATTCGTTAAACGTGTTTGTCTTAGTTAAGGTTTCCGTTATCGAGTTACACAGCATCGCGTGGACAGGTAGCAGTGGAAGAATCAATGTAGTATGTACGTTGCTTGTTTATTTATCATTGTAACGTATAACAGTGGCTAACTTTATATTTCAAATTTACTTTTGTTAAGAGCTACTACTAAACTCTGCCGAGATAAATAACTCCTCTCCATTTGAAGTTGTGGAAATTTCACTTGTGATATTATGTTATATATAGATTTGGATTTTGTTCGGTAAAATCTGCCTAATATACGAATTCAGCTTAATTATGTTCGGCAGCTAATGCTATTGTCATTTGCTTAAATACAATGCCATTGCCATCGAATTTTTTTATCCAATGTTTCGTTCATGTTTCACTTAAATAGTCATGAATCTAGCATTATTCTTTTCTTTTCTTGTTTTTTTAATGAATCGCTAAAATAAGCATGAAAAAAAAAATCCTTTGATCTTGCAGTTTTATTGTGATTCTGAATTTATAAGAAAATTTTGAACGCGGGAAACAAAGATTTCCTAGCTCCCGGTCGACTCACAGTGGCGCCAAACATGCTCCCTTCAGTCACTTGAGCTCACAAATAAGCCTCAAAACATTCACGAATTCCATAATCGAGAGATGGCTGTTAGGCGGAGGCCTTCCCCCAAATCAACTTCACTGGCGCTGGACAAGATTCTCAAATCCCGTAAGAATCTTTCCGAACCACCTCCGAGACTTTGGCTTAACCGTGAAGACGAAAGCATGGACCTCGACGAACGGGGATCACCCATTTTGAAGCTAACCCACCCCATTCTGTGTACGTTAGAATCATGCACTGGGGTTAAAGAGTTTAACCAAGTTCATGCCCAACTCATGGTTTCTGGCCTATTTCAACACCCTTTAGCTGCTGGCAGAGTTATAAAGAAACTTTGCTCGGATTCAGGTATGATTCTGCACGCCATTCACGTATTTGATTATCTGCATGAACCAGATGCTTTTCTGCGCAATACCATTATGAGAAGATATACGAATATGAATGATTTTCAGTGCTCTGAGCTTCTATTACGAGAAAATGGTTAGTAGATGGGTCAATCCGAATCATTATACTTTTCCTCTTTTGATAAAAGTTTGTGCAGAGGTGAGGTCTGTACGAGAAGGGGAAAAGAGTCATGCTAGGATTGTGAAATTTGGGTTTGAATCAGATTTGTTTACTCGGAACTCACTAATTCATATGTACTCGGTTTGTGGGAGAATTGGAGATGCTCGGGTTCTATTTGACGCAGGCTATGCATTGTATTTGGTGAGTTACAATTCGATGATTGATGGGTATGTGAATAATAAGGAATTTGGTGCTGCAAGCAAACTTTTTGATGAGATGTCTGAAAGAGATGTATTTAGCTGGAATTCTATGATTGCTTGGTATGTGAGGATTGGCGATTTGGAAGCTGCACAAGAACTGTTTGACAGAATGCCAACAAAAGACGCGGTGTCCTGGAATTCTATGATTGACGGGTATGCAAAGATTGGAAACGTTTATTTAGCTCGCAAGTTTTTTGATCGAATGCCCGTTAGGAATGTGGTCTCTTGGAATTCTACGTTGGCACTTTATGTGCGATCTTAAAATTTCAGTGAATGTTTGAGACTGGCTGATAGAATGATGGAAAGAGGAGAAGCTATGCCTAATGAGGCTACTCTGGTGAGTATCCTCACAGCATGTGCGAATTTAGGGAGGCTTGATATAGGTTTAAGGGCCCATTCTTATATCAAAAGTAAGGGCATTAAATCCGATGTCTTACTTTCGACTAGTCTTCTGACAATGTATGCAAAGTGTGGGGCTATGGAAATGGCTAGAGAAGTTTTCGATGAGATGCCAATCAAAAGCGTTGTATCGTGGAATTCCATAATCATGGGATATGGATTGCATGGCAATGGTGTGAAAGCTCTGGAATTATTCATGGAGATGGAGAAGATAGGTCCACTGCCAAATGATACTACGTTTGTCTGCATCTTATCTGCATGTACTCACGCGGGTATGGTTATGGAAGGTTGGTGGTAATTTGATCTCATGCGTCGAGTTTACAAGATTGAGCCCAAGGTTGAACACCATGGTTGCATGGTTGATCTCCTTGCCCGAGCTGTTTTGATGAGAAATTCAGAGGATCTTATAAGAAAGATCCCTAACAAGGGTGAAGGTGGATCTGCCTTATGGGGAGCTTTACTATCTGCTTGCAGGACCCACTCAGATTCAGAGCTTGGGAAGATTGTGGCGAAGAGACTTATTGAGTTGGAGCCACATGATATTGGTCCCTATATATTGCTATCAAATATATATGCTGTTGAAGGTAAATGGGATGATGTTGAACATGTGAGGTTGATGATAAAAGAAAAGGGATTACAGAAACAGGTAGCTTCCAGCTTGGTTCATCCTGAGGATTTTGAATCTAAAAATATTTTAAGTAATAATTCGGTCCCTAGGAAAAGGATAGCGTACTCAATGTTAAATGAACTAGGTACTCAGATGAAGTTATCCCTTGAAGATTCAATTGAGAAATAAAATCTCAGACCCAGATAAATTAAAGGTTAAGTTTTGAAGGGGGATTTTACCGAGACTTCCTTTTCAACTATACTTGTGTATGACAGGCTCCTGAGAGAAAAATTTCATGTTAAACAGTAAGATACTGAGGTTAGATTATGGCTATCATGAAACAGAAAGTCATGTAGTGACTAGAAGAGAAGCAGTTGAAGAACAACGTGTTTTACCAGAAGGAAATGAGACCATGATTAATTTAAGTATCGTGTATATAACTGAAAATTATCTACTAAATGCAACAGAGTCCAGCCTGGTTCACCAGAAGATTTTGGATGTAAATTTTGCGGTGAAGGAAGAAATTTAATTGGAAAATGGTTTGCTCAGTGCTGGGTGAATGGGCTGCTTAAAATCAACTAACAGTGATTCCATGGCAGAAAAGATATAAGGTTTAGCTTGTGAAATGAGGAATCTTTTCATGAAAGATTTTCCGTGAATTCTATTTCTCAAGTTAACTTTTTACAGATAAGATTGTTATGGGAGGACCTACAGTACACCACTAGGATTCCAGTCAGATTGTCAAAGTATGTAGATGGAAAGACTAAGAATAAAGAAATCCAGTTGGCACTTTTTTTTGCAGTCGGTGTTCAAGTACATGATTTACTTTCTACACCATCATGGTTAGATGAAAAGAAAAATACAGTAATGGGATCAAGCAGAGAATTTTCAAAGACCATATGTGCATCTATCCTTCCAAATATGTCAAACATATCATAACCATTAGAGCTTTATCAGAGTCACTCAGCTCTAATTCTGTGAACACCACTTTCAGCCAAACATATAGTCTTATAATATTATTCCAGTCCAATCTAAAATCAAAGTGGTTGCAGCACGGCAGCACCATTTTCCTCTGCGGATCACATGGGAGAATTATATGCTGAAAGGTTTCGGCTATGAAAGCAGGGACAACTGGGTGATAAGTCAAAAACTTCTCTTGAAGAGGTTTCCCTTTGCTGGGATTGAGTAAAAATTCTCCATAAGAAGTGCTTGCGGTAAGTGCTTGCTATAAGGAGGAAGAAGTCTGAGTACTGAGCTTGTTCTTGCTGAAAAATCTGCTCCAACGCGACTTGAAAGAATGTGAGTAAAGCCACTATTTTTAGTTCTAATCTTTTTAATATAATTTTCACTAGCATAAAATAAAATTTAAGTTGCATACTGTAGTAATTCTGTTTATCTGACTCTTTCGTGAAAGTAATTATATACATAGTATTAACAATCGGATCTACTTAGAAGGGTTGACCCGATCCCCTAGGTGGTCTAGGATTTTGATTCAATCGATTTGAGTGAACTAGATTGACCTGATCAATCCTGTTTGCAGGCCCTGGTATAACGTGCAAAATTGTAAAATTTGCATTCCCTACTTATATTGCACCCCTCGGTATAAAGTGGCTCCCGCTAGAAGCCCTTGAAGCTGGAAGCTTTGGTTGAGTCAGGTAATTTCTAGCTCTCGTGTATATACTATATAGCATCCATGAACCTATCGGTCTTCAAATTTTAAAGCTTTTTCCTGTTGATTATGAAAATTGGCATTTTTTATGTTTTATTAACGATTTTTACTTGTCGTTAATAGCTAGACACATCCAAAGAGGCTTCAATTAGAGCCACTCGGCCAACTTCTCCTGGGTGGCTTGTCAATGCATACGTTTAAAATTGTAGGCGTTTCCTTCGTGTCCAATTAACAAATAATGCATATAATGAGACAGATCGATAGGAAGATACTTTTTTAATATTGAATTGGAATTGTGAGGCATGAATCAGGGTTTGAAATTTTTTTGGCTTGGAGCCGTTGAAATGTGATATTTTTTTTAAGCTATATATTGGAGCGTACCAGTACTCCACTGATGACTAACCTGGGGGATTATTATTATCTATCTGGCATATGTCAACTAATTGAAACGTGTTTAATAACTTTATAAAGTAAAGCAGCTTTTGGAAAATATTTATATTAATTAATCAAGGTTTTCCCGATATTCCCCGGCCGTGCCTATGTATGCCATGTGATTGTCCTTTTTTTAAGGAAAAATTATTGGTCAACTTTATACTACTGTATCCATATTTAATATAAAAATTTAATTTTTAAATAAATTAAATAAATTAATTGATTAATTATAATTTATGTAAAAGTTAATTGATTAATTTAGATAAATTAAATAATATATAATAAAAATTTTGTTTGAAGAGTTAAATTTATTATAATTTATTTAATATGTAAAAAACTATAAGAACCCGAGGGAGTGTTAAAATTCAGATGAAGTTGGAATTGACTAGTCAAGGAGGATGGCTATCACTTTCGGCTAGTGGGAGACTTTTCTGATCCTCAAGTTTCTTGGAAAGTTCTGATTTCAGAGAAAAGAACAAAGCCATTCACTTTTTTGTGGAAATCCGTTGAAAATGACAGTGAAGTAAAGAACCAAGCAATAACCTGCCGAATATGCGGACATGAGCAACGAATACGGAAAATATTTATTAAAAAAATCAAAATAAATATTTGCGAAGGGATTACATTTTATTTTTAGATAACAAAGTAATTAGTAAATATATTATATTTTGGTTTTGTAGGTTCGGTCTGAGAAAACCATTTCCGTCTACAGCCTTCAAAATTGTTTCTTCAGATTATCCAAACAGTAACACTGTAAAAAAAGCTGCTTTTTGTTTTTTAAATTCCACAAATCATATTCTAAAACAATAAACTTTCCAATTACATTTTTCTCTAAAATATTTTTTCCCAAATCTTTGCCGAGCCAAATGAACTTTCCAATTTCTTGTATCTGCATAAACCAAAATCTCGAAACTCACCTGTCCTTCATCTCCGTCTGAATGAAAGCAAATCACTGTATTTACAAGTGGCGACTAACTTAAAAAGGAAGGAGAAAACTTGGGGAAAAGTCCTCGTGAGAAAATTTGTAGTGAAGAGAATCTAAATCAGAGCAGTCATATTTTCTGTATATAAAATTTGTAAAATAATAAAAACTAATTAGTTTCTTTTTACTAATAAAATTATAATGAAGAATATTTTTTTAATTTTTCTTTCAAAAAAACTGAGAGAGATAAATAAAATAAAATAAGGTCCTAGCATCTCCGCCAAACTTTTTTATTAACTGGCAGATTCCCGTTGTTCCTTCATGCCGTTAAATGGCCAGCTTCAGGGAATTGCGTAAACAAGTTTGGCGGACAACATTTTGAAGAACGATGGCCGCGTCTTCGGAGAATTGCGCGGGAAGGTAAGTTTCTGCTTCAATAAGATAATTTGCAACTGCGTCGATTTCGAATTTTTTCGATTGTAAAACTTCAACTCTAGTTTACCTCTGCTTTAAAAGGAGTTTATAAACTGATAGCGTCGATTTCGCATTTCCTTCTTGCTTTTATATGCTCTTGGATATTGGCTTCCATTTTAAATTTCTTGCTTTCAATACTTGATTTCCTTGCAACTTTTTCTCAACTTGCTGGTAGAAGCATATGGAGCTTCTTTTTGAATTTTTCTCTTTGAAAATCCTTTTTTGGTGTTAATTTCCATTTTAAATTTCTTGCGAGCCTTCGTCATTGATTGTTCCTTGATTCAGTCGTTATTTAATTGTTAAGGAACTGTCAGTCATACTTTCCATTTCATCTCCTTGAAATTTATTGATATAACTGGATATGGATCGATCTGTAGTCTTAACAGCCTGGTTGGATCCTTCTTCATTGCCATGTCCTTGGATGACTTCCAAATATACATGCAAATCGAAATTTTATTTTAATGGATGGATCAGGGCACGGCCATTTCCGTGGCACTGTCTTTGCTCGTCATTTTTATCATATGGATTTCCGTCTCGATCTCGTATCATATTTTTCGTCAATATCATACTAATTTTGCGTCGATACAACACTAATCATATAGCTTTCCCCATCTTGGAAACCAATACGAAGTCCTGTTTGGATGATATATTAATGATTTTGTTACTAAAGAGAGCCCGTATTTATGATGGAAATACACGATATATCATCTTAGATCAATTCTGGGGCTTGTTCTGTATATGATTGCTTTTTTATTCTGATATTAGTATTTATTTTATAGTTTAGTGACTTCTCAGTGTAGTTTTATTATATGAATATTATAATATATAATCTGGACTTCCTGAACTTTTTCTGTTAGCTTGATGAAATAATGCTTATTGCGTTGATAAGTTGCTTTAATGATAAATTTGAGATTAGGCAGCTTATAAGCTTCTATCAGCTTGCCAGTTTACAATGGTATCATGCAGCCTGGCTTTCCATGCAGACAAATTGTATCTCTGTAAATATGTTGTGTTGCATTAACGGCGCAAGTATTTGTCGCTTTCTTAGTTAGCTTTTATATCATGTTTTAAGTGTCTTACAGGTTACAGCTCTTCGACTTGAGAAATATATAATAATCAGTCACTAGATTCTATATTTTATCAACTCAGTGACTAACATATTACTTCTTCCATGAACCAAACCCTTTCCTATCTGCTAGTTTGCTAGCTTCTCTAGATTTTCCACTCATTGCCTTTATGTTGTGGCTGCAGCAACAGTTCGCTTGCCAGGCTTGCTCCCCTTGAAGCAGTGTTGTTTGATATTGATGGAACTATTTGTGATTCCGATCCACTGCACTATTATGCTTTCCAAGAAATGCTTCAAGAGGTAGACTTTCTTAGACGAAGATCTAAAATACAGATATTTAGATTTTGTATAGGTTTTGATTGCACTATTGTTTTTAATCGTATTTATAAATTGCCATAGCTATTACAAAACTAATATAGAAGCTTTGGTGGCTATCAGATTGGTTTCAACGGAGGGATTCCATTAACAGAGGAATTCTTTATTGAAACCGTTGCTGGCAAACACAACGATGATATTGCATTGGCTCTCTTCCCTAATGATTTGCAACGGGGGTTAAAGTTTGTAGATGATAAGGAAGCCATATTCCGGAAGTAATATCTGCTTTCCTTATGATTGTGGGTTTATGTTTTAATTCTTTAGACAATAATTTATCTGATGGACAAACCAGATTGGTAGCTGAGCAACTGAAGCCCATAAATGGCCTCTACAAAGTAAGGAAATGGATAGAAGAACGTGGCTTGAAGCGGGCTGCGGTGACCAACGCTCCAAGAGCAAATGCAGAACTAATGATATCTATCCTTGGTCTCACAGACTTTTTCCAAGCGGTCATTGTTGGAAGTGAATGTGAACATGCTAAACCTCATCCAGATCCCTACTTCAAGGGTCTTGAAGCATTGAAGGCATCCAGGGATCACACCTTTGTATTCGAGGTCTGCACTCTTGTGATCTTCCATTCATAGATTTTTACCTTCTCAGGATCTGACAAGCGTTTTTTTTTTTTTGGTCACAGGATTCCTTTTCTGGAATCAAAGCTGGAGTGGCAGCTGGGATGCCTGTTGTCGGTGTGGCTACCAGAAACCCGGAGCATTTGTTGTGGGAAGCGAAACCCGCTTTCCTGATCAAGGATTATGACGATCCAAAATTATGGGCAGCTTTGGAGGAACTTGACAAAGTTGGTGCTCCTAGGCTATGAACTATATAGCTTTGATGAAATAGACGGCAAAATTTTCTAGGCAATAAGTTTTTGGGCGGAGGAGCCTTTTGCTTATCAGCGATAATTGCACTGGTCAACCATTGATTATGAATTGAAACAATTTCATGTTATGATGCCTCATTTATATGGAATGGCTGGTATCAATCCCGAAAAATTAATTCCATTCTCTTTGTACTGGTTCTTTACTACTGTGATCGATCCAAAAACTAGCAAATCGTGTAACAGGACTCCCGCGGTCTTCAACTACAACAGCATCCGTTATTCTTAAAGATACTTTTGTACACTGTTCTGGCAAGTAAACATGCTCCAAACACTTTTGTGGCAAAATCAAAAAACAAAAGAAACGCACGGTCGAATTCACAAAAAATTAATCGGATTTTCGCGTCTATCTCTCCCATGCATTTAAAAACTAAATCAAGGTATAAAGTTAAAATCCTCTCTTCTCTCTATCTCTATCAAACTTAACCAAGCGTTTAGTTTACTAAATGCAAAAAGTTTAAATCTCAAATTTCCTCTAGTTTAGATAGATTGTTCACTTGAACTTGAACCTAGAATTTTGAACGCAAGCATATTGCAGGTTCTCTACCAGCCACGACATGTAGAAATAAACAAAATAAATAAATAAATAAAATATATGCAGACGATGTCTTAATTTATTATTGTTATCTCGACCATGAAACCGCATCAATCTCATCTCTAGCAGACCTATATAACTCGAGCCTCTTGGCGCACTGTTGCCTCCTTTCCATCAGCACAGGATCTTCATCCAACAGCTCTGCAAGTTGCCTTCCCTGAGAAATAAACGGCAAGTCAGTCGGGGGGGGAGGGGAATGAGTTCACCCCCACTCCCCGTTTCAACTAGTTAGTTCCAAACAACCTATAATCGATATTAATGGTCATATTTCTATGTATATATATCATGTAAATTATGCATCAGCTATACCATGTCTATCAAACTTGCTGTATTTTCAATACTATTTTCTTTGTTGATTACTTAAGAGTAATTGATTCTTTTTTTGCTCAACCTAGTCCTATCACTTAAGAGGAATGATATTTTAACTTTTGGACCAAATTAATGTTTTCTTTTTAAATGATATGTTAAAATAATCTGATTCGGTGGCAGACTAAACATAACGAGTTAGTCAGTTAGATACCTCCTTTTTGCCCAGTGTGGCGTATAAGTGGTCAAGTAAGGATCGTTGAGCCTCCCTCACTTGACAATGAACCACAGCCTTCGGAATAGTATTCCTCAGCGTTTCTGACACCATCCCAACATAAGATGAAACATTTGAACCTATCCTGCGGAAGTGTTCCTCAGCATATCGGTCGGCCGTTGAGGGAACTGGATTCCCTCCCTTGTCGATTTCTTGCGGGAGCTTCCGGAAGAAATCAACCGTCAGGTATGACGATTCCATCTCCACCAGTCGCAAGGTTGTCTTCTTACTCTCTTCACGAAACCTCTCCAACGCTTCATTAGCGGCTGCTGCTATTTCTGCTTGCAGAGTTCGAAAGCGCTTCAACTCCTGCACCATTTCAAGAATTAACATTAAGTCCCTCATTCCACTTCCTTATTTCGCTTCCCACCCCTTCCCTGTTTCAAACCTGCGTTTCTGCAATTGACCTTCTGACGATTTCCTTTAGTATGAAGTGAATCTGCCGCAAGACCAGTGGAAGAAAGAAGCTTGGTAAATTTCGATAACATGAATCTATGAAATTGAATATATATATATATATATATATATATATATATATCGCTTTTCACCGACTAGACAGCTGAAAAGTTTAACGGCATGTAAAGTTCGTAGTCAAAGCTAATGTTGGTTTCTAAGACGACACAAAAACAAGATCATTTTCACGGAGACACGAAATTGGACACAATGATATTACAACAGAAAAGGTGAACCAGATTTAACTATGCAGCGCAGAAGCACTTACAGCATCCACCGAAGCTTCAGCTGGACCTTTGAAATAATTAAGTGCGCTATCGATGAGGCGTCGATAACCTTGTTCGGGGGCGATTAGATGAGGTTGGTAGCCATCGGCCTCTGAAATAACCCTTCTCACATTTTGCAGCGACAGATGACGATCAAAGGGAAGCTTTCTTAGCGCAGTAGGAAGCTGGTGATCAAAAACTCCATAAATTCGGTCACCGCCAGGTCGCCTGAGAAAAAGGAATGCAATGAAGTCGAGAAAATTCCTTCCCGAAAGAATTATAACCTACTGAGGGCGACCATTCTCGGAATCACGGGAAAAAAAACTGTTGCTAGTGTCCTCCCGTAAAGAATGAACTCAAGCATCCACTTGAAATGGTTGTCATGGTTGTCATTTGAATTCGAAATAAGTAGAAAATCAAACAAAATAACAGTAGGCGAACGAACTTACCCTCCAGTTAAATGCTCCTTAAAAATGAGGTCAAATGCACGACATAATTCTAGGGTAGTATACAACTGGGCCTGAGAAGATAAAAATAAATTTGACAAAAGTTATAACCACCTTGCTAGCAACTATATACACGTAGTATAGAATTTATACAGATAAAAATGAAAATACTCCTCACCCCAGCATCAACAGCAACCGGTTTGCCCAGGTGGCGCAAATCTGCTTCAAGGTCATCAATGCTTCTATTAATCAGAGAAGAGATTCCAGGAATACGAGCTCTTATCAGAGACTCTAAATGCTGAAAACCAAATCAATTATACGAGTAACCAATTAACCTTATAAAGAACTATAAGAAAAGGCAAATAGATAAAATGTCCATCCCATCATTGTAATAGACGGTGGAAAAAAGGAAATGGTTAATATAAACCATTGAGAGAAGCCTTGCTAGATATTCCGATCCCATTTTGCTGGCCAAGTGCCCGTAATCAGGACTGCTCGCAAAAAATTCTAGCTCCCGTCGCCGAGCAGCGATCATATCAACATTCCTGTTAATATCTGCCTGTGAACGATTCACGATTCCTACCCACGGGTGTTGAAGTCGATATGATTTTCCCTCAAGAACCTTCATTACGGACCGAATGGAAACATTATGACCATAGTAGTAATTCTCATCCGTATGGATTTAAGAAACTTAAGTATTATATTCGTAACTATATACTTCAGAGCTTCAATTCTTTACCTCCAAAGCATTTGTTCCTTTGTCCATCAAATCTAACTTTGTCAACACACCATATGTTCTTTCACCTAAAAGAAAAACATTATGGATTTATTGTATAGAAAAAAGCACGAGCACGTAATGAAAAGAATTGGAAAATAAATACGTGAGATGGAGTATTAACAAGTTACAAGATGAAACAAGTATACCTGTAGGATCAACTTCTCTAGCCATCTTAATGGCATCTGATGTTGCTATGTCCTGATTGGCTGGTGTTATTGCCAGAATTATACAATTTGGCTGCGATACCCAGGAAAAAAAAATCACAGCACACACTTTTAGGCCTATCAAATTGCAGGCAAATGATAGGGAAGAGCGTCCACATCTGTTATTAGTAGATTGTAAAGACTGGAGTCTTGACCCCCAAGTGTCCATGACAATATTCATTCATCATTTTGTTTAAATTCTAAAAATTGAAAGAAAGACTATAATATGTAATTGTCAATAGGTATTAATACTTTTTTTGTGAAAAAAAAATTAAGTTTCTTAAAAATAGGAAATGAAGTTAGAAGTAAAGCCATCAAGTACGCATTACTTTTCCATGTTGTTCAGTCATATTTAAAAATATCAAGTTTTTGTGAAAATGAACCAAGAGCGAAATTCCCTTTTTTAAGAACTGGTAGTAGCAGTAGCAGTGTGTGTATGTGCAGAGTAGAATCTTTTAACTACCTTCTCACCGTATGAGCGAACCAAATTGTCGATATCTTCAACAATACTGTCTGGCTGTCCCTCTAGATTTAAAATAAAAATAATATCATTTAGAAATTGGTAACATGTATAAATTCTTGTTCAACTGAGAAAAGAAACTGGTTAGATAGTATACCTACAGCAACCTTCGTTAAACCAGGCAGATCAATCAGTGTTAGATTGACAACTACAAAGAAGACAAGTATGATTATAATCAGATAAACTTGAATAAGGATCATGAACACATACAGATGTTAAAGGATAAGCAGAAAAATCAAAGATTCAAGCTCTGAGAGCTAATGTTATTCAAATAGTTGAGTACTGGGAGGAGGGAAAATATCGGAAGCACTTAGCAAGAAGACAGGAAAGAGAATAATTATAATGAAAGGCCAAACAGGAAGAGAAAAAGAAGAAATCAAACGATCATAAAGAGAGAAACAAAGGAAAATAAAGCATCGACATTCTTTAGCTGCTAGGAAATGAAAATAGTCATTTGGTACAGGTAGCAGATTATCCTGATTAAATGCTCTGGCTTTAGTCGGAAGATGTCAAGCAATTATTTACTCTTCAGAGCCACAAAAGGTGAAACGAACTAATTACTTATATTTTTTCACAAGAATATACTTAATCTCTATGGTAGATGTTAATAAAAATTGATACCAAGAAATGCACAGCAGTTGTATGAAAAGTAAAATTTAATTGTTCGCATACCATTTGGGGAGTATATACTGAGATTAATAGGAACTAGAGATATTTGTTTTGACTTCCCTGTCATTCTATCAGTTTCGTCTTGAATTTCCTTCCGAACCATAGCTTCAAAAGATATTTAAGCAAACAATGAAAAATTCAAAATCAGTA
Source organism: Leucaena leucocephala (assembly GCA_037074615.1). Lineage (NCBI taxonomy): Eukaryota > Viridiplantae > Streptophyta > Magnoliopsida > Fabales > Fabaceae > Leucaena > Leucaena leucocephala. Next base: position 2,562,421 of record CM073563.1, on the reverse strand, counting down.
CAAAGCAAAATAAAGAAATAGTCATAGATAACATAGTGCTGCAAGTTCATAACTAGACATCGCTTTATACGCTATTCCTCCTAGTCACCTTGAACTCCTAATGGAGATTTCAAGTAAAAATATATTCATAACAACAAACAAGTCACATAAGACATACAGAAATCTGTGAATTTTTTCTTTGGCAAGTGAAGGAATTCTGCATACTCCTGCAGCCCCTCTTCTATTTTGTGCAGCTGCAAGACTAAGGGCCTTCGAGTTACAATCCCTAAAAACCACTTAAAATGTCAAAAATTAAGGAGAGCCAGGCATTGTTCACTAGAGACTAAAACTGCAACAAAGAAATTTCATGAGACATTTGTTTTTCACTACTCAAAATATCCCATCCTCTTTATTCTTTTCTACCTTATGATAAAAGACAGAGCAAATTTCACCAAAAGTTCTTCTAGCTAAGAAACAGTAGTGGAGTACAAGAACCAAATACGTCTTCAAAAATTACATTAACAAGTCACATAAGACATACAGAAATCTTTGGAAATTGTTTTTAAACCATTCCGTTAATCAACATAATTATAAAAACATTGTGTTCCTTTGAGACAGAGAAAAATAGTGGAAATAATAACAATGCATTAAAACGCCGGTTCTAGTATTTGCCACTCCTTCACTTTCACAGCAACCAAACAGAATACGAAATTAAGTAGAAAGAGAGAGCACAGTCATTAGCAATAGACAGTAGCTAACCTGATCCTCTGGGCAGAAAATCGCGGCCGACAATGCTTTCTAGTACCGATGACTTTCCAGAGCTCTAAATTCCGTATTAACGCATGCCAAACCAGATAAACAAGTAAATTATTGCTCATATGAATAAACTTACTCATATAGCGAAAAAGGACAAACACAGGGCACAGCGGAACGGTCTAGAACGCGAATAGATTGTCTTGTTTAAAAAAGCAAAACAGAAGCGAACCTGACCACCGACGACCACGACAGAGGGAAGCGCCTCCCATAGTGTAGGCAAAGCAGAGTCACCTCCGTAGTCGCCGAGAGTTGTACAAGCTCTCTGAATTCGATTGACGAGGCCGATCAAGCCCTCCATGGTAGCCATTGGAGGCGGTGGCCTTACCGTAGCGGTTGATTTAGATTCAGAAGCCCTATCCGCAGAGCGAGCGAATGAGACGAGGAAGCAGGCGGTGAAAGAGAAGAAGAAAACGAACAGCGGGAGGAGAAGAAGGGAAGCTATTTTGTTTCAGTTATAGTAGAGAGAGAGTTTAACGATTTTTGCTGTATTTTTTTAAAATTAAATTGGCTTTGCTACGAAGAGTGGGGGTGCCAACGAAGACGGGGTTGTTCATGAAATATGGATGGAGAGACACGTAAGAGGCCTTTTATACTGCTGACATGCTTTGGAACTGACCTGAGTCAATTGTTTTTTTATGCAGACTCCGTTTGTTGTTATTAATATTATATTTTTATTTCATTTGCGGTTTCAAAGTTTCGAAGCGGAAAGTAAGGGTGTGAACGGTTTTGAACTTCGAAAGGTTTTGAATGCGGTTTTGGCGGGATATTTCTCTTTTCTGTTTTATGATTTCTCCGTTTCTAGCATAGCATTAGCCATCATATTTGGGCCTCTATGTGGACCCCACGTCATTCCATGTGAGCCCGTAACAGTTCAAAACCGGCCCATTCTGTCGCCAAATCCCATGCGAGTATCAACCGCCAAAAGTATGTACATAAATTTGTCACAAATTTAGTACTCAACTGTATATCAATACCAAAGTATACACATAAATTTATTATTTCATATTAATTTAAAATTTTAAAAATTACGTGTAGCAGAATTATTTCATTATATATATTCATCAACATATAAACTATAAATTGTATATCAAAATAGGTCATTTATGGAAAAAAAAAATACAGTTATTCTCCTTTTTATAAGTAAGAAATTATATTCGAAGTACTGTAAAGCATTAAATATAGATACTTCTTCTACTAAATATTTAAATATTAGTTTACTATATTATTATGAGAGATTAACTCATTCAACTAAATTTAATCTTGTTCAGTTACAGTTCAATTAATGGAATAATAGTTATTAGTGAAACAAAAATAATTATACAAACTACTAAAGTAACTTCATCTCCAACACTCTAAAATTTTGGTAATATTATGAACTATTTATGAACGCTTAAGAGTGGATGGAGGAATTTTGAAAGCAACTGGGGAATTGAATAGCTAAAGATGTTGACGTGGAAGCAAAAATGCCAAAGTTCTTTCCCTATGTTTATCGTGTTGTTACTGCGGTGGGAAGAATTGCTTATGCTACTCGAGTACTCATTTTGTTTTAATTTCCATCCGATAGTAATGATTGGTGATTTTGACTTTTTAATTGCGCATGGGCTGTAATCTAAGGGAGAAATTCCTTAATGATGTAAATTTAAAGATTGACGCAGCTGCCTTTTTTTTATAAAGAAGAATGGCGTTTGTTCTCTTCGTGTCAAGTTTTCTTTTGGGCATTGATCACTGATCTTATAATTAAAGCACCACGTTTTATCTGCAGTCTGCAGATATGGATCTCTATATGGCAATATTTAAGCACTTCATGATTTAGCTTCAGATATTTTGTATATATATCGGTGATCTTCGTTTTTTAAATTAAATAAACTATTAAGAAAAAAGGTCCATTATACAGAATTTATGTTCTTTTTGGCATGAAAGATAATGTAATTGTTGACGTTTGACTATCCTACACACGATACTTTCATCTATGACTTTTAATTAACCATTAAAATCAACGCATCTTAAATAATCATCCACTATGACATAATGAAGGGTTAATCATTTTTCCTTTTTCCTGGTTTTATACATTCTATTAGGAAACCTCATGACCTAAGACCCTCACCATCTCAGCCAATAGATTAACCCAATATGGTATGTATCCTTTTTTCTTCTTGTTGCCGCCTTGTCGGACGAAGTGTGCCTATTTTCTTTGGCCGTGTTCTCTGTCGGTTGTTTTATAGCGTGTGGCAGTTCAAAATGTTATCATGGCTGAAGAAATTCCTACTTCCACTTAACACCGAAGTCAAAAGCTGTAATGCCTCTCTCTCTCTCTCTCTCTCTCTCTCTAAGGCTGATTCAAGTTAAGATATCTAGTAAATTATAACATCACGCAAGACAAAATCACACAACATTGAGAAACAACATTCATTGACATATGTAAAAAATATAGCAGGAGATCCCCGAATAAACTGAATAAAAATTGGTCCCTTCAATCAACAAATTTCGATGTGACCATTTGGAACTTCAACACTAGCTCTTTTAGCTGCCTTGGCTTTTTGGTCATCTAGATAATGTTGATAAATATAAGAAATAAACCCCCACAAAGCTAACAGCAAGGATACCACCTTCACCCCATTGATCTTGTCGTGGAAGAAAAAAATTGATAGAATGGGAACAACAGGCAACGACACTGTATTCATTACATTTGAAAATAAAGAAGACACCTCCAAGATCAGCCCCAGCATTCCGATGGTGGCAAGCTGCCACGTCACAGCTGTCCAAACCAGAGTCATTATGTAAGACAACCTTCCCGTTTGGTATTCCTCCATCTCATTGTTCAGAGTTTTCCATTCTCCACTTGCAAACAATCCCACAACACAACCACAAGTACTGACGAAGTTTGGGTAGAACTGCATATTCAACACAGAAGAGAAGGTCTGTGCTTTTATAACTTTCTCAAAGGAGAACTCCACAAGGGAGAGATATAAAGAAAATGCAGCAGATGCACCGAGTGTACAAAGGAACCCAATTATATACTTTATTTTAGATAAACCCTTTGACTCCTCGGAATCAGCGTTAACTGCGAGAAGGGAAGCTGATATGGTGAGGAGAACCAAGGAATTCAATATGGGAGGGGTAAACTTTTGGGAATTAAGGAGAAAAGAGAATAGTGCATTGAAGGCCAATTGGGTAGCACATAGAAGAGCGTAGGTAGAAACAGGGAGATATAAAAGCCCATATGAATACATGAGGTTGTCACCTGTCAAAAGTAAGCCAAAAGCTAGGTAGAGGAGGGCAAAAGTAAAAACACTTGGTTCGGTTTTGGAGGAGGCAGTTTTAAGCATGTTGCTCCTGGGTTTGCTTCGTTGTGAGAAGCAAAAAAGGAGGGGAATAAGAACTGGGAATCCAGCTGACTGAACTAATGTTGCCATCCATTTGCTGTTACCACCTTTGACATAGTAAAAATTTCCCAAAAGAGTAGCTGCAGATTGGCCTGCCAGAAGAAAGACGATGTAGATGGACACTAGGAACCACCTTTTGTATTCTCTGAATCTTGAACGTTGAGGTTGTCGAGCGACATCCATGTCCCTGTGAGAACTCTGCTCTTTCTTGTCCCCTGATAAAAACACGTACCAGACTTAACATATTTCTGTCAAATACAATCCAAAACTAGTTAAACTTCGAAATCCTTTTATGGCCAGGTATATATTCCATAAAGGAGTGAAATGCAGTAGGTGCCAATTCTTTTCCTTTTTTCCTTTGGACTAAGAGCTTTCACCAAATCATTACAATGAATAATAAATTCCTGCTGTATAAAATTACTAATGCTTTAACGAATGTGAGGTTGAACTTAATAGAATAAAAAAAATATTGCTTCCTTAAATTGGCAAGCTCCGACATCTTCCAATTTTGAATTATAAGGTCTCAAAACAGGACAGCCATATTTATCTAATCCATGATATTTGGAATCTCCCTCATTCTAACAGGAGATAGAAAGTGAAATGTTTTAAACAAGGCTTATGTACCTTCTTTTCCCCTGGCCAAAGAAAAAAGGCACCTTCTTGTCCTATCTCTGCAGCCGTCAGTTGAATAATAACCAAGCGAATTCGAATGAGAACAACTAACCTGTAGTTTGCACCGCCTGCTCTTGATCTATCTCCATGAAGGGGAAAGAGTAAGAAATTTGTTATGCGTAACAGTGCAATATGAAGCTGGCCTTAAGAAAAGCACCATTCAGCTCAGCTGCCTTTTAAGAGTGTCCCTTGGTCAATTTCTCGTTCTTTAATACAGAGGTGGTTGGCTGCCACTGCTACATGACAACATAAGCCGCCAACATGAAGTTGAACTTATCGTAATTAGTCAATGTAATTGCGTAAATGAATAAGACACCTTTGGTTCTTATTGTATACAGTGTTTATAACGACTACATATAAACATTTTCCCTCTATGAAAGGAGGCAAGATAGATTTTTTCCTCACTTCAATGGGAACAAGTTACAGCTCATAAACAAAACTTTAGCTTCAAAGTCAATGCAATGTGTTGAATTAAAATCCCCTCATGTGTCAGTATCTGTCTTATGTGACTTGTCATAGATCATGATCCCCTGGACAGAAATCGGCCTACATGCTCGCAAGTACAGATGACTTTCCTGACCTCTACAGTTCCAAACCAGAGAAACAAGTAAATTATTGCTCATATGAACAACGTATAAGCATACTCATATAGCGAAAAGGGACAAAAACAGAGCATAGCAAATCGAGTTGGGGAAAAAAGAGTAAAATTGTCTAGAACGCGAACATTTCGTCTTGTTTAAAAATGTAAAACAAAAGCGGACATGGCCACCGACGAAGACGACGACGGATGGAATCCCTCCGAGAGAATAGTACAGGGATTCAGAATTCAATTGACGAGGCCGATCAAACCTTCGATAGTGGCCACGGGGCAAGGCGATGCACTTACCCTTGCAGTTGATTTAGGTTCAGAAACCCTATTCGCAGAGCGAACGAACGAGACGGGTAAGCAGGCGATGAAAGAGAAAGGGAAGCTAAATTATAAAACTGAGCATTTCGAGAGCGTGGCCGGTAGAAGAACTGAACCAATAAAATTAAGGACATGGTAACAAGACAATGGATGGTGAAAAATTGAGATAATCCATCGGGAGGCTGAGGAGGAAGCTAGCGAACCTTGCAAGAAAACCAGTGCCCGGACTGCACCTCGTTCCTGGCGATCTTTGATGTGAATTCTGTGGCTTTACGTATGTCTGATACAATTAGTTATCTTGTTATTACTTACTAGCACTATTCGGCAGTTTTTACCCCTTTCATACTCTTGTTTACCAGAGAAGAGAGGAAAAAGAAGTTAAAGACGACTTCCTGGATCAGTTTATTTAGGATAAATGAGGGTGTGGTTAGGCGTATTTATAGATATCGATCCTAATTTTAACAATTACAAGTGTTAAAAATTAAAAATTTTAGAAATCCCAAGAATTAAATAAAAAATAATTCTAAAATAATCTACAGGAATTGGTTTGAATAAAAATAAATTCTAAATTTATTTGATTTTATATCACGTCAATCTTATTTAAAAGTGAATTTTTTTCATATGAATTTAAATTAAATGAAGATGTTAAAAAAATAAAACAAATGGTAGGGTAAAAACAAAGAACTTGACAAGAGATTTAAGTTTTCTGTTCTCTTCTGTTTTGTTTTTTTTTAGATTCCAGCTGGAGATCCTAGGTAATCTGAATAAAAACTGGTTGATTCAATCAACAAATTTCCACATGACCATTTGAAACTTCAGCACTATCTCTTTTAGCGGCCTTGGCTCTTCGGTGGTCAACATAATGTTGATAAATATAAGAAATAAAACCCCCCACAAAGCTAACAGCAAGGATACTGCCTTCACTCCATTGATCTTGTCGTGGAAGAAAAAAACTGAGAGAATGGGAACAACAGGCAAAGACACTGTACTTATTACATTCGAAAACAAAGAAGATACCTCCAAGATCAGCCCCAACGCAACGTCACAGCTGTCCAAACCAGAGTCATTATGTAAGACACCGTCCCTGTTTGGTATTTCTTCATCTCATTGTTCAGAGTTTTCCATTCTCCACTTCCAAACAATCCCACAACGCAACCACATGTACTGACGAAGTTTGTGTAGAATTGTAAATTCAACACAGAAGAAGGTCTCTTCTTTTATAACTTTCTCAAAGGTAAACTCCACAAGAGAGAGATATAGAGAGTATACAGCAGAAGCACCAATTGTACAAAGGAACCCAATTACGTACTTTCTTCTGGGTAAGACTTTTGAGTCCTGGGAATGAGAATTAACTGCGAGAAGGGAAGCTGATATGGTGATGAGAACCAAGGAATTCAAAATGAAAGGTCTGAACTTTTGAGAATTAAGGAGGTAAGAGAATAGTCATTGAAGGCCAATTAGTTGGCACAGAGAAGAGAGTAAGTGGAAACAGGGAGATAAAGAAGACCATAGGAATACATGAGGTGGTCACCTGTCAAAAGTAAGCCAAAAGCTAGGTAGAGGAGAGAGAAAGTTACGAAACTAGGTTTGGTTTTGTTGGAGGCAATGTTAAGCACTTTTCTTATGGATTTGCTTCGTTGTGAGAAGTAAAAAATGAAAAGAATTAGAATTAGGAAACCAGCTGTTTGAACGATTGTTGCCATTCATTTGCTGTTACCTCCTTTGTCATAGTAAAAGTTTCCCAAGAGAATGGCCGCAGACTGGCCTTCCAAAAGAAAGATGATGTAGAGGGACAGAACCAGCGTCTGTATTCTCTGAATCTTGAACGTTGAGGTTGTCGAGTGACATCTATAGGAAAACTCTGCTTTTTCTTGTCACCTGATAAAAATGCAACCAAGACTTACATTATTTTCCTATCTTATTTTTTTTTAAGTACAGATATCCTTCTATTAAAGATAATTATATTTAAGACTGGCACTAAAATTGACACATTTTTTAGCCAGAATTCTAATATTTTTGTTTAACTTTTGCTCCCATCTCATTTTACAAGGAGGTCAAACGTGAAATGTTTAGAGTTAATGAGAAAACGAGACTTTTGTAAATTCTTTTCATATCTCGGGGGCCATCAGCTGAATAATATAATAACCAAGCGAATCTGAATGAGAAACTAACCTGTAGTTTGTATCTGCTGCTCTTGAACCATCTCCATGAAGGGGAAAGAGTGAGAAATCAGAAATAAAAAAATATGAAGCAGGACCTTAGAAAAAGGCATCATTCGACTCAGCTGCCCATTTAAGAGTATCAGTTTGTCAATTTTTGGTTCTGTAATACAGAAGCCGCCAACTTGAACAAATCGTAATTAGAAAATGTTTATTGCGTAAATGAACAAGACTCCTTTAGTTCTTATGTTCTTGATGTTTATAACTTCTGCGCGCGCCCTCATATATATATCCGGTTTTCCTTTTATAGAGGAGTTGCAGTCTAGATAGATTTTTCCTCACTTCAGCTGGGACAAGTAATAACTCATACGCAGAACGCTAATTCCAAAACCCGTGCAATGGTTGAATTAATTAATGGAATATTACTTCATCGACTTCAGATTGACGTCAGTTTCATGTCACAATGAATATGGTTTTATTTTACTTCAGCTTCAAACTCTGCATTCAGCAGCTCTTGAAGAAATATTACGAAATCATTCAATGTCTTGAAAAATTTAGATAAAATGACAGAGCAATTGTAATTTTGTTATCTACTAAGAGATAGATGGCAGAAATTTGAGTTTTGATCCTTGAAAATATACAACTCAATTTTCAAAAACTTTTCCCAGGCATCCGTCAGTTTCTTATTTATCGCAAAAAGACAAACAGAACAACCAAGGCACGGTTCATGAGTATAAGGCTATAAAATTTAAAAATAAAATGTTTTAATCGATGAAAAACATATTTCTTAACAAACAAGCTTTTAAAAGGTTAATAATCACGTTCATCTAGACAATGGCCTGTCTCTAAGTCAACATTTTGGGAAACAAAATGCTGATACACCAAATCTTATTCGGCAAAACTGAAGTGATCATGAACGAAAGGTTCTAACGACTGCAACCCAGGAATTGATCCACAAGTTTTGCCACAGAGCTGGCAAGGCTTTCTGCTGCTTCTTGCGTGGATGCCTCTGCGTATACTCGAACAACATCCTCAGTGCCAGATGGCCGCACAAAGCAACGTCCTTGGGAGTGCTTGGCTACATTGTCAGTGAATTGAAATTATTACCAACTCTAATCTTGGTAACTAAAATGCGTTATTAACATGGGTGAAATGAACAATATTATTCTCAATAAACTATAGTCTCATTCAGGCAGAAATAGCCCAAATACTGAGCCTTAAATTTACTTGATACACTACAAAAAACATTGAAGCCCCCACAGCAGTTGAGCAGACAAAGCAATAGACGAAGAACAAGTTACCAGTTTCTGCATTAATGGCTTCTTGTAGGCCAGGGGGACTTACAACCACAGTTTCTGCATTTGCTGTAGCCACAGCGGTTCTATCCGCAACTTTAACCTGGAAATTAAGAATTCTGAGTCATTTAATTTTCACATAGAAAAGGACCACAGGAACATATAATTAAGATTCAGCTGTAGGTGCTGCATACAGAAAAAGAATTTTAGTTACCTTAAGCTGCCTGCTAGGTAAATCATGATAAAGTTCATTCCATCTATGTATTGACCATCCCATGTGCGGCAATATGACTTCCACCAAAAGCAATCCACTCAAAGCATCTCCCACAGCTTGGTTGATCAACGTACTGACTGCCAGAAGCCTTAAAGCAGCTTTTTCCACTTCTGAACCTAAAAGAAGTAACAAACAGTTATTTTATGGTTCTACAGTTGAATCTTACAATGATGATAGAAAAGTTCAAATACATTGAATAAACCTTTAGATTTTGATGACAGCTCTTTAGTTCTTGCCACCAACCACCCACAAAAGTCTTCTGAAAATAAGATGGTTCCATGGCCATTTGCCTCAAAATAGATACCAATATCGAATACAGCAGCTTTTTCATGCAAGTATTTCACGCCAGTTGGGGTAAAATTGACCTCAAGTCCCAGCTGTTTAAGGTAATTTGTTGATGCTCCATTGGCATAAGCTGTCTGCACAACACCAAGATGGGCTTGGCGACTGTTCTTCGCATCCTCTTCCTCACTGAGAATGATAAGTTGCTCCCTGATAAATAAGGCAAAAAGAGATAGTATCTTATCCCCATCAACAAGTTCAATCTTACTGTTGCTTTCTGGTGTGACAGAAAAATAAACAAGCCTATCAGCATCTCCATCCAAACTAGCACACCTGGAAAAGTAAAACCGCCCCATGAATTAGTACCATAGCAAATGTCACCAAGATAGCATCTCTTTGAGAAGTTTGCAGATTAAATGAAGGGCATGACTAAGTTCTCTATCAGTCTATACATCTTCCACCCCTCCCCCATGGGGCCCTTTTCCTCCTCCTATCTTCCTCCCTGGATGAATTAAAACAGTTATCCATGTCTAGCAACCAAGAATGCCGCTCTCAATTGTTTTAGCAATCATCAATTTTCAGGTGAAAGCTTCAATGAAGGATGAATGGTCATTTCAAATTTTAACCAGGAATTACTTGCACCAATCAAGAAACTTCATCTAGATAGTGAAAAGACTAACCTTATCCCAACATCTTTGGAACCAAATCCATTAGGAACAACCTTCTCTTTCTGCACAAAATCAGCACCAACTCCTTCATTCAGTACGCCTCCATCTTCACCATAATTACGGATTTCAATGGACAAAACATTCAACTGTTTCTGTAAAAATTCAAGTTTTCCTCCACCTACGCCATTAGCACCATCCACAACCACCTTGTCATTTGACCCACTGCAGTTTCTTTTTTTACTTGGGATCAAATCCATTAAGCACCTGATCCAAACAGATAATAATCCTAAACAGATATTCTCAGCCAAATTTGGAACCAATTAAAACAAGAGATAAAAAAGGAGTCGTATCTAACTATAATAATTATCAGGGATTAACCTGAATGAGCTTGAAAGCTGTTCAAAGTAATCCTCTTCTGAGGCTTTCATGCCCATATTTCTAGCACGAACCATCCAATGTAATTGCGGAGTCGTCAAAATTCCCATGTCAGTTGCAATGGCACCAACAATTGAAGCAATTCCCTTCATTTTTATCCAATTATAAATTATTTAAATAGGCAGTGAAAAAAAAGCTCCTGTAAGCTTCATAGTTGGATACGGATTTATACTTCTTTAGCAGCTTTAAGCAATGCGTCTCCACTTGGTCTTGTGTCTCTCCCTAAAATTACTTCAGCTGGTCTGACTCCATTGAATGGAATGTCTTCCTTCTTAACAAAGTCGTTTATCAGCTGTAGATAATACAAAACCATAATAATCCTGCGTTACTTAATACAACACCCAATTATTAATCCACTATAAGCGTTTCATGGAATTGAGGTTTCACTATAGTTTTATTGAATGACTTCAATTTTTGAATGATTTGACTCTTCAAACCTGGCAAAAGAATGCAGTGAGGAATAAAATACAAGTCAAACAACCGGGAAGATGAAAAGAAAATAGAGAAGGGAAAAAATTTGTCTCCCAACCTGGACTAGATCTTGAGAAGGGGCATTGGCGAGAGCATCAGCAAAGGGCTCCCAATGCTGAGAGAGCATTCCACCACTCGGATCAGCGATTTTGACGCCGTTATCGGAGATTTTGTTATGTGAGGCCGTGATCATCAAACCGATCACCGCCTGGGTCTTCAGAGACCTCAGAGCTGCAAGAATGCCCACCCGGTACACCGCCGATGAAAGAAGTGATGCATCGGCTCTGAATCCAGCCGTGCCGTATGATAGCTTTACTCCTAGCAACAACGAAGTATCCAAGAATAAGGGAAAACTTCATAGGAGAGGAGACAGAGAGGGAGAAAAAATGCCAACCTTGAGGAGGCAAGAAGTGAGAGGATGAGCTAAGAAGGAGAGACTTTTGCTCCTCGTTCATGGCGCGAGAGACCACGGATTTGTGCAAGAGATCGTTCGATAGCTTCAATCCCTCTGGCCCAGTGTCGCGCTTCTGTGCGCTGTATTGACGCACTGCCTTTTATTACATATTATTAGTATTTTGATCATGAAATAATTTATTTATATGCAATATAAAAATTCTAATAAATTATACTATCTATACTAATTATAAAAATTAATTTATTTTTTATAAAATAAAAAATAAATAAATTAAATAATTATAGTTAATATAAAAATTAATTAAATAATTTAGATAAATTAAAAAATATATAATATAAATTTATTTTAAAAAAATTAAATTAAATTATAATTAAATAATTTATTTAATTTTTTAAAATTATTTTAAAAAATTAACTAGTTAATTCTTATAATTAGATATGTATTAAGTATAATTAATAAGTTAAAACTCTATTTATTTTTTTAATTTTATGTATTAAAAGGAATTCTAATCAAGAGTATTAAAAAATATATTTAATTTAATAAATAAAAGTGGATAAGGTTATACTAAGAATCACATCAAAGTCTTCAAAAAGGTCCTAAATTTAGGATCATATAAAAATTTTAATTAAATTTATAGTTATTCTTAATTAAGATAAAATTATCATTAATTGTCAACAAAAATATCCAAGCGTACACAAAATAAGGGGGGGGGGGAATAAAACTCTTAAATGCACAGATATCATTATGTGTGTGATGATGAATTGCCATTTTGACATCAATAATAATATTAGATGTTATAAATTTAAAAATTTTAGAGTATGTACATGTAGAGATGATTGTATGAGAGATATATTTACATGATTTTGTAAGTATTAAACATATCCCACACAAAATAATAAATAGTTCAGAAAAAAATATTGAGTTTTAAATAACTAATTTAAAAATAATGCCCGATATAATAGTTTAGGCGGGGACTATATCCCATATTTTAGGTGTATTTGATAAATTATTAAATTTAAGTTTAAAATTTAAATTTAAAAAAATTAAAATAAATAGTTATATTTATTTAAATAAATTTTTGAATTAGACTATAGTTTAAAATTAAAGTTTTAGATAAATTGGTCAGAGTAGCTTATAGAAATAAAAGAGTTTATGAATTAACAAATTACTATATTATCCATATTTTTTCTTATACCATCTTTTTTACTTTTTCTTACACCCTCTCTCCTTTCTTCTACTTTTTCTTATACCCACTATATTTTCTTTCTTACACCTTCTTTCTCCTCTCTTCTCTCATCTATTATCTCTTTTCATTTAATACTCATATCATTTTTTGTAATTTACTAATAATAAAAATATTTTTAAAAATAAATATTTAAACACTCATTTATTTAAAATTATTTTTTTTTATAAACTCATCTCTAAAAACTATTTTTTATAAACTATCTGAAAACCTATTTTTTAAAAAAATTTATGTCTAAAATTTTATTCAAACTGACACTTTATCCGTAACATGAACGCCAGTAAGAGTTTAACAGCAGAATTGTGGGCGGGCACTCTCAGGTTCAAGTTTGTTTGGGACTCGGTTATAGTTCTTGCTTCTTGACGGCTTCCACGATGGCAGCGCAGGCTCTGCTCCACGTAAGAAGATTTTTTTATATAATTTTTTTTTTAAAAAAATAAATAAATAAAATTTATTTTTCTTATAAATAATATTAATAATAGATAAAATTAATCGTTTATTATCTTTAAATATAAATTTAAATATTTAAAATTATGATATATCTTTAAATATTATAAATAAAATAATAATAAAATAGTATTTTTTTAAAAAATTAAATATAATGATTGCTCTCTTCCGAACCGTTGATGAAGCGTAAGTATGAATAAATTGAACTCAAACAATGATCTCGTTTTTATCCGAGGGCATTTTGTCCACACACTATGCCATTTTGCAATTTCCTGATTTCCCTGCCTATTCTCAATTCTCATATTAAATATTAAATAAATTAAATTAAAATATTTTTTTAAAATTCTACTGTTAAATATATACATATCACTAAAATAAATTTTATCCCTTTTAATAAAAATCTTTACATATATAAACGATTTAATTCTAAAACAGCAAGATATATTTTGTTGTTGTTATTATTATTATTATCACTACTATTATTATTTTGGGCGAATGGTCGAATACGACATATTATCCCTTGGTTGTTCCGTTTCCCACGGAAAAACTGAGACCGACCCTTTGAACGGCCCGAAGACCACAATCATCCAATACAACCATGAAAGGTCGTCTTCTGCTCTCGAATTCAATTCTAATCAAACTCTGATGTTCTTGCCGGTTTTCTCAGTGAGAATATTTACGACTACGAGGTGAAAGGCACGGACTTCATTTTCCTCGAGAGTGATACGTCTGTTCTCAGGTTCCTCTTCACACTCTTTATACAGTTTTCCCGATTCCGTCTTCTCTAAGTTTCTCAACCATCGAATTCGTTTGCTATTTTATTCTCTTTTTTCATTTTGTTTCTTTCCCTGCGGTTTAAGAAACCAGATTTAACCGTAGTTTTCCGTATTTTCCTTTTCGCAAGTGACTTCATGTTTAAACTGAAACGACTTCCCCATGAAACGAACTCTGAAGACAATGATAAATTAGTATCACGAATTCTGTTTTTGTTCTTTTCACTCTGTCAGATTAAAACTCACTAATATCGCTGCATGAAAATTGCAAAAAAAAAATCGCCTTTTGTTTCTATTAAATAGTGCCAATGCTAGTTTACGTTGTTCAGTCAGGAATGAAATAGTAAACTAATACTCAACATTTAATTGATTTTAGACTTAGAGAGAGTTACTTTCATGTTTGACAATTGATGGAGTTCTGGTGATCAAAATATTACTGTAGGTGTGGGAGAATAGAAATACTAGACAATTAATGGGTTCTAAGAACAAGTCATCATCAGGCCACAGAAGAAGTTCAATATTTTACGTGATTGGTCTGTGCGGTTTATTTTATCTTTTTGGAGCATGGCAAAAGGGTGGTTCTGGAAAGGGAGATAGAATCGCCATGAATGTAAATAGGCTCACAGAATGTGAAATTTTGCCTGATTTGAGATTCGAATCTCACCACAATGATAAAGGAATTTCTGAACCAGAAGCTGAAGCATTCGAGCCTTGCGATGTCCAATTCACTGACTATACACCTTGTCATGAACAAGACAGAGCAATGAGGTATCCCACAGAGAATATTATGCATAGGGAAAGACATTGCCCTTCTAAGGAGGAGAAACTTAATTGCCTGATTCCAACCCCAAAAGGATACATGACCCCTTTCCCTTGGCCTAAAAGCCGTGACATTGTGTATTACGCCAATGTTCCTCACAAGAGTCTCAAAGAAGAAAAGGCCACTGAAAAATGGGTACTATTCCAAGGAAATGTGCTGAGATTTCCAAGTGGAGGAACCATGTTTCCTCAAGGAGTAGATGCGTATATTGATGAACTTGCATCAGTCGTCCCAATTGATAATGGATCTATCAGAACAGCACTTGACATTGGTTGTGGGGTATGTGGATTCCTAAAACATATCTAAGTTTGACTTTTTGGCTGGTTTTCAGAGTTGTTTGACAAACATTAATTTCACATATGTGCATGAACGATAATGCAGGTAGCAAGCTGGGGAGCGTACATGCTGAAGAGAAATGTGATGACTATGTCTTTTGGACCAAAGGACAATGAAGAAGCACAAGTTCAGCTTGCCCTGGAACGAGGTGTGCCTGCTGTTATTGGTGTTCTTGGCACTATCCACCTCCCCTACCCTTCAGGAGCCTTCGATATCGTTCACTGTTCAAGATGCCTAGTACCATGGACTTCAAACGGTCAGTTCTAAATTTTGACTTGAAACCAAATGTATTTTTATCAACATGGAGAAGATTTTTCTAGAAGGAACTAATATGGTAGTGTCTTTGATTCCAGGTGGTATGTATCTAATGGAAGTGGATAGAGTTCTCAGACCTGGCGGTTATTGGATTCTTTCTGGTCCTCCTATTAACTGGGAAACACACCACTCCTCATGGAAGCAATCTCAGGAAGATCTGGAAGCAGAGCAGAAAAAGATTGAGGAGTTAGCTGGAAATCTTTGTTGGGAAAAGAAGTATGAAAAGGGAGATATTGCTATCTGGAGAAAGAAACTAAATCCAGAATCCTGCCAAAGTCAGTCTGCTAATTTATGCATTAATTCATATAATGCAGATGATGTTTGGTTAGTCCTCATCTTACTGTTGCATGCTTCAAGTCCTATGATAGATAATCTCGTATTCTCGTCCTTATTATTACTACTGGATCTGCATAATAGGTATAAGAAAATGGAAGCATGTAAAACCCCTTTTTCTGAAGCAACCAGGGAAGATGAAACTGATGGAGAGGAATTGAAGGAGTTTCCTGCTAGGCTTTTTGCAGCACCCCCTAGAATATCAAAGGGCCTAGTTCGAGGGGTGACAGCTGAATCTTACCAACAGGACAACAAACTATGGAGAAAGCATGTCAATACTTACAAAAGAATCAACAAATTGATTGGCACTAACAGATACCGTAATGTGATGGACATGAATGCAGACCTTGGAGGATTTGCAGCTGCACTTGAATCGCCAAACTCCTGGGTGATGAATGTTGTTCCCACTATTGCTAAGAACACTTTAGGTGTTATCTGCGAGAGAGGCCTAATCGGAATTTATCACGACTGGTGTGTCACAAGTCGGCTTTCTACACTTAATGAGTTTTACTCCACCAATCCTTAATATAGGACATATTTAATTTATTTAATTAGATTAAAAAATTAGTTAATATAATATTTTTTAAAATATTCTAATCATCTTCTTTAATTACCCCTCTTCCGTCATTTGATTATTGTTGAGAAAATACCGATAGGAGTAATTTGGGAAAAAGTTAATAAATATAAGAAATAAATTTTATATTTATGATCAAAATTAACTTCTCAATTAAATACTATATTAAAGACTGGAGGGGTATATCTGAAATTTAGTGCTGTGAAATTGCGGTGATATTATTTTTATTTGTTCAGGTGTGAAGGATTCTCTACCTACCCAAGAACATATGATCTTATTCATGCACAGAGTTTGTTTAGCTTGTACCAAGACAGGTGTAGTATGGAAGACATGCTCCAGGAGATGGATAGGATCCTTCGACCGGAAGGGGCGGTAATAATCCGAGACCAAGCTGATATGGTGAACAAGGTTAGAAAAATTGTGAGGAGAATGAGATGGCAGGCCAAAATGGTGGATCATGAGGATGGCCCAATTGTGCCTCACAAGATTTTGATTGCTGTCAAACAGTACTGGGTTGGAAACAAGCGGAACTCCACAGCCGATGGGGAATGACACAGATATTGTTTGGGCTTAGGTTCTGCGGTAAAAAGAAAAGTTCCTATGGCCCAAACGAAAATAGGAAACCAGAAGGAAGAAAAAAACAAAAGGAAAGAAATTGTATCAAAAAAGAAAAAGGAAAGGAAAGAAAACTTTATTGGGAAGAAAGTTGGTTCTGCTTTTAATTATTAAGCTGACTCTAGAGGATTTAGTGTAGACTAGCATTTGGAAGTGACTCTACTCACTAGATGGTAATTCAATATAATGAAAAGTTTCTAATTTATTTCAGTGTTTGGGAGATGATTTTGCATTTTCCTAGTAATTTGGGTTATCATTGTTTATATTTTATATCCAAGAAAACTTGGTGAAAAATGATGAAAAAGATAGACTTAAATATCTTCAAAAGACTGATAAAAAAATAATGGGAGAAGAGATTGAGGGAGAAAAGTGAGTAAAATAGGTGCTTTAACTCCCTAACAATTATCATATTTAGAGATGAGAATCTGAACCAACCCAAATAAAAGGTGTTTAAACTTTAAAGTGTGCCCAATCTCAACCTACGTGTTTTTTTTTTGTTATTTTATCAACCCCATCTGATAAAGGTAGGTTGGGATCACATGGTCTCTAATTTATTTTTAAATAAATTATACAAATCTAATAATTGATTTTGTAACATTATTATATACATTTTTTTTTGCAGAATCCTTATTATAGCTTTATTCACCAAACAATAATTCAATCTAATCAAAATTTTCAACTTATATTTGAGACTAATGTTTGCATGATAATATTTTTAAGATAATTTGAGCAATATAATAATATAATTTTTCAATCTTAAATATAAGATATAATTTATATTATAAATTATGTTATATATTTAAGGCCAGAGTAATATTTTGTATAAAAAATAAGGTATACAATGACTTTGTGCGTGTATTTTTGCCTTGAACCAATGACAAAATATTCAAAAATCTATTAAAGATGAAAGATAAAACATATATAAAAACATTGTTAAATATATCAAATAATATATTTTTTTCTATCCATGGTTTTTTGGGGGTTTGTAAGAACTTGAAATAATAACGTTATGATATAAATTAATTTTTCGATTTTGTCCATCAGCTGCCCGTCTAGCTCAGTTGGTAGAGCGCAAGGCTCTTAACCTTGTGGTCGTGGGTTCGAGCCCCACGGTGGGCGAATTGTTTTTTTTTTTAAATTTCTGCACCCATTCGCTTGTGGCTGAGATTGAACCACGATAACGGGTTCCGAAATATGTGGCTGTGAAGGGAGTGTGAGGTACAGTAACAGTAGTACCAAACAAGTCGCCAAAAGAAGGGCTTCATAATTTCAACTTTGAAAGCACCAAAGCGACAACGAATGGAGGTCAGGGCCACTGCACAAAGAGTATCGATGCCTTGCATGGTGGCCGAATGGTTAAAGATGACAAACTAACCCGGAGAAGTTGACCGACCCAATGCTGAAGAGGACCAATGTTTGCTTCACTTTATCTGCAAGCACCAACCCCATTAAATTATTGTGGCTTTATTCTATAAGCTTGCTTGAACCAGACAAAACCTCTAATAACTCACCAACCACATGCAACAGTACCAGTAGCCATTTTTTGATAAACCGGGCAGCCCAGATGGCCAATCATGCCTTACTCCATGGTACTAATCAGTTTGACATGGCCTGATTAATCGCCTCGGCCCGTGACTAAATCAATTGACACACACACACACAAGTGCGTGGGTTGATATTTTCAAATTTGAAGTTTTGTGAACCTTATCTTCATGACTCGGATTTGAACCTTATCATATGCAGACTGACTACGTAAGTATTATTGATTTGGTACATTTATACGGATATAGCTGAGGTGGTGCTTATTAGTACAGTAAAATAATTTCTGCAACAATCCACGATCCATGTGAAGTTCCGTAAGCTTCTTCACAACTTGTAATTAAAGTCTGAGTTCGATCAATTCATCAGTCAAGTCCGCGTGATTTGACATGTTTCCCTCTGATAGTCAGGTTTTATATAGTTATATGACCCAGTTTCCCAGCCCTTCCAAAATCAGATAGAGGTTAGAGGGAAAAAGACATAAATATATTTCAAAAAAACTATATATGATGTTCGACCTGTTTCAGTCACATCAATGGCATATCCATTGTTGCATGCTAGCTTTAATTAATTTCTCGATACATTGCATATATGTCCGATAAGCAAGATCAGAATTAATTATCTTCTTTTTTGTCTTTTGAAAAGGTAGCTAAACCAGTCACCCTTTTGTTAATTATTTACTAGATGTCGTCTGGTTCATATAAGGCATGCGTTTGCAGGTACTGGTTATTAGTCCACAACTATTTCTTTGTATTTAACTTGAATTCTCCTTCTTCATTTTTTCCCTACAAGAGAGACGGGTAAAGTTTCATATGCTATATATGTACTAAAAGACATAAAGGGAAGAGTGCAATAATTATATATCTCTATGCAAGGATATTATTAGGAACGGAATATGCCAATTATTGCATGGTGTTATCAGTATGATAACATTTCTAAAGGAACAAGACAAAAGGAAAACCAAACTTATGGTGCTGCAACCTCATTTAGCAAATGTGGCTCTTAAGCAAAGTAGGAAAAAAAGGCAATTGAAAATAAGTAGTTTCACATTAATTAAGAGGATTATTAATGCTAATTAATGGAGTGATTTGGGCAGTAGTAGGATGATGACAACACATCACAACACAAGGTGATATTTTGATTTCAAGGCCTTTACAAGAATGCTCTCTCTCTCTCTCTCAAACAGTGAAAATGATTGAGCCCTTTGAAAACCAGGCTCGATGGAGGGGACAAAGATCTGTGCGATGATCCCGTGGGACTTCCACTACGTCAAAGATTGAAATTGGGAAGAAAGAAAGGAGGGAAATTAAAGATAAGCCATTTGTTTTTATGTATGATTACTAACTGTGGGCGAGTAAGTGAGAGAGATAGAGATTTAAATCTCCACCACACAGCTTCAGAAGTTAACGTTGTTTCTGGTTTTTCTGTGTCTGGAAATACAAAGACAATATAGAGCCTGCGACTGTTTGTGATAGGACACGTTGGGATACATCAATGGTTTAACTAGGCTACTTACATTCGACATATTATTTTTTTACGGCCACGACTGCAAGTGCAGAATTTAATTGCCTTTTAATAAAGTCAAATAAAGTGTTTTACTTAGTCGTCTCCCATGGCATTTATATAATTTATACCAGAAAACAAGCCCATTTAATTGATTTCCCCATCTGTGAACATAGACTTAACGTACTATTTGCTTAAATAAATTTGTTAGCCAGTCTTGCCTATTTATCAAATACTAACTCGGGTCAATTTAAGAATAAATCAGGCTAAATTTATTTAGATAATAATTTAAAAAATAATTTATAAAAAAATATTTTGGAGAAATTTTTAAAAAAGGGTTTCTGGAGAATAGCCTATGAAAAAAAAATTAAATAAATGAGTGTTTAAATAGTTATTTCTAAAAGTACTTTTATTATTAATAAATTGTTAAAAATGATATAATTACTAAATATATGAGATATGAGAGATAAGAGATAAGAGATGAGAGGGGTATAGAAGAGAGATGAGAGAGGGTATAGAAAGAATAGGAGAGATGAGATAGGGTATATAAGAGAGAGGAGAGAAGAGAGATAGTATAGGAAAAAAATGAGAGAGGGTGTAGAATAGATAAAATAGAGAAGATATAGTGTACAATATAGAGGAGAGATGGTGTAAAAAAAGTATGAGTAATATAATAATTTGTTAATCCACAAGCTCTTTTATTATTTCATAAATTATTCTGACTAATTTATCTAAAACTCTAGTTTTAAACCATAATTTAATTTAAAAATCCTTTTAAATAAATATAGATATTTATTTTAAAATTTCTTCAAACCTAAATTTTATCTAAAAGAATTTTTAAAATCTAAGTTTAGTTGAAAACCAAACACCCATTGTAAGTTTCGATAGACCGCCTAATTTACTTTTGCACCTGCTAGCAACACATTCTGGTACGAGTGATTTGGAAAGGATTTTACTTCCTCTCTTTTATTTGGGATTTTGGGTATCTAGAAATTTCAGGAAAAAAAAAAGTCTTTCCCTGAGGCTTAATTTCTCCTTTTAAAAATAGGAGAATATAGAGGGGAGGGATAATATTTTTATTTTATCCTACTAATATATTTATAATTTTTTAATATTATAACATTACCTATATATTATATTTATTAAAATTTTATGCAGGATAATATAAAGGTAAATTTATCTATATAAAAATATTTTCCCTCTCCTCCTTTCTTAAACCAAATAAGGTGGTAACATTAAAATTTCACATCTTCTCTTATGAAGAAAAAAAAGAGTTTTTAGACAACTTATAGAAAAGGGCTTTTAGAGAAGAGTTTATAGAAAAAAAATTGTTTTAAATAAATGAGTGTTTGGATAATTATTTCTATAAGTACTTTTATTATTGATAAATTATGAAAAAGAACATGAGTATTAAATGAAGAGAGATAAGAGACAAGAAGAGAGAGGAGAGAGGGTGTAAGAAATAAAAGAGAGATGGTGTAAAAAAAATAGGAGAGAGGAGAGAGGGTATAAGAAAAAATATGGATAATATAGTAATTGGTTAGTTTATAAACTCTTTTACTGTTCCATAAACTACTCTGACCAACTTATGTGAAACTTTAGTTTTAAATTATGATTTAATTCAAATGACCATTTAAACAAATATAGCTATTTATTTTAAAATTTCTCTAAATTTATGTTTAGCAGTTTGTCAACCACACACATTGTGTAAGTTGCATTTTTAACCAAATATATTAAATATTGACGTTCTTTTATATAGATATATATATATAAAGACAAGCTTAGTTTCACACAATGGCTCACCAGTTAATCCACCGAAATAAGATATAGTGAAGCCTAAGTATGGGAACATTAAAATAAACAATAACAAGAGAGAAAAAACAGAAACTAAAACATAGAATTTTAACCAAAAAATCTAAAAGATAGTCAACATCTAAAATATCAGCTAGAGTTTGAATCTTACTCAAACCAGCCATGACGCCACTAAACTTGACACAACTTTAAAGTCCATCAACCCTTACTAGTAATTTATGACGTCAATATCTTTTGAGTTTATAATAAGGGTTTCTGCACAATCCTGCTGAGAAGAAGATGGGACCTTAAAAGCCTACATACAGAGTCTGCCGATAATCTTATAACATATAGAGACGTTATCTCGACAACGTGATTCCAAAAATATTGACATTCTTTTTGAAACCGTTATCCACATTTTTTAAAAAAAAAATGTGTGTGATTTAAATATCTTTTAAAATAAAAATTATTTATCTTTTCATAAAATAAAATATATGCATAGTAAGATTTTATCAACATTTTAAATCAAGAAAAATCATACTCCTTTTAAGATAGAAGAATCCACAAGTCTCAAATATGACATCTTATATATTTATTATAATTTTACTTTATTTTATATTTATTACATCACTATAATTATAATCAAGTGTTACTTATACTTTTTTTGTTATTTTCAATATAAATGCACAAACAGATATTTTTTTAATCAAAATTATTTTCCCGTCTTTTATTTCAACACGGGGGGAAGGTCCCTTTTTCCAAAGCGATGCTTGCTTCCTCTAAAAATGCCGTATTTGTGAGGCCGTGCCCCTGACCACTCACGAGCGGCACGTGACTGGAACTCCTAATCAGTTATGTGATTAAATTTTGTTGAATTTGTTCTCATTTACCCTCCCAATCTAAGGCATTGGTTAAGATGTATTAGTTGTTTAACATCTAAGTCACCATCTCAATCAAGAGATATACTTTTTTTTTTCTAAAATATTTATTATTAATCACAATATAAAAATAATTTTTTAGGACTCATGAATGAAATATAATGTCAGCCATTAATTAACGACAGATCGATAAATATTTATATTTTATTAAAATTTTAATTAATTTAACTGATTTTAACGTATCTGGGAAAGAGTAATTATGCTTCCAATACATTCATAATTCTAACAAATATTTATCACAAGCGCCAAACATATCATAATTACTTATTGGTAATAAATTAACTTTTTATAAAGACGAATCATTAGGAAAGATAAAATAAATACGAGTATTAGTAAATAATTTAAATATTGTCAAATTAAACTTATATTTTGAACAAAGCTGTTGAGAATGGGATTGAGGAGAGGATTGTCTCACGGGAGTATCATCACGAAGCCGAAAAAACGAATCTAACTGTGAAAAGTGAGAATTCATCAAAAGCTGTGCCATATTATTTTTGTCCTCTGGCAATTATTTTGACGTTGACCCAAAAGAAATCATTATTTGTTGTCTTTAGATGTCATTAGAGATGCTTAATCACAGATTAAAGCCCCGCTAAGGACATCAACGTTATCCAATCCCTTTAACTATTGTTTCTTTTCCGATTTCATGGAGCCCAAATATAGGGTGTATTTCACAAACTATATAATTTAAATTTAAAATTTAAGTTTTGCTTAAAATTTAAATTTATTTTTTTTTAAAATAAGTAGTCATATTTATTCAAATAGATTTTTAGACTAAACTATTATTTAAAACTAAAATTTTAGATAAATTAATCAGAGTAGTTTATGGAATAGTAAAAGGGTTTATAAACTAACTAATTACTATATTACCCCTACTTTTTCTTATACTTTATCTCCCATCTCCTCCTTTTTTTATACCCTCTTTTTTTTCTTATACCTTCTCTTCTCTCTCCTCTTATCTCTTATCTCTTATCATTTAATACTCATACCATTTTTTATAATTTACCAATAATAAAAATACTTATAAAAATAACTATCAAAATACTTATTTATTTAAATTTTTTTTTTTAATAAAATTTTCTCTAAAATTTTTTTTCTATAAACTATTCAAAAATCTATTTTTTTTTATAAATTTATTTTTAAAATTTTATCTAAATATATAAATAAGACCAACACAGTCAATAATAATATTAAAAGTGGGGTCTTGCATGGAACTACCCCCGCTACTGAGGTATAACGTATAAGGGCATCGGCACTAAACCAGTTAGTTACTATTTAAAAAATTTAGTTCATCATTATCTGTAAATTTTGGATAAAATATATAATTATTTAAAATATATTTAATTAATAAAAAATATTATTTTATTATAATTCTACAAAATTTTAAAAAATATTATAATTAATTAATATTTAAATTTATATACGAAAATAATTAATAATTTATCGTATTTAATATTATTATTATTTAGGAGAAATAGAGACTTTATACTACACTTAAATGTTAAAATTTTATATTTTTCACATGTTTAAATATTATTTTAAAAATAAATTTAATAAGTTAATATACTAAAAATATATAAGTAACTGAATGTTTTAGTTATAAAATTTTCTCTTGCAGCATTATAATAAAAAAGGACAATTTACAAGTGAGATCAGATCACCAAAATGAAATTTACTGATCAATTATTCACTATCTGATTATTAAACTTTCAATGTTTTGAAACACAATTTTCACAAATAATTTTTTAACAATTCGAGTTAATTTTGCTTCTTTTTAATAGATGGTGCTGGTTTTAAAAAAAATTAAATACCCCTCGTTAGTTTGTACGCGAAAATTTTGTAGACAACATGAAATCAACTTAAAAATAAGATGGTATTTAATAAAGTTGTTGGCAAAATTACATCATGGCCAACCTTAAACGTACCGATCCTCATTTAGAATTCAAGACATAATGAATGCTCGTCCTTTTTTTACCCTACACACCGCTCTTGCCCTCGCTCCAAGGCCGACACAATTTTGCATTTAAATAAAATTAGTCCTGATTCTGATACAATTTAATTCTCATAATTCGACAATTCAAAATATTAATCAATATATTTTAAAAAAATATAATTATATATGTTATGTAATTTAAGAACTAAAATTTTAATTATAAGAATTAAACTATAGTTAATTAAATTTATAAATTTAATTTTAACTAAATCAAAATTTAAGAAGTCGGTTATAATTTATTAAAAATATAAAACTAAAGAAAATATAATTTTCCGTTACATTTTAACCCAGAAATGAAAAACAAAGAGAAGAGTTGGTATACATTTGTAGCAACTAGAAATGCAGAGACCCAGCTTAAGAGTAAAAGAGGCAGCCCCACCTCCTTAAACTGTTGTTCCTTTTATAAAATCTTTTATGTTATTAATGGATATCATGTTGTTTTCATAAGAAAATTTCTAATTCTACATCCTAATTTTTATTTTTAATTTCACCACTGGTCAAAATTAAGTTCCGTCGTTTTCTAATTTAATTTTATCTAAAAAATGAAATATATTGTCTATATATAATAAATAATATGATTTATAAATATTTTTATATAAATATATAGATAGATAGATTTGGTATACAAAATTTTAATTTAATTATCTAAAAAAGAAAGTGAGAGTAAGGGTAGTTTTGGAATAATAACGTTGAGAGTTGGCAGAATGGTTTAGTAACATTATTTAGAGAGAGAGAGAGAGAAGCTTTCTACGTATTCTGTGGTCCGGAACAGCTGATAGCTACTGTTCAGAAGTCAGAGAAACGCGCTTCAAAAACACATCGCTTAAACCTCTTCTTCCCTTCTCCTTCTTCTTCTTCGCTCCTTCTATCTTCTCTCTCTCCCTCTCTCTCACTCCGCTGTTTCTTCCCATGAAACAAAGAGGAGAGCAGATAATTTAAACTTGTAAAGCTGAGTGACGAAGAGCCATTTTCTTTATACTGAAGGTGGTAATAATGCTTTCCAAAGGCTCAAGTTTTATTTTTCACTTTCTCATCATCTGCATGCTGATTCTGTCTCTGTTCATGCCTTCATTAATTTTTTTTTTGCTGATTTTGTTTTGCTTTTTGTATGTCTATCTGGGTACGATTATCTGCATGCATGTGTCTTACTTTTGAGCTGCTTTGCTTTTTCCTCTTTTACGAATTGCTATTTCCTCTTTGGGAGATGTCACCCGAGCGTGTCTTTTATTGTTCTGTAAAAAGTTCCACTTGAAAAACTGGTAAAATTTGAAGGAACAGTGTAATGATTTACCAGCTTCATCGTGCGTGATTGATCGGTACTTGCATTCTCACTTTCTTCTCTAGCTAAAAACTTATTTCGGTAAATCTATAAAGGTTATTCACTATGCTGCATTATATGCTCTCTGAAAATCCTTGTATTTTTATTTTCACCATGTAAGCAAATTAAGTAATATGCAAGGAAGTGTTTGCTTGTTTCGTTTCCTTTGTAACTCTGGTTTAAAAGCAGTACAATGCGTAGTAACTTATTATCTCGTTTTCTCTTGTTCGATAGCTTTGAAGCTAAGCAAATTTGGACTGTTGTTTGGTTTAGTTTACTAGATCAAGCTTGTGATTTTCTTTTGGGTCTCTCTCTTAAAATTGATTAAATATTGATTCCAGTTAATGACCAATTGGGTAGGGTCTGAGAACGATGCCAAACCAGCTATGGTTTGTACTGCCAATGATTTACAAAGCTGGAAAGATTTTCCCAAGGGACTCAGGGTTCTTCTCCTTGATGGGGACACCAATTCTGCTGCCGATTTAAGATCAAAACTCGAAGCCATGGGCTATATTGGTAATACTTTTTTGTTTTTTTGTTAGCTTCCCTCACTTTTTCACCTACTTGTATTTCGGCCTGGAAATTTCCCACTTGCCGTTATTAGTGTATAGAATTGGAATTGGTCCCCATTTTTTTTTCTCTTGTATGGCATCTTGTAAAGTTTTGTTTGCTTTGGATGCTCCAGGATATAATTCTTGGGAATTTTGTGGTATGGGGATTTAATGGAATCGGTGGTTAGAAAATCATAAAGTACACTATTTTTTTTATCCTTTTGTGATGCTTAATGTTATTTTTGGTATTCTTTTAAATGGAATTTTCATTTGCTCCTGAACTATATGCTTTTAAGTGTTTCAATAACTTAATGTGATCCAAATTATGAGAATGTTAGGGATAGATGAATTCACAGCTCACTTTGATATGCTTAGTTAGCTTGGATTAATTACTTGAATGTAAAACACAAGCTATTTCAAGAAAGAGAGTTCTATTAAAAATATTTTAATAACCAACATAAGTAGAGATTTGAATGCTATTGAGATTTCAATTTGTATCCCCCTATTCCCATAGTCTCGTGATCCTTCATTTTATTCGCATGCCTGTCATTCTGTTAATCTTCTTTGTAAGCCTTGACATGATTGTGCAGTTTCTATATTCTGCAATGAGAACGAAGCCTTGTCAGCGATTTCAAGCAAACCTGAAGGGTTCCATGTTGCCATTGTGGAGGTAGTAATGTACTTTAGAATTTGTGAAATTATTGTTATGACTTTTATCATCTACTTCCCCGCCCCTGTTATTTCTTAATCTTGAATTCTTTTAGATTATTGATATAATACAGCATTAGTGGTTTGATTATTCACCGCACGGATTGTTCCTACTTGTATCTATAATTGCAGGTTCGTACAAGCAGTAACCAGGGATGTTTCAAATTTCTTGAGAATGCCAAGGACTTGCCAACCATTAGTGAGTTCAGAAACCAACCCTAGCTAAGCAAGTTTTTAACTTGTATTCTAAATGGATCTTAAAAGTCAAATGTTCAGTCTGAATGCATTACGAGTAAAATCAGTTTTTAATAAGGAGAAGACCACACATTGTACCTTTTGCTTGTCTCTGGATCTCTGTCTCTTACTACTTTTTTTCTCTAATAACTGTAAGTTCTAAGGATTTTTTTCCACCTTGTTTCATTTGTTTCATGTTTGTCACTGTCATTTTTTACATAACGTGAAAACTTCTTTTCTCCTTGAGAATCTTGTAACCTTCTTAATGCATGCATGGTCTGTAAGGGAACATGGCATGAGAAACACAAGTAAGAAGTTTACTCTATGAACATTCTCCTTGACACAATTTTTCTAACAAGTGATACTTTTAATTTGATGCAGTGACTTCAAACGACCTTTGCCTCAGCAGCATGATGAAGTGTATAGCAGTAGGATTTCGACTTTAACTATATTAATCTCAGCGGGTTATTATTTAATATCATTCAAACTTAGCTTTAATATTCTATTTGATGTTTTTGCATTTTTTATTAGTTCATATTTTTAATACTTTCAAATTATAGACCAAAATCTGAACTTCTCCTTTTAAATCAGGCCTCTAATAGAAGTAGTGACTATCTAGTTCAAATGTCAGTAGTCTTATATTTTATATACTTTTTCATTGCATACGAATTGTTGATGCTTACCTTTTAATTCTGTCTGTTCTTTCTTCTTAAGCTTGGCGCGGTCGAGTTCCTAAGAAAACCACTCTCAGAGGAAAAGCTCAGGAATATCTGGCAGCATGTGGTTCACAAGGTCTGATAACAGTTATTGCATTATGCTGGTTTTTACTATTAACATGATTTGCATGAAATTGTTCCTGATGTAGTTTAATTGAGCAGGCATTTAATGCTGGGGCGACCGTCCTGCCTGAATCGCTAAAACCCGTCAAAGAATCTGTAGTATCAATGTTGCAGCTCCAAACAGACAATAAGGAACAGCAAAGTAAAATCTCTATAGATATAGAGAAAGTATCAAGGTTTAGCGAAAATGACCATGAGTTGTCATCTGGGAGTGATAATAAATACCCAGCTCCTTCAACTCCACAATTAAAACAGGGGGCAAGATTACTGGATGATGGAGATTGCCATGAACAGAGTCATTGCTTGACTGAAAAAGAAAGTGGAGAACTGGGTGGGGAAACTATATCTGTCGAAACCACATGTGGGAATTCAAATTCTGAGGGTGCCACACCTCAACCAAGTAAGCCTGAAACGACCGAAATCAAGAAGGAAGAGGACTTTGCCAATGGTTCTAAGAGTGAGAGTGATGTTTCTACACATAGTCATGATGGAAATTTTGTCAGCAGCAATGGTGATAGTACTCCATCTCCAAAAAAAGTACGTGCTCTCAGTGATGCATGCGAGATCACAGCAAATAGAAAGAAATCGAAGAAGATGAAGGTACGCTGCTTTTTGACTACTAATTCTTGTTATCTTTGTGCATATCCATATCTTGTTGAACAAATTATCAAGATTTTTTTTTGGGAAGGAGCTCCAGCTAAAATCACTTTTCAAAACAGCATTACTCCAATCCTTGCCTCCTTCATTGTATGTTGCTTTACAGAATGTATTTTCTGATTGAGGAAAATATTCTCGGAAAATTCTTGAGCTCAACGCAGTTTTTCATTATATGCACATCCATTCTATTCTGTTAAACTTGAACATGGTATTATTCTTAAAGCTGTTCAGTCACCTGGCTACCATGAACTATTGTTTTACCACCAGCTTATGTGACTTTCATCCATCTTAGATTCATGATTTTGTTTTTTTTTTAATGTAGAAGCGTTCACCCTTGTGTTGTTTGTTTCTTATTCTTTTTGTTATAATGGATTTTTTAAAGTGATCAAATGATTTGCTGGTTCTGATGATCTCAACATGATTTTGTCAATTAATTTTGGTTCCAGGTAGACTGGACACCGGAACTGCACAACAAATTTGTTCAGGCAGTGGAACAACTAGGTATCGATCAAGCCATACCTTCTCGAATACTGGAGATTATGAAAGTGGAGGGCTTGACCAGGCATAATGTGGCCAGCCATCTTCAGGTTATAGTTTAGCTGTTTGGTTATAGTCTCAGTTTCCTTCACTGATAGTGGCGGTAGGTGGTTATAAAACGACATATCCATGGATCCTCTTAGGTTGAGTCAATTACATATTTTGTATTTGTCAAACAGAAATATAGAATGCACAAGAGACATATTTTGCCCAAGGAAGAAGATCGAAGGTGGCCAAGTCAAAGAGATATGATGCAAAGGAGCTATTATGTACCAAGACCAATTATGGCCTATCCTCCATATCATTCTAATCACACCTTATCTCCCGCTCCTATGTATCCTATGTGGGGACAACCGGGAAGTCAACCGGCCGGTGCACAGATGTGGGGTCCACCTAACTATCACCTGTGGCAGCCTTTTCCAGGGGTACTATTTCTCATAAGAAACTAAAGCAGTATGCACTTTTCCTTTATTTTACAAATGTCCTTTAGCGGTCTGATTAATGATTTGCTGCTATATTGTTGATGTTTCAGATGCATGCAGAAGCATGGGGTTGTCCCGTGTTGCCACCTTCTCAAAATCCTTGTATTTCTCACATTCAAGTGAGTAACACCAATAGAAGATCTTCACTTTCTGTTATTCTGATTATCATAACCAAATCTAAACTACCGCTAATTAAACTTTTTCTTGTCAAATGCAGCATATGCCTGTCTTGCACAGGGCTAATAACATTGAGTATAATTCTAGCATGCCTCCGAGTTCGCTGGAGCATCATCCGGTAATGCTATACTTTCCTTCATTCTTCTATTTGTTTATAGTGCCAAGCCACCAATTTTTACTATCTTTTTATTCTTTATATAAGAGCTACTTAAATAATTTAGGTAAATTAAAGAAGTTGGATAAATTAATTAATTATAGCATATAACATTAGGTTAGATATTGGTTTATAAATTAGGTAAATTAGTATAAGAAAAAATGATTAATATTAGAGATAAAATGGACAAGACTAACTTCATAATTAGCTCTTATAATTAGATCAAGAGGAGTATTAGGTTGAGGCTGTAAGAGAGTGTAGCATGATATCACATGGGGTATCCCAATACTTTCAAATCCTTGATAACTTTGACTATGCTTGAGCCTTGAAGATTCTAAATGGGCATGGAAGTTTCCTTAAAGTTTGCTTTGTGTTGGGGTGCATGCAGGCAGATGAAGTTGTTGACAAGGTTGTGAAGGAGGCAATAAGCAAGCCATGGCTGCCCTTGCCCTTAGGGCTGAAACCTCCTTCCACAGATAGTGTATTGGCTGAACTCTCTAGGCAAAGCATATCCACCATCCCTCATGGTTCTAAATCTACATAGCCACCGAGTCCCACCGAGAAGTGAGGCTCCGACGGTGACAAAATTTTAATGTTGTTCTGGCCGGTACTAGAATTGCTATTTTACAAAATAAGCAATTCAGTTGATGCACCCATCACCACTCACTGTAATTCTTCTTTTCCCTCAAAATTAAATGAATTGGTTAGGATATGGAAGTTCAGACCATTCCAGAGCAGCGTACCTTGTCTGGTCCCTCTCAAACCACCGACCACACGGACGTTTCCACCAAGCTGCTGCTGATGATGATGTGAAGCCACACTCAGAACAAGAAGAATGGACATAGACCCTATCCTATCCATTGCTTTTTTGTTTGCCGGAATAAAAAAGCTCATTGCAGTGGGAGACACCCATCTGGCAACACTGGGCGTCCCAGAAGTGGCCACGTGGTTGCTGATACTTACACCATGTTTGTGGCTGTAAATAAACAAACACACAAGTTTTGATGGGGCATAAAAGTGCAAGTTACAGGCTAAAATGTTCAAGTATGAGAGGGATAGGGTGGGCCTAGATTAGTTGCAGTGGAGGAGGCATCTAATAATGGAAATAGTGGCGCTTTTGTTTTCTACTTCCCTTTCATTATGTAGAGGGTAACGTTGATATTTGCTGCTCTCTTGTTTGTGAATAAAAGAAGAGCGCAATCCAGACGGAAGCTGACCATTACATTTTCATGTTTGCTTCAATAACATAGTTGAGCTAAAAGCGCTTATCTGCCGGCTTCCCCATCTAGCTTACTTAACTTGTTGCTTTCTTTTATTTCCTTTTCCCGCCAATTTAGCCAGACCAAAAACCTGTTGGCCACAAAAAAAAAAAGCTGGGAACAAAAGGAATACCCATAATTCATGTTATATATGTGTGTTTGAAAGGAGAGAGAGGAGAGAGGAGAGAGGAGAGAGAATAAATAGGAGAGATGAGAGATGGTAGAGAAAAAATAATAGAGAGGAGAGAGTGTAGTGAAGAGAGAGAAAAGAGGAGATATGATGAAAAAGATAGAGGAGAGAGGGTATAAGAAAAAGTAGGGGTAAAATAATAATTGGATAGTCCATAAATTCTTTTATTGTTCTAAAAATTATTTTTAGTAGCTTATTTAAAACCATAATTTTAAACTATACTTTTGGCCAAAATTAATTCTGTACAAAAATGAATGTTTATGTGAAATTTTTTTAAACTGAGGTTTTGCCCAAAATTGATTTTAAAACCATGGTACCCAAACAACGAAAGCGTGATGCCCTCTTGAAGGTTAAGTGTGTGTTTGGATTTTTTTTTTTTTTTAAATTAGCTTATGAAAAAAACGGGCTTATAGACAGCTTATGGAAAAGGGTTTTTTTAGAAGAAATTATGGAAAAAAGTGATTTTGGATAAATGAGTTTTTGGATAGTTATTTGTATAAGTGATTTTATGATTGGTAAATGACTAAAAAGGGTATGAGTATTAAATGAGGAGAGATAAGAGATGAGAAAAGAGAGAGTGTAAGAAAGAAAATAGAGAAAAAGTATGAGAGATAGTGTAATAAAAAATAGGAGAGAAGGTGTAAGAAAAAATAAGGGTAATATAGTAATTGATTAGTTAATAAGCTCTTTTACTATTTTATAAGTTGCTCTGACTAGTTTATCTGAAACTTTAGTTTGAAACCATGGTTTAATCCAAAAGCCCGTTTGAACAAAAATAGCTATTTGTTTTAAAATTATACCCTTTTCAAACTATGGTTTGAACTGTAACTAAATACACCCTAAAATTTTATTCTCAGACAATTCCAAAAGGAAATAGTTGATTTATTAAGTTTTTACGCATTAATTTAAGAAGTTAAATATAGCTTAAGAGAGAAAAAAGAAAGAAAGAAAATTAAATATTTTTTTTCTATAAGAATTTTTGGAAAAGGGTTAGGCTCACCTATAATCTAAGAGTAAGGCGAAATATCTCTTCTTCTTAAACAATATTAATGTTAGACATAGCGAGTCAACCATTACTCTCAGGCGTAAACTTAGACACTAAAAGCTAAGATGTCTCCTCAAATGCCATGATTAAAATCACAATAGAATAATATTTTTTAGAAATTAAGTATATTTTAAATAGTCATATATTTTATCCCTTCACTAGTTGAATCAACAGGCAAAAAAAACTGAAAAGAAGTGAAAACCACAAACCCAGTGTTATTGGGCCCATATTAATTTGGACACCAACAAAACAGCCCAACTAGCATCCGCAACATCCAGGCCCTTGTTTGAAGATGAGAGTGTGCATCACGGTGAAACCCCATAAGATAACTTGGCTATCAATAAGGCTGAGTCTAATAGAATAGATAGTCACTTATAATATGAGAGACTAATGTTTAAATTTCCGTCAAGAAAAGTGTCAATATCTAATGTCAAGCAATGTGTCAAATATAATTGTCTATAATAAGATACTTATATATTTGGATAAAAGAATATGACTTGGCTTATATGTAAGGAAGGTGTGATCCTTTAAATTATGGTAGAAGAATTGTACAATAAATAACATATAACTTGTCCATAAATTATAAAGGGGAAAAAAAAACGAAATGTCGCGGTAACTTTTTTCGTTTATGATTTAATATAACAACTTAACCTATTGTTGTGCAATTTTTTGTCATAGACGTCATTAGTGACGTGTACGATCGGATAATTGAAATAATGCAAGTAAAAAAAAACTGCGTGCGATTGAATCATCGGAATACTATGAGTAAGAAAGAGATAAAGAGAAGAATGTGGGGGAAGAAGAAGAGCTCTGTTCGGGTACAATTAGTCGAGAGTCTCTCCGTGGAGTAGACTTGGATGCGACGTGGACTTATATATGGATCGGGCCTACACAGGAAAAAGGTCCAACACCTATCCACGACATCACTTGGTATTATGCTCTAAGGAAAGTCTTTCAAGATATGCTACAGTTCTTATGAAAAAAGAAGAAGAAAGATATGCTATAGTTGAAACTTATCCAATATCAATATGTTAATTAGTGATTTTAAAATGTTTATAATTAATTTTTGTAGTAGCTTATAATTTTATACTTTTGGGCATTATCCCTCTTCATTATATAAAAAAATATATTTAGTATAGTTTAGGAGAAATAAATACTTCACTTTAATATTAGATGGTGGGTGAATCTAAATTTTTTTTAAATTTTTTTATAAAAAAAATTCTATTTAGTACCTATTGTCCATGAGTTTAATTTATGAAGATATGAGATATATGACTATTTAGAGTATGTTCGATCATTAAAGAGTATCATTTTATTGTGCTTGTAATTGCGACGTTTAAAAAAGTATCATAACTTTTAAATATTTAGATTTATAGCTAAAGGCAATATGTTTAGTATCATTAAGAAAAAAAAGAAACTTCATCATATCCTTAAATTGTGAGTGAGTCTAACTTTTTTTTATAACAAACAAAATTATATATTTAGTACTATTTTTTGGATTAAAGACTGTGCTTGTTTCCGTCCCCTTTTTAGAATAAATAGATAAACATTACTTTGACTTTTGATTGAGAAAATAAGAACAAGTGACGATAACTTTAATGTGAACACTCTTCTTTTTATTATTTATTTTGTACAAATGGAACTTTTTTCATCGCTGCGCTCCGCATTAAAAAACATTAATAATTGACCAGTTGCAGTTTTAGCATGCAATTAAGTACTAAATTAAGACCATATGATCCTATCAAAAAATCAGAACACATATGTCAGCATGTGTATATATATATATGCATGCCTTTTATTTGTAGACACGTGTATGAATACGTTGACGAATGTATTGCTGACCCTATCTTGTAATCTGTACGTCGTGCTGATCATTAGGGGCAGGGGAGTTACGTCTAGTCTCGCTCTTTCTCAACTCTCTCTCTCTCTTCCCTTGCACATGTGTGCGGTGATGATTTAACTTAAACGTTTAAATCATAAAATTTATAAAAATAAATAAATAATAATTACTATTTCGTAAATATTCCATGGTATATAAATTTATGAAGAGGAGAGAACCATTAGGTCCCTAAGGAAATAATGGGAGCCAATTATCTGTTCCCGATGCATTTAATCATAAATGTCATTTTACTTATGAATGATATTTAATTCACTTCAACTCATAAATAGTACTTTATATTTCTATTGATTGTTTATATGCTAGTATTAATATCTATCACTACCAATGAATTAATAATTCATATTACATTATACAAAAGTTTAGAGCGAGTGTTATTTAAATTATTCAAATACATAAATAATGGATCACCCAAAAACAGACGGTCATGATAAGATCATTTACTGGTAAAAGGCCAAATCCCACCGCCCGCCCGCTGGGATTTTCTTTTTTATAGTCTATTTCAAAATGCCCCTATCTTTTTGTTTTTTTTTGCCATAATTCAAAATGCCCCCTGTTCTAGTGCGTACGGATTTGGATTATTTATCTTTATTGATTTTTTAAAAAATAAATTTATTTTTTCCACCTGATAGTTAATAACCCTTGATTAAAGCTTAATCAGAAGGGACTGGATGATCATCGTCACGAAAGGGATTTTTTCTTTTCATACTTACCTAAGAAGAATTTTCCAAATCCTAATATCTACAGTGGTGATATTCACACATACAGATTACAACTATTAAAAAGTTCTATAAACTTTACTGCTTTTAGGTTATTGTTTTCTTTTTTTAATTTATTATTTGTTATTGTACTGCATGACACTTTGCGGTTTAAGCCTTGAAGGGAAATGGCTGTGATAACGGAGAAGAAAAGAGATTTTAATGATTTCTATAAAACAATGAACGGTTGTGACCCTCAAATTCTCCAAGAGATAAGGTATAAAAAAAGAATAAGGGTAATAAATTAAAAATCCTTAACCTATTTTTTTTTTTCAAAATCAAACTCATTACATTTTTTTATTTCTCCTTCTATCCACTATTCCCCTCCAACTAAACAGAATATTTATCATAAATAAATAACTAGTTTTATAATAATGAGAAATATAAATAGTTGGTTATTTATGTCTGATTAAAAAAAGAATTGAAATAACCAGGATAATAGAGGTTGAGAGGATATTGTCGTTTGCTCATCAATGCAGAATCAAGATAAACCATTTTCCTCAGCGTCTTACGTTGGAGCAACGCCTTCTGCCCCTTATTGAACGTGATATCCATGGTTTGTCCAATTTACCCCTAATGTTGCGGCAAGGTTGTAAAGGACTAAGGACCAATATATATGAAATAGCGTTGTGAGAGAGGAGGGCATTGATGCCATTCTGTTGGCAGCATCGGCAACGTAACCCAGCAATTTTTGGTTTGCATATCGCAAAAATGTTTATAGGTGGGCCTCGTACTTTGCCTTTTTTTAGTACCCCCCCCCCCCCCAACTTTTCTTGTCCACTCACCGTTTCTTTTTTCTCTCTGCGATTCCATCTCAACAGACGGGGAAGGGGCTCGCAAATCCGTATCTGAAGAATTTCTCAATTATCTCTGTAAGTTCTTTTTGCTTTACATCTAGTTTTAACTTTGTCTTCACATTTTCTTTTCACTCTTTTTTCTGTGGGGGATTAGTAGGCGTGTTATCTCCTTGATTCCCAGTTAAAAGTTTCTATCTTTCTCTTTTCTCCGTGGAATGAATCGGCAAAACTTCTTCATTTTCAAGCTCGAGTTTGTTGGGAATTCGGGGTATTGCGAGCAACAATATATATATACACACCACACATACACACACATAAAAAAAGGTCGGCATAGAATGTGTGTCGCAGAATTACAGCTTGTAGTGATCAACATCTTTATTAAACTGTTTCTCTTGTCTCTGACAAAAGATTTAAGACAATACGATATGGGAAGGCAACGTGATATGTTTAATAGACCTGACTTGTCTCAGAGCGAAAGGAACTTTCCTTTCTTGGTTTAGGAAAGTTTGAGCTTCTTTAGGAATACCTGAGATTGAATGAATATGTAAGACATACAATGAAGTTGTTATTGTTTTTGGTCCTTCTAAGAGTAAAAGGTTTGGCATCTCTCCTATATTTCAGCCTGAAATGTTGGTTTTATCGTTCCAGTGATGGTTTACACTTATTCCTTGTGCATAATGAAAATTTGGGTTTCTACAGAAGTTAAACCATCCAACATTTGCCACCTGATTGTCTTCTGTTCGAGGGACTGAAGTACAATTAGAGGTAAAAGATGGCATGTAAGTGGTTCTGGGAGTGCCTTTTGAGACTTCTGAACTTCTTGATGACTCTTGTTGGTCTGGCAATGGTGGGCTATGGGATCTATCTGTTAGTTGGATATGAAAGAGCTAAGGACTACATGCTGACTGTTGCTCCTATCAGTGATGATTGTGCTCTGATTCAACTTGGTCGTCCCATTCTAATGTCTGTGTCCTTATCAAATAGTATATTTGATAACTTGCCCAAGGCTTGGTATGCATTCTGCTCTTTTTCTGTCCGATATAATGAAGGTTGAATATTTTTACTTCTTCCAAATTATAGGGGAGATGGCAAATCTTCCCATATGAAGTAAATCATGGTTAGGAAGTAAATCATGTAATACTTATTGTTTCATTTGTTAGGAAGTAAATAATGGTTAGTTTTTAGAAACTAATCCCATTTAGTTTTAGACGAATTACTTGCAAAATGTAACTTGGATAATCATAGGAAATAAACCTCTCTAATTTCCTTGTCGGTGCATGGTTTATATGTTAGGGATTTCTTTCCACATCTTATGCTTATAAAGACTAATATTAAATTTACTCTTTCCAGCATGATAGATGATGATATGAGTTCGACTTAACCATTTTTCCTTTATTGTAGTAGTTTTCAATACTAAATCTTGTTTCCCAGCATATGCATGATTCATGTCTATCACTTTACAATTACATTGTAAAATGAAATTGACTAAGCTCAAACCATGTTATCTTAGTCCCGTCTAACACTTGTTGCACATTTCATATTTGCCAGGTTTATTTACTTGTTCATTGGTATTGGAGTAATCCTCTTTGTCGTTTCCTGTTTTGGTTGTATTGGAGCTGTGACAAGGAATGGCTGCTGCCTGAGCTGTGTATCCTTATAGAATGTCTTGTCATAGTAAAAAATATATGCTAGGTTCTTAAAATTTAACTCTAATATATGAAGCATGAGTTGAAAACCTCTGTCATCTTTTGCTTTTCTTCCTCCTGTGCGTGTTATGTGAGCACTAGTATGTTAATCATACTGTAGCTATGAGTTTCCTTAAGCCAACAAAGTATTCAGCTTTGGTAGCACTGTTGATTTTGGCTGAGCTGGGATGTGCTGCCTTTATATTCTTTGACAAAAGCTGGAAAGAAGTAAGTTGTCAACGGTGATTCATGATCTGAAATTCAGAATGGCATATTTGTTATCTTAAAGTTATAAACTTTCAGGAAATTCCTGCAGACAGAACTGGAGATTTTGACATGATATATAAATTTCTGAAAGAAAACTGGAATGTTGCAAAATGGGTTGCACTGGGAATTGTAATCTTTGAGGTAAGCAAGGAGTGGTGCAATTGACATCTAGGAGAAAGCAATATAATTCTCACGCAGACATGCATGTCTCCTTTTGCATAATCCCAGATTTATTATGCAACCAAATAATTAATTTTATGTCGGATGTTATGAAGTTTGATCTTCACTCTTAGGATTGGGTTGATCAGATAAGAAACATCTGAACTTCTGATGATGAAAATGCAATGCTCTTTATCACACTTGATAAATTAGAAGGCGATGAAACTGTATTGACACTTACCATCATCCTGCCTATAAATACTAGGCACTAACATTCTTACCAAGAAAATGCTGTTTTGATTTGGGACCATTTGATGTTAGGAAGAAAGACAAATC
This sequence comes from Leucaena leucocephala, assembly GCA_037074615.1. NCBI lineage: Eukaryota > Viridiplantae > Streptophyta > Magnoliopsida > Fabales > Fabaceae > Leucaena > Leucaena leucocephala. The sequence continues at coordinate 2,523,395 of CM073563.1, read as the reverse complement.
AGGAACAGAAGAGGGGAGATAACATATAGCACAGAGTCACAGACATAGACAAAATAGGCAATTTTCATTAATTCAGTATCAGTCGACTATGAAATCCGATGTTTTTAGAGTGGTGAATTCCTGTGAGATGTCTTACTGGGTATGTTGGTCTAGTGCTGCTCTTCTTTCCTCTTGCTAACCAACCACCTGAAAGGGGAATAGGGGCTGCAAAAAAGAAATCTTCATGGGCATCAGAGTTAACAAAATTTGTATTTTTTATTGGTTTAAAGTTGTTAGTCGGTGCTTGGCAGAACTCTACTTTTACATATTTGTCTAAGAATTGGGCTTGGAATTGCAGGCCCTTCTTTTCTTGTTAGCTATTATTGTTAGGGCTGTAAATCGGCCGGCAGAATATGACAGTGATGATGAGTTCATATCTCCTAGGCCTCAGAATCGGCAGCCATTGCTCAACAGGCCAGCAGGTCCAGTAACAGGTGTACCAGTTGCAGGGACACCTGACCAACGTCCAAGCAGAAATGATGCCTGGAGCGCACGGATGAGGGAGAAGGTGCTTTCTTTTTCTCTACAGTTCATTTTATGTTGTTTTTGTTATGGGATTCTGGTATCTGCTTGTCTCCATGGTTGCTTTTATAGAATTTCCATTCAAGGAGAGTTGATAAGATCTTCGCAGAAGTTTGAACTTTATTTTACTTGTCCATCCAAATAATTTTCTGAGTAGATTTTTTGACAAGTTTTCTAATCAATGAGATTTCTGTCTGCATTTGCCAAATATAATATCACTGCAATAAAATTGTTTCTGCAAGGTAAAATTTTTAAGTGATATGAACTATTGCAATCTAGATCACCTTTTTTAAGTTATAAAGTGCATTCACATCCTCATGAATGGCTAAAACTGAATGATTTCAAGCGTTTCTACTTAGGCAGGATATAATTTTTGCATGTATGTTTCTTCACTCAACTTCTGAACCGTGACCTTCAACCTTAAGAATTGTGAATGGTTCTGAGGCAAGCATTGTTCTCTATGCAGTATGGACTTGATACGTCGGAATTTACATATAACCCGTCGGAGCCACAGAGATCACAGCAAGGAAACCCACAGCCAACTGAAGAAAGTAGCCGCTGTACTATGATGTGATGTCATCACACTTTCGTGCATTGCCGTTCAAAGCACAGATGATTGATTGCTTTTTGTGGACCGATGGGGTCGTGGCCAGAATTTCATCAGAAAAGTCTCTCTTTTGCTGAGTTTGTGTACAACTAACAATTTTCTGTACCAGACCAACATTTTTTTTCGTTTCCAATTGGCGTGTAATATTGTGTTAATATAAAAACTAGTTTGTGGTGTTTGGTTTTGTTCATAGATCGGAAGAATAATGGAGTCGTTATCATGGTGATGAATTTGGGCCAGCCCATCACTTGAGACTGGTCATTACTTGTCAAATTGATTCTTGCTTCCCATATTTTTAATCATTAATTAATACGAGTATCATTCATAAAACTGCGTTCTCTCTATATGTTAATTGCGCCAACACGGCCTGCCGTCAAAATCTGTCAGGTCGGCAGGGCAAATAAATCTCAAAATCGTGAGTTCATTAATTAAATGAATCTGACAAGTCTCTGCGTCAACTTATTATTCAATATGCCTAGCTCACCTGTTTGTTCCGCGGTAAGGAAGGAACACGCCTCTTTTAGAATAGTATTGGAGGATACTTCCTCCTACATGTAAATTAAATTAATTATTTATAATAAATATATATCAATTTTCTTAAAATATTTTTTTACTCGTTACTCCTATTAATAAAAATTCTTATTAATATATATAATCAATAATAATAATTTAAAAATATATAAATTTAATAAGTAAAATAAATTAAAATTTTATATTTAAAATCATATTAAATTATTTAACTAATTCTTATATTTAATATTAAAAGAAGTATTATTTATAAAGGTGTCCTTCAGCGTCACTCGAATTTTATAGTGGAAAAACATATGACATGCACCCATATTTCTATATATATATATATATATATATCCTTTGCTCATAAATATTGCCATCTATTGTTTCTTTGAATAAACTATTTAATTAACTACTTTAGTCCTATGAGACATATTTTTTAAATTTATTAACTCTTTTCTAAAATACTTATATTGATACTCTCTTAAAAATAATCAAGAGAATAAATGAGAGAGTCAAATAAGATAATTAGAGTGCTTTAGAAAAAATATATTATAAGAACTAATTTAATTAATTTTTTTAATATAATTAAATTAGTTAAATATATCATATATTTAGGAGTGAGGAGTAATAACAAATGGCTGAAACAGTTGGAGTTGACCTAAATAACAGCAATATATAAATCTAATTTAAGCAATAATAAGAGTGGTTAGTGGCGTCTGATAAAAAATAACAGCAACGAGGGCCATGAAGAGAAGAAAAATAATAACAATGGATAAGACGATGTTAGTGGATGGTGTGGCGGCAAAATTTGTAGCATATATATATATATATATATATATATATAGTAAGTTGTATTGGTTTGGTAGTGGTTAAGGTGGCTTGAATCTATGGTTGAATCTTTGGCTTCTCTTAAAGTTTGTTGGCAACAAATGTTAATGAAATGAGGAGCCAATCACAAGGCAGGATCGCAGATAGAATGCAAGTTGATCCACCAATGAGATGTTTCCAAGAAAAATTGTTGTGTATCTACTCATTTCCTCTTTCTCTTTGTTTAATCCCCTCTTGTACTCTCCCAGCTTGCATGATGTGTGTGTTTCTCTATGCATATATATATATATATATATATATATTATACCCAAATAATGCTCAATATATATACATTCTGCCTTTTACTGCTCTTAAAATAATGGCGACCTTGTCTTGTTACCTACGAGTAGCTCTTCTGTTACTCTCTTCTCTTAAAACTATATGTATATATATAGTTTCTTTTTTGGCATGCTGTTCTATTTGTGTTCAATATAAGAACTAGTGTCACTGTCCCACAGGCCGGTCCTGAATATGATTGTGTTTTTGGAGGGCAAGTGGAACATTATAAAGAGAAGAGGATAATGTAAAATGGGTCATGTTGTATGATTTCTTCACTCATGTCCATACGTGCACAGTGTTCTGGATTTGAAAAAATCTGCAAACGGAGATTAGGATATATGTGTGTGTGTTTTTATCATCAGCATTATTATTTCAGAACACACAAGTGCTTGTCCTTTTCTATAGCTATATGCTAGCTGCATTCGATCTATTGACCTATTGAAAGCCTATATTGGGGTCCAGAATATAAGAAACTTATTTAAGTTTTTCATTTAATTTCTTTTTACATAACTATTTGATATCTAATAATACTGTTAATGTTAATCTTTGTTCATATTTCGTAATTTTCTAGTTATTAAGTTTCTGCAGAATTACTTTTTCGCTGTAGATGGATAATGACTATACCTTGGGGGCTTTTTGTAAAAGTAAGATTCTATTTTGTAGGATTGTAAGGGAACTTTTTTGTTGGTCTTGATATGTTAACTTGGCATACAGCCATTTGGCTCCAGCAATAATGCTTCTGTATTAATTCAATCGTCGTCCCAACTATGGAAGGAAGATATTTATTGTTCTTGTTCTAAGTTTGTGATGATTATTAATTATGATGGCATAGTCATAATAATAATAATAAGAGTGCAATAATATTGTTTCTTGAGAGAGCCGTCATGTGGTAATAATCAAACTAGCCAGCTTCTATATATTTTCTTTTTACCAGAGATTTGAATGGAAATGTGATATTTGTATTGTTTTTCTTCCCCATTGCTTTATCCCTAAGGAAACATATATTCCCCTCTCTAACTTTTGAAGCATTTACTATGAACCACACATGCAAGAGATGGGACCACATGATAGGATTATAAGTTTGGTATCAGTGGATCAAGCAGCTAGCAGCTTCCACCTTCAATATCAACAACTTGTTATCAAGAATCCAACCCTAAAAGAAAAGCCTTTGATTTGAGCATCTACCTTTTTTTAAAAAAAATAAATGGAAACACCATGAGAGCATAGATCAATAGGAAGTATTTGTTTAACATTTCAGGTCCAGATTCTGTCATGCCAATTCTTTATTGCCTCTATGCTACCTTCACAAAAATAGGTATTTTATCTCTGTAAATCAAACCTTACAAAATTTATCTTATAAGTGTCATCATTTCCTTTTTACCTCTCCTTTTCTTTTCATATAGATAGAATCTTGTGGCCAAAAGGGAATTCTCACACCATTATTTTTTTTAAAAAAAACAAAGGTTGACTTCATTATTTTTATTTTTATCTTTATTTTCAGTACTACACAGCCTAGCTAGGGGGTGAATCTTAGAGATCAACGACTTCTACTAAGCTGTTATTTACTTTACACACACACACACACACACACACGCACGCACGCACACACGTATAAGGAGCAAATACTTTGGACTCTGGGGGGTTTTAGAAATTGTTTCTAAAAGTGGATGCTACGCTTTGTTCATACACGTATGTCAAGAAGGCTCTTAATAAATGTTTTCATAAACAAGTCTCTGGGCAATGCAAGATCTCCATTAAACGTGTCGGTCGCTTAAAATATCCTTCTTTTTTTCTTGTAGATGGTTGATACCATCGCTTTCTGTAATTAAGCAGTTGACAAAGCGTGGAAGTTTTGTGTGTGTATTTTTTTATTCATATATTCTCCTCGATTCCTGTTTAAGTATAGAGGATATATAAATTATATTTCATGGCAATCAATGCGTGCGAGGTTTTTGACCTTTTTAACTTGCATGCATGTATTCAAACGACACTGTCAATTCACTGTTGAAGATTCCTAAGAGAAAAAAAATCAAAGGCCAAAGATTGCTACTACCCTCAAAAGTCAAAGCTCTCACACCAAATTGTTTGAAGCTCGAGTGGCATTGAGAAGACGTTACTTTCATTAATTAGAACTCAGAATATTATTATTATTATTGATAATCTCAAACTCCAAACAAAGATATATATAACTTGATTTCTAGCCAAAGAGATGCGCACTTTAATTTAAATGCAAACTCTCCTTGATCAGGATGGATTATGCTTGATATTGATATGGATCAGCTAATCCTAATAGAGCTACGATATATAGTACTGGACTGGTCATAAATGATTCAGGGTAATTAAATAAAAGGTTTCACTAAATATTTGGAGTATCTACCCAATATTGTCGCCGGTCATTCCTTAGAGGTCTCAACATTTATTACTACGAGGTTAATGCCTTCTGTAACTACTTTGAAGTAATCAATCTCATTTAGAAGGATCACTTCCTGAATTACCCCTTAGTAGCGCTATCAAGCAAGATCAACAACTTGCTATAAGAGATTGGATCGTCCCGATTTATCACTCATCTACGGAAGCTAATATCATTAGACGATTAATGACCCGCCTTTAGGATGCATGGATCATTATTATTTGCATTGCTTTTTAATATGACTTAATTTTCTTCTCCATTTGCACAGCTTGATCCGAGGTCTTGTTTATTTGAAAAAACAAAGGTCACATCTTGAAGTAATAAGTTTACTTCAATCATACCTGTGTGATAACAAATGAAATATTATTAATATTTCATTAAAAATATAATGATGAAATGCCTCAATGCGTGTCCCAACGTGGTCCATATATTTTTTTAATCATTGAATAGTAGACAAATTAATTTTGGCACTCTCCGATGAAGAAAGAATATGACAAGTCTAACTTTTGATTAGACCTCACAACTACTGAATATTATGCTGCTGACAGCTGCTTTCCCTGAGCAGTGGATGGGGATTAACGCATGTGAACTTCCCTTTATTCTTATGAACTTTCCTTAAATTAATCCATCAAATTCTGTGCTTTTAATTTAACTTCAATTTGAAAGTACGATGAGAGAGGGTCATCAAGGCATTGTTGGACAACAACGTGAGGAAAGTTATGACGCAGCATTCTAAGAATTTAGACCCCCACTCGCTTGAGCGACAAAGAATAATAAGATCGTGCAACTTGGACTTAATCGTAATTTAACAGTACTAAAACATCATGAACAGTGCTTAGACTTAATCATCCTCATTATTTAGAAGAGGTGTTTGCTTAAATTTCTTCTATGTAATCATTTTTGTAATGAAAATAAAATAAGCCTCCGTGAAACATGGGAATACAGGAAAATAAAACATATATCGTTCAACTTCTACCTGTCACTCACCACTTGGCAAGTGATTACGATCTTGCTTAGATTTTTTTCTTTAATGAAAAGCAATTCAACAACAACCAAAGAAAATAAAAGGAGAATGTTAATTTCTCAACTTACCACCATCAATGAATATTATAGGGTGACACAGAAAGTTTGAAACTTTGTTGAATTATGAAGTAAGTATCTCGTAATTTAAGTTATTTTAAAATTTATATTTATAGTAAATAATAATAGTATTTTATAATAAAAATGGGTCGAACACCAGATTTTAACGCGCGAACAGCTCAGCTCATTGGTTGCAAAGTGGTACAGCTGCCGTACACATTTTTCCACATGGGCACACGCGAGAGAAGATTAACGAGGAAGAAAGTTCCTTTCTGTTTCTCTCTCTCTCGTCTTCTTCTTTCTCGATCCCTGCTTCTGCGTGGTTGTTACTCTGAAAGTTGTTTATATTCTCTATTCGTTTTCAGGTTAAACACTACTACTAGGAGTATTCAAATCCATGAGCCAGGACATTTCTATTCTATTTTTATTCAGATTTCGCCATTTCCATGCATATATAAAACTATTCCAATATCTAAATCAGTGTTCACCTGCTTAATTCCCATTGGCTCTACAGCTGTTCTTGATATATATATATATATATATATATATCTTTTTGTAATTCACAAGCATCCATACTGTACTGCTAGAGCTGGCTTTTTCGATTACTCTCGCTTATAGTGTCAACCCCTTCTGTTTATTTAGTCCCTCTCTTATATACATTCCCATTGGTGGGGTCGCTGGCAAATCTTACACATTAATGAATAGTTTGGTTCTTTGTGTTTGCTTTTCATGGCCAGTCTTCATCAGGTTTGGTGTCTGCTGATGTATTAGCTTCTCATCTTCTGCAGCATTTGTGGTTCTAATTGTAGGTTATGTTAATCATCAGCTTCTTGAGACATTATAATTTCTATTATTTTATGAACACCATTTGATTTTGTTTATGTTTTAGGTGGTGGGGGATGTTTTATTTAATGGAATTCGTGGTGATTTTTAATGTGCGAATTATTAGAAAAATTTATCGTAACTTGTCTTTACCTCTGCGGATCAACAACAACACACACACACACACATTTTTGACAAATTGCTATATATGTGTTCCATCGAAAACGACATTAGCTGTCGTTGGCCTTCCATTTTAGTTTCTTTCGAAAATTCTAATAATAAAATCATTGGTTTTTTGTGAGAACCAATAGCGTTCAATTTCGTCTGCAAGTTGGGGTCGTGCATGTCTCACTGCTATGTTCACATACTTTCTTTCTGTAGGGTCCTGAGAGGGATCTTCGTTTCTATTGCGCGTTTAAATTAATAATCCCTTTTTTTATATTGTTATAATCAGAGAGAAGAGAAAACCTCTTGTTTAAATATTAACTGCCAAATGGTTCCTCCATATTTAAGAGCTTGTGCTTTGATTTGATTCTCTGCCTCAATACATAACTGATTTTGGGTTCTCGCTGTTGTAACCTTTTGACTTTGAAGACATGAAAGCAAGGAGAGGAAAACGCTCAGAGGTGTGTGTGCCTTTAACATGTTTGAAACTTTGCTTTGACTTGATACTTGTAATTAAGCTTTCTAACTTAATTTTATTTCAGGCCTTTTGGCCTTCCCTTGTGATGAAGAAATGGTTGAATATAAAGCCCAAGGTGTATGATTTTAGTGAAGATGAAGTTGATACTGAAACAGAGAGTGAAGACGATGGTAGGTTAAATCGGTTTTTATGTTTCTGGCAAAGTTTGATCCTTTTTTGCCTCTTTCTTCATCTTTTTTCTGTTTTCTTCCTTATTTTTCACGCAGCTTACTCTGTCAAAGGTTCAAGAGTGCGCATACGTGAAGACAATTCACATAGAAAGCCAAAGATCCAATCAGTATTCCCAAGTCAAATTTCTGGCAATACTTCATTCCCTTCCAACGGTCTGATTCTTTTCTGCCATTGCTTACTCGGATTATGATAGTTTTTAATAGTTTCTTCTCATAATTTCAATACGATTTTCTCACCTTCTGGTAGATAATGAAAAAATGTGTTCTTAGCTGGTTTCAAACTTAGCCTAGTTATCTACCTACCTTTCAGATGTTACTGTGGAGCTGAAATTTATAAGAAAAGTCAACCAGCTTGATTAGTTTTGTTGTGAACTTCAAATTATTTTGATATTTGCAAGTTCTAACACCTGATAAGTTCTGTGTCTTACCATCTTCTGCAATTTGATGTTTGTTATTCAGATATACCTTCTAAGGGTTACAAGACAAGACACAGAAGAGGAAAATCAGAAACTCTACGTGTTCAGTACATTGATACGAAGGAAATAAGGTTTGCTGGTGTACTCTCATTACGTTGTTGTGTCAAACTAGACATGTTGCTTTAAAAGAAATATTAAAGTAATGCATCTTCAAACTGTTATGTTACAGAGTAACTGTTGGAACTTGGAATGTTGCTGGAAGAGTTCCCAGTGAAGATCTTGAGATTGATGACTGGCTTTGTACTGATGAGCCTGCAGATATGTACATTATTGGGTGAGTAGTTTCACAAATTTATTGACAATTTAACTTTTATATTTTACAACAGTTTTGTTTCCTTAGCCATTTATATGATTTTGTCCTGAATAATCAAAAGTTCATACTTTTTGCTGGTAATTAAAGAAAGCTCCCATGTACAAAGAACTGCCATCTTTTACCTATATTGAACGTGATCATAATACCCTGGATGATTAATGGATAGAATCCTCCCCATGTATCTAAGTACGCATGAATTAATTATTTGTAAGGCTTATTAATGATAATTGTCCAACATCTTAATTTGTTTTGCTTTCATTTCACTCTACGCTTTTGTAGTATTTCTTCCGATCTTTAATATAAGAGTTAGTTGGTAGGGTTAGATTTAATCCTAAATATAAAATCTTAATCCATTTGATTTCTTAAATTTATAATTTTCCCCCAAAAGTAACTCTATTGATTGCACATGTGAAGGGGTTTTCATCTAAAATAGTCATGATGAAATATGCCATTTTAGGAAAACTACTAAACTATACTTATTATAAATAACTAATATAATTAACTTCCTTAATCTACTTAAATTATTTATCTAATTCTTATATTAAGCATAGTAGTTGCTTTAGGTTATATGTTTCCATGCAATATGAGATGTCCAACCATGTAAGGAAGAAATTCAACACCTTGTGTCGGATTTTGTCTCGTTGATGGCTTTTGATCTTGAGAAAAACTCAATCAGAATTACCTGTCTGAGCAGAGTTAACCAGTCCAGACTTAACACGCATTTGTATCTATCTGCAGAATTGTTAGCATACAACATAAGACATAAGAAATAAGATTCGACTAATAGACAACTTGGTTGAATTGGTTGTATAATTGGTCTTTCATAGAATGTCTATATTATTGGCTTACATACTATCTCTCTCTCTTTTTCAACAGTTTCCAAGAGGTAGTCCCTTTGAATGCTGGAAATGTACTGGGAGCAGAAGATAACACACCTATAGCGAAATGGGAGGCGATCATTCGAAGAACTCTGAACAAATCTTCTCAAACTGAAAGCAAAATCAAGAGCTACAGTGCCCCACCTTCTCCAGTATTAAGGACTTCCTCAGCAGCTGATGTTCTAGCAGACAATATAGAAGCGAATCCATTAGATATGATGGGTGAGGAGTTCGTAGAAACCATAAAGAATAACGAGGTGGAATATCAGGAAATGAAAAAGGTTATTGATGTAGGGAAGAATTTACACTTTAGAAGAATATATGGCATTGATCTTCATACTAGTCTTGATTGGCCTGAACGTCCATTAGATGCATTCCCTCAAGCCATCGATTCCAATTCGAAATTGCGAAGAGCACTAAGCAGCACAGCTAGAATCGGCTTTAATTGGACGGAAAACGCTTTAAAACATGGCAACGGGTTGAAGCGTTCTCACCACAGTTACGGGAACCTAGGCATGATCAGGAAGGAGGAGAAAGTGATGCCAAAAGAAGTAATTGATTCCCACTCCGATTTATCTGACATATCTGATGAGGAAGATAACACTATCTTCGAGTTACCGAAGAACCAAGAGGAGGATGATGGATTAGGAACCGCGAAATCACATCCGAGATACGTGCGGATTGTCAGCAAGCAGATGGTAGGGATATATGTATCAATTTGGGTACAGAGGAAGTTGAGAAGGCACATTAATAATCTGAAAGTTTCTCCTGTTGGAGTTGGCCTAATGGGCTACATGGGAAACAAGGTAAATAATTGTGTTTAACATTTAATATGACATAAATATTGAATGCATGCTTGTCAAGATATGGAAATCTATGTCAACAAGGCTGTCATAAAACTTCGATAATGTCTATGTTAGGTATGTTTTGAATATGATCATAACATGGAAAGCATGTAATAACAAATTATGGCTTATGCAGGGGTCTGTTTCAGTAAGCATGTCGCTCTTTCAGTCGCGAATGTGCTTTGTTTGTTCCCATCTGACTTCTGGACAAAAGGATGGAGCTGAACATAGACGAAACTCCGATGTTAATGAAATTCTACGCCGCACCTGCTTCTCATCTGTCATTGATGCTGATCAACCACAAACAATCCCATCACATGAGTAAGAATTACTTTATGATGAAAATTATCATTTATAATTTGGAACATGATCCGGCTTAAGTACTCTAATGGCTTTATGTCCAGAATGAGCAGATTCTATGCAAATATTATTTAACTGATGGGTTGCTTTTTTCTTATGACAGTCAGATTTTCTGGTTTGGAGATTTGAATTATCGAATCAGTATGTTGGACAGTGATGTAAGAAAACTGGTGGCTCTGAACAAGTGGGATGAACTAATGAATAATGATCAGGTGAGTGATGAAACCCAATTTTGTGAAATATTTAAAACCTGACCTGATTAAGCTGAAATTTTGTTGCTTAATAAATCTGAACATGCCTACAGTTTGGAACTTTACATATGTTTTTGAACATTTCCATATACTTACAAGTTGAGCTGGAAAAAGTTGTAATTCCTTTACCTCATGTGCAGCTAAGCAAAGAATTGCGTTATGGGCATGTATTTGCTGGATGGAGAGAGGGGTTGATAAACTTCCCTCCAACTTACAAGTATGAAATTAACTCTGACAGATACATTGGTGAGAACCCAAAAGAAGGGGAAAAGAGGAGATCTCCTGCATGGTAACTGCAACACTGGATTTCCTGTGAATATTATATTATTGGCAAAGCAACATGTAGTAGCAAGTAACTCTGGTTTAACACTATGCAGGTGTGATCGAATATTGTGGCAGGGAAATAGAATAAGGCAACTTTCATATGATCGCGCAGACATTAGGATATCGGATCATCGACCAGTTAGTTCGATATTCTCGATCGAAGTTGAAGTATTCGACCATCGTAAGCTTCAAAGAGCTCTAAATGTGAACTGTGCAGCAGTACATCCTGAAGTGTTCCTTGATGAAGAAAGAGAGTTACTGTTTTAGATGTCAACATGGTTTTTGGGAGTTTTCTGCCTACTTTGGATATCAAGAATTTTTTGAGTATGATAATCAGAGAAGAAGCCCTTGAGATAGTTATAGCAAGCAAAAAATGTATATAGTTTATACATAGGATGGTGATATGAACTTTTTTGTTTCTTTTGTTTCTTTGTTCTTTGGTAGACAACGATTATGTTTTTGATCTAATCAGTTGTGTATCCCAATAATTCTTGTTTTGCCTTTTGACCATAAACTTCTCAGGGTTTGGTCTGCCTTCTGTAACATGAGATGCATTTTGAATAAACTGACATATTCTCACACTGAACAGCTTCTAATGGTCCTCGCTGATTTCTTCCTGTTTCTACTTTGTTCATTATGATATTGGATTCTCTGTTTTGAAATTAACTGATCAAAGTTTTCAAAGATCATACATAAATAAAAACTATATATTTTTATATGGATTAGATTGAAAGAGGGAAGTTTTTCTTTGTGGTGATAGAAAAGAAAGAAATTATCTGACACTGACATAAGGAAACAATTAGGTGAAGTTGGTTGTATCAACCCTTAATGAAATAACAGCTGAGAAAATTCTCCACACGAGGTTGGTGGTTGGAAAACATGAGACCAACACTACCAAACGGTACAAGAGAACATCTATAAGAGGACAAAATCCAGTGACGCTGTCCTTGTCTATAATCAGAGTGCAAGAACTCTGTAATTTCCTTCAATGGAGCTTATGAGACTCTTATTAATGGTGGTTACTATTTTTTGCAGCATAAAAGCTCTGAAAGGTGATGGGCCTCTTGTTTATGACTACTACAAGGAGACTTGTCCCTTGGCTGAAGAAATAGTGAGACACAACGTGGAGGTTGCAGTGTACAAAGATCCTCGTTTGGCAGCCTCGCTACTTCGCTTACATTTTCACGATTGCTTCGTCATGGTAACTAACCGTGTCCTCCAAAACAGGGCATAAGTATTTTCCACATCCAGTTGTATTTTTGTATGCCATTATTATTGTGTCTTTGTTGTAAAGCAGGGGTGCGATGCATCGGTACTTCTGGACAGCGTGGAGGGCATGACGAGTGAAAAAGAGGCAGGGCCGAATCTAAATTCATTACGAGGTTTTAATGTTATAGACAAGATTAAATTTTCCCTTGAAGAAGAATGTCCTCTCACCGTTTCTTGTGCTGATATCCTTGCCCTGGTTGCTCGTGATGCTGTTGTCTCGGTACAATTCTCTGCTTTATATTCCAACCCCCCCCCCCCCCCTTTTTTTCTCTCCTTTTTAACTTGAACTTTAAAACCATATAACTATCGCCGTTTCAAAATTTAAATTTAACCGATTTATTTAATTTTTTTTAATAATTAAATTCTGTTTTTAGAATCTTTATTTTTTTTGACGAAAATTACCATATAAAATCAACAGAAAATATCCTATAAACATATAATATAACTTGATAACTTATAATTTTTTTTGAACTTTAGACAAATTGTATATAATCTTGATGTGTTAAAATTTAAATTTAATCTTTTAAAAGTTTAATTAAACCCCTCTAATTTCTTAATTTCCACTTGTCTTAATTTATATTGTAGTATAGCTTAACTTGAGTTAAATGGAAAGAAAAATCCTTCACATTTTTGTAACATAATGACTGTTGGTTGTTGAGAAGAGCGGAGGGCCAACATGGGAAGTGTTGCTGGGAAGGAAGGATTCTCTCAAGTCAAGCTTCAATGGAGCTATCCAGTTCGTCCCAGCTCCTAATTCTTCTCTGGAAACTCTCATCCACAATTTCCAAACGCAGGGTCTCGACATACAAGACCTGGTAGCTCTATCAGGTATAAATGAATGAAAAATTTCGTTGCACCAGAAACCAGGAATCTGCAAAATTTTGATGAATCCCATAACCTTACATTGAATCGTTTCATTTTTGTTTTTTTGTTACATGAATCGTTTCATTTAATATAACAGGTAGCCACACCATCGGAAGGGCGAGATGCACAAGCTTCCGACAGAGGATTTATGAAACAAAACCTGAATATCATTATGGCTATGATCGTTACAGGCGATATACAACCTTCAGAAGAATCCTACGCTCCATATGTCCTGTTACGGGAAAGGATCACAAGTTTGCGCCACTGGATTTTGAAACCCCGACCAAGTTTGATAATCATTACTACGTAAACATCCTCGAAGGAAACGGTTTGTTAGGTTCCGATAATGTTTTGATCAGCCAGGACCATGAGGGAGTGATTAGAGAGCAAGTTTGGGCTTATGCTTCAAACCAAAAGTTTTTCTTTGCTTCATTCGCCAAATCCATTATCAAGATGGGAAATATCAACGTCCTCACTGGAAATGAAGGAGAAATCAGGAGGCACTGTAGGTTTGTCAACACTTGAGAAATTCATGTTCCAGATCTAATTTTTATGATTAATGTCTGAGATATTATCCTTATTTGCAAGTATAGGCCATGGGATTCTCGTACCTTATATTTAACAATCACTTGTTATTAAGATCTAATCTTTATGGTTAATGTCTGACATATACTTTGAATCCCTTATATTTTTTATAAGCATTTGTTATTCTGACGTTCGTTTTGAGCTGAGTTTTTTCCCCATTTCCAGTTAAGACTGAGAATTTTAACGACTCAAAATATAGACCTGTAGATGCTGAATTTTAAACAGACATGTAAAAAAGACAATTCATGGCAAAAAGCTAAGTGAACTAAGGGAAAAGAAAATGTATGATAGTGATAAAGACGGGGGGGGGCGTCAGTTCTCCAAGGTGATAAAGCATCAATGAAATTCAGACGCAAATTACCCATTTAAAAGATGAGATTCATCATACGCCCGTAGAGAAATTGAAAACAAAAAAAATGTTAAATTTAATCATCATGGTTGAAATCTAATACCCAATTAGACCGAAGATCTAAATAAAAAAACACAGTAAAATCCTTTTTTTTTTGGGGTGATCGAAAGATGGGATACAGGAAACGATCGGAACCTGTCGGGATTTATATTCACATCACACTAAATATTAGTGGATTGACAGACTTGTGAATTTATATCTTCTTCTCGCAACCAAGCCCTTAGATCAGTGAAAGAAAAGAAGGGGGGTGGAAGAGAAGGAACACATACTATACGCGTGTAAGAAAAAGATTGAGCTCAGAACTTCTTAGAGGATATTGCGCCATCAGCGACGAGCTCACAGGAGACCCGCCTCCGGCACTGTTTCAACTTCATCACAGACTCAAATTGTTCTTTCTCTTTCGCTTCAGAACAAACCTAACTATAATAAACCAAATCTACAAGTTAAACATGCAAGAGCAAATAAGTGAAGGGCATGAATGAACTACATGGAGTGGTGACCTCGTGAGAACCGCGAGCTCTGGTTATAGGGAGAGTTGGCGGCGGCGATTTATAGATATAAATTAGGGTTTTATGACCCATACCTTAGGCCGAAAAAGAAAATTGGTTCTAACGACTGGGTTTAGGCCCATTGTTTCCATCCATGGACGCCTCATATATTTAAGAAAATGATAGATATTTTGGATCAAAAAGATGTTTTTTTTACTATATCACTAGGTCAAGATTGGAGCACATTATCATGCTTAATTAAGGATATTTTTTCAAAAAAAAATTTATGCACTTACAAAAATTTAAATTTAAAATACGTGTTTAAACAGCTAAAATTCCTTTTATTTAAATTTACATTTGGTGTTCCAAAAAAATTCTACATATACAAATTATGTACTCATAATCTGATTCGGGCAAAAACAAGCTCATTACTTGGATTAAAATAGAAACATAATAATAAATAAATGATATTATCATTATTACTTTTTTAAAATTAAAAGGATGTGGATTTCGTAATTTGCGCAGAAATTCTGAAATAAATCATATTATTTATAGCTTATAAATAGTGTAATTTTGATTTGTAAATATATAGATTTTAAAATTTTATAATTTAAAATGTATATTAAAAAATTCCTTAAATGTAATTATCATCTTTGATAAATCTGAGAACAAACCCCAGCCCCAAAAAATAAAAGTGGAAGCGACGCCTCAGAACGGTGAATTAGTTCTTATAATCCTAAATGGAATGATTTTTCGGTAAAGAATAAGTAATAGAGATAGTTTATTGTTTGTTCGATTTTCTGCATTGAAAATTATTTTCT